>JAWNNT010000065.1:5000000-6250000 GCA_035044645.1 Scaptomyza parva | reverse complement strand
GATTAACTTTATTATTATATCTCATCATATCCCTTGTGTGTAGTTAATTTTTCTTTCAAATTGAATGATTTTTACACGGTATCAAAGACCGAATGTCAGTTAGCTTGTTTAGGCCAGACTTGTTAGCCTTGTTTCCTACGCTCAGTGTGTGCTTGTGTGTGTGTGTGTGTTTGTGTGTGTGTTTGGGTTGGGTAAACATGTTCAGCCGCACAATTAATTTGCGGCCTTTGCTTACCAAACTCTCTTGCGCACTTTTTGTTCCTCTGTGTATATTTTTGTTTTGCGCTTTCTCTCTTGTTCACTTTGAATTATAAATAAATAAATCTGTGCATTTGACTCCATTGAAATTGCAAAGGGCTCGAATGACGTCACGTCACAAACACACACACACAAATGCAAATACACACTTACACACAGAGAAAGCGAGCGAAAGTCAGCTTTTTGCATTTAATATTGCCTACTTATTGGCATGTCAGAAGGACCTGTGCTGTGCTCTGTTCGCCTGCAGATAATTGATTAAAGGCCAAGTGGTGGGACAAGTGGATGTTGGATGCGGGGGAGGAGGGGGACGCCATTATGCTTAGCCAGATGTTGCCCGTGCCGTGCTAATTAGATACTAAACTTTCTGGTTAATTAATATTGCCATTAGAGCGCAGATTGTTCGCTCAGAAAACATAGAAATGGCATTATCCAAGAGAAGAGAAGCATCGAGAGACACACCGTCATTGCCTGATTAGTGGGAAGGGGGAGAGGGAGTTGAAGAAAGTAAAAAGCAAGTGTAACACGTGCAAATTACGGTTAACAATGTTAAACATACTAAACGTTAATTAAAGTATAGATTGGTGGAGTACTTAACTAAAGGGTTTAAGTATATATTATTAACACTTTAATGTTAAACGGATTATAAGTGAGTTCGTTCTTTGTACTCGCTCTCTTTCTTTCTCCCTGTAAAAACATTCAAAAATGCAAATGAAACATTCAAAAACTAATTGAAATGAACTCTAGAATAGATAAAATGAAGTAGTTTCTTATACTTCTTTATATTCTCTCTTTCTCTCTCTGTTAGAGTATTCAAAATTATAATCGAAACATTCAAAAACTAATTGAAATTAACTATCAATTAGATTAAATGGAGAAGATACACAAATGTTCGCAAAGATTTATTACTGAACATGTGATGTACCTTGTGAATATTTATATGCTTCATTTCAATTAAGGATATAGAAACATTTTGATTGAATTTTCATGGCATTAAAGTCAGTTGCGCCTGCCTGCCTTACTCACCACCTACATTGTTTTAGGGGCGGCAATATTCTGGCTTTGATTAATCTTGATTTGGTTTGTTTGCTGTTTGTTGTTGTGTTTGGTGTTATGGACCCGACTCAAAGTCAGGAATTGTTTAAGCGGTTGGGCATTTCGTGACGTTTGTCAGACCATAAATTCCACCAAGAGCGAAAACGAGTGCAAAAGAGATAGCCTAGAGAGAGAGATAGCAACTGCCAGTTAATACAAAAAAAAAACATTTGTCGCCCATAATTTGACAGGCGCACATAAATTCATTAAAAAATATAATATTCACTGCCAGCGCCGACTCGACTCGACTCGACCCTATTCATGAACTTGATGCATGAAAAAATGTTTGTGTTTTGTTTTTTGGCTTTTAAAATTATTTCATTACTTCATCATCGTCGAGCATTGTTAAAGCATATAGCATATATGTACTCTATGTATTTTGTGTTAAATGCTTTTATTATTATTATTATTATTATATTTTTGAAAACATTTTTTTTTTGCAAAACACGTCAAGACATTTTCCCTTTGCCCATTTGCCCCTTTATCTTCCGCCTTTCGGTTGATTTAGTCATTCGGTCATTCTTCTATTCTTTTCGCACCAAGTTTTTTTCTTTTCGTTTTCGATTTTCTTGGCTTTGGGCCAACGGAATTTGTATCTGTTTCAAATAGTTTTGCTCTGCGGTAATTTGTGTGTTGCTTATTTAATCGCGCTTTGATATATTTATTTACGTGTGATTAGCAACAATTGGTAAACGGTATTCGTATTGGCCATGATGCTGCCTGCATTGCTTGCAATTTAATTTGATTTTTCTCTATCCGCATTTTTCTTTTCTCTTCTTTTGCCACATAATTCACTTGCTGTTTGCAATTTTATGTACTCATTTTGGCCATTAATTTGCCCAACAAGCAGATTTTTTTTTTGCTCAGCTCTGCAGCAAGATATTTTCATCTGTTCGGACCATAAATATTGTTGTTTGTTGTCTGTTGTTGTTTTCACTGCTTCTCCCTGGCTATTGGCTGTCTGTCAATTGTAATGTTTTGTTCGAACCGACTGACTGAAGTATTTAAGCACTTGTTAAGGAATTTCATTCTTAATTGCTTTTTCAGCATGTGGTGAATGGTAAATGATATCGTGTTCGGCGTTTTGCGTGTTTTGTACAGCAAATAAACTCAAGAATTGGCAACAGATTAAACGTATGTGAACTTGACTAATTAATTATGTAGGTTGGCGAGTTTTTTGTCGATATTTTTAACAGGATATATCACTTATTCATTTGCTTAAAGACAATATTTATTATTTTAGCTGTCAAGTTTTATCTATCTCAGTTTTTTCTCAATTCATCTTTGTGTCGCATTCGTCAACGTTTCCCCTATTAAGTAAACAGTTCCCCAGAACAACCCTTCTCAACACTGTTACTTTATTTGAGTGTTTTTTAGCACACTTTGTTTCAAATTGAAAATGCTGCACAAATAAAGATAACCTTTTTTTTTCACCGCACAAATAATGAAACACACTGAACACTGAGTTTTTTCCGCATTCTCAAATAAAGTGCCACCTAATTGTTGGCCATTTCTCATTATTAACGAGAACAACTCGTTCCACTTATACACAAACACACACACACACATACATTTAACATTTACTCTTAAGTATTGTTATACCCTTAGGCCATGAAATGGTTAAAAAAGGGTATAATAGTTTTGTGAAAAGGTGTGGAACAGGCAGAAGGAAGCTTCTCCGACCCTATAAAATATATACATTCTTGATAAGCATCAACAGCTGAGTCGATGTAGCCTAGTCTGTTTTTCTGTCCTTCCTTTCTTAAATCATCAAAAGGGTAAAAAGTGTATAATGGGAGTGTCTGTCTGTATGTATAAACGCGGCGATCTTAGAAACTATAGGGGCTAGAGATTCTAGTTTTTAGATATAAGCTATCCTAATTCTAGGCGGAAGAAGTTTGTTTCTAATTTCAATAACTTTTGGGATTTACGATATACACATGAAATCGATAACAAAAATATCTTGAATATCAAAAACTTAAAAATGGGGATGGAAACTATTAACAAAATAATGAAAATCTGTAAAAAGTGTTATTAAAATCGGTTGAGAAACGCCGGTGATATGAAACCATCAACCATTGGTACATTAGTGCCGGTATGTCCGGTATAACCGTCTGTCCGTCTGTATGGTCAAGGGTTAAGGGTATCTTTTGGTCGAACTAAAGCCTTCTTACTTGTTTCTGTATACATTTTTTCCCTGTAAAAGCAACTGCCCGTCAGGACTGCCCAAATGTGGTCAGTGGGGTCCGAAACGAGAGACTCGAGTCGCTCGGGCCGCTTAACCCTTTAAACAACAATTAAAAATATTACACTTGACCACGGGGGAATGAAACAAGAAAGAGAGAGAGCGACAGCAAGACAAAAGACGTACAAGTGTATACGTATATGTATGTGTGTGTTTGTGTGTGTGTGTGGGTAAGTTGACTACTTTGTGGGCACTCAAGTGGCTGGCGCTGGCCGCCTGGCAGGCAATTTACAGTTGGGGCGCCCCAAATAGTGCCACAGCAGCTGCGGCTACGGCTGCTTCTGCTGGTTGGCCAAAAAGGGGAAAACCGAGTAGGAAAACCGAGTAGGAAACCGAGAAAACCACCAGAGCCAGCATGACAATTAATGTAAAAGCCCATCAAGTGTTTGCTGAGCGTGTCCCACATGCACATTGTGTGCAACCTTTTTGTCCTCATCTCCACCCCTCCCCCCGTCCAATTTAGATTGTGTCTGGTTAGTTTGGGTAACATGGTCGTAAATTAGTTGCTGCTGCTGCTGCAGCTTGTTGCAACTTTTATGTGTGTGGTTTTTGGTTTTTTGTACTTATTTTTAATGATCTTTTTTCTCTCTTTTTAACATTTGCAGAACCAAGAAAAGACAAGACTGATGCACAACACGGTGGCAATGGCACATTATCAACACCGAATATTGAGCAGCCCACATGCCAGGGTTCAATGTTGCCGCCACCAGGTGGTGGCACTGCTGGCGGAGGTGGTGGCATGCACCATCAACAACAGCAGCAGCAGCAACATAACCAGGGCGATTCCAATAACAAAGTGGAGCGACCCAACACACTCGGTGGCAGCAACAAACTGTCGCGACGAGGTGTCAACATTTGCTACCACAATGAGCATTGTAAGTGTGGCACGACGTTTGCTTTTAGTACTTACTCTTTATACGCTAGTTTTGTTACAAATATTTTCAACCTTAGCCTAGTTAAAGGAAACCTGTTTAAGAAAACTTTTAATAGCCAAAACTTGTCTAGAAAACAAGAAAGATGTTTTAGTCTAACAAAAGGTTTCCTTTAATCTGGTTTCAACAATATCCCACACACACTTGTCTATCACACCACAACACACATCACACACACATCAGACAAACACACTCAAACACACACATAGTATCAAAATTCACTTTGCTAGCTAAATGAAATCTCTCATTACACTCTCTCACTCACTGTTTATGTCTTGCCTCTCTCTCTCTCTCGTTTTTTGTGTGTGTTGTTCGTCACCCACCACCTTATCCCCCCACTCTCGATTATCGGTATCGATATCTGTAATCGTTTTTGGCGGCGTTTAGATGGCGGCGGCGATGATAATGGTGGCAAAATGATGGGTGGCCCACCTGGTAGTACACCACCGCCATATGCTGGCGGCGGAAAATTGCCGCCAGGCGTAATGCTCAGTGAGCTGCCGGAGCCACCGATACCGGTATCAGAGATTGGACCGATCCCACCGCCGCCGATGTTCTCCACGCCGAGCCCGACGCTCATCGCTGGACGACCGCACGGGCCAGGCGCCATGAATGATCAGGACTATCAGCATCAGGACTACGACTATGATGGTAAAGATAAATCCAAAAATCCAGCTAGCTAGCTAATCTCCCTCAACTCATTACCAATTGCGCACTTCATAAACAATATGCTAGTGCCTGACCCAGAAAAACCCCCCAAAAATCCCTGAATCCTCTCAAGAAGAAAAAATCTATACTAAATCAATTTAAAGATATCAAACTTATTTGAATATTATTTTAAAAACTTCTGCAGATCACGATCCCGATCAGGATGAGCTTGATTCGGATGATGATTATGCGCCGTATGGTGGCATGCAACATGTCCAGGCTGGTGGCAATCATGTCGTACGTGTCATGGATACGCAACGTGTCGAGGAAATTCCAGCCAAAGAGCCAAAACCAAATGCAGTTCCTCTCAAATCGGCACTCAAGAAGAAGGTTGGCATCTCCACCAATTCCGCCTCCCAACCCGTTACGCCCACACAAGACAACAACCAACAACAACAACAGCATCACAGTGCCGCTCAAGCGGCTGCCATATCCAATAGCAACGGAGGCATTGGCTCCATGGCAGCTGCAGCCGCTGCGGCAGCTCAACAGTCGGCCAGTCAGCGTCCCTTGGTGGTGCGACAGGATGCGGCGGGCAATAACTATTCGCTCAAGTAAGTAACTGCCCCGAACACCGAACAACAAGTGGACACAACTAAAAAAACTAAAAAGTTTGTCTGCTTTTGTGTCATAAAGAAAAAAAAAATGTTATATTGAAGTAGTTTTTATTTATTTAGTTTTTGTTATTTTTTATTACTTGTTAACTTGTTTTTAACCTTTTTGTTTTCTGTTTTCTGTAGTTTGAACTTTTTTTTCTTACTTAACTCTATATTCTCTCTCTCTCTCTCTTTTTTCTCCCCCTTTTTCTCTCTCTCTTTCTCTCTCGTTTTATATCGTCTCATCACATTTCGCGCGGTTTATTGTCCCTCATGTTTCGTTCTGCTGCCTCAACAAAAAACTTAATAATGATCCTCGATATATCCCGATTTAATAACAAAAATTACGTTGCTCTTTCTTAAAATTTTTGATTTTGATTCTTTTTTTTTTATTTTCTTGTTTCTCGCTCGTGAAAAAAACAACCAAAAACACGTTTTTCTGCTAAAAATCCTTCAAAAACAAAACTTCTTTTATTCTACAACAACATCTCAACTACAACAACAACAATCAATCAATCTCAATCTCTACTATATATATACAATATACAACAACAACAAATCAAAAATATATATCAAATATCACGTATACGTTATTGAATCGAAATCAGGCCTATACTACGACCACGGATTAGAATATGGTAAACATTTTATAGCTAATTTATTTGTTATGTGGAAAATCGCTTTTAGAGTACTCTCTTCACCCTCCCCCCGCTCTCCACTCACTCACTTACTCTAACGCATACTCTTTCTTTCTCTCTCTATGTTGTGGAAAAAATATTTTATTTTTAAGTTTCACTTCAAGTTTAATGCAAGTCTGAAAATCTTAAAATCCATCTTAAATTAAACGAAATTGTTTAAACTTGATTTTAAAATCGCATTATCCTTGCATAGTCCTTGAAGTGTTTGTGCCTGCACCAACCCCCCCTCTACACCTCCCCCTGCATCATCTCTACTCCCATTGCACCTAAACAATCATATTTCGGTTATGTGTTTTGATTAAATTTTAAAAACACATTAAAAGGCAACAAAAAACAAAGAAAAAAAAATCGAAAGCAACCAAGCAGAAGAAAAAAACGGAAAAAGAAGAAGCTGCACGCACACACACACACTTTAATATTTGTTTTGGGACTTTTTTTTTATTGTTATTAAATTACTAACTTTTGGTTGTTGTTTGTCGTCGTTAACTTTAATTTTCTCATGTGCCTCCTTTACACTATACTACTTTCCACACTTTTCCTGCCGTACCTCGCCTCCTCCCTCCATCTCAATGTCGTATACTCTATATATATATTGTACTGTATGTGTGTGCGTGTTTGTGTTGTGTGTGTGCGTGTGTACTTCTTTCTCTCTTTTTTGTTTCATGATAAAAGTTTTCGTATACTTTTCTCCACTGTCTTTTTCACTGTTGCATGTTTCATGGTGTGTCGAGTTGGGGCGAAAAAAAAAATCCGCATCAGATTTTATTTCATATATTTTACACGGCTCTCTCAACTTTTTCCTTGTGTTGGGGCCCAAAGCATGACTATATTAAATTATACGCCGCCGCCATTGCATGTCAAAGCCAAAGAACACAGATCTTTTACAGCACAATGGCAACAATCTGTGCAAGTGACATTCATATTTCTAAGTGGTTGCGTACTCATCGTATAGAAAAACATAAATATATTTATATATTGGAAAGAATTTAAGTGAATTTTTTGAGGATTTTACTAAAAAAAAGTTTAAAGATTTGTTATGGGACTGTTATAGTATAACAGATCTGTGAATCTGTTGTGAAACTTAGAATATTGCTAAAGAAAATAAAAAATAAAAAATAAAATGTTGTAAAATTGTTGTGCAACTATGGTAGGAATGAGTTTAAGTGCCTTTTTTGAGATTTTTAGGATTTTTTTAAAGAAATTTTAAAGATTTGTTATGGACCGGTTAGGAAACTTATCTGGAATTGTTGTGCAACTATTGTGAAACCATTTAGGTATATTCGTTTAAAAGAAAAAAGAAAATCTATAGATTTATTGTGGAAATGTTGTGCAACTGTTGTGGAACTGATTCACAATAGTACCAAAACCTTGAATCCCAAATTATTTAATGTTCTTTAACTGTAATATCATAATGAATACATTTTTTAACTTTGATTATTCATATCAAAGACGAGTTTCACTCGTCAAAATGTACGCAAAGGTTTAATCTTTCTTTCCAACCATTTTATATGTCAGTATATGAACATCTAGAAATAAAATAAAAATACAACTCAGTAGAATAAGAAAAAGAAGCCTCAGCCATCTGACAGATGACAAGTGTGTGCCACAAAGTTGATATTCTGTGTAGCCAACGATGTGGCATAATCGAAACTCGATTGGGTGGGGCAGACACACAACACCCTCCATAGTCCCCTCTCTCCCGCTCTCTCTCCCTCTCTCTGTCTCTCTCTACTCATACAAGAGTCCTTTAGTCACACTCGAATGCATACACAAAAAAGGCGAATAAATCCTTTAAGATGCAAAGCAACAGAAGCTGATGCTTTTGCTGCTGTTGCTGCTGCAACAAAGCGTGAAGCGAGAAAAGAGTGGAAACTGTCTGTGTGTGTGTTTGTGTGTGTCTGTGTGTGTGAGCAGAAAATGCAAAGTGCTTAACATATTTATCATAAATTGTGCACGAGAAACCGAGTAATGGTGATAAATATTGTTGAGGAGCTTTCCAGCCATAGCAACAAAAAGAGGATTTGATTGCATTGTCAGAAAAGTTATATTATGGTTCCATAGACAAGACGTTTGAGTCCTTGGCACAGCAGGAATATCAATTCAATAAGTAATAATATTTTTCTCCCTTTGATATCAAATAAATTTGAGCTTTCTGAATGCACAAAGTAAGCATTTAATAATCAATAAGATGGGAAAAAGTTGTCTGGATGCTGAGCTATTGATTATCAGCATGCAAGTATTAAGAATGCATTAGGTATGCATTCCAAAAGAGTGAGGAAAAATGTGCTTACAACACGCTCACATAAAGTATAGACTGTTTCTCCCTTCTTCTCTTTCCCTTAAGTTAAACTTGAAACTGCTTCTGTTTCGTTGAAAATCAACTTCAAGGACATCTGAGCCAAGTTGTTAGCTACTCTCACTCTCTCTCTCTCTGGTAGCACTTTAGATTGAAGATGACTTTGCGTAAGAGTATTTTCAAAAGTGTTGGCACTTGTGCCGCGCATTTGAACTCGTTTTGCATGGTAATGTGCCAAACATAGACTCCAATGTGAGATGAGACACACATGGTACTTACTATATATAGTATACTATATAGTCGCTTAATGTGAAAGTGTTGCTGCAGGATGCGCCTGACAGGATATAGCATATATGCAGCCAGCGACAGCTTAAAGTAAAAAGCACACATACTTGAGTGTGTGTGTGTGTGTGTGTAGTAAACGAGTTGCCAGATGTGCGAGAGACGAAAAAAAAAACCAAAAACAATTTGCCGCAAAAAGCATTTTTGGTAGCTGAAAAAAGAACAACAACAACAAGTACGAAAACTTTAAGGACATGTGGCAGCGAGTAATGCAGGAAAATGAATAAATTAAACAAACCCCAAATCTGTGTTCATGTGTGTGTTGGTGTGTGTTCGTGTGTGTGTTTGCGCATAAATCTGTTAGATTGCTCCTGTGAGATTTAACCAGAGATGAGAATGTTTTGCATGTCTACTATGTGTAACCTTTTAGTATAACATGTATGTATGTGTATGTGTTGTAAGACTAATGATTATAATTAGTTAATAGGAATGTTAGATAAGCGAAAAAAATAAACATACAAAACTGCCTAGCTGTTAACTAATGCACAATTTGTTTCTGTAATTCACCTTTGGCAACAACCTCGACACAACCTTTTGCACACCCAGCAGGCAGCAAATGTTCAACATCCAATTGCCATGCACCGTGGAGAACAAGGAGAATGCCCGACCGTTTGTGATACGCGAGAGTAGCAGCGATAGTGATGAGAGTGATGGTCAAATCGTTTATCGCGATGACGATAACGATAACACACGGCTGGCCAAGTTGGCACGCAAGGAGTCGCT
Source organism: Scaptomyza parva (assembly GCA_035044645.1). Classification (NCBI taxonomy): domain Eukaryota; kingdom Metazoa; phylum Arthropoda; class Insecta; order Diptera; family Drosophilidae; genus Scaptomyza; species Scaptomyza parva. The sequence continues at coordinate 6,240,107 of JAWNNT010000065.1, read as the reverse complement.
GTCGTTGAAGCTGCAACTGCGACCCGATAAACAGGATCTGATTAATCGCAACATCTTGCATCAGGTCAACGATAATGAGCTCAAGGAGTCCAAGGAGGCAATTGGGGCGCGCCTAATACGCAGGCTGTCAATGCGACCCACCGCCGAGGAGCTGGTGGAGCGAAATATACTAAAAAGTGAGTCGTAAAACACGTTGAACACACTTTTCATGCCTTACTAACTTGCTTACCTTTTGTTTTAGCTCAATCACCCGCCGAGGAGAAGAAACAAAAGGAGGAAAAGAAATCGTATTTGTTGCGCAAGTTAAGCTTTCGGCCAACGGTCGAGGAACTCAAAGAGAAGAAGATCATTCGGTTCAATGATTACATTGAGGTGACGCAGGCACACGATTACGATCGACGGGCGGACAAGCCATGGACAAGACTGACGCCAAAGGATAAGGCTGCCATACGCAAGGAGCTAAACGAGTTCAAATCCTCCGAAATGGCAGTCCACGAGGGCAGTCGCCATCTGACGAGGTAATTAAACCGTCACACACACACACAAACACACAGACACAATTGCATTGTTCTTGGCTCATCCCAACCTCAAAATCAACGACTCTCCACACACACACAGAGAGCGCAAAATTGCCAAATGCCCAATGCCCAATGAAGTGTCACGTGCAGTTTTACTCTACTTCATTACTCCACCGACTGACCGAAAAAAAGCACCCCCCATTCCAATCTCTTCCTTCCCCCCCACGCATTGTTCTCTCTTGTGCCAAAGAGAGAGAACTGCGTTTTGTCGCTTTTTCCATTTCCTTTTCCAGAAGGGGGCACAACCAGCAAAGTCAACTTTTATAATGGCTTTTGGATTCGTTCGGTGTGCTGGCTGTGCATTCAAGTTTTCGTCCTTAAAGTTTCCCTCCCTCCTCCCCCCCACACACACACACACACGAACAGTGTATGACTTTAACTTTCTGGTAACCCATGTGCCCAGGAACTTGTGGGACTTTGGGTTAGCTAACAAATTAGACAGGCTACAACTACAACTAGTCCACAAATAAGCTGCTGGCAAAGTTCCAAAAACAGCAAAATACACACATACACAGAAATGTGCAACGCTTAGAGTTGCCAGACAGTTGAAATAAGTATACAGTTATGCCCCTTGACTTTAAGTTTCAAGCAACTTTAAGGTGGTTTACCAAATGTAATCCGTTCCGGACAACGACGACAACGAGACAATGTGAAATCTCGTCCAGCTTTAACTTTTGCCACACTCAAACTGAACACTGAAACTGAAACTAATCTCAACTTTTGCAATTTTCTCTCTCTTCTCTCCCCTGCAGATTCCATAGGCCATGACGATTGCAATGGCAGAAACTTTCCAAAAAATTACGAAAGCCCAATAAAATGATTTTGTGCAGCATCAAAATGAGTTTGAGCAAAAAAAAGAAATTGTGCAGCATCAAATTGTCAATAAAAGTAAAAAAAATTAAAAACAAAAAAAAAATGTAAACAAAAAAAAAAAAACAAAAAAAATATACAAAACTAAAAAAAAAATGAAAACGAAATAAAACTAAAATAAAATTGAGCTAAACACAATAATAAAAGAGGAGCATTTAAATGCAAATAAATAACAATTTTTCAAATGGCAAACAAAAATGTAAAAGATAGAAAGAAAGTTTGAAAATTTGTAAGTTCGAAAGAAGAAGAAGCAGGCAAATTAGAATGTTGCAAAGTTTATGTTTTAAAATACTTTTCTGTTAATTGCGAATTGCGCTCGGTTTTCTAATTTTAAGTTCTTATTCTAACTATGTATGTAGAGTATATATATATATAATTTGTGTTTTCTTTTCTACAAACTATTTTTGTTGATTTTTGTGTGTAAATAAACATTTTTTGGCAATTCACCCGAAAATGATTTCTAAATCAGATAATGTCAAATTCTTATGTCTTATGTGTTAAGTGGATTTGTTAATTATTATTCTTCTTCAAGTCAAGGCAATTATGTATTATATTATATAAACAAACAAAATAAACAAAACAGAGTATGGTTAATGCAAATTGACACATTTTGATAAATGTTTAAACTAAAATTTACATTTACAACTAAAAAACAACAACTAAAAACTAAACAACAAACAAGTCAAGCAAAAATAACAAATACAAATAATTGCAAAAAGAGAGAGAAATTCTTAAGGTTTAAGCATAAATTTACTTTTACTGCTGCTTTCCATAAATTTTTAGATTTTTTTTCGAATTAAGCCAACTCTACATTATTAAAAACCGCAAATATTATTATATATATAAATATAAATTAAATTATACAAAATGCGAAACGTTCTAAAAACAAAAACAAACATACAATACACACATATATTATATATATATATATATATGTTTTAAATTTATGATTATATTGTAAAAAGCTTAAACGTAAACAACACATTAAAAATAGAGCTAAAAACAACAAACAAAAAATACGAAAAATAAACTAAACATTTTTTGAAAGACATTTGAGCAAAAAGAAAAAAACATTTTGCAAAGCTTTTTTTTATTTATTTATTTCAGTTTAGATTTTCTTTTTGTTTCTCTCCACTTTTTTAATTTTATACAAAACATGTACATAAATACATATCGCCAAAAAACTGCATATAACTCGAAAACGATAACTTAATGCGAAAGATAGGAAAAGCCATTAGGAAAAAAAATGAAAACCCACAACACTTGGAATGGCAAACTGCTCAAAGATAAGTAGAAAAGTAAAAAATTTGTAAAACCAAAAACGACAAAACGAAAAAAAACATAAATTTCTAATAGAAAAATAAAGAGATGAAGAATATCAGGAAACACAAACTGAAGCAAGTTGGACCCAGTATGAAAGTTTTTTAGAGAACAAAAACAAAAAAACAAAACCCGCAACAATTTAAAACGTAAGTCACGTAAGATTTTAGAGGCAGATGGAACCAAAAAAAAACAAGATAAATACACACACACGAATAAAACAATATCAACTCAATGTTGAATATATCTATTTTGTAAAGCAAGTTGCAAACATCGTAGTTTCGATTGATTAAGCGAAACTGAAAAACTTTTACTCCAGCATTCAAATAGTTATGAATAATCCAAAAACGAAAAAATGAAATGAAAAATGATATTCCTAATTGTAAAGAAAGAAAAAAATTTTGAACAAAGCTCGTGCGCGTGCTCGTGAATATAAGTATTAAAAAATATGAAAGTAAAATATATTAAATATATATATATTAACAAAACAGTTTCAAAGCGACATTTAGCAAGAAGAATAACATCTTGAAAAGAAGATCTAAATATTAAATTGGGTAAAAGCGAACTTAGTTTAATTGATAAATTGGCGCTTCCTTTGCAAGTTTCATATTTCTAAAGCAAAAAAATAAACAAAAATAAAACACAAAACAATTTAAAAGTAAAATAGACTAAAACAAAAAACAAACAAAAAACTTGTTTCAGGCCAATCTCAACGATTTGGCTCCGATCATAGAAAGCTTTTGCTTGATTTCGCTGAAACGTTCGAGGTCTACGTTTGGCCCCAAAGAGTTAAGATCTGTTTGATCTTATTCTTTCTGATATCTGAACATTGGTAACACTGTCTCTCTCTAAACTAAACTCACTCTCTCTCTATCTCTGTCTCTTGCTTCAAAGCGTTGCATTGTCAGAGTTAAGCAAAATATATGTATACGTATACATACATATATATATATATATACATATATAAATATACATCTAATATCTATACAAACTATATAGCATATATGTATACAACTATTTATATATATATGTAAAGTTGATGAAGATAAGCTGAAGCAGATAAAAGCTAAAATTATACATACAACAACTATCAATATGGGATAGCATAATTTACACTTTTTCTATGAATCGATTTATAGTGTACAATACAATACAAACAAAAAACAAAGAAAAACACTAACAACAACAACAACAAGAAGAAGAGGAGTCACTAGCCCCCCCAACGTTTGATTGAGAGCCTAACCTAACCGAAACGCGTTTAAGTTCAATGCAAACTTTGTGTACAGCATTTTTTCCACACACTGTCCATTTCTGTCGAGTTCTGTTTTTTCGATTTCGATTTCCGTTGCCGTTTCAACACCAATGAAAACTGTAGCAATAATTAAGAACACCACAAATGAAAAATTGAAAAAACAACATCAGTCAAAGCCAGTAAATAAATTTCTGAGCTGAACGACAAAAACAAATTTGTAAATGCCGTTAAAAATGGGCAAAGAAAACGCGAAAGAAAAATAAAAAGAAACGTTGTGAGAATTTGCAAAAAAAGAAAAATAAGAGAAAACTTAGCCAACTAAGCTAAGACACAATGATTTAAAGAAAAGATAAGAAAAGATCAAGAAATTGTATGAAAAAAAAAAAACAAAAAAGAAAAATGACAAAAAGAATATTGAATAATAATCACCGACAAATTGAGATTTAATAAAGATTTAATTACTTACAAAAAAAACACACACTCAAAACCTTTTCAATACTAACGCAAGCCTCTGATTTTTATTCAAGATAGTTTTCAAACATTCAAATTTATTTTTACTTAGAGTATATCATCGTCGAGTTCGTCATCGTATATGATATGCAGACGTTGCCTAATTTCCTCAACACTGTCACAGGCTTTGATCACTTCGGCCACATGCCGCGTACCAGCTTGCAACAAGCTCTCAATATTCAAATAGTCTGCGGCAATAATCAGCTCGTAAATGGTTGAATCCGTTGCATTCGAACCGTTGAGAATGCGTTGAAAGATTTCACTTTGCAGTTTCTCATTTTGTTCGACAGTGTTCCCGCTTATGGTTTGAAGTTCTTGACACCACTTCAGCACCAATTGAAATACCTCCGAGCTCACTCTGTCTAATGGCATTATATTGGCATCCGGTACATCGCACAGGCTGCTATCACAATCCTTGAGACCGTACTGCAGCCAGCTCTGTGTCAATCCCATTTGCTGGGCCACTTCAAGGCTGACATCGAAGACGATGCCGTCGCTGGTGCGTATTTGGAATGCTTGTGAAGCGGGACATGTTTGTGACATTGTATCGAAATAAAATACAAAAATTTTTGTGTTAAAGGAAAATGCTACTTCAATGACTGCTAGATGAGTTCACATACATACAGATGATAGATACTTTTTTGGAGCAGCCTAAAAGTATGCAATGGAAAATTTGTTGCTAGCGAGCTTAAAATTGTAGTCTAACATTTCGGTAACCAAGCATCAAAAGCGTGTTAAGCCGCTTTGAAAAACGTACTCTGCATGCCAAAAGACATTCATTGAATTCATTCATAAATTCCAACGCGTTCCAACAGCTGCAGCGTCGTTTCACGTGCCAAACGGAGCGGAGTGCGTCGTCTCTTTTTTTTTTTTTTGCCAGATGTATCTTTGCAAATGTATCTGCGTTCGGTTGAAGCGTGTACGTGCCAGACTCTCTCAGCAGCAGCCTCAGGTGAGGCGACAACAACAACTACAACAACGGCAACGATGACAACGACACCAATCACAATCATCATAAGACCGTCGCCATCGCAGTTGATTATGATGAGCTCTTTGTGAGATGTGTTTTGCTTGCTTTTTTTTCTGTGTCTTCGTCTTCGCCTCCATCTTCTTCATCTCTTGCTGCTTGTTGTTGGCTGCTTTCCTTTGCGAAAGTTTATCATCGCGGCAAGATTCTAACATTTTTGTGTGCATTCCACTTTGGTGCGTTCTCGGATTTCTCAAGACTCTTTGCCTTTTGCACGCTCATAAAACGTACTCGAACTCATTAAAACGCGCACTCTGATAACCGAAATGGCCGCGTTGGACCTCGGATGTTCGGGTTGAGGAGTTTTTTTTGGCCAAAGACGACGACGCGACGTGTTTTGCATGTGCGTTTCAGCTGCTGATTTATTTGATGGCCATATATGTTTCGTCGCGGTGTTGCTGTTGTTCTTGTTGTTGCACGTTGTTGCCTCTCGAGTAGCTGCGAAATGGGGCAAGTAGGCAAAAATTTCAAAAAAAAGACTTGCAAAATGTGACTAGTTAATTAGGCAAACTCATGTGGGAAAAGTTAGGACAAGTGGACAACAGTTATATTTTAAGGTACTAGATTCTTGGTATGTAGGATTTGAAGTAAAGATATTTGTTATTCCAGGTAAAATGCAGAAATTATTATAGGTTTTTTTTTAGAATTTTTATGTTGTTTTAAACAAGATTAAGAGTAAAGATATTTGTTATTCTAGGTAATAAGCAAAAACTCTTTTGAGTTTCGGTCTAGTTATGTAAAAGTTATGACCTTGGGAAGTTTGTAACTTTTACTAAATGAATTTTTCGAAATAGAATTACACTAATTATGAAAATTATATTTAGAATTTTAATGTTGTTTTAAACAAGATTAAGAGTAAAGATATTTGTTATTCCAGGTAATATGCGGAAATTCTTTGAAGTTTTGGTTTAGTTATGTAAAAATTATGACCTTGAAAATTTCGTAACTTTTTCTTACTGAATTTTTCGAAATAGAATTACACAAATTATGAAAATTATATTTAGAATTTTAATGTTGTTTTAAACAAGGCATCTCAAGCCATGCATTAAAAACACATTACTTGTAATTTTATCATAGCAAGAAAGTTGAATCCCAAAGGACACAAGTTTAGGAAAAGTTTGGCAGGCAAATACAGTGCTGTCCATTGCATTGGGTCATGTTGAGGTCTTTGGGATGTTTTTGCAGTCTGCTGTCTGGCAGGGATGGCAGCTAACAGAAACAATTTGGCAAACGAAAAAAAATAGAGAAAAATTTGCATTTGGCCCGATCGCAGTTCGCGACTTGTCGATGCTGGGGGATTTCTTTATGACCCCAAGCTGGCAGTGGCTGTTTGGAGTTTTATTTTTCAGCTGTGGCCTTTGTTTGCCAGCAAGTTTATTTGATTCTATTTTCATTTTATTTGAATTGTGGTTCGCTTTTATGGCCTGTGCATGGAGCCTGTGCCCGAATGTTCAATACTGAATGCCTCTTTGCCCATTTGCCTGTTGCCCGATTGCCTGTTGCCTATTGCTGAGATTTGTTTTGTGAAAGTTACAAAGCGCAGAGAGACAACGCTATCGATGAGCCCCCAAGAAGTCACAGTGTCTGCCATAGTCAATGTTTTCGTTTCGTTTTTTTTTCTTCTTCTGTTTTCTGTTCACTTGGCTTTGGTGATTGTAAAACAATAAAAGCAACACCTGACTGCCGTTTTGGCCAAGTGGAGGCTGACAATGGCGTTGATGGCGACGCGGATGCGGACATCGCGTTGTTGGTGGGCCTTCCCTCCCAAAAAAAACGCGCCAATGCCAGCAGCAAAAGTTGCCGCGCTGCTGCTGTTGCTGTTGCTGCCGCAGCTCGTTGATCTTATCAGTTGGCCAAAAATGGCCAAGACAAAACTACACAAAACATGGCCATTGTGTTGTGTAGATTTTGGTGACGCGGCCTAAACATTTCAATTGCGTTTACTTTTGCTGTTGCAGTTGCGTTCTGTGCGTTTTCATGCCACATAATCAACAGCAGCAACGGCAGCAGCAACAGCAATAAGTTAAGTATTGAAACAAATTGCCAGCTGATTGCTGAAAGGAGTCGATTTGGAAGGGGGGGCGTGGATTGAGGGGTGGAATGAAGCCTCAATTTGAATCGAAATCTAAATCTAAATAAATAAAAATCGTGCACTGTTTTTTTTGTTGGTCTTAAGTGAAAGGCATTGGCGAGATCAGCGTCGTCGTCTTGGCCAAAGTATCTCAATGCGCTGCAAATTTAATCAATTGATGAGGCAGCTTGCAGCTTGCAACTAGCAACTTGCAACTGGCTGTTGCACTTGTTGTCGTTGCTTTTATTGTTGTTGTTGTTGTTGTTATTGTGTGTTTTGTTGCAGTTTGATGGCAATTTGGATTTTGTGGCTAACACAAACCTGACCAAAAAGACATTTACATTCTACAGTTGCTGCTGCTGCTAGTTGTTGTTGCTGCTGTGCAAGTGTCGCAACAACAACAACAACAACTTTACACGCTAGAAACCGTGACTTTAATTTTCTTTTTCCTCTTCACCTCCTCGCTCAGAGTTATATTTCGTTTTTGATTTGTTTTTGTCTGTTTTATTTTTTTTATGTAATTTCAATTTTGGTTTAGCATTTGGACTTTTCATTAAATCGCCGCGCAATGTCGCCAATTTTTCTGCCGCTATTTTCTTCTTTTTCTTCACCTCGTTTTTCGTATTATTTTTTTCCCGGTCTGTCTCTGGCTTTTAATTTGTAATTACTTGCACATTTTACTTTCGTTTGTGGCATTTGATTTATGGCCCAACAAATTGTGGTCGCCAAATGAAAATCTGTTGCTTTTTTTTTTTGGCCAAAACGTGGCAAATGGCAATTGGAATCGTGAGTGTCAAGAATTAAGAAAGTTTTTCAAATTAATGGTTTCGGCCGTAAACGGCGTTTATCTTGTTAACAATTGTGTTTTAATACAAATAATCCATTATACAACCAATAACGAGCAAGATAAAAGTAATGTCTACTATGTCTGTAGCAACATTAAATTACAATTTAGAGTAAATTGGTTTATCGATTACATTGTATTGAATTTATGGAGGTATTCTCTCAAAGCATCTTCTTCTAAGCTAATCACATTCTAATAGATTGTTATAATCTATTAAGATTATTTCTTTTCCTTTCTTTTTCTCGCCAATTTCATTCATTTCCGATTTCGAATCGTATTGTTAACTTGACTTGCCGTCTCATATATCTCATATATCATATATCAATATATTTTCTGATTAATAGATTAACTGATAAATTGAAAGATGTATATAAAAATTGAATACATTAAGGGATAAAAAGAAAACAAATATATTATTTTACTGATCTTCTGAGTAAAGTAAGTTCATTTTCTGCAACATGAATCAGTAAAATGAAGTCAAACAATTTATTACTTTATAAAAGACAAAAACTACCTCACTAAAATTGATATTTGTGCATTAATTTTTCTTAATTTTTTTCGAAAAATGTTTCTCTAAGATATGTTACTATTGGATATATTACTACAGGATATGTTACTATATGATATAATTCATCAGATTGTTAATAATTTCTTCCAAAAAAAAAAGTAAAAAACATTACTATACATATCTAGTTAATGAGCTCATTAAGGTTGAGAATGTAATGTTGTCAGTGTCATTGTTGCTGCACTTGACACTTGCCACTGACATGTTGTTGTCGTTGCACGCAATTGCAACAACAGCAACAGTTGCTGCTGCTGCAACAATAACAAACCACAAGAGCACAAGAGCACAAACACCCACTCACTCTTTGAAGTTGCAGTTGCAGTCGCAAATGTGCAACAATTTCAAATAGCTTCAACTTACAGCAACTGTGTTGCAGTGCGGCAACAAGTTGCAGCAACTTGAGTGCAACAACAGCAACAGCAGCAGCAACAGACCCATTGATTAGGTGACCCTTGTAGCGGTCCGAGGCTGTCAGTTTGCCTCTCTCTCTCTCACTTTACCTTTGGTTTATTTTTTTTGTTTTTTTTTTTTTTTTGTGTTGCCCCCAATTGTCATTGACTGTTGACTGTGTTGCAGTTGTGTCTTGCGGATGTTGTTGCTGTTGCCAGCCAGCTCAATTGATTGAATTACATACATGCTGTTGTTGCCCCCTTAAGCTGCCACTGTTGCCTCAGTTGCCTCAGTTGCCTCAGTTGCTACAGTCTCAGCCTGTGGTACTCAACACCCCCACATTTACTTTACTTGACTTGACTTTTGAGCCCTGTCGCTGCGCTCACGGGGCCACTTTGGGCCATGTTGCCAATGAGTCAAACAAAGTCAGGCCAGTTAGGCAGTTAGCCAGTTAATTAGCAAAGAAGGCAACTGCTGTTGTTGTTGTTGCCTTTAGCTGGCCTTGTGCCACTTTGTGAATAGGTTGGAGGCATGCAACTTGATGAAAGAATGATGCCAACTATGATATATGCACAAGCTTCAGTGTGGTTCAAGGATATGTTCGAAATGATCTTCGACATGGAACTTCAAACTTCATGTTTCTGTTGACATTCAGTGAATAGTAAAATGTGAACTTTAAAGCTACTACAAACTTGACTTTGGATCTTCAAATTGTGGCTAAATGTATTTTAGTTAAGTTTGCCTCAAGATTTCAAACGGAATCACATAAAAACTTACTTCAAGAGTTATGAAAAACGATTATAACACCTCTGAGGCACATTAATTTCTCGACATGAAATAAGAACAAGAAATATATTATTAAAAAATCGACATCAAAGTCTTTTTGGCCTAAAAGCCATTAAATTATCGACTTGAACGCTGCAAATGTGCCCTCAATACACTAAATCAACAGCTTTAATAGCTGGCGTGCAATCACTCAATGTCCAATTGCATACGCCATCAAAAACACACACATACACATACGTATATGTATCTCTGTGCAACAGGCTCTCTTCCCGGCTCATGCCACATGCCACGCACCAGCAAGCGGTGTAAACCACAAAAACAAAACAAAACACAAAAAAACAAAAACGCTGCCGAACTTGTCCTTAAAATGTCAGCCAAAGTGTTCATTAATTTGTGTTTGTGTCTACCCAACCAGTGCCCCGCCCCCCTCTCTTACACTCTATGCACTGATTGTAGTAGTAGTTGTAGTTGTAGTTCTTGTTGTTGCTGCTGCTTGTGGCATGTGGCATGTGTGTGTGTGCACAGTCATTGATCATGAATTCCGCGCGCTTGGCACTCGCCTGCCGCACATGCGTCATGCCAGTGACAGTGCCTCCATCTCCCCACTGCCCTGCCCTGCCCCAACACAACACAATTGGCGACACAATTTTGCTGCCTTTGGCATGTGCCTCAAACCTCCGCTGCTGCTGCAACCTACGCAAAAAATCGAAATCTTTGCATGTGTTTTGCCAGTAGTTTTGTAATTTTCATGTAAAAGTCGAGACAAAATGCAAAATGGCCCTGCAAATGACGACGACAACAACAACAACTGCGACACAGCAACAACGGCAATAATAGTAGTAACAACTGTTTGTTGCCACGCCTCCCCTCCCCCCATTCCTTTAGCCTACAGTCAGACACACGTACAGAGTGTGAGGCAGCCCTGAGCCTGTCCAGGCCAGCCATCAATCTCAATTGCTTCGCATTTTCATATGCAGCTCTTCGATCATTTTACAGCTTGACAAGCAACAGCAACAGCAGCAGCAACCAACACTCTTACAACAACACTGCAGATTTGTCACAGCAATTGTTGTTGTTGTTAGTGGCCTGATTCTTGTTGTTGTTGTTGTGTATGTGTCTCTGGTAATTACTTTTTTCGCCTTATTCTGTTTTTTTTTCTGCTTTGTGACTTTGATTTTTTTCTCATATTTTTCGCGTTTACATTTTTAAGTTTTGAACTATATTTTTTCGGGTTTATCTTACCCAAATGTCTGCGCTTGATTAAACGTTTAACTTGCTGATATGATATGGCCCAAAGTCTGTCGCCGTTTCTATGACTGACTGACATATTGATTTCCATTGTCGCTTTTGTTGTTGTTGTTGCTGCTGTTGCTGTTGTTGCTGCTGTTGCTGTCTTCTGGTTTGTTTTTGAAAGTTGGCGGCTGTTTGACTGTCAATGTTTGCTGTCTGTTTGCTGTTGTCAGTGTTCCATAAATCGTTTCAACTGATATAAAATATGGATGCTGAAATGTTACTCAAAAGGTGTTGCACGAGATTTTCAATTATCAGAAAACTATTTTCAATCTTTTCTTTATCATTTTGCTTAAAACCTTAAGGCTAAATGTCTTTTAAGCCTTAGACTCATAAAGCTAAACCAAATCTACTAAAAAATAAGTTTTGCATATTGTCTGATGATCTAAGCAATCATTAAAGTAGTTTATGACAGTGGCAACGCCTAATTACAAGCACTTACATAAAGAGAAACTGTTCAAAAACACATTTACACACTGATATTGGAATAAAATAACCGAAAAGGTTAAAACTTTAACTATCGACGCCTACTTTTAAAGCGTCAGAGCTGAATGTCAACGAATGTTTTAAGCCGCAACTTCACGCTTAATTAGACGCGTGGAAAAATAACTTTATCTATCTGGCGAGTTAAACAGAGAAACAGAAACAGAGACTGGAACTGAGATGGAGACTGAGCTTGAGTCTGAGACTGAGTCTGAGTTTGTTATATGGCCAAGTCGGCACGATGTCGACGACAAAAATGGTCATAACATGAAATCCTATTAGACAAATTGAAATTACAAATGAGACAACGCCGAAATTAATTTATTAATTAGTCACACTCCATTATAGCTGGACAAAGAGAGGCTGTTAAACAGTAGCGGACTCAACTTCAGCAACAACAACAACAATAATGAAACCTGCCCACATGCGGTGTTTTGAAGCGTCTCGAAATGGTTGACAGCTCGGCCGGCTGGACAGTGTTTCAAGAGTCGTGCGCCATTTTCAGGCTTTTGTGGTGTGAAAATTGTAAAATCCAATTAGAAAAAACTCAACACGCAATGCGTATTTCTGCGTGGGTTTTCCAGCCCCCTACCCCTCTACCCTCTTAGACTTAACTGCATCTCCCTCAACCAGCTGACATAATCAGTAATAAGTAATCATTAATTAAATTGCTGCATGAACAAAATAGAGAGAGAAAATCTAAACCCAATTTATTGTTCAGACAATGAACCAATGTGGCCAATTCTGATGGCTCATATCAGTTGGGCAGATCTCGGCGCTGGGCTCCATTTTGGCCAGGCAACAGGCGACAGGCGGCGACACACACAGTAAGACAGGTTGTTTTGCGGCAAATTGGCAAGACAATTGCCTGCCTGCCTGCCAGCCCGCTAACCTGACTCTGACTCTCGAGTACAGTTATCATGGGAAAACAGAAATAGAAACAGAAACTGCCCCCGCAGTTTATTTCATTTCTAAATGGCCAGCGCCTTCATCATTATCAACTGGAGCTGAGAAAGGAGTCCGCAAATGCTGTAATAATAACAAACTAACTAACAATCCAACCAACCAAACAGCGCCCAGATAGCCTTAAATGGCATGCCACAAAGTGAATGCCTCTAACCATAAAGGCGTCTCATTACCAGAGAGTCAAATGCAAGTTTGAGACAGAAAAAAAACATAACTAAAACAAAACTCAAACAAAAAACTAAACGCGTTAATTAAGTGTTTATGGTGTCAACTGTACTTGACTCACATAATTCATAAATATATATACAGTTAGATCGATAAATCGATCGAATGTCTGATTTTTTGTTAAATTATGCAATAGGTGTTTGTTGTTATTGTTGTTGCTGTTGTTGGAGAGAAAGTTTATCAATATGTTTTAGTTTATGGAATTTTTTTTCGTTTGTGTTTTTAGCACCATAAATAAACGTTTTTATTAATAGCGGCTCATTAACCTCGACTAATTAATTAAAAATGATTTTTTTTCTTCATTTTTTTTTTGGTAAAACATTCAATAGTTAAACACAACATGAGTCTGTATCTGAGGCCTGTTGAAACGTTTAGGCCTTATGTTTGAGGGTCTGGCTGGACTGACTGGACTGACAGACTGACTGATTGACCGATTGAACGGCTGACTAAACTGTGGACCAACCATCATCATCATCACATTGGTGATGAGTTTTCAAATGATGCATACCAAATTTATTTGATTTTTTTCTCTTTCTATTTTTGTTTTCTTTTTAACATTCATGAGGGATTGTGTAAATCATTGACATTAGAATTTGATAGTTAGGATTGACTTTTAAAGTGATTTTGACGGACTTTCTTAACTTAGTTTTGGAAGAATTGTTTTAAGCTATCTTTCTATCTATATATCTGTCTATCGATCTATCTATCTATCTATCTATATGTCTGTCTATCTAAAGATCGATTTAAATACTTCTAGGGTTGATTTTTCATATAAAAGATCACAAATCTAAGAAAAAATAATTTTTCATATCAAAAAGGCAAATAAGCATTTTTTACAACTGGAGAACGATTCAAATATGTTGAAGATATTTCTTTTCAAAAGTTGATTTTTCATATAAAAGTTGTCCAATCGAAGAAAAAATAAGTTTTCTATATAAATATATTAAAAACAATCCATTATTGACTAAGCACATAGCATTAAGAATAAAATTTATTTTCTATAAAGTATTATCTTCAAGTTCCCTTAAGATATGAATGATAATATTTTGTTGTCCGCCCCAATCAACCAGCTGCCTTCCTCCAAAAAAACAAACAAATTTATGCAGTATTCTGTTTCAGGTTTCTCAACATATAAACTATAAACGCCCACATTATCTATTTTGGGTTTGATGTTTCTGTTTTCTGTTGCCTGTTGCTGTTGCTGATGGTGTTGCTGGTGGTGTTCCCAACACACTCACACACAACTAATTTGCGGTGAGTGGAATTTCTTTTTATATGATATATGCCATTGTCTTATAACAAATACACAGAAACAACACAGCAACAGCAACAATCATTTAATGAGCTGCGGTGAAAAGCGTTTAATAAACGCTGCAATAAATTTTTAAACACTGCCTGGCGCTTAATCAAATGCAAAGCTAGTCAAAAGCTAGCTAAACAAACAATGGGCCACATTTTACAACTATGGGGCATGATGAAAATAACTAAAATAAATATACAAATAAAACCAACAGAGAGAGAAAGAGAGAGAAAGAAGTTACAAGCAACAACAAGAAGTAAAAAAGTATATATTTATTTTGCGGCTGCGGCAGACTTATAAAAAATTCATTGAGGCAATTGTCTGCGTTGCAGATTATCTGCAACATGTTCACTCCCACAGGTCAAGCGTGCACATCAATTACTTTGGCACAGGCCCAAAAGCCACAGACTACAAAAAACCGATACAGACGCGCAGACATTCAGACATCCACACAGGAAACGCTCACACACACACACTCGCACACACACTCACAGAGTTGACCTCTCAATTTAGCGCGCATAATGCCAGGAAATGCCAAGAAGATCTTCTGAGGATGAGGATGGCGTCTCTCTCAGATGAAGCTTTGTCTATGGAAAGTCACTTGATCTTGGCATCTCGATTGTGCGTTGATTGTTTTATTATGAAGATGTTGATAGAGCGCGCCAGCCAAATTGTCTAAACAATGTGTGTTGTTGTTGTTGCAGTTGTTGTTGTTGTTGCTATTGTTTATAGCTATATTATTAAGGTAATCAAGTGCGTTAATTTGAAATTGATGTTCAGTTTTGTCAACTTAAGCGAACTTTATGAACTGTGTGAGGAATGTGAAAGACAGACTTTTACTCTGCCAAATCTGTCGATCTTAACTCTTCAACTCTTTGAGTGTGTGTGTGTGTGTGAGTGTTTGTTTGTGTGTGTATCTAATTAGCCTAGCCATTTAAGTGGATTATAAGAAACGCCTGCCGGCGCGACAATAGTTGGCCATTAAGCGACTGTCAATGATTTTATTATAACTTTTTATAATTCTTGTTGCATTTTCCTAACCAACTGTTGTTGTTGTTGCTGTGCAACATTTCATTACTCGAGTCACGACATTAGACATTCAACAGCTCAGCAACAGCCAAAAAGCTGGCAACCTGGCTGGCTGGCTGCTTGGCTGACTTGGCTGTTTGGCTGTTTGGCTGGCAAAACATAGTGGAGGCAGGCGTACATACAAAATTTTCAAAAGCCAGCCAAAAAATTGCTTTGACAACTTTATCGCTGCACAGCATCGACAAGTCAGCAGTGAAAAAAAAAACGACAACAACAACAACGACGACGACAGCAGCAGCAGCAAGAAAAAAAGGCGCAGAAAACATTTCCTAGGCCACAACGAGAAAGAGAAAGAGAGAGGGGGAGAGAGAGAGAGATAAACTGTCAATGCGCCCTCAGAAGGAATCTAAATTAAATCAACTAATCGTATGACTGATTGCCTTAAACGAAAATAAAACGAAAACAATCGAAAAAATCAAAAGACTTAGGCAACGAACTTGTTGCCATTACAAAATGCCACACATAACGCCAAATAGTATTTGTGTTAGTTCGATTAAGTCAAATACTATGTTTGTATCTTTATGTATGGGAAGTCGCTTATTAATTGCCATATATATATATATATATACGAATGGCCGACAACGATTGCCAATTGTTGTTGTCACCATTGTTGTTGTTGCTGTTACTGTTGTTGTTGTTGTTATGTTTGCCACTGCTCGTTAGCGCTTTGGCTTTGTTCAAAATGGTTAACATAAAGGTAAAATGGAGGCTGAAGTCAACGAAGTTTTAATACACTTTGCTGAAGAAAATGTGAAATTATATGATAGAAAATATTATTATAAAGAAGTTTGTTATATAATATATAAAGACAAACTTATTAAGTATACGAATAGAACTCTTAATGAAAAGAGCATTCACAATAGAACTGTATTTACTACTCGAAAGCTTATTAGTGGGCGTTGCAAGTGAACTTTCCCACACACAACAAATACATTGAATCAATTACTAGCTGTACTCTAAGTGTGTGTATGTGTGTGTGTGTGTGGCAGTCATTGCATGTTAGTTAACATTTAGTTTTGAACATGTTTTAGCTTCCTGTTATTGTTGTTGTTGTTGTCTGCATAATGGTTGGGTCGGTTATCGAGTTGCACGTACTACGTATAAGCTGCCCCCATATCATTAATATTAGAATTTTCGCACTTTAATTTATGCACCTGCAGCTGATTCGCCACAAGCAGCGGGCGGCGGCAACTCGAATCGAACTGAATGGGAAAACTTGGCCTGTTTTGGGGCTGGCTTTGTTGGCTGCCGTTTGCCATTTGCCGTTGCTTTTTATGGCCTCCTCCGGGCCACACCCACCCCGCAACAACAACTAATCGATATTGTCTAGCGATTTACGAGCAATAAATTTCACTTTCCGAGCTTGCATTGTATGCAACAGCAACAAAGAGGCAAAGTGGCGCTCCAGCTTTTTTAGATAGCGAGTTGTCGAGTTTTGTGTGTGATTTTATTTAAATATTTGTCATAATTTATTTAATTTTGTGACTCTATTTGAGTTGGCTTCATGTGAAACTCGTTCGACTTGGCATTCGGTCGATAGATATATATGATTTATGCCAAGGATTAGTGGAATCCAATCTGGAGATTAGGCAAGCTTGAGAAGTTTTTAATTGGAGCACATTTAGCTACTTGTTGGTTATTTAAGAGACAGAGCTTAAGATAATGCAACGTAACGGTATGATAAGAAGATACGAAAAAGTTTAATAGAGTATAAGATCTTTAAAGTTTTTGAAGTTGTGTAAGATTTGTGATTCAATTTTATCTCAGTCTTAATGGTTTAATTAATTTTACTTTCAATGATTTCTTTAATCAACATTTATTAATAATTTTTATGACTTTTTTTGTGGCACGACTAAACTATTATAATAATATTTTAAAAATTATGTATTTTTATTTGCGCTTTAACATGATCTTTTGACCCGATTTAAGAACATACTCACAATTAGTTTTAATTGATCTGATTACAGTCGAGTTGGCGAGTTGTTGTTGTTGTTGTTGCGGCTTGGAGGCTGTCTCAAGTTACCAATGCGCTTCAGACGAGAGACGAGATTCAATCGATGTTTCACAGGCACCTGGTCAACATTGGTTGTTTTTGGTTGTTTTTCAGCGGTTTTGAGCGGCTTTTTGGCTGACCCAACCCAGGCCAACATTTTGAACTTTGAACAACAACAACAACAAATCGACGAAAATGAATGCAACAACAATTGGCAAATGGAAACCAAACAGCCCGCAGTTTTTTTCAGTTTTCCAGTTTTATTTTTCTGTGTGTTGCGTTTTCATAACATGACAGCAGTATAACTGCTGCAACAACAACAACAACAGCGAAGTGCAACAAATGTTCTCTGCTCATTTTTGGCTATCAGTATCAAAAACAGCAACAAAAACAACAACAACAACAAAAACCAAAGCAGCCAGCAAAAGGTCATAAAATGTGTTACTGACTTGTTGCTGGTCGTGTAAATTTTTACACGCCGGCCAAAAAGGCCGCCAATTGTTTGACTGTTGCTGCAACTGGCTAAAAAGTTGCAACTGTTGCACTGTGTTCGACGGCATCTGACATGCAACTCTCGACGACGACGACGACGCGGACGACGACGAGCATTCAACTGTCAACAGTTACTACCGAAAAGACAACGGGCCCGTTAAATGCCGCCAAGAAATAACTCAGAGCACAGAGCTCAAGCGCAGCCAACAACAACATGAAGAACGTAGAGCGAACACTTTTTTGGCCAAAACTACAAATCACTTTTACTGGCAAACACTGGCAGTCGGACAGAGAGTCTGGTCTGGGTCTGGGTATGAGTCTCAGTTTTAAGCTCAATAGCTCTTAGCTCTTTGGTTTTGGGCTGCCAAGCGCCAGTGCCCCTCTCCTTCCCTCCCTTTGCGAGCAGCCAATATTATAGGCCCGGCCAGTCAGTTAACTGTCCCTGTCGGCTGTCAGGCAAATGCCGAGCTTTGGGGCATTCGGTGTAAAAATTATTTAAAGTATAAATAAAATTCTCTAAATATTTGCAAGTCGATTTTCCATTTAACCATTTGCTATCGTCGCCGTCGTCGTCGTCGTTGCAGTCGTCGTCGTCGTCGCAGTCGTCGTGGCAATTAAGGTGCAATAATTTCGGATCATTAGGTTAAATTTGTCACGACCCGCTGCACGATTACTACTAGCCGACGATTGCCTGTTGCCGCTGCCACTGCTGCCCCTTAGGCCAACTATCCATGTCCATGTCCGTGTTTGCGTCCGTGTCCGAGTAAAGGTAAAAGCGCGAGTCGCGGGCGCACTTTAAACTGTCCATTTGGTAAGTGATCTCTGAGTTCGGTTAATCGTTGATTGGGCCTCAGTTCGTTTGCCGCAGTCCGCAGTTTGAGTCCGCTAGGTGGCGCGGCTAACAAATTATGACACAATTCGCTGGCCAAATTTGGTAAGCAGTTGACATTTTGCCGTGTAGTTGTTCATGTTGTCGACTCGGGCTATCATTAAACAGCGCTATCAACATGGCATGTTGACAACAAACGCCGGGCAACATGTTGCCACAAGACTGTCTGCCCCAGACACACCAATGTGTCTGTCTGTTAGTCTGTGTGTGTTTGGTTTTTTGTGCGTGGGTGTCACTCGCTTTATATAACTGACCGCTATTAGCGTCAAGTTGAAGCTGCTTTACGCTTATCGCTCTTTAGCTCTCCCTCTCACAGTCTCTCCGTCTCTCTCTTAGTCTCCAACTCAGTCTCAGTCTCTAAGTCTAGGCTGTATTCGGTTTGTGACGTTTGTGAGTTGCATTCCACAAATCGATTTCGCTGCGCACACGCACTGACCGCAATTTTGTGGTCTGGCCAATGAATCATCGACTCAACAAAACCGCAACAACTCGCACGCGTGCCCTCCTTAGAGATGGCAACGTGATGAAAACAAAAGGTTTTGCCTTTTAATGGAAGTGTGACTTCTGTGTTGAGGTTAAGTTTTCTTTCTGTTACTTACTTTTCCAATTTAACAATGAATCATGAATAAAAATATTTATTTTCCCCTTACATTCACTTTTACAAAAATTCCCTTCTTAATTACTTTTTCATATTTTTTATACGCTTTAATTCGCATTTAATTAGTTTTTCGCGAAAGTATTTTACACTTCTCTAAATGTTTGCTCAGTGCGCTGTGTTCGCTTTTCTTCGCTTGTGGCATGTTGCACACATTGCACATTGCACATTGCACGTTTGTCCCGTTTGTCCATGTGTGTGGCATTTCTGTCACTTGACGCTGAATTATTTTCACGCCTTTTTACAAATGTTTGCGGGCTTCAAAAAGCGCAACCATAGCGGGGGCGACACCACACACACACCGACATACACATACAGTTACTGTTGTGTGTTCCACTTACGGTTAACGCCATGGCCAACACACACCAGCTCAATGTACTCGGGGAGTCTACTCTGAGTCGGAGTCGGAGTGGACGCAATGCAAGGCGACTTGAGTCTTGACTCGGTCAGCATGCAGATTTGCTCATAAATCTGACAAACTCAACGCTAATATTTGCAGACTTCGTTAGACACACTCAAATGAATTTGATATGCCTTAAACGGACTGACTGGCGCGCCGGCCGGGCCAACTCGTATCAGATGGGTGGGTGAGTGGGTGAAACCAAAGGGGGCGGGAAGGTGGTGCGGTGTGTGTGTGGTGACAAGTGTAAAAGTTGACAAGCAGCAAAAACCAAAAATGAAAATTGAAATGAAATGCAGTTAAAGTTTATCTGATTAAAAAAAAAGTCTGTCAACTTGACCAAATGCCCAACTGGCCAAGTTAACAAAGTTAAACTGTTGCTGCTGCCGTTGCTCTTGCTGCTGCCGATTCTCTTTGCAGCAAAGTTGTGGCAGCAAAGTATGTGGCGCCTTCAATTACCTGGGCTGGGATAATGTGTCAACAGGTTCGAACTAGATTCTATGCAACTTGTAAACGTTTGCTAACAAGGCCGACAGAGAACACAAACAAAAAAGCGCAGAGGAAGAGGAAGAGAGCGCCGGGCAGATAACACAAATTTATTTCTTTATTGCCGGCGCTTGTTCGCATGGAAATTGCAGCAGCGGCAGCGGCAGTGGCAGTGGCAACAACAGCAACTTGACCACTTAGTGCAGTCAGCTTTTGCTGCTGCTGCTGCTGAGCGCAAACTGCTCATTTATGTGGCAGAGTTTAAAATGCAATCAACACGTGATTATAATGATGCGACCGAAGACTGAAGCAGCAGCTCGAAATCGAAGCAGCTGCTGTTGTTGGCTTCCAGGCTTACACATAATTGGCGGCTCCTGCGGGTTGCTGCTCCGGCTGCTCTGGCTACACCGGCTGCTCTTTTGTTAATAAGCGGCGTCGCATTCAATGCATTTTGTTGTTGTTGTTGTGGCGAGCTGTTGTCGTTGACAGTAATTTGCTTGGCTGAGCAAACTCGTTTCGGAATTGCACAGTTGATAATTTAATTTGCATAGTGCCAATTTATGCTCACTCTTGATGGACAACTGGACAAGGGGGCAGACAGATATAGCCAGATATCTCGATGGTCGATGCCAGCTTATGCGGGGCAGTCATGGGTTAAGAGGCAGTGTCTATACTGCCGGCTGCCCCGCTGCCGCTTCTTATCAACTGATTTGCATCTACACTCGTGTTTATTTCTGCACCATTTGTGTTCGACGATCGTTATCTGCATCCGTTTAAATTGTTGCGCTTTTAGTGGCTGCTCTTGTAAGACAATTTGTAGCAAGTGGTTTTCATGTTCATGGGAATAGATTTTTGCATACCAGCTAGCCAATATTAGTGTAGTCAAACAACAACAACAACAACAGCAACAACAACAGCAACTAACTACATGCAATATGCAACATGTGTTTGCTGTTCGCTTTTGTTGTGTGTGCCACTAAAACGTTGTGCCTAGTTGTGGTGCTTGTCTTTGCTTGCCTTTTTCTCGAAAATGCCACCCAGTGGGTTAACTTGCGGCCTTAAAGTCTGCGTTTTTACTGCCACTGCGCCTTTTGACACGCAAATGGCACACACACACACACAGAAGAAACGTGCGCTGTCCACACTTTGATGATACTTTTTTAATTAGTCGCTGCAACAAACAGCAGCAACGACAGCAGCTGAAACAAATTGCTGCTCATATGCACATTTTGGTCAGAGACATGTGCAAGTGCAACTTGGCAGCAAGTCAGCCATTTGGGCCAAAAAACAAACATCGCGTGCTGACGTCGTTGACATTGTTTGGAAGCTGTGCAGAGAGAGAGAGTAATTAGTAATTATACAGAAGCCAGAAGCAACAAAGTGAACAGTGGTAAAAAGTCTTCGAGACTTTTCATAACACAAGAGAAAGTTCTTGGAAAGGGTATCTAAAAGTATATATTATGTCAAGACTTAATCATAATGAATCCACATCAATGGCAAATGAGAAAGAAATCGATTGTTTAACTTCCTTAAACTTAAACTTCCATTTTTCAGTTGCTCTTCTCTATGGCTTCACTGTACCCAGTGTACAATTAGTCATTATACAAAAGTAACAAAATGAACAGTGGTAAAAAGTCTTCGAGAAAGTTGTTGGAAAGAGTATCTAAAAGTTTTCATATTTAATAAAGAATCCACATCAATGGGAAATCGGAAACGAATTAAAAGTTTTCTCAAACTTCAACTTCCTTTTTATCAGTTCCTCTTCTCTTTAGCTTCACTTTACCCACTGTACCAGCCCGCACTTGTCGTTATTTATAACGTGCGTGCAACTAATTAAAAACTGTAAGCTGTCAAAGTGCGCTCTATGGCTACTATGGCGACAAAGACGACAGCTAACTAATAATTCATGTTGCGTTTTTTCGCTTTTCGCTTGCGGTTTGCTTGCCTCAGAAGCAAATTGTTTTGTCCACACACAGAGCGGCATCAAGTTGCCTAAGTCTTTTGTATGGCAAAGTGAATTTATGAAACATTTAATGGCTTGCGACTTATTTATTTAATGAATATTTAATAAATTGCCAACCAATAGCCAGGCGGCGGCACTCAATACAATACAGAAAGAGAAAAAGTCAATCGTTTTATTATTTTTACAATTTAATTGCAGCTTCAAACTTCAAGAGTCCGGCTACAACTCGAGTGCCCTACACCAAGACCAAGACCAAGTTCTTTAGATAGTTGGCTTGGCCAATGCGAATGCGTTTAATAAATCATAAGAAACAGCAAAATATTATTATGGCAATTGCAAATTGTTGATTCTATTCTAAACGGAATTCACGGTCACGGCGTTTGCTTGCTGCAGATCGTGGCAAACGGCAGCTGCCACAGCAGCAGCAACATTTTGCTACTAAAACAATTGTTCTCAAGAGAATAACAACAACAATAGCAAATGGGTAATTGTAATAGGCATTCATGTTTTGATTGTTCTTGTACGCCTTAATGTTGTACAACATTTGCATGGCACTTTGGCGCTTTGGCCCCAAACGTTCCAAACATAACAAAATCTATTTATTTAGTCTTTTATTTGCATTTTAGTTTAGCATTTTGATGGATTTATGAGCTATGATTTTGTGCCTGCGCCTTCGCCTGTGCCTTGCCCGCTGTTTTACGTTAGTTAGCCTTCAGCCTGCATTTAAATAATTAAAATGTCCAACTCAGCAGCAGTGGAAAAAACAATTGCAACTTCACGAATCTGCAACAACAATCAAATGCGGTTGCTGCTGTTGCTGCTGCTGTTGTTGTTGAAGGCAGGCGGGTAAATAAAAGGAGCACAGCGGGAAATTAATTAGTTGTTGTGATAAATGAAAATTAAATTAGTTGCTTGTACTACTACCACATTTATGAGTGAGAAATGACAGCGTGTGTTTCCACTTAGTTACGTTTAGAGTGGAGCGAAATCGAGTTAAAGGTCATTAAAAGCAGGAATAATAAATTATGTATATCGTTAGGGTTAAGTCGCTACATGTATGTGTATATCATTAAGGAGAAGCTCTTAACACCTTCCAACACCTAAAACACACACCCAGAAAAACAACAGAAACAACAACCTGTCAACTTTTACACTTGGCTCATTTGCAAAATAACTCAATTAACTGGCTTTCGGAAAATGTCAGAGAAAACAAATGAGTTTGAAGGCAGGAAGGCAATCAGCAAATAGCAACGAAAAACCCTTCAGTATAGCAGTATAAGGGGCTTAACCAATTTTCCAGCTAAACATGATGAAGATGAAGAAGAAGAGAAGAGGAAGCAGATGCCGATCAACCCACGCAAAAACAGTTTTGGCCAGTGAAATGATTTCACACATAAAAAAAAGGCAAAACCAAAACGAATAAAGTTCATAACGTAGCCACGTTAAGCTTAATGTCTACTTACTTATATAAAAAATATATATATATATATAAGTACCAACAATATATGAGCTGTGCATATAGGAATTATAATGAAGACATCAAATACAACCAGCAACAACAACAACAACATTGCTGACAGCAGCGCCAAATCGCCTTCCAGCCCACTTTGATTTTTATGGCCAACACACATGAGATGCCAGCCAGAAGTTACATACATGAGAGGAGTTGGAGTGGAGTAGGGGGCGGGGTATGGGTCTTATGGGTGAGACGACCTCTTACCGCTAGTGCAGAGCAGAGCAGATCAGAAAGCAAAGCGATGTTTTTGTTGTTGTTGTTGTAGGTGGTGCCCAAAACAAATTGCAGGCAATCTCAAAGCCGTAAGTATGCTAAATTATCAGTCGTCTTCTTCTTCTTCCTCTTTTGCGCTGTACAAATACCTTAACAAAAGCAGTTTAGGTTATATGAGAAAAATGCAGAAAGTTTAAGTAAGAGAACGAATTTATTAAAAATATTTATTTTTTATGTTAGTTGCCATAGCATTTATTAAAGTAAAAATATTCTTTAGATTCACTAAACAAATTTTATTTATTAACTTTTTATAGAGACTGCAATCTTCGTCTTTGTATCCCTTCTCATATCTAATATGATTTCTCAAAGATTTTTCCTTAGCTTTCCAATTTATGCCTGAGGCCGTCAACCAAAAAAAAAAGAGAAAAAAAAAAAAAAAATGCTAAGCAAATGTTTTTCGGGCATTATTATTACGAGTTTTAACATTATTACTGGACGTTGAACAATTTCGGGCAATAAAAGGCACAAATTGCTGATAATAATGATGCCAGGCTGAGTGCTCGGTGCTCCGTGTGCCCAATGTTGGATGCTGCTGCTGCCCCGTTTTGTCCGTTTTCAGCAAGTTTGTTGCCTAAGTCTTTTGTTTACATTGCAAAAATACTGCTGCCAAAATGTTGTCGCACTCCTGTACGTGTGCAAGTGTGTGTGTGTGTGTATGTGTGTGTGTGTCTCTTTGTTATTATTTTACATACTGTGTTTGTTTTTTGCTCGGTTTTTTTTTGTTTCTAGTGCCACGTTAGCTTCGGATAGTTTCATGCTTGTCATGTTCTGCGCTAAGAAATTGAACTTTTTTGTTGTTATTGTTGTTGTGGCTGCCGCTGCCGCTGCAGTTGCAGCAGTTTTTTGTTTTTGTTGGTCGCTGTGAAACATTTGTCATTTTTACCATTTTTAGCCAAGCGTGACAGGCGTTCGTTGTTGTTGTTGTTGTTACTGTTGTTTTTGCTGGTTTCACCCACTGGCATGCAAATGCAACAACCAACAACAATAACAACATCAACTAACAGCAACACCAATACAATGGCTAAAGAAATAAGTGTATGTACGCGATAAAGATCTCAAATATAGTTAAAACAAACAAGAAATTTATTGAATATGCAAGTTAGATTTGCATTCGTATTCGCATTCGCAATCGAATTCGAATTCGAATTCGTATTCGAATTTGTCTGTCCAGTTGAAAACACAACTCTGGTTTATTGTTTTATTTATTGTAGGTGAGAAGTCAAATATTTGTGGGTGGCTGCCACAAAGTCAAACAGTGCAACAGCAGCAAGCAGCAAAACAGCCAGCGATTCATAAATGGCACATCTCGCCATCTTGGCAGGTTTCTAGCCTCAGTCTCTTTAACTGTCAAGTGGATATATTTGGTTTTTGTTTCTGTTTGCCATATGTAAGTCCATGGCGTATCACGGGACACAATCGCATAGACCTGGGGTTAATTTCAACATTAAACATTATACAATATGCATAAAAAACCGATAAAAAAAAAGAGTATAGACCAAAAAGGCAAGCCCATCAATTGATTTTTTTTCTTAGATAATCAATTATATAAGTTAACTTTTGAGATTTTCAGTTGTTAGTTTTAAGCGATAACAAGCATGGAAAACAAAACCTCTTTCGACCTTTTCATACCCTGTCATACCCTTTATCCTTAATAATCTACTCATATGTTTCCTTTCCTGACTTTCTTCAATAGTATTTTTACCGCTTTGAACCCAACAAATGCCTTGCAATTTATACTTTTTGCCAACAATCAGAGAATCGCATTCACTCGCATTCGGATAACACCTTCAATTATCCCCGAAAGTGAAGGCCCACGCATTGGGTTTCGTTTCTTTTGGGTTTCCGGCCATTTCCATGGCACTTGTCTCCATATAATTTGCCGCACTTATTTAACATCCTACGCATCCTGGCCAAGACGCACGTTGAACAACAACAAGAACTGCAACAATGTTGTGTGGCAAGAGAAGAGCAACATCACATGAATTGTGGATAAATTAGCTTGAATATATTTTCGGTTTTTGGCTTCAAGCCTTTTCACACATTTTGATTTTATGTTGAACTGAAACTGATAGAGGTCAAAAAAGTTTGGTGGATTGCGCAACCAGGCTGCAATTTGCATACAGGTACACGGATTTGGCGATTTAGTTCGTGCCACCTGTTGCAGCTCGTTTTGCATATCAACAGCAGCACATCAATGAAACTGTGGCACGTTATCGAGACTTTGGAAACAACTTCAAAAAAGCTCAAACACATCGACATCAACTACAGAAAGAGAGCGAGAGAGAGAGAGAGATGTTACTGAGCGTCGTCGTCTTCTGCGTCTTCTAGGCTGGTAGGCGTAACCCATGGAGCCATGGGGAACGGGAGAACGGAATCAGCGACGACATGAGGTTGAGGCACACCATTGTCTGGCGCAGATAATCTGTGATTCGTAAACTCCCACAGGTCAGCCGAGCACATCAATTACTTTGGCACAAGTCGTACGTACTACAAGAGACTCACTCTTGTGGTACGAAGCGCCATCCGTTGCAACAACGGAGTCGTCTTCGTCGTCGTCGTCTTGATCGTTGTTTGCTGTGGCAAGAATGACCTCTCAATTTATTGTGCAGCCTTTATCCTTTTGGCATATGCGATTTGTATCGACTTAAGCATACAAACACTCCGCTTCAGATTCTTCTTCTCTCTCTCTCTCTCTCTCTCGCTCTCTCTATCTCTCTCGCTCTGTGAGTTTGTTTTTATGTTTTTTTTGGCGAGTTAAATGCTTACGTTGATTGTTTTATTATGATGATGTTAAATTATTGTAATCCAAACAGCGCAATCGCAATCGTTGTCGACATCATCATCATCATCATCTTTGTTTTCGCATCGGCATCGGTGTATCTACTCTCCCTCTCCCACCGTCTCTCTCCGTCTCTATCCTTGAGTAGGCGTTGCTCGGCATATCCTTTGCGTATGCGCAAAAACAAATAAATGCTTGATATGACTGCGACTGCATCGAGTTGAATGCCACGGCGTCGGCTACGTGTGCCGCTGCAAACACTTACAGATTACGATCGAGAGTGCTTGGTGGTGCTTGGTGCCTGGTTTAGGCCTGGTCTACTCGGGCTCTCTGTGCTCTGTGTGCTCTTGGCCTGGGCCTGAGCCTGAGCCAGGGCCAGATGGGCCTTGTGTGATGCCAGGTCCGTGATAATTTTGGGTTGCACGCTTATTTAATATGCGAATTTTTACAGATAAATGGTGAGAAATAATTTGCGCTGCTTTTGCTCCTTCCCTGCCAATTCCTGCCTCTCTATCTCTCTCTGCCCCTGCTCCATTGCAGTCGGTTGTTGTGGTGCGTGGGCGTATGTTCTTTGCTTGGCGAGGGGCGTGGCTCCAAGTTCCAACCATATGTACACATACATATTTATATGTACTTATTTGTCTTTGTAAATATGTGTGTGTTTTATGATTACTTTATATCCGTTCGCATCAAGAAAAAGATAATGCTCCAAATGAGTTTAAAACAATTTCGTGATCCTTTTTTTCAGATGGCAAAGTGTAGATTTCGAAAGAAGAGAGAGAGAGAGATCTTTTCGCACAAAGTAAAGTTTTATTGAAAGATCTATCTTGAAAAGTTCTTAACATTTTTTAAGGTTTTATCACAGATCTCTTAATTTCACAATGATAAAGTTGATGAACATTAAATCAAATATTTTTTTAGTTAAACTAGGTAAGGAGAAATCTGTCCTCTCTATCATCTCTCTATCATTTCCCCCTTTTTCTTCTTCAACAGGTTCGCTGTAGAAGCCATCGCCATCCAGCTGTGTTGGCCTTTGGCTCGAGACTTGTTACATTTCCAGTTGGCTGCCCTGCCGCTGCTGCTGCCGCATTCAGCTTCAACTGGCTCTTGCTTGGCTGCTGGCTACTGGTTTTTTGATTGAGTGTGCCCCAATGCTGTGGGGCGCCTTTGTGGCATTTGTGAGCCGTGTGACATTTACACGGGGCGACATCGTCAGCAACAAAGTCAAATGCTGCTGAGCTACGCAACGCCCCCACACATCAGAATCAGAATTAGAATCTGAATCTGAATCGGAATCGGGGTCTCTCTATCTGTGTTATGCTCCTTTAGCTAATGCGACGGCATTAAGCATGGGCATGGCCCTGACTGTTGCCGCCACATTCCAAGCGATGTCTCTATGACTCTCTGGGTATGGAATGCCACGGCACACAAAGGGGTTAGTGGAGGGGTCATTTTAATTGTGAGAACTTTGTGGCAGCCATGACCAAGTTTTGTATATGTTTTTTTTTTTTTTGGAGGCCAGCCAAATGTTTGTTTGCTTATCAAAAGATTAGTTCGATTCGCTGACTTTGAATACGCAAAAAAAAAACCAAAAAAACCAAAAAAAAAAACGAAAAACTAAAACCAAAATAAAATATTTAGTCACTGGCCGGCCGGCAGTTCGTGTGGCATGCCGCATGCGCAAATGTATTTTTGACCAGAGAGAGGCAGATGCAAGATAAGCGTGTTGCAGTTGCAGTCTCATGCGGCAGCAAGTTTTGACTTGGCGCCATTGCTTCGGCCCGCTAAGAATCTTGCCACCCTACAGTCAAAGCCAGAGCCAGAGTTCGGCTGTTCCAATCAAGATGCCGCCGCCATCGACTTGTGGCAGCTTGCAGCTCACAAAAGTCTTTTTGGTCAGCTTGGCGATTATGCAAAGATCCAAAACGACTTCATATGTGTGTGTTTGTTTGTGCTGTCTGTGTGTGTTGTTTTGTATAGCGCTGCGGGGGATGGCGTTTTCTTTTATGCCCAAATAATAGCACATAAAACTATAATAGTAATTTTCAAATGGAGAAAGAGCGATGCAATCGTTCGCTTTTCGACTCGAACGGGCCAAAACCAGCTGTGCGGGCTTAGTCATAGAAAGGAAGCAACAGCACCCCCTCTCCCACTCCCCACCCTCGGTTCATCGTGCAAACCGCAAAAAAATCACCAAATACCATTACGACCCGGCCCCAGCTTGTGGATGACCACACAGAGCGATGAGCTGTAGAGCTGAAATTGAAGCTGAAACTGAAGTTTTTTTTGTTTTTGTTTCTGTAGCCGCGTGGCGTCCAGTTAAGAGCTGCGGCTAATTTATGGCCAGCCAATGCCACAAGCTGCACGAAGCACGCAAAAAAATAAAGACGCAAATGAAACAAAATAACAAAACCGAAAAAAAATTAAAAACCAAATCAAACACTTTCATTTTTCAAAGCGCTAAGTAAAAACAAAACGCCAAAAAAATATATATTTAACTCTTTTTTTTTTCTCTTTTGATTGGTCGGAACAGACCTCACCCCATGATGCTAATTTATATGCAGCCCCAACCCAAGCAAAAAGCTAAAGCCACAAAAACACCGATGTCGATGTCAAGCGGAGTTCAGGTTCAAGTTCGGTTTTCGGTTTCGCGCTGATGCGACTCAGGTGTAAATTAAATACACTCGCGGTGCACCCAAACAACACAAACGAACCCAAACCGAGAAAGAGCAGGAGAGAAAGAGAGAGGGAGAGCTGAAGGCGACAGATCAGACTTCATTAGGGAAATTTTTGGACATCGGGCATTAGGGATGAGTGTGTTTCGGACTTAAGTTTTAACACGCGTGAGTGATATAATGAAGAAAGAAGTAAAACTTCCTTAAAGAAATATCTTCTTTCTCAAAAGAAAACCTTCCAAAACTGAGACAGAATAATATGGAATTATAAAATATATTCAAAAGTTCTTCTCTAAGTTATAATACATATTATTACTATATAGCTTACGTATCATAACTAATCAAGGTACTTCTTCTTTTTCTTAGTTCAAAGATTTCATCTTAAAAAAGTTATCGAAAAACAAAATTTTTTTTCTCCCAGTATTCCATCTCTAACTTCAGGATCAACCTTGGAATGTTGCTTTATACCCCGCCCCCAATTCGTTTATCCCCCCTTTTACCCTCTTCATATCCTCGCGATCATTTAAATAGCTATAAATTAATAAGCATCCATTAATTCAGAATTCATTTGGTGATTTTCAGATGTATTCAGCGGTGGAATGGAATGGAATGAAATGCTTGGGTGGAGGGGGAGGGGGAATCAGGAGGTCAGAGTCAGACAAATTATGTGGTTTGCAACACACGCGCCATAAATTTGTCACTTATGCGTGTTTTTTGGCGAATAAGCTTTTGGGGCAGGCAAGCTGCTTGCGTTTCCTTCAAGCTGATGCTTAATATAATGAGGTGAAGGTATTACAAATTTTAAACAGACATAAGATGATAAAGTTTTGAAGTAAGCAGGGTAGAGTATCAGCAGACTTATGAACCAGCCAGCAGAGTTATATAAATTTCAAACATTTTTGTTTTATTGCACATCAAAAATAAGTTTTCATATGAATAATGCATTTAGTTTATTAGTTATGCATGGCTACCCTTGAACCAGTTGCGAATTACATTGCATTAAAGTCAGTTCTCGGGTCTTATACAGTTGGCCTAATACATCAATAGCTTAACTGAACTGACAAATCTCTGAGTGCCACTCAGAGGCGCCCCCTCTAACGGTGACATTTGAGCAACATAAAGCCATAAGACAACAGCGGGCCGTCTCTCAAGCCTAAAAGGCGACCAAAACTCCATTTAGTCAAACATAGACAAAGCCGCCTGGCGCCTGCAACAACAACAGTAACAACAAAAACTTGGGCAGGTGTCAAGCTGTGCGTGTGGCACCAAAAACTTGGCCACAACCATACATGCCACATGCGTGTGTCTTTGTGTGTTGTTGTTGTGTTTTCAATTCCCACGAGCAATTAAACAAAGTTAGCAGAAAATGCGCGAGGCATGTAATGAGAACAATTAATTTGCAAATTTAACAAGCAATAACTGTTGCCAAACCCGCTATCCCCTTACCCCTTACCCTGCCCCTCACCGCACCCCGGTTAAAAGATGTCAGCGAGCCAGCCAACAAATTTCATCATAGCCATGGAATGGTGAACAAATGTTGAACGGGTCTCTCGCTTTGGATCGGATCGCGCTTTAGACTTGAACTTAATTTGCATAATTGCTGCGTAAATATTGATATTTGAATTTTGATATTGACCGGACAGCAGTCGTATATAGCAGAGATAGCGAGACCGAGGGAAACCGAACTCTTAACTCTCGCGACATGTCTCGATGTCTCTTTGAGTCTCGTTTGCATTGCCTAATCGACTGTCAATAATTTCACATACATTATTAAATATGAAATAAAGCGAGAGGCATTTAATCAAATCGGCACACAGCTGCGCTGCAACTGCCCGATAGCTTTGCTTTTGCTTTTTACAGTTCCCACGCTCCAAACCTAATCAGCAACTTGAATCACAAAGGTGCGTGAGGCGACTTCTCACTTACTTACGACGACGACTACTGCCTACTGCCATATGAAGACATCACTCATCAAACAAACACATTATCAAAGGGAGGGCTTTTAAATGTGACACTGATACATAATCAAAAGATGGGAAAAGATTCAATAACAAATGGGAAAAGTATACAATATTATACTGAAAGTTTTGCGTTAAGAAAGATGTGTTTCCTACACTGCTTAGATTAGGAAGATGCTTTCCTTACTTAACCTTTTGCTTAAGTTCTTTACTCATTTTTGTAAATAAAGCAATCAGTTTTGAAACTTTTGCGTTAAGGAAGATGTTTTCCTTAAGA
The DNA here is from genome assembly GCA_035044645.1 of Scaptomyza parva. NCBI lineage: Eukaryota > Metazoa > Arthropoda > Insecta > Diptera > Drosophilidae > Scaptomyza > Scaptomyza parva. The sequence goes on along the minus strand of JAWNNT010000065.1, from coordinate 6,208,185 downwards.
AAGATGATTTCTTTACCCAATTATCGGTTTATTTCCTTCTTAACTCTTGTTAATAAAGCAATCAGTTGTTGAAATCCATTTGGTTTAAGTTTCACACTAATACATAATCAAAAGACTTTAAAAACATTCAATAAAATTAGTTAGGGAAAGTAAACATTATTAAACGGAAACTGTTGCGTTAAGGAAGATGTTTTCCTTACCCAACCCACTGTTAAGATAAGAAAGATGATTTTCTTACCCAATTCTCGGCTTAGTTCCTTACTTATTCTTGTTAATAAAGCAATCAGTTGCCATTAGTTGATCGTAACTAAACGAACTGCTTCTTAATGGAACACTATGTGTTTATGGATTATATTTGGTTAGTAGTACATGAATTCCGCATAAAATTGACCAAAAAACTCCTCGCACTGAAGTGCAACAAAATTGTTGAAGTGGCAGGCTCTGTGCTGTAGTAGTGGCACATGTCCAGCGTCTTGTTTGTGGCAACCGAAAACACAACGTGTAAATTATGCCATAACACAATTAGCCACTTTAGAAGTTGTCTTGCTGCCTCTTGTTGTTTTACTCAGTGTTTTTTTTTTTTTCGGCAATTTTTTTTCCGTTCCTAGAGTAAGCCATTTGCCACTTACATGCGCCGCAAAACATTTTGCAACATGAAACTTTGCTAAAAATTTGTTGCGGTTGCCTAATTAAAAAAACTAAAAATTTAAACTTAAAACTTAAAATAAAAACTTAAATCTGAAGCCAGCTGAGAGCTGAGACAAACAGGATGCGAGCGCAGGGAGTGAGGGGGGATCTCTGACAGTCTGCTGCGGGGGCTGTTTAGTTGTCTCGTGAGCTGCTGACTAAAATTAAATCAAGCAAATTACTTTTATCGCTGGCACGCATCTCGAAAAACGCAAGAGAGCCTAAGCCACATTCAGGGACAGAGCTAAACTGGATACAACAAGCGAGTGGGGAAGGGGGTAAGCACTGGGAAGGGGGGGTAAGTTAGTCCGCGTCCGGAGCTAAGCAAGTCTCTGTGTGCCTCGAGCCGAGTGCATAAATTAAAGTCTATAAAGTCAACTGCCGTCTAAGTGGCGGGCTTCCATTAAGCTCGCTGAGCTGCCAACTGTGCAACTGTGATCGATAGCTGTCTATCTCTCTTTTGGATAGAGACCAATAGTTTTGGACAAACTTGGCTAAGCTCGGCTAACTTTAAGTTGATCTGATCGGCAGCTGTAACTGGAGCTGTGTATGATATAACACAGGCAGAGGAGAATGCATCGTCTAGGTTTAATATGGGAGGCACTGTATGATACGGAAGACACTGTGAGAATGTTGCATTACAGATAAGTAAAAGTAAAAGTTTTTTAATCGAATAGATCTTAAAATGTCTTATCCGGACTTTTAGCTTTAGGTTTATGTTCCTTTGTGATTAGTAACGTTTGATGTGAGGCCTTTGTCAGTTTAGTTTCTTGTAAAAATGTTAATTATGGTTAGGATCAAAGGTTCTCAATGCTTACGAATATCTTTAATACTATTAGACTTGCTTACCCACACTTTTGCCTTAAGGTTTTTGTTCCTAAGTGATAAGTTTTATTTGATGAGAGGCTTGTTCCTACAGTAACGGTTTAGTATATAGTTAGAAATATAGTTGAGATTATAAGGTTCTCGATGTTTACTCTAAGAAAGGAATAGTTCCTCTCATGTGATACATTTTTACATCAAAGATAAAGGTTCCTCTGTGCTTAGTTTTGTCATCACTAACACACAACACAGTGTGCCGCCTAGCTATTTGCAATCAGTTACATTGTAGTCAAAGATCTACCTGCATCTATCTATCCACACATGGCACTTTGTCAGTTGATCGGACTCGCAGTTGCAGTCTCCGCCGCCGTCGTCTTTGCCGTTGCAAACGCAGTTTGGAGTCTAGTGATCGAGATCGCGCGCCCGCCTGTCAAATTAGTGGCGTGGCTATAAAATAAAAAAGTGAAAAGCGTTGGTTGGAGGGGAGAGATACTTGATACTAGCGCTCTCGAGCTGATCTCCTAGTCGTAGTCGTAGTCGTAATCCATTGCCCCGCCCTCCCACACGTAGCTGGGCCAACTGAGCGAAACTGGCAAAAAGATTCGTCACAGCTGTGCCGGGCGATGTCGACAATTTTGAAATTCATGCGCGATACTCGATGACGATGACGGGGCGATCCGTCGATCCGTCGTTTGGTCGATCCGTCGACGTAATAATCGCATGCAGCAAACAAGTTTCAAGAATTTATTTTTATAAAATCTTTTTGTTATTTCTTTTTTCTGGTTTAAGAGTTCGCATACAAAAGTGTTGCAGCCGTAATAATATAATATGTGGTATATCTGTTGTATGTATGGATGTGAAAGAGTGTCCGGGACAGAGAGTCTTTTGATTTTGATTTTGATTATGATATTGCTGTTGTTGTTGCTTTTATTATATATTTATGGCATATTGATTAAGCTATTAACATTTAATTAAGGCATTTACAGCCGAGTCGCGAGTGAGCAGCACTCAAAATTGTTTTCAGTTTTCAGTTGCTTTTGCTTTTTGTTGTTGTTGTTGTTGTGTGTGGAATATTACATAATTAATAAAAATCAAAATTGTTTACATTGTATTTAGCAAATGCCTGGAATGCCATCAATTAAACGCTGTTTCCAATTCTGCTAATTGCACTTAATTTCATTTTAACAATTGCTTAAAACAAGTTTTGAATTGAGTTTCAAACAATTTTAATTTATGTTGTGTGTAAAATGTCAAAAACACACCAAAAAAACAAAAGGAAAAAAATCGAAAAAACAAAAAAGTGACAACAGAAATGTCAAATTGCTGCTGACAAGCTTCAATTGGAACTTTGGACAATGTACTCGAGTTCCCAGACACCTACAAACAAAACAAACAAACGAGTACTATATACATATATCTCATGTATCTGATCGGTTGCAAAATAAATATAAGAGTAAAAACAATGCTCGCAAATTATATAAATCATTTGAAATGCCATGTTCTTAATAGGGCACAAGACACTTCAGACACTTTGGACATATGACATAGACATGGTCAACTAGTCCCAACAACAACACAACACCAAACACTCACAAAAAGCAGCTGCTGAGCTTACGCCTGGGCCACAAAGAAGGCAAACAAACGGATCATAATGGGTTTATCTTGAGATTGTCAATCAATTAAATGCAGTTAAGTGTTGGGAAATTGGGTTAATAAAACGTGATTGCCAATATGTTAATAGTAGGGAGAGTATTAAAAGGAGTGTCTCTAACTAGATTTTATTGGATTCTAAATAATAATGTGGGAAATAATAGTATAGGATTTCTAGAATATTTCAGAAGGGAAAAGTCTTTGCATATTATGATTGAGTGTTGTCCGTGATGGTCGTGTTTGCGATGCCGGCTAGTTTCTTGTAGCGCATCTTGTAACTCTTCTTGAGATGCTTATAGTTCTGCTGACAGGAGAGGAGAACCTCGTCCCAGGTATAATCGTTTTCGATAGCATGCTCCTTCAAATAGTCGTAATACTCCTCCGTGTATATCATCATTGGTGTATAATAGTTGACCCAGACATTCTTGTAACGTTCTTTGACCAAGGCAATGAGCTTGTCATTATGACAATAACCGCTACGAGCCATAATTTGAATATATAATTTTTGAACAAAAGTAAAAGTTTCAATAATTTAAAATCAAGTTCTTACTGGGAAAAATAAAATCAATTGAATAATTTGTCAAATTTGGCAAAGCCTGCGAGAATTACAAATTTATGTTGAGTGCAACTCAATTTTAGTGCCCCACGGCGCCAGCAATGACATTTTAATATCGAGTCAAGCCGCCGCCGCGTAACCCTCAAGAAAAATAGAAACGCGAACCCAAACCTAATTGGCCCAAAATCCAAAGCCAAACCTAATGAACTGAAAGCCAGTGTTCAAGACGCCAACAACAACAACAAAAACAACAACAACAGCTATGTAAATCGATTTGTCGATTTGTCATACGAGCGCCACAAAACCACAAACTGACGAACCCAAGCCAAACTCTAAACAACAGCGATGCCAAAAACTCTGACACTCTGGCATCTTCAAATGAGGCAGCAACACTGCTGCACCACCGCTGTAGCAGCATCAGCACCACTTGAAATGTACTTGGAATGGGGGTTGCCGACACGCTTGTAGGTCGCCAAAGGTCCTGCCGTGAATTGTCATTGTCGTGAGTTGCATAATGCCGCACAAAATCGACATCCACATCCACACACAGCAAAACAATATAACAAGCGACCAACTAACACAACAGCAGCAACTAACACAACTAACAGCAACAGCAGCAGCAGCAGCAACAACTTAAGAGTTATTTGGCTTGGGCCAATTCTTAACTTTGCCTCGTTCCTTATTTATTTTTTGTTTTGTTGGCCAATTCCAAAGCAATTTCCAAGCCATCAGCCGTAAATCAAATACAACTTCAACCAACATTCAACGCGGCGGCGTCGCAAACATTTCAACACCTTCGCAAAGACCTTGACTAGTTGCTGTTGTTGTTGCCATTGTTGTTGTTGTATAGAAATCGAAATCGAAATCCAAATCAGTAGCAACCAAGTGAGTCTGCTAATTTGGCTCATTTTGTTTTTAAGTAATTTGTACTTCACTCCTTTTGTTTTTTTTGTTATTGCCTTCTATTCATTGTTGTTGTTGTTGTTGCTGTTGCTGTTGTTGTTGTTGTTGTTGTTGTTGTTGGCGTTCCTCTAGCTGCAACATTAAAGTGCAAATTTTAATGGCCCTCACAAGATTCTATTTACCTGCCCAGGTTTTCATTGTTGCTGTTGTTGTTGGCCAGTCTGCAATATAATTAAGTTTCGTGGCCACAGACCTTGGCTTGTGTGCGATTTTGATAAAATTGACCCGAAATTCAGGCGGAGAGGGAGAGAGGGGGAGACAGGGGGCAGCAACAATACAAAATAACAACAGCTGCCATTGACGGTAGCCGATTTTGTCAGTCAAAGCTTTTGTCTGCCTTTGTTGTTGTTGTTGGGGCAATGTCAGAAAAGCGAATTAAAATTCAAAACTCGTGACTTATTTAATTATAATGAGTTAAGATTAGAAACATTTTAACGGGAGCAACACCGAACTTGCTTGAATTGCTTGTCGGCGGCAAATGGCACACAAAAGCGGCCAACAAAAATGCTCTCTTGGTCTCTCTAGAGATTATCGATATGGCTTGAGAACCTATTCGTATATGTCATATGTGCATTTAAATGCCGCTTAGAATGTGTTTTTTTTAGCCAAGTTTTTGTCAAAAAAGTCAAAGATCTTATCTCTATCATTCCTTACTAAATACAAATGTTGTCAGAATAATGGAATTTCTGATACTTTTGTTCATGTTATTTTAACCTACTTTACTAAGGTTTTGTGTTTCACACTCCGTCTAACAATCAACAATATATTTCATTCACAATTTTAGTCACCCTTTCAACAACTACCTTGGCTAACAAACTAACAGTACTTTGAATGGCCAGCTCCACTTTTCCATGATTTTTGAGAGAAGACTTTTGCACAATCGTTGTTGGCATCGTTTTTGTTTATGTTCCAAGCCGTTTCTCATGTTCCGTCTCGAGGTCAGCCTTGCAACATCTTCAATCAAAACAAATAGCAGCAGCGGTAGTAGACTGTGCTGCAACTGCAACACCTACGTGCCACATACAACAACGTCGCAACACAGTTATGGCCAAAAACGACAAGCAAACGACAAAAGTCATAAATCCAAATCCCATTTGTCAGCATTAGAAAATTATGCAGCCAGCCGAAAAAAATACGACAAAAAAATACCACATCTAACTATGGTACAAACAACTACAACAATAACAAAACGAAGAGTTTAAGAGAACCCCCCTCTTCAGGGGACATTGGAGGCAGCTCAGCTTGAGCCAGCCTCGTTTGTTCATTTAAATTCATAAATTAAATTACACGACATGCACAATAATAAAAACGATTTGAGGCCCACACGCAAACAGCATTTGTTGCTGTTGTTGTTGTTGCAGTTGTTGTTGCCAGAGATTCATTAAAGATTTTGCCCACCAAGCAAACCAGCAATAACAGCAAATAAAGAACAAGGGGTGGGGGGAGGGGGACAGCGGGTTTATTTATTTCGATTGTTGTAATCTCATAAGCAACATGCACAATATGTTTAAGACTGACAGACAATATTCCAAATTTACAATTAAACAATATAAATAATGATGATGCATCATCAAACACAACACACAGAACGCATGCGCGGGCGCCATCATCAACAACTGCCAACAAACGGTTTGAGGCATGCAACAACATTGCCAAATTTGGTCAGCGGAAGCCACAAGCAACAGCCATAAAGTCAACTGCAGAAGTGTCATGCGACAAAAACAAAAATACGAATCGACTCGACTCGAGTCAAAACACCATGGGAATTTGTTGGCAACGAGTGGGTGCCAGATTTACTCAATGGATAAGGTGTGTGTGTGTAAGTGTGTATGTGTGTGCGTGTGTGTGTGCGAGTGTGTGACTAAAGTGTGCAAAATTTTAACTTGACAAACTGAATTATTGTGCGACTACAATTGGTAATGTCAAGTTAAGTTAAAGTTAACTTATATTATGTGAGATGGAAGTGTCTGCAAGGCATTAACCATAAATTTTTTAATACTGTTATGACAATTTTTATAGATGACATTTTCTAAAAATAGATGTCTATGTAAGATAAGCATAAAGTTTCATTCACTTCATAAATAATTAAAATAATTTCAACTCGCTTTAAAACAAATCAACTAAATTGCATAAGGAACTAATTTTATAGCTTTCAGCATGATTTTTTACAAAGCTATCATTAATAAAATATTAGCTTTAATATTCTTCCTCAAGCTCTTTAACAAAATCTACTTAGTCGGTTGAAGTCTTTTTATCTGTACTTATTTAGTACTGCAAACTCAGCATGACTTTTCCAAAAACTCAAAGACAAAGATTCAATTAAATAAATTTTCAATAACCCAAATGAAAAAAAAACTCTGATTGATGTTGCCAAATCGATCAATGTCAGGAAATGATGGCAAGGTTATGACAATTATCAGCAACAACAACAACTGAAATATCATAATCATTATTATCATCAACTGCAACTAGAAAAAAGACGATTGCTAGAATTGTTTACTTCTCTTTTTTTTGGATTCTTAATGGCAAATGGAAGTTGCCCAAGTGTATTAATTATACGCCACGTTGACCCATAAAACTTACAAACTTGACAATTGTTTTGCACCGTTCTTCAGTTGTTGTTGTTGTTTGGTGTTGCTTGGTGTTGTGTTCTGCAACCCACAGTCGATCACATTGTGACTCATTGACCACAACAACAGCAGCACCCCACACCCCCTTTAACAATTGCCGCCCTTCCCCCCCGCATTGTGCATTGTGCGTTGCAAACTTTTTGCAGCGTTGGGTGCGTTGTTTCTTTTTTTAATGCTTAGAACCGGCCTGGGCTTGCAGAGACTCTGCAGCAACTGTGGGACCAAATGCAGGCCTGGCTGCTGCTGCTGTTGCTGTTGCAGTTGCTGGTGTTGCTGAGGTTGCTTATTGCTTTAGTGTGGCAAAGCCATTTATTGCCTTCATGGCACTCAATTTGTTTGGCCGCCGGCTGTTGCCGCTGCTGCTACGGCTGCTGCTGCTGCCTCAATAATAAAATGTTTTTTATTATACAATTTAGTTGCTTTAACTTGCGTGTAAATCGCCTTTTTGCATATTGACACATAATCATTGTCTTTGGCCCAAGTGCAGCATGCAGCAAACACTCTGCCAACACAGTGTGAGAACAACAACAAGTCAAGGTGTATGAGTAATATGTATTACGCACCTTGGATACTCTTACTTGAAAGTTAGATAAGAAGTGAATAAATTCTTAGCTAAATTTCATAGTTAAACATTGCTATCAATATTAAAAATATATTATTGACAAACTGCCTTAGCCAACTACTCTTACCTAAAGTTAGGGTATATCAAAGACGAAAAAAACTTATTACACGTTGCGCTGAAAACCGTTGCAAACCTAATGAACATTTTCATTTTCGTAGTTGCAAACGTGTGGGTGGACTGAGACTGACTTGGCTAAAGAGGGATAGAATGTGAGAGAGCGGGGGGATAGTGGGTGTGGGAGGTGAGGAAAAACTTGCTGTTGGTTAAAACTGAAAACTGAAAACCGAAAATGCCTGCCATAATTTAACAGCTCTAATAAGCCAAAGCGAAATGTGTTGCCACTTTCTGATTGTGGCCGTTTCTCTCCGTATGCGAGAGTAGGCCAAAAAATTCTCAACTAATGAGGCTAATCATGGCCAACTAAGCTTGGCCAAAACACACAGTGACAGTGCGGCGACAGCTTGGCTAAAAGCGTTGCTCAACTAGCTTAACTTGGCATTTCAATGGAGCTAAACAGCTAACAAGTTTTTTTCTCTCTCCTAACACAAATTTTAAATGCATTAAAAGTGCAAATAAAAGTGGATGCAATTAGTTAGCAGCAAAAAGCAGTAAAAAGAAAGAGTATTAAATTACTTATGTATATTAAGTAAAACAATGTCACGATCTTTAAGCTTTACTTTATAAATGTTGAAACATTAAGTGCTCAATAGATAAACCAGGAGCAACCTGCATTCGCTTCAACTTCGACTATCTAAGTTCCCCCAAACTGTCTACTGTCTACTGTGGAACTTACTGTAAATTGGAGGCTGACCTTATAAAGGTGAGCAACGTGCGTCTGCTGCAGACCCTCTATCTTTCAACAATAACAACAACAGCAACAAAAGAGTCTGGTCATGGTTGTTGCAGCTATCCCAGGTATCGATTGTGCAAGCAAGGCAAGCTACCATGTTGCACGCCTCATAATAAAGCATGCCCATAGCTGTGTGCAACAACAGCTAGCAGCAACAGCAGCAGCAACAGCAACAGGCAGCAGCACATGATTGAATTACATCTTGCACAGCAGCAACATCGGCAACACCAACAACAACAACTGCAACTGCAACAAGGAACAGGGCAGAAGCCAAGCAACAAAAGGTAGCCCCAACATTGTTGCCAACGGTAGCAAACAACAAACATTGTGTTGCTGTTGCATGCCCCAATGTTGATGTTAGCTTTGAAAAGCGTTAAGCGTATAGCATGCACGTGTGTGTAAGTTTTACTGCAACTTCAACGTTAACATCCAGTCTCCGACGTCTACGTTAACTAATTAGACGTCATTGTCTGCTGTTTGGTCCAGCTGGAAGCTGCCATTGGCGGCCATTGTTGGTAGTATCTTGGCCAGCGCTAAAAGGGGTCATTATGTCAAGGATTTCAGCTGTTCGAGCTACTTGCAACCACTGCCACTACCACTGCGCTAGCTGGCTTCCTGATGTCGAACGCTGACTCATAAGCTGCCAGCTTTGCAGTTTCAGTGTCAGTTCAAGCTACTGTTGCCTGTTTCCAGTGCCAGTTGGCAATTGCCAGTTGGTATTGCTATTGGCAATTGCTGCGGCTGCTGTGGCAGTTGCAATTAAACGGAATGACAAAATGACTGACAATTCAACGGACTGTCTGTCTGTCTGTCAGTCGGTCAGTCGCTTTTGGGTAATTGCTAATCCTAACGCTAACGAGCCCCTCAATCCGATTCGATTCAAAGCCAAGCTTTTTGAGACTGAGCCGAGCCGAGCCGTTCGAGCCGTTGTCCAGTGGGCGGCACATTCAATATGCATACGAGGCGAGTGTGGCAAGTTAATGTGGCCAATGATTGCGTCTAATGATTGATTGCCAAAGATACGCTCTGCAAAAGTGCTTGGATGCAAAAAAAAAAACTCATCGAGAGTAAAAATTGCAAATGAAACTGAAATTGGCCCGAGACCAAAACTGTTGCAGCTGCCGCAACTGGTTCCTTCGAGCCAAGTCGAACCAAGTCGCGTCGAGCATCGCGCGTGACGTTGCTGACCCACTGAACCCCACTGGCGGTGCCTGCAGTGGGTGGCTCTCTGGCTCAGTGGGTTGTCTACCTTTCGTCTCGGGTGCAAAGAGAGAGAGCGAGAAGAGAGAGAAACAATATTGAAATACGAGTAATGCGCATACATTAAACTTTATTGATTTCGATTGCATAATTATCTAAATGCGATACATAAGTTTCCATTAACCGCAGCTGGATCAAAGTGCATAACAAAATTATGTTTAGCTTGAAATTTGTCTTGTTTCGCATCTAAATTTTATAATGATCAAACTTGCTTGCAACATGTTTGTTGCAAGTAGACCTTCTCCACCTCCTACTACTAAGGAGCCCATAAATCGCGCACTTCGCGCAAGAAAGAAACAACTTCATAAACAGCACCAAAAACGGTTCACGCCAACAGCTAACAACAAATTGCAATTTGGCCAAATTGCTGCAGCTAATTGGCACGCGTACACCACATCGTACACACAGAAACAACAACACCAATACAAATGAAGAGAGAATTCACTTAAAATGCAAATTTTTCCATACCTTTACATTTGCCGCACGTGTGCCCAACAGCAACAACAACAACTGCAGCAGCAACAAACATTCTCAAGCGACTGCAACAACTCCCCAATTGGAAGGTGGCTCCTTTTGCCTGTAATTTGTTGGCAACACAATATTGGTCCGCATTTGGACCATGTTAACGCAGATGAAGACATACAACTCACTTTTAAGCACCCTGTTTTTTCGGTTCAGTTTGCTTATGGCTTGTTCTTCTTCTTGGCAATGGCTAATGGCTTTTAAGCCTGGAACTGCCCACCAAAAGGAAAAAAAGGCCAAACTCTGGCTAAGCGAAAGTTTAACTGCCAACAACAACAACAAACTTGACGAACAGCAACAACAACCAGAAAAAAAATATATACATAAAATACTGTTGCTGCAAATGTTTATTAAACAATTACAATTTATGTTCAGCACATGTAAATAAACTAAATTGGTCACGTTTTGCCCATTGAAATTAAGCACTCGCACACACAAACACACACTCGAACACACTCGCACACACACATATACGCGAGTACATCAATTTATTTGCCAACACATAAATAGTTGCAATTTATTTGGCAGCTCTGCTCTTTTTTACTTGTTGTTGCTGTTTTTTTTTTGTTTTTTTTTTTTTATTGTTTTTGATGCAGCTAAAGTCATGTTGCATGCATATTTCGAGAGCTGGCAATGTGCAATAATTTAGACAATAATTTAGACAATAATTTAAACAATAATTTAATAAAAAACATTTTTGACCACTTGCCCCCTTGTTGCACTTAAAAGTAATAATAAATATTAGTACCACATTAAATGGTTATGAGGATTGGGTAACCATTTTTACGAAGTACTTTATGGAGTGACTGCAAATAAAAAGAATTTATTGATTACCAGATAGATTTAAACAACTTTACGGATGTCTCTTCGGTTTTTTTATGTTTTAAGTTTAACTATCAAAAGAAATATTAAAGTTGAACAACATAAAAGTAAAATTTCTTGTGGCAACATCTCTTTAATGTCTCTTGCTCTTTATGTCTATATTGATTGTACTCAACTTAACTTAACTTTTTCTTCTTCCAATACTCTTACTAATCATAAAACACACAGAGCAAGGAAGGAAGCATTTAAAAATCATCTACTAAAATTAAACATTAAACATATTGATTGAACTAAAAGCCAAAATGCAATATAAACTGAACTCAAAGTGCAAATTGATTTTTGACGCTAAAACTTTAACGAAAATACTTCGATTAATCAAAGTTTTTTTTTCTTTAGTGCAGTTTCGCAACATGTTGTTTTGACGAGTGGACAGGAATTAACCTTCTCTTTCGAGCAATTGACAGACAAAATGGTCAAATAACAACGAGAACAAACAACAGCAATCAAATTGCTGATTGCCTACCAACCAACCAATACCAATTAGCCATTTTGTAGCAGCAACATTTTTGTCACTCAACATATGCAAAATGTTGTTGTTGTTGTTGTTGTTGCAGTTGCATGCATGTGTAGCAACAATGTTTGTCAACAGAATTGTTGATCAGCTAGCATAAGTGTGACTCTTGTTGTTGCAGTTGGCTATTTTGCTGTTGTTGTTGTTTCTGTGTGTGTGTTGGCAACAATTGGAATTTATGCAAATGATCGCAAAGGCAATGCGTTGACAATATGTCACATGTCACTTAGCACGGCAAAATGCAATAGCCGGCCCAATACTTACAGAATCGATGGATAGATATAGCCAGATATGGCCAGCTTTTGTGATTTTCATGTGCACGTTCTGAACTCGAGCGTTTGACCTCAAAACAGAAATGCTGAACATTTGTGCAGAGCATTTCATTGCCTGCCTGATTGCTGACTAATGCCCGATTCGATCGATTGTTCAATTGTTGTCTGTTGCCTGTTGCTGATGTTGTTGGTGTTGTTGGAGTTGTTGTTGGTGTTGCTGCTGCAGTTGATTAATTGTCAAATTGCTGAAATGAGTGCAAAAACTTGTTCGCCTGTCGCCTCGCGTAAATCATTTTATTTTTCCTGCCTGCCCGTCAGCCTGCCTGTAAGTATTAAAGATATATTTTGTTGCATTATTGTTCACACAGTTCTCATATCTGAATCTTTTTCGAGCTTGTGAGAGACTCTAATGAAGTTGTTCAGCCAAACGCTCTCTCTCTTTCTATCTATCTTTTCTCTAATGCCGCCCACCAGGCAGCCATTTCTTATTCCGTCCACAAACATTCCTCCGACTTCCTTCTACTGTTCGTTTGCATTACGCGCGTGCGTGCTGTCTGCTTGGATGATTGCAATCGACAAACACAAACACCAAATACCAGACTCACACTTAACTCTAAAGAAAAAGTGAGACAACAACACCAACTACTACGAATCCAGCTCCGATTTAGTTCTGCTGGGTGAGAGAAACACTCATGGTTCCGATTCCGAGTGATTTATAGGCAAAGCAATCAGCCGGTCGCGATATCGAGTACACACAGAGTGTGTTAGATTTGATATATGTATGTTTTTGGGGCACGCGCAGGATGTTGTTGGTGTTATAGTTGTTGCTGGTGTTGCGTTTGGAGAGCCTCATGCCTCATGCCAACAATTAACGCATGCGTGCAAATAAACAGATTGCGATCAATGAGGCATGGGGCCAAATGTTTGTAGACTAAATACTAGACTAAAGCAGTTATAATACAAAACATTGTTGCAAAAACGGGATACTTTTCATGTTTAATATTTCTAAGTTGAGCAACTGAAATGATTAAATAGATAACTTTTAATACAAAACATGTAAATAAGATAACGAAAATGCAAACTGAATGTCTTTAAAAAAGTTTCCATTAAAAAACATAAAAAAAAAAACAATTTAACGTTTAAAACACTTAAATGTTATGTTAATGAGTATTACTTAAATATGTATATATTCATGAGAAAAGCTCTCTGTATCTGATTTTAACAACTTATTTTAAAGATGTCAAAAAACAGCATTAATAATGTCACCTCAACATTTTGAGGTAAAACATTTATGTTGAAAACAAAATGAAAGCTTAAAAGAAATAAATTGGTAAAAATACTATAAAACACCTTTAAGCTATAAATTCAAACACCAAAAGAGTTCCCATATAGTATATATATATTTTTTTTTTACAATGTTGCAATAGTTTGGTATCTATGCTAAGTAGAAACTTTGATCAGTTTTTTGGCTTCGCATAGCTCGAACTGACACTTGGATAGAGCTGCGTGGTGTATGAGTTTGTGTGTGTGTGTGTGTGAGTGTGTGTGTGTGTTGGCTCTGGGCGAAACACTAACGAGTTCATTCATATCATTAGCCGGCAAGCGAAAAGCTCGCGCCATTATAACACAAATATTTGCTAACAATAACGGCAAGGCAACGCCATTAAAGCAAACTCTACACGAATTTGGGGCTGGCAATGCGGCTGCCACTCGAACCCGAACCCGAACCCGTGTACCCGTGTACCCACAGCATAAAGCCTGAATACTGAATACTGAACACTGAAAAACTGAATACTGAAGCTGCTGATGCTGAAGTTTTGGCAGCTGAACTCTAACCCTCATTTGCGATCAATTCGTGGCGATTTCCAGCCTCGGCGTCTGAATACTTTTGTTGTACCTTGTTGAACGTGCAGAAATCCAGTAAAAATTTAGTTGCTCACTTTTATGTAATTTCCCTTTTCTGCATCGAGACAAAAAGACAAAAGCCAATAGCACACAAGTGAGCCAGTAAGCCAAGTGCCCAAAAACACAGCCAAACACAGGCAAAGAGCCAAACACCCAAGTGGCCAAAATGGACGCCCGCTGCTCTAAACGAGCATGAAAGTGATTGCCAATATAATTGCATAATCTGAGCAGGCAGCACGGCCAGCCGAGAGAATTGCTTTGAACAGGTTGCACACGACTCCGACTCTCTCCTCCCCACTCTGGACAACTGTTGCTACTTTGGCTGCTGCTGCTGCTGATTCACAGGCAACACAGCACACACAAAATAAAAGTGAAATTTGACATTGAGGAGGCAGCAAGCAACAAACACACAGGCACGATCGATTGATCGAGGCAAAGGCAAAGGCAGAGACAGAGGCAGAGGTAGAGGCAAAAGGCGTCAATGACCAGTTAAAGTTGAAGTTAATGCTAAAGTTGTTAAAAAGTAAAAACGATATAATATTGCCTGCGCTGCAACAAAGAACACATTCATACTATATATACTACAGGGAAAAACATTCTCACACGAAAGATAAATAAAAGGCAAATTTATCACGCACCATGACTAATTCTCTCGCAAATTTATGACACTCTATATAGCTGAGTATACATAAGTGTATATATATATACTATATATCAATATATATTGCAACACAAAAAACAAAACTCTCGAAGTATTGCCAAAGTGTATTTGTTTTTTTCGTGTGTGTTCTTTTATTTGTTGTCATATTTAAATTCAATAAATATTTTATATATTTTTATGAGCAGCAAGCAATTTCTGTTAAATTATTGCACAAGTCTACAGTTTCGATGAAATTTATGTGGTGTTTGTTTCGTTTATTTTCTGTTGTTTTTCGAGTGAATAATGCAAGTTAAACATGCAAACAGCAAACAGAAAAAGTGTTCTTGAAAGTGTTAAGAAATAAGTTTGGTTAATGATTTTGTTTTTTTCGTTTAGCTTCCTGTTCCATATGATTATGCAATAACCCCCTGAAAACACACATACATATATATATATATAAATCTTGAAAAAGCAATTTTCTTACACGAAAATCGAGCAGAAACTAATTATGTACGAGTTTCAACAGCGAATGCAATACTGCATAAAAAACATGGCTTTAAAAATATGGCCCAATGCAATTTCTGAGGCAAAGCCAAAAACCAAAATCAGAAAAAAAAAACTGAAATTGTATATATAGCTTAAAAATATCTGTTCAAATTGAACATGATAAATTCATAATTGTCCATTCAACGAACACGAACTATAATTCATGTTAGAATAATCGAATTGGACGCCATTCAGCCAGGCAATTGAGGACGGCGGCCAAAGCCCAACAAAAACAACAACAACAGCAACTGCAACAACAATAACAGCAAATGGCTAACATAGGTCAGGCGTAACGAGTCATTCATGTTGCAAATGCAAGCAATGCTGCGCTGAGAGCTGCTTGCTGCTTGCTGTTGTTGCAGTTGCAGTTGCAATGAAGGTGACTCTGGCAACTGGTATAATTTTTAGCTGTTGTCCATTTCGTGGCACCCGCATAAGTCACACTTGTGGCTAGAAGGAGTGAGAGAGAGGTTCGAGCGGGGGTTTGCTTAGTTTGTAATCCTCACAGCGATCGACACTCTGCGCCTCCCTTTGCTCATGCCACATGCAGATTCTAAAATACGAATGCAAATCTCGCTTTCAGTTTCAGTTTGCCACAGGGAGTTGGGGGGGCTAACGGGTGGCGCCACTCGTTTTGCGTCACGTTCGTTGCAACTTGCTGCCGCTGCTTGTGGCACTGTTACTGGCGATTAATACGCAAAACGCTTTGGCATCTTAAATAGTGTGGCGTGCGCGGCATTTGGCTGCCGCCGCCGCCGTTGCCGAAGAGTCGAAGTTTCGGTCAGGAGCTAAAAAGGGGCACAGATTAATGTGAATATTGGCAATCAACATTTATATTTGTTTGCTTGGCATTTATGTAAAGTTGTTGAGCGCAAAAAACCAAACAGAATACCGACAAAAAATAACTCAGTAGCTGAGATTAATGAGCAGAAGAAAACAATGATAAATTGCCAAAGCATATACCACATGTGTCGTACCATAAATACCATATTAAAATAATCAACAATAATCGCTCTCAGTGTTGCAAGTTTTTTTTCTTTTTGTTTTGTTTGTGTAGATAAGATAATGAACAAGTTATTCCCACAAATGGTAAACGGTTTAATTATGAGATCATTGCATACCATACCATATGTATAATTATCTTTAAGTGGCTTATAAGCATTTTGCGATAATTTCTACGCGCCTCGCTAATAAATTAATATCGGTTAATTCGCATTAGCCAGCGTTTATTTGCTTTTTCCTTACTCATTTTTCCCATGCCGCAAAACTTGATCGCAATTCTTGTCTAATTAACGCTCAATGGAGAATTCTCTCTGTGTGTGCACAAAAGTCGGCAAATCGGCAACGCGGCGGGCAACTCGGCGGGCAACTCGTGTCTGTTGCATATTTATGAAGTTAACTTTGAGTCGTTTTGCCAGCAACTAATTGTAATTGTTTAGCAGATTTATTTCCACAATTAGCACGAATATCCAAAGACTCATAATTAAGCAAAGAGTAGTCGCGGGGGGGAGACGGGGGATGACATTCAATTGACTTGCGATTTGTGGCTCATAATTTTTGAAGCTACTGTCAACGTCTCAACGAGCGATGTCAGCGCCAACTGTCATTAGAGCCTGCCACAAAATGTAGAGTCGCGTGGGCGTCGCTCTCTGTGGCTGCCACATAAGCTGTCTTAGCCAAAATATTAGCTACCACCAAATATGGCCATCGATTAAATGATTTTCATGTGCCATAAACGACGTGCGCCTTTAATAAGCCCGACTTGAGAGTCTGGCTTTAAAAATTTAACGAGCTGCCGAGTAACTGAAAAATACTGAATAAAAAAAAAAAATACAGCTTAAATTGAAACCCGCCACAGAAAATTGTCACAGACGTCGTCTCGTCTAGCAAAAAAACTTCCTCATCGCCCCCATCTCCTCTTTCTTCTCTCTCTCTCTCACTCTATGTCTGTGCCACCTCCATTGCCATTAGCGATTCCATTTGTGATCGCAACATGTTTAGATATGCGTCCAAGTCGCTTAATTGCAAGTTTTATAGACAATTTTCCAGTCAGTAGGTTGATTTAGATGCAGTTTCAGTTTCTTACTGCCGCTGCCGCTGCTGCTGCTGCTTTGCACAAAGCGTGATGAAGCATCAAATATGTATTTTTTTATGGTTTTTTGATCGATTTTTGATATAGTACTTTGGGTATTTTTTTGTGGCTGTAAACAGCATCATAAATACGCGAATTGCTCTAATGAATGAATTGATTGAATGCAGCTGGGGTGAAAAGTGCAATAATGTATCCGATATACAGCAAATTGTATATATATATCTCGTTATAAATTATTGTTAAGCAGCACTCAAAAGTGAAAGTTTCTTTAATTGTGCTTAAAACAAAGATATTTCTATATACATAAATCAGTTTTTCTACTCAAATCATAAAATGCTTAACACAATGTTCAGCAGCTTTAACTATTTGTTAGTTTCTCATTAATGTTCAACATCCAAACATGATTAAGACTCATGCCATAGACAATCGCATTCATAAATAATATAAACAAGCCAAAGCCAAACAGAACGATAATAATTATTATTTATTATTTATGAAATATGCACGCAAACAGCAAAATTTTTTAATTAAATTCGTACATGCAAACGGCTTAAGTCCGACTTCGTTCGTTTGTGGCTCATTTCTAGAGCGGGTCAAATCGATAGTGTCCAAAATAAATATATATACATATATATAAATTCAAGACCAGAAAACTGAAAACTGAAAACAGTTGAGTGTCGGCAGCCTTTGACTTTGCTGCTGGTTGTTGACTGGCAGGCTGAATGTTTATTAATATTTTGTCATAATTTTCTGTTACAAGCGAAAAAGATAACAGTTTTATGTTGCAAACGTGAGAAATTATTGGCGCTGCACTCGAAGTAATCTCGACAGCCACCCCACAAGGTGCAAGGTGTAGTGACAAGCAACAAGGCAAACATTGCCATTAAAAAAAGGGGGGAAAAACAACAACAAACCAGCTGATAAATTGCCAGGCGGTTCAAGTGCACAAGGTTTAATTAAAAAGAAACGAAATGTGGCAATTGGTGGCGACGGCGGCGGGGGCAGAAAGATCTTTTAAGCTATCATGCCACATGACTCAAACTTATCAGAGAGCAAGACACAACAAATGGGGCACGATCGAAGCCGAAGCAATTGCCAATTTATTGACACACTTACGCATTAAAAATCTTTTCATACACACTCACACACACACCTAGGAGAGTTCGCAGATATCGATAAAGAGACTTGAGACTCTGAATTTATTAAAATGCAATTTATCCATTTTTCAGCTGTTGTTGTTGTTGTTGTTGTAGTTTAGTTTTGGGTGTGCAAATGTTGCATGTTTGCCGCTTGTCTTCAGGATTTGTTGATAGCATTTTTTTTCTATGTTTTTCCATGTTGCCATTTGCCAAAACGCTCGCTCAACAAGTGCCACGACCAAAATCGCTGTCTCGGCCTGGTCAAAAGCAAACTAAACTCAGGTCTGGTGCTAGTTGCAAGTTGCTGCCGCTGCTGTTGCTGCGTGGCAATACAATCAATTTTTAATAAATTGTAAAATATATTTTTTGCTGTTGTTTGCACCACTTGTTGGAGCGTTCGAGTCCGGTGTTCGGTGTTGTTGTTGTCTTGGGTGGTGTAAAGTGTGGGTAAAGCGTTTTGCATTTGCATATTATGCATTTTATGTTGCGATTTTATTGCGTGGTATTATTTAATGACAGCTTGTAGATTTTACAACTTTTTTAACACACGTCGAGAATTGAAGTTGTTAAGGAAGCATTTAAAGTAATTAAACAAAATCTTTAAGAAGCTTACATAAATACTCTGCGAGAATTGAAGAACTTATTGTTAAGTGTAAGCTTAGTGAAAGAAATCTGTTATTAAGTTTATGATATGACTCAGTTTCAACAAAAACAATAAAGTTTATGGAAAAATACTAAAAATAATTTCACTCAATACCAATTCGATTCAATACGAACTTAAACTACAACTTTAACTACATAAATTTATATTTACTGCCAAGTTATTTTATTGTTCCGTTGACTGAATCCAATAACTGTATCTAACTGCTGCTGCTTATCGAGTAATAAGATTTCAATGCATTTAATTAGCCATTAAGTGTTTTGGCGTTTTGGCATTTGGCAGTTATCGGCCAAATAAACATACCTCACTTCGTTCAATGTGGATGCCCGATTAATTATGAACAGCTGAAAGCGCGCGCCATTAACATGAAAAGTCAAATCTATCTAAATATTTGCCATAGGCAAACAAACATTTGCTCCTCGTCCAGCATCAACATCGACTATCGAGTCTTCTCTTTTGGCCGGTCTTAGCTTCTCGTATATTGGCTAAATGTGCAAGTTGGCAAGTCATTTTTATCGCCCCGCAGTAATCTGAGCTGCACGAACAAACGGACGGACGGACGGATAAACGAACGGACACAAAATATATATAACATGGCATCATTTGCTGCGAGGCGCGCGATTGCTTGTTGTACAATACTCACTGTACCGCCTCCTTCTTCACCTTCTTCATCACACTCTCTTCTCTCTCTCTCTCTCTCTCTCTCGCCAACAACGATGATGATGCAACTTTATGGTTTACTCCATCTCAGCAGAGCAAGTGCTAGAGAGCTATTTGGCTGACCCGACCAGTTTCTGTTTTTCTTCTTCTACGAGCTGTTAGGTTTAGTGGGCCGCATAGAACATGTTCGCCAAAACAAGTTGCTCACGGCACAGTCCTTTAACTGGGTCACTGTGACAGCGAAGCAGAGAGTGGCGAGAGTAGCAGCATCAACATCCATATCACTTATCTGGAAGGAGTCACCTAATTAAAACAAATGACTTAGACAACAAACTTATTTAAAATTATAATGCTATCTGGAAATATATTAAAGTTAAGGGTTTAAACTCTTGAAAATTCCATTATAAACCCTCTAATAAAATAGTTTTCATCCTATAGACTTAGTTAATCATAAAAACTATTCCACATTATTCTTGGTTTATACCTAAAACAAACAACTTAGGCAACAAACTTGAAAGCTAAAGCTTTTCAACTCTGGAAAATTTCATTATAAGCCCTTTTTCATCCTGTAGCCCTAGTTAATTTCTCATTATATCATATTGAATCATCATATTAGTCTTGCTTTATACACTAACCCATATAATAGTAGGTACTTATATACGAACTTCCCCTCGGTCGAAGCATTCATGTTTGGGCTTCACATATATGAGTTTGATTGTCATTAGCCAGAGGCACATCCTGCCCGGCTGCCTGCCGCTTCATCGCTCTGCTCTCCACTTTGGACTTTAAGATTGGAGCCGAGTTAGCCGGGTTGGCAAGCAGCTTGTTGTCTTTATTAGTGCAGCGGTCATAAATCAAAGAGCTAGCAACTCTCTCAGAGTGTCTCAGTGTCCGTTGACGGCGTCTCACATGTGGCCCTGGCCAGTCTGGCCGTCTGTTCGGTTTACATGCGCATAGGCAAACGTCGCTTGGTTGCCTGGTTACTTGGTTGCTTGGCTGCTTGGTTGGCAATATTTCAATATTAATCCAACTGCCAGCGATGACGAAGTGTGGAGCTAACTTTCCGCTCAAGTATTTGTCTACTTTAGTCTCAGTTACAGTTTCAATTGAAGTTTTTGGTTTTATTTTTGCAGCCAGGCGCTGCAAATTGTTTACTTGCATGCAGCTTATAAAAAATAGAAAATAAAATAAATCAATTGGCCATGCCGTTGCTAGTTGTTGTTGTTGTTTTTGTTGTGGTTGTTGCTAGCAGTTAGCTGGGCTATTACTCAATTTTAGCCCGCGGTGCCATCTGTGCCACAATGTTTCTCATGAGGAGCTAGTATACAAACAAGCGGGAGAAAGAGTAGGGGGAGTTGGAGAAGTTATAGGGCTCCTTTTGGGTTTCTCTTGCCTGTCCCTATATGGCAGTTACCTACACATGTCGAGCTGGATAAACCACCAAAACCGATCTGAAAAATTAATTGTTCGACTAATGAAGCAGATGCCGTTGCGATCTGTAATGATGTAATAACAATAATATCGTTGATCATCGATACCAAAAAGGAGTTGTCAAAGATCTGTTGAACTTTCAGAGATAAATACATAACTGGAAAAATAGAAGGGATGTGTGTTTGTTATTATTAGTAAGTATTGCATTCAGAAAGTAGACCAAACGAGAGATATATTAGTTAAGATAAATTGGATATTGATTATGTGAAGATCATACTTAAAGATGTTAATCTCTAATAAGAGATGTATTAGTTAAGATAAGTTAGTTATTGAAGACCGTACTTAAAGTTGTTAATCTCTAAAGCTATGTTTTACGATTTTCAAATCTAAGCCAAAACTAACTTCTTGACAATAATAGTTGGCAATCTCTTGGAAAGGATTGAACTAGCATTGATTGCAATCATTAGATCGAATCAATGGCAGTTTAGTCTAGGCACCCAACTGCGTAGACATGTCAGTCTCTGCGCTTTATTGTAGCCATGTCTTTAACAAGAAACACAGTAAAAATACAAAAAAAAAAAACCGTCTCAAAGCTAAAGCAACTCGAAAAGTAAACGCACGTGCCGCACAAGTGAAACAACTTCATTTGATCGTTTTGGGCTCAGTCCTCAGCTTTGCTTGCGGTTTGAGACGGCGTCGTGTAGCACAATTTTTGACATTTTTGTGGCGCCAACAACAGCAACAACAACAACAATTCCATTGACATGCGTCAAACAACAATCAAAATAGGTACATTGCTGTTGTGTGTTTAAAGATTGGGAAGGGGAAAGGGTTGGCCGGGGAGGAAATTGACTAGAAAAACGTGCGCTTGCCATGTTGGCCATTCATTATGAACTCGTTTCGTTCGGGGCAACGAGAAGCGCCACAAAAATCTTTGGGATGTTGTATGCTGCTGCCAATTAACCGAAAACCGAACCAAAACCAAACTACAACAACAACAACAACAAAAATAAAGAGTTAGGCATTGAGACAACTCCATATGGCAATGTCGCTCTATACACACACACAAACACACACACACGGACATACACACATTGTTGTTATCGCTAGCTGTAAAAAAACAGATCTTTTCCCATTCGCTTATGAAATCCCAGAAATCATTAGCGCCCGCCGCCCCGACACAGACCCAGACAGACACTACGTGACACTTTTGCCCGAGAGACCAAAGCCAGCTGATAAAAAAAAAATGAGACAAAAACAACAACAACCCAAAGAAACGAAGAAACGAAGCGAAAAAGTTGTAGATTTCATTTTTTTGGGTCTGGCAACGCTTATGAATTATTGAGTTGTTTGTTGCCTTAGTAGTTTAGCGCCTCGGGCAATTTACCGCACAAAAATGCTTTTGTAAATTAATTAAAACATTTTTGCATTAACTTCGATGTTCCCCCCTCTTAAGTGCTCTGCCCATTTTCGTGGCGGGAGTGAGGGGGGAGAGACGGGGATGTTGGCGGTTTGCCTTCACCAAAGTGAAGCATTTAGCGAAATAATTTTCGAGTAATTTTCGGCAAGAGTCTTTTTGGATGAAATCAAACCGAATAACCGAAACTTGAATGCAAAACAGGCAATTTCTGTGCACTTTTTTTGTTGTTTTTTCTGTGTTTCTTTGGGTAATAGTTTTAGTTTTTACTTAGTTGCCTTTTTGTTGTTGCTGTTGCTGGTGTTGTTGTTGTTATTTTGATTTCAGTCGGCCAAGTTATTTGACTTTCAAATGAGCTCGAAGCGAGCTTCAGGCCGCAAATGTTTTTTTTTCTCTTCTTATGAGTTTTTCCGCAACATTTTTTTTCTGTTGCTGCCGCTGCTGCCGATGCTGCCGCTGCTGCTGCTGCGATTTTTGTGGCAATTTGCAATGCAAAAATGCCAAAACGAAACAAAGAAATGTTTGGCCTGCCAGCAGACGACAATAAAAACCGACAGTTGACTCGTGTTGCAAGATATATTGTGGCCAATGGTTGCTGTTGTTGTTGTCTGACAATTTGATGTGGCACATAAAGCAGTCGCAACTACTACAAACTACAAACGGCAGCTGTTTTGCCTCTCTATGCTCAACGCTCGATACTCTATGTATGGATTCAGTGGGTCAACGCATCCCCAAAAACCCCATAAAATCCACAAAGGCAAACCACAAAATATGAATAATTACAGAGCACTCGACGGGGTCTCTCTTACAAATACCAAGCGTGGTAGGCATAATGGGGCATACACACACACACATATACATATGCTCTCAATATTTATGGTAGCCAAAATGAAGTTGTTTTGTTGTCGCCATCGCCATTGAAATTGCCAGCAGCAGCAACAGCAGCAGCAGTAGCAGAAATATGCTTTGGCCATTTAACAAACATATTACCACAACAATGTATCCAAGGCATTAACGGTGCTTTCCCATATGCTATGACCACAAAGAGTCAAACAAATCGCCATCGTTTCTCCCCCTCTCTTTCTGTCTCTCTGAGTTTTGGCTACTGCAAAACGTTGTCAACATTGTTCGCAATGCGACGACGACGAAATTCACCGACACAAACATGATATATTTGTAACACATTAGCGCAAAACGTTTTCTAATGGTCGCCACATTTATTACCTCTCAGGGGATTTTTTCCCAAACTACTTGAGGTCTGCTCCTACAACATCGAATGTTTGTAAATGAAAAAGTCATATATCATTTGGAGCTTTATTCATATTTGGCTGCCATAACTGAAATTGCTGCAGTTAATAGAGTTTTTAAAGCTGATTTTGGCATAAGTCGTGAGGGAGTTAAAATGTTTTGGAAAAGCTGACAAAATTTACATAAAATATTGTTTTAATAGAGTTGTTTAAATGAAACTTTAATGATTTTTAAAGGTTTCGAAACTTTGCCAATTTAACTAATATCCATTTTTGACAATTTCTTAAAAGTTTGTGAAAGATTTTCAAGTTCTTCAACATTCTGCATTATAAATATTACAAGTTTCACATTTTTACAATACTTCTTATAGAGTTTACTTGCACATAGCATGATCAAGCTGATAAGTTTTTCAACTATTTGCTTGCATTATTTTTGTTTTTTTTTTTTTGGGTTTTGAGCAACTTTCCCAACATCTTCAGTTTGGTTTGGTTGACTGCTCTCTATGCACATTGAACATTCCTGAACATGGGCCTACTTTGAATGTGTCTTGCATAAATATGAGCATAATTAAATAAATATTTACTCGCACTTTACTTACTTAGTAACTAGCTGAGATTTGTGCTCACCGTTTCCACTCGCCCGCTCGTTGATGTGACACTTGTTTTCATTTGGCGGACAAACTTGTTCACCAGCTCAGCAGCTCAGCTTCGTTCAGCTCGGCTCAGCTCAGTTCAGTTATTGACCAACACTTGTTGTGGCTAACAACGAAGAGTCGAGGCTGGCAGTGAATTCGGTCTTCGAATCGAAGATACTTAAGAGCAGATCACATTTAACTTTATGAATGCAGTGAAATTTCTTAGTTCAATATGAAAACTAATATGCCACCGAGGGAAAAACAAACAAACAAACTCGCTTGTTTGACGATTGTAAACGAATCAAACGCATATATTTTTCGGGCCAAAGTTGAGTTTTGGAGCGTGTGATTTTTGCTAGAGATGTTTGGAGATTTTGTTTTTATGTCTTAACGAAAGGTTTTATATTTTTGTTTCAATTAACGAGAAGAGAGAAGAAATAAATTGTTGTCCAGTGACTGATCGCAGTCAAAGTCACAGTTCCAATCGCTGTCTTATTCATTATCAAAATTCCAGCACGCTTTATGACGTTTCTTTATGATTATTACTATTGTCGTTGTTGTTGTTGTTGCTGCTGCTGCTGTTGCTGCTGTACTGATTTTTGTCAAGATTATTCATGGATTTCTTTCGAGCTCCTGTTATATTGTTGTTGTCTCTCTTTGGAAATCAGCTTTCAGTTGATTTTTCATTATACAATTCCTCGGTGTTTTTGTCTTTTGTTGTGATTTTTTTTATGGCACACGGCGAAACAACGAACGAACGAAAAAAAGGCTTTATAAAAAATTAATTTCATTTTTATTATGATTTTTATTTTGTATATTATACATATACGAAATGCTCATTGTAGGCTACCGTCCTCCCCCCCAAGTGCTTGACATAATTTCACAGTGACACACATCGAAATCGAACAAGTTTGTGAGTTTCTGAGATTGTCAGTTTGTAAATCTCCCCCAGCAAGTAGCAAGTAGATAAATTATGTCGGCCATGCTCATTAATTTGTCAGTCAATAATAATTCTCCTGATTCTCTGTCGGTTTCTAACTCTTTGCTTTATAATTGTTGAATGTTAACCATAGCCATCGATCAATCTAGCCCATAAATCGACAAACAACAATCTGTTGCTTCAAAGTGTCTCAACGGCAACTGAATTACGGCAACATAGTGTTTGTATATCTCTCTCGAAGCTAAAAGATTTGCCATGTTCCGCACGATCTGCTATTCCATGTCCATTTACAGTTGTGGCAATAAGCTAACTTGCCACACGAAACTTGCTGGCGGATACTTTATTTTATGTTGTTGTAAGTAACTTTAATTAAAGCGTGCGTTTTAAATGTTGACATTTTGCAATTTATTGCATTTTTATCCATAACATCCTTGCGAACCTAAGCCCCCAAGGAATTTTCTACTTAACCCTACTTTCTAAAAGCAATTTTATTAGCCTTAAATAACAAGAACTATAAGATATAGTTTAGTTAAGTGTGTTTATTAGTTTTATTAGTTTCAAAACGATATAAACAAAGCCATCTCAAACGAGTTCTTTCAAAAGACACTCTCTTAACTCTTTACCGCACTCCCTCCACCACCCCCTTCACCATTACATCCTATTCCATAATCTCTTAGAGCGTATCAATGTTACACTAATTGCCTCTGTTGTGGGGCATGTTAGAAACCCAACACTGACCTCACTAGCACATAACCTCAAGTGTGCGCAACGATCGTGCCATGAACTAAACTCCCCCCTCACTACCTCTTCACATCACTTGCCCCTTGGCAAATCCTGCTGCCAGTACACACACACAGTGATCCAGTTACAATTTGTGCAGTTGCATTTTCGTTTAATATTTTAATTAAAAGCCAAATGTGGCGCTCCACATGTTGCCATGTTGCTGTGTTGCCGGCGCAAGTAGCTGCGGCAACGAGCAGCACGTTGCTGCTGTTGCTGCAGGTGTCGAAGGTTGTTTTACCACCCCCACTCCGCCCACACCACCTCCCCATTCGACTCTTAACATGCCATGTTAATCACCAATAATAATTGTTAAACGCAAATCGCAAGCCTCAAACTCGACTCTATTGGTTTGGTTGGTTTGTGGGCTGCCGCAGCGTTGCACGCTCTGCAGTTGCAAGTTTTTTACCTATTTTTTTGGCGTTTTTTTTCCATGAATTATGAACAACGAGCGGCAAACTTTGTTAGCTGACCAGCTGAGCTTTGTGCAAAGAGAGTCTCTCCGCATGCCTGCTGGTCATTTTGGTTATGCGATGAAATAATTTAAATATTTGCCAGCCAGGCAGCAGGAGCTTTTTTTTTTGAGTTGAACAGCTAACAGCGAATCACCCCCAAGCGAGTCTTATGCAATGTTATTGGGCTGCCCATTGAGAGAGTCTATCTATCCTCACACCAGCCCCCTCTCTCTCACTCAGTCTCTGTGCTGTTGCACACGTGAGTGTAGAAGCGATGCCAGTTGCAAGTTGCGATCTGCTTTGCTGCTCACTGCTCACTGCTCACTGCTAGTTGACAGCCCACGCGTGGACGCTCTGCCTTATCCCATTTAACCACATTTACCATTTTTGGCTATCGACATCGAACGAGCGAGCGCTGGCGGCCAGCAGCAGCCTCCTCCAGCCATCCAACTTCAACCTCCAACCGCGAGAAACACACAGCCAGCCGTTCAAACCACTCCTGCTTCATCTTCTTGCCTTCTTGCCTTCTGCCTTCTTGCCAGCTTAGGAGACGACGACGACGACAATGGGGGAGGAGATGCAAGTTGCGCAAGTTTCGCCTTAGCCAGCAGCAAACAGCGAACAGCGGAAAAAAAACGTCATGAGAGATTCTCAGATATATTTCATTTTTATGATTGTGTCTATTACCAGCAACCACGCACGTTTGCCTTATTTTCTATGCACTACAATGCAAGGGGTCAGTTGGCTATGTCAACTTATTTGACACTCTATAAGCTTATTGAAATAATGGAAAAACATTTCAGGTTCCTTCTTCATAACTTACTAATGAACTATAATCCACTTCCTTAAGGGCATTTGTAAGTCGCTTAGTTCTTAGTTAGTTAGTGTCTCTGTGCTGATGTTTCGCGTTGTCGTTGTTAATGTTACTGCTGCTGTCTGGCGAGGCACCATTTACAGCAGCAACATCAACAGCACAACAACACAACGGCAACAACATTTTGAGGTGTTGGTAATTGATTTTTGTAATATCTTAGCTGGCACTCTTTTTGTTTTTGTTTTTGTTTGTTTGTTTGCCTTTTCTTAACAACAACAACAACAACGGCAAACAACATTGGCAAACTTCCGAGATGTGTCTGCGACATCCGCCGCCGCAGCAGCAGCAGCAACAACATTAACCAAGGCAACTGCAACAACAACACCGAAAACAACAACAAAAAGAAGGCGCGCAAGCGTGCGAATTCAATTGCTCAATTGCAGAGCTAAGCTAGACTGTTTCATGCCCCATCCGCACCGCACACCCCCCTCTTGCAGCACAGCATGCCAACTGCCAACTCCCCTTGCTGCCACAAATGTCCGAGACGCCTGCGCAATACGTTTTTTGGGTCTTGAGCTGTTTCTGTTGTTGCTGCTCCTTTTTATGCGCTGCTTTTTTTTTATTGATTTCTGTGGTTTAGTTTCTGCTTTATGTTTACAAAACAACACTTAAATATATATATATATATATATTGGATTTGGGGGCTGCTTTATTTTTACAGTTCAGCAATTGCTGAACATTTCTTACAAATTATTGTCTTGAAAAATGACTCACACTTTGACTGCCATCTCATAGCTTGAAGCTTTGAATCTTGGATTCAAATTTGAATTTGGCAAGCGGGCAAATCGTGGGAAATCATTCACAGTGTGAGTGACACACACACACACACACACCCGCACAACAGCAATAACAAATGACGCCAACACTCAAAACAACAAATAAAGAATCAACTCCAACTGCAGCTGAACTGCGCTTTTTGTCTTTATACTTTTGGCCCGGCCAACCTTTTCAGTTGTCATAATTGTAATCATTGCTTGTGTCTAGGCGCTAAATTCTATTAGTTGCACCGTTTACAGCTTACATTCAATATATGCATTGAAATATATGACATTTCAAGACGTTTCGTCTCAGCTCTGTAATTGTATCTGTATCCGTAACTGTTACAGTGTAACAGTTTGTATGTAGTATGTTCGATCGCATTGTGTGACATGTCAAAGTCGCAGTCACAGTCACAGCGGTGGCTGTTGTCGCCCGCGTGACACTTTACACACACAATAAATCAAAGTGTGCTCTAACTGAAAAAAAAGAAAAACAAGAACTAAAAACATTACTTTTGCAAAAAAAGTATAAAAAAATTATTACAAGCTTATGACATGCCAGCAAAAAAAACTTGATAGATGTAAGTTTGTATGAGAGAGGCTTAGAAATGATGAAACATGAGATTGCATCATGATTAATTTGGGTTTATGAATACTAACTTATAGATATAACCAATAATTTTTACTACTTTTACATTTCAATCATCAAAAAAACTAAGTAATTGAGCTAACCAATCAAAGCTATCAGATATGCTTTTTTTGTTTAATACGTTTTTTTGTTATGTATCAGAAAATCAATAAAAAATGTATTTCAGAAAATCAATAAAATGTTTTTGCTTAAATATCTTCAAGTATAGTTTAAACAATAAATTATTTAAAGCCCTTTATTAATAGCCTAATAATAGCTCTGCCCCAGTTTATAATGAAAGACATATTTTTTTAATTTTGATCCTATCAACTGCTTTAATTGATTGACTTTCCAAGCCGATCGAATTCAGTGATTAAAATTTAAACTTTGTTAACTGTTAGATGGTTTAATAAGCTTGACAACAAATTTTGACACTATTTTCTAGTTCGCATGTAATATCACTCGACAATATCAATGAGATCTTTGACTTTGACTTAAAGCCGACAAGCTTAGAAGAAGACTTTCGGGCGCTATATCCATCTATCGATCCATGAATAATGCAGTGATGTCAGCGTTCAAAAAAACGAACACACACAACTTATGCAAGATTGTAAGGTAAAGATACATACTCATATGTATATATATGTTTTTTACCTATGTCAACTGTGTATTGGAAGCCCTATCTAAATTTCAATCATAATTTCGCTGGCTGCGGCAAAAACACTTGACATGGATATGGAAGAAGAAACAAGCATAAACATACAAAAATACATATGTTTGTATATTCACTAACTGTGAGACGATTAAAGCCCACGCCAAAGAGAGCTTTTGTTTGCCCTTTGCAGTCGAGATGAAGACGGAGTAGATGGAGATAGTTTTGGCTCGAATCTATGCCAAAGATTTTCAATGTGCGCATTATGCAAATGAGGCTAAGTTGAAAGAACTTGCCACACTGATCGGCTATCGATTGTATCTGAATCTTGTTGTTGTTTTCCCCCTCGCGAGTTTCGATCAATAAAAATTATGTTAATTAAATGCCTTTTCATTGATGGTACATAAAAATCCACACGCCACGCATGTTCTCAGACCAAAGACCCAAAAAAACAAAAAACCCGACACTCGCCCGGGAGAAACTCTTGAGTTCATTCACAAAAATATATACACAAACGTTGTATCAAAGAGTCAGAGTGTGTGTGTGTGTGTTGTACTGTGTTTAGTTGCTGGTTTTTGAGACGCTCCTAAACATGAACGTTAACAAATTCTTACGCAGCATAAACATAAACCGAAAATACATTTAGCGGGGTGGCCTCCAGCTGCGAATGAACTTGGCCAACTTTGGCAGTGACTCACTCAATCTGGACATAAAACACACACAGGCTACACAGACTACGGCGACGAGCTCTCTGACCAGGAGATGAGCCAAGTAAAAGTGTGCCAAGTGTGGCAAAAGTGGCCAAGAGGCAACATCGACTGCGACTGCGACTTGTTTGACCGCAACGGAAGTTTATTTGCCCGCATTTTTTTCGGCCATATGAAGGTCACGTTTTTCTGTTTTTTTTTCTCTCCCTGTGCACTTTTGCCAACCTCAATCAATCAGCGCCTAATGAGCAGACAGACAAATGGAAAAAACGAGGAAGGAAGCAAGAGGGAGAGAGGGAAGATCTGACCAGGTTAATGCAATTTGTGCTGTTGAGAAAAAGTTTTTTATGCAATTTCACTTCTGTGATTCTTTTGAATGCTGTGAAGTGCTATTGAAATTATGATTTATGTTTTATGAACTCTTGTGCTTGATTAATAAATCATCGAGTTCGAGTTGAAACTGGTAGCAAAATTAGTTGACGTTAAGCATTGCCAAAGGCAACTTAAGAAGTTACTAGTTATAACAGTTGACAGTTACTTTATTCCGCTAATTAACACAATCGAATGCTTTTAAATAACACTTTTGATTGCTTTTTTGGTATCTTATTATTATGCATTTCACTTTAAACACTACTTAAGTTGAGTACATTCATGCTCTGTCTTATCTGTTTGGTTATCACAACATTCGTTAGCTGTAAAAGATCATCTACTTTTACCACTCGGCTGCAACAGATGTTTATCTGCGAGTCGGGATCAATTTGAGACTCACACTTGCAACTCGCTTATATGCATGTAGTATGTGGGGCAGATTGTATAACAAAAGCGCGTCAAGGCAAAATAGCGACACTCACGTTGTTGTTGTTGTTGTTGTCTTGAACTCGTTAATGTGTCGCCTTTTAAATTGCCTCACATTGAAAATGGAAAAAATAAAAAGAGAATAAATACAAAGTTGGGCTAGTTTTCGCTTTAGCTTTTATCTGTCCATGTCAACGACGGCAAAGCTGGACGGTAAGCGGCTCCTGTGGCAAGTAGCAGCAATAGCTATAGCTTCCACACACACACACACTCGCCATTCGCCACTGGCCACTGGCCGGACAGAGCAAGCAGCAGTTGCAACCTGGTGTTGATCAAACGTAAATGTCAAACCGAATGACAGTTTGACAAATATTGACGACGCGTCGCACGACGCACTGTTAACTGTAGACTGGAGACCAAGAGACCAATGGACCACGGATTCGAGACTCGAGACTGGAACCTGCAGCTCACGACTTGAGTTGAGTTGAGTCGACTTGGTTGGGTTAGCTCCTGCGGCGATAAGAGGCCTCAAGTGAGTGGAAAGAGCAGAGAACTGCTGCTGCTGGTGCTCCCCATAGGGTAATTAGTATTTAAGACTAAAGACTTCAGTCTCCACTTGCCACTTGCCACCGGGAGCTGCTGTTGCTGCTGCTGTTGATGTTGCCTAAATATACTCGTATATCTCACACACTCGGAGATTTCTCAAGCGGCTTTGATCTGCTGCAGATAGCCGCCGCCGCCGCCATCGCCGCAGCCTGGCTAAGAGACTGCTGTTAGCCTGCTTTGCACTCTTTTGCACTGAATTAGAGTTTTTAGAGTCGTTTCGGTTTTTTGCCGCATCGTGGCCCACTTTGCTTGTGGAGCCCGCTTTCTGATTTGTATCTGCAAGATACTCGTACTGACATGCTTTTAGCAGCATTATAAACATTTTGTTTCGCCTTCGCCGCAAAACAAAAAAAAACAACACAAAATCGCAGATGGCGCAACACACATTTTTGCTACTATTTGTCATCAAGGCGCATTCCACGAACTTCACAAAAATAATAATCGCTTAAAAAAATAACTCATTTTCGGTTTTGCTCTTTAATTGCTTTTGATAAATCGCCGCATAATCCGCTTAAATATTTTATGTGATCATCATTTTAAGTTGTTTTTTTCTCGTTTATTTAGTTGAGATTTTTTTGCGCTTTATATTTCTTTCTGTGCTAATTTTTCAGTGTACTAATTAAACAAAGGACACACTTTTTTAAGCTCTTATGCAAAGTGGGTAGACCTCGTATAAATTGGCATTTGTGCTTCGGTGTGTGGCAACTTCGGAGACCTTGCAGCTGCTAATTAGCGTGAGCTGTGTGGCTGTGCCATGCCCACATTAGTACGTAATGATTAGATGGGTCATCCATCATCATCGCATCATCAGATTTCAACACTGTTTCGTGCTTGCCGCACGCCACATGCCACAACAAATTTTTGTCGATTAATTCGGCATTAAAAACCATTTTCAATTACAATTACAATTGCATTCAATTTGGAATTGAATCGCATTGAATTCAATTGGACGCGAAGCCAAACTCTGCTGTTTTTGTTGTTGTTGTTGAAAAAATTACAACGTTGACCATTAAATTATTAACTTGGCCGAGACGAAACCTGCTGAGCCATGTGTGTGTGTGTTGTCTCATTAAAGCAACTCAAGCTCCAAAACGCCAAAGCCAATGTGGAGTGGAGTTGAGTTGAATGTTGCGCCTCCTTAGCTCAATTATAAAGCAATTGAATTAGTCTTTGAAGTGGGCTTCTTTTTGGAGTTGGATTCGAAGTCGGACTCTGATTCACTTTGATCTCTAGACGCGGCAAATCCATCAATCAGCCCAACATCCAACTATTATGTAACTGAGGCTGCCAATTTTTTTTCTTTTTGGCAAATCAAATGCGTGAGTTTCAATTTTACTCGCTCGTTTTTTGTGGCTCGAGCTAATTATGTGGAGTGTGCGGCATGATGTGCAAAATTTTGTAGCAAACTGTATATGTAAATTGGGTTAAATTTGGGTTAAAGGTGTGAGTTAAGTATGTGTTATGCAAAACGAATTATGAAATATGTTTGAGAATCTCAAAGGGGATTCATTATGAGAATTTTCTTCTTCGTGCCCTTAAAGAAAAAAAAAGCAGAAACATTTTTAACCCCTAGGTTCAAGTATTGCGTGTCTCGTTGTGATAAAAAGAGAAGAGCTTGCTCACCTTTTGTCTGAAATAAAATCTATATATATGGCACGCGCCTCGTAAAAGAACATAAACATTCATTGTCGACAAAATGCGTAATTATATGAGATAGTGGTGAATAGTGAAAAACGTCAGAAAGCCAAAGTCATTAAAACTACCCCAGACATTTAAACAATTTTGTGGCACAGTTTTAACACCTTTATCCATTTAGCCCAAGCCAGCAGAAGAACACGCGTCCAACTGCAAACAGTTTGCACACACAGAAAAGTTGACCAACTGGACAACAGGAGGAGGCTTCCTTTAAATTTATGGGAAATGTGAATGAGTGGGAAACTTAAATGAAGCGCTATGCATTTTTTGTTCCTTTTTTCATTATTCTCGTTGTTTTTTATGTATTTTGACTCATCATTCGCCGACTGTTAACTCTGGCTAAAAAGAAGGGAAACACGCGACCAAGCGCATAATTTAATTTTCAAGGGTTCCTCGCGTCGTGTTTACCGCACCGAGGGTTGACCCAGGGGTTGTATTATAGGACATGCGTGTGACATATGGTTAATGAAAACGTTAACTGATGTGACCTGTGGCACCAAATGCATTATCGCTTTCTCTCTCTCTCTCTCGAACTGACATAATCATTAATTAGCGAGACATTAGTTGGACAGGGGGAATCACCCATCATATATCCACCCACCAGAATGTGTGATAAGTTTTGTTTAGACTAAACATGCAACAGTCGCAGTCGGAGCCAGAGCCACAACCAGAACAGATACCTAATGCCTATCGTCCAACGCAGAGCAGACCATCTCCATCCAATGTGAGTCAGAGTCTTCTAGCATCGTGGGCTTTTTTTAATGTTGTTCTGGCTGCTCGCCCATGTGCGGATTGGAACCATTTGAGATTTGAGGTTCGAGCAGTTCTTTGGTGCAGTAATTGCTCTTTGTTTGCCATTTGATGTCATGTTCTTTGGAGCTTCACGGTGTGTACTTTTCTGTGTGTGTGTAGGTTGCCAATTGTTAGGTTTGCCTCTCTGGCTGCCTGCTCTCAATGATTGTGCAACACGCAACTGCCAATTGCTCATGATGTTGTTGCAGTTGTTGTTGCCACTTTCATTTTGCGCTGATTTGCCGCCACCATTTGCATGAAAATGTGCTGCAACAAAAAAAACCCCAACTAACGCGTGCTCTTGACTTGGTTTAATGCCACTTTTCAGCCAGGTCGAGAGGCCTCTTAACACCAACACCGAAAACTGTTTGCGTTTATTTTAGCCATATTGTGGCAAATTATTGCCCGTTCCCTTTCAGCCAATCCAACGGATGTGCGCAATTTAGAACAAGTTAACTGTTGCAATTGTCAACTTGCTTTTTGTTTTTTATTGCTCTCAAAACGGTTCTTGCATGAATTTATATCTTTAGGCCATATGTCCACGTTAACTCATACAGATATGATTGGCTAAATGGAGTGCTTTTCTGTGTGTATGTATTTGTGCATATGTTATTAAAGTTTATTATTTATGCAAATTTCATATATGAAGTGTAGCCGACATTTTGATTTTACAACTAAAGTAAAGTAAACAACTTATATTCCTATCTTGAAGCACATAAACTTAAGAAGTAATGTACATATACATATACACAGACATACATTACATACATACACAACCATACATTCTACAATTCAGGTAGTCATTAATTCGTTGCATTCGGTGGCAATCAATTTAATTGAGATTGATAGTGGGGCAACTTCCGTTTCATTACACACATTACATTCCGAAGAATATGAAGAATTGTCTCCCGACT
This sequence comes from Scaptomyza parva, assembly GCA_035044645.1. NCBI lineage: Eukaryota > Metazoa > Arthropoda > Insecta > Diptera > Drosophilidae > Scaptomyza > Scaptomyza parva. The sequence goes on along the minus strand of JAWNNT010000065.1, from coordinate 6,172,989 downwards.
CTCGACTCCCGACTGCCGGCTGCCTCTGATAGTTGCCAGCTGATAAGAGTCTGATGCGTGGGCACAGGTTGCCCAAATGACAGAAGACAGTAGTATACAGTATGCCAGCCAGCATCAAGATCATCCGACTGAGTCTCTGAAGATTTATGAGACGTGTAATTCTGAGTAACTCACACGATGCAGCAGCAACCTTTTGACTGCGGCTGGTTGCCTGTTGCCTGCCTCACACATTTGCAGCACATTGATTTTTGTCACTTGTGGCCAGGTCGATTGGCATCGCTGACTCGCGTGCCCAGGCAATTAATCATGCGGAGGCGCAATCCCAATCCCAATCGCAATCCCAGAGTAACCCATCTACTAAATAATAATATATGAGACAGATGAAGAGCACACACACACACACACACACAAAGATGCACCCAGGAAATCGAGGTGTTATTTATTACAACTTGCCATATACTCTAATGGTATTCAATTATATAAAATGTGAGCTAAACGCCTTATATATCCTCTGTATATGCGATGAGCAATATACTCGAAAGCATCATTACTGAAGATAAACGTCAACAGGAGGCGAACAGCACGCCGTGGATTATGTAGAAACATATAAGCCAGATCGGGAAAATCATACATTGCAACGCGAATGCATCTCCTAAACAAGGATATGGAGTCTTCTCTATATTCGCTACGTCGCAGTGCTGGCATTACTGAATCAGCTTTTAGACTATGTCTATGTTCAAGATTACAAAAACAAATTTGAAAGATACTTACTCTTGTCAAATTTTTGTAGGAGCGATTTCTGATCATACGTACAGTCTTACAATATACTTGTATAAATAAAGTTAAAGTTCAGCTAGTGTTGTTAAATCGACTTGAGCATGTTATCGATAGGTTCTCGACATCAATAATCAAAGTAACCCAACAGGATATCGATGTCGTTAAAAACCTTTGGGAATGACATTGCATTAATAAGGAATCACACAACTTTTGAATGTATCATCGACAAAATTAATGTCGCGAAGCTTCCGATAAAACTGATTAATTTCTCTGCTGACTTATTGTAAACAAAAAGAACTGTAAATAATGTCAACAAAACTGCAAAACCAACATTGGGGAGAAATTGAGGAGGACTCCACTACGTTTACGAATTTCAAATATATACCCATATGTTTCAATCTCTTTTAGAAACTTACTCATTGAATCCTTGCCAAGAGCTACCCGAGGTAGTCTTTCCTTCGGAGAACACCGCCGATTTGGACACAGCATATTCCAGCGACGCTCCCCAGAACCTCCTTATGATATCCAGCAACTTTTGTCGCCAAGCGATACGGAAGGTCATGTGTAGCCTTCTACTTCTTCAAGTATTATAATCGCAATGTTAGATTGAAAAATTATTCCGAAATAGCCGAGTTCGAGAGCGTGCCACAGGAACATGCGAAATAAGCAACCTATGGATAAGGGACAGGAACCATATCATTCCCTGGAATTCTTCATTAGCTTCGGTATGCAATCGAAAAATAGTTCATATTTTACTAATAAAAATGTTATCTAAGAATGGTTTTACCTCATTTTATATTTGAGATCTGTGATAAAAAATGGTTAATGGAATAGCGATTCGAGATAATATCATAAAGCAAATAAAATTATGCATGGAAATAAAGAAATAATACTTGGAAAAAAATCAATAGTTAATTTTTATAGGTTTTTTTCATTACAGCTGCAATTTCAACCATAAAATCATAAAATTGTAATCTTTAAGTTTTTACGAAATATTTAATTCCATAACTGTTCCGTATTGAAAGTTTGTCAGAAATACATTTATTTTTTTTGGTTGAATGTATGGTAAATGTATGTATAAGTTTGGTTGACTGAAATGCCATAAGTTGTCTGCATAAAATGGTCATTATTTTGTCAGGCACGACTTAACGCTTTTGACAAAGTAACTGTACATTTGTCTGGCCGTCAGCCAATTGGCCTATTGAGCCTTTAGTTTTGTTTCTCTTCTAGCGCCTGATTATAATGCTTATTATTATGCCAGAACACACAGCTGCAGACCATTTGTTAGGTGCCCCTTGTAGTTGATGTTGTTATTGTTGTTGTTGTTGTTATTGTTGTTGTTATTGTTGTTGTTGTAGTTAGCCGTTGTAGGTGTTCAATTAAATATGCAAACAGCTTCAAATGTGTCTCGACTTGACCGAGTTCAAAGTCAAATTGGCAGCGCCACGTTCGATTTATTTCTATCTGCCTTTTAGCCCATACATATACATATACATATACATATATATGTATTTCGATATCGAAAAGTTCATTGCCAAATGCAACGGCAGCAGCAACAGCAGCAGCAGCAATCGTCGTCCACGTCGTCGCCACTGGGTCGCCAATCAAGCGATCTTTCGGTCGATCAACTTCTGCGGCTGCTGCTGCAGCTGGGCCTGCAATGCGCTTTTAGGATTTGAGTATATTGAGTCACACGCCGATTGTAGCTCAGTTATAGCCGAGTTGCCGCGCGTTGCAACAACCCCCAACAACGGCCAATTGCCGGCTGTTGTCGAAAGAGAGAGAGCGAGAGAGGGGGGTTGGCCTGAAAACGGTTTCAAGTCCAATTTGTGGGCGGCCACAGACCAAATGGGTTTTTATTTCTTATATACCCTAACCCAAAAGAGTTCTCTATAACATTTTTGTTGGAATGAAAACTCATATAATATGAAAACATATCTCAAGATTACTTAAGATCAAACACAAGCAAGAAGATTAAATATTAAAGAAGTATTTCTTATAAATAGATCTGTATAATTTATGATATCAAGCATAAAAGTGCATTGAAAATTCGTTGCTGTTCACCAAAAGTTTTGGTTTTCTTGCCTTCTTATTCTTGTAATTTTGTATCTTATATAATTCTTTACCCATTTTGTATTTTTTTTTTCGTTATAAATTCTAAGCATATCGTTTTCATTTTGATTGTGATTTAATTTACGGTTCTCGCCGTCGCTCAGACACCTTGAATAATGTTCGCCTATTTATAAATATGAATTACGAGTGTTTTTCTCCCGCTCTACACAGACATGGTATATAACAGATTAGAGGTACGTATTCGTTGGCTCTGGTATTGCATTTTTAATTGCTAATTAATTTCGCTCGACACTCCAAAAACAATAATGCCTAAAGATAAGCGAGATTTTCAATTATACAAAAACCACCTGGTTCTATATCTACTCCAGTTTAATGCATATCATTTTTTTCTATTAGAAATATAATTAAATTAAAACTTAAATGCATAAATAAATAAAAATGTGTGCCTGTCTGTTGCTAGTTGTTGTTGTTTTTGGTGTTGTTGTTGCTGTTGCGTGGGCGCTTGACAAATGTGAAAAAAAATAAAAACGTATAGAGTACGATTCCGCATCCGAGTCGAACAAAGTTGGAGACTTGTGTCTCTGTGTCTGTGGCTCACATTAAACAGCAATTAAGCTTAATTATAGTTGTCGCCCGTTTTTAGTCAGTTGTTGTTTATGTGCCGTGCCGTGCCGTGCCGTGCAGCGGCGGCGGCGTGTGTATGCAAAATAGTTGTTGCTGCAACACGCGTTGCCTTGCCATGCCTCACTCCTTGTGTGTGCCTTGTGCCTTGTGTGTGTGTCTTGTGTGTCTCGTGTCTGTCGCCCGTCTGGGGCAAGCATTGGGCCAGTTAGCATATAGTCTTTTTTTTGCAAGAGGAGTTCCTGTTTTTCGGTTTTGTTGTTGTCGCCAGCGGCTGCGCCCCTCTGTCAGTCTGACAGCCAACAAATACACACACACACACTGGTACACACACATAGATACAAGACATAAGACACGATACGAGACACGAGCAAAACACGACACGAGTGCGTCCCCCCATTTAGCTAATGGGCACTTTTGTATGTTTGTCAGCTGTTTTGTGCCCAAAATGGATGAACCCACTAGACGCTCTGCTGTTGTTGTAGTTGCTGTTAGTTGCGGCATGTTGCATGTGTGGGTTAACTACAAGTGGGTGTCTGTCTCTTGTGCCACACGCACACAGCTGGACACTGCCTTGCGTTGAAAGTAAAAGTTGTTGCGGAAGCTTTAACTTAACTAAAAAATTCCTACTTCAAAGGAAGATATTACAACATCTGAATAATATCTAAATTATTAGCAGGAGTTGTTAGCTAGTAAAATATTCATTTTCCTTGCACGCCTAATAATAACAAAAGTCTGCGAGACGAATCGCATTTGAAACGGCTAACGAGTATGAAATGAAGTCATATTCAAGCAAGGGTAGCAAATGAATGAATGGAAGAATTAATTATATCGAATAAGAGTGTAAAATTGGAATATATTATAAAAAGTTTTCTTTAAAAAATAACTTATAATTGAATGAAATGAAAGTTAGCATTGTTGTATTTAATTGTTTTGGCAATGAAAGTTTCATTTATATAATATATACAACCATTCATATTCATTAGCTTCCTATGTATCCGAATGTACTCCCTATACAAATGAGTATTGTTGAATCGTTCCACTGACACATTTAACAGATTGGCTTTATAGTACACAGACACAAAAAACACCCACATTGGGCATCAATTGATCGTAAAGGTATTTTGTATGCACAATATATCTTGCTTTGTGTATTTATTAAGCGCACAACACAAAAGCAACACAAATTAATTGAAATAATAAGTGATATCAATCGCAGCCAGACCGAAAGACAAACACACGCGATCTGACTGAAATCGCATCCAAGTTTCATTTCATATATGAAAACTTTTTTTTATTCCGATTCAACTTTGAAGTGGGTGCACTCTGTACGAGTATGACTGTGATTTGTTTATGCATTTATCAATTTGTGGGGTCCTCATAAATACCTACACGTACTTCTGGTATGTATCTGTATCTGTATAAAGTTTTTTTTCTTTTCTTATTACGTTTATCTAGCAATCTTAAGCCAATTTAATAAGCAGCTTGCCCGGCAAAGTTGAGCTGTCAGTGGTAACATGATTAATCAGCGCACAACGCACAACAATTGAAGATACTTCACGTACAGAAAGAGAGAGATGGAGAGAGAGATGGTATAACAGAAAGAGAGCGAAGGAGGTGATCTCAACGCCCACGTGTAAAAAGATGAACCTTAAACGTTTTGATGGATGCTCAGACGTCGAGACATGTGGCATGCGTTGTTGAGTGGGCTAAGTCTAGCTTAAAACATATATAAAATATATCTGTTTAAGTTATGCTTTTAAGCATCCCAGTTAAATTACTTGCTTAACAAGTGTCCAAAAGTTGAAGAAATGAACTGGTTTTCTTCTTATTTCCAATCGTACAACTCCAAAGCTCATAAATTAAATGAGCCTCATAAAAATCAAACGATTTATAATTTCAAACGAGCAACAATAATTTTATCGCCACAATCAAAACAACATGACGCGTACAAAAAAAAAGACGAATTGAAAAAAGTATGCAGCAAACAATTGAAATTATTATTACAATTTCTTATAGCATACAACAACAACAACAACAACAACAAACGTATCACATTTGCTTGACATGTTTGTTTCGTGTACAAAATATTTTGATAATGATGAGACAAACGCATACAAACAATAAAATTCAATTGAATACGAAGTAAACTCCACAGACATGGGGTCACACTTATCGGCTTTGCATTCTCATCTAAATGAAATTATTGTCTCTTAGTTATTTGTTGTTCATAAATTGTTGGAGAGTCATATGAGTTTATATGATTTGTGTTTTTTTAGATTCCTTCTTTAATAACCTAACTGTTAACAGTTGAGTGGAGTTTTTTCCATTTGTAAAGCCTGCCAAATTGTGAGGGAGACACACTTTCAAATCAATCGAATTGCGTTTGCTACTCACGTAATTGGGGAATGTTAATAATCGTATGCTATTGCCTAGTGCAGTAAATATCAAATTCAGGAATTTCAATGCACATGCCAGAGATACTGACAATGAATGCCAGATAGAGAGGTCTTTATTATCAGCAACTTTTAGATATATAGACTTTATTTATACCTTTTTGATTTTCCTGATGAGAAATAAATATTAACGGCTTTGGTTTTTCAAAAACATTTTATTATTTGATTGATTGATTTGTGCCAGCACTTTTTGGTGTTTAGAAACAATATATAAAGACACATAAGTTTACATATACATATATATATATATATGGTATAATAATACGCTAGCTACGTCATATACATACATAGTCAAACATATATATATATATATTAAATTACCGACTAACATATAGACTAAACATTATACATTATGGCTAAGGGAAACTATACAGAAACTAGGCGACAATAATGACACATGGTGAATGTACGAGAATGTTGTCCTACAACTTAGCATTGATTTAGAGTTAAGTATACAAGGATCTCTAGTATATATAGTATGAATATATGTATGTATGTACTACTATATGCACTTTAATACACGGGAAAGAGAATCGATGTGATTCCCTTGGAGACAAGTAAGAACTAAGAACTGAAACTATATATTTTGTTGTTTGATGTGTGAATATACATATAAGCTATTTACGAGTTATCGTTAGTTAGGAGTGTTTGTGATTGTGTGTTCTTAAAGTTAGATATGCATTTAAATTTAAATTTAGTTAAGCAGGTGGAAATTTCATTTACTTAATCTTAAGCGCAACTAACATCGAGAGAGTGAATGCGTTAAAGCAGATAAACTTTTTAACTATAAATCGATACTAACTGCACACTCTCTGGATTTTGTATAAGGAAAGCTCTAGTTGAACTAATTAGTATTCAGGTTTTCAGGATATCATTATCATTATTAATATTATTATATTATTATAAGTAGTAGTAACCATTTACTAAACGAATTTCAAGCTTAACTAAAGTCCTTTGGATTGTGATATAGTTGATTTGTAGTTGATCTCTTTCACCGGATCCCGTTCTCTTCGCCATCACTTATTCTTCGGTAGATGGCGCTTCATATGCAATGCCAAATGATCGCTCCTCGCAAAGCTTCGCTCACAGACGATGCACTTGAAGGGCTTGGCGCCGGTATGTTTGCGATAATGTCGCGTCAGTTCATCGGAGCGAGCAAAACGCCATTCGCATTCGGGCCATTGGCACGTGTAGGGTTTTTCACCTGCAATAGACAAGAAGAGAATACACAAAATGAATGCAAAGAAATCAACAGTAATAAAGTCTTGTTCTAGTATAGCTCTTAGCTTTTGACATATTACAATTTTAGGTAAACTCAAGGTTGCATTTGTCAAATGAAACTGTATATCGATAGCAAACATAAATCTTAATTGAAGATTTGCTAAATTATTGCTGAATTGAATGGAAGTTTAAATGCTATGTCATCAAATGTGCTTCTTGTCTTGCATTTGACATATGTGAGTTCAAGTATGTATGTACAGTATGCAGTTGCAGCCATGTACTATTCACAAATTAACATTTTCATTGAATTTCCATGTTAGTTTTTACGGTAACGAGAGGAGAATGAACAGCAACACGACGCCGACGACGACGACGACGACGACGACAACAAAACGGCAGCTGGAGCAAATGGTAAGTCAATTCGCAGTCCGAGTCACTCTCAGTCTTGTATTTTATGATTTGGATTTTTTATTTTGGCACACGACTTGCCGCTGACGATGGCCCATTACACATTACACAAACAAACACAACACACAACACAACACGACGATATTTGCAAGTGACTTTTTGCCTTAGCTCATGAGTGGAGCGCTCAGTTCGGCTAAGGTAAAATTGCGACCGGCCGGTCGATCGGTCCGTCGGTCGAAAGAGTTTTTGCCCGCTTTATGCTCTATGACTAATTCCCTCCAACTGTGGAACTGTGAAACTGTGTTGTTTGCCGGCTCTGCGTGCTTTGGGCATTACAGTTTGGTACATAAACACAAACATAAACATTCGTGTTCAAATCGAAAATTGAATGAAATAATTATTGCGAACTTGACATTTTATGGCATTATTCAGGTACTATTGTCTTTCAATTTTAATTTTTCGTGTACACTGTGTGTATCGAATGTGTTTCCAATAGGATTGTCGACGAAATCGAATTGCTATATTGCGGAATTTACTACGTAATTCTAAGTTACAGTAAAGCTCACATAAGTGTAACCTTGCAAAAAGGTTTTAATGTGTTTGGGTCTCTTCACACCTGGTCAACGTTAAGCTCATCTAAGCTCTGAAAACCCTTTTCATAACACATTCATGTTGTTGTGTTAGAGCGCGCCGTTTGAAATGCCTCTTCAGACGTGTGTTGCAGAGGGGCAGGCACTGCGAGGCGAGTGGCAACTTGAGTCTTGAAGTGCCACTCAGCTGACACTTTTGTAGAGATTTACGAATAGAAACTCAATATGGGACAGACTCGTGGCGTGACTTATTGGTTTATTTAGATCTCTTTTAATGAACTTAAGTGCCTCGAGATGACTGAACATAATTGAAAAGAAAAAAAATTTACCTATCGACACTTGTGCGTTGCGTGTGTGTGTGTGTGTGCGTGTAAGAAGCTATGTTATTTTGAAACTCCAAAAAATATTGCTGTTGGTGAGTCATCAAGCCAGAAAACTGCCCAAAAACAACAACAATAACAACAGCTCGTGGGAATATTCATTTGGCATAGGCAAAAAAAAAATAGTTGTAAATCGCTCGTAACTAAAACAAAGATCAGCATCACAACCAGCCAGACTTGGGGTCTGGTCCAGCGACCAAACAAACAAACAAAGTTATGTAAATGTTGTTTTGTAATGTGCGATGAACGCAATGCGATAAGAGTGGACGAAATTACTTCATAATTTGAACGTATTGCGAACGATAAGCGCAACATGCACTATAACGTATATACATAAATTTAAGGCCTATAAGACAAGAGTCTAGAGTCTAGACGTAGGCCGTGGCTGTAGACCGGACCTCCTCCAACTCTAGCAAAAACTCCAACTCTCAACTAATTTATGGCAGCGCGAACATATTAGCAAACAAATCAGTACAAAATAAGCCCAGCCCGGTGGGCAAACTACGTTTCACAGTCTTCCAGTTCCAATCGTCCAGTTTCAGTTCCAGTTCCAGTTCGAGGGACAGCGATATATGTTAAATTTATTAGTTCGCCAGCAGCATAAAGATTAGTTACTTTTACGATTAGTGATTTTCTAATCGTGTTCAGATAACTACAAAAAGCCCAAATAAAAACGACAAATTTACGACCGAGCCGAGTCAAGCGTAAAAACCAAAAACAAAAGACTTAGGCAACAAACTGGCGCTCACACACATACTGCAATTGCTGTTAACGTACGTACTACATAAATATGTGTTTGTAGTTTTAGCTTAATGCTCTCTGGACAAAGTGTCCGGCGTGTGTCTGGCGCTGCTAATCAGCAAAGACAACACTCAGCTGGCGACTGGCGCCACAAGATGCCCCAGCTTCAAAATTGCATGAAAAATGTGTTTGTGTTGAGTTTGAGTTTAGATATTTGTGCCTACTACTGCGCCTTTGGGCGTGGCGTGTGACGACGTTAACTAAGTCAAAAGCCAAACAAACGGACAGCCATCAGACGGTAGCCACAAATAGTCGACGGCCACTCGAAATACTGCGACTGCAAAAAAATACCAAACTAAAAAAGATATTTTTCTTGCTCTTTTCTGTGTTTTTTAAGCCAAATGCTTAAAGACGTAGCCATTAGGTTGGACAGATACAAACAAATAACTGGGCATTCGTGTTGGCCCACGGCGGGTGTAAGGCAATTAAATCTAAAGCTACATAAAGAGATATACATATATATATTTTACATTAAGTTGCTAACATCAAGTGCAACCAAACAAAAGAAAAGTGGGTTTTGAAGTGTATGACTTTTGTGTTGTTTGAAAAAGATTTTACTTATTTTTGATTGCTTAATAATATTCGTATTTAACAAACATAACTCTTAAGAAAACTAAACTTAACTAAGCTAAGCCCTGAGATTAAGAATCTTATTTAGTTTCAATCTTTTTTAATATATAAGAGGAAGAGCATTAACAACCTGAATTCACCTTGACTTCACATTGTACTTGAACTCGATACGAATTTTTGTTTATTTCTTTGGATGGGGCGTTAAGTTTATCAGTTAAGTGAAAATCAGCGCAACACAAAACGAAAAATCATAATAATAAAAATGTATTTTTTTTAGTGCAGCATTTTAAGTTTGCGCATAAATCAGCTGGTCATGTGCGATTAATAAAACACTGAAGGAGAGCTGTTGTTGTCGAGATTGGCATTCAGTTTTTTTGGAGACTCTCGAGTTGTTTTTGGGGCTGGGTCGAGAGTTGAAAGTCGCAAGTCGCGAGTCGCGAATCAGGGGCATAAAACGTGTGGCCCATAAACCGAAGACAGGTGATCAACATTCAACAAACAGGCAACGAACCTAACTAACCACAGAGACTGAGAGAGAGGGAAAGGGTAAAAGGGAAGGGTGGGCTGTCTGGCAGACAGAAAATAAACGTCAAGTGTAATCTGAGCAAGAAGGAAATGCAGGCCAAACGTGCGCCCAGCTGATGGCGTTGGCGATTGCCGATTGTTGGCGATTGTTGATGTTGTTGTTGATGTTGCCTGCTGCTGCTGCTGCTGCGGCTGCTGCTGTTGGATGCCTGATGTTGCAACTGACCACAAAAAAGCCCGCTCATACAACACAACAGAAAAAGAGGGAAAAAACAAACCGTAGAAATCACGATTTTTGTGGTTGCAACGAAATTGAAAAAAGAAGAAAAAAAAACCAAAACCAAAACAAAAAACACTAAGAAAAGGCGCTTGCAGCTCTTGTGGCAAATTATGTGCTGGCAACTACAAATATGAGCGCGCGAATTAATCAAAAGCCTTTTTTTCCGCGCCAAGCTTCGAGAGCATTGAGCAACCAAAATAAAGCAGCGCAGCTGTGCACCACTTAGTGGCTCTGTCGTTGCTCATCGTGTGGCGTAGTTTAGTGTATGGTGTGGTAATAAGCCGAACCTACTACGCCTACTACATTCAGCAGGGCAGGGAGACGGCGGATGGGGCAGGAACGTTCAACGTTAGCCAAAACTAATGTGTGTGACAGGGTACAAGCCTGGCGGCGCCTTATAACAACTAACAACAGCTGGTTGTTGGTTGTTTGATGTTGTGTGTGTTGGGTGGATAAGTGGGTGGATCTGTAGATATGTGGATATCAATAACAATCAGCTTACCTGTGTGTATCCTTTGATGCGCCTTCAGATGCGAACTCTTCGTATACACCTTGGAACAACCTGGAAATTGTGAATAAACAAAAGTAGAAAGTGGATTTGAGTATAGTTTTTAGTAAAAGAAACATTTCGATTAGGTTGTATAAATGATGATTCATTCATAGCTTTCCATAAAGATATCTAACAAACTACTCAGCTTTTAATTGCCGACGCTAACAAGCCGCTCAAAACTGTATCTTCAATTACGAACACACACACTTCTCTTCGCCAAAGACTCTAGTTAACAATTTTAAGCACTTCATATATATGTTACTTAAACGAAATCTTGTCGAGAGTGCCAAATTGAATGGGCAATTTATCTAAGAGCACACAGAGCGAGACGGACGGACGGACGGACGGACAGACAAATCTTGATAAGAGATGACTATGAGAAAAGAGGCACACATTGCTAAGTGCAGCTGGTTTAAGATGGTGGTGGTGGTGGTTCAGCAGTGGGTCAGTGGGCGTCGTTGCCACAATCGAGCCTTTAATTAAGCGTCATGCAGCTGTAAGCTGTAACTGAAGCTGTTGATGTTGAATGGTTGTTGGTGGATGGTGAAAGTTGCACAAGATTCACTTGCACACAGCACACAGCATGAGACATTTATGTGGCACTTAAAAGGATGCTTAGAGATCCCAGCACGTACGCTCTAATTGAAAGCTGACTACAACGTGCCAAGCATATAGAAAACAAACAAAAACAACAAACATACACACACAATGCCAAAAAAGCATAAGCTAAAAATACTCAAGCAGCAGCCAAATACTCGTAAGCCACTGTGTAGACAAACATGGCCAAAGCGAATTGATAGCTAAAAAGCGAGGTAAGAATGTTGCGTCGACGCCAACAAACAGACGACAACAACAACAACTACAACAACAACAACAACGATGACAGTTAGACGCGTGATTGGCTTGGAGACTTGGTAGAGAATTGTGTGGTTGCCCCGCCAAACTGAACTGAACTTCTGAGACATAACTCAGAGTCTCTATGCACAAGTCTGTCTTGGCTGCAATCTCGAATTGCAAGTTGCAACTAGAGTCGACGCGAGTCGAGTTGAGGCAAGTCTCTGCGAGTCTTTGAGTCTGATGCGTGCGTTTATGGCATAATAACTTCATTTGGACAGCATTTTTGTAGCCTGGCTTTTGTTCGTGCACACACACAAGCAATCCAATCGGACTCTAATATTTTTGTGTGTGCGCTTTTTGTCTAAAAATGGCCACGGCAAACGTGTCAGACAATTGTCAATTATTTATTAGTGGCAACGCACGTAACTGACGGAGACGGAGACGACGCCACCACCGCCACAATGTACGGAGCGGCGGGGGAGGAGGGAGGTAACAAAAGACAGACAGTCGATCAGACAACGTCGCGTTTACTACAACTAGTTGGGGGTTAAGTGCTTTTCAATGCGTACTTCTACCTAGAAATGGGCTTTTGCGTCAAGCTAATGGATGGAAGCGAATCCGAATTTGGCGGGTTTTTGGCTGAGGGATTCCCAAAACGATTATCACTTAACCTCACTTTGCCTAAACGGTTTTGTCTTTGAATCTAACCTAAACTTTTGCTTTCTGGTGAGTCTGTTAAGTTATCCCTGGTTTGACATTGAAATGATTACAAAGCTTACAAATAAGCAGAAAAACAACAAAGCAGAAGAAGAGTATTCTGTTACATAAATATGGCAACTGGCTAATTAGAATTACAAAAGAGGCTTCGGAAAAAGCGCCACAACAACTGTCAATAGGTACAGCAGGCACACAAACAGGCAGACGGGCAGACAACAAGACGGACAGAAAGATAATAAATAAATGTATAGATAAATGGAGAATAAATAAATGGCGATTGAAGCTACGCTGCACGCATGCGCAATGAGATAACTTACAAAAAAAGTAAAGCTAAAGCTAAATATGTAAGTGCCCACAGGGGGGGCGGGTAGCGGAAAGAAGGGGGAGCTGAGCTAGTCTCCATTACGAAAAAGTGTCGCAAAGCGCGCGAAATGATAAATGTTACAAGCACATGAAGTGCATCCAAAAGCAGTTAGATGAAGCTGAGCTAAAAGATGGTTAGATAAATCTTAGTGCACTTGGAAAAATTATCGAGTTGAAATAGTTGAAATTTCTTTACTTTGAAACTGAATTTATATTGCAAAGAGAATAAGTTTTAGGTTCTCTCATTGATTTTCTGATTGTTACACCAAGTTTCTCTGAGTGCATTTGAATCTCTGGATACTCACCCACAAAATCACAGTGATGAATGCGACGCTTCTCCAGCTCCGGATTGTTGCGTCGATTGTATCGAACCGTTCGCACGCTCATCAGACTGGCAATGTGTGCAGGTGTTCCCGGCTGATGATGTGCATGGCGACCACGTCGTCCACTGCTCGTTGGGGGCGGTGGTGGGGGTGGTGCGGGCTGTTGTTGACTTGCTGTGCCGCCTCCTCCTCCTCCACCTGCTGCTCCAGATGCTGATGCTCCATGGGCGGGCGTGAGAGTTGTGAGCGTTGTTGTGGGCGTGGCGGCGCCTAGAAGCTGTAACGTTGGGGCCGGATTAACCAGACTGGGACAGAGACCAACTAGCTGTTGATAGGGTGGCGGGGGTGTGCTGCGTCTCTGGGCGGCCTGAGCAACAGCAGCAGCTGCTGCTACCATGGAGGCACCAGGACTGCCGGGATCGGAGCTGGGTGGTGTTAAAGGTGGCACAAACATGTGGCGCTGGGAATTAGAGCCTGTCGAGGAGGCAGAGGAGGAGCCCGAGGTGGCTGACGGTGTGCTGGGCGCGGCGGGCGGACAAAGCTGCAACTGTTGCTGTTGCTGCTGCTGCTGTTGTTGTTGTTGCTGCTGCTGCAACTGTTGCTGTTGTTGGAGCACGTGTTGAGCTGTGGGCGTGGCAGTGTTTGACGTTGCAGATGGCGGGTGTATTTGGTATTTGGTGTGAAATGTCTACACAGGAAGAAATAAAAAAGAGATAGAGAAGATTGAAATAGAAAGTTGCTGTGGTGTCAATAACAGCATTTGAGATTCTTACCTGACTGCTGTGCCAGCTATAGCCATAGTTGTTGTTGTTAGTGCTACTGTTGCTGCTGCTGCTGGTGTTGCTGCTGACGACAACAACGCTACTGGTGGTGGTACCACCACCAGCAGATCCACTGTTGCTGTTGTTGCTGTTGCTACTGTTTAAATATGCAGAGCCTGATCCGTTGTTCAGTTGAGATGCGTATTGTTGCTGATAGGAGGCAGAGTTGCTGTTGCTGTTGTCGCCTGTTGTTGTCTGCTTGGGACTATTGCTACCGCTGTGGTGTTGCTGATGATGCTGTTGTTGTTGCAGTTGCAATTCGACAACTTCAGCAGCGGGTGGCAGTCCAGACAGCGAGAGGCTGGGATGATGCTGGTACAAATGTTGCTGCTGTTGCTGATAATGTTGCTGATAGTGTTGATGCTGTTGCTGCTGCTGCTGTTGTTGCTGGTGGTGGTATTGCTGCTGTTGCTGATGTTGTCGTTGCTGTTGCTTTTCAGTTTTAATCTCCATGGGACTGAGCATTGGCGTTGAGAAAGTTTCGAGCAAAGTTTCATCGATTGCTTCCATTTTGACCTGTGGCAGCAACTGTTGCTGCTGTTGAGCCGATGCTGCTGCCGCTGTTGTTGCTGCTGTACCATTGTCGCCGCCGCTGCCATTGGCCATCGTTTGGGCCGTTGTGCTGGCACTCAGCATGAGCGCATTCTCCGGATCAATATTCTGTATTGAGGTGGCAATATCATCCCACAGCGCTGGTCTCTGATACGGATCGTCCAATGGATCGCTGAAGAGAGCCTCTTTGTTTTTGGTTTCTGCATGTGTGTGAGTGTGTGTGTATAAAAGAAAAATCGACATATAATCAAGCTGCTAATGTGTTATGCAAATGCTCAACTATAGGGAATTATTAATGCAAACAAAGAAATCTCGCATATGCATGAAATTTCAAAAAATAACAAATTTGTTTAACTAAATTTTTGGTTTTTGGGACTTTTTGTCGCCGCTTGATGATTAAAAAAAAAAACTCTCACTTATATATAGTCAATTTGCATTAGTGGTTTCAATTTCATTCTATGCTTTTTTAACTTTAAGTTAAACTTTGTCTTTTAACTTAAACTTGAAGATAGGCTTGTTCTTTTCTCTCTGTCTCCGTCTCAAATTTCACATTCCGCATAGAAACGCAACTTTGATTCGAAACTTAAAAAAGACACAAATATTTTTGAGCAACTCTCGCATTTTGTTTTTTTTTTTTTCAAATTTTTTTTTGCTATTGACTTGCGAGATTTCACCAAGCGTGTAATTTTGTGTGTCCAGCTTGCCTCCCTCTCCCCTCTCCCGACTTACCATACAAATACTCCTTCTCGCCGCTGCTCGTTGTTGTGTTCCCCGCTGCCCCATTGCCGGAGCTCGCTCCATAGCCGAGTGCCACATCGTAGGGCGCTTCATCGTAGAGTGGGGCACAACCATAGGCAGAATTTGAATTGGAATTGGGCGAGCCGGCGGGTTGTTGTTGTTGTTGGAGCTGTTGCTGCTGGGACTGATCGCTGGCATAGCTATTGGCAGCTAGTTGCCAGGCATCCAAGGCACCACTCTCTCCGCTCTGTAGACTGTGGTGCAAGTGGTGCTGATGATGATGTTGATGGTGGTGGGCATGCGAGTGCGAATGATGATGCGAATGCAGGTGATGATGATGAAACTGATGATGATGATGATTATTATGTGGAGCCGATGTGTTGTTGCCGTTGTTGCTGGGCGTTTGGCTGCTGCTGTTATTGTTGTTGTTGGTATTAGTGTTGTTGTTGTTGTTGGTAGCAGCAGCAGCTGCCGCAGCTAGCACTTCCAGCTCAACATCGGCCGGCTCAATCTTGTGCAGACGTCCCATCAGCTCGTGCCGATAATCCAGTTCCGGCGACTGTAAAGATAACAAGAAAATACGAAGAGGTTAGTAAATTTTATGTTTTATATACACAAAAAAGAGTATCTGGTACAGCCTTGCTCATAAATTTTGATTAAATTTTTATCGCCTTCTCTTTTCTCTCAGTTGACCACTTTTCGCTTATCTTTATTTCGGCCGTTTTCTTTTCTTTATTTTTATTGGCGAGCATCGCTTTTTGGTTTTTGTTTTTGTATTTTTCGTGTGTGTGGGGCCCATATCAAATTAAATTCTGTTCGTTTGCAACGAAATTTGTTTGTAGATTTGTCGTTGGATTTGTTTCTGTTTTTTATTATTATACCCCGCTTGTCTTTATTGTATCGCTTTTAATGCGCCATGCGCCATGCGCTTTCTGCTGCTGCAAGTTCGTTGCCTAAGTCATTTGTGACGCTGACGGTTTGTGCAAATGCTGAGGTGAAACAATTAATTTATGCCGCACGAGAAGGTAGTTTGAAAGAGAAACTAAGATTGACTAAGAAACAATTCACTTGACATTTTGATTTCATGTCGATCAATTCTTGAATTGAAAAGTTGAAGGTTCTGTCAATTTTCAATTAAATCAATTAGAATAATTTGAAAAATCTAGAAGTATTCAATTGGATTTCTAAAGAGAATGTTAGAGAAAAACGTGTGAATAGGGTTGTGTAATGTGTTCCTAGATTATTTTCAACTTCTATATCTCTAATTGGTTTTGTTACAAATCAGTTCCAATAGGTTTTTTCTGTAAGTATTTTGTCGCCTTTGGCTATAAGCAAAATTTATTGTCGCCTTTTTATAGGCAACCACGACAACATTGTCTTTTTGGCTAATTTATGACAACACTTAACGTTGTTTAGGCACACATAATAATCATTTGGCAAATTAGAGAAACTCTTAGTTTTTTTCCATTTTTGTTTTTGTTTTATTATCTTTTCCTGGCTTTTCACATGCAAATGATGAGATATGTCTGGGCCAACAAGCAAGGGCAATATATCAAATAGAGTATTAAGTGTCGAACCGAACCAACAAACCACCAAAAAATAAAATAAAATAAAATAAATAAATACAAATCTGACTCAATTCAAGAAATGCTCAACACTGACTCACACACACACACTTATACACTTATACATAAAACCCACCAACGTAGTTCGTTTCATTTTATGAGTTGAAAATTTACGAGCGTGGCAAATTATTTTTGCCGCAATATTCGGCTTATTTTTTTTTGGCCAACATTTTTCATTTTATTGGCTGTGTGGTTATTTTTCAGTACGAATTTCTGTAACTTTTTTTTTGATTTTCTGTATTGCCGACACATAAAAATAACCGAAATAACCGAAAAAAATGCCAGCAAAGTACGAACGATTGTTGTAGTATTTGGAACGGTACTTGAAAAATGTTTGCTCGCCTCAGAGGTCAACGTGGCGTGTGATAATTTTAATAGATTTTTTTTTTGGTTCGTTCGTTGTTATAGATTTGTGCCCCTGGGCTGGGGTTGGGGTGTATGAGTAATATTTTCCATTTTTTTGGTTTTTGGTTTGGTTTTCCTTATGCATTTCCACGAATCAGAATTCGATTTTTCAGCGCTTGGTCAGCGTTAGCCGCAACTAACTTGGCTAAATCGCTTGGGCCGCATTTAGTGCGCTTCACACGCAAATGACCTCATAAAAATGCGTAACGTGTCGCCCCAAAGCGTCGCGGAATCTTTAAGTGGGCTCCCCCCTCCCCCATGTACTGGCATTAGTTCGATACTCAACTGGGACTGGGGACTGTGTATGGACTTTGGAGGCAACAACGGTAACTTACAACAACTAGAAGCAAGCAACAAGTACCTCGAAGTCTGTCGAAAAAAAACAACTAACTGACACATTGACAACCAGCAACAACAACAACAGCAACAAATAACATGAATTTCAATTATGAACCTGTTCTTTTGGGCTTTCGCCTTTTGCCAAGTTATTCTTCATGTTGCTTTTTTGTTTAGTGAAATTATGCGCAGGTACTCTTTTATTATTATTCGTATTATTATATACAATTTTTTTTTTTTTTTTGATTCTTTATACTTTTTTATATGCGCGTACGCCAAGTTATTTATTTTCTGGTTCCTTTTCTTTTGTTGTGTTTGGTTGTTTTTTACATTAAAATGCCGTTGTCAGCAATCGGCGATAAATGGGCATTAACTACAACAACAACAACAAAGAATAAAGAATCAACAATAACAAAAGCCATTTGAATAAATTGAACAATTTGAGGAAGCAAAGCATATATATATTGTATACCGTTTTATACTTTGTTTCTTGTTCTTGTATACACTTGAAGAGTGTATATTGGTTGGGTTATGAAATGTTTAACGCTTTGAAGGAAGCATATTCGAGCAATATTGATCTTAAGCTATCAAGCTGAAACTTTGTTTAAGGTCTTGGTTTTGTTGTAGTTAGATAATTTGTGAAAATCAGCAAGATCGGACCACTATATCATACAGTTACAAGATCTTTAACATGATTTTTCTATAAGAACCCAAACAAGAACTCTTTCCTTCAAGTGTATTCAAGTATTCGTCATTCTGCAAATAACTTCCTTACTTGTCTGACTTCAAGCTAATATTTTATTGGGTTAAAGAACTAAAGCCAGAGTTATTTAGTCATTTTGGAATTAAAAAATTTCTATGCATAACATAACTCTGGCTAGAAAAATATTTGCAATTTACACATCAATATATCAAAAGTTATTTATAGGCACACTTAAGTTTTATTTGCCCTATAAATAGTTATAGTTTTATTCATTTCCATTTCTATTCAGTGTGGGCGTTCATTTCTCGCAATTTGTTGTTCAATTTATTATCTATTCCCCCCAGACTCTAAAGCTTTTGTCATTCCAGTGTGGCTTTTGGTTTTTTATGGGTTTGTTTGGATCAAATCTTTCTCTCTCATTTATAGAGTATCTCTTAGACATTTATGAGCAACTTTTAATGCGCAGCTGTCAAAAAAAAATATCGAAAATTCAAACTTGAAAATATTCAATTTTATGGCTTAATATTGCTTACGAGAGCGCAGTTGGGGATCCATTGTTTATTGTCTATTGTAACACAGAAAATATTAATAAACCAAAAATAACAGTTGGCAATTTGACATCTTTTTTGATACGTTTTTTTGGCTCATTGATGGCTGTTAATAGTTTGAAAGAGAGAAGCTCTTTAAAATGCAAAGCGATAGCCACTGTTGACTGAAGGGAGAAGGGTGAAGAGCGGGACAACAAAAATTATAATGGTACATAAAATTTATTAATTTTTTATCATCATCATTTTTATTGTGTTTTGTTGCCCATTTCAAGTAATTTTTTTCGGGTTCAGTTTTTGGTTTTCGGCTTTTTTTCAAGCCAAGTGCCAAATTTGGATTTGAGGTTTGAGGTTCTTGACCACGCACGTGTGTTTGGCTCTAAATGTGCGCCCGCTGCTGTACGCGTGTGTGTGTGTGTGAGTAGTGTGTGTGTTTGGTATTATTTTGCATATTTCTGTTCGATTTTAAATGAAGTCACGTTGCAATCGTAAAGTCAATATTTATGTTTGTCATTATTTTTTATGCTCTGCTTCTCTACTTCTTATTCTTCTTCAACATCGTATATAAATATATTCTGTTTGTTGCTGCCACTTGCTTGTTATTGTTACTGTCAGAGCATTAATATATGTATGTGTTGTGTTGTGTTTTTTTTTTTGCGCCGTCTTATTATGCTTAACAATAGTAGTTAACAACTTTATTTCTATGTCTTTAATATGACAGACAGGCAACTCTAACAACAACAACAACAACTGCTCACGTTTCGTGAAATGCCAAAGCATGTGGCATGCAACCTGTTGCTGTTAGTTGCTGATAGTTGCTTGTTGCAAGCAATATAATGAGGCACACACACACAGACTAACACACAAGTCATCAACAGCTGTCAACTAACATAAAATGTCTGTATGAGAAATCAGCAAAACGAATTCGCCAAACAGCCGCCAAAAATGCATTCCAAATCGATGCATGACAAATGGAATTGGCCCAGTCAATGCTATTCGATAGTTTGCCTTTGAAATGAGCCGACTTCTTAACGGTTTTCACTTGGCCAGGGACTCCCCCGTAATCAATACACGTGCCACATACATCTTGGTACAACATCATTTGGCCATTTGTAACAAGCAAAAAAAAAAAACAGAAAACAAAAAACAATTGAAATGCTTTTCTGCTGATAAGGAAAACACGCAACAAAAAGAGAGAAACAACTCTGATATGTTTGTCGGATAAGAGTTGCCAGCTCCAATCAAAAAGGCATTCAATGCCACGCGCCGCACCAGACATTCAGACAGACAGAAAGAAAGAGTGAAGATGATGATTTGAGTTCGGGGAGTTTGGGGGCTGTCTGGCAATCAGTGAAAATAACTACATTTCTATTTTGCAGTCATTTTATTACTTTTTTTTGGCAAATAATCGTTAAATAATCCGCTGAATGTTGGCCTTATTGTTTAGCCGTATTGCGCCCCGAGGCGGGCCACGAACAAAACTACTTATTTCCTGAAATGTTGCTGTGAAATGAAATGAGTGTTAATGTATTTTTATCACTTTTTTTTCTGTGTTTTGTATTAAGTATTTGTATTGAGACGTAGTGAAAGTCGCGACAGGAAACGTTTGACAGCCAGCAAACTTGATGTTTATGTTTTTTCTGAGTGTGTGTGTTAGTGTGTGAGAGCAAGTTCGTTGCCTCAGTCTTTTGTTTTGAGACTATCTGTCTGGCTAGCCAATCTAAGTTTGTATAGAAACCAATTTTCAATCTATGCCAACTGACCCCCAAAACAACAGCAACAACAACAAGCAAAACAACAAAAAAATGTAGTTAAAATTTTTGATATGAATACAACACATAAAAATAAAAAAAGTCTAACGACAACAACAAATCGCTGTGATGCTGACTGCGTAGATGCTCGTAAAAATAGTTTGAGATTTTGAAAAAATAAAAATAGAAAATATGCGCATGACTCACAACACACACACACACATACACACTCGCACAACAACAACAACGAAGAAACAATTTGCATAAAAAATCGCTGGCAATCATTTTATTGGGCCAAGCGCTCGTAAATCTCCACGACAACGAGTTAGCCAACAGAAAACTTAAAACTAGCAGACCCCAAACTCTTGGCCACACAGTTGACAAAAGCAACAACACCAAAACGCACACACATATAGAGAAAAAAACAGTTGTGGAAGGCAAACTGCAAAAGTATGCCAAATATGTTTTCCGCATTTTCTTCTTTTGCATACGCCCCAGGGACTCTGCTGCAGCCAGCCTGGCTATTTTCAGGTTCGAGTCGAGTTGAGCCCAAATCTTGCATAGCAAATCAAATTTGGAACAGTAGTATGTAGAGAGAGAGAGAGATGGAGAAAGACTGGGAACTGCAGACTGGAGACAAGTGCAGCGCATGCTGAACATGCGTTTGGCATCGTTTCGTTTTCACTAGTCTCAAACAGTATTACGAACATATATGTACATACATACACATACATACATTGTTGTAGTTGTACATACTAAAAGACCTCTTCCCCTCTCTCTCTCTTTCTGTACCCACTAACCCTTGTCCGTGTTGCAGCATTTAAATGTCAACCTGGGCCAGAAAATAAAAAAAAAGTTGCGGATTTTGCAGTCAATTTTCTTGGAATTGAATTTTGTGTCCATTTGTGCCTAAGAGAGATTACTTGACCATTTTGCATACACAGCAGCACGGAAGGAGTTGGGAAGGGGTAAAGGGGGGCTCAAACATTGGTTTTTATGTGTGGTAATATAGTTAAGGCTATGGGCGTATTTAATTTGTGTTTGAGTGCAGGGAAAACGGAATTTGAAATGCTCTACAAAAGTTAGAAGAAAGACAAAAGAAAGAAAAATATTACTTAATACCTTTGTATGCCTTTGTTTTGTTTCCTAAACACGCTCATAAAAACATTGCTTTCTACTACTTGTGGCAAAATGCCAATAATTTTCCAGTTGTTATATCCCAACTTTGATCATAAAATAGTTTCATGTTTGTTTTTGTGTAGATCTTATCCCCCCGTAGAACGTGCAACGTGTTAGGGTAGCCAGCGGGTCTATCAGTCACATGCTCACATGTTTGTTCATGTTGCTTCTGCTGCCCAACTGTTCGTTCACTCGCTCGGTCGTTCGTTCATTCGTTTGTTGCCACACTTGCCACATGCAGCTCAACTCAATGTGCGCTGCTGCCTGTCTGTATTGCATTCAGTTTATGCTTGCAAGCAGGCGTGTAGGTATTGACAGGCTAGCTAGCTACCTGTTGCATCTACTGCAACTACAACTACTACTACTACTATGTGCAACTGCAACTGCAACACAGTGCTGCGGTGCATGTTGCAACAATAACAAGCAAGTAAACCAACAACAACAACAACAAGCATAGAGCGACCCAGGCAGAGAATTCGACATGTTTGGCGAGAATCATTTACACGCGAGCCAAAGAAGTTGGTTTTATTTTGTCATGTGACGGGAGGGGGAAGGTGGAAAGGGGTGGGGACTACAAAATAATGCATGTGGCGTTGAGTTGATTTTGGTTTATTTGCGCTTGTCGCCAGCCTCATTTGTCGGCACAGCTGGATGCGCCTCTTGGCACCTGCAGCAACAACAATAATAATCATTCAATGCACAACAAATTTGTAGCACGCCACAAGTTTGAGTTTGAGTAGAGAACACTCGCCCCACCACTGCCCCCCCAACCAACCAACCTCACGCTTTAACACCTGAGCTGAGCAAACTGAACTCATCAATTAGGTAAAGAGACGGCGCACGCTCATAAATATTTAAGAGGCAAAAAGGCAAGAGGCAAGCGGCAAGACTCAAAATGCATTCACCAAATGCACAGTCCACAAGGTGTCAATTTGACATAAATGGCCCTTCTTTTTGGTTTGGTTTGACTCGGTTTGGTTTGGCTTGGCTTCGACGTTTACATAATTAAATGACCAGAGTCCAGAGTCGCAGACCCAAGAGTTGTGGTCAGATCTCTTTCTCTAATCAGCAAGCAAGAGATCATCATCGTTAGATAGTTGGGTTGGTTGGTGGGTTTTTTTTTTGAAAGGAGGCGCTAAGTGGCGGCACAAACAACAAACAGAACACAACAAGAAAAAAGAAAACAAATCGCACGCACAAATCTCTCGTCGAGGTGTTAAAAGAAAAGCATGAAGCGTTTATCTCCTCGCTTTCTCGCCGAGGCCCATTAAACAGATACAGAAAATGTGTGTGTGTGTGTAGAAGAAAACTAAATACTAAATGTGTTAAAGGTGCTCAACGATTAATGATCATTAACATCGTGGAGGCAGCTGCAAAATATGTTTCCATATGCCACCAATTCATCAAATTGACTACAAAAACAAGGCGCTTCATACTCATAAATTAGTGTCGGCCTCGTCCTTAAACTCTAATTTAAACACACAGGCTTAACCTTTATGTGGTTCACGTGCCCCGACGCCTCTGATGACGTCATTCACAGTTGCTGCCCCTTGTGTCAGCAGTTCCCTTTTTCATTAGCGTTCGGGGTTCGGGTTCAGGTTATTAACCACCTATTATTGTGTTGTCTGCCCTTCACGTCTGTCCTTAGCGCTGCGCCTCCCTTTTGGCCAACCGTCATTTTAACACCTTTTGTATCAGTTGTTGACTGCAACTGCGACGTATGCTGTTTTTTTCTGTCTGTTTCTGACGCGTGCGGCTCTTTAGGAGTCAAATTGAATGTCAGAGATGTCTCGAAGTTTACTAAAGACCCATTTAAACTTGAAAGCAAGCAAACCGTAAAGTTCATATACGTTTAACCTTGTAGAGGGATGTGTGAAATACGTTTTCAATTGAATTTGCTTAACTCTTATAAGATAAGATATTCTCTAAGCGAAAGTGTTTGACTATTGCAGGCTTGTCTTTCGTATTAATTTATATGCTGTGCAACATTTAACCATATAAGTACGACAATGTTTTGTTTTGTCGCACATTCAAGCGTCATTCATTATGCCACGATGGAAACTTATTAGCCGCAAATGTGTTGGCGCTCTCAAAGTGTCATTAAAATCCCCCAGCGACAACATAAATCAATTGACAACGCCAACAGCAACAGAAGCCAACAATGGCAACAACAACAACAGTTGCTTGAAACAATA
The DNA here is from genome assembly GCA_035044645.1 of Scaptomyza parva. NCBI lineage: Eukaryota > Metazoa > Arthropoda > Insecta > Diptera > Drosophilidae > Scaptomyza > Scaptomyza parva. The sequence continues at coordinate 6,148,647 of JAWNNT010000065.1, read as the reverse complement.
GCAGAAAAAAACTTTTAGAAAAATGCGTTAATCAATGCAGGAGCCAGAGAAAAAACTAAACTCAATCCCAAAATGGTCAAATTAAAGACCAGCCCCAAAAAATAAAATCAAATAGAAATGAAATAAATACCGAAAGAGTGAGGAGAGAGGGGGGAGAGACACGTGAGACGCCATAAAAGGTAATGAGTGGAGGGAAGGAGGGAGGGGCGGGGCAACACTTGCTAAATATTTCGACTTCCTCATTTCAACCTCTTAAGAGTTAAGTTTGAACAAAAAAAAACGGTTGAGTTTATTTTTTAACTGAATCGCACTTCATTAAGATGCAAACAAATTTGTGTATTTGTTATAAGAATACCAAGCAACAACAACAAAAACGCTAAACGAACAAAATTAATCCTAAAATATATTTGCGCTTTGTTAACGAACAACAATAAAGAACTGAAATATTTTTTGCGTTAATGATGCACATTGTTCAATGAAAATGAAAGCAACAAAACCGGAGGCTGCACTCCGACATCAACGTCAGAAGAAACGGCAAAAGCAGCCAGTAGCAACAACAACAACAACAAAGACACCTGCAGAGGGCTTCACGATGAACCAGGGTTGGAGAGTCAAGAACTGTTACTGATTAGCTTTCTGCTGATTCTTCCTCATTGAAAGAGTTTGAGTTTAAATAGAATTTTCTCATTTTCCTGAAACATTTGCCTTCAATTAGGTTTCGCCCAAGGCTTCACGATGAACCAGGGTTGGAGAGAAAAGCGATGAAGATCTAAGAACTGTTATTGATTAGGTTTCTTCTGATGTTCCTTTCTTATTAAAAGAGTTTCAGTGTAAAAAGAATTTCCTCATTTTCCTGATACATTTGCCTTCAATTAGGTTTAGCCCAAGAACCGGCTCACTTTCATTACGTTTCGTTTCGAAGCGATGCGCTTAAGAACCGGTTCAGGTTTCGGTGGAAAGGTGGGCGCGTTTATTGCTTGGGTGGATAATCTTTGTGTTTTTTTTTGTGTGTTTGCCAACATCCCACTGACTTCAGCAAAGGGGCATCATCTGATGCTGCTGCTGCCCATCACACAGGTGGGCGTCAATTGGAGCAGCTGCAGCAACAACAACAACGAAAACCCAAAACAATAACAAAATGATTACATGCTTCCGGCTCGAACAAAACAAATACATATATATAGATGTGTGTGTTTGTGTGTGTGTGTGTATGTGTTTGTGTTATGTCTGAAATGAACTCGTTGCAGTTGCACGAATTATGCGCTAAGCGTTTGTCATTACAATAAATTTCGCATATTGTGCGCATAAATTTCGCACAAGCTTCAAAGGAGTCACAACAACAACACAACAACAATGCCTTGTGTGTGTATGTTTGTGTGTTGCACAGCTGGGACCATCCAAAAGTGGAGGCACTCTGTGTGAGTCATTGTCTGCTTGGGTTATGTATGTACTTCTAAGTGGGTCAAAACATTGTGCGGCATTTTTTTCGTGGTTTTTCGCCTTTTCGCCGCTTTTTTAGAATATCACCGAAGACAATGAGTCAACGTTACGTATACGCAATGTGAGCCAGTAACTTCTTCGTCGCGCCCAAAAACAGCTGCGACAGTTTTTTTTTTTCGATTGTGACATAGCTGTCTACATGTCAAAACTGTTGCTGCCGCTGTTGCATTATCGACAATTCAATTAGCTTCAATTTGAGCCCTGAATTTGGCACAGAGAGACGAAAAAAATCGAATCGACTCGATTTGACACACGACTTTCGATAGTCAGGGCTGTCAAAATCGTTTGGCATCTATCTATTTGTTGTCTATTTAGTTAACGGTTGCCGCTCGTGGTTAGTGGCTCGACTAAATATCACGAGCTATGTGGTATGTGGCATGTGGCATGCCGCAGACTCGCACAGTGTTTTTTGAATATGCAGATTGTGGCTTGGAAAATGTCAAGCTTCCTCCAGCCATCACATATGAGTCTCATGTTGCAAGTTGCCAGCAGCCAGTTGCACGTTGTTGTTGTTGCATTTTGAGCTACTGTTCGGCATTGCTGCATTCAAAAGTCTATCTCGCTGTCCAATTAAAAACGTTTTTAGCCTTTAATTAGTTTGATAAAAAATATCAAAAAAAAAAAATAGAAACTGAAAATGTTCAGTTTGTGACATTATTCAAAAAATATATATATATATATTGAGAACCTGAGAAAAAAGCGAAATCTCAAGTTGAGTTTTGTTTTACTTTTGAAACTTGTTTACTTATCATAATTTTGCACAAACAAATTGTGTTAATCGGCTGCTTAACTCAAATTCTCTCACTCGGTTTGCGGTTTTGGTTTGGTTTATGGCACATTTAACTTAATTAGTTGTTCACCTTATGTGTAGAAATACTTTCATGTCTGATTATTCTGTTTTAATGAGCTACTCAAATGTGCTTAATAGTGAATAATTTTGGGTATATTTAGCTTCAGTTTCGAACGTTTTTAGCTTTTTTTTTCGTGTGTTAAATGCATTTAATTTCGCCAAGTGACATATAAATTAGTAGCTTGTCACACAACCTTGAAGCATTTCAATTCTATGCAATTAAATGAATTACAAAAACAATAAACAAACATAAGAGAGAGACAGAGAATGAGAGAGACAGACAGTGTGAGAGAGACATAAGACATAAGAAGCCTTTGGGCAAACATTCGTCGATTTAGTTGGATTTAGCAATTAATAAACAACAGAAATTAAAATCGCATCGAGCCGAGACATAAATTATAAGTCTAACATATGTCTGGCAACCATTTGGCATGTTCAACGCCACCCTCTAGCCGCCACCCACCCGCTGTTGTTCTCCCCCCTTTGATTGTATGCCAATTGCAATCACGACTCTTACAACTTTGTGTCTCGGTTGTGTTGTGTTAAAATCATAGCTCTTGGTGGACAAATGCGGCATGATGGCTTCAGGGGACACAACAGCAATTACCTTGCAACTAACAACTGTTGTTGTTGGGTGAATAGAGAGAGAACGGGCGGGGGCGGGGGAGTGTTATGTGCATGTGCAAAGTCAATTCCATTTCGGTGTTAGACAGAGATAGATAATGCGTGTGGGCCATTTGCTGACCCCCACAAAAAACTGGCTGCGTCCATTGAATTATGTGACAGCTTTGACACCAGGCTAACAAATAACCAAAAGCAGCAAGGCAAACATTTCTTTCCTAACCCCCCACTGCCCTCCCCCCTCTCTAACCACACACATACTGCTTGAAATGCGAACAGGTTTCGCTCTCATCTCAAAAGAAAGACTAGTTATCAATATGTAGCTCGAAAATATATAGAAAAAATGAAAAGATTATGCTAATGTCCGGTTTCATTGAGGAAAAAATATGTTGGAGGGCACATTTCATTCAGAGGGCCGAAACTCAGTTGGATATTGACGCAACCAGTTAACAGTTTGGGTAAAAACAAACCATACTCAGAGACATATACTACAGAATGCTCCATAGATATAGATTAGAAACTCAATAAATCAACAAGGGAGATACACAAAGAGAGAGAGAGATGGGGGAATTGGAATAATTTGCTTAAATTAGAAAATCGGTAACAAAAATCAATGATGCTGAAAATTTTCATAATAATAGCGTTAATAGGCATAATAACAACGGTGGCTACGATACGTTCGAGAAGAAGAGAAGAGAAACAAAAAATACGGTTCGGAACAATAGCGAGAACCAGCATTGTGAATACTTTTGATTGTAAACACAACAGAACACTGATATGCCTCACAGCCTCAACTAATGGAAAACAAATTGTTTTAATGAAATTGATATGGCCGATGGAAGGTTTTTTTTTCGTTTATATGTTTTTTTTTTTTGGTTGGTTGTTTTGGGTCCAATTTAATTGGTGAGCAATAGAAATGATAAGAGTATACAAAAGCTGATGAACAGAGTGGGGTTAACTACTTTTAGTAGCGACTGTTGAAAGTCATATAATGAAAATACTTAAGTTAGACAGCTTGACAAGTTAAGGAATCTTAAATTATCTGTAGCTATGCGTTTTGAGTAGCTTTCTTCAAGTTTTGCTGCTTTGTTATAAGTTTCGAATAGAGTTTAAGCAAAAAGTTAACAGAGAAAATCTTTGTTTAATATTCCTTAAAAACGAGTTTGAAGTTAAATGTTTCTTAAACTAAGTTTTATGTAGTTTGTGAACATGTTTTCTTAACTTAAATTTTATTTACAAAGATTTTTCAAGTTGCTTATTCCATCATTTTGTTGATTTACTTATAAAAGTATATTCCAAACATTTCAAAATCACAAAAATTGATTAAACATAGAAATGTATTTCACATATTCAAGCACTCATACACACACACTTATACTCACACACACGCATACACATCGAAAAATGGCGCATCACACAATTGAAATAGTTTTAAGTGTTGTGTTTTTGTTGTTTCCCTCAATCTCATTCTCATAACTGTAGTTCACCTAAGCGTAATTGTCTTCCTATGTGTATACAGTGTTGCCCTACTACTCAAACACACACACTACAACTCATAAGTATATATACGGTAAATATGTATATATCTCTATCTCCTTCTCACTCTCTGTGTTTGATTGTTGCTGTGACATGCGCACTTCACGCAGCGCTGCCCGCAGAGAGCTGAACTCAAACTGAGCGCAGTTAAGCACCATTAAACAGTTGTCGCTGCCGCCGTAGCCGTCGCATCGACGCCATATTCAAACGCCAGCTACTCACCCCCCCTCCCCCACACACTTTTCGTATGGTATTTGCAGCCCCCTTTTGTCCTCCCTCTGTTGGCAATAGTATTGTGTCGCCCAACCAGCGGGCAGCAGAAAGCTTTTCTGTTTTGTTTTTGCAAGCGCAGCAAATCAAAACAGATTTCAGAGAGTTATAGAAAAAAACAAACAAAACAACCACAGACATATATATATGTATTTTTACATTAACTTTATGTGTGAGTGTGTGTGTGTATCTGTGTGTGTCTTTGGAGTTTAAGCTTTATTATTGTTTGTTTTTTGTTTTTTTTTCTGCCTCATCAGCCCCTTCATAGCAACAAATACAATAGTATATTACTCTTCCCTCTCTATGTTGCTGTTGTACATCTATTTGTTGTTACTTTTTTACATAGTTTGAAGCAGCACTCTCGACACCCTCTTGTCCTCTCCACACGCTCTTCCTCTCTCTCTCTTTCCCTATCTTTTTGTATCTCCTCACATTCACATTCACAAATCGCCCTCAACGCAAGACGCCATTTGCTGAGCATTCGTTGTTGTTGTTGGGGGGCTGCTCTCTCTCTACCTTTATGTTCATATTCCCCACCTCTGCCTCCATACCCCCCTCTCTAGAGTCTATGTCGGCTCTGCCGTTCTGCTCATGTGCGCATGACGAATGACCGCAATTTGCGACAGTTTTTTTTTGTTGCTATTTATTTTTCTATTTTTTTTTTCTTTAGTTTAGTTTGACTAATGTTTATTGAGTATTGATTGTTGTTGCTGCTGGCTGCATATACATTCATTTGTTTACTATATATATATATTGTTTATATATTTGTCATTATTGGCTGATTTTAAATGAATTTTTCTAACAAGCGGCTCCATGCTGATTGAGTTCGCAACTGAAAAAGTCGCTTTAGTCGCATTTCCCAATGAAAATCGCATAAAGGGGGAAATAAAATGTGGTTTCTATTGTATTTATGGCAGGGGGCCATTGCTGTCGATTATAAATTGTGATCGAAATGGCAATAAGTCGCTTAATGGCTGACTCTTGTATATGGAAAGCCATAAACTATTTGAATGATATGTGCTTAGAACTAAGTTAATGTAATGATCATTTTTCTTCTTACAAAATGTTTATTGCATTGAAGCGTGAATAAAACTAAAGATATATAATTACGGAAATGACAATAATACTGTTTAGTGTTGTAAAGCGTCATAAGTTTCTAGATTGAATACCAAAATCATAATTTATTCATTGATTTTTCTGCTTTTTCCCTGCGTAATTTACATAAAAACCTTCGCACAGCTATTGAATATCCTTCAAAGACAAACATTGCACTAAATAAAACATATTTTTATGTACTTTCCCAAAATGTTCTCACAATTTCACGCTAAGCAATCATAACGCTAAGAACACATACACATAAAAATGACTACTCTGTTTTTTAGGGTGTCCACTGAAGCTATTAAATGCCAATATATATCCAATTCGAACGAACGAACGAACGGGGGTGACAATGCAGACCAGACGAATGCGAATGGACTGAGGGACAGGAAATGTGAGAAGCATATTCTCTGGAAGCTAGCGCAGTAGGCATAAAAATAAAACCAATTTCCGATCAAGCGCATAAACGAAAGGGCAGCCAGAGAGATGCACTGAGGCCTAACGAAAAGGGTGCAAGAGAGGGGGCGAAGAAGAGAGGGAGGGAGTTATCAAAGGGCCACGCATGCGCAACACGTTGCAGTTGAGCCAAGAGTTCTCTCTCTCCCTGATCAATAACAAATTTAAAGTGAAAACTGTTGAATAATGCGACAACAAACGTTGGCCAAAACGGAGTGAGAGGGGAGTGCAGGGGAGGAGGTACAGGATTTGCGGGCAATTAATTTGTGTGTATTACAACAGCAACAGGAAACTAAAAACAGAAATTCAGAGGGAAAACCCGGTAAAAAGTTCAACGGCCAAAACGAAATTGAGTTAAGACCAAGTCAGAGTCAAGTCTGAAAGCCCAAAGTCATTCATGTTTTGGTTTTCAGCCAGCATTATTATTGACAGGGCCTATTTGTGGGTCAATTGGCAAGACCAGAAAACCAAAGAGAAGAGAAAAAAACAAGATTTTTTAGGCCAAGTGCGCGGGACGCTTGAATTTTGAGTTTCTGGGTTCGAGCCCGGTTAACTGGCGCTTCGAATGTCGAAATTTACTTTTCATTTTTCTTTATTTATTCTGCATACTCCGTCAATTAGCGTAAATGATCGATCAAATACATATAGAAACGTCGTTCATGGCAACATTTACCCGAATGCTCATTAATTGGTGTTAAAAGTTAAATAAGCAAATAATAAATTCAAGTAATTTTAGGCCCAACAACAAGTTAAACAGATGGTGTTTTTTCTTTTCGGCGTTTTTTTCCTTTTTTGGCGTGATTGAAGACGCGTGTTGCGAATCGTCTTCACCTTTTGATTAAGGCTAAGCGAATGTTGTGAATGAAAATTTGATTAGCATAACAAATTTATATTTAGTACAAGTTAATATTTAGTCAAACCAGCTTTAATCTTAGTTTAAGTAAGCAACTTTTTATACCCTTAACACATGAAATGGATAAGAAAGGGTATAATGGTTGAATGCAAAAGTATGTAACAGAAGGAAGTTTCTGCGACCCCATAAAGTATATATATTTTTGATCAGCATCAACAGACGAGTTAATATAGTCATGTTCGTCTGTCCGTATGTAAGAACACGTCGATCTCAGGAACTACAAAAGCCAGAGACTCCAGATTTTGGATATGAGCTCGCCTAATCCCTTGGCAGGACAAGTTTGTTTCAAGTTTTCCATAACATTTCAAGTTTACGATATGCACATGGAATCGATAACAACAAATTCTTGATTTTCAATTAACAAAATAATGAACATATAGGAAATTTCTATTAAAATCGGTCGAAACACACGGGAGATATGAAACTATCAAGTTTTGATCCGGTAGTGCAGGTATGTCTGTCAGCCCGACCGTCTGTCCGTCTGTATGGTCAAGGGTTAAGGGTATCTTCTAGTCGAGCTTACTCTTCTTACTTGTTAACTATAGAAAAGTAAAGCAATAGTTGGGAAATTGTAAGCCAAGTCAGGTTAAGCATATGTGAATTAGAACTCAATAAGAATATTACGGGAATTATTACCTATAATAAAGCCAAGTTATATTCTGACTCCACCCTTTATTAATTTCAATCTATTAGCTTTTCCAGTTAAGTACATACCATAAATACTTAATTCTTGACTAAATATCATTTAAATTGAAAAATGCTTGCACTAAGTACATAAAAAAAACACATAAAACTGTAATGAAATCTGTGTGCAAATAAACTTAATTGGTATGCTATTAACTTGAATTTAAATTTTGCAACTTAAATTTATGACTGAGTTATTTGTTTAAACATTTGAGTGGTTTTTATGACTAAAACAACAAAGTGAATACAAAAACAAAACCGAAAAAGTTAATGACGATGACTTTATCAACGGCCCGTGATCAACGCTAAATGTCGGCCTGTTTTTTCAACGTTTTTTCTCACCTTCAAAAATGTGCGCTGTTAATGAATATAATTTTTTCTTATATAATTTGTAAGATAAGTAAGATATGAAGAAGAAGAAGACGAGTTTCGCCCACAGTTGACATGTCATAAGTTATAAGCTATAATTTTGGGGTCATAATTTATAAGCTGGCCAACTATTTGATAGATTTGATGCAGATTTGGTTTCATAATCAAAATAATTGATCTTAATGCGCCATCAAATTAGATCCGAGAGTCGAGCACTCGTCTCAAATTTTGCTAGCTTTTTTTGTTGTCTTTCTTCTACATTATTTTTGTGTGTGTTGAAAACTGAAAACGTGTCTGTCAGCTGCTCAAAAGCTCAAAACATTTGATCCAATCAAACTTGAAACGAATCGCGCGTCAATGCTGAGCTTATGAAAAAAAATTTACAACATGAAAAGGAAATATCTAAAAAATTGACAATACTTTTTGAGTGGATTATGATTTTTGTTTTCTTGTTTAATGTTGCGTTGTTTTAGCACCTCGAAAGGAATATTCTGTGTTTTTTGGCAAACTAGTTTCCGCAATCATTCTACGAATTGGGATCGATTCTTTCTTGCACACACAAACACACAATCGATCAAAAATTATGAAGGGACTTTAAGCTGTAGAAATGCGGATTAGAGATGGGCAAAGATATCAAAGCAATAAAAGCTCAACACACACGTGCCATAAAATGTGGCACAGTGGTATATGAAAGGATTAGGTATTTAAGGGTTTCCAACATTCCAAACATAACTTCTTCTTCTATTGAGTGAATATCTAAAGTCAACAGTTTAAAATGTAATCAAGATGAAAACAATACCTAACTTTAAGTTGGAAAGAGAAACAATTCTGGTTTGATGATTAGAAAAGAACCTTATGGAATGTTAGAAAACCCTTTTCAAAACATTTTTAGTTAAAAATAGTTAATTTCTCTAATATTTGGTAATTTCAAGTTTTGCACAAATACCAACTTTACATGAAGATTTCTTTCAAAGAAATAATTGCTTAATAAAATAAATAACAACTGAAAGAAAGTTTTGTGTTTTAAATGTATATACCAACTACCTTTTTAGAACAAATATTAAAAATAAAACAAGCAAGTAAAAGTGTTGAAAAAAATGGAGAAAATATGCAAAAATATCAATTTTACTGAGGTAGTTAAATTAACATACATTTTCCACTGTGCCACTTTTGCTATGCGAAATATTCAAAAGAATTGCCACAAAAATGTTGCCTCAATCTTATAGCCTGTCTCTCTTTGGTTCTACACCTCCGCCTCGAACGATTTATCCCCAACACAACATCAACATCATCCTTCAAGCTGTGTGCATTCAGTGAGTTTGTGAATGATTGATTTTGGTGTTTTTGGTGTTTGGCAATATATTTTCGTCTGCCCGAAAAACAAAACAACAACAGCACAACAAATGAAATAGCAAACTTGACCTCCAGCCTGTCTATGCGGCATATCAATCAATATCAGAAATGTGGCCAATGATTTTCAAGATTTCTACACAAGATTTTTCAACTGTGCCGTGTGCCATTTTTTGTTGTCGATTTTTGCATTGCGCACTTTTGTGCCCGTTTTCGTTTTCATTTGCATGAATTGGCAAGAAAAGAAATAGACTGACCAAAAAAAAACGAGACCCGTATAAATTGGCATAACGGTTCGGTTCGGTTCGTATTCGATTCGTATATATAGATTTATACTTAGTTAAGGAAATTGTCTGTAGATTTTTGCATAGAATTGAAGCGATCGAAACGAACGAACGAAACGGAACTCCCACTGTGCGCAGCGGCGTTTTAATGAGATTTCTTTTTGATGTATTAGTTGTTATAGTTTTTGGCCCACTTTACTTATTATTTAACATTGATCGCATTGTGGAGCGTTTGTAATTTGGCATTTGGCACTCGATTTGACCCAGTCTTGAACTTGTTTCGCAACCGAAAACCAAAAAACGAAAACGAAATGGAAAGCATTCATCCCAAATCGAAAGTGAATACCTATACGAATACAAATACTCTCTCTCCCTCTTTAATTATCTTATCTGAATAAATACATTTGGCCTGGCCTTTCTTTGTTTTCATTTGTTTTCATTTTCTGCCAATTTTATTGCGCCCCAAATGATGTATCTATCTATAGATAAATGTTTGTTAGCCGCTTTGGTTATTGTATCTTGTTAGATATCACAAAAAGAAATATGCAATTCTTGTTAGCTGCTTTGATGGCGGCCGCCTTTTATATATTTTTTGTATACATATATAGACAAATGCAAATATCTTTTTTTTTTATTGATAGCCGTTTTTACACTCGAACTCGAAACTCAAATCAAATTTGAACTCAAAAAATTGACAAATTGAGCGAGCGTATATATAGTTTTGTTTGCATTTTGTGTTCAATTTGCATAAATCTTAAAGTTAGTCTGTTGACAGCCACGCCCCTCTATCAGTACGCCCCATTCTAATGCGCGCGGTCAACATGACGTATGAGTAATCTGATTTTTATCTATATTTAATTATTTGCGCATATGACTCTGAGCTAGTGAGTGTGTGTGTGTAGATATATGTGTTTGTGTGTGTGTTGTGTGTGTCTGTGTGTTTGTGTGTGTAATTGAAGCACAATAGCCAGGGCCATTAATCAGTGCAGCAGCAGCAAACAAACCAAAGACTAGAAAAAAAAACAAAACCCCAAAGCAAGTTAAGCTAAAAGACCCCAAGCCAGGTGCCCATATGCTTGATTAGCTCAATTATTCATGCATTTGAGAGCCGTAAGTCATGGTACACATATCTATATATATATATATGTATTTATTCCATATCCATAACCATATCTAGCCTATTAGCTGGCCAATTCCGTGTAAGAGATCATAAACTAATTGTGTGTAAAATGCCATAAAATATGAAAGTTTCTTGTGTTTTTTTTCGTCATAATCGACACTCGTGGGAATTACCTTACCTTACGCCTTACACCTTACGTCAAAATCAGTGAAAACGGAAGAAGACACCTCTCTTCACGCCACCTCTCTCCGCCGCCTTTACCCTAGAGCGCACGTCAAAAGTCTTTTGCTATCAGGCATGAGGAGTCTACATCGCTTTGTACTTTTGCGGCCGTGTGTAAATATTTGACAACACATGCCTAATTAGTGCAGCTATTGATGGGGTGACAGGCCAGGAACACCAACCCCAACAACAACAACTTATGCTACAACACTTGTTTAAGAGGGGGGAGGTGGGGTGTTGAAGAACTGGAAGTGGATATAATGGAATGAAACGGAACGAAGACCTAGCTAGCTTTTACGATGTTGTTTCCTCAGAACTGACTCGACTGACTGATTGACTGACTGACTGACTAGTTAAAGTCTCTTATCTCGAGTCTAGACTCGAAGTAGGTTCTTTTTCTGTGTTTCATTGTTGTCAGTTAGTGTTGAGTAAGGTTGAAGTGAAGAACCTAATCAATGGGTAATACGAGTAGTCTTCACTTGTTAGCAAACTAATTGACAATGTTTTCAAATGAGTGTAAAAGAAGTGTGTGTGTAAATAGTTATTTAGGATATTGAATAAAGAAAAGATACAGATTCTACTTTTAAGTATATGCAAGTTTTAGCTACAAGTTTTTCTTATTACTTATTATAAAGTACTTTCTTTGGCATTATAACAAATAACAAATAACATATTCAAATGCATACGTTCACGTATTATGAGATCATAATGTTTTTAATATTTATTTAACGTTCTTCTTGTCAACCGACGATCGACGACTGTTCGGTTCAAGTCACAATGTGATGAGAGAAGTCTGTCCAACTGTCCATCTCTCAATACACAGTATACAGCTTATTAGTATGCCAATGTTTAATGCCACCCAGTTAGGTGGCGCGTTGGTGTTGCCTGTTGTTCCCTGTTGCTAGTGCTGAAACCGACTCATCATCTACTCGATCTATGACAAGAGCCAAGAACCAAGAAGCAACAACAACAGCAACAAGAAGAAGTACAACGTTGAACACTTGGCGCATTGGCAAAGTGTTGTGCACAAATATTGACACAGAGCTTCGCAAGTAAGCGCGATTCAAACAATGGACAAACAAACGGGGAGAGCGGGAAAGGAGAGGAGAGGAACAGCAGAAGAACATCAGCTCGAACGAAATGTTTATTGACAAGAGCGACCCGGCTACAATTTCCCTTTTTTTTCAGTTTTTCTGTTTTTTTTTAGGGGATTGCACAAGTCAAAAGTGCGACTCTCCGACGCATGAAAACCTTCAAAAGAGTTGACCGACTTTGTTTAAGAACGGCTCAAAACTGAAAAAACCACGAATTTGCCTTTTTGTGAGGTAACAACACTGATAACAAGATTTACAAATCGATTTTGCCGACGGCGCATTGACAAATATTTCTCGAGTATTTATAAATAAACACATTTTGTAAATGCGCTTTTAATGAACGATAAAAAGGAACACCTGAGAGAAAGACCTGAATCTGAAACCCTGAAACCGTCTCGATGTGTTAATCTTTCTGGATTTCTGGATTATTTCAGTTCTGTCTCTCTGTCTGTCTGACTGCCTTATTATCACAAATGTATATCCGCTTAATAATAATCAAGTGTAATTTGTTTAAACACGATTCAAGCGTCTTTATTTATAAAGTTGAAATACGAACAACTTTGTTTTGTGATAAGCGGAAGCAAAAAAAATACCCAATTTAATTAGCACATTTGGCATAATTATGGATAGTAACAACTTAACGGCATTTTTTGCCAACTTTTAACGAGAACTTTTTGTTGTTAAGGCCAAAAACTGTTATTTGTGCAGATGACTCAAAAACTTTAAGGTTAACGACAAAGTAATAAACCCAAAACCAATTCGTGAAAACTGATACTCATTACCTAATCTATACTTATTTATTTTTATGCCCTTAACCCATAAAATGGGTCAAAAAAGGTATAATGGTTTTTTGCAAAAGTATGTAACAGGAAAGAGGAATCTTGATCAGCATTAACAGCCGAGCCGATAAAGTTATGTCCGCCTGTTTGTATGTCGATATCTGAAACTACAAAAGCTAGACACTCCAGATCTTAGATATGGGCTCTCCCAGTCCCTAAGAATAGCAAATTTGTTTGAAACTTTCGATAGCATTTTTCGGTTTAATATATACTTATGTAATCGATACCAAAAAATCTTGAATTTCGACAACTTAAAAATGAGAACACATTGAAACTATTAACAAAATAATGAAAATCTGTGAAACTTTTATTAAAATCGGTTGAGAAACACCGGAGATATGAAGTAAGCAAGCATTTGTCCGGTAGTGCAGGTATGTCTGTCAGCCCGACCGTCAGCCCGTCTGTATGGTCAAGGGTTAAGGGTATCTTTTAGTCGAGCTAACTTGTTATAACAATTTTGATGACTATTTCTTACCTGCATCACCCAATAGTTGTTGTTGGCGGCAAATTGATCACCAATTATAATATCCGTATGCATTTAAGCAGAATTATTTGCATCAATGCAACACGTTCAAAAAAAAACTAATATTTATTTTTGATTTACTTTTTAATATTTTATTTAGATATTTTTGAGGTTTCTATAAATCTTCAGGTCACAAGTCACGACAAGTTCAAGGCACTTTAATAATTAATAATTTTGTTTAAATATTAATTTTGTTTACATGGCACTGAGAACTCTTTTCTTTGCATGATTGCTTTACAATATATAATATATATATTTTGTATTATATCTCATGAATATTTTGCAAATTGATTCAATTCATTTGCAAGGATATGCAAATTGTAAGCACACACACACGGACGCACACACACAAACTGACGCACACCCACACTTACACACGCACTCGCTTTTGTTTGAACAACAATTAAGAATCATTCGGCTTCTGTTTCAGATTCAATTCACGGGTTTTTTTTTCTTCTCGTTTTTGTTTTCGTATTATTTGCACATCCTTTGCCCAAGTTAAGCAAATCCAAAAAACGCCGGCGGCTTTTTTCACTTCCGCGTTTGTTTGTTTTTATTTTTAGCGTCGCATATTGTGACAGAATCGATTACAGAAAGTTTTTCGAGACCTGTTCCGTATTGTGTTCAGTATTGAACGAAATGAATCTTCTTCTTTGATCGCACACGAATTGCACTCGATTAAGTCGAAAGTCGAAACTCGAAACGCGCGTTTGAATTTCGAAAATTGTATATTTTTGTTTGTCGGGGCTAAAATGCAATGCAATGTGTTTTTTTTTTTGAGTTTCGAGCGCTCGTCGCTGTTTGTTGTCTCTTCGCTGGCGGGAACCGAGTTCGTACTGATTGGACGAGCGAAGGTTTCGCGCAGACGAACCTCGCCAGTGAGCTAGCGGGCCACACAAACACACACAAGCACTCACACACACACACTCGTATACTTAAACTCGTATACTAACACTTATACCTGGGGTCTGTGCTGGCTAACCAGACTCAGGGACTCTCTGCTTCCCCCTGCACTGCCACGCTGTGTGTCTGCTGCTCACCTTTACTCCAGCTGTTGTTGTTTTTGTTGGTGTAGCTGTCGCTGTCAGTCGGGCTGAGCCGAACCGATTCACCTCTTCCCCTCTGCCGGTTGCTCAGTGACTTTATGGTTTGCTTGCTTAGCTGACTTAACGCTTGTTGTTTGTTGTTTTTACCACTTTTTGCTCATACTACTACTACGTATACGTCGAGCATGCATGCTCGCAACCAGGTGTTCTCTGCCTGCGCTCCATGCTCTCTTCTACTGATCGCACTCTTATACAAACTTGCTTATTATCAATAGCTCGCTCTCTCGCGGCTCAGCTGTGCGAGCGCCAAGCTGATCTTATTGGAGTTTATAAGAGAGTCGTTGCGTTTTCGTTGGGATTCGCCATTTTAGTTTTGAATGTTGATATTGATGCTGTGTTTGTTTAGCATATAAATCTGATCATTTGAATATGACATGTTACTAAAATATGCAATATGAGAAATATTATGTATTTAAATTGTTCAAAATTTACATTTTACAAGATGTTGACATGCTAGTTAGTTTATTAAAATAAACAATGAATATAAATGCGGTCAACTAGCAGCATTTTAGTTTTATTCAAATGAATATTGTTGGTAGATGTTAAGAATACTTAAAATATACCAAAAACTTAACATTTACTGTTAGGATTCAGTAATTATATTAGTAACTGTCAATTGCATCATCTTATATATCCTTTTTATTAACTTTTCGCTTAGTCATTTTTATGTTCTGCTTTAATCTTGAGATTTTTAGTAGACCACATGCTGCTTTAACATCTAAAACATATAATTAAATAATAGAAAATCATAAATTTACTACGAAATGGCTTTTAGCTACACATCACATGCAAGAACTTGCTTTGTTGCCAACCACAAAAATCAATAAACTAACCATTAAAACATGTTCCCTATGTACTCATTTAGTATATAGTATGTATACAGTCACTAGTGGATAGTGGCTAGTGGATAGTGGTCATAAGCAATTCCTTGAATCCGTTGTGTCCGGACATAAAATTATCCCATCGCACGCCACAAACATAAAAGCCATTTTCATTTTGACCAAAACGGAACCACAGCGAACGAAACAACCCCCCAAAACCCATTATAAAAGCTGTTTCGGGTTCAGGTTCGCTTTTTTGGGTTCGGGGTTGGGGGCGACACGCGACGTAGCTTGTCGCTTGTCTAAACATGGGGCAGTCAATAGAGGTGTGGCCTCAAATGGCAGCAGCAGCAACAGCACTGGCAGCGCAGTCGCCGTCTGGCCAGCCAATCAGCTGCTGCTGCCGACCGAACCAAAGAGCGAAACAGAGAGCGCAAGAGTAATGACAGCCGCAACCAACCAAGTGAGTGGGAGAGGGAAGGCGAGAGAGAGCAAGCGAAGTATTGCGGTTAGTTTTGCGTGTGCGGTGGCTAAAAACAACAAAATGAAAATTGAAGTCAAGCGAAAATGGAAAGAAAAAACAACACAAAAAGCGAACTGACACGCAGGTGAAGTAGCAGACGTCAAATAGACTAGTTGCGATACAAAATATGTACTCTACTACAACGACTACTTCTAGCTACTCTACCTTTCTCCCTTGCCTCCCAACCTCAACCATGGCTGTATGTTTTAGTTACTTACATACACATGTACACTCTGTGTGTGTGCGTGTGTAGCTGCCTGTCTGTCTATTGATAATTGACTGCCGTTGCGGGCACTTCACTCACTCATTGTCTACATATCAGTCTTTCGTTCTCTCTCTCTCTATCTCTTTCTATTATTTTTTCTCGTATTTACCTCGTGCAAATTTGCTATTAATGCCATACAAAGCAGACGTTACGACTTACACACACACACACGCACGTAACATAGATACTTATTCATTGAAGATACAAATGTATCTGCTTTTGACATTGTCAGTTGCGTGTGTTACTGCTGTTGTTGTTGTTGTTGCTGTTGTGTTGCACGTCAGTTGCTTTGTTTGCGAACATTGCGCTGCTTGTCTTACACTTGTATGCCAAGTTGTCAGTCTCATCTACGATAATATCGTAATTAAAGAGCATTTGATAAGAAACGATTCACTTGTTATCAAAATATGTCTCCTTTTCTGAGGTTAATCAGGTTGGAAAACGAAAAAAAGTTAGAATATGTCAAAGTTCTACTATAAAATCAAGTACTTATCCTTGATTTACTATAAAACTTAAGCATTTTGAAATTGATTTCTTACTAGAACTTAAGATTTCAACTTTAGTAAACTTCTTATATCGAAAAACATTGAGTCCCTTGCATAATCTTTAAATATCACTAAGGATAACACTGATCTTCATCCATTCTGATCCTGTAAAACTCTCTGTCTTGATCTAAAATGTACTTATCATTGATTTGCTATAAAACTTAGGCATTTAGAACTTGATTTCTTACTAGAACTTAAGAATCTAGTATCAGATTTTTCACTCCTTCAACTTTAGTAAGCTTATTATATCGAAAAGTATTGAATCCCTTGCATAATCCTCACATATCACTAAGGATAACACTGATCTTCATTAATAATATCCATTCTGTTCCTTTATTACTCACTTGCTTGATCTGAAATGTATCAATATTGTCGCTGTTATGTCAAAATATTTGAGAATCATCATAAATACTCGTATATGTATATTCAAATTCCTTGTAATCCCCGCCTTCTGGGCAACAACAAATGTTGTTTAGTGATTTCCTTAATATGATATCAGTGTGGATTTATGGTTGCAACCCCTTGTCGCCTGCCTCACACGATGTGCTGTGCCACAAAAAGTACCTGTTGTTGTTTATTGGTAAGTATTTATTCTCAAAAAAAAAAAGTGTGACCTTATCGTTCAACTCACATGATTAATTACAGTCAGTTCCCGACAGACTCCTGTTGCCCCTTCACGCTTCTTTTTAACTCATTTTCGTTTCGTTTCGGTTGAAATTGTGGCCAAAACATTGTCACGCTTTGTGTCCGAAATATACTCCAAGGAATATCTGAATACTGTAGATATCTTTTATGAATCGGTTGGGTTGATTGATTCCACTTGGCGGCACTAGTTGATAAGCAAAAACCCAAAAGGACAACTTTTCAACTTATTCAAAAACATTGCATTCAATGCATTCTATGTCGCCCTTTGGAGACACTTGAAGAGATTACGCGGCAATTTGTTTTGTCTCTTTCTCGTTTTTCTTGAGAATTATTTGTTTAGTTAGAAAACACTTGCATCAGAGATCGTAACAAACGAAATCCAATCGAATCGAATCATTTGTTTACTTTAATTGAATTCTCAGTGGATTTGAATATCTATTCTTACTAATAAATTCTTACCATAAAGATTAAGTATGGAGATAGTCTATCCAAGTAAATCTTAGGCAAATGAAACATTAACCCAAATCAAACAAATGCGAATTCTATGCAAATTGTCAGTCAAGATGCAACTGCCACAAAGTCAAGTCAACTGTGCCACAACGACAACAATCAACTATTTTCAAATTTATGCGAATGCTAATCAAGTTAACACCAGCTAACACACAGTAACAACAACACACAGAAAAAAGGCTAAGGCTACAAAGTTGCGATGTCTCTGTCTCTCTGGCTGGCGACAGAGTCTGACAATTTTTAAGTGCGTATCTGTGTCGCAGTTGCTGCTCCCGCTGCTGCTTGCCACAAAACCAACAAAAACTGCAACAACAACAAACAATTATTAATGATTTTGCTAAATGTTACAGAAAATAATGACAGCAAACTGAGCAACACCAGCAACAACAACAACCGAGAGAGCCTTTTAACAATTACAAATGCACACAAAACGTACTCAATGTTTTTTTTCGGTGTTATTTTTTCAACACCTTGGGGCTTGCAGCTTGAGGCACGAGAGTTTTTGCCGCCAGCCCACATTCTATGTAGTAATGTGCAATTGTGACTGATTCGACATGTTGCAGTGGGCGGCATGCCGCGCGGAGGGCGTGTCCCAGCGAGAAAACTCATAGAGTCACAGCCACAGAGAAGCAGCAGCAGCTTTAAACCATAAATATCATAAACCACCCGAAAAACCAACGAAAAAAAAGAGTTCAAAACAATAGGAGGCCTTAGTTTATAACTATACTCTATAAGGGGAATGTATTCATTTGGAGATTAGTTAAGATTCAGAAGAAGTACTAATTGAATATTCATTTGGAAGTGAGTTAAGATTCAGGAGAAATACTTAATGAAACTTCGTCAGAATAAAGTAAAAACCAAGTAAGAAGGCTCTATTCGAGTAAGCTTACCCAATTCATGGGTAAAAGAGTCAAAAAATGATACATAAAAAGATACTTTTTAAAAGGATTTATTCAAGTATGATAGATAAGATATGTCAACCCTAAACCAAAGAGCTACGTTTTTGATAGGTATCATTTTTTGCAAGTAAGATATTAAACATTATAACTCCAAACCAAAGAGTTAAGTTTTCGATAGGTAGGATAAATATTTTAGCCCCAAACTAAAGGGTAAACTTTTCGATAGAGTCTTTAAACTTCGACGAACTGTAAACGCGAACAATTAAAACAACAATTTACAATTTTGACATTTAGCGCGTGCGCAAATGGTGAAGAAAAAGAAAGAGTCATGATCAGCATGGAGGCAGACACACAGTCAGATCATACCACTCTCATACATATATATGTGTTTTTATACCCTTAACCCATGATATGGGTAAAAAAGGGTATTATGGTTTTGTGCCAAAGTATGTAACAGGCAGAAGGAAGTTTCTCCGACCTCATCATATATACAGCCGAGTCGATTTAGCCATGTCCGTCTGTCATATTTTCGATAACTTTTTAGGTTTACGATATACACATGGAAACGATAACAAACAAATCTTGAATTACAAAAACTTTAAAGAGAGGATTGAAACTATTAACAAAATATTGAACATCTGTGAAGTTCTTATTGAAATCGGTTGAGAAACACCGGAGATATGTTACCATAAAACTTTGGTCCGGTAGTTCACGTTCAAAACGTGTATGTCTATCAGCCCGATCGTATTTCCGCCAGTATGGTCAAGGGTTAAGGGTATTCTCTGGTCGAGCTTACTCGACTAGAGCCTTATTACTTATTTGATTATGTGTTTGTATGATCATCGCCCCGATGGATGTTTTGTAGGGGCCACTTCAGGTGTTGTTAGCATCATGAACCGAAGACGTTCAACAATCGACACACTTATGAGTATAACACATACCTATATATAGTGTAATATACATTATTAAAAACATCATTTCTATGATCGCGTTAATCACCTTCAAGCCCACTCAAATATGACACTCAAGTGGCGAGGCATTGCCTCAGAGGATGCGGGGCGACGATCATTGCTTACTCAGCGGGTTTTTTCGTATAAGTTTTTTGGGGCTAGCAGCTGCTAATGATGCGCTTGCAAGAAGAAGATGATGAAGAAGAAGCAGAGTACGACGCACAATTGAAATGAAATTAATTTTTTCTACATAATTAATTAAAAAAGTCTGTTGAAGCTTAGTGTGGGCAGCAGCAGTACTATAGTTTTTATATAAAGGGAGAGAAAGCCACAATCGAGCCACCTACAATAAAAAACAGTTCCAAAAACTATTACCTTTAACTTCAGGAAACACCTCCAAGCCAATTATTAATTAGACTAACAGCAACCCCCCATAAGGCTCTTCAACAATATATATCGTTGTGAAATCTGAGCTGTTTTTGTGTTTTCGCCTTGGAACACATTCGTTGTTGTTGTTTCTGGTCATAAAAACTGATAAATCATAAAAGCAGACGACTAGCGACAAGGCACAAAAAATAAAATTGCACTAAATGTACATTTGGATTCACAATAATATAATAAATTTTCAGTGTAATTAAATCGTAAAAATAGAAAATATAATGAAATCGTTTTGCCAATCCCCAAAAATCAACACACACGCACATCAAACTGACGACAACGCTCAACGCACAACGAACGCAACACAACAATTGACACTGACATCAAAAGAAGACAACAAATACAAATAGCAAAAATTTCCATAAAAATTGTCTATCGATTTTATGGCTTAGCTTGGAAAACTTTACTAAACTGATAAATAATGAATGTGAGCGAAACGCTTGCGAAATATATTTTCTAGAATTCGATTGAAATTTCAATTTCTGATTAGATTTTGAGTAGTAAATAAGGGTGGGGTGCGATCTAGGTAATGTGTGTTTTGATAAGCTAGATTACCTTATAAGGTTAGAAAGTAGTGGAGAAATGCTTGAAGCTAATACAGTAAACAGAGAGTTTCGTTTTCATGTAAGATATCTTTGTTAGTAAGTTTAAATAAATATAGTTGTATCACATTGTAGAACAAGGTTTCCCGCTATGACCTAATTTTCTAATGGAATATTGATGCCTTTTAAGATCGTGTGATAGTAAAGGAATAAAATATTTAGCACAAAGGTTTTTAACAAAGATTATACTTTAATTCCAACTATAATCTTATGTTATATTATTGTATCATCAAGCAACATATATCTTAAACTTAACTTAGTTCTGTAAGAACATCTGAATAGTTTAAGTTCCCTTAAAAACTTCTTTTTGTTTCAAGCAATTCAAATATATATATATATTGTTTTTAAACCTGCCAGATTCGCTATCTTTACTATAGCGAATGTATCTTTTCTTCCCAAAAAGAGTATTCTTTATTACGTAAACTATTCAAGCGGAATACTCAGACAGTCTAGAGTCTAGACCGTACTGAAGGTGCTTCGAATTCATGCTCTCTCTCTCTCTCTCTAAAAATCAAATGAATACCCCGAAAAATAGTTGAGGAATTGTGTTTTGACGATAAGGCAAATGTCAGAGTAAAGCATACATTCACTTATCCCGCGGGCCACCAGCAAGCTTCAATTAAATGAGAGTCCCTGGGTCAAATAGATAATGCTCCCATCAAAGCGCACTGTCAACCTTTTTGGCTACTGGTTGATCTGAGGAAACCACAACAAGAAACCACAATAGCTACCAATACCAATAAGAGTCAGAATCAAATCTTGTGTCGCCTTGCAACTTGAGTTGAGTCGGCGGCTCAGTTTAATGAGCTTATCCATCATCGGTAGCTGGCAAATGGAGATGGAGTTGGAGTTCGATGGAGTTGAAGTGGAAGACTCCGACGAAGTTTCTCATCTGTCACAGGGCTAATAGGTTTCATTAGTCATTTGTTGTTCCCGGCAATCGGTCAGTCTGGAGTGTTAGTTTTTGTTTTTTCGGTTCTTTGATAATATTGCTCTCTGTTTTTTATCAGCTGCTCATTTTTTCGGTCATTTCTCAAAAGCCAAATGTGAAAAAATTTCGAGCTCTCTGTGGCTTATTGCTGGTTTCTTTCTTTCCCCCCTCTTCGGGGCTTTGCGTGTCGACAGCAATTTTCACCTTAATTATTTTTGTTGCTGCTTTCTTATAGAGTGAGGGAGGGGTGCGCAAGGAGGGATGTGTGTTGTTGGGTGTCCAGCACGCGCTAATGTTCAATATCCGGCAGGACGACACGACGCCACACGAGTCCACCAACGCAGACAGTTATGCAAATTTTGCGGAGTTTCTGTTATGTTGGGTTTTTTTATACCCTTAATCCATGAATTGGGTAAAAAAAAAGAGTATAACGGTTTTTTACAAAAGCATGTAACAGGCAGAAGGAAGCTTTTGGATTTTGGATATGAGCAAGTTTGTTTCGAATTTTCGATAACTTTTCCGTTTTACGATATACACATACAATCGATAACACAAAAACGTTAAGATCGAAAACTTGAAAATGAGGATTGAAACTATTTATAAAATAATGAACATCTGTAAAATTTCTAGAAATATCGGTTAAGAAACACTGGAGATATGAACCCATCGAGCATTGGTCCGGTAGTGCCGGTATGTCAGGTATGTCTGTCAGCCTAACTGTCTGTCCGTATGTATGGTCAAGGGTTAAGGGTATCTTTTAGTCGAGCTTACTCGACTATAGCCTTCTTACATGTTTATTCATGTAAAGTCCTGTGCTGCGAGGGCTGTTCGAGCAAAGCGTATCCTCGTAAATTATTGGAAGACACGCACACATACTAACAATGAACACACACACATATTTCATTGTTTGTTCATTTGGGCCAATGT
Source organism: Scaptomyza parva (assembly GCA_035044645.1). NCBI lineage: Eukaryota > Metazoa > Arthropoda > Insecta > Diptera > Drosophilidae > Scaptomyza > Scaptomyza parva. The sequence continues at coordinate 6,125,756 of JAWNNT010000065.1, read as the reverse complement.
CCTTTCGGACAACGTCTGCTTTTTTCTGCCTTTCAGCCCTGGCCTGCTTTTCCGTTCCGTTTCGTTTTATGTACTAGCAGAAGATTAGGCTGCCTTCAAGCAGTGGGTGGTAGCTCCTCCTCACTCTCTGCTCCCGCCCCACCATCAATATTGGCGTCCAACTACCACACACACACACACATACACACATACACTCATACACACACATTGTTAGTGTGTGCGACTCGAGCTGCCATAAAATGTTCAATTAGTTAATGAAAATTTTTCCAATTGGATATCAACATTGACTTCAACTAACGACCGCAACGAGGACGATGACGATGGGGAAAGGGGGTGGAAGGGGGAACCTTAGCGTTGGTGTCGCTTCATAAAAAACACAAAATACAAGCACAAAAACAAAATGTCCGTAGGTTGAATTTATGTGCTTGTGATTTATGCACGACAGCGATTGCCAATTACAATATCATTTCTCTTCTTGTCTCCTACACTTCTTCTTCTTCTTGGCTTGCTTATATTTTCTGCTCTTATACATTTTGTACGCAACGTTGGCTCCTGTCATGTGTATGTGTGTGCCATTAAGAAATGTGTCAAAACAGTTGAAGAATTATATAATTTAAATGCAAACACAGAGAGAGAGCGAGAGAGAGAGAGAGTATAAAGAACGGTTAAAGGGCGGAATGACGGTAAATCAAACTTATTGAAGATAAAATGATTCTTAAGTTTTGCATTCTTTTGCTACTCGAATTGGAGCGGAACAGTTTGAAGGCCCCAATTGAAGCTGGAAAGTCAATAACTCTTTTTTTTGCTGTTGTTGTTGTTAGTTTTTAGTTGTCCCAGTCTCTCTGTGTGTGTTTTTCTTTCTCAGCAAACACAGAAATTAAAGCCAAACAAACAGGGAAAAAAAAACCCAACAAAAACGCGACGCATGACACAAATTTCACAAAAGGTGGAAAAACAAAACGCAAAACGACAAAAATTTTGTACATGGAAATGAAATCGAATGAAGGGAAATGAGGGAGAAACACAAAAAAATGAGAACGTATGCGAGAGAGAGATATATGCTTACAACAACAACAACAACAGCAGCAACAACAACTCGCTGCTTGACCGAGCATAGCGCATCAGTTTACCTAATCATTGGAAGAGATAGAGAGAGAGAGGGGGTGAACAGCAGAGGATAGGGGGCAGTTGAGCAGTAGTTTTTACGCATTTGTATTTGCCGAGTTACAACAAAAAACGAAAAAAAAAAAACTGACTGAGAGTTGACAGGGAAAACAAAAGAAATAATCATAGAGAAAAGTGCGGGAGTTTCCTGTAGCTTTGGCTCTAATGAAGCCTGAAATCGATTTGCATGTGTGTGTGCGTGAGTGTATAAGTGTTTCTAATGGAATCAGCTCTCAATTAAATAAACTTACCTAACAATTGACTCAATGATATAGAACGCAAGTTACAGTTACAGTTAACGCTCTCTCACAGCACCAAAATCCTGATTGCAGAGAAGAGCGCAAGTTACAGTTACAGTTAGCTCTCTCTCTTTCCCACCCACACACAGCAGTAAAAGAGCAAAGAACAGTGCTAAGGAATGCTTTAGAAGCCGGCAGCTGTTGCCATCTCCTCAAATCCTCAAATTTACAACTACCACTAAACACCCTTCTCTTCCCTTCATTTCCTTCCTGCACAATAACCAGCTTGGATCGCGCATCTTTTTATTGTAAATTTACGATCGCGCTGCGTTTATTTGTTTGTGTTTCTTTCGCCTTTTTATTGTGCTCTCTGGTCGGTCTCTGGGGTCTGGTCTAAAGGTGCCTCAGGTGACGTCTCTGCTTACCGCACGCATTCTGAAGTCGAGCCTAAAGGCTCGCCAAGGTGTCAAGTGTTTTGTGTTATCTACTCTGCGGTTTGGCTTCTTGGCTCTGACTCTGGGTTGGTGTGGACTGCTGGACCCCAACGATTGCCGCTGCGTGTGTTTCTCAAATTGCGTCAAAAATTATCGCCATTAAATGTAGATGAGCGTTTTGTTGTTAAGTTATTGCCCCATAAATAACTGTGCAGGTTGCTCGACACGATATCTAGAAGTAGACTACAATCTGCGATCAAGGGAATACCATTAACGGTTCGTAAGCATCCGAAATATCGGATATATAATTCTTAAATTTAAATAAAAGCGTTCTTATGACTGTATGAAGTAATTAAACATTTATTACGGTATAATAACGTTTCTATTTCATCACGATTAATACGTTTTAAACATATTTTGGTATTTCTTCGCCTCCATTCGCTTTTATTGATTCACAAACTAAATAAACAATTTAAATCTCAATACAATTAGCTTATGTCACAAAACAATTTAACAATGCTAACAAACGAAAGCTGTTTGATACGTGTGCGCCATCTATCGTTGATTTAACTACTTCTGCTCTCTAATAATTTTCTAGTTCCCGTTTAATTGACATTTGTGTATGCGCCTTGCCCAAAAGGTGGCTCTGGATTCGTTTCCAAATAGTAATAAGAGGTGGCGCTAGTATAAAATTTGTTCAAAAAACGTTTTTAACCATTTCAAAAGTATTTCACTTACCTGCGTGTCACCTGCTCGCCCATGTAAACTACTTTTTCATTGTCAATTCCTCTTGCACAACTGGTTTTGCTTTTGATTGACCTCCAATTGCAGGGTATAGCTTGAAAATTCCTTGGCAATCCAATGGACTCGGCATAAAAGAGTACAGCACGATTATGACTGCAACTATCTGTAAGATTGAGATGAAGGTTGAGCTAGAGTTATATAGGGAAACCCTTCTCTGGCACTTACAAGCCTCGAGAATAAGCTTACTCGCCACCAGCAGATCCACCTCCTCACAACCCGGCTGTGGGGCATGACCGTAGTTAGGATAGAAATCCACCGTGCCACGTGGCGTCAGATCACCAAAAAAGGGATAATCCGAGTGAATGACATCCACAAAATGCGCTGCATTTGCCTGCAAACCATCTGCCGAGCGCGGAGTGAAAAGCGGAAGAGCAGGATCCAACCCCGTTACACGACCCAGTCCACCATTAAAGTAGCTTCCAATACGTCCAGCTATGTGTGCACCCAGACTGTGTCCAATAACGTGGACCGCCTCCAAAGAGACATTATGCCTGGCAAGAAACTGTTCCAGCTGCTGGGCTAGCTCCAATCCCACCTTCGGCACAGCACGACGAGAACTGGCATAATCCAAATTGGCAGCCGGCGACCAATCCGCAACAAGAATATTCTCAAATTTCTGTGCTCGATAAGCTAACGAAGAAGAAGATAATGATGAAGAATACTCTTCTAAGAGATAGATCTCTCTGTTACCATTTCTCAACGGCCTGATTGAGCTGTGTGTGCGTGACCCGAGAAATCCATGAACAATCAGCTTGACGGAGTCCACATTTGGCAATTGACCCACTTGCTCCAGACTCAAATCCTCTTGCTGGCCCTGATAGTAGATACCGCTCTGCTTACTCAGCTCGGTCAGACCCAAGGCATGAAGCTCCCAAAACTGACACAGGATCAAAGGCAGCCAGCAGTAGAACACCATTTTCGCCATGTTTCGCTTGAGAACCGATCCGATTCAAGATTGAGCCCAGTTACAACTGAGGCTTGGCCTAAATAGCGAAAAGTTTGTTGTGCGTTTCGTTAATCGCTCGATTTAGCTAAATGATTAGTAGATTAGTCGACGGCACGTCGCTCTCATGACGCACAACTGGAAAGCCGGAGGCAGGCAACACGAAGCAGCTACACAAGGAGAAAAAACCTATTGAGATTCTCGAGCAAAGTTCTTCCATAATGAAGCATACTCAAAGCAAAGTTTCAAGTACAAAAACTTCTTAAACTATGACAATCAGAAACTAACGAAGTCATTAAGCTAAAATCAATCAAGTCATTATATACTCTAACTGAACAGAGTACATTAGTTTCATTTTTCTTTCAGTGTAGCAAACACACACAGGTTACTTTATTAACTACTACGTTATTAGGTAACTTTCCATAAATATACAGTGCTGCATACAAGTAAGTGTACAAGAAGTTAGGCTTACAAACTAAAGTTACAAATGCAAAGCGAACGCACATCGAGAATACATATAAAAACATATATATATGTATGTGAGTGTGTGTAGAGTATATATACTGAGCATTATGATTGCTTCCCTGACGTATGGCAGTTGTTAGATAAGATTTAAGATCGGTTCTGCTCTATCGCGCCTCATCCTGTGCCACGGGGCGTATGAGCATTTTGACGCGACGCAACGAATAGTCCTTGCCCTGGAACGTATCCCAATAGATTCCCGTCTCTCCAGCGCGCTCGGGACTCTTGTCATGATAGACGCCCATCAGATTGCTGGTGCCACACGAGTTGAACCAGCCGCCAGCCTTGTGCGTGTGCGCACAGCTGCACTCCACACAGTTATCGTTATCGTTATCGAAAGTGCTGAACTTGGCGCCAGCATGATACGACAGCGAATCCCCAGCAGATGGCTGCAGCTGTGATTGGAACTTGCCCAACAAACTCAAAGCATACAGCTCCCGCTCTCCACTGATGGCAAATGAATCGTAGCCCGCAATCGCGACATTGCCATCGAAGTCCTGCATCCAAATGCGTAACTCGTGCAACGCAGATGTTGTCAGCGCGTGCAACTTATCGAGACCCAAAAAGAAATCGCCGGCCAGATTGCCAAAGCCTTCCTTGTATTCCAACCAACTGCGCTCAAAGCTAATATCATCAGCGGATCGATTCATGATCAAGGTCCAGCCATCATCCTCGCAGGGCACATAGAAGGATTCACTCTCCGGGGTGAGCTGCAGCTTTAGTATCCCATTGACTGCCAAATAGACCTGCTGGCAACTGGTGGCATGTTCTTCCGTGCCGACGGAGGGGCCAAGACCAGCAACACTCTGTGGCAAGCGAGCAGATTGTGAACTCTTGCGATTTGCTAAACGACGTTTGATGTTGCTGTCGAAGAAGAAGTTAAACAAGTTATGATTTGAATTGGAATTAGAACAGTTTTTTTCTTACTTTGTATTCTGAACCAATTTGCCCACACTTTGTTGTGTTTCGCGCACATTCAAGGCCAACGAGACCAAGAAGGTGGCAAGGGCATCTAGCTGACCGGAGACATTCAGGTTATTGGTGAGATTTAAGTTGGGTTGACTCGGCTGCTGATGGAAAATTGTGTTCATATTGTGTATGACATGTGGCGCCTCCTCCTGTGGCACCTGTGGTGAACGCACTTGTCTCGACAATTCTGTTAAGCAGGAAAAACAGATAAGTTAAGATAGGAAAAGTTCTTGTAAGCAGGAAACTATTTACAACCAAGCAAAAGCAACAAACAACATCAAATAACAACATCAAATAGTTTATTTTAGATACCCTGTAGTTTTTGACGATTCTTTTGCTTGTGTTTTAGCTCTCGGGCCACACGTGGTCCCAAATATTGTTCGGTTTCACCTTTCAGCTCATCCAAAGTGTTGCGTGTAACTCGTTGCATGTGCTCGAAGCTATCCAAACGTTGCTGAAAGTTCATCTGTTGTGCCTTCAACGATTCCATCCGTCCTGTATTGCTATCCAATAGTTTATCGACTCTGCGAAAAACGATAAAGAAGACATTATAATAGGTTGACCTGAATGATATCATCTCATTTGAACTTCATCTCATTGTTATGCATATAAATATTTAATATACAATTAGAGCTCAAGTAAACCGTTTGCAGATACATATATCTTTTTCTCTCTCGATATGTCAATGACGTATTCCCTTTTTTATATCTTTTCTTGAATGCCATACTAATTAAGTATGCGTTTCATTTATGTACACAGACAGAAATACTTTTCAAAATTGTTCTCTGAACCCGTTTTTATTTCGTTTAGTTTGTTCATTTCATTTGTGTTCTACAGTAAACAAAGGCGTTAATTTATTAACAAAATGAAAGCAGCTACCAAAACTTGTGCGAAATGTTTGCCAAAAAATAAAAATAATATAAACAAAAGTATGAGAATATGCTACTTGAAAACAATTAGCCATTGCTTAACGGCTAATTTAGTATTTTTGCTGTTGCCCATCTTCACGTAATCAATGGCATTGTAATTGATGACTCGAAATGCCAAAAATTCAGAAAAAAACATAATACAAAAACATCGAATTTCTTGTTGTCTGTTTTCTACCGGTTTTCCGTATGCGTGCAAAACCTGTTTCCACAATATAATACATGCTACATGCTCTTAAGACTAAAAGTCCCCCAACATGGGCAAAAGTTCCATTGTTGTCGTTTTTTTGTTTTTGGGCTTCACTTACTTTTTATCGATGATCTCGAGGCGATGGCGCTGGTCCTCGTCCAATGTCGCCAAGATGCCAACACGATCGTGCAGGTTTGACATCAGCTCCTTCATCTCAGTGTGCTGCTGTTGCTGTTGGGGCGTTACTGTGGGCGTGGCACTAACAGCTGTGTTATGCTGCAGCAGAAAATGATGAAAATGATTAGAACGAATGGAAACATTGAACTTGATTTGCCCGAAAAAAAAGTGACGAAATCTGCTACAGTTTGGCATGCAGCTCACAAAATATTTTTTGCTCGTGCCATTTCTGATTAAAACGCACATATATCAATTAGTCATGCTCTTAAGCAATACTCTATACGTATACTTAACGCACTCGATAGTTGCCGCGCATAGTATGTGAACGCCATTGGTTTGGTGACAGCGACGGCGGCGGCGGGGGATGGGTTGGATTGGGCGAGAGGGTCGTCTCTTGCATTAGTGTTGCTGCCACCATCTGATTGACACAGATCATCATCGCCAACACCAACAAGAGGCGCAACGGAGGTGTTATTGTGCGCATTGTTTACCGATCAACACAATATCAACCAAAAAACTCGCAAATCGAAAAATCTCAAAGATCTAACACTACTGCAAAAGATTGGCAAGACTCTCGATTCGAACTGTTCAACGCAAGATTCAAGAAGCGACTGAAGCAAAATAGCAAACAACGCTGAATGCACAGAGCTTGACGAGCTTGAGCTTTTCAGCTGAAAGAGAGAGAAAGAGAGAGGGTGAACCTTAAGATCTCTTTGCTCTGTTTGACAGATTTCTTGTCTTGTTTTGTTTTGAATGAATGAATTTTGAATGATTATGGCTCGTTGCCTTGGCCATATATATATTGAAAAACAAAAGTTCCCCTCTTTTAATAGTTGAGATCATGATACTATAGTTGTCAATCAATCGCACGACACTCGCTGAAAAGCGATAAGCAAATCGGTTTATAAGTAATAGTCTTAGATTACTCATAAATTGAATCTTATCAAACAAAAATGAATATTATTAAGAAATACCTCAACCTATGACTTATTCACAATCTCTTAAAGCAACATGTCTTCATGTGCAGCTCTAAAGCTAGAAATTAATGACTTGCAAAGTTTGAAAAGTCAACAGTTTGAGCTTGAAACCTGCCTCAACACAACCTACCGTCACACACAACTGATCTACATGTTTATTGTGTAGCTAGCTACCTATAGTAGTCTCTGTTCCCTTGGGTATTCCCACACGCATGTCGGTTCTTTTGTGTAGTTGAAAACGTTTCTTGAATAACGAATCAGTTCAAAAGTGATTCTTCACACTGGAAATATTCTTCTTAAACAGATTTCTTGTAAACATCTTTAAAGTTATATGTTTACTGAGATATCTCTAATAATCTGGGAAAAATCCAACTTCTTTGAGCAAAAATATTTTGTTTGGGTATTAAAAACTGTCTGCTTTGGTTTTTTATACCAACTTAAACACTTTATTTATCACCCAATAACTATTCATGGCATTTTTGATTGGATACGTCATCACAATTGTATTTCTATATATATATACAATTGTTTTATCGACTTGTAAGTTACCTTTTAGATGAAAATTCTTTGGTATATCTTGCCGTATTGTGTCATTTATTTATAGTTAGTTATATTTGCTAATTTCGCAAGCAAATTGTTTTTCAGCTGTCGATCTTTTATGGGTTTTTGAAGGTTTTCCTCGGTCATCGTGAGCTTTGTTTTGTGCAAACCTTTTTTGTGCAGCATTTTGATGCTTTGGACATCTGTGTGTTTTTGCGGCGGAGTCGTGCGGAGATGCAGCAATTGAGATAGACCTTTTAGAAAACTGGCAGATGAATTACAGATTGTCATACCAAACAGTGCCCCATCACTTTTTGAATGAATGACGCAAACCCAAAGGCAATAAAATGTATAGAAAAAAGTTTTGTTTGCCGTCGTCGTGTCTCTGGGCACAAAAAACAAAAAAATAGAAAAGTCATGTTATAATAATGCATAATTACTAAGGGAAGAGTTGTGTATATAGTATGCGAATTTGGTGGGAGTTTTCTATAAAACATTACTATATCATCTCAGTTGATGATGGGTGAGAAAAAAACACGCCAACTATTTGAATTTTACATCATCAAAAATGATTATCATATATCAGCCTCGAGATCCAATTTATCTTACCGCAAAGGCAGAGCCAACTGTATAAATAGTATATCTATTGCTTTTTTTTATACATATATATTTAAAAGTAGTCCAATGGCTCACAGCTGGTTTTGTAAAATGAAAAGGGCATTTTTATTATGTGTTTATTTAATTTTGTTTTTTTTTTTTTGTGTTTTTTTGTTGGTTTTTCTTGCAATTTATGTAATATTAAATTATTGTACAGGTTGAACTTAATCAAATTGTGTTTAGTTGCCGTTCATTATTCAATTTGTTTCTTATTAAATCATAAAATATTCAGTTTTTCTATTTTTTTTTTTGGTTCTTTCATTTCCATTCATTATGTTCTGTTCTGCTCTCTTTTGTTTGAAGATTTTTTTTGTTATCGATTACATGTGTATATCGTAAACCTGAAAAGTTATCGAAAATTTTAAACAGACTTGATATGCCTAGGGAGAGCTCATATCCAAAATCTTGAGACTCTAGCTTTTTTAGTTCTTGAGATCGACGCGTTCATACATGCTGACGTTCGTAAAATTATTGCTACTGCTGCAGCGGCAAAATTTTTTTCTGCTCGTTTTGCCAAAATATAGGTAATTCGGGACTGCATGTACTAGGCGCACAGAGTTCGCAACAAGTAGTTGAGCAAATATAACATGTGGCATACTTTTAGGCTGACCCTAATTTAGGTTTAGCAGCTGCTATTTCTGTTCGCCTGGTATTTGCACTGCGATAGCAGCAACATTTTTGATGTTGACACTCGTTAAATTATTGCTACTGCTGCAGCGACAGTATAAACGCGTCGATCTCAGGAACTACAAAGGCCAGAGACTCCAGATTTTGGAAACACGTTCATATGAGTGTGTCTGTCAGCACGTCTGTATGATCAAGGGTTAAGGGTATCTTTTAGTCGAGATTACTCGACTAGAGCCTTCTTACTTGTTGTAAAATGAAAAGTGCATTTTTATTATGTTTTTTTTTATTAATTTTGTTTTTTTTTGTTGGTTTTTCTTGCATTTTATTTAATATTAAATTATTGTACAGGTTGAACTTATTCAAATTGTGTTTAGTTGCCATTCATTATTCAATTTGTTTCTTATTAAATCATAAAACATTCAGATTTTCTTTCTCGGTTTTTTTGGGTTCTTTCATTTCCATTCATCATCTTGTTCTGCTCCCTTTTGTTTTTTTTTTGTGTTTTTTTTGCTACTTAGAAATCAACTACAGATATTTACAAAAGTTTTTATTTCGGTTTTTTTTTGAGTTAATCTAACTCCCCTAAGTGAGTTGACCTTTAACCTTTTTGTCTTTTTTTTTCGACTTTTCAACTAGTATACAAATAATGCTTACAGTGTTAACATAAAAACTACACGCATCTACACAACATTTCGCCGAGAGAATACATATATATATTTTATTTTGTTTGTTTTTAAATCTTTTCTATCGACTTTTTTGGTTTTGCTTGTGTTGTAATAGATATTTATATATTTCTTAAGTTTTTTTTTTGTTTTGTTTTTAACAAAGGTACGTTAAATATTTACGACAAATTCAATGCATTAAAAATAATTTAGTTTAGTTCTCCCCATCAACTTGAGTTCGAGTTTCGAAAGTGAGATTCGAGATTCTTCTTCTTGCTCTGTTCTGTTTTTTTTCCATTTTATTTTTAAACCTTTTAACCTTTCGTTCCTGCGGGTTTACAGCGGGAACCCAGACCGCTTAGCTACTATATATATATATATATTATAGAATACAACTAGAGACACGTTCAGCTAAAAACATTCTTAGAGTATTTCCATTTTTCTTTTTGGGATTACTTTACTTTAGTTAATATAATTTTTAGCTTATGGCTTTTAAAGAGAGAGTAATTCTCATTTTTTTTTGACTTTGTTTGTGTGTGTTTTTGTGCAATGAAAACAAGTTTTACATACATTAAGGTATTAGCAGTAAATACATTCACACGGACATACATACACTTACATATGGACATACATATAGACTATAACTGATGCTCTTCCAGAACTCAATACACAATATTCAACATAAAAATTACCGATTTTTATGAACGATCTTTATAAAGATCAAATAAATTGCTAAAAACGAAAATCTCGCTCACATTATTTTTTTCGTGTTTTTTTTTGTTTCGTTTTGTTCTCGATTCGTTTTTTGTTCATTGGCTCATTGGCTTATAAACTATGGACGTAACCTTGGGATGGGAAAAGTGCGAAAAGTGCATTGCCATTTTGCTTGTTACAGTTTCTCTTATCATCATCTTCATCTTCATCTTCTTCATTTTGTTTTTGTTCTCAGTGTGTGTTCTTCCGGTTGCTTAATTGTGAGATATTTTGATGTTTTTTGTCTGTGTTTACTCAATAAATCAAAAACAAATTGCAAACAATAGAAAATGTTTATACGATTTCAAATGTGCTGTGTTTTTGCGTGTTTTTGCCATTTTTCGTGGTATTATCTTCTATTAAGTGCGTGCAGTTGTTGAATTTTGTTTCATCATTTTAATTTAATTGTATATTTGCTAGCAAATAATTCTAAACAATTTCGTTTTTGGCTCAGCATCTAATTTTTGTTCGTTCTAAAGAGTGCTTGTTTAAGTGTTTATCTTTGGTTTATTTATAATATTTATATATTATATACTGCATGTTCGCGTTTTTAGGTTTTTGCATACTTTTTTCATAAATCACAGAAAAAGTTTTCTCATTAAATTGTTGTTTCTTTTCTCATTTTTCATTTTGCAATTTTCATTTCATTTTCATTTGAATATTTGAAGTGAACTTGATTCACTTTTATTTTTACTACAAAATATAATATATTTTTGTTTTGGCGCCGGCGTCTCATAGTGACTGCAAAAAGTGAATGCACACTGTGTGAAGTGGCCAGTGTTGATAAACACAGTGTTGTTTAAAATATTTTGTAGAATATTCTCATTTATTTGACACTTTTTTGACTTCTTAATTTTAATCTAAACTCGATTAGTTAAAGTTCTCATCTTGATATCTGTTTTTTTTTGTTTTTCTTCGTAAAAGTTTATGGCCGAGATGGGCCACAGAGGGCGCCACTTGGGGGCCGAGGCTACTGTTGCTGCCTCTATGTATGTTGCACAAGTTTTTCATTGATTTAAGTAAATAATTTTTGTTAACATATTTTGTTCTACGTTTATTTAGTTTACTTTTACTTCTACACGCCAATATTTATTTAAATATTTTTCTTTATTTTAATTTATTTTGTTTTTTGATTCGTTTACTTTTGTTTAAAAACCTTTTTTTTTCTTTGATTTCAATTTGCACATTTTGTTTATTTTTTCTCTTCCCCTTCTTCTACTTCTACTTCATCTCTTCGTCTCTCGACTTTTTGAGTCCTCTCATCTTTAGTGTTGCGTAACGTTTCATAAAACATGGAAAATGGATTGATTGGATTTTTGATTTTCGATTTTTTGACTACGACACTATGTGTAAAATACTTGGTTAGGTTATTTGTTTAATGTTAGATTTTTTTGGTTTTGGTTTGACTATTATTTATTTAGAATTTATTTGCTGTTGTTGCTAAAACTTTCTTACTACATTTTCGTTACTAAGTTAATTGTTTGTTGACTATTCGTTTCAAATTGCATCAAAAATTGTATTTTTATTGTATATAACTCTCTATTCATTAAGTCTCCTTGTGGAGGGGGTAAGCCCCTCTCTTCGCCTCGGGTGGTTCCTTGATTTCAAATATTCCCTCTTTAATTAACAACTTTAACAGCTTTATTTGTTCGATTCTTGATTTTCATTTTTTTAACTCTTTTGACAGCAGCAAAATTGACACTGAAAAATCATAAATAATAAAAAACTAAAGTAATAAAAAAACAAAAATAAATTATATATTGTTATAAATGATTTAAGTTTATTTTTTGTTGGTTTTTTTTTTTGTTTTCTTCTTGTAATTGTTTGCTTTATACATAAATTCATTTATTATTTGTAATTTTAATTAATATTAAATTAAAAATGTATCACTTAAACAGCGCGGCAAAGTTTTTTCTCCTCTCTGTTCCTGCCTCTTGTTGAAGACACAGAAGCGTTTTAAAATAATATATAGTTGAAATATAATGTAGAAGACAATTGAATACCCTCGCAGACATACTGTTATATACTCTATAGTTGTTATAGTTATAGTTGTTTTACAGATAGAAGATAGGATCTGTGATATATTCTTCCGTCAACTGTTTACATTTAAATATCCTAAAAAATGGGGAGCGATTCGGGTATCTTTATTGTATACTAAGACAAATTAGTCTGAATTTAATTGAATGAAACTACTTAAAGTACGAATATAGTTTATGATTTGAGAGTTGAAGAATTTTTAACAATTTGAGTTTTTACAATTTGAGGAATCTTAACAATACAATATTTAAAGAAAAAGAAAAAAAATCTAAACAAAATAGACAAAAATTATTGCAAATGGTTTTGAAAAAATTGAAATTAGCTCATGCTTAAAGCCTAAATGTTATAATATATATATATATTTTTATTAAAAATATATATACATATATATATGTAGATACGGATAGAAAAAAGTCGAACGAAATTTGACTAAACTCTGAGTATCCCCCTTCTTATTGACAAGGCGCTTGAAAATCGTTTTGACGTTTTGAATCTATATCGTATATAGTATATAGTAGTTCTTAACTAAAACACTAACTAAATATTATATATATATATGCCCAGGCACGAATTTGACTGAAATGCTGCTGCTGCCGTCGTCTCCCCACTCTTTGCTGCCCCTTCATCTTCAAATCTTTTCAAATCGAACTATAAACTTTACAAATTCTCATACACATCTTTTCACTTATGGCTGTCGATAGTTTTTTTTTCATTTAAGTTGTAGTTTTTGCTTTTTTTGTGGGTTTGTTGTTTGCTGGGTTGTTGTTGTTGTTGGGTTGGGCTAGTTTAGATCGGTTGTGTATGGGTGTGTTGGTGTGTGTGTGTTTGTTGTGATTGTTGTGTGTGTCTTGGATTCATCTAACAATAGAAACGTACGCCATCCACTGAGAGGACCTGCTTTAATTTTCATTTATTCTGTCGATTCGGTTCCTGATACAGCTGCACACCTTCCACAGTGAAAATTGAGGTTTCTGTTGGATGAGGAGAGAAAAAACATATCATATTACATCATTATTAATAATATTATTATTATTATTACACAAGTGCACAACATTTTTAATTAAAAAACTTAAAACTATGACAACATTTGTGTATTCGGTTTCGGAGAGGCCATAATTTAATATACTCTCAGACCGAAAAACAGTCTGACAATTAAAATGCGATGCAAATTAAATTTTGTAATGGCTGACACCACCGCAGCACCCACCCTGGCACCCCCCTTGCACTCCATCCACTTAACCACAAAACTCACACGCGCTTTCGATTCGGCTGCGGTTTTTTTTGGCTCTGGCTCTGTGCATTGACCTTTTCCGGCTGCTTTCAGCGGTTTTCCGACCATGATAAATGCCCCGCACATTAGTTGCATTTTAATTGATTTTAAGTCAGACCGAAAACAGGGAGAAGGAGAGAGAGATAAGGAGAGACAGAGAGAGGACGAGAAGCTATGCAAATATTTAATGAACAAACAGAGAGAAGCTGATGAGAGAGAGATATGTAGAGATTATATATATATAAACCTAGGGGCAACTAATACTACCCTTAATGAGCTCTAAACCTGTTTGCTTTGATTTTAATTTTGACCCAAAATTAGCATATTTGCAAGTTTGTAAATAGACCAAAACTTTAGACGGATGTGTTGGTTGTTTGTACGTTTGTACAAATCACCGTTAATCACATTTTAAGTGCACATTAAGCTGACCAAACCATTAAATGGATGGACACAGCACATCGAAGGGGTGGGGGGATAATGGTAACGGCTCTTGTAACCATTGGAGTTTCATTCATTACAAAACGGGCTGCCTCAGGGGGGCTTTCGGTCCGGGTCCGATCCGACTCTCTTTTGTAACTCTGTTGCAATGAATGAATTGTGTTGTGTGTTGTGTTGCACTTGCACAAATTGCAACGTTCGTTGCGGCTTTTGGGGAATTCGGATTCGGAGTTGTTGTGTTGTTCAAACTGTATCGAGAGAGTGCGCCGCTTCTTTGTGGGACCCTTAAATGTGCTTTTTCCCCATTTACATTTACAGTTTTGCAAATCGCCCGCAGACACACTACTAAGTACTAAGTCTAATTAATGCAGAGCGCAGTGCAGTGCAGGGCAGAGAGAAAGATGCTTAAAACTGTTTTTATTTGTAGATATTTAAGCCTCTGATTTGTGTACGAATGGCACACTTTAAATAATAGCTCAATGATAAACTGCTACTAAACGGTATTTGTATGGAAACAATGGAGTATTTTGTTTCAATAGGTACAATAGAGCTTTAGAGGTGGAAGTCCAAAAAGGCAACGAAAAGAATGAGATTGTGATAAAAATAGTTTCTGATGCAGTTCAGATATATATTTGATTTGCATTAAGTGGAAAAATATATATTCGGGATAACGCTTTGAATCTTCTTTGTTTTTTAATGTTGTTGAAAATGAGAAGTAGTTTTAAGAATCTTGTATGGTAACTCTATTAATGTTGTAGATAAAGATTGAAAGTAGCTTTTAAAATTGTGTTTTTCAGCCTGTTCTATAAAATATTTAAGATTTTATGAAGCTTATGGTTAGAAACATATACAAAATTGAATGTTCTTCGAGTTTGAATCATATAGAAGAGGATTGGAAGCAGTTTTTTCTTCAATGTTGCAGAAATATTGTGATAAGTTTTTTGTTGTAACATATACAATATACAATGAATCTTCTTCGAGATTCAATCTTATAAAAGAAGATGAGAAGTAGTTTCAAGAACCTTGATTAGTAACTCTGTTTAATGTTACTGATATTTTATAAGTTTTTGGTTTGTAACGCATACATTACCAAGCACCTTCCCACAACACACCTTCTTTCTTTCTACACACATCAGTTTACATATTCTTTGTGTGTGTGTGTGGTTTGGGACAAATTAACTAAATGCTCTGGTTCGCAATTACTTTTACTCAAGCAACTTGCGACTTGTTGCAACAAACAAAAACTTTTTATGCCCAATGCCAAGGCACACAAATTAAAACGCAACAAGACAAGAAAGACAACAAAAAAAAAAAAACAGAAGAAGAGTGTAATTACTGTTAACTGGTCTAGGCAATGTAAACATTAGTTAAACCGACAAAAAACAGACAACAGAAGACCGAAAACAGAAAGTTTGTCGCAAAACTTAAATGAGCTGTTGTGTTGAGAATTGGAAAAAGCGTAAAGAGAGAGAGAGCAGATCTCCCTTTTGACAAAAAAGTGTAGGACAAACATTTTTTGGCAGTGTGTTGCATTTTAATTGAGTTTGGCCAGACAATGCGGCACAGTCAACATTCGAGAGTCGACAAATGCATTTTACATTACACATTACCCCATTTAGCTACCGAGTGAGTGCATAAATGTTTAATGGTATGAATTCATTTTGATGTTTACCGTCTGGCAATTCGTAGAGTTTCTTTGGCAATTGCGCAAAGTACGGATGATGCAGTGCATCATCGGCGCCGATACGTTGCTCGGGATTTAGTTGCAGGAACGCGTTCGCTATCGTTTCGCCCTCAATGATGTCGTACAGCCGTGGAAAATTGTGACCCAGTTTGCGTGGCCGATAGAAACCTGAAAAAAACCAAAAACCAAATTAGTATGGATGAAAGAGGGACGAGGAGCTGGCAATTACTTACCCAACTTGTGCGGTTTGTAGCCCGGGAAATGTGTACAACCCTGCCACGTATCCTCGGTGGGCGTGCCAAGCAATTTGAATATCTTATCCAGTTGATCGTATGTATCACGTATGCCCGGGAATGTTGGCATACCGGTCACCATCTCAACAAATATACAACCCACACCCCACATATCCAACGATGTTGAGTACTCTGTGCTGCCCAAAAGTACATCTAAATGGAGAGAGAGAACGACAGAGAAAGGTTGCTTCGTTAGGTAAATGCACTCTTTTGTGTGTGTTAGTGTATGTGTGTGTGTGTGAAAATAAATTGCAATTTTAAATAAATAAACAGAAATGTTTTGCCTCAGTTAGTGAAGCCACATGGAATGACACACTGACTGACAGACTGACTCGAAAGCTGACCGAATGACAGACAGTTTTAACGGTTATCTCAGTTGACCCTTTAGAGCAGGCATAGACAAAAAATAACAGAAGACCGAGAATACCGTTGCACAGGTGCCATAGCAATTTCCTACCGAGAAACCCGAAACCCAAACCACATCCGCACGTTTTGCATGCATCCGTTTTGCTTTTTAAGTTTCTCTCCTCTCATCATCATCATGCTTGCTGCTGCTGCTGCTGGTCAAGCTTAGAGCTCCTCCTCTGTCTGGCAAGAAGTGCAGATTAAATTTGTTTAACATGCTTTTGACTTGCCCGGTTGCAAGTTGAGGTCAGTCTAGGTAACAAGGAGCTGTAGCTGTAGCTGAACCTACAGCAGCAGCAAGTCCTTAGGTCCTCTCAGAGAAAGGAGAAACTGTTTATGTCCAGGGAATTGCATATTAAAAAATTAACTTTATTCTCTTAGTGTCTGTCTCTGTCTCATTCTATCTCTTTTTCTCTCTCTTCTCTGTCTATTTTCTTCTTTCAATTTAGCGTTTGCAAATTGATAGGAATTTTGTGCAAGAATAAAGGAAAATAAAAGAATGAATGAACACAAACTAAATTGTTTACCCATTTGGGCGCTTGTCTCTCTCTCATTCTCTATAGAGAATGGCTATTAAAATTTAATCAGCTTTGGCAGCTTTTAAGCTCGAATGCAAAATATTTAATAGCAAAACCAAAAATTGGTTATAAAAATAGTTAAAACATTTTATGAATTGATTTTTTTTTTATTATTATTGCTTTAATGTTTTAAAGTAGTTAAAGTTGTTTACAGTTGAACTTTTTGACTTTAAGTAGATATTTATTTTTTAAATTATGCCATTGTCTTTTTTTCTGTAGCTTATCATAAGCTGAAGAAGTATTGTTAGTTTTTTTAAGCAATTTTAAGATTTATGAAGATTTTTTTATATATTTTTATGTTGATGAGATATGGAAATAAACTACACATTATGAAAAACTATGACCTTAGGAAATGCTTATTATTATCATTACTGTAAAGCATTTGTTTCAAGTTTTATGAAGACTTCTGACTAATCACTTTTAACGTTCATTAAGTGTTGTTTGTAGTTAGTTCATTTGCATGACTCTTTATGACAAAAACACACTTAAAATTTTATTTGTTATGACAAAGTTTAGTTTTGTTGTGACAATTTTGAGTATTCAACTATTAAATAACTCATTTCAGTTGTCTAAATGTTTAGTTCTTTAGTTCTTTTAGTTATTCATAACATTTTGAGTATGCGAAACACGTAAATTGAACTAGATAAGTAACTTTTTAGCTGATTAAAGAGTGTTAGTGTAAGAATAACCCCAGTTTTGAAGTGTGTTCTAACATTTGACTCACTCAATGAAGTCACAAAAGAAGAATAACTCATTTCAGTTGACAAAATGTTTTCTTCTTTAGTTCTTTCAAAACATTTTGAGTATGGAAAATAAGCAAATTGAACTAGATAACTAACTTTTAAGGTAAATATAGAGTATCAGCATGAGAATACACCGTCAGTTTAAGTGTTTCTAACATTTGACGAACTAATATAATATAAATAACTAACTTTTAAGGTGAAAATAGAGTATTAGTGTGAAAATAACCCCGGATTTTAAGGGTTTTCTAAGATTTGGTGTAAAATAAGGACAGTATGTCGAACTCACCTGGTGGACGATACCATAACGTAACCACTTCATGGGAATACGTATGGCTGGGCACACTTTTGGCACGGGCCAATCCAAAATCGGCAAGCTTCAGTTCGCCACAATCGCTGATTAACAGATTCTGTGGCTTGACATCGCGATGCAGGACACGACGCTTGTGGCAGTATGAGAGACCGCGCAGCAGCTGGAAAAGGAACAGACGAACATTGCGATGATCCAGGCCACCCGGATGTTTCTCCATATATTGCGATAGATCGGTATTCTAAGATAATCAGTTTAGTTTAGTTTTAGATTATATCTCTGTTAATATACTTTCTTTTCGTACTTACCACATATTCAAAGACAAATGTCAATGTCTCGCGGGTGTGCACAATGTCGTGCAGGGTCACAATGTTGCTGTGTTTCAGTTCTTTAAGCAGAGACGCCTCACGTATTGCCGTAAACGGTGCGCCCTCCTCCTCCTGCAGTCGTATCTCCTTCAATGCAACACGCTGGTAGGTTAATCTGTAAATGTAAATGTGTGTGTGTGTTCGCCGAACACATTTGCGTGATATTAATACAATAAATACAAATAAACAGATGTGCAGGGGCAGGGGCCAGGGGCAAGGAAGTAGCCAAAGCCAAAGCCAAACAATAACGTAACACATTTCCCCTAACCTCGGGAAAGCAGAGCAATATTAGGCAAAGAGCAGAGAGCTGAAGCTCATTGTCCTTGGCCAAAAGTCTTTGTATACACATTAGGCAGGACATTACGAGCTCCAACAACAACAACAACAACACTAACACCAAATATGTACGCAATAGCAATGTGCCACAAACACTTAAATTAGGATAAGGCAACGCGGCACAGACACAGACACAATTCAGTGGCAAGCTCCTCCTTTGACTCCACCTCCCCCACCAACCACCCCCTAGCCGCACATTTGAAGTGTCAAATTAGGTTAAATTATTTGACACCGTGCCACAGACGCAACAAATTTATGAGCGAGCTCTTCTTGCCACAGTCAAATTCTAATTGGAAGCGAGAGCTGTCTTTTGGACTTTTCTTTTGGTCTTCTTGCTAGAAAATCCTGCATAAAGTAGTTGATTTAAGCATTTCGTGGGCAAAAGTTTCTCTTCTTTTTCTTTTTATGACTCAACTCAAGTGCCGCTGTTGGCAAAAGGAGGAAGAATTATGTCTCTTTTGCTCTCCGCAACACTTGAACTGTGTCAAAAGCGAGGCTAAGAGTTAATTCAGTTAACGTTAAGAGAGCGAGAGCGACGAGCGCGTCGCGATTTCAGTTAATTGGCAGCCAAAAAGTGTTTTGGCAATTGGCTGGTTGTTTCTTGGTTAATGATGATGATATGCGTAATGAGGCCAATGAGAAAAGACTGAGTGATAGATAAAGGTCTAATGATGAACTCATCGAAAAATTGGCTAATAGATAATCAAAAAGTTTGTTTTAGTTGAGGGAAAAAGTTAGACAAGCTTTATATAAGTTTGATTTGTTATAGTTAATTGGCATGGAAATAAGTCAAAAGAGCAACTGGAAATATTAATTGAAGTTAAAGGTTATCTTATTTCTTTTTTCTTGCCCTATAAATCTTTCATTTCAGGTGTAAGAATTTTAGTATAAGTTTGATTTCTAAGTTAATTGGCATTGGGAAAGAAGTCAAACGAAATTGAAGTTAAAGGTTTCCTTATTCCCATTTCTTTTCCCTAGAAATCTTTCATTTCAGGTGTAAGAATTTTGGTATAAGATTGATTTTTTAGTTAATTGGCATGGCAATAAGTCACAAAGGCAACTGGAAATATTAATTCAAGTTAAAGGTCTTATTATTATTATCTTATTTCCTTTTCTTTTCCCTATAAATCTTTCATTTCAGGTGTAAAGATTTAGTATCTTGTCGTCGCGGTCAATGAAAAGAGTAAGTGATAGATAAAGGTCTAATGATGAACTTATCGAAAAATTGGCTAATAAATAATCAAAAGTTTGTTTTAGTTGTAGGAAAAAGTTAGACAAGCTTGCTTGATATAAGTTTCATTTGTTAGTTAATTGATAAATAATAATAATCAAAAGGTCAAGTGGAAATATTAATTGAAGTTAAAGGTTTCCTTATTTCCCATTTCTTTTCCCCATAAATCTTTCATTTCAGGTGTAATGTTTTAGTATATGTTTGATTTCTAAGTTAATTGGCATGGAAACAAGTCAAAAGAGCATCTGGAAATATTAATTCAAGTTAAAGGTTTTCTATTTCCTTTTTCTTTCCCTATAAATCTTTCATTTCAGGTGTAAGAATTTTAGTATCTTTTCTATACAAATTATTTGGCAATCTTTTCTGGCACTTTATGTCAAAACACATAAACCGCTTTCATGGCAAATTAAGCATTCACAATGCCTTCCATCTCATTTTTCCTAATATAATTTAGTATCAAGGTTTTTATGTTTTACCATCATCAAAACTTTGCCGCTGAACGAACATTGATGAGTTTCTCTTTAGGTGAATCTTTTGCTGTGGCAAAAATATATATATATATATATTCTATATTCTATGCAAGCCACAACGTTATCAATTAAACCTTTTTATGTGTGAATGGCAAGTGTGTGGCAAAGCACGAACCGGAGTGTGTTTACTCTTTTCCCCCCTCCCACTCCACTCTACACTCTACTCTACTTCATATCTTTTTGGTTCTGTTCTGTTTTTATGGCCTCGTGCAAAAGCGTAAATGTCGTAAAGAGCTTATGTCTTTGCACATCCTGCGCGACAACAACAACAAGAACAAACATCCTTTTTCGATGCGAAGACATGCGAAATTTTCATGTAACCAGCAGATGTTGCTGCTACTATCTGTTGCAAGTATCTCAGGCAAATTACATGATATCAACAAGAACAAGAGTTTTGTACAAGGTTGCTGCTTTCTGCCATGAAAAATGTATGAAGGAAAAGTGCTGCCGCCAGCGCGGTTGATAATTTCTAACTGGGTCAAACATTGAGTATGGGGGCGTGTGTGGGTTGGGGGCGTGGCATGCCTTCGATATGACGACAAGCATGTCGAAAGATTTTCGTAACTATACTTCGCTGTTAATGTCGTAATAATAACGATTTAGTTAAGCGCCGTCGTCGACGCCACCGCAGACAAAAAGTTTTGTCCTCAAAAGTAGGAAAAGCAGAAACAGCTGGTAAACTTTTGTCGCCAGATGGCGCTACAAACGCACAGTTGACAGTTGACCCACTAAATGCTAATCAGCCCAAAAGTTCAAGTGTGCTCCAGAAAGAGAAAGAGAGAGCAGGAAGAAGGTAAAGCAACGAAACGAAAGTCAAATAGAAGTGAAATCATTCATGAAATCTTCAACAATTGACACAAGACGACAAACGACAGTGAAAACGAAAACTTTTCTAAAAAAACAAAACGTAGAACATAAATCTTTGGCCAAAAAAGCAAAAGTCGAAGCAGAAGCAACAAAGCCAAGCACTGACCCAAATTTTGTAGCTTGAAATGCTAATCAGTAGGCCAAACAGAGCGTAAGGCAGGCAGGCAGGCAACACAATAAGGAAAGGAAAGGAATTAAGTTAGTCAGGATTCAGCTGAAAAGTTGTCATGCATCGCATTTTCATTTGCATTTCTACATTTTCCATTTGTTTTTCGTTTTCGTTTTCCTCACTTTTTGCCAGATAAATTAGAGCGAATTAATTGCATTCCGAATAAACAAAGCTAATTGGAACTCATTTCGCATGTGGCCTGCTCTGCATGCCTAATGAGAAAATTCAAGAATGCTCCATTTCCCCCCTCTTCCTCTCTCTTTCACTGTGTGTGCGTGGGTGAGTTTTGCCTTGCCTAGCCTAGTCCTAAAAATAAGAAAAACCACTTTTCTCTCTCTTCTGACGTTTTTCACGTAATATCCATTGTTGTAGAACGTTTGTTAAGTTAGGGTGGGGGTTGGAGGGTTGGGGAGTTTTTTGGGGAGCTGTGTGCAAATGATTGTCAAATAAATCAGAAAGTAAAAACGGACAAAACGCAAAGCAAAAAGTGCGCAAAAGTCGAGAAGAAGGCAAGTTGCAACTGACAGGAGCAGGCGGCTCTCCATGAAATCCATCATAAATAAAGTAGAAGATATCCCAAACACCACCCCATCCCCCACCCCAACTACCTTCCCCCCGCGTTGCTTGTAAATATAAGTAGCTTGCTGTCAAAAAGGTGACGAAGCTTGTTGCTTTTGTTGCTTTTGCTGCTTTGCTTGGCTTCCCTCAGCTCATTTGTCAAATCATGAGACTCAAATCAGAGGCGAGAGGCGCAAATGAGGCGGCATTTGTTAAACCAAGAAGTTTCGC
Source organism: Scaptomyza parva (assembly GCA_035044645.1). NCBI lineage: Eukaryota > Metazoa > Arthropoda > Insecta > Diptera > Drosophilidae > Scaptomyza > Scaptomyza parva. Next base: position 6,103,127 of record JAWNNT010000065.1, on the reverse strand, counting down.
AGGGGGTGGGGCGGGATGGGGTGCAGAATAACTGCCAACTTCGTTATGTCAAAAGCGTAGGCAAAAGAAAAAGGGTTCAAGAGAGAGACTTCTTGAAAAGTGCGTTAGCCAAGCACCCAAAAAAAGGCGAACTAAACAATTGTAAACGACCCAGAAACAGGGACAACTAGGATATGACACAATGGCAATGAGTTTCTAAGACCGAAGTAGTGATACCCTAACCGAAGGTAATGTGAATATGTCATAAAGTGACTGTAAGATAAGAAAGTTTACTTATTATTTATCTTTTCTAGTAACAAGCTTATGTAAGATTGGTTTAAGTAGTCTATGTTAGGGTGTATAACATTCGTCATAAAGTAACTAACAGATATATCAGTTTACTCATTATTTCTCTTTTTCATGAACAAGTTTATCTATGATTGATTGAACTAGTCTATGTTAGGGTACATAAAAGTCGGCTACAAACATTTTCTTCACTGCAACATGCCCATTGTGATTGCAACAACTGCTACTGCCACTGCTGCCCCATTGTAGTTGCTACTGTGCCAATTTTTATGCCAGCATAAAGCTCTCTCTCCCGCTCCACTTCTTGCCCGTCTTTTCCAGCCGTTGATTGATAGCCACATTTGCATGGTAACTGAAACAGAAATGGAGGCTGCTGCTGCTCTTGCTGCAACTGGGTCTGGCTTGGTCTGGTCTGGCACACTGGGTAACTGGGAAACTGTTAACTGGGACTCGCTGCTGCTGCTGTTGCTGCTGTGTAATGAGCCTGCCAGCAGCTCTCTCCATATAAATAGTAAATATATATGTAGAGTAGAAAAGATATAGGACGGACCTACGGACAGATGAACAAAGGGACAAACGGAGAGACGGACGAACGTTTGGCAAATGAGCACACAGCCGGCCGGCAAAAGGAGAAGTCGGGTTACAAATAACTTGGGCAGGCGGATGCACAGCAAAAATAAAAATAAATATATGACAACAACAGCAAGAACAACAAGAGTAAAAAGACAGAGAGAGAGAGAAACATTTTGTAAATAAATCAAGAGAAAATGGCAAACAGCGGGGCGGCGGGTGGCATTGTCACACAAATTTTGCCTTTTAAGAAGACATTTGATTTAGGCGAGACGCAATTGTGGCAAAAAGTGACAAGCCTTTCGGAAGCCCTGGCTCCACCCGCCTTCTCTTACGCCTACAGTTGTCTGTCATCTGTGGGCTGCTCGTCAAAATTCATGGCAAGGTGGGCATGGCAGGCAGGCAGACGGAGAGACAGGCAGACATCGTTCTGGGAAAGTCGACACAGCAATAATTTTGCTTAACCCACTGACATGGCAACCCAATTTTAAGGACCACAAAGTTGCAACCGCGTCGTGCGTCGTTGATTTATCGCACTCAGTTGGGCATTTTGTTCTACTCTCTACTCTACTCTATGTATATAAATGTATAAAAGTTTTGTTATACTCACTTGCTAAATCCTTTGTAGACTGTCGCATAGGAGCCTTCACCGAGCGGTTCCAGTTTGACATAGGCTTCCTGCTTGCCAAATGGTGAATCGCCCTGTAAACAAAAACATGAGATAAAACACAAAATGTGATTAGCTATAAAACAAACGGATATCTTGAATGTTAATTTATGTCTAAGTGGAATCTTAGATGAACACAGAGACTCATCTTTTCTTTAAGTTTTCTACATGAAAATATAAAATGTCTTTAAATCAACTGCAAAACATAATAACATTAAATGAATTTAATCTTCGAATATTGATCAAGAAACTGATTCCATAAAAGATACATTTAAAAAGTAACAAATTGCATGAGATTTCATATTTAATGTTGAACAAGAAACTGAATCCATAAAAGATAAAATAAATTGACATGATTGATTTTTAACAGCAACAAATTGCATGAGATTTTATATATTTATCAATGAAACATGTACATTGATTTAATTTATTAAATTAAAAGTGAAATATTTATTAAATGCCTGACTCAACAAAAACCATAAGAGATATAAATTAATCAGCGTTAAAAAGTCAGTTTTGATGGCAGAAATGAATATTAAACAGAATTTAAAAGTCAGTTAAAAAGATTAAAAACTGGCTCTTCATTAACCTACCTGTTACCATATTTTTATACCCTTAACCCATGAAATGGGTAAACTACAATGAGATTGAAATAGGTTCAAAAACATCAAGCATTGGCACACGTATATATGTGTATGTCTGTCCTTCTGTATGTTCAAGGGTATCTTCTAGTCGAGCTTACTCGATTAAATCCTTCCAACTTGTTTATGAATGTATTGTTATATCGGGAACTCTCAAAGCCGAGGCCAAGGGTCCCACCAAGATAAATTACAAAGAGATTAAAATATTTTCAATTACTTTCTGCGGCCAAACAACCTTCACCTCATGTTAAAAGTGCTAGAACCGGTTGCGAATTATAAGTGCGCGAAGTAAGAAAAACTGATAACTAGAAGTATGCAATACTTTTAAAGGTAAAGAAAGAATTCCAGCCAAACAAGTAAGGCAGCTATCATCAGTATACCGACTATTATATACACTTTAAGCAAAAGCTAATTGTGTTTTTTTCGAGTGTATTAAAAGTGATTACAATTGACACAAAAGTAAAAATCTGTTTAAAGTATCATAATAAATGTGATTGCTCATATGAAGCTTACATAATCCTCTTATGTAAAGAGATTATTTGATTTAATGTAAAGCTCTTTAAAGTATTTTCGTATGTTTTTCTGTTTAAATACGTTTTATACTGAAATCTGTTTAAAAATAAACCGAAAGAGAGGAAAAATACACTGCTTAAAGCATTTTTTTCATTTTATTTATTTGTCTTTGGTTTGACAAAAAAATTCTAAAATTGATAAAAACCATTTGCAAATTGCCAAAAAGGCCAAGCAAATGGGCCCCAAATTGCGTACACATATTTATTTTAAGAGTATGGAAACATAAATAAACAGCGATAAAGTACGTTTAGTGAGAGTTATTGATATTTATGTGTGTGTATATATTGGAGAAAATATATAGAAATATATTGTAATTTGTTTTGTTTGTGATAATACTTACACCAAATGCACTAAAACGTTTTCGTCGCGGATGTGGATCCTGTTTGTTGAGAAAGACCTCGGATTTGGGTCTGGGTGGCTTCTTGGGTCGCATAACGACATGCGAATGGTATTTCATCTCCTCCCTGATGTCCTCATCAAGCAGCTTGCTGTCCGATGAGACAGACAACTGTCGCTGTACCCGATCATGATGGTCAGTGCTATCCGTGCTGCGCCAGTCTGATGTTGAAAGATGAAAGGATGAAAAGAGAAACAGAACAGAAAAAGGGAATCGTTAGCCAAAGGGAAACATTTTCTGTGTGCAGCGCTTAATGAGTTGTACAAGTGCTGGCTGCAGTTACACTACTTAAAATCTAAATTAGTAGGAGAAACAGAAGAACAGAAAAAAAGAAAAGAAATGCCGACAAATGGCCAGCTGTGGAGGACCTTCAAGGACCGCGACGAGTGCGGGCATCCCAAAAAGGATTGTTGGCAATGCATATAATGAGCGCGCAACCTCGACGACTTGTTAGCAAGTTTCCTCATTAACCAACAAAATAAATGGGGGCAGCAGAATAGCAGGAGCAGACGTTGCCGTTGCCGTTGCTGCTGCTGTTGCATCCACCAACCAACCATCATCATCATCATCATCAATGAAGAGAAGAGCCTTGAAACATTTGGTGAATGCACAACCCAGAAACTCTTTGGGCAAATACACAAAAATATGCCATGTTTACACGACAGGCAGCCACAGTTGCCACAGTTGCCACAAAAACCACCCAAACCGAATCCGAATACGAATCCGTAACGGAATCGAATCCGTTGCATACTGAATAATACACAAGCGCAAATATAATAAAAATGTTTCAAAAGAAAAACAGGCAGCAGCGGCAGAAGCAGAAACAGCAGGAAGGCAGGTTAAAAAGTTGGTCTAGGACAAAGTTTTTGCAGCTGCAACAAGCAGCAGTGGCAGCAGCAGCAGTGGCAGTGGCACAGGTTGTAATTGAATGCCGACAACCTGGTACCTGGGTAAGCGCAAATGGGCGTTAGCGTGGGCGTAACGTTGAGTCCAGCTAGATGTGTTTGCCGGCACTGGGTCACCTAGTAACCTGCTGCTGCTGCTGATGATTATATTCATTGACTTGGGAGCAGCAGTGTCGTGTCATGTTGTCGTCGTCGACGTCGACGTTCTCGGTTGTCGTCGCTCGCTTTCATTTGCTTTAGCAATTTGTTTGCATTGCCACTGACACGCCCACACATATACGCCCTCCAACACATATATATATATATATATATATAGCTATCGCTCTTCAGTTTACTACTCTGGTGTACGCTCTGTTTGTTTGGCTTTCTATTTGAGCACTAATTACATTTTAAATTATGTTTGCTTTTGGCTGCTGCTGTTTCTGCTGCTGCTGTTGCTGTGGATGCTGCAGTTGCTGGTCCCGTGACTGTTGTTGCCACCTGCACACAAGTGTACGTGTGTGTGTGTGTATATCTGTGTATCGTTGCTTCATTGAGATATTTATATATAATATAGTTGTGGCTGCTCGCGGGGAGAACAGAACAGAACAACAGAAGCAGCAGCAGCAGCAATTTCAGTTCAGCAATTCTCGTAAATTGGTTTTGTTACAGCTTAAAGGAAAAAACTGAAAGCGGGACAGAAGGGAAGGGTAAGGGAAGTCTACCAGCTATAAGGTGATATAGTATTTTTTTATTGCATACATGTGCTAAAATGTAACTCAATTTATTGTTCAAATACAATAGAGAGCAGCAGCAAATGTTTTCCATATTTCATTAAAAAAAAATCAATTTAATGGAATTTTTTTTATTGAAAACTTTTCCATTTACAACTAGTTTTCAGTAATAGCAGAATTCTCTCTCATATTTGTTTCCACATTTTCTTAACATTGGTTAAACCTTTTTCTAAAATTGCATTGCAGCTTTTATTTTGTTTTTTTTTTTTTTAGTTTTTTTTGGTTTTTTGGTAACCCACATTTTCTGCATAGAAAACTCGAACTCGGAACTCGAAAGTTCCATACACAACGATGCTACTAATAAATTTATATATTCACATACGTATACATATGTATGTATTTACTACATAAATGTTCGCAGTCAATGGCCTGACCATAGTAAAAACTTCACTTACGAAACTCGCATTCAAGAATGTTTGCCCCTGCCCCTCACTCTCTCTCCTTCTCACTCCCCGTTTTCATGTCTATGTTATCTTCATACGCTCTCGGGTCCCATTTTGTTTTCACGCCTCCCCAAATACAGCAAAAGCGAATAAAAACAAGTAAGATTGTTTTTGCTTGTTTATGTGTTGAGGGAGTGTTGGCTGGACTAGGAGATACCCATTAGTTCCGCTTTTCAGTATGGGAGAAACCCGCTTTGAAAGTTTCAGATTTGTTATAGAAGATTGATTTGTCATGCTTCTTTTCCACTCTTGATATGTCTAGGGTATACACAAGTTATAAAAAAGGCAAACGAAAAAACTAAATAAAACAAAATTTAATATGCGAGCGCACAAGATGTTCACTGGCAAACGGAGAAGCAGCAGCAGCAGCAGCAGGAGTAGACAGGAGCATTCAGGCAGGCAGCAGCTCTTCCTGTTTGCCACTGCCACGCCGCCAGACAGACAGTCAAACAGACAGAGAGAATGTTGAGAAATTACTAACATAAAAATTAAAAATTCAACAGCAGCTGATTGTGCACAACAGCAACAAGAAGCGAAATAGCGACAGCAGCAGCAGCAGTAAAAAAAAAAAAGTAAAACTTTGGGCAAACTTGCCGGGCGGGCTACACAGGATATCAGAGAGATATGTATTTATATATATATATATATATATATGAAACAGTGTCGGGGCTTCTGCTGTTATCTGCGTGAAATGGACGACGATGCTTGCTGAAAGCTAATCCGACTGTGAATCGCATGTGGCACAAACACACACACACACACACTCAAACTCATACTCATTCAATGGATAAAGCACAAGAAGAACATTACATAGTACACATACATATTCTATGGCAAATGTTGACGGCGATTAAATGCGCAATATGCGCCATAAATGAGCCAAATAAAAGAAAAACGAGCCAAGCGAGGATCGAGCTTCCATAAAAATGAAAAAAAATTGAAGCAGTAGAGCAACCACCTCTCTACCCATACCACACCCTCTCCACCCCTCTCTGCTATCTTAGCCCTTCCATTCTGTATATGACGACGTCAGATTCTCATCTTCTCGTCTCGTCGATTCGTTGTCCTGGCAGCCTTCTTCCTTGGCTTCAGTTCAATACCAAAGAAGAAAAAAAAAAAAAATGAGCCAAGCGATGAAAACCATTTGATTTGCAAAAATTGACTGAGCATTGGCAAAGTGGCTGTAAAATTGCAAAAAAAAACGAATAGAGTGGGTGAAGCGGGGTAGAGATTTCTACTTTCTTATATGGGGCCTGGGCACTTATTTGGTATATTAGAAAGTTCTAAAAGTCAAATCGAATACTCGTGTGTGATTATTGTGCCAACAATGCCAATGGCAATTCAAGAGACATTTCGAATGTCAGAAAGCAGAAAGCGATAATCATTTGGCAATGATAATCCTATGTCGGAACTCGGAAATGGAATAAGAGTTGGCAATGCTCCTTCTCTCTCCCTCTTTCTCTCTCTCTGTGTGGGAGACATACATACATACATAACGACCATATAAGTACTTGAATATTAGTGTTTTGGGCTATTGATATTGAGACGGTATTGGAAACTGTAAACTGGGGCAATGCAGCAATGTGCTATGAGCTATGAGATAATGACTTCGAATGCAAATTTACACAGATTATTTGATTTGGCAACGCCACACTATTTGCTATTTGCCGTTATATGCATTAAGTTGGCTGCGGCTAGTTATTATGCAAATAACAGCTGAGAAGGTGTGTGTGTGTAAGCAAGTTATTGTTTGTTACGGAGCCGAGAACAAATAAACTAACTCCTGGTATAAGTATCTAATTAAAATGTAAATGTAACTAATGATAACAATATGCTATTCTCACAGAATACAGAACACAGTAAGGTTATGTCCTTACTTGAACTTGTAGTCGTAAGTTATGCAGTGATATTTGTTTGGCCCCGGCATTGCTTTTATGGCATTCATAAAGTTATATGGCCAGTTTCAGAGATGCACTCAAACGAGCACTCAAACGAGCACTGAAACATTGCCGTCGAAATCTTATCTCGTTTCTTTTCTTTACCCCTTTTCTCTTCTGTTCTTCGGAACTCCTTAAACGCCGCCTTTATGCTTAAGTTTTATTACTTTCCACACTAAAAATCTCTCAAGCGTATAACTTGAAATGCAAACAGAAATCAGAACAGGAAACAGTTCACAACGCAACACAAAAAAAAATATAAGAAAAAACAAAAACAAATTGAAAAAGAAGGCAAGAGAGATTGCAGAAAATTCGCGTGTAAAATGAAAACAATGAAAATTATGCAAGCGCATTACGAAATACCAGTAGAAAAAATAAAAAATATATATATGTATATGGAAAAAATGTGTCATACAAAAAACGGAAATGATAAAAATAGCGGGCGCTAGAGCAGCAGACTGTGAAGGGTTTTTGGAAGGGGCAGAAAGACAGAGAGAGAGAGAGAGAGAGGGAGCGGGTAAGGAAGTTACTGGATTGTCGCTGATGTAGCCTGCCTCTTAGTGGTCATAGTTATGCAAATGCTATGCAAGGATGTCACGTCCTGCTGTTACTTAAAGCCCAGGCACACACACACACGCACACACAACACAACACACGCACACATGTTGTTAAAAGAAGGGGAGGGTGCATGGAGTGGCTGGCCAGAACATCATCTTTCCCCCGAGGCAGAGAGAGAGCAAGAGTCTTCAGGCGGGCGACTCTTGTTTGCATAAATGTATGTGTATAAGCATGCATGTATGTATGTGCATATGTGTGTGCGTGTGTACATGCAACATACGCATCTGTTGGCTTGTTGGAATATCGCAACTGTTGTTGTTGTTGTTGCTGCTGTTGGCCTTTTGCATTATTGCATATTATTCGCAATTCCTGTTTACTACTCATATTTGTTTTTGGCTTTGTGGCATTATTTATGGCATGTGTGTGCAACTATGTATGTGTGAGTGTGTGTGTGTGCGGAACTGGAAGTGTATAAGCATAATAAAAATCACAGAGCCACAGAACTGCTGAGTGGGTCAGTGTCTCCTCACTAACCCCCCTGAAACCCCTATCTCACCAACGAAAGAAACACTAGTGTGACAGCTATAAAAAAATGAGTTGGGCATAAAAAAAATGTTTTTTTTTTCTTTACTTTTCATTTGCATAAGTATGAAAACGGCCCTCAAATGAGCCACCTACTACGTTTTATGCAAAAAGTGTATTTATGCCAACTGCATTGCCCCCAAAACAGCACTATGATACATGAACTTTATGTGGTTTTATATTCTAGTTACCCTGTACTTTAAATGGGAAAAAGTTCTGATGAGCTAAGGATTTGAGACTCAAACTAAACGATTTGTGAATAAAGTTTTGGTTTTGAGAAGTTAAGAAGAAGAAGTTGAGGATAAAAGTTTATTAAACCTTTTTTTGGAGCTTAGAAATGTATAGAATGGTTAGAATTGAATCTTTCTATCTTTTTATAACATCTTAAGTATTTTGTCGGGTTATCTGGAGGTCAATTTCGCTTGGTTTCCTTTAAACCTTAAACTAAATATAATTTCTAAACCTTTCCAAATCATCTTAAGTATTTTGAATGGTTATGTGGTAGTCAAACACTCTTGGTTTCTATTAAAAATTAAACTAAATATAGTTTCTGAACATATTTTAAGTGAAATATTCTAATCTTCAAGTTTAACCTTCACCAAAATGTTTCTCAGTTTCTCATCTCTTTTACGTAGTATCTCTCAGTCGTTCACTTCACTACATTTCACATCTTATTGTTATTATTCATATACGCGTGTCGCGCATTTGTGTAAAAATTTAATAAAGCAAAGCATTTGAGGCAAACACGCGTTGCAAACAGAAGTAGCAGCCGCAGCCCGTTGCCTCAAAAATCCCAAATAACCAACCCATTCCACATCCATTCGAAACAAATAAAATATGTATATGTATGTTTATGTGTATGTGTGTTCTGTTTGCCAGTGTCTCTGCCATATTTATGCAGAAAAGGAAAAACCTGTCAACCGGGAGTTTTGTTAGCTTCCTCTCGGCGCTTCCTTGGCCGTCGACGCTTATTGGCATTGGCATGCGGCAGGCAAAGTGCGGCCAGGCAGGAAACACAATTTTGATAAATGCAATGGCATAAAGCGCTCTCTCAACGACGATGGCCATCGACAACGCATTTCAAATTGGGCAACAAAACTGCTGGAAGAACGACTCCAAAGCCGCACCCGAACCCCGCACCCGCACCCAGAACCCCAATCCCAAACCAAACAACAAAGTTGACCAAAATGTGTGTGCGGCGGGGAACATTTTATCTCGTTGGCGACATCAAGTGTCCTTCGCTTCCAGCTGAAACATTTTTGCGCTGTTTTATTTGTTTTTTGTGGCGCCCCCGCACCCTTTGGGCACTACCACCCTCTCGCTTGCCTCTTGTGTGTGTGAAACAGAAACATGCTCGCGCTGTTATGTTTGTGATTTATTATTCAGGCCAGAAATTAAATTTTCTCTTTTTACTGCATCGAGACTTTTCGTTCTGTGTTTGTTTTGGCAGCCCTTTTTGGTAGCACCCACACCCACACCCCCTTCCCTTCCGCACCAGCACCCACCCAACGTTTAGTGCCTCAAATTTATTGTGTTGTTGCTGAATTCAATTACAAAGATGATAACCAAGGAACAGAAAAGGCCAATACCAGCAGCAACTCCAGACAACAACAGACTAGAAAGAGACTTGAGTCGAGTCTCGACTCCAGACAATTGCAGTCAATGCCAAAGGGATTTTCAATATTGCATCCTTGAATGTTGTTTGGAATCCAACCACTTTTCCAATCCTTGGCAACCGCCCGACCTGCCCTCCGTTAAGCTTTGTGGCTGGCTTATGGCCATTTGGAGCTTCGTAAATGTCTCAATATGAAAATGATAACCCGCTGCGTTTTGTCATTACTTTTGGCTGTCGACTGCACTCGACGTTGTTCGGGGCTCGACTATAACGATGACTATGATGACGACAGAGGCCAAACTACTCTACACAAAATGGGTACAAAAACACAAGCAGCTTAACCAAGGAACGACAATGGAATGACATCTATTTTAATGACATTTTGAAAGCTTTGCGCATAAAATATGATCATTTAAATTGCTGTCAACAACACACATAGTACAAAAAGCGAACACTAAATGAGCAAAAAACAAAAGAGGGGAAACTAATAAAAGTCTAAAGCTATTTCCGGCTACAACATGCAAATAGTTAAGGCTATTAAACTAAAACTAAAGCTAAGGAGAATTTTGAAGTGTGTTTTATTATTACCTTGTGGTTTATTATTATCATTTTTCGCAGATTCTTGTGCTAAAAATAAAAGGTAGAAAAAATATGCAAACATAAATTAAAAAATTCGGTTTTGTGGGAGAGAAAAAAGCAAAGTTCAACAAGCTAAGCGTGTTTGAAAAAGAAATAAATTGCATTTTAAGTTTAGATTAGATAATATTTAAGAAGTAAAAGCGTTGGTAAAGCTTAAGAGAGATTTTTTAATGGTATAGGATTATAAAGAGTTTAAAAAGCTTTTTTTTTAAATATAATAAATAAGTAAAGTTAGGGTTTTAATAATCATTTTAAGTAAGCTTGTATTATAGTATTATAATATATTTTTTTGCATAAATCTTTACTAGTCTTGCAAGATACATGAACTTTATGCGATTTTATGTTCTAGATACCATGTACTTTATATGAGAAAAAGTTCTATATTTCAAACTCAAAGTGAACAATTTGTGAACCAAGTTTTGGTTTTGAGAAGTTAAGAAGAAGCTGCGGAAAAAAGTTTATTAAACCATTTTGAAGCTTAGAAATGTATAGAATGGTAAGAGTTCTATATTTTTACTATTGATTTCCTTTTTTATATAAACTAAACATATTTTCTAGATTAGCTTTCTTAGATGTTACTCTAATCTTTAAGTTTAACCTTACTTTGAGCTCGAAACTTATATATATTACTTGTAGTTTCATTTTAAATAAAATCGAATCCCGATGTTTACCTACAAGCCTTAGGCTAACCTTTAGAGAGAAAATATCATATATTATTGTTTGACTGGTTAAACAGCTCGTAAATGGCAGTCAGTCAATCAGTTAGTCAGTCCATTTCAAACATAATATAATATTCTCTTACAACACACACAAATGACATTAAAATCCACAATAAAGCTGACAAGCCCATTGTTTGCAATTTATGTTTTTTACTTGCAACTTAATCAGGCATAAATATATGTATCAAGCATTTAACAAACAATCGCACATTCACATCGATTTATAACTGGTTGCATTTGGAAGAAAGAAATCGAATTGCCAAAAGTCAAAGTTAGAGTTAGGAGTTGCGACTCGGTTATTTCACGCTTGTTGACCAAACAACGAGAGCAGAGAAGTACTTAAACTTTGGTTGGGTTTAGTATTGCTGGTGCTGCTATTCCAACTTTGTTGTTGACAAATAAAAGCATAAATCGCGCGTAATAATTGGCCAAAAAGCACATTTAATGGCTTTATTCTCTACGACAACGATTCGGCGACTTCGACTACCGTTTCAAGGACGAGTGGGACAAGGACAATGTAATAGCTGGTTGCTTCTGTTGCTGCTGTTGCTCGTGGTCAACGAGTCGTTAAAAGATTTACTTCTTGGTTATATTTCTTTTCGCACGCCCGCACACACTCTCACACACACAAACACTCACGCACAGCCTCACACACTCTCGAAAGAAGGAGGTTGAAATTTGGCTCGTATGTTGCCATATTATTGAATAAGAAATTGACATTTGATTAGAGATTTTCCAAAGCTTTTTCTTCCCGTTCCTAGTTCTAGTTCAGGAGGATCCTGTGTGTGTGTGTGCGTGTGGGAGTGTGGGAGTGTGTGTCCTGTGGCTTGTACGCTTTAGCCTTTAGGGGTCTGTGTGGCCAGCAGCATAAACACCAGTATATATCCTTTCGTTCATCACTTCCAATTACCGCTTATTTATTGCTTCATTTTCACTGAACAGCTCACAGAGAGAGAGAGGGGAGAAAGTCGATTCGACTTTGAGTTCAGGAAGGCAGGAGCAGAAGCAGGAGCAGGAGGGATAAATTGATTTGTGTGCGTATGTGTGTTTGGATTAAGGCGACGAACGGCGGCGTCTAAGGAGTTTGTTGCCCGAACATAAACTCTTTTTCTGGCCATTAGATGCCCTGTAGCTGGATTTATTAACAGCAAAAAGAAATAGCAAAAACACAGGGAAACCAAAACAACAAGTAAAACTTGCCAGTTGATTGTGTTTAATTACTCAAACTCAGAGAAACCCGAGAAACCAGAGGCCATGCCATGCCATGCCAGAGCAATGTCGAACATTGATTTTCATTTGCGCTCTAATGAAAAGCGTTTCCAATTAGAAAACATTGCAAAAGGGCTGCTATTGCTGCTGCGAGCTGTGATTTTACTTTGTTGTTCTTGTTCCATTGACGACTTACAAGACGAAAAACACGTACAAACAATTTGCTCACAACGTGAGACCAGCAAAATTTTGTAATTGCCGGCAGACGACGGGTTGAAGGCGTTCGGTTTTTTGGGTTTGTTGACAGCAATTTGATTGGTCGCCAACACATAATTACTCATGCCACATGTTGCACGGGGCGACAAGGCGACGAGTTAATAACGAAAAAAGACACACATTCAATCATCTGTCTGTCTGCACGAAAAAGTGTTTTTGTTTGAACTCGAAAAAAAATATCAAGCTTAACTTCTGTGTCAACAAAGTTTATAATTAAAATCGTGTGTGTTTTTTGGGTTTTGGTGTGAAATAATTGGATGCAAACATGCAAAAAATGTTATAATTAACTTCAGGCTACAAAATATATAGTTGGAAGTCTCAGTTTTGACCACGTAAACTTATAGGGAAGCCTTAACCCATTCCCCAATGCGTTAATCTATAGAAAACCGCTGACTTAGTCAGTTATCTGTCGTTAATCAAAACATATATATACTTAGTTAAGAAAGAAAACCGATTTCATTGTTTTCGTTGATCGCCTTAAAGCTTTTCGACAACAGCAGCAAACAGCACTTTGATGTTTTCGTTTTCTAATTAACTGACAAGCCGTTTTTGCCGAAGTAAAAGCCTCAGAGCCACAGAGAGTCTCAGTTCGAGTCTCGTGCAACAAATCCATCAAGTTACAACCACGTAGCAGCAACAAAAACTTGGAGGAGGACAGACATAAGGATATGCGGACATACTGTTATACTGTGTAATACCCAATGCCACATCCTGACGAGACGAGACATGCAGGCAAACATAAACGAAGGATATTACTTAACAAATTACATAAAATTACTTTTCTTCTTCAGACAAACAAAACAAAAGCAGGCAGGCCAGAGGGGTATGGCCAGAGGAAGGGGGAGAAGGGAAATCGCTTAACGATTACAGGAGTATACAAATAGACATTTGCAAGACACAGACTGACTGACAGGCAGGCACAGGCAGTAGGAAAATCTTTCCTGTCAAGTCGAAATATTGTTTACGCCTAAAAGAGGGGAACTACGAAAGTTAAGGGTTGCGTTGAGGGGTTAGGGTAAGGGTGGTTGGGGGTTAAATTTACTTTTGCCTACCAAACTTTGCCACTTTTCGACATTTGTTGTTTGCATTGCACAAACAACAACAACGAACAAACGAAAAACAACAGAAAAACAAATGCAAAGCATAAAATCCAAACAATTGGCGCGGCATCATTCATCATGATCCGCACATATGACAGCATATTTTATATATAGAAGGCGTAACTAATGTGTGTGTGTGTGTTATGGTGGCACACACACACCCACACATACACTCTCGAATCAGAGGCTACTGACAAATGACGTTGATGCTAATTAAAAGCGGAATTCGAGACATTTATGCATGAAGACAGGCGCCAGTTGCGAGTGGTAAATGGGTGCCGGTTAGGGGTTGGGGTGGGGGTAGGGGTCATGTATCAAGTAACGGTACACACAATGTGTAATGGATATGACGAAAAGATGACGAATGCAAAGCGGAGTGGGCGGAGATTTGGGCTAGTGTAATACGGCTTCCGGTTACATTTAATGAAATTCCCAACAAATACAATGCCAAAAAAGTAAGTGGACCAAAAAGAGAAGGAAAGGACAAAAGGGGGGCGTGGTGGTGTGTGTTAAATGCAATTACTTAGTAACGGAAAATTAGTGTTGAGCATTTTGTGTGTGCATAATTTGTTGCATTTACAGACTCAAGCACACACATGGCGTATGCTTAATTTCCGACTGTGCTTTTTGTACAAACGACACCGGCAACGTTTTAAAAAGCTGCACGTGTATGTGTGTGTATGAGTGTGTGTTGCAAATTATGCTCATCACTGTGACACAATTAGCGTGTGGAACGCCCCTCCCCCCTCTCTCTGTCGCACCACTCTAAAACACAAAACGCATGAGGGAACGGCAACTTAACCCTAATGGATGGATGCATTCCCCAACACTGGCAGGCAGGCAGCGGCAGTGGCAGCTGTTGGCGGCAACTCTGTAATTTTCTCATTTTTAGTTTGTATGAAAGTCATTTCATGCATGCGAAATTAGTTTATGTGCACAATTTCAAAAGAAGACTGGCGAAAAACAAATAGCAAATATAAAAGGAAGCCAAAGGGAGAAGAGAGCAGGAGCCAGAGCCAGAGCCAAAGCCAGGCCAACAGGCAGTCAAAAGCACACCGAAAAAAAACCGCACAGAATTTCACACTAAACGTTGCCATTATGCAACATTGTTGCGGGTGAAATTCCCATCCCGTCCCGGTTCTCCTTTCTTTTTTTCCCGTTTTTCGGTAAATAGTGTAATGGTGGCAGCAACAGGAAAAGCGGAAACGGCGCCACTTCCATTAGAAAAGCTTAACCCTTTACTGTAATTTGAAGCCAACATGCAGCATTTGTCTTTGCAACATGCCGAAGGGCTTTTCCATTTAAGACTGCAAACAAGTTGGGTGTCACATGCAGCTTAAGTTTAACAACTCTCTTCTTGATATACCTTTAAAAATATTTCTCAACTTTTCAACATTTTCTAATCATATGAAATGACATTACTTTAGATTAGATTTCTTGTTGGTTAGGCCTTTTATTTATTATCAAATGACAAAAGCAGAGATGAGAATTTTTAACAGAATTCCCGTATATATATTTATATATATATCAAAATCACAAACATTCAATCTTTCACTCAGGCTGGGATTGCAATTTGTCGTCGTTTGGATTATTTACTTTATGGCCCAGCGATTATTTGTTAGACGAAACGGAAATTGCACAATGGCCAACACAAAATGAATTGATTTCTAATATGTATTTGTTGAATCCACAATCATACGGAAAAGAACGAGCAACATACACAGCAGGTGACTTGGCCAAGAAGCAAGAGGGCTAAGAAGCAAGAGGGCTGAAAAACCACACACAACGAATTCAATTGTTGGTATATCTATATCTATCTATATGTGAAGCGAAAAGGGAGCAAAAGGATAATACTTGGTGGCAGAGAGAATTCAATTTACTTGCAACTGATGCAACTTGCAACTTGCTTTCATTGCCCCTTGAAAGCATACTAATAAGCACTAAAATATATATAAATCCATTTTACTTTTGATACAATTTACAGAATATTATTACAAGCGCTCGTTAAATACATAAAAAAGAAAATATATTTCTATATATAAATCAGGATTTAAGTAATTGAAAATTGTGCTTTGGCCTTTGGTATATAGTAGCTTCTGTATTTTTTAATTAACTTCAAAAGGTTTGCTCAATAAACACAGAACAGAGACTCTGTGATGGCTCTCCTCATGTCCCTGTCTCCTCGTATCTGTTGCTTGGTTATTGGCCACTGATTTGTGGCAACGGGCAAATAAAATAGAGTGAGGCATGAATGTGAACGTGAATGGTGAACGTGAACGTTGCACTCTCCTGGCAATATATCACCGAACTGCAAACTGCGAAAAAAAAATGAGTTGGGGGAAAAAAAGGCACGCTTTTCCGTCAAGCGTTCGTCATAAAAGCAATCGTAGTACGGTCAGCGCGAATTGTTTGCCCCCGAGGCATGCAACAACACACACAACAGACAACAGGCAACAGAGACAACAACAGAACAAGCGTAACAAGCGCGGGGACGAACGACTCTCTCTATGGCTTGGCTCAAAGAAACAAAAGACACGTAGACAATTCCAAACAGGGACAACAACAACAACAACAGATGGCAATGGCAATAGAATGCCAACGGGGCCATCAACACACACACACACACACACAGACACAAACACACATAAAGCAGGAGCAAACCAGATATAGACCCCAACGCACTCAAATGAGACATTCGCATCTCGAATGAAACTGCAAAAAAATGGAAGCACAGTGGTTGGGAGTATGCATGCACACTGGTATGAGAATGAATGATTAAAGATTGACCAGAAACAGAAAAAAATGTATATAAAATTGTGTAAACAATAAACTGACAGTTATTAAAATAAATCAAACGACTTTTACAAAAGAGATGATTAAAGGATTATCGTTGTAAATATGTCAATATTAATTCCAAAAATTAATATTAATTAAATACCATTAATAAATGTATAAATATGTGTCAATAAACTTTCAATAGAGACGAAATATGGCACAGGTTTATAGATGAAAATGAAATTGAAAATAAATCATTAAGTAATCGATATATCGATATAAATTGAACAATGAAAAACTTCATAGATATTTTATCAATGATAAAACCTATTTCAAATAGTCCTGTGTAGACTTGAATTTGGCCAACTTCAATGAATGAACATATGAACATGACTTTCAACTTTAATCATGAAATATACTTTCCCATCCCGATATCGATATAATACAAATCTTTGCTGAAATGTTTTTGCTTTTTACACTAATATTCCACTTATTTCTCTTTCTTATTTCTTGAGCATTATTAAGTTCATTGCTTGACTTTCAACTTTAATCATGAAATATACTTTTCCATCCCGATAACATATCGATATAATAAACATCTTTGCTGCAATCTTTTTGCTTTTCCCACTAATGTTCCACTCTCTTGCCCCCCAAAACCTCTTATTTCTTAAGCATCTCAAGTATTTTGAGAATATATTTTCTAATTTGTCTTTCCCCCCGAAAAGTTACTGATTGATTAATCCATCAGTGACAAGAAGACAGCATCTATATACATTTATGTGTAAGTGCTTACTGTTCTCGAACCACAAACATGTCCAAACTCAACCATCGACCATCGGTCGTCCTCCCTCTTCAAAGTCCAATCAGTCGCTTAAGTAGAGGCTCTGGACGCATAGTGCTTTTGTTCATATGTAAACGACAATCAACTTGAAAAGCAGCCCCCGAAAATCGTAATGGGAATAATTTGCAGCAATTTCATTCAAAACCAAAAAAAAGCCTCTTTCACACGCACACACACATAGACATGCGAGACTGGACCAGTCACGTAAATGACAATCAAAATTTGAAGTTGTCTGGGCAAAAAGGAAGGCGACCACAACGAGCCTATACGTCCTATACTTCCTATATATATGTATATCCTTCTGCAATGTGTCGAACTGACCAAATCAAATGCTTCGTGCTCTGTGTGTGCCCCAAGGCTGTCATAGTCAACGCAATAACACACTCACATGCTACATGCCACATGCCTTATCTGCAGTGGCAGCAGACGGCAGACAGCAGACGGCCGACAGCAGGACGCAGGATTCAAAATAGGACACAGGAGTTGAAACACAATCTCCCTTTAGACCAATACAAATAGGAAACCGCAGTTGAAGCTGCTTCTAATCTAAGCACATCTACACGTATGTGTGCGAGTGCCAGTGTGTGTGTGTAACAAGGATACCCGCACACACACACACAACGAGCGTTAGTTACAACGGCCCAACCGTCACTTTGTCATATTATGAATCCTAATTTCGTTGGAGGCCGTGACCTGCGGCTTCCCACACATGCCAACGCCGACACCCCTCCCGCACCCCTCCCTCAACAGACATGTTGTATGAGTTCCTGATGACGTTATGGATACTTTAGCTGTCAGTCAAAATGTATGCGCGTTGATTGCCAGCGACAGAAAGCTTAAAGATTATTATTAAAGATGTTTTTTGTGGCAAGCATTTTTACTATGTCTTGTCAGCTCGAGTTAAGGGCGGATCGGGGCGCTGGGGTTGTCCGGGTAAGAATTTATAATGACAAGCGTGAATTTTTATATAACGCTACTTTCAAGCAGGAGGCGTGGCATACTCGCTGCCCCGGGGGGCATTGTTAGCCTCAGTCAGTTGCAATAAAATGTGCGTCAAAATTGTCTTGCTTTTTGGACTTTTTTTTTCTTTCTTTCGTTTTTTTGGGTGGCTATCTCGCTGACAACTATTAAAAAGTTTACAACCCCCGCTGGCTAGTAGAAAGTAGAAAATAAAATAAAATACCAAAAAAAAATTCCAAAAAAAAGGACAACTCGTTGTTCGTCTTTTTTCGGGGTGTCGGTCTCTATAATGAGCTTAGTATGCAAAACTGCGGCGAATTGTCAAAAAGAAAAAAGAAGAAAGATTCATTTTTGGACAGTTTCTTGCGGAAAATGATGATGGGGGCTACAACAACACACAGAGAGACACAATGCTGAAAATTGGCTGCTGCTGCTGCTGGCAACTTTAAAATTATGGGGCGTGTGACAGATGGGAAGGGGGAGAAGAGTAAGGGTGAAAGGGAAGAGAAAGGAAGCTGTTCTAAACTTTTCTGCGTTAGTTGAACAAAGTTTTCTCACAGAACAGAATTGATTACATTGGCTCAACTTGCAGAGGGGAGGGGAGCGGCGGGGGTGAAAAAAATGATCTCATTACGACGACCAGGGAGTAAGAATTGCAGCAGCAGGAACTGATGAAAATGTTTTATTATGAGCTACTAAGCTTGTACTACACAGGCATTATTCATATTTATCTGCAACTGCAACTTGTGACACTTTTGTTGAAATTAAGTTGACACGCAGCTTGAATCAATGATGTGGAAATATCTGTTAGAAGAATATCTGTTGAAGAGCTTAAATAGTTTCTACAAACAAAAGGATCTAACTTTTATTTGTTGAAGAGCTTAAAGAGTTTCTACAAACAAAAGGATCTAACTTTTATATGGCAAAAAGTCTTTACTGATTAAGCCAAAGTACTCTCTTACTGAAAATGTTTTTAATGTCATGAACTTAACTCTCTTACCATAACACTTCTTCACAGCAATTAACAATGTTTTAGCATTCCTTCTTTCTCTCTTTTTTCGTAATCTCTGCCCTTACTTCAATGTAAACCTTTATGCAAATGGTGCGCGACAGCCGTAAAAACAGCCAAAAACAGGGAAAAAAGAAAAAAAATTAAACCGCAAATTTTCCATGTCAATGCATAAGTCGGTTCATTAGCCAAACCCAACCCAAGAAAACCAAAAAAACCGAAAGAGAGAAGGGAAAAAATTGTCTCACGCGAGAAATGACATCAAACAAAAATCGGCACAAAAAAACCACCAAAAAACAACAGCAAAAAGAAGAAAAAAAAAGAAAAGCACTTGCCAAACTAAATCATTAAAATGCGCCGCATAAAATTCACAAAAAAAAAAAAAAAAAAGAAAAGCCAAACAGCTCGAGGCGGAAACGGAAGCACACAAATACAAAAAGGCGACATGTTTTTGCTTCGTTAATAAACTGCAACGAATTTGACAGCGGTTTTTTCCCGTCTTCTTCTTGTTTTTGTTGTTGTGGTGGGGGTGCTTGCTGCTGGAAAAAAACCGCAAGGCGACGACGAGAAGGAAGTTCTTCTTTTAGACCGGGAAGCCCACCTAATGGTCGGAAGATTCAAGCGAGATACCAGCTACAATATACAAAAACAACAACCAACAAAACTGTCAAAGGGTTTCACACAGATACACAAATGGCACTTCTTCATACCCCCCACACCATCCCCCCCTACTCAGCAACTCAAAACAAACACCAAACAATGAAGCCTGAAAAAAACGGGCAGAGCACCGAGGAGAAAAAAAATCACTTAAAGTATTTTGCCAATAAATTTAAATCACAGACAGGCGGCGGCAAGGGAGAAGACACAAAAAAAGAAAAGCGTTGCCAAAAAACAAAACAATAGACAATGTGCTGAGGGGGAGAAGGCAGAGGGAGAAGGAAAAGAAAAGCCCCTTATGCGTAGGCTGAAAGAAAGCAAAACAAACGATGCGATAAAGCTGAAAGTAAGTGAAGGAAAAACAGACAAAAACTAGACAGCAACAAGACGAAGATAAGATACTCTCAAGAAGAGCTGGCTTATTGTGTTTGAAAAAAGTCAAAACTGTTATAGATTCAAGATATACATTTTGGCGAAAAGCTGTGTGGATAGAAAAGTCAAAAGTGATGAAACGTGATGAAAAATCAAGATAAAAAATTGGGGATAAAGATAGAAAACTGTTACAAGGCTGAGAAAAGTCGGAGTTGAAATCAAATCGAACTTCAATCTAACTTAGAATTTCGAGAAAACTTAAGATTTTCTATCTTTCCCATCGTGTTACATAGCTAAAAACTTATTTGTAATCAGAGATACAAGATAGAAAACGGTTACAAGACTGAAAAAAGTCCTAAATGAAATCAAATCAAACCTAAATACATCTTAAAGTGTTGAGAACTTATAGAACTAGAAGACACAAAGACAAAAGATAATCTTTCTGAAAGTGTTACATATCGAACAACATATTCAAAATACCCAAAACACACAAGTATAACAAACAGAAAATAAACAAATGTTGTGAAAGACAAGTCACGGCCGCATCAAAAGCCAAATAAAATGCTGAAAGGATTTGGTCGCACGTGCAAATAAACTCGAAAAATCAAATGCAAAATACCAGTGCGACCTCAAAATTGCCATAAACCGTGGCAAGAGTAGAATGTGCCACATACTATATGCCCCACACACAAAGTGTTGCACTTAGTGACGACAAACAGAATGTGCTTGAAATTAAATACTCATAATTGCAAAGTGTCGACGATAATTGTTAACAGAAAAACATTTTTATGGCAGACCAGAAAAATGTCTTAAATGACAAATGTGTTATGCGAAATTTGCCAAATATGTTTTTTAAGCAATTTACAAGACCTTATTCTTCTTCTTTTTATTTTCGCGCTACAAGGCACAACTTTTGTAATGGCCTAATAAAAGGCAAAGACCTTTAAAAAAAGGCGAGGGAGATGATTTGAGTTTTTTTTGGCTGGCGCATAATTTGCGCATATAAACCATAATCTTTGTTAGGCGGCAGAAAGCCCCACGCCCCGCCCACGACATTTTGGAGAATAAATTGCGCATATCCTGGCAAATGAATGCCTGTCTGACTGCCTCAATCTCCCCCTCTGCTCCTCCACTCCACACACTAATGGCAAACAACAAGAACAACAACGTTGTCGAGTTGAAGATAACTTATAAATCATATAATCAGAACAGCTATAACAACAATAACAACAGACACAGAGAGAGAGAGAGTGAGAGTGAGAGAGAGAGAGAGAGAGGGAGACAGAGACAGCGAGACAGGGAGAGATAGAGAGAGAGAGGAACACTGATGCTCTCTAACGGAAGTGGAAGCAGCATGAAAAACTGAAATTGCTTTTGGGGGGGCCTGGATGGGAACTTTCTATCTAGAATTGGGAGATAGAGGAGATGGTGGTGGGGGGGATGGTCGACGTTGCTTACGGTCTAGTTGAGTGGGTGAATGTGCTTTCAAAGTGTGTAATTTATTGTGCGTTACATAACTTTATGATAACTAAAACTGAATGGTTCGCTGTTGGGTAGCATGAGTTGAAAGTTTATTGATAACAAAAACAAAAAAAAACCAAAAAAAAGACGAATTCTAAATTGAATTGTGTAAGCCAAGCGTAACAAAACTATCAATCATTAAAGAAGTAGGGAAAAAAGATAAGAAACAATTTAATGGCCAACTATTTTTTGGAGTTTTTCAAACTTTTTTGTGATTCAAATTAGTTATAATCCAATTTTTTGGCTAAACTTTGCCATCATCTAAAGTTAGATTTGATTTAAGATTTTATCTTTCACGTTAGAAAGATTTTTATGTTATTCAAATTAGTTATAATCCAAAGTAAGAGCAGTAAAAGTCAACTCTAATAATGATAAAGGAAAAGCTTAGCCACCAATTGACTTGGCATGCAACATGCAACTTCATTTCATGCTACAGGGGGGCACAAGCAGATAGCGTCACATTCATTTACACCTTGGCATTTCTTTCTCTGTGCCACAGTCAACCTGGTTGCCAGCTAACAGGTAATCCCAGCAGCAGCGCAGAATTCGCAAATGCAATAAGCAAACACGCCATCTGGCGTCAAGCAGCCAAAGTGTGTGTGATACATGGTTGTTGCTGCTGCAGACAGAACCTTGGCAATGCAGCACGCAGCTCTCACGTTGCAGGTTGCATGAATTGGTTGGCCTGGTGGCATGGTGGCATGGAGTGGCAACAAAAAGACAATGAAGCATATACAGCATACAGCACACACAGAGTTTCCATTTAACTATGAATAATTCTTCCAGTTGCTGCCTTTGGGGCGTTGTTGATACTCTTGATGATGTTGCTGCCGTTGCTGTTGCTGTTGTGCATTTGCTTGTTAATATTTTCATTTCCGTTGCTTTATGAGCCGATTCCGAAATGCCTAGATGCAGAAAGCAGTGTGACAGAGAGAGATAAAGAGAGTGAGATAGCAAAGGGGGCGAGGGTGAGATATGAGTTGAGTGCCCCGTTTTACAAGGACAATAACAAGAGCAACAGCTTCAAGTACATGAACAATTGAAGCAACAACACCAAAAGCAACAACAACAACAAATGAGGCTATTATAAGTACAAAGTCTTCGTCTTCATCATCATCCAGCATAATTTTCATCCCCAATCCCCATCCCCCAAACGCCATCATCTACATCGTCTGTTGCCTTATCGGTAATGTCAACGAGACTGAAAAGTCTCAAGAACTGCCATTGTTTGCATAAAATTGCAATTTACAATTATGACAATAAAAAAAACTCCATCTTCAAGGATATACACGATACAAAAGGAGCAAACGCATTGAAAATGAATGCGTCGGATTAACATAACAAACAGAGAGCGAGAGAGAGAGAGAGAGAGAAAGCGAGCGCGTTATGATCTGATAAACAAATTTAAGCACGCCTTTAAATGACAAAATTAAACAGATAATAAACAAAAATAAGCAAAGACCCGAGAAGTGAGGGAGGGTCACCGAATAAACATGCTTAACAAATGAGCGGAGAGTCTAAAGAGAAAAATGTGAAAATGCTGTTAAATGAGACAAAAATTTGATAAATTACTCGAAAAAAAATAGAGAGAAAGAAATGAAATTTTGTGCTGTGCTGTTCTGAATTGTTTATCTATGCCACCATATAGGGGTAGGAAATTTATATGCCCTTCCATAATTAGACATGCGGCATTGCCAGCCCAAATATTAGTTAAAGACAGCAGCAACAACAACAACACGAAGAACAACAACTTTGCCAGGCATAAATTACGACAGTCTGTGGGGAGTTAAGCGCTTGAAATACTCGCTATCATTAAATTAGTTTTGTGGCTCATGCTGACATGTAGAGGGGAGGGGCGACAGGCGGGGTAGGGAGGCAGCGCTCTCTTCTTAAATGAGAGATTATTGCGCAAGCGAGGCAATAAATTGTGCAAATCTTTATGAATGAGTTCGCTTAAAGTTGCCATACTGTTAGCTAGCTTAAAAAAAGAATTTATATAAAAGATTTTATTTTTTTGGTAATCGTTTTTCTTCTCGCTAGAATTATTCGGCAAATTACATGCGGAACGCCGGAAATTATGCAACGATTTTTGTTGTTTGTTAAATAAGCTAAGCTTTAAAGACTTTAATAAATCTGTTAAGGAAAAGATTTAAACTAAATTGCCACAAATTAATTAGACAATAATGCCTAAAGCAAGAAAATTTCATTTGTTTTGTTAGCTTATTATCACATTTAAGTATTATTTATAAGAATATTGAAAGAAGATTTAAGTTTCCTAAGGTTCAGCTGTTAGAAAATTACTCTTGAGCCGAATAATGTCTAAAGCAAGAATATTTCATTTGTTTTGTTAGCTTATAATCAAATTTTAGTATAATTCATAAGAATATTGAATGGAGATTTAAGTTTCCTAAGGTTCAGCTGTTAGAAAATAAAACTTTTGAAAAAACTTACCGCCATATCTGCAATTTGTTTTGTCAGCGGGTATATTGCCATTGGGTTCGAGGCGATCCAGATATTCCTCCGAATTGTAACCATTGAATGGAACTTTATTACCGTGATTATGATGCGAGCCACCGCCGCGATGATGATTATGATGATGGTGATGATGATGTGTCGAATCATCGCCATCCTCGCGGGAGATAGCTAAAAGTAAAAAGAAGACAAAAACACAATTAGGACATTTCTCTCCTTGTTTTTTACTATATATAACTTATGCTAATTGTTGGCTTTTATGTAAAATCAATTATTGCACAGCACTTAAACACTATTATTTCCTCACCATCAGCAAAAATTGAGTTTCTTTTCATATGGCCAGAGAAATTTAATGTCAAGTGGCAAAGAAATTCCCCAAGGAACTTGGCCACATTTCACTTAAGAGTTTGGTCAACGAAGGAGGGAGAGAGAGAGAGAGAGAGGGTGTGGAGAAGCATGTTGTAAGGGTTTTTCACAGCAATCAACGCCTTTGTGATGCTGCCAGTTTGTTTTTGTAGGCCAATATGCCAGGACCTGGACCCAGAAGCTGCCTGATTCATGCCACAAAAGGATGCGGTTCACAGGGTCTCTTCTTCTTCTGTTGTTCACAAGTCAATTGATGTTAGTGGGGGAGAGAGGGGTTTTTTGTGTGGCTTTGACTGCTAATGGCTTCATTTCGGACACCTCAAGGCAAAGTTAATGTCAATTTTATGAAATTATGCATTTGCCAATCTATAAAATGCTTAAAGGCTTAAATTTCACCCAAGAGGGTGACGACTTTAAAGTCAACATAACAGTTGGGACACAGGCAGTTGGGGGGGCCCAAAAATGGTGTTCGAATGTGTCGAATATGTAAATGAGTTGAACGGAAATAAAAAAAAGTGGAGCTGAAGCTAAGCTTTTGTACAAATTTGTACAGCGAAACAAGGTGCGCCTTCTAATTTTCAAAACGGAAATACAAAAGGCTCAAATAACGCCCCAGGACAGTCAAAAATGCAATACCAGGGGAAGAGTTTTTTGCCACAGGTAGGAAAAAGAAAAAAAAAAGTTGCCGCTAACGGAAATTGGCTTGGTATTAGCTTACAGTCGACATACATACATATATGTGTATCCCTTTGTGCCGCCTGGAGTTTTCACTTCACGTTTTTTTCGTATTTTGGCGGTTGGCTTTTTGAGCCTGCAATTTGCTAACGATATGCATACAGGACAGGACGATTGGGCTAAAAGAGCAAGGACTCATACGAATGAACATATATATGCTACTATATGCAAATGGCAAAAGCGCAAAAAGGATTACACACGTTTTAGTGCCTGAAAAGGGGGACTTTAACAACATAGGCAAGGCAGTCAATAAACTGTGATCAAGAGACATGCTCTCGGAATTGAAAAGGGGGGGAAGGGGACGTCACCGCTTCCTGGGTTTTATGAATTATGTGGAAAGGACAGTAAATACCCGAAATGTACAAACAAACATACATATATATGTTTAATTAATAGCCATCAGAGAAAGCTATCCCTTGGGAAGGGGCAAGCGTCAATATAGTACAACCCTCTTAGTCTGAGCTCCTGCCACGGATGATGTCAGAGGTGACGCCGGGTGTGGCAGGCGGCGTTGGTGGCAGGCAACACATTTGCAGATTGTATTGAATGAAAGCACAAATCACAAAATTACCGCAAATTGTCGCTACAAATAAGCAATTTATTTGCTTATATAACTCATGTGATGTCACACACATTCCCCCACACACTCACACACACGCACACACACACATGAACACACTCTTACAACATTCACAAACCACAGCAATGCAATTCCACTAAATGTGGCACTGCTGAACTTCAGCTGCGATTTCGTTGATATTTTCCTTTCATTTTGGTTTTTTTTGGGGTTGCCACACACAAAACGAAAATCTCATAAACTTGTGCAAAAACACGCAGTTATAAAGAGAATGAATGGTGGAGGGGAGGGGGAGGTTAGAGAGGGGCGTTTTGAAGTATATGTGCTAGGGCGGCACTCTTTGGGGGATTTCCAGCAAATGTAATCAATAAAATATGTTCAGCATGAACTAATACAACTCGCTTCGTTGGCATTACACAAAATGGCTCAAAGAGGAGCAAAAAGTGAGTGAGCTTTGGGTTAATGGCATCAAAGCATCGTTCATGCTTGTAATATTCTTATGCAATGTGAGAAGAAATCACACAAACACACACACTGACACATTGACTATGCATTGTGGAGTAGACAGTGCTTGCAAAACTGTAACAAACTTATTTTTGATAGTTTTTTGGGTGAAATTTGTAAAATGTGTTGAAAGTAGTTGGAAATAACTGGAAAATTAATATTCAAGAGCAGATAAAGGATATTGAAATGTAGAGTTTTAAGTTCCAAGGCAATAAGTTTTATATTTCTTCAATGGCTTCTTAACTTTAATTCAAAATGGCTTTAAACATAAGCAAAGCTTATCAAAAATTCTACCAAGAATCACAATAAAAGCAGTTTTACATACTTTTTCGTTATTATTATTTCCTAACACACAAATATTGATTCCATTTCCGATTTTTGCCTAAGTTGCTCCCTAATCTAACACTCTAAAGTCTCAAAAAAGACACTTTGGCAATCAGAAAAACCTATTATCTACTTTAAAAAAAAAACGATTTCAATGCTTTCGGCTCTTAAATTGTTGCCTACTTTTATGCAGCAACAACCAAATTTAGCTTAGGCAAGGACTGCGAACGAAACTCACATAAGCACACACACATTTTAAAGTTACAGTGATGCCTCCCCCATTTTGGGTGATCAATTTTGCTGACGAATGACAAGTGACGAGGAAACACAGAAAATATACACAGTAAAAGACAGCCAGAGGGACAGAGAAACAGGAGAAAAGCCAATTGAACAAAGCTCGCAAATTGGGTGCAGACAATAGCTGGGAGGGGGAATAAGGAAGCGGAGCGGCATACACACACGTTGATGTTCCCCAAAAAACACAATGACAAACAACCAACAGTAAAAGCAAAATTAAATCAAAGCAAAACCGCACAAAAGCCCCCAGAACCAAAAAAAAAAGAAACCCGAAAACAGAAAACAGAAAAAAACCCTAAAAATAGAAAACTCCCTAAAAAAAGGAAGGGAAAGGAAAATTGAGCAAATGCAATCTAGGTATGTACATATGTATGTAACAGAGGGAGTACTGACCAATACTCTATCTCTCTCCTTCTCTCACCCATCGAGAGTTGAGCAGTTTTAATGCGCTTTAGTCGCCGGGCTAAAGTTTTTATTGTTCGCATTTCGATTCGGGATTCTCTTGGACTTAACGGGTAGTTAACGAAAAGACGAATAAAATTGACAGCAAATGGAAAACACAGCGAGCAAAGTGAGCAAGTGTTGAGCAGACATAATCCAGCAACACTTACACACAGATAATGCATAATGCTCTATAAAACTGAAATAACTGAAGAAAGGTTTATGATTCGGGGGAGTGGCCAGTGTTAAATCTTATCTGATTAGTCTATCAACATCAATATCAGCTTTTGTGATTGTAGAGCCTTTTTGGAATACGACTTTAAAGTAGGCGAACCTATCCCTACGAAGGTTTTCTCAACGATTGATAGACAAATCAGATTTAAATTTAAGTTCTCAGCTGATATCTCTAAAGGTCTCCCGTTAAAATTAAGCTTTGTGATTGTAAAGCCTCTTTGGAATACGATTTTAAAGTAAGAGAACCTATCCCCCTGAAGGTCTGCTCAACGATTGATAGACAAATCAGGTTTAAATTTCCGTTCTCATCTGGTATATCTAAAGGTTTTCCATTAAAATTAAGCTGTAAAATTTGTTAGTGCTGTGCATTGAGTAAACTTTTACTACTTGCATCTAATCCAACACAATAGATCACAAAAAGCGCACATGACAAGCTTACGAACACATATATATATGTATTTTATATGGTTAACTGTAACTGAAAAGGACAATGGCGAAAATCAGATGGTCGGTTGGTTTCTGGGGTTGGGTTGGCTGACAGTTGCCTTCGCTGGCGAGATTGAGTTAAAAGTGTCGATGGTTTGATTTCAGTTCCATGACATGAGAAGAAGCCAGAAGAGTCAGAAGTCAGCAGCCAACCAGCGACATGGCCACAGTTACAGTAACTGATGTCCAGGCAAAGCAATTCAATTTAAACGCATCACTTCGGGCCAAAAGAGAGGACGTACCGAGAGAGAGCGGTAGTTCAGAGGTTGAACTGTAAAAATGGTAAAATATAAGCGACACTTGCGAAAATTTGCTGACAAATAAGTCGCATTAACCGAAAATGAAGTCGAACAAAGCAAATGCAATTTGTCGTTAAAGGCAAAAAGCGAAAACGAAAGGACACCAGAAAAAGTGTTCACGTGTTATTTTGCTGGTTCTGATGTCATGTGGTTGGACATTTTGTGAACGAATGAAAGACAATGCGATTGCCATGCAATTAAGCCCTGCAATTTAATCAATTTATCAATTAAGAAGCAACCGAATGAGTGCTCTCTCTTCACATCACTTCACTTTTGCTGAGGACACACTGAAAACAAGAGTCGCTGAAAATATATTTTTCCTGCATTTTTTTGTATCGTTTTTTGACTCTTTAAAAAGCCAATTTCATTAGCATTTCAAAGTGCGGGCCTTTGGTTGTTTGATTGCTCTTGCTTGGTTGACTGAATGACGACTGACTCTGGTTAACCAGGCAGAGAGTGGCATCAGTCAATAATGTTGTTAATTGCCAGCTAGGGAGCGGTGGCGTTCAGCACGTCTGACATGTCTGCGGAAAGGGGGCGTGGCACGCGACTTTACACATGTAACGACAGCAACAACAACAATGTTGATGCTACTGTTGTGATGCCAGCCAGCCGGCAATTAACATTTGTAAATATGCATAATTGTTGCGAGAAATGTGCTCGGCACAAGATAATAAAAAACATGTTGTGAATGTTGGCACTTAACCAAGTAGAAGAGTGGTTACCCTAACAATGAAATTATAATGGGTTAACAGAGCTAGGAACTTGACTTTATACATATTGTACCTCTAAGAACTAAAAACTTTATAGTTTCATCACATAACTACTTTGAATATTATCTTTTTTACGCATATTTCATGTTTAAAGTTACTTAACTCATAACAAAATCAATATACCCTCATTAAGAGTACATAATAATGATGGACATCCAGCGAAGCAACGTTCAATGAACTATTTTTAAGCGTATTCAATTGAATCAGTGGTTCAGACAGTGTTTTAATTGTTAAAAAGCATTTTGCATAATTGCCAAAGAAAATATATTCATAAAATCAACATCAAGTGCATGTCAAACTGCATGAACTTTAACACCAAAAATACTACCGTCGAGACAGTATTATGAGAAGATTAAACAAGCTATTCATTTTTGACACCCGGCATTAAAATCACAATTGTTTGCCAACTGTGCTTGACTGCAACTTGCAATGACTCTAAAACTTTATGAGCACATACACATCGCATGATAATATTCCATGTTTGCGAATAGTTTTAAGAACTCCTAAAAGCGTTGAAGTTTTTAAGAGTTGAGGCGGGGGGCGGGGAGTTGACAACAACAATAATGAGAACGATGACGATGACGACGATGAAAACGACAACGTTGTTGTTGGTGGAGAATGGCTGTGAACTTTTTAATTTAATTAATAGACGACGCCAAACGATGCCATAACAAGTACTGCACGAAACGAAAACGGGAAAAAAAAAACATATTATGAAGCCAAAGAGACAGGCAGGCAGGCTGAAGGCAAAGCAAAAGCATTGAATTACACAAAGTTCAAGCAGCAGCAGCAACTTTGGACGAGCTCCAAATGAAAATGAGCTGCACAAAGGTAGGTGTAAGTATGGGTGTGTGTGTGCCAGACATTGTATGTCTGTGTGTGTTGAAGCTTCTTGAAACTTATGATTAATTAAAAATAATTTTCACCTAAAGACACACAACAGAACAGAAGAGAACACAGAAACCGAACGCCATCTGCGGCAGAAAATATTTATTGAGGCTTCTTCATTCTCAACATTCTTTAAGGGATTTCTTTTTGGCCCAGGGATTTAAAGATTACATACAGAGAGAGAAGTTGCAAGGCAACTTGTGGCACAATGCACAGTACAGGCGGCAGCAAATTGGCAAATTATAGTTCTCAAATTGTTGCTGTTTCGGTTTGCGTTCGTTCGTTTCACAGAAATGTGTGGCCGCAAAATGAGGCCACAGTGAGCTTTTTGCTTGACAAAAAGACAAAGGTGGTGAGAGGTGCTCTGGAGGGGGTGGGGGGACAACCACCCGGTTGTCGCTCCCTTAACAATTTTCATCGCCTGGCAACAGTGTCAGGCCGGGGCATGGCATGGCAGACAATTAACTTAAATGACTGTAAAAGAGCTGCGACATTTGAAATTGTTGTGCGGCAAGGCAAAGTGGCACCAACACTGAAACCAAAGTTAACTGTCTGTCTACTTTAGCTCCCGCTTCTCCTGCCCCCACTCCAGAAGGGTGTCCTTGTCAAAGTGCCTGTCGCACCTTTTGATAGAAAATGGTGTACAGAGTGGAGTACAACAATTTAGTTTGAAGACGCAGCAGCAGCTGCTGCTGTCGTGTCGCCATTTCAACTGATGCCACAAGCGATGCTGCCACTGATTTCATCTGCTTCTTCTTCAGATTCTATTACTATGGTTGTTGTTGTTGTCGGTGTTGTTGTTGTCGGTGAGTGCTTCATGCAATGCCAAGTGTAAATCAGTTGAGTCACTGCCGATTTATGCCTTTGTCAATCTCAGCCAGCCTCGAGACATTCGACAGCTATAAATCTCTTGGCCAAAACAAGTTAACACGCCAAAAGCAACGGCCAACACATACACATACACAACAACAAGCAACAACAAGCAACAACAGCCTGAGATAGAGGTTGACATCAAACTAGATAGACACATATACTACAAGGGATTGCGAAGGGATGACAGTCAATCAGACTCCGAGAGAGAGCTGAAAGGCATTTTTGCAGGGGGCAGAGAAAATACGCGAAATTTGAGTAAAAGGTGCAGACAAAGGTTGAAGTTGAAGAAGAAGATCTTGAAAACGAAAATAGAATGATTGAAAAAGGTAAGAAAAGAGATTTTGAAAAAGCTATCAACATATTATGTTACCAGAAATTAGCAATGCAAAATGAGATATTTGAGATTACAATGTTGAAAAGTTAAAGTTTTCATTTGCTTAACAATTTACAGTTTTAGAGTGACTATATATATAATATGTACGAAACATCAAACCGCTTACAGTTTGACAGTAATTTCATAAGTGTAATATGTTGCAAACTTCATATATATATTTATAAAAAGTATGCGCAACTTAAACCAACTTAAGAAACAGGATCTTGAAAAAGCTATCAACATATTTTGTTACCAGAAATTAGCAATGCAAAATGAGATATTTTAGATTACAATGTTGAAAAGTTTAAGTTTTCATTTTCCGACACTTTACAGTTTGAAATCACTCCATATGCAATATGTAGCAAATATCAAACCGCTTACAGTTTGACAGTGACTCATATATAATATGCAGCAAACTTCATAAAAAGTATGCGCAACTTAAACTAGTTGACAAACAATTTATATGAAACGCCTTACTACACAAACCTGAAAACAGTTTTGCAAGAAAAAGGATTACCTTTCACCGCTCTTTGCATATATATAAGAGGGGGGGAGATATAAAATATTTAAGTCAATATTGCGACAAAAACGAAGAAGAAGCTTTTCCAAAATTGATGTTCAATTGGTGGGCGGCTGGCTAAAGAGCCACTAAAACGTTTTGCCAAAATTATCAGACACAAACACAACACACACAGATATTTATCCTTTTCTTTTCTTTCTTTTTTTTTGTTACGGCAAAATCGATAAATATTTAAAGAGGGAAACGAAGACAGTTTCAGATTGTGGCTGGTTTTGCCTTTCGGGCTTTTGCTTTTGCCAGTTGCCAGCTGTCAGAGGTGCTGCCCGAAAATCGCATTTAATTTAAAACTCATAAATACGAAATGCGCCGCCGACAGATAATCATAATAAAATTTCAGAACACAATTTTGCCCACAGTTCACTTTTTCTTTTTGTCTTCTTTTTCGCTCCAGTTTTTGGTTGTGTTTGGTTGTATGTGTGTGTGTTTGGCAACAAGAAGCAAAATTGC
This sequence comes from Scaptomyza parva, assembly GCA_035044645.1. Classification (NCBI taxonomy): domain Eukaryota; kingdom Metazoa; phylum Arthropoda; class Insecta; order Diptera; family Drosophilidae; genus Scaptomyza; species Scaptomyza parva. The sequence goes on along the minus strand of JAWNNT010000065.1, from coordinate 6,070,434 downwards.
AAATGAGATTTTTTGTTACTTCAGCTATGAAAATGAAAATGGAATTGAAATTGCGTTTCGAATGATGATGGCAACAAATACTTTACACAACAGCGCAACAGAAAGCAATTTGTATAATTGCATAAAAATAAGAAATATGAATTTATTTTTACTCCAATTTTCCAACTCATTTTCACAGTGTGTCAATGACAAGTTGTTCGGAGTTCGCAGTTCGAGAGTGTTTTTGACAATCGTCCAAATGCAAAATGCAGAAAATGCAAAAAAAAAAATGAAAAACAGATTATCGAAAATCTGAAGTGCATTTGACTGGCAAAATTGTACAGTTTGCACATTGTACATATATAAAACCCACAAAATAATAGAATTCAGCCAAATGCGAGAGAGTTTTGTGGAGTCACAAAAAGAGAAAAAGAAAGAAAAAAAGTTCTTCGCCAACTGGAGCGTGTTAAAGTGTTGTTCCATGAAGTCAAGTGAAATGAAGTGGATTGTGCTTACGGCAGCAGCAGCATTTGGAGTTGGAGTTGCGAGTGGAGTCTAGACGGGCGGGGGGAATCTCTATTAAGTCTACACACACAAGTTGCCGAAAATAATTAAGAAAATGTTTAACATTTACCAGTTATATGAGGCGGGCCCATAATAACAATCCAAATGGGAGTCGAGAAACAGTTTGCAAAAGATTTTTGAGGACATTTCGCTGAGCTAAGCACAAAACTTTACCACAGCCAAAAATGGTTGTTGTACTCGCTGGAGTGTGAGTACTGGAGTGGCTATATAGGTTTAATGGTGTGTGTTTTGGCTAAGGTGTGAGAACATTTTCGTTTGCATTAAGTTTTAGTTAAGGTAAATGGTTTTTTAGACATTAAAATATGTTTTTATGTTTTCCGGCATTAATTTTGCGGTTTTACAGGGTATTTCTGAACCATTACACTTAACTTCCTTATTGCTAGTTGACAGTTACGAGACATTTTCAGACTGTGAATGGCAAATTGAAAGCTGCACACAAATGAGCAACAGCATGTTGAGATAGAGATAGATAGAAGCAAGATACAGCTATGAGAGTGAGAGAGATAGAGATAGGTGCTGAGTTAAGTGGATGAGAAATGACAAACTAATTGAGCCTAAGCAACAGCTTTTACTATAGTCAGACAGACACGTGCCTGTTGCAGCCAAAACTACTTGAGACACTATTTATATTGGGCTAACAGTTAACAGAGAGATAGTGAGAGAGAAAGCGGGGGGCGGGGTGTGAACGGAAGAAGATTTTGAATTATAACGCGTGATTTGCGCACAAAAGATCAGAGCCAGAGCCAAGATGAGCCTTAAAGATGATGCCCTCGCGCCAAAAAGTCAACTTTGTGCTTTCGGCTGAGTGGCAAACAACTTGAGAGTCGACTCGAGTCGGAGTCAAGTTAAGTTGAGTCGAGGCCTTCAACTTTGGCAGGAAAAAGTTTTTCTAATTTATGCATATTTTAATGCAAAGAAATAGAGATGAGAAAAGAAAGAAGAGAAGCGTATTTACTTCGAGTGTATATGTGCTCTCTAGTCAAGTGCTTGCAAACATTTTGCAGCATTTAAATTTTCTTCCATTTTTTTTTGGCAGTGAGACTTGCATGCATAATAATAATGAGCATACGCAAATGCTCATTATCATTAAACAGGAGAAATGACGATGACGACGAAGGGCACGGGGTTGGGGAAGAAGAAGGGGGCACGTCGACAAGGCGCGCCTTGAAGTGGCCTCCAGGGTCTCGGCTAATGGCCCGCGGCGCCGCAATTTCTTTTTTCCAACCCAATTTTTCTATATATAAATAATTTTTTTTCTGTTTTTTGCGACTCTAGAGAAACGAATGCACTCGGCTCAGGCTCAACAAAAGCAGAGCTCTCTGTTCTCTTTGCTGGAAGTTGGAAGTTTTGTAAATATGAAGTTTGATAAGTTGTAGGCGGAAGTTGTGGGCAGAAGTAAAATAAAAAACCTTGCCAACCAGTTGAACTCTTGACGTTGTTGCCTTTCCCCCGCACCCGCTCCACAAGCCAGAGAAAAAATTTCAGAAAAGTTTTTCGCCGGCTGCCATAGTTCTTTATGAGGGCGCCCAAAGTTCATATGATATGGGAGTTAAGAGACAGGACTCATCATCACAGCAACAAAAAAACGGAGAAAAGCGCATTCCTTAGAGATTACTGTGCACAGTGTGATGGAAGAGAGAGAGAGAGAAGAAGTAAGTCTGACAGCTTATCAGAGTTGTGATAAGAAAAGTTTTTGATCAAGTCACAAAAAGCAGAAAGAAGACAAAAAAAAAGTTGAGTCTTACTATGTTGTAGAACAAAACTAATTTCAGATGGAAAGTTAGTATTTAAAAATATATTAGAGTTTCTTTTTTCGTTTCCAAGTTCATTTTCATTACATTTTGTACCACTGTTAATGCACAGACACGCACATTTAAGCTGGTTGCAAGTACTACCACCAAAAACCACTTGTACTACAGAGGAGAGATGGTTTTGGGTGGGTTTTGGTGGTGGCGCGCCATAAGTTTGGTGGCTCTTTGTTTATGTTGTAGAAAAGTGGCAATCGTTTCGCCGCAAATGTTGTTACGTGCACAAGTTGCGCTTTTAAAATAATTACAAAAAACCGAGAGACGCCAAAAATACACACACACACTCTCACACACACACAGAACATAAAAAGTTTGCTTCATTTTTTTGCGCGCGACAAATAGAAAGAAAGAGTGCAAAAAAATATTTCATTGCATGCTTTTGTGCGCAACGCTTAATGGGTTTGAGAGCCACTGAGGCAGCTGTTACACAGCAGTCAGCATATTGTCAATAAGTATGCAAGTCTCTCAACACATAACATAACGACATCAGTTACCGGCTGATAACATGAAAATGAAGAAAAGAAACCCAAAAACGCAAGCAAGTGTGTCTAATGCTTGCTTCAAGCACACATATATTATCTATCTATATATATATATATATAGTTATAGTATATAGCTATATCCGCTGAAGCAGCAGTACTTTGGCTCTGCTGCTGTCAATAACTTTATACAAAAATTGCATATAAAGTGTCGCACGGGTTGGGGAAATCTTTGGCCACAACACAGCCAGCAACAACAAAGCCAACGAAACACAATTTATTATGCACAGACGATAAAACGTTTTGTTTGTGGGTGTGTGTCAGTGTGTGTGTGCGTGTGCAAGACAGGAAAGAATAAAGCAAAAGAAGAAGCAAAAAAGTGAAAAAAAAAGGAGGACACAGGAAACAATAGACAAGCCTTGAGGGCGCAACGAGGTGTTAAGGCTGCTGACTGAGCTGAGTTGAGCTCTTTTACGTACCGTTACGGGGCGGGGGGTGGCATTAAAATGCCGCAAACGCAAGTTGACACTATTTCTTCAACAACTTGCAACAGCAGGAAACACACATACAGAAACAACAACAACAGTAAGCTGCTGGGCAAGCTTTGAGCTGCGTCATCATCAAGGAAGCAAGAATTGCAGTTTTCCTTTTTTTCTACTGTGTGTGTGTGTGTGTATGTGGGGACGAGCGTTAATGGGTTAAAAGTGCGCTTAGAGCGTGTATAGATTTTATAATGTGTTTGCCAAAGCTCAACCCTCTCTTCCCTTCTTCGCCCTATCTTTTCGGTCTCTCTCGCATCCCTGGCATGACTTGCATTAACTGTCCAAAAGCAGCAGCAGAAGAAAGGCGACACCTGCTGGAAAACGCCATTTTGCAAACACACACACACACAAGCTTTCACTTCCGCCTGCTGAGTTGGCAACTTTTGAAGCTCACACATTGAGTACATGTGTGTGTGTGGCTTGATTACAAAATACAGTTTAATGTTGATTACACATGCAGCAGGCAGCAGCAGCAGCAGCAAACAGGCTGACAGGCAACGTTCAACAGCGTACAACACATTTCAGTTTCAGGCAGCAGCCATGTTGCCATGGTTAAGACTGGCTTATATAACAAAGGCTGCTTCTCTGGTTGACTGGTGCTGCCGCCGCCTGCCACTCCGCCCCGCCCCTGCGAGCATCCTTCTCTCAACATTCTCAACTCGTCTCTCATTACGCATACAATGTTGACACTAAAGCTCTCACGACTACGACTAGTTGTTTGGCCATTTGCAGAAACATACTACACATCAGCCAAAGGCTTTAATGTCCTGCCTGTATACAGTTTATAAGCCATTGGCTTCATAAGCCACACTTAATTAAAATGAGTATGTGAGTGTGTGTGTGTATGTGTGTTGCCTGGCAACCAATTAAGTAACTTTCATCATTAAACTGAATATTTTTTAATATACATTATGGAAACACCGAATACTCCCTTGCCGGCCCGAACAAGCTCAAACCCCAACAAAAGTAAAGTTGCTCTCCAACTGTAAAGGCAATCGTGCAATCAACACACACTCTCTCTCTCTCTCTCTATTAAGGGAAAGCAAATTGAATAATAAGCAATTACTAAAGTTAGAGAGCGACGATAGAACACATTAAATGAGGCAGAAATAAGGGGAGAGAGACGTGTTAATCACTTGGCGACATTTCTGCTCCGTTTTAATGGCATAAACACAATTTATTTCTTCTGTTTTTTTGCCTTATTTTTCCTTATTACACACATTTTTATTGCAACAATGTGTTGGATTTTGTGTGCGTTCGCAGAAAATTTGTCGTTCGAGTCGCAAATTTGATTTACATAGCGCAACAACAGCAACAACGGCAACAACAACAACAACAACGGCGACAATTGTCGTGACAATTTTCATCAACCCGGCAACAATGAGAAAAGTGCTCGAAACGTGATGGAGAGCATTCAAGCGACAGCAGCAACAAATAAACAATAATGAGCATGAAGATGATGATGATGATGTTGTTGTTGATGATAATGATGTTCATGTTGATGATGACGAACAACAATCAACGTTTTGCATGCGCTAATAACTAAATTATATTAAGTTGTACGCGCTTTGCAATCAATTTAGCTCAATCGTCAACGAGAAGAGAAATAGAAAAAAAGCAAAAGCAAGTTTTTGACAAGTGAATGTTTTTTGCTTAGAGAGAAAAGAGAAGAGGAGATGGTATAATATTGTAAGACAGCTGGATCAAGTTAAGTATACGCCGCTTTGGCACTTGATGCATTCACACAAAAGGGTGTCACAAAACTGTAATTGGAGATTGTGCGAGATTGTCTGAGTAATTGATATGAGAAAGTACTAGTCTGAATAGGTTTATTATATGAAAACAAAATCTTGATACAAACATATTCAATTACAAATTATACCTTGTTAACTAACTGGCATAACATGAGAGAAAGGGAATGGAAATCTCTTTCATATTTAATAAAGATTTTAAAGTTAGTTAAAGTTATGAAATTATCTTTCGCTTTTAGCTCTTTCTACCTCGTTGACACATTAAACATTCCCTTGCGCGCCATTTTCTTTCCTGTTTAGCAGTATTTCATAAGAGAAAGAAAATCTTTTTAAATAAAGATTTTAAAGATTATATTAAAAATTAAATTATTTTTCGCTTTTAGCTCTTTCTATCCGTTGACACATTAAACATTCTTTTTCCTTCCTGTTTTATAAGAGAAAGGAAATCTCTTTAAATAAAGATTTTAAAGTTACTAAATATTGAATTATCTTTTGCTTTTCGTTGACACATTAAACATTCTTTTGCGCGCATTTTTCCTTTCATGTTTTGCAGTATTTTATTTTCTCTCGTTTTTTTCATCTTTTTCAAGAACTCTGCCTCATTGGCTGCTTCTCACGCATCGTTGACTGCATTTGAAGTGCAGTAGGTAAGCCAAAAATAATGTAGAAAAAAGCAAACAAACTCTTGCCTCGCGACTCTCTGCGCGCCTCAGGTGAAAAGCTAGAACATATTATGTTACAACAACGTTGAAAAAAAGAAAGAAGTAAGAGAATAAAAAAATACCATTACACTGAGGTTTTTTGGGTTGGCGAGGCGAGGGTTGTGTGCTGCTTCCTGATCCTGGTTTTTTGCTCATTCCGCTGCTTCTGCTGTGGCTGCTACTAATGGAGAGTTGGTGCATGCTGCTTGGTTTTATGTTCAAAGTGCAGACACGTGCCGCATTTGGATCCCAAAACTCCAAAACTGCGCTGCTCTACTGTGTACTGTGTACTGTGCTGCTTACAGTGCTGTCCAAGGATATTGTATACAGCCTTCCTTCAGAAGGGAAGTTGTCGAGTAGTAGTAAGGGAAGGAAGGGAGGCGGGGTTCATTGTACCGTTAACGCAGCGTGCCGAATTTGCATGACTGACGCGACAATACTGAGAGAGAGCAGCAGCAACAGCAACAGAGTCGAGTCAGAACCAACCAACCACTCAAAAAAATACCGCCACCCAGCCACCCTGCCACCACCCTTCCTCCACCCTTCTTCACATACATCATTCAAAATATATGCACACAGAACAGAACCGAGAACAGAACTGAAGAACACAATCCACCCATTTGTGGTGTTTTGCTGTGTGAGTCCGGCTGGTCGTTTTGGTTGCTATCACAAGCTGCCACACGTTGGTATTGCAACATTTTCTAACCATGTTATGTTGTACTTGTTGTTGTTGTTGTTGCTTGCTACTGTTGCTTATCAGCCGCACACGTTGCCAGCCAGCGAAGTCAGCGCCCCTTTTGGGGGTTGTTTAGCATTATTTTTTTGGTTTAGGGGTTGGCCTGCAATCGATATGCGACCGCGCGGCGTTCCTCTAGCTTAGAGTTTGGGGACTTTTTTTTTGCGGTAGGCAAAAAGTCTTTGACCAGTCCGTCCACCCAACCCTCCCTCCCTCCAGGTAAGCCTCTCTATGCTTCTGCCTCCCTCAGTTAACAATTGTAAACTTTTGCCACTTGAAGTGCAGCGCTTAAGTTACCCTCGCCTCGGAGGAGAGTTAAGCACTCGATAAGCGAGCTTCGTGTTTATTTTTTTATGATATTTCATAAGCACACCGACATTGACACACACCGACAAACACACACAGAGACACACACACACATACACCAACACACACCGACACATACAGAGAAATGTCTTTTACTTTATGTGTTGCCCTTGACAGCCAGGGCTTCGGCTTCTTTTTTATTGCTTTCTCTCTTTCGTCAACAAAAATATTTTTGTGAGCCGTATTTTGTTTCACACTTTGGTTCTTGTTTTTTTGTTTTCTTTTTCTTGTTTTTCCAGGCCTCCATTTGCATTTGTTTATCGAGGGTGTGCTTGAGCAACAACAACAACAACCAACAGCAACAAATTTTCTAATTTTAAACCAATTAAAGTTGTCAAAGTTGCAACTTTCTGGCCTGACGAGCTAATCCAAAGATCCCCGGCCCGCAGCAACTTCAATATATATTTATTTTCATTAAAGACGCCAAAGTTTTAAATTTCATTTGCCCAGAGAGACAGAGAACTTGCTTCACTTCCTGTCTCTGTGTGTGTGTTGCTTCAAGAACAGCATTGGAAATTGAATTTTCAGCTGCCCCATGGGTGGTCTGATTGATGGGGATGTTACAGATTGGCAACTGATTTAACATACCAAAACGTATATATAGGGAAAAGTTCTTTCCTGTCTGTATTTGTCAGCTAATCTATAAGGCGATAAGTGGCAAAGAACTCTGGAACTCTGTGTCTCTGTGGCAAGTACTTTTAAAATATATTTGAATTCATTGGCATGGAATGGAATAAAAATTTGCAATTTTACTTATAAGAGTTACCATTTACAATTGCATTTAGATTTGCATATAAATTGTGTGTGAAAAACTTTTTAAAAGAATTATTTTTCTAAAAGAATTATGTAGGAATTTTTTTGGGTTAAACACATCTGAACTCGAAATGAAACATTTGTCAAATCCGCAAAAGAGTTTTAGAATATTTTTTGTTTTTTTTTTTCAGCTTATTAACATTTATCTCTCAACAAAATCTCATCTTTTGTACTCTGAACTTTAAATCTATATCTCTAAAGTGAAAAAATCAAAATATTTCACTTTGTGTAAAGCAATAGTTGGCAATCTGTTCAACTGAACTCGAAATGAAACATTTGATAATCTCGCAAAAGAATTTTAGAATATATTTTGCGGTTTTTTTTCTGCTTGTCAACATTTTTCTTTCAACAAAATCTTATAAAACCTAACTTGCTCTCTAATCTCTTTTTATCAAATTTCGTAAATTGAATATTCTTCTCTCTCAACTTTAAGCTTTAAGTTTGTTATTCTGTTAACATCCCCAAAAAACTCTAGCTTTGACATTTTTACAGCGCTGTCTTACAATTCTAAACATCCATTTCCATTGTCAATGTTCATTTACTTTCGTTCTGCATTCAAAAATGTTCTGTAGTTATCTCTTATTCTTCAAGTGTCAATCCCCTCCCTCCCTCCCTTCCCCTACCCCAGTGAACTTTCAGTTTCAGTGTGCGGCACGTTTTTCCGGGTTGCGCCTCATTATTTTTTATGGTCGCACCATTATTTCTATTACATATGCCCCGGAATGGATGTCTCTGCTGCGCTCGTCTTGGCAATTTACAGTTTGAGAGCGACTGTATGTATCCAACTGTAAATTGCCATTTAACGCGCATTCAAAATGGCATTCAAAATTCAAGGAATCAAGCTTTGAGGCGAGCGAAAAAAAAAACCATCTATTCTAAGCTGTAGACTCCTCAATCGTAACTCCACACACACACACAACGTTCTTCTTCTTCTCTTTACCCCCTCCTATTTTGCTCCCCTTTTGGAGTTGTTGTTGCCTCTTGTTGTTGCAATGAATGTGTGTTACTTTCAACTCCCAAAGTAACCACCCCCCGCGAGACTGTCTCAACAGATTTACATGAGATTTGCATAAATTGAGTGTTTCCCTTTGAGGCTGGGCTGACTGTGTCTCGCGCAAGGTTTACTCCCCGCCTCTCTCTCTCTCTCTCTCTCTTTGTCAAAATGAATTTAAATCTTTTATGCAACACAAAATGTTGCTGCCGTTTTTCAACAGTTAATGTTTCAATTAGACGAGGGTTCTACTAAGGCTCCTGACTGATGTGATGTGATGTGTTCTTGTGCCTTCGTCTCCTTGGCAATTAGTTAAGTCTTGCACTCGCACTCGACTCGAAAAGAACACAGAGAGAGAAGAAAAAGTGAACAATTGTTCCCGACTTGAGCGACTTTTGATTTGTATGTGACAAAGATGAAGGGAGACAAAAGACAGAGAGAGAAGAGGGGACTGAAACCAGTGAAGGGAAAGGGTTAACAACATTTCGCACAGCTCAGCGATTCACATTGAATTTGATTTCTACTATTCTCTCCTGGGCATACCGATTTTATTCGACATAATTGGCGTAAAGTCAACCGGAAGCGATTACTTCCACCAGCATTGAGTGTGTGTGTGCGAGTGTGTGTGCGTGTGTGTATGCGGGTGCTCTTAAAAGCAATTCAATTTGTGTGTGTGGCATGCTTTTGGATTTTTTAGTTTTTTTGTGGCAGGGTTTGGTCGTCGGTCAGCCGAGTTGGAAAAACTAAAACTAAAATTGTCGCATTGCGTCAGCTTACGTGTGGCATGAAGCAACAAAAAACAGTGGCGCCACCCACCCACACTACTTTACCCACCATTTACTTTACACACTTGTTTTAGAGCAAGTTTTTTGCCGAGGTTTTCTTCTTTTTTTTTCGTTTTTGCATTAAAAATGCATACAACAAACGCTGAGCCGAGCCGAAAGTAAATGTCTTTTAAGGAAAAGTTTTCGTTTTCGAAAAAGGTGCGTTTGGAGAAGAAGAAGAGAGCGTCTGGAAGGCCAAAGCTTTTTGCCAAAAACTTTCTGACACTTAGATGCGGGCTTAGATCAACGCCGCCAACCAAAGACGAAGATGGTCAAAACCAAGTTGAGTTGAGTTTGCAGCGCATTTGAAATGCAAGTCAAAAGCAAAAAACTTTTCCACGTCAGTTTTCCAGACATGACAGCTAATCGATATACATATATAGAAAGACATATAGAGAGACATATAGAGAGACATATATAAAGACATATTTATATAGTATGCAAGTTTAACCTTCAACATGCAAAGTCAATTATAGAATGTAGACGATGAAGACGATAATGATGACGATGATGATGTGGCACGTGCCACAACAAATTGAAATTCCCACGATGCCATTTTATAGAAAGAAAAACACACTCACACACACACGCGTTGCATCCACACATAGTTTATTAGTTTAGTGCAAAAATGCAGAGTTAAAATATATACTAGATAATATATTACATTATCACAAGGCCAAAATAATATGAAGCAAAAATATTTCGCTGTGAAAATGTCAAGCCAAAAAAAACACGAAACACAACAAAGTTGACATTGTTGGGGTTAAGACATAACTGTAAAGCACACACACACATACACACACATACACACACATACACACACCAACACACATCTATATAAATTCCAGCATAAAGAAAGCAAGGATAAACCCCAACAAATCACAGTTGTTGCATAACTGCTGCAAAAATGAGCTGCATACAAGGTTCTGGTTCTAGTTCGGGTTCTTGGTTCTGGTTTGCATTGCATTAGTCAAAAAGGAAAAAGATAATAAAAAGGAAAATCTAAACAATGGAAAGCAAAACAACATGAAAGCTGAGGAAAAAACGCAAACACACGAAGTCTTTTTGCTCTTTCCTTAAAAGCAAGCACAATAAAACACAAGTTTCTTGGCAAAAAGAGAAATTTTCAATGAATATTAGTTTTTGCCTTGGCTATTTTTGCTTTCTTTCGTTCAAGTTCTGGGAAATATTGTGATTGTAATTCCTGGAAATATTCTGATTGTATGCGATGTGTAATTAAAATGAACATGATAGAATCACATAGAATTCAAGAAACCAAAAACAAAGAATAATATTTCTATGCATTAGTAGGAAAAAAATATTAATAATAACAAGAAGATTTTATTTCATGCTTTTAAACAAAGTTTTTATAGTTTTCTTGTCGAAATAAATAAATCAATAAATATAAAAAAAATAAAGAAGAATATTTCGATTTATTAGTTAGAAAAATATTAATAATAGCAAAAAGATTTTATTTCTTGCTTTTGAACAAAGTTTTTATAGTTTTCTTGGCAAATAAAGTGTTCTAATAAATATAAAAAAATATTATTTATTTCCTAAGATTCTTGTTTTCTCAACTTTTATAAAAGTTTTCAAGTTTTGCCATCTCAATCCGAGAGAAAAAAGTTTAAAGTGAAAATTTAGCTAACAAAATAAATGACATAGTGCAGAGACTTTTTTTGGTTTGGTCAACAAGTCAACAGTATGCAGCATGCTCCACCGTATGGCAATAACAATGCATCAGACGAGCATTACTAATGTTGCACAATCAACGAGGCGATGTGGCAATAACAACAACATGGAGTCGTTATGGAGAATCTGGAGAGTCTGTCTATGTTGCATATGCAACATACGCTCACTGCATCCTTTTATACAAATTGTCAAGCTAACAGCTAGTTGTTGTTGTAGTTGTTGCACCCACTCTGCTGTTGTTTCTTTTTTTTATTTGTGTGGCATGCAACAAACTGTAAAGTTCAACTGAGCGTATGTGTAATGTTTGCGAATGACAATTTGCGTTATGTAAACATAAGCAAAGAGGACTCTACTCTAACTACTCCACACTCTCTCTATCTCTCTCTCCATCTCTCTCCTATTCTCTCTCTATCTATTTTTTCTAGCGTAATTGGCAACTTTACAAAAAAACACAGAGAAAAAACTTCACAAGTGTGCCTTTTTGTTGTGTTTGCATTTAGTTATTTTTAAGTGGTATTGCCATAGCGCCCAAAAGTCGACTACGTTTTGTGTTTGCTTTTCATTATTAATGGCCGAAGCGAAAATGGCGGCGACGAAGAGAGAGAGGGAACTAAAACAACAACACCAATAACCTCCTTCCTCCGGCATGAGTCATACGCTAATCTACAATAATAACAATAACAAGGCAACAAGAACAACATGCCACAAGAAGCAAAACCACAGCAGAAACCGCAGAAACTCAAATACACCAGGTCCAAACACCTGACGTATTTCCCAGTGTGTCGAACGGTTATAGGAACACACGCCTCCTTAATAGCGGAGCTATCAGAAAACAAAACAGCTGTCAAAAGAAGATGTACACAGCACCTCTATCTCCTCTCACCTACACTCTCTTTCTCCCTACGTCCCATTGCGGTCACAATGCCGGTTTGATTGATGGGCCTCGACCAGTTTTGTCTGTGTTTTTTTTTGCCATTATTTGTCTTTTTTTTCTGGCCCCCCTTTCTGCATTCAAGGACATTTCGCGAATTCAACTTTTACGTTTTCTATTCTTGGATCTTGTTGGTTTTTTTTTTTTCTGCGCGCAAATTACTAGAAAGGAAAACAACGGAAAGCACTCAGGCAAATGAGTTGCAAGCAAGCCGATATCACAAAAAACAAAGCAAAGCAAAGCATTTCATAGGTGAAATACTTGAGAATTGAGATAGACTCTCACTCTCTAAGAATGTTGTTAACCAAAAGTGACAATCAGTGTTTTTTTCTTTGTGTTTCTTTGTCGTTTGTTTCCAATGATAAAGCAGCCTATAAAAAATGTATAAAGATAAGCAAGCAATGCTATTGTTTATGGACTAGTTTGGGCGAGGTTCTCTTTAAACTGATGATGAAGAAATTAAATAAAAAAAAAAACATTTGAAAAAACATTTTTAAAAGTGAAGCTTTTTATAAAATTAATGATTTGTCTTTGCTCCTTAAACTTTTGATAAATAAATAAAATTATTTAAAACATTCGACATATCTCAAGTTTAGTTTCAAGTTTATTAGACTTCCTTCAAATTCATCATTTTTTTTTTGCTTTTTAAACTTTTTCATGATTTTTCTGACTTTAAGCTAGCAAAAAGTTATAATTTGTATTACACTTTAATAATCATTATTAATCATATTAAGTCATAATTTGTCATAGGTTGTTAATTCAAGTTTATTAGTCTTCCTTAAAATTAATGACTTTTTTTGCTCCTTAAACTTTTTCATGATTTTTCTGCTTTAAAGCATCAAAAAGATAAAAATGTATAACAAATTCTTAAGCAAAATATTTTTTCTTGTTATTATACTTCAATAATCATTAGTCATATTTGGCTTTAAAGTATCAATAAGAGGAAATTTATAACAAATTTTTAAGAAAAATATTCTTATTATTTCACTTCAATAATCATTAGTCATATTTAGTCATATGTTTTCGCACTCGACATATCTCAAGTTGTTAATTCAAGTTTATTAGACTTCCTTATATGCAAACAAGCTAAAAACGGCAAACGCAATTCGATAATCAACATAAATTCAAATTCAGTCAAGAGGCCTAAGGCCCATCCATAAGTAAAGGCACTTGTTATGAACTCATTTGGCAGCAAATTCAAAGCACAAAACTTGAAAACACAATAAAGATGGAAAGAGAAACAAAAACAAAAACCAAAAAAAAACTTCCTAAAACTTTTCAGTTTGAGTAATTCAGAATTTATGACTTCATTGCAGGTTGCGCGATGAAGAAGCAAAAAAAAAAACAACACAAATCATGCAACTGCCGCAAAAACCATCGAGAAAAAAAAAAGACAAATGAAATACGTAAAAAAGTCTTAAGAGCCAAATAAAATAGCCTTGCCACAAGAGGCAATAGCAGCCAAGGAAAACGCAGGTAACAGAAAAAAATATATAAAAATAAAAAGCAAAAACTTGTTTATGACTTGCAAATTTTTGTGTAAATGCAAGACGAAGGCAATCCAAGAGATACAAATCCCAAAGATACAAAGATACAAAAGACACAAGCTTATAGGGAACGAACCCAACGAACTGTTGTTGTCGAAACATTCAAAGAAACAGAAATCTAAAGCTAGGCGATAAAAAAGTAGGCGACAAAACAGAGATAGACGAGATAGAAAGAGAGAGAGACAGAACTTTAGAAGGAGGCGGAGTAGTTGACAAACGAACTAGAAATCCCCAGCACTTGAGTAAATAACACAGTACGGAAGTGTAACCACTGAGCGCAGGATGTTGAGAGGAGAATGCGAGAGGGAGAGGGGGCAAAAAGGGAGACCTAGTGGTAAGTAAATGAACTTTAAAATGGATACCCCGGAGCGGCAGAAAAGACGACTCCGACTCCGACGTCAACATTGCTTGCCAACTAATGTAATCAAATCAAAATCACAACGACCCGAGAAACAGAGAGACAGAAAGACAGACAGAAAATGTAAGCCACAAACAGCAAAACTAACCAAACTTAGAGTGAGACAAAGCGAGAGGTAGAGCGAAAGAGAGAGAGGAGCAATGGACTCTGGGTAAAAAAAATATATTGTCATTGAAATGCAATGCTCGTTGAGGGAAGCGCGTCCTGGGAACAACACGCGAATGCCAACTCCTTACCTGACTATGCAAATCTCGCTCTGCCCGCAATAATAATAATAATAATAATCATCATAATAATTCGCAACAAAAGTCAGTCAAGTGGTTTTGCGGTCGGCTGAATTGCTGAATAGTTTTGTTCCAGAACTCCTCTTCTCTCTTGTCTTCTCTTTGTCAATATTTGCCACCGCCAAACCAAACCATCAACCATCAAGCGAAACCCTCATCATTTGCCAGCTAAAACTTCAACGGCAGCAGCAGCTAACGATGAGGACGACAACAAAGCTCATCGATATGCAACAAAGCAAGCTGCCTGCCCGAAAAAAACAAAGCGAATAAGAAGTCAAGTAAGCTCGACTAGAAGATACCCTTAACCCTTGACCTAACACATAGGTCATACCTGCACTACCGGATCAATGCTTGATTGGGTTCATATCTCCGGTGTTTCTGAATCGATTTTAATAAAATTTTTACAGATGTTCATTATTATGGTTATAGTTTCAGTCCTCATTTTCAAGTTTACAGAATTCAAGATTTTTCTGTTATCGATTACATGTGTATATCGGAAGCCGCAAAAGTTATCGAAAATTTGAACTCATATCCAAAATCTGGAGTCTCTAGCTTCCTTCCTTCTGCCTGCTACATACTTTTGCACAAAACCATTATACCCCTTTTTATCCATTTCGTGGGTTAAGGGTATAAGAAGAAAAGAACTCTCTGCTTGCAGGATTGTCAAGGAACATTTCTTGTTATGTCGTCTCTTCGCGCTACTCATTTGCATTTCGCACACACAACATTCACAAATTAACAGTCAGTTCTTCATTCAGTCAGTCAATCATTTGTTTATTTGCGAGCAAATATAAGACTCAAACACAGTAAAGACTAATGAATATTATGTGCAAATGGCTATATTACACAGCGCTGACCAAGCAAGCAGCGTATGCAAAGCTTGGAGGCGCCTCAAGTTTGTAGTTGAAGCTGAGTCATGGGCGGTGTTTTGTTGCCCAGCAGGTAAGAAAGAAGAGAAGAGAATATCATAAGCTAAAGAAGCTAACGAAGCTGAATCATCAGCTGAGCAGCAATTAGCGCCGGATTATAACATCATGTTTTCAGTGGGAAGAAGCTTAGGCAACTTTATTTTTTCTTCAAAAAAAAAAGAAAAGAAAAAGAAAATAAAACCGAAAAATAACAAGAAAAACCAGACAGTATTAGTTGATTATACAGCTGTTTCTGTGGGGATTTTTTTTTGTGTTTTCTTCTTTTTTTTTGTATTTTTTGACAAGTGTCGGGTTTTCATGGGAATTTGAGGCTTAGTAAAAAGTTGAAAGGTTTGGGGCGTACTTGGGAGAGTATTTTTGTCACTAACAGGTTGCAAGTACTTTGAATTCCAAGAAATCTATTAAGTCTAAAAACAGAAAACATTCTCAAATATTATAATTTTACGCAAGAAATTTCTGCAAAAAGCTTGCCATAACTTAAAGAAATATGCCTAAGCTCACTTCAAAATTTATTAAACTTTAAAAATAAATAACTTGACGCTAATGGGACTTTAAGATGATACCCAAATTCCATTCCATTCCATCCCAACTGGCAACTGGCAACGAACCATGTCTGAGTGAAACTTGGGCGGCACAAATAATGTCCAATCTAAATTCTTATGACCATTATTTCCACTTCCTTACGCGCAACAACATTTCCTCAAAAGACAAGAAGTAAAGTAAGAGTACGGTCGAATAGAAGATACCCTTAACCCTTGACCACACATACGGACAGTCGATCGGGCTGACAGACAAACCTGCACTACCGGACCAAAGCTTGATGACTTCATATCTCCGGTGTTTCTTAACCGATTTGAATAGAAATTTCACATATGTTCATTATTTTTTTAATAGTTTCCATAATCCCAATGTCAAGTTCTCGAATTTCAAGATTTTTTTGTTATTGACTACTTGTGTATATCGTAAACCGGAAAAGTTATCGAAAATTTACAACAAACTTGCTTTGCCTAGGGATTAGCAGAGCTTATAGCCAAAATCTGGAGTCTCTAGCTTTCGTAGTTCCTGATCGGCTGTCGATGCTAATCAAGAATATATCTACTTTATGGGGTCGAAAAACCTTCTCTCTGCCTTTTGCATACTTTTGCACCAAACCGTTATACCCATTCTACCATTATACCCTTTAAGGGTATAACAAAAACACATTTTCATAATGTTTAGCTGACCCTTTGGAAGCAAAAAAGAAAAAGACATTTTGAATATTGCCATAAAAACTAAATGGAAAATAATTTTCAATTTGCAGGTGCTAAAAATAAAAACGAAAAACCTTTAACTTGACCCCCGTCTCTCTCCCATCCGTCCGTCAGTAAAGTACCTTCTTCCGACTACAACTTAAAAATGCACAACTTCTTATTCACTCTCTTGTTGTTGTTGTTGTTTCCTTTCCTTTATTTTAGTTGAGGTTTGTTTTGTTATTGTTCAGTTTGTTGTGTGTGTGTGTGTTTGTGCACTAAGATGTATATGTATGTATGTGTGTACAACGGTAATTGTAGACGTTTGCGTTTTGGTATGCGCGGCTCGTGGTTTTATTATTGCCAGTTACAGTTGTCTGGCTAGCTATTTACCTCGCCCCTCCTCCCCCGCCCACGCTACGAACAGCACTAAATGTGGGCGTGCCCACTGCTCATCTTAAGTCCAAAGCAGCCAAGCAAACATTTACTTTTGCACAGATAGAGAGAGGGCGAAAGAAGCGCAACAACAAACAAACAATAAAATAGAACACGAGTCAAAACATGCCAGCGAACATGTACTATTGTGTGAAAAGGGGTGTCTTAGACTAGAAGACACTGTATATACTTTGTAATAAGAAAAATCTATTGAGCAACATTTCAAGCTTATTCTTGACTTTAAGCAGAATAACAACAATATGATTTTCTCTTATAAAAGTTAAACATATATACTTGCCCTTGCTTTCAATTCGATTACAAATTCTTGGCATAACTTGATAATGCCCTGGCTGGCTGTAACTGTAACTGTTTCTATTACAGTTACTGTACCTGTGTAGTACTGTAGTCTAGGATTACGGTATAATATACAAAAGCTGCAGCAGCTGCTCGCTGTCGAGACGCTGCTCGGTAACAAGCAAGACAATAGCCAACGGCTGTAAATTGTGAAAAAGGCTAAGAAAAAAATGCAAAAAAAAAGTAGCCACCGCAGAACACAACGTGAAATGTGAAATGTGAGACTGACAATGCAACAACAGTAATAGCAGCAGCAGCAACGTAACGTGTAAAGAACAATGGTTGCCATCAATGCTTTCAAAACTGTAATTAAAACTGTAAGAACTCAAACTGCAGACTGCAAAAAGACTGGCCGGCCCACCCACCAGTCGAAGAAGAAGAGTGAAGAGTGTCAAGTGCAAAGGCATGTGAAAGCAAGTGAAATGCACTGAATGAAATTGAGTGGGTTTTGGGTTGGGGAGAGGGGTGGAGATATGTTAGAAAGTGTGAGGGATCACATGACGGAAATCATTTTACGCCATGGCAGACAATATATGCTTGCTTACAGTGAGGGAACAAAAAAAAGTAAAGAGAAGGAAGGAAGCCATTAACAGGACAGCAGGTGCCAGTGTGTATAGGTATGTGTGTATTAGTGTGTGTGTGTGTATGCTTATATGCAGAAGAGTCTCACTTAGTTTGCGCTACAAAGTCAACACCTTGAACCATTTAAGGAGGCTGCTGACGCTGGCCTATCGCTTGGTTGAAACGCTCTAAGTAGAAGAAAAGCAAAGCAGAAGAAGAAGAAGAATTCATCACAGCAGCAACTCAAAATAATGAAGTGCCACAAAGCGTGGCAAGAAGCGAAAGGGTGGCACGCAAACAGGCAGGCAAGCAAGCAAAAGTCATTAACGGATGACGCCTTGCCAAGGCA
Source organism: Scaptomyza parva (assembly GCA_035044645.1). Taxonomy (NCBI): domain Eukaryota; kingdom Metazoa; phylum Arthropoda; class Insecta; order Diptera; family Drosophilidae; genus Scaptomyza; species Scaptomyza parva. Next base: position 6,052,130 of record JAWNNT010000065.1, on the reverse strand, counting down.
CTCTACACACACACACACATACACAAATACACACAACACACACACACACCAATATAGCTCCACACATGTTCGTTCTTGTTGCTATTTGGCTTGGCTTGTCAGGAAATGCAGCAAAGTTCTTTCGTTTTTTTTTGTTGTGCCTTTGGCGACCAAATTTGCGACGTTCTTGTCGTCGTTTACTTGCCGGCAAATGTCAAATATTTAACACTTGGTTTATTTTGCATTCGGTTTGGTGTTTTTTGGTATGGAAATTAAATGTTTACGCCTTTTGTGGCACACAGCAAGTGGGCGACACTTGTGTGTCTTATGCAACCCGAAAATGGCAGCCCAATTTAACCAACACTCCACTCAGAAACACGCCCCAAATTCCATTAAATGTCAAAGCTGCAGATATACATAAATCCAGAAAAAAGTAGAAAAAATAAACCAGAAACGAAAAACATTTACAAATTCGGAATGCAATCAGCATTCATTCAAGCGCCAAATGCGGCTGCAAATCACGTAGCATCATATTTTGCTATTATTGACAAGCTAAAAACCAAAAGCCAAAAGTTGGCGGAAAAAGCCGTCGCTAAATGGAAAACTGAAAACGCTTCCCCTTCAAAAAAAAATGTTTATATGTCTTCTTGTATTGTATTGTATATTTTTATTCTGTTTTCTCTATTTATGTGTGCGATTTTCAAAGTCACGCGCTCAAATGCACAAAGCATGGCATATAGACAGCATATAGACAATCGATGACAATGGTAAATAGAAAAATACTCAAGAAGATGTTAAGTTATTGAAATTAAGAATAAGTAAAACTTTGAAATGCTCTTTAAAGCAATAAATGAATAATATGTTTGGTGTAGAAGAGAGTTTGATGAAGTTGAATAGAAGAAATACCTATGTAAGTATTTTCTTGACATTACTTAACACTAAATAAAGAATAAGCAAAACTTTGAAATGCTCTTTCAAGCAAGAAATTATTATTATCTTAAGTGGATAATACAGTTTGATGAAGTTGTATAAGAGAACTACCTACACTTTGCAAATAAAGTGTTTACACATAGTGAAAAGTTTTGATATTTTCACTTTAGAGTAATAGGGTTTATAAGTTATTCAGTTAATTATCTCTTAAACAAAATTCAACTGGCATTAAAGTGTTTACACAATGTTAGTCTTTCTAGCAGTTTTTGGTTTGGCAAACTGTATGTAAGAACTTTCTTGACATTACTCAACACAATTTTTGCATAGAAAGATACCATGTTGCAGATTTAACGGTATAAATCTATCACTTCTACTCTCTCTCAATTACATGAAGATAACACATGCAACATTTGTATGCAACAACTTCGATTTCTCTTATTGCAATACATCTGAAAAGCTTTTAGCATGTCAGAAATGGGCGCTGTCTTCATAAAGTTCTCGGTAAAATACATTTGCATCAATAAATACAATATATCACACTGACAAATTGAGCAATAGTTTAACAGTACTTTATGTGTGTAAGAGTAAGGGTATATAACAATAAGACTTCTTCAGTTCGATTTGGTTCTGTAGCTGGGCGAAACATAAACAGCAAGCGAGAGAGGGAGAGAGACACTGCGACAAGACGAATCACATTTCTATTAAAATGCGAAAAGCCTTTTGCGGTTCTTGCTGTTTGCACTCTTTGTTTGGTTCGTCTCTTTCCTATACCTATTATACACACACATACACAAAAACACGAACATAAACATACAAATCTCAAAGCATCTTATCCGCCTCTGCAGTTGGTCTCTGGCATTGCGCCTTGTTTATGCGCTGTCTCGTCGCATTGTTGTTGTTGTTGTTGTTGCTGTAGCCAAATGCACTTTGCATGCAAACAACATAATAATCAGAGGGTGTGAGTGTGAGCGGGAGAGAGAATGAGAGGGAGAGTTGATCGAGAAACGGCGCATAAGCCACCGAAAATAAACAATGGCAAATGGAAAGAGACATAGATAAACAATAAATAAACAGTACAAAAAGCAATTGCAACGGTCGAAGAAAAAGCGAAGAGTGTGTGGGGGAGGGGAGGTAGCAAAAGCAGAGCAGTGTCATTGAACGGTACACTTATACATGTATAAAAGTGTGAGTAAGCGAGTGAGGGAGATGGGTAAAGTCAAATGAGAGACAGACTGGCGGCAGACATCTCCTGCTTCTTCTTCTTTTTATTCGTGTTCTTCTTCTTGTTCTCGCACAGCGACTAATTGTTAAATTGCTCTGAAACTGTGTGTACAGTGAAAGGCGCAAAAAAAAAACAACAAAAAGAAAATAGGGAAACAGTATGTGTGTAATTCAATTTCTAAACGCGTTCCACTGCGGGATTCGCTCTAAAATGTATTTGTAAGTAGTTTTGTTGCAATAAAACAAGAGAAATATTGCCGGCTAACAACACAGAGACAGAAAGACAGACAGACAACACAGACAACAGACACTGCACAAAGCAAAAAGCCAAAGTGAAAAAACGAAAAAGAAAAAAAATGTTGAAAAACATTGAAAACAGAATTTTACGATTTACGCTGTGAAGGCAGTGAATTTCACTTAAAACGCTTTTATTATGGTGAAGCCAGCAAACCAGCCAGCAAATGTAAAAAGCCAAAGAGTGTATATGTGTGTTGGTGCGTGTGTGCGAATGTGTGTGACGGTCTGTTAACTGCTCGCATTCAGGGCACGTTCCAGCCAAACGTTGACGCTTCGCTTGCCAAATGAGCGCGAGGCGAGAGAGGCGGCAAAACAGAACAGAAAAAGAAGAAGCAAAACTTTGCTTCTATTTTTTTTGCCACTCAAACGCAGATATACACATGTGTCTATGTGTGTGTGTTTGTACCTGTGTAATGGTGACTGCTTCGACAACAGTTTAACAGCCACAACAACAACAACAACCAATATTCTCTCTTCACATATGCCGTTTAAAAACAAATTATCGAACATGCAACAACACACAGAAGCCGCCGCCTCAACCTGTCATTCGCACAAACACACGAACACACACACACTCACAAATAATAAGTATACGTATCGTTTATATATTTAAAAAGGTTGAAAATGTTTATAGACAAGTCAATGATAGTGTATAAAGCATTTTCCGAAGTTGGTTGACATGCGCCATGGGATACAAAGTGATAGGTGAAAAGAACATGAGAAAGAACACATCAGCAAACAAGAAGAAGAAATAAAGTATTTACCCAAAGTAATGTGACTTGATAGAACAATTGAATACACAACACTGTCAATTACAGTTAACTGATGTGTGAAAGAAAGAGAGAGAGAGAGAGAGAGATAGCAATTGGGGAGTTGATCAAAGATAAACAAAGACATCGAACAATTGTAAACACTTATTGGAAAAGTTTTAGAATCTATTTAAGTTTAGCAATCTTATATTTAATCAATTGAGTGTTCATGTGTACAGTTTTAGATGCATATAAGAGTTTCTAATGTGCATTTTGTCAATTACAGTTAACTTATAAACTGTAAAAGAGCGAGAGAGAGATATCAAATAGGGAGTTGATCAAAGATAAACAAAGACAACTAACAAATGTGAACAGTTATTGAAAAAGTTTAAGAATCTATTTAAGTTGAGGTATCTTATAGGTAATCAATTAATTGTTTAAGAGTACAGTTTTAGAGCAATAGAGGACTTTCTTATATGAGTTTTGAGCACAAGTTAAGTATTTAGATCTTAATAATGTATTAATCTTATGTTAAAAACATTATCTTAAGACAGAAAACGGGTAATTAAGATAAAGTTTTCTTTGCTTGAGTGAAAAACGTGTCTCTAAACTTATTTCCAATATTATTCTACAGATCTAACAACAACTAAAAAGGTGTTGCTATATCAATAAAACAAGTAACGGCATTGAAATCATTATATTCATCACTTATGCCGATTTCTTTAGTCAAACCCCAGAGATTCACACGTGTTTTACTCAATACACTTCAAAGTTTCCGCACCGTAACTGAGTAAATGCGTCAAATTTGTAATAAAAACATCTTCCGACACCCCGAAATTATTTTTTGATTACATTGCGCGCACGGGAAAACAGAAAAAACAAACTCTTTTGCTTTTTTTTTGTTTTTTTAATGGTGCTAAACATTTGAGTTTAATGATATTCAACCATGAATATAGTTTTTTTTTTTTGTATATACAAGTACAAGGTTTCTTCTTCTTCTTTTTATATATTTTTTTTTAGATATGCGCGAAAGGTCGTGTGTGTGATTACTCATACGGCGTGTGTAGCGAGAGAGAGAGGAGGTGGGGAGACGGGAGATAAATGAAAATAAAAGAGCCTTTGCTTTTCGATGTTTGCAGCTGCTTTTTTTTTGAGAATGCTTCAAGGAGCATCAGCAGAAGCACATATCAATGGCAGCAGCAGCAGCAGTGGCAGCAGCATATTAAAGCGAACAGCAAAAGCGGATTTTGCTATATCTTTGGCAAAACGAGGAGATGGAGAAGGGAGAGGGAGAGAGAGATAAGGTGGTGGTAAGGGAGTAGAGGGGACGGGGGACAACTGCTCTTTGCACTTCACAAATCAGAGAGCAAATACAATGAAGCCGACACATGATGATGATGCGCGATGTTCGTGTGTGTGTATGAGTGTGTGAATGTGTGTGTGCTGGTGTGTTTGTGTGTGCATGTGTGTGTGATGTGTGTTTGTGTGTGTATGTTTGATAGTGGCAACCTAAACGAAGCCAAGTCACTTGAATGGACTCCCAATACTCTCTGGACACTTGAATACAAACACACACATATATATATATATGTATATAGTATAATAAGTATGTATGTATATTTGTATATGCGGGCAGTTTGTGTTTGCAGATGAAAAGAGACAGAGACAGGGAGAGAGGGAGGAAGAGAAGAGTATTGGGAGTTGTGTAGGAGGCCATTAGCTGCTTATCGCGCTTTGAGTAGCTACAGGCACAAGGCAACGGGCAAACAGTAGAGAGAGTAGAGAGAGGAGAAGGAGGAAGGGAAGGGGTCTCTAGGTAGTCGGGGAGCGATGCTCAAGTGTAAAGTTATCAAGTGCTGCCTGGGACAGCATTGACTTTCCCGCCTGCCTGCCTGCCTGGCCTGTCAAGGGTTAAAGTCATAGAGACAACGTCGAGTGTTTGGCTTTGGCTTGTGACATAAAATGTTATCAAAAAGGATTATGACAAGCGCACAAATAAAACACAGAGCACAAGATAGAGAGGGAGAGAGGGCGGGGGAGACGGGAAAACAGTTTGTGGCAATGTGTAACTCATTGGCACAAAGACTCGACTCCAACAACAACAACAACAACAACTACTTCAAGTACAATGATATCTTTTACACACAGAGATGATATCGTTGACAGTCCAGAAAGCAAGAAAAAAACAAGAAAAAAAGCAAGAAAAAAATAAAAAAAAAAAGATGACAAAAAGATGACAAAAACCATATCGAAAATAGCAAAGCAAGCGGTCATAAAATATTTACACAACCTATGGCAAAAGAAAGAAAAAAGCGCACAAAAAGTGGCGAAAAATAATACAAAAAACAACTTGAAAAACAGAAAAAAAAAAGATAAAGAAAACTCAAGAATTTTCGAGGTGCTGGAGAGATGTGTTTTAAGTGTCAGCTAGCTGTCATAATTGTGGCTTAAAGCAAGTTGCAGTTTTAAGATTTGGCTTTTGTTTAATGTCATTTGTCTTGAAAAGTAGTTGAATTGCTAGCCTTAAAGCATTTATCAACTGCTGTTGATGTTAACAAGACAATATTATCTTAAAAAAGTCTTAGCTAATAATAAAACTTTCGCTCTAACCATAATTAATCCAAACAAGTTTGTTAACACAACACAACAAAAACACAAAGCGAAAGAATGTAGAAAAGTAATAAGACATAAGCTAGAACGAAAGACTAATTATGGGTATAATGAACTTTAAATACTCTACTAGATAAGTTATAATAAGATATTGTTGAGAAACTGTTAAAGGCAGTAAAATTTAGAAAGCTTAATGGTTGAGTTGGCCTGGGATATCTTTTGAAAAAGAACTAGTTCCAATTGTCTTACTTAAAACAAAACTATGACTTTTAATTAATTTTTATACGAAATAACTTCAATATTTAATGACAATTAAATACTCCTTTAGATATTTTGTTGAGAAACTGTTAAAAGCAATAAAAAATAGTGCTTTATGGTTGAGTTTCCTCAAGATAACTTAAGAAAGCAACAAGATTTGTGTATAAGCTAGAACTAATTCCGATTCTTTTAGACTAAACCTATGAATCTCAGCTAAATTTGATATGAAATAACTTCAATACTTAATGACAATTCATTACTCTTTTAGATAATATATCGTGAATCTGTTAAGACAATAAAAAAGAGTGCTTTATGGTTGAGTTTGCTTAAGAAATCTTAAGATACCAACAAGATTTTTGTCCAAACCAGAGCTATTTGAGCTTGAACCTAAGAATCTTAGCTAAAATTTGAAATATAACTTCAATAACTAACAAATTATAGCTAGATTTACTGCTTAACCAGAAAAGTATTAGATACTTTACGATTTCATTGATCTTATCTGCAACACGTTACTTATTCAACAATTAATTTATGATACCCTCGACCGGCTGGAGAGACTCTAGAAACCAGACGCCCAATGTCAGAAAAGTCAGATACCCGTTTTTAAAGTTATCTCTATCTCTATTTCTCTTTCTATCTCTCTCTGTTTCTCGCCCGGGTTCAGGTTCTGGGTTCCAGTTGCTGAGAATCGTGAGGCGCCCCAAGCAAAGCGCGAAGTGAAGTCGGGGGGTTGAGGGGAGGGTCAGTGTTAGCCGGAGAGAGCTCAGTTAAATGCAATTTACTTAATGCCTGCGACAGAGTCACTACCCCCCCACCCAACCCCCTTTGGCGCTAGTGCTTATTACTTCATAACTTTTATTATTGCTTCAGCTTCAGCAAAGCAAGCGAATGAAGCAGTTTTGAGCTTGTCGAGCTTCAACATAATTGGAAAAGCAAAAAACCCGTTGAAATTGAAGCAACATCAACAGCAGAAACAACAACAACAACAACAACAACTTATAGCAATTAACGATAGTTAAACGCAGCGACAACAACAACTAACAACTTGCAACAACAAACAGTTCCTTAAGTAGCTTCTGCTGTAATAGCCTTGACAGCAAATGAGATAGATAGAGATTGAGCGAAAGAAAAAGAGAGCAACAACAAAGAAAAACTTGCCAAATGGCAGAAGTTGTTGTTGTTGTTGCTTGTGTGACATTCTTTGCTTTGCTTGCAGCTAGTTGCAAGTTGCAAGTAGCAAGTAGCATCCGCAAACTGGAGCAGCAGCAGCTGTTGCAACTGTTCAATAATGCAATGAAAACATTTAAGTTGCAAGCACAACTTGGCGACTTTGCAGCAAGTTCGCACCCCGCCCCGCCACCCCTCTACCCATACCCCTTCAAAAACAGTTTCTCAATTGCAAAATTTATGAGCTGCATTCACTGGCGAAAATCGTGTGGAAAATAACAATGAAATTGCCAAAAAGCAGCAAGAAAAGAAAAAAAAAACTGAAAGACACTCTGTTGCAGTTGCAACTGTCGCTAGACACTTTTCATGCAATGTCGTGTGGCAACAACAACAACAACGGCAAAAAAGCCCAAAGGAAAATTGCAATTTATTCCGAATATATTTTGATATTTGTGGGTTTTTGCTCTTCGAGTGACTTCGACTTGAAGCGGAAGCTAAATCTAAAGCCAAAGCCAAAGCTAAACAGGCATTTTTGGTCTTCAGAACTTTGGGAGTAGAGAAAAAAAAAACTACACTTGACAAAAACTTGTGTATTTATTGTTAAATATTGAATGTTTGTCAGGGTATTTGTGTTTTTGGTTGGTTGAGAGAAACATTTCGAGAAACATTTCAAGTGAATTTTTAAGAATAGAATGAATAAATGATTTGAGCAAGTCAATTTAATAGAATATTCTAGTTAAGTTGTAGCCTAAGAAGAGTAGTGAAGTATTATAATGGCACAAGTGTTATGAGATGGTATAGGGTGTGTGTTGAAGTCTTAGCCTAAGAATTCTCCCCATCATCATACTGTTTATGATCTAATGTTATGAGATGGTATAGGGTGTGTGTTGATTCTCCCTCTTTTCATACAGTTTATGATCTAATAAAGCACAATCAAATTAATATTCATGTTTATTGCTCCATTTAGTTATCTAAATCTGCGATATAAAAGCTCAATATAAAAATAAACATATGCATTTTTGAATAAGTAACATTAAAGAAAGAGCAAACGAATTTTTATTGCCTCATTAAGTGCTAAAAACGAATAAGCTCAACTAGAAGACACCCTTAACCCTGGACCATACAGTCGGCTGATGGACATACACATACTGAACGTGAACTACCGGACCAATGCTTGACGGCTTCATATATCCGGTGTTTCTTAGCCGAAAAGTTATCGAACTTGCTATGCCTAGGGATTAGAAGAGCTCATATCCAAAAACTAGAGCCTCTAGCTTTTGTAGTTCCAGAGATCAACAGACAGACATGGATATATCGTATCGGCTCTTGATGCTGATTACGAATATATATACTTAATGGGGTGAAGTCGCCTTCTCCCTGCTATATACATTTTCACAAAACCATTATACCCTTTTTTTTACCCATTTTATGGGTTCAGGGCATAATAAAATATATAAATTACGTAAATTTTGCTACATGACACAACCCTCTCAAAACGTGAACATATTATGATTATTATTATTATTATTTTTTGGGTCTGCAATCAATAACATTTTATAAAAATTCACAAATTCATGCCAAATATGGGCACATTGAACTAATCTAATGTTTCGAATACAACAAAAAACAACAACAACAACATTTGACCATTAAACAAATGCTGCTCTTTTATCGCTCTACTCCTTATATGGAGACACACACAGACAGACATGGAGGAGTAAAGGGGAGGGGAGACAAACAGCTGTTGTTGGCTTGTTTCTGTTTAGCGGTTTTGTGCTCATACTATAATGTGTGCTCTGAACATAAACTGTTTAGGTTTTTTTTGTTGTGTTTTGTTTTGTTTTTTGTTTGGTTGGTTGGTTTGCTTTAGACAAAAGCCAAACTTGTTTTCGATAGCTGGCAACATCAAAGCGATTGTGGGCGTTGAGAGAGACAATTAGCCGCATGCCGCAACCCGAAAAACGGGTTTATGGTGAGTCAACAGCTAAACAACCAACAACTATTTGCTCTATACGGAATCACAGTGGCGCCCCCCCCAAAAAAAGACCAAAACCCGACGAGGCATGACAACATGCAAAACAACAACAACAAGAAGCAAGAGAGAGAACTGAAATGCAAAAAATTGCAGTTGAAGCATATTTTGTATATATATACACAGAAATTTTGGGATTATTTTCCATTCTCTCTCAAACTGTCAGTCATAGTCAGTTTGTCAGCTGCTGCATTCAATTATAAAAAGACAGCTGTGCAGCAGAGGGGGGATATGGGGGACAAGGGGGGACGCTGTTGCCACGCTCTGGGACCAAAAACTGTTTGACCATTAAATGCTTTGTCCAAAATGACTCAACATTGACAGTTTTGCCCGTTACAAATAGCAAACATTTGTTTTCTTTTTCACCAATGCTCTCGAAACTGTATGTAGGGGAAGGCAGTGGGCGGTTGTCGGTGGTGCCACGCTTTGGGACCAAAAAACTGTTTGACCATTAAATGCTTTGTCCAAAATGTGACTAAACATTGACAGTTTTTGGCGTTACACATAGCCTACATTTGTCTTTTTTCTCCAATACTCTCGCAACTGTATGCCGTTTCGTTTTCCCAAATGATCTCAAAACTGTATGTCGTTTGTTTTTTAGATGTTTTTTAGTATAGTATATAGGTATTAGAGTGTGTGGCCCGCAGCATTTGGTAAATAGAAAAAACTTTATTTTTTGTATTTTTGGGGCATCTCGCGCGTGTTTGAATTGTTTTTGACGTAAAATGTTGGCAGCTTTGACAGCTCACTGAATAACTGCGGACAAATTTCATTTCTAAATATTTTTCTCGCATTTTTTGTTTGTATTTGTTTTCTACCTGTCGAAATATCGTCTATCGTCTATGGGGTTCCTGTAAACATTACTCTCGCCTCTCGCTCTCATATTTCAGCCAATAAGTTTTCCTCCAACTGGATTTGAATTTCAGAACAGAACCTAACAAAAACTTTATCATAACTTTGCGGACACAAGTTTATGGTTCTTACAGCAAGAAACTAATAAAGTTTCATACTCAAATTACGTCTAGTTGTTGTAGCCAGTTACTCATTTAAAGTTTTATGTATAGCTTAAAACTGTCAGAAATAGTGCTAAGAGAGCTTTAAGGCCGTTTAAGATTAAGTTTATGTGAAACTTAAGATCATATATCATGTTTCTCTGACATAGTTATAGGTACTAGAAGAGTTCAGCTGTAGGAAACTTTGTTAAAAGCTTAAAAACTATTACAACTAAACTTCTTTGTCTGAAAACGCAGTTAAAACAAGAGATAAAAGGCAGAGAATCTAACTATAACTCAATGAATATAACCAGGAAATCCATTATGTTATAATAAAATATAAGGTAAGCCCGACCGTTAAAGAATCAACTTTTTAATATACTTAGTCGAGAAATCTATTTGCATCTGATTTATAAACAAATCTTTCGTAAAAGTGTCAGAAATAGTGCTAAGAGAGCTTTAAGGTCGTTCAAGATTTAAGTTCATAATAAAGTTAAGATCATATATCATGGGTTTCTCTATGTCATAGTTTAGGAAGCAGCGGAAACTTTGATAAAAGTTTAAAAACTATTACAACTAAACTTCTTTGCTTGAAAACTCAGTTAAAACAAGCTAAAAGAGATAGAATCTAACAATAATAACTCAATGTATAAAACCAGGAAATCCATTTGTTTATAATAACATATAAGGTAAGACTCGACCATTAAAAAATCAACAATCAAGTGTTAACAGACTTTTTAATATACTTAGTTTTTCTTCAACAAGGTCGCGCAAATCTTTTTTTGCATCTGATTTATAAGCAAATCTTTCTTTATAAGCTCTCTCTCGCATATATATATTCTCAACTTGAGACTTGTGAGAATTATTACTATTATTATGTGGCGAATGATTCATGCACGACATTTTTACATTTTGCACATTGCAACGCCCGCTCCACGAATTCCAATCAACTTTTTGCTTGGCCATTGTAAAAGCATAAAAATTTATACATAAATCTATTGTAAAGCAAAACTGCTGCACCCACACACACATACACGAACACACACACACACACCCGCACACATACACTCGCACACACACTTGGCTTCTGTTGTCAGCTATATTTTTTTCCTCTCTGTGTTCTCTCCATTTATGGTTAGCTTTTGTTGCTGATTTATTGTAGTTTTGCTTTTGTTTTGGAGTTCTTTTTATTTGGAAAAATTAATAAATATTTTTCAACTTTATTTTTTTGGTTGTTGGTGGTTGAAAGTTAGAAGTTGCAAACGGTACACTCAAAGAAAATCAATGGTACTTACTTAATCTGCCAAAGCTGTGCGACAAACGCTTTTTAAGCTTCTGCAGGGCGCCGCCTTTTTTCTCCCGCATTGTGACGGCTGCAAGAAATAAATTAAAAAAAATCGAAATGAGAAAATTTTCATTATTCATTATCAAAAAAGCAAAGCTAATCAAGAAATATATATTAAAATAACCATATATGAAAAAATTTTAGATTATTAATTACCAAAAAGCAAAGCTAATCAATAAATATGCTTAATTTATTACATAATACTTTTGTTTCCCACCAATTAGAAAAGAAAACACCAAAAACGAAACACCAAAAAGCTGAAAACCAAACATTAGGGCACATGAGGGAACTACCGGGAACAATCGGGAACACAATCGGGAACAACAACAGCAAAGTTGACATTTCAAATTAACATAAATCAGTGAAGCATGGTGTTCCATAATAATAAATAGATAAGTATTCACAGAGTGAAGTGGAGTGGAGTGGAGGGAGGAGACTGACCCCAAACGGGGCAAACACGCACACATTTTTCTCTCCCCTTCCCGCCACTCATAAAATTCAAATGAAAACCTACTCCAAAATAGAAAAATGTTCGCTTCTTGTTGATAGCTCTAAAGACTTTTTATATAGTTTCGATTTTTTTTCACATTAGAATGCATGAAGGGGAGAAATACTCTCTCTATATATAAGTATTCAAATATATATATGTATTGATGCATTCGTAATTGAGTTGTATAATTTTGCTGTTGTTGTTGTTATAACATGCAAAAGCTTTTGTTGTTGTTGTTTGTTGTAATAGCATTTAACTAAGTTATTTCAGTGTTCAGTGAGCCATGCCAAATTGTGCAAAAAGTATTCACAACCACAAAACACATACATATACACATAAATATATATGTTTAAAAGGGTTTGAATTGTTGTATCAGCTGTATTTTGTCATTGTTGTCTGTGGCATAAGCGAATGTTATTGTGATTACTAGTTAGTTATAGGCAACGTTTAGTTGGTTCGTTGATTGGCATAATGATTGCGGGTTAGCACTACTCTATATAAACACATAACTAACTGTCTGGCTATAAACAATGCGAATAAACGAATGCTTGTTTATTAAACTTTAACAAATGGTTTTTTCATCATCAATCTATACAATATAAAAATGTATATACAATTTGTCAAGAAAGTGTGTGTAAACCCTTTATTGAGAGTGGAATTTTGTGCCTTTGTTAATATTTTTAATGTTTCTTTGTTAATGTTTATGTATTTTAAGTTTTGTTTAATAGGTTTAAGAGATAATTAACTGAATAACTTATTAAAAATAAAAAAATAAATTAAAAAATATCAAAAATGTTTACTATGTGTAAACACTTTCTTGACAAACTGTACTTTTATTTTTTCAATACTTCATCGAGTGCATTTCTTTTTACAACAGTTCGCCCCACTCGAACCAATTTAAACTGGTTTATCACACATCATTTCTGCACTTGTCTCATTTGCATTCCACACACAACACACAACAGAAGACATGTAGACTCTGTAGAGTAGATGGAAAAAAGTGTAGGAAATTGGCACTTACATGGTCATTTATCAAAACTCTACCCACTTTTACAAAGCATGACCAACGAAAACTAATATTGATGGGTAGAGAAGAACTGAACTGCACACAATGTTGCATGCCCCAACGAGTGAGTGGCACCTTGACTCTTGTTGTCCACCCAAATGGATCAAGCAATTAAACGTATATATATACAAAATTGTCTGTAGAACTCTTATGTATATATTTTTACACAGCACTAAATCATTCGATAAGTGTCTGAGTGTCTTCTCGCCATATCTAAAGCCCACTTCCATTACGCCGGCTGCTTTTGTTGCTGTTGCTTTTGAATAGCAATTTGGCTTAATAACAACAATGCAGAGAGACACAAAACTCGAGCTTAAGCAATTTATGACATAAATGTATGAATATGAATATGAATAGATATGAATAGTTATCTCTCTGCATACAACAACAAACACTTTAACTCAATTAAAGGCAGCAACAGCCAACAAGAAACTATTCTTCTCATCAAGCATGTTTTTGCTAGCCTGCCATTGTAATTGACTTTTCCAACAACAACTCTTAGTATTCAAAATCATAAGCATATAATAACTTATGATAAGTAACAAGTAAGAAATTTACTAGCTTAAAAGCTTTACTTATTGCTTATTGCTGCTTGCAAACAGATTAGAAACCTTCGTAAAAACAATAGTTCATATACCAAAAACACATCAATATCTCATGTGAATCAGTTGAATGAACAATAATAGGAAATTATGTAACGAAATGCATGCTGTGAATCATTTAGAGATGCTGTTCAATTTATAGTTGTTGATTTTGCTTTTTGCTGCTTTTGAGTTAAGATAAAGTTAGCTTGAATCTGAGGAGAAGTGTGAAATAGTTTATTGTGTATTAAGTTCTGAGAAAGAATCATTTATCGAATGATAAATATGAAAGAATAAGATTTAAGTCATTTATATGATGTTCATTATAATGATCTGATTAATTTATAGTTGTTGACTTGAATGGTTCATTAACACTGAAGTTATTTGAATCTTTTGAGATAAATTGTATGAGAGAATCATTTAAAGATAAGTTTGAAATAATCATTTAAATCATTTATGATGTTCATTTAATGAACTAATGAATTCAAATTTGTTAACTTAGATGCTACATTAATACTGAAGTTAGTTGAATCATTTGATTTAAAGAATCGTTTGAATACATTTCATGATGATAAATATGAAGGAATCAACTGAATAATCATTTGATTATAGGTATAAAAGAATCATTCTAATCATGATGATAAGTATGATATAATCATTTATGATGTTCATTAAATGAACTGATGAATTTATGGTTGTTGACTTTATTGATTCATTGTAATCAAAGTTAGTTAAATCTTTTGAGAAATGTGAAATACGAAAAAATTATTTCAATAGTTTTATGATGATGTGTGAAAAAATTATTCAAATCGGTTATACGATGTTCATTTTAATGAACCCATAAATGTTTAGTTGTTGACTTTGATGTCTTTGTCTTTCGAGACGTGTGAAATAGAATCATGATAAGTTGTTTGAAAGAAACATTCGAATTATTTGAATCATTTATATGATGATAAGTATGACAGAATCATTTATGATGAAATAGTTGTTGACTTTGATGCTTTATATTTGAGGAACTTAGTTGAGTCTTTCAATAAGTGCGAAACACTCTATTGTATGAAAGAATCATTTGTATCATTTATATGATGTTCATTTCAATAAAATGTAGGTGATAAGGCTAAGTGAATCTTTTGAGAAGTGCGAATCATTTTTATGATTTGCCCCTCGATGAAGATAAGTGAATCTTAATCCAGTTATTTCACTTATCTTGATTGTTACGAGTATGATATAGTTTCGTTTTATGTTCATGGCACGATTTTATATATAAACTTTGTAGATTCTTTTTCTTTTTCTATTTCCATTTCTATCTTGCTTCTATCACAAACACTTTTTACACCCACAATCTTCTTCAGTTTTACACCCACAATCTAGTTCAGTTTTACACCCACAATCTTCATTTTTACACCCACAATCTTGTTCATTGATACTTCTCTCTCTCTCAGCGCAATGTAAAATAGCTACTAAATGTTGGCATTCAAATAAAATAGCTTACTCTCGCTCGCTTTCTTTCGGAATGTTCACTCCGATTGCATACAAATGAGAGTCACTGTTGTTGTTTGTTGTTGTTGTTTGTTACGCTTGTTTGGACTTGCATCAAATGCAATATGCAAATGTAGAGTAAAATAGACGCCATTTGCGAGGCAAACTTTGTTGCATCTGACAAATTGTTTTAAGGCCCCCAAACAGACAGACAGAGAGACAGAAAGACAGACGGCGAATGCCAAATATATACAAAAATGCATTTTGCATTACATTAAATGAACGAAATAAAATCAAATGACTGGTTGGCTGCCATTTGTTGTTGCTGGTTCTTAAAAGCCCATTTAAGTTGTTTGCCCTGGCTACGGAAAAGTTTTTTGGCAAATGAAAGGCAAACAAGTAAAATGAGTTGCAACTAGCAGAGGCTCGACTCGCGTTTTGCTGCCACTGTCGCTGCCACTGCCGCTGCTGCAGCAAAGTGGAACTTGCATCAAGTTGAGAGATGCACAGAAAACTTATTTAATTAAGACTGCAAAAAGGCGCTGCAAAAACTTTTTTATTTTTTTATACCCAAGCAGCAGATGCTTCACTTGCAGCTTGTCGTCGTCGTTGCTTGCAGCTTGTTGCATTAATGAGTTCGTTGCGTAGTCCCCAAATCATCATCAAATCAAAGTTTGCAATCGCGTTTTCTACTACTTTATTTTCACTCTGTTTCTGTTTGTAGTTTTGCATCAATCAGTGACAAATTGCAGGTGGCATGCCCCACCTCTCCCCGTCTCGGTCTCAACGACAAGTTCAATAGCCTGTCGACACTCGACAAACAGACAGACATACAGAAAGACAGATAACTAGACACGCGATGCGATGCATATACAGTGAGAGCGACAAAATAATTCACACTACTTTTGACACTCAATTAGCGCAAAAGATATGAGAAGAAAAACCTGACAATTGTTCATAATTAATCTGTGATTATATCTAGCTAATTATCGCAAATGAATCAGTAAAAAAAATAGTTGAAAAAAACTATTTACAACTCGCAATGACAAACTAAAAGATATGAAAAATGTGGTTATAAATGACTAACTAATGTGTGAAAATGTATTTAAAAATGATTAAAAGTCATTAATATACTATATGGAATGCATAATCAATTAGAGGAACAATTTATTGTTATAAAGTTCAAGGGCAAAAACTTGTAATTACTCATTAAAATATTTACAATATAATAAACTAAAGTCCATAAACATATATTAGTTAAAACATGATAAAGCCTTTGTGGTATTGATAAGAATAAATTCTTGCAAAAAACAAAAGAAATTTCCCCTTCCCAAAAAATAATCACTAAATTTCATGACTATCACGACGAATGCCAACATTCCTGGGAAATAAATCAAAATAATCTAATTGTGAAATACAAAAAATAAGTTTATATTCTTACAAACAAGAAATGAATAGAAATTGTTAAATTTTCTATAACGAAAAGTTTTCTTTATGAAATGTTTGCCCGATTTAAGTTTTCCCACTTAATTTAAGTTAATATGAACACCCAACTATATAGTTTCCAGCTACTACACATACATACATATATACAAATACATATACAAACATAAGTATCTAATAATACACGTGTCAAAATTCATAAGGAAACCAAAGTGGCTGTAGTTTTAGCATTAAGAAACAGACAGCCAAAAAGACAGACAGACTGAGAAAATGGAAGAGCAACAAATGAATGATATGAAGTGCACTTTACGAGAAATGTTAATGACGTAATTACCACTACGACATGGCGGATAGTTGGTTGAAGGGGTGGGGGGAGTGGTGGTTGGGGGTATGACAGCTGCCTTAGCAACACACACACCAACACACACTTTAACTCGGCATGATGACATGCGAGAGAAGTAGCGAAAATGTCGCCATGGCGTGCCACACGACGTATACGTGACATTTTGGCTATGCCATGCAAAAACCCGTTCCCAACTCATGCCACAACATCATGCTGCAAGAAACATAAGGCAACTAGAGTGTCAGCCGCAGCTAGCACAAGCTAGAAGTGAACCCACCTGCCAACCCTTGCAACCCGGCCCCGTCTCACCTCTTCCCCTCATCCTGTTCTCGCTTACTTAGCCAAGAGAGATGCGTTTGTGTCATTTTGTGGGCGCTTGGCCAAGTTTTGAGTGAAAAGTTGCACACGGAGAGGCATGAAGAAAATAGATTTGCTGTACTAATAGAAAACTGTTTGAGTGCAAATATTTTGACACTTGGCGACAGTCAGCTAACTAATTGAGGAGAGGGCGAAGAGGGAGAAAGAGTTCCAGGGAACAGATCTAGCGAAAAAGAGAAAAAAACTATTCGGTTGGATATGTATTTACGGCTGACGGGGCAAGCCGTTGCAAGCTGGCCGTTGCAAGTTGTTCGTTGATTAAATGGCTTATAAATGACGTGAACAATTTGCAACACGAATGTGGCACGACAATAACTCAACGGAAAGAAGGTGACGACAACAGTTCAGCTTCAGATTTCGTTATTGAACTGTCATTCAATGTGGCAGGCAGCAGCAAAAGGTCGGGATGCATGCCACATGCCACCGCACCACACACACACACACACATGCAGCTTAATTGATAAGCCTGCAGCTAACCGGCGATTGATAGCTGTAAAACGAATCGAAACGAAATGAAACGAAATGCAAACAAAAACACAATCGCATTAAATCTTACTTTAGTATAAAATGCAAAATATAATTAATGACAAATTTGTTGTTGTTGTTATATTGCGTAATAATCCTTAAATGTCGCGGATGTTATGTAACACAGCTTAGAGAGCATGAAGAGAGGGGGAACACAGGATTATACGGTATTTGTTTTGTGTAAATATTCGATTCAAAAGCATTTGAATGTAATTAAATGGAAACAGCAAAAAATAGGGAAAAAAAACATTTTTATGTGGATTAAAAAGCATAAACAAGGTCATAATAGTAAACTCTAATAACCGCGTATTTAAATAAATAAAGTTGTTTAATTCTATTTATAAACTAAATAAATAAACGTTTTATTCTGCAATTTATTGGGCGAGTTTGGATTAAATTAAAATTCGATTTTTAGCAAAATGAACTAAAAGAGAAAATCTAATTATAAATGAATTTAAATGCAGTTGAATAAATTGCAATTAAATAGATTGAAAATAACAAAAAAAAGTAAGTTATGTAAATAGCAAAATATAAACGCTTTATTTCAATATACAAAAAAGCAGCTGACAAAATTGATTAAAAATATTAAAAAGTAGGCAATCCATTAACGTTAAAATATCGAAAATCTTATAAAAAAAACACTCTTATCAATCAACGCTGTCATTTACACATACTTAACGCACACACTTAACACATACACACATATATATGTAGTCATTTAGTCAAGTCATAAACATTAAAATCCATCAACGAAAGAAATGAGCTAAAAATAACATGTAAGAAGGCTCTAAGCGAGTAAGCTCAACTAGAAGATACCCTTGACCCTTGACCAGACAGCGTGGCAGACATACCTGCACTACCGTACCAATGCTCGATGGTTTCATATCTCCGGTGTTTCTTAACCGATTTTAATAAAAACTTCACAGATGTTCATTATTTTGTTAATAGTATCAATCCCCATTTTCAAATTTCAAGATTTTGTTGTTATCGATAACATGTGTATATCGTAAAACCGAAAAGATATCGATAATTTGAAACAAACTTGCTATTCATAAGGATTAAGAGAGCTCATATCCAAAATCTTGAGTCGTTCCTACACACAGACAGACGTTATACCCTTTTTTTACCCGTTTTATTGGTTAAGCGTATAAAAAAAAAAAACCCAACAACCAAATCAAACAGATTTAATCAACACACATGGGGAGATGGAGTTAGAGGGAATTAGTAGACGTGATAAAATATACATACATATACATAGATGAACGAATCAATGATTTTTTATGCTAAACACGTTTGCCAAAGTACAAGCTTTATTACCATATAAAACTATTTTTTATCACCAACAAGAAATCAAGCATCAAATTATCGTCAGGCGAGTGAAAAATGGCAAAAAAATCATACAGAAAAGGGGTTAAGAAAACGTTGATGTGTGTGACGGGCGGGTGAAGAGGGAAGGCAGCGTGAAGATGGGGCGTATACGATATATAAAATATTAGTCAACCAGTTGCATGGAAAAGTCACCCTCAAGCACCCCCAACTCTTCTCCCAACTCTACTTCCAAAATACTAAGCCAAACCTTGTTTTATTTTGGATTATTGCCCACCTGTTTTAATGGCCCAAACGCACGAGCCAACGACAAACTTACTTTTTTTTGGCCAAGTTGCGTGCGTGTTGGCCGTTTATCAATGTTGCCAAATCGCCTCATATGAGGAGTAACTAAATAGAAATCCCCGCCCAAAGTCAAAAAACGAGAAACTTAATTAAAATTTATACAAAAAATATGTAACAACAACAACTTACAGCATTAACTAACACTAACTAACTGTCAAATCTTAATTACTTTCGAGCCTTAGTTGACTTTCTAATCGATTTAGCCATCAAATTATGAACAGCCTTACATAAATCCGAAATGTTAGAAAAACATCTCAGTTTTCTCACAGTTCTCTTCTCAGTTCTCATCTCCTCTCTTCTCTATCTAGCTAAAATTTTGTCGATTAACTAATTACAGCTGGTTGACATCCAATAAATTAATTGGATATTCAACTAAAACAAGTTCCTGTGCCGTCGGTCGTCCAATAATAAATCAAATGTGCAAAAGTTCACATGTGTGTGCGAGTGTGTGCAAGTGTGTGTGTGAGTGTGTGTGTTTCGAGTGTCAAACAATAAGTTAGCCAAAACGTAAACAACTTGAAATTTGATAGAATGAATGCAACCAAAAATCGGAATACTCGAGAATGATTGAAGGAAAAGTTAGTCTAAATTGAAAGAGCAATTAAAACTTGAATAGAATATGTGATATGAAGAAGAAACTTAGAGTTCAAATATCGAAGGAAAATTAGAATCACGAATCAGGAAAAATGAAAGCAACTTGAAACTTGTTAGAATGAATGAAAATCGAATGCTCGTAAAAGATGATGATAAAGGAAAAGTTAGTATAAATTGAAAGAGTAATTGATACTTGAATGAATTATGATTACTTACAGAAGAAACTAAGAGTTCAAGTATCAAAGGGAAAGCATGATAGTTCAGCCTGTTGACCAAGAATCACAACCCAATCTCGTCATGAAATGTGTAACGCATAGAAGAAAGCATTTGCGACCCCCTAAAGTATATTCTTGATTAACATCAACATCTTGATAAACAACGATATAGTATAGATATAGTCGTGTCCGTCTATTTCTATGCCAAGTCCTTTAAGTTTTAGAGCCATTGAGTTGAAACTTTGCGTAAGGTATTCTGTTTGGTACTTTTTTTTTTTAGCCACTGTTTTGAAACTTTGCCTTAAGGATTGTTGCAGTTTTAGAGCCATTGAGTTTAACTTTGCCTTAGGTATTCTGTTTGTTGCAGTTGAATCATTTGTCAAAGTCAGCGAAATCGGAATACTATATCATAAAGTTTCCATACAAAAGCAATATATGATATGAAAACAAAAAAAGTAGACTTCGTTTCTAATTTATATTATATTCGTATATCTTTCTTTCTGTGAAATACTTGTGAAAAATATAAATTTCCCAAGTTACAGGTCTTATTCACACAAATTCATTTAAAAATAAGTTAACCAAAACTTCTAAAGCCACCCACTCGCTTATTCACTTAATTGTATTGAGTTGTGATTATAATGTTTGCTCTTGTCTCGACTGATAGCGGAAGTGTTTTTCGGGTTTTATGTTAGGTTACACACACAAACAAACATACATATTTGTATATGTGAGGTTTACAAAGCTTATCAGCCGCCAGTATATACTATATATGGTAAAGTTGATTAAATAACTGATTTAACAGCTGATTACAGCTTGTATAAAACTTATTTTGCATATAATTTAACATTTTTTCTTGTTCTTGATAGCCTTGGGTTCTCGCGAGAGAGAAAAAAAATGTAATTGCTGTTGGAGCTGTTGCTGACGTCGATGCTGGCTGGGGCTGGGTCAATGTTCTAATAAAAAAAGTTCAATTCAACTTGAATTAATTTCAATTGCACACACAGAGCAATAAAAACAAAAGCAAACAAAATAAAAAAACAGGTCATTAAAATTGAGTGCGAGTCGATTTGCAAAGACTTTTGCGTGGCTTTGCGAGCCGGTCTCATTGAAGTTCGATTGGAAATGAGAAAAAGTTGAATGCCATTCAACAACACTGGTTGCAAGTGCTGCACAACGTATTGTATTGATTATATGTATATATTTCGTTTTGGGGAAGTTCATATCCATTTTTATTTTTCTTTATTTTCTTATTTCGGAATATATTTCATTTTTGGTTAAACTATAAATATATATTTTCGACTGTGTCGGCGTGTCAAAATATTTGTGCTTCATTTAAATAAAGTTTACTTTGATGCATGCCATTCCTTTTTGCCCCCCGTCGTCGTCTTCCTTCCCAACTGTCTGTCTGTCGGTCGCATCTGTTTGGGTCCTGTCTGGTTTGGTTCTGGCCTGTTCTGGCCTGTCGTTATTTAATATTTGTACAGCATTTTAAATAGGCTTTTACGCATATTTTAAAATATTTATTTGTTTGCATGCATTTTTTGTTTTTATTTTTATTTTCATTTTTGCTGTGACAAACTGAAATTTATATATGCATATTTTATGCTCTGTTAACTCGATGAGAAATGGTACAGAAAAATACGTTTGAAGTTTTTTCTCGACGATTTTTAAGGCATTTAAGCTGATTAAGGGATTAAACATTTTCAAATCAAATGTTTGCAAAACTTATATAAAACTAATTTTTTTTGGGAATAATTGAAGATTTTGAAAAACAAATTCAAGATATTAGAGATGAATTGTAGGAAAAACTTAAGGCGCTAGTCGAGTAAGCTCGAGACTAGAAGATACCCTTAACCCTTGACCTAACACATACGGTTATACCTGCTCTACCGGACCAATGCTTGGTGGTTTCATATCTCGGCGTTTCTTAACCGATTTTAATAAAAATTTCACAGATGTTAATTATTTTGTTAATAGTTTTAATCCCCATTTTCAAGTTTTTGATTTTCACGAAATTTTTTGTTATCGATATTATTTGTATATCGTAAACCTGAAATGTTATCGAAAATTTGAAACAAACTTGTTCTGTCTAGGGATTAGGAGAGCTTATAGCTAAAACCTGGAATCTCTAGCTAGGTGGACGGAGAGATGGACATGGCTATATCGACTCGGATGTTAATACTGAACAAGAATATTTATATTTTATGGGATCGGAGAAGTTTCCTTCTGTCTGTTACATACTTTTGCTCAAAACCATTTCATGGGTTAAGCGTATAAAAAACCAATGAAAAACATATTAAAAGTAACCTTATATGGAAGGCCAAAGTTTATTACACTTGAAAACAAAATATCTCATATCTCACACATAGTTTTACACTGTAATAAAACTATTAATAAACAAGCTCAATTACCATATTATTCATTCATAATAAACACACACAAAAAACCCTTCAACTGTTTATTGCACTTTAAAGATTTGTTTATTTTAGTCAGAAAAAAAAACAAAATCAACAAAAACATTGATGGATTCTATATATGTTTTTGTATATATATAAGAAAGCCAACAAAATGTATAAATAAAAATATCAAATTATACATTTAATTTTTGTTTAAACAATTTACTGGCTGAGCGGCAAGCATGAAGCATGAAGCCTTAATGATTGTTTACATGAAAAATTCCGAAATTTTCTTGTTTTTTTTTTCGTTTTTTTCTTGCTTTTTTTTGTTTGTGGCTGTAAATCAAGCGTAAATACAATTAAGCCAAAACAAACACTCGCTGAAGAGTAAATTTGATTTTTTATATTATTTTAATTTAAAGGAACGAAAAATGTTAAAATACAGAATACAAATTGAATTCAATACGCACCGGCACCAAAATTGTTGTTGTTCAGCTTTGTGGGTTGATTGATTAATTCGGCAATTTTGAGGCCGTTTTTTGTAGCTGCTTAACGTTGAAATATTTATTAATCAGCAGTTAAAACTGCCTCGATTTTTATTGTTTTCTTTTTGTGTTTTTTTTTTTAATTGAATAAACTTTGTTTTTTAATCGGCTGCAAAGGTTTTATTTATGGCAAACATTTTTGCAGTTCAATTTTTTCACTTCTCTTATGGCACTTTTCTATCTGTATAATCAAATATATATTATATATAATGTTATCAGTTAAGATATACTAGACAGAGTCGCGCTGTCCCTTCATAATATTTCTAGCTGACAAAACGAGGTCAAATACATATATATTTAGTTTTTTTTATCTGCAGACAGAGCAATAACAACAACAACAGCAAATAAATATTGAGATACGACACAACGGCCACAGACAACAGAAAGAAACAAAACGAAAGACAACCCCCAGAAAATTGTAACGTTTTTATGTTGTTTGGGGGATGGTTTGTTATTGTTGTTGTTGTTGCGAAGGGTGTTTTTGTTTTCGATTTTTGTTTTTAGCAGCTCATCAAAATACTTAAGAGAACAAAAGAAACACAAATCACAACAACATCAAACTATAACAAACTTAATACAAAAACAAACACACACACTTAAGTTTAAAAAGAGTTCAAACACACATTGACATTTAACTTGACTCAAACACTTTCGGACCAAGAACAAAATAATAACAACAACGACGTAGATAAAGGAATTCTTTTTACGAGTTTTTTTATACGGACGCGCGCTCGGCGAGACAGAGACAGAGCGAGATGTAGCGTAACGAAGCCGGTAACGGAGCTTTGCACAACCTGCCGCGTTGAGTTTCGCACACGAAATGAGGTCAACGAGATACTACTACGTTACGTTACGCTTACGCTTTACGTTGTATGGCAGTGGCAGAGCCCATGACATGAAAGTAGCGCAAGGGCGCCCGCCACCTGATTTGGGGTTGAGAGTGGGTGGTTGTTGGTGGGCTACTGCACATTCAACAAAAACACCACACGACCAGAAGGCAGAGAGAGTGTGAGAGAGAGCGCGCGCGAACCATACAAAGTACGTTACGTTGGAGAGATTGCGTGTGCTCTCTCTTAAGTTCCACACACACTCCACACGAAGCCGGCTTCGTCGTGGTGAGTGCTGTGACACTCTCTTTTCGTCGCCTTTCTCTTGCGCCCGGGCAAGTCGTGCAAGTCGAGTCGAGTCAAGCGAACGTCTTTCACAAAAATAATGCTTCAGCTTCACTTCTATATTACGTATTTTATGATTACATGATGAGGTGAGTAGGTCGTGTTGTAGGTGAAGGGTTGGAGGTGGAGGAGGTTCGGGGCTCGTCACTCTATAATGTTGTTATAATACTTCTGGGTCAAAGGCACGTACAACACTCAAAACGTACACACACACACACTCACACTCACACACCATACCCAAAAACTCAATTGATAAGCAATAAAACGTCAGCTCAGTTGAGCTTGTAATCTCTGTGCTGTGTTACGTTACACCAGTTTGACAGTCACTGTGCATTCGCATTCGTGCGTCATAAGCAGCTAACGACAACAACAACAAAAAACAGCTGCCGGCAATGCATGTAAATTGCATTTGAGGCAACTTTCCCAGTCAGCTGACATGACAAAAAAGAGATAAGAATATCGTTAGAACTTTTCAATACTAAAACTGGGTCAAAAGCATCTTTCTCCAACTTCAACTCTGAACTCAAACATGGTAAAATCAAAGAGACAAATTTGTTTTACAAGATCATTGAAGAGGTTTTCTGTTTAAGGGTTACTGATTTGTCAAAGTGTTTTTTGGAATTTTATTGAGAAAATAGTATGAAAAGATAACAATAACTCTAGAATCTAAACATCAAAGCTTCTAAAACCGCTAAAAAAACACTTTAAAATGTAAAATCGCTCCAAAACCTCTTCTCAATACTCGAACTCGTCTTCTTTTATTGTTTCGCACAAAAAACGTAATTAATTTCAATTTAACGCCACAAAAGAAACTGTAAAAAACTTTTTTAATAGCCTTCAAATGATGTCGGCGTAAAGTAAAGTGAATTGGTTTCGAACTGTGCAAAAATTAAAGAACGAAATGTCACAAAAAAAAAGGTTTTAGAGCCTAAAGGTGGTTTGGGAATTTAAGCTTTTGGCGTAGTTTCTAATTCAAACTCTCTGCGACTTTTGCCGGCTGCACAAATAAACAAACACAAAAGGCAAACACACGCGCGCACACACACACACACACACACAAACATGCACACAGGCAAGCACAAACACGAAAACACACGCGAGAAACACAGCACAAAGGCAAATAAATTAAACAAATAAATAAATAATACAACAACAAACAGCACAAACACAAATACACACTATAAGAGTTCGACCGAACGGTAAATGAACGAAATAGCGTAAAAAAAATTATTAAATATGATTGTTGTTGCCCTTTGTTGTTGTTGTTGTTAATGTTATTTTAGTGTTGATTTATGATGCTGCGGCAAAAACGCGAACGGAAGCGCTTCTCCAAAGCACGTAACAATATAATATTATGACGTATGTACGTACGTACGTTCGTACAGTGGCGCAGGTTTAGAAGCCACTACTCTAGACAAGACAATGAAGACGCGAGAGAGAGAGAGCGAACGATTGAGCAATAGACGACTGACACAAACACACACACACACGGAAAGACGATAAGAGCGCGACGCGTCAGACACGGCTAGCGTTCAATTGTGAACTGAATCACAAACTAAAACACCAGCAGCAGCAGAAGCAGCAGCAGCGACAGCAGCCAGCGACGTCAACAACCGTTGCAGCGACGCCGTTTCGACGTAAGCAGAAATGAATTGCACTGACACTGGCACTGGCAGTGGCTGCTGCTGCTACTGCGCGACAGTTTCTGTCTCTGCTCTGGTGAGTTTTGAGCGTACTATTCGAAAAGTATTTCATTCAGTAAGCGCAGCCGGCAAACGCGCACATGTCCATGTGTCTGTGTGTGTGTGTGTGTGTGCTATTTTAACAGCTGCACAGCTTTTACGTACTTACGTCACTGCAGCGAAGTCGGCAGCAGCAGCACAATAAAAAAAAAAGTAAACAAACAAAAATAAAACAACAAAATCTGACGATTGCTGCTGCTGATGCTGCTGGTGCTAGTTGCTACTTGCTGTGTGAGGAAGTGTCGGAAAAATAAATTATTTAAGTATTACAACAACATCTCATCCACAACAAGAACAATCAATTGCTATGCCAGCATCACAGTCAGAAAACATGAATCATCCAAATGCGTAGGGTGAGGGGGGAGGAGGTGAAGAGTGTAAGCTGGCAAGCAAGCAAGCTGTCTGCTATGGCATTCCAGAAATGCACATGTGTGTCTGTGTGTGAGTGTGTGTGGGTCTTTGCTGAAGGAATGCGCCCACAAATGCCAATGCAAAGAGCGAACGCAAGAGCGAGAGAGAGTGAACTGGATTCTCTCTTTATTTTGGCATTGGCATCCACACTCGCACGCAAATCAAAATTCACCACAACCACGCGCCACTGGGACAACGCTGAACAGTTCGAACAACAACAATAACGAACGGAACGAAGAGCGGAGCGCATATTTTTGCTCTATTTTAAATTATTAATGAGCGGCTTGTTCAGTTATTAAAAGCTTGGGAATATAATAAGAAAAAAAAGGAACAAAAACAATATTGTGGCGAAAACGTGCACACTTTTCCCTTAGGTGAATGAGTTTCGAGTATAAGTGTGTGTGTGTGTGTGTGTGTTGAAGTTCTTTTTTGGCGCTGCAGGAAGCAAATTCCGCAAATTTGATTAGGCGATCTCCCGCATGGTTTCTCAACATTTGATTGTTGCGCGCGGTGGGCGGGGAGGGGGTGGCAATAAAAAGATGTATGTGCTCAAGTACCGTTAACCAGCTTGAATAGAGAGATTAGGCTCTTTAGGGATAATTGCAACGTAAAGTGGAACGTAAATTAGGTGGAAATGAACTCGTTCAAGAACAAAAGCATTTCGAACCAAGTTTTGTATTCCCTTTCATTCGTAACTAGTTCTTGGTAACTTTTTAGAACTAGTTCAAGGATAAAAGCACTTTGAACCAAGTTTTATATTACCTTTCATTCCCAACTAGTTTTTGATAACTCTTTTATGTTAAATTCCTTCTAGTTCCATACAAAGTTCGAGGTTAAAGTTCATTTAGTTTCGAAAACAAACAATGATTTTCCTACCACAAATGGTTTTTTTAATGGTCTTTGACGAACCCAGCTCAAACCAAACGTGAATTAAATTTTAATTTAAATAATCAATGAATTGAACTCAGATAGAAACTTTCACATTAGTTCTTTTACACGCACATCCCGTCATTCACGGACGCAGACTATCATTAATCATTGCTTCAGCGGCAGGCACCACACTGATTGAATGAATTTTGACCCTTAAGGGCAACCGGGTCTGGTCTAACCCATCTAACCCACTTATCGGGCACCCTAATCACCGTCAGAGTGTCTCAAAAGTTTTTTCTTTCAATTATGCAAACCGATTTTCGCCTTTTTTGTTGTGACAAAGCTATTTTGCATTTTGACGCCCCGCGGGCGGCCTTAACCGCAAAACCGCACCTGAAAAAAGTGTGAGAGTGGGGCGGGGGTGTACTATATATATACAGTTTATCAAGAAAGTGTTTACACATAGTGAAAATTTTTTATATTTTCACTTTAGAGTTTTTTATTATTTTTTATAAGTTATTCAGTTAATTATCTCTTAAACCTATTAAACAAAACTTACAAAACATAAACATTAACAAAGAAACATTAAAAATACTAACAAAAGGCACAAAATTCAACTGTCAATAAAGTGTTTACACACATTATTATTTATTGAATTAAGTAAAATTAAAAAATAAATTAAGCCAGTGTGACATAATATCTCTAAAGTGAAAATATCAAAATTGTTCACTATGTGTAAACACTTTCTTGACAAACTGTGTCATGTGTATGTTTGTGGATATGGGGAGTAGGTAAGCAAATAAATTTTGTAGTCATGCCTCGCCTGTTAAAACAAAGTGTTGCATTTGTTTAGGCTACGCCAAAGGTGAACTCAACTCAACTTGCCACAACTGGAGTCGACTCCATTCGACTTGGCTTGGCAACAACAGCAGCACGCACTTTCTACCTGAGCAAGCAAAGGACCTGTTCCTCCTCTGGGAGAATAGTTCCCGACAACAACAACCAACAAACCATGGAGACAAAAAATTGCGTGCGAATTGGTTTTAACTTTTGCTTTTTATCTTCAATGTGCAACAGCACGACAAACGGAACAACGAGCAAAA
The DNA here is from genome assembly GCA_035044645.1 of Scaptomyza parva. Lineage (NCBI taxonomy): Eukaryota > Metazoa > Arthropoda > Insecta > Diptera > Drosophilidae > Scaptomyza > Scaptomyza parva. The sequence goes on along the minus strand of JAWNNT010000065.1, from coordinate 6,023,526 downwards.
GTAAAATAATATTGCCATGTCCTTTGGGTTACACACACATACACATACCTGTAAGCAACATTACGCATACGCCACGTGGTCTAATGTAAATATACATATACTTGTGCGTGTGTTGCAAGGTAAAAGTCACATTGCTTTGTGGCAGGGGCAGGGGCAAATCTCATGTGAGGTTGTTTTTTTTTGTGTTGTTGTTAGTCGCTTTCCTGCTTGAAATGGAAAAGAAAACTTTTGCTCGACATTTTTCCGGGGCAAATTTAATGGAAAACGACGTGTGTCGACTTTCATGCCGCGACACGCCTACCAAAAATAACCACAATGCCCCCCTTATGCCCCCTAACAAAACTGATGTTGAGATTTGGTTTGGGGGGGAATGACGACTGTCAAAATACTCTTTAGAAGTGAAATAACGAAACTGTCAAACAATAATATTGTAACTAAAAACCTCTAAAATGTGTTCCTAAAAATATAATTTGATTCTTAAGATAAATAAATCTTAACCTAATCTTCTAAGCAACCCTTTTGCAACTTACTGTGCCCTACAGGGTATTCCTTAAACTTTTTGAGTACAAAATGTGAATAAATCTTCTTTAGAAGGGAAAAAACGAAACTGTCAAGCAATAATATTGTAACTAAAAACCTTCAAAATTTTTTCCCAAATGTGAAATTTAATTCTTAAGATCTGTTATATCTTGAAGTCGAGCATAACTCTTTGTGCCCACAGGGTACAGAGTATTCCTTAAACTTTTTGAGTCTTTTATTAAGCATACAAAATGTGAATAAACTAAATGAATTTATTGCAAATCGAAACGGATTAGAGAGGAAGGCAAAACGAAACTCAATTCGAATAAAACTAAGCCAGAAGAAGCACGAAAAGGGACAAGTGCTATGAGCTTAAAAGGGCAAAAGGAGGCGTGACCATACCACACACACACACACTCAAACACACACATATTGAGACATTTTTGTGTGTTTTGGGTTTGAGGCGATATATCCGGACTTCGGACTTAATTGACTTTTGAAGTGATGATGCCCCCAATCCATAAAGTTGCTCTACTTATGTTTTTTTTTGGGTGCCACACTGCACACACACATGTACACACACACTCAGACCCATACATGTGCACACGTACATAAAAGCATTTAAATAATAAATGCGGCAAAAGTTTATTAAACTGAAAGGCCAGAACCATAATCAAAGTTTGTCCACAACGAAAGAGAGAGATAGAGAGAAGGAGAAGAAGAGCGAAAGAGATAGAGGGATAGCGGGAAGGAGAGCGAAAGAGATAGACTTAATGAAAACATTTACAAAATGTTTGCCTCATAAAATCAATAAAACCAAATGACGATAAATAAACTGAAATTGAACCAAATACATATGTGTATGTGTATGTGTGTGTTTGCATAGTTTAATTGAGGCAGCTGCCGCTTCTGTTGCAAATATCTAGTTAATTGGGCTCCCAAGGCACACACACACATAGACACACACACACACATACACTCAGTCTCTTGGCCTGGACATTGTGTGTGACACTAATGAAACTGTTTAGACTTTTCTCGTATCTCTGAACTTGGATTCGAGTTTTAGTTCTGAGTTCCGAGTTCACCTGGATTACCCCGTTTGCCACGCTTGCCCCACTTGCCACCCGTTTGGCTATATGGCTAATGATGTGGCTTAAGTGCGCTCAACTTCACATTAAAAGTTCTCTGCTTAATACCAGAAAAAAGAGAATAAAACAGGCCAAATAATTGGCAAACATTCGAGTTAGCTAGCAAAAACTTTTTGTTTGCATTTTTCCTTAACCCATGAAATGGGTGAAAAAAGGGTATTATGGTTTGGTGCAAAAGTATGTAACAGACAGAAGAAAGTTTCTCCGCCGATCCCATAAAGTATATATATTCTTGATCAGCATCAATAGACGAGTCGATATAGCCATGTCCGTCTGTCTATCCGTCCTTTCTTAATACATTAAATGGGTCCTTCCGTATGTATGAACGCGCCGATCTCAGGAACTACAAAAGGTAGCTCTTCTTATCCCTAGGCATAACAAGTTTGTTTAAAATTTTCGATAACTTTTCTGGTTTACGATATACACATGAAATCAATAACAAAAAAATCTTGAACATGAGGGTTAAAAGCTTTAACAAAATAATGAAAATCTGTGAAAGTTATGTTCAAATCGGTTCAGAAACACCGGAGATATGAAAGCATCAAGCATTGATACGATAGTGCCGGTATGTCTGGTAAGTCTATCCGTTCGTCTATGTAGTCAAGAGTAAAGAGTATCTTCTAGTCGAGCTTACTATACTAGAGCCTTCTGACTTATTCTGTTTGTTTTGGGGGTAGAGTAGATGGAGGCAGGGGGTCTGCTGCTGCTGCTGCTGCTCGTTTGGCAAACCACATTCATAATTCATGCGACCCAAAAATATATGCATATATGCTAAATGCTTGTTTAACTATTTTTCTCTCACTCCAACAGTGTGTCTCTCTATTTCTCTCCCTGTCTCACTCTATCTCTGTCTCTCTCTTACTGTCTGTCTCTGTATGTGTGAGTTATGTTTTGTGTGGTTTGGAGGAGTTGCAACTGATGGTTTTTGTGGCTGTTTGCATTGCAGTTTGTCAGAAATTTCTGTTTTGATTTATGTTGCATGATTTGGTTTGCATGTTGCATGAACGAACGAATGAAGCATGAAACAAGCTAAGCCGCATGGAAATTGGAAGCTTATTAAACAAAATAATTGCTGAGGTTATTCGGCTTATTAAAAATATTTCTAATGAAATAACTTTTAGGTATTTTTTGAAGGAATTTTTTCAAACCCTTTTGCCACAAAACGGTTTAAGTTCTCCCCCATTAAAAACACATTCTGAAACTTTGTTTCAAGGATTTTGTTTTGTTATTAATAAAGTTCGCCGCCACTTAATCAAGTTTGAAATATTTTTGTGTGTAAATCCAATCAAATGAATTCGAGGGCAGCATTTAAAATCCCAACACAAAATAACACAAAAAATAATGCAAACAACATCAAGTTCATTAATCAAACAAACGACTCCAAGGCAAACACACACACATATACATTAACACACAGAAATTCGAAGAAAATTCTTCTCTTGTTGTGTGTATATACAATAAATTTTTAATGTGCAACACTTCCCGTTTATAAACGGAGCACACAACCTCAACTGAACCGAACCGAAATGAACTGAACCAAACCGAAGTGAAGTGACTGACCTAACAGGCAGTCGAAGAGATAACTAACAACAACAACAACAATAGCAACAACTGTTGCAACAAACAATAAAATAAACTTCAACAACAACATGAGAAACCAAAAGCAAACAACATTTGCAGCTAATAAATTTCATAACTCCAAAAACTCAACTTGATATTTATTTTCATATACATTTAAACCCAAGGCTTTGAGGGGGAAGACCCAGAAAAAGGCTCGACTATGAAATGCCCTATTATACAAACTAGTTTAAGATCTACAAGAATGAAGTTCTCGACTATGAAATACTTTTTTATAAGAACTTGTTAAGGATCTATAAGAATGAATAAGCGAAGTGAAACAATCAACAAAATCAACATGGAGACAAAATGTTCTTAAACAAAAATTCTTCATAAACCGAACATTTAACCCAAGGCTTTGAGGAAGAGCGAAAAGAGTACTCGACTAGGAAATGCCCCGTAAGAAGAACTAGTTAAAGAACTAGAAGAATGAATAAGCTTAATGAAACAATCAACAAAATTAAACATTAAAACAAATGCTCCTAAATGTTCTTAAACAATAATTCATCATAAACCGAAAACTCCCAAAAAAATACTGAAACTTATAACAAAGCATAAAACCAACTACAAGCCGTAAACAGAGAGAAACAGGAAAACCCCAAAAGATGCAACCACAGTTCTAGCTAAAAGTTTCACCCTAAGATGCACATAAAAAGATTTGCGGCCTGTTTTTTGTTTTTTGAGGGGGAGAAATATACAAAAAACAAAATTTATAAGGATAAGGGGAAAAAGGATTACATTTTTATGGGCTGCAAGCAGCCGTAAAATAAACAAATCAAGTAGGGAGAAAGAGAAAGAGACAGACATAGTTTGTCAGAGAGAGTGAGAAAGAGAGAGAGTGCTAAGTTCTTGGCTGCCAAATAACAATAACAGCAAGTACTCAAATTTGGCCAGACTAATTGTTTAATTATGCAAAATAGATAGAGAAGGCTCTTAGCTGCTCCGCCAGGCTCTACTCTATAATAGATCTTGTCAAGAGTTTTCAAAAGTTTTAGTTTAGATTGAAGAACAAAGGGAAGACTCTTAGCTGCCAGCTATATTCTATATCTAGATCTTATCAAGAGTTTTAAAAGTTTTAGTTTAGATTGAATTTTGTTTCAAGTCAAACAAGAGTTTAGGGAAACGAACACCAGAACACGAGCCAACAAATTAGTTTTAGGCAAATTATATATTTTTCCCAACCAGCCAAAAAGAAAGAAGTACTCTTGTCTAGGCAATTAAAACACTTGAGACACCCATTTCGTCTTTTGACACTTTACACTTTACACATACAGCCGGAAGTTATATGCTGACCGGTTTTAGTTTCAGTTCCCCGTTTCCCCCAACTTTTTTCCTCTGTTCCCCATAAAATACCAAATGCAAATGATTTCCGTTTTCGCTTTTTATGCAAATTGAAACTGAAAACACAAAATTCACATTCACACAGCATCATCAGCATCGCCCCCAACTTGAATATATATATATATGAGAGAATCACACACATGTTGTAGAAACATATACATATATGTTTTATGATGGAGAACTGTATATTCTCCCCCTCCCTCCTCCATCCACTATACCCATTAAACAGTTGTGCATTTATGTTTTGTTTGTAGTTTCTCGTTTCTCATGACCGCTGCTCACAAATTTTTATTGAACAGAATTTTAAACGAGTCGAAGAGCATTTTGCATTTTATGTGCTGATGTTTTTTTTTTTCGTTCCGCTTCTCTATATAGCCCCAGTTGTTGTTGGAGCATCTAGAATTTAATGAAATTGAAACCAAAACCGGAAGTTTATGTGCTTCAGATTCTCGAACGAAAACTAAAAAAACTTTGATTGCAATTGTTTATTGGAATTTGAATGGTCATTTGGACATTTGGTCAAGAATGTGCGGGTGCAAGCCAATAAAATGCTAATTAGTTGATTGCTTTTAATGAGAGAAAGAAAGTTTAAAAGTAGAAATGAAGAAAAAACTTAACTAGAAAAGTTTCCATGACATTTAAGTAGTAAGAAGTTGAAGAGATAATGATAATATTAGTTATGTTGTTCATGTTGTTCTTAGTGAAAATCATCTTCGTTAGGTTAGTTTAAGTTATCGAAAGCATCTTTATTAAGTTGCTCTTTAATCCAATTCAAACAAACTCATCTCAACTTGAACTCCCTTGCAATATTACTGTCAATCTGTGCAACATCTTCTTGTAATGTTTATTTATAGCTCTCATTTATTTCATGATGAAAGTTTTCTTCAATCGAATATTTATCGTTAGGTTAGTTTAAGTTATCGATAAGCTAACTGAAAATCATTTTCAATGAGTTTGCCTTCAATCAAAATAAATTCAACAACTTGAATTCCCTTACAATATTATCAAGACATTTAAGTAGTTGAAGTTGAAGGGATAATGATAATATTAGTTATAGTAGCTGTTAGACATTTCAGTTGCTGTTGTTGTGTGTTGTTGCTGTTGCTCATGCTGTTGTTGTGTGTTGCTGTTGTGTGTAGTTGCTGTTGTTCATGTTGCCTCATGTTGTTCATGTTGTTGTTGTTGTCTTTTCAGTCGTCTTATTACTTAGCTATCCTTGCTCCCATTACCGAACCCAATACCCAACCCAACCGTTACTATTCACCCACACTTCGAAAGGCTAAGAAATGACACCCATCAGGAGTGTGTGTGTGTGTGAGAGAGTGTGTGTTGTGCATGGCAGGCAACAAACAGCAGCAACAACAACACCAACAACAATTCTATAAGGATGCATGTGAAGTGGAAGTTAAGGGCCTGACGCTGCCATTTTCTTTCTTAGCTTTATACAAAAAGGCGACATAAAGAAGAGGAAGAAGAACAAGAAGCAAATGGAGAAGAAGCAGAAGGGGCAGAAGGAGAAGCAGAAGAAGCAGAAGCAGAAGCAGAAGATGACGTTGCCCGACTTACATACACGTCTCACACATGAGCTGATTACAAGAAGAAGGCGCACACCCCTTCCCACTGCTATCCCTCCCCACACACTTTCCGCATTACATCTCATCAAGAGCAGAAGCAGCAACTGCGGCTGCAACAGAGGCAGCAACAACAACAGTGAAGGCAGTGAAACTTGCGCGGTCGTTTAACTTTTGAGTCGGCGATTAAATGCAGAAATTCTTGGACTCTTCATTTCACTCTTTCTGCTTTCTGCTTCTTATCACACACATGTTTACTTCGCTCTCACCAGAAGCAGAACAAGAAGAAGAAGACGGAGAAGTAGAAGAAGAGGCAGAAAAATTGCATACTTGCACTAAGCGCATTAATTGAATTGTAATTGCCGACTGCCGACTGAATGCTCAGTCTGAAGTCTCAACTGGTTTTAGCTGCGAGTGTATATGTGTGTGTTGGTGTGTGTGTGTGTGTTGGTGTGACACGTTGCACAAAGGACGTTGAAGGTGAACAACTTACTATATAGTGGGGTAGGGTGTGAGTTAAATGTGTGTGGTGCCAATTTAATAACTGGTTCCGTCTATACACCAAACAGAACAGAAGAGAACAGAGAAAAGAACAGAGAACCGAACCAAACAATGTGGTTTTCTTTTCTAACCAACAACCAGTTGCCCCCACTCGAGAGTCAAGTTGCAACCAACACACACACAGTCGCTTACTGATTAGAACGTGTGGCATGTTTGGCGCTCTTGTTGTTTGCCACAGCTTAAGCAACATAAATTCGCGTCACTCATACGCCATGTGGGCCGAGATTTTCGCTTTTGGGAGTTGGCTTTCGGTTTTTTTTTCAGCGTTTTTTTTTTTGTTTCGCTTGTTTTTCAATTATTTTTTTGCATTGCATTCGTTGTTGCAACATTTTTGCCCACCCCCCGCTCCGCCCTTTGGTGTATTGTTGGCGCATTCAATTTACTGCTGCCTCCCTTACCTCCCCAACCCGCCCCCTCCTCTGCGCCGCCTCACATCACATTACTCACGTTTTTTATTGGCCACTTGCCACGCCCCCGCCCTCGCCCCCACTCCACCATCCATTCCGTCGTATATCGTTTAAGCCACTTAACCCTTTTGTGTATTCTCTCGATGGCGTTGCCTTTTAATTTTCTTGCCGACTGACTGACTGCGCCCCCGCCCCCGCCGACGCCACTGTTGCCACTGCTGCTGCTTTTGCAGAAGAAGATGCCACTAGGCCAGACCATTTGCTACAGTTGCCCCCTCACTCCCCTCCCTTCACTTCTTCATTCCCCATGTAGTTCTGCTTGCCACTGCATTCCTTGATTGCAGTTTGTGCCATTTATGGTTACGGCTCAGCTCCGTAAATTTCTGACATAATTGAGCTGTCGCAATTTACAACATCATGTGTGGAGGGGGCGAGCGGGCCGAGGGCGTTACTGTGTTGCACTATAGGGAATTTAATGAATATGAACAATATTTAAAAAAGAAAATATTTGTGTGAACAAAATCTAAAGAGTAAAAGTTTCGGAAAAGAAACTTGCCAAAGGGCTAAAAATCTGAGGTGAGTTAGGAATTTCATAAGGAAAATAACTAGAAAATGTGAAAATTTGAAACTTTTATCTCTTATTAAGTTCAAAAATCTTGAAGAGAAATGAACACCAAGAGACAAAGGCAACAAATTTTCATTCATTTACATTTCTGTTCTCCTGTTTCCGCATCCTTTTTCAATGTTTCCCTTTTATTTATTTCCTTTTCCCATTTGCCAATTGACATGTCTAATTAGCACACAAATCATTTGTCATCAACAACAACAACTGCATCAAAAACCGCTGACAATGCCAAAACTTTATATCAAAACAAACACAAAACAGAAAGAAAGAGAGAACAAGCACATTAGCTCTCGCTCTTTCTAACTGTGAAGCTCACGCTCGCGTAACTGTAACTAACTCAAACTGTAAAACCGACACAAAGAGCTCATGTAAACACACAGAGAAGCCACATAGAACAGAATAGAATATATATGTATATATATAGAGAAAGAGAGAGAGAGAGAGAGAAAACAGAACTAGCAGAAGCTGTAAAGTTACATAATAAAACTAATAATAATTATCAACGCCATTGTCACAAGGCGCATCAAACAAAAAGGAAACCAAAAACTAACCAGAATAACCAACAAAGAGAGTGAAAGAGACAGAGAGAGAGACAACAAAACAAGGCGACAAAAAACTTTGCCATTTTTGTTATTGTTTTTTTTTTTTTGTTTTGGCTGCTGTGTGACATGACTTTAGGTCCCGTTGCTGTTGCTGTTGTTGTTATTGTTGTTGTTGGCGCCCACGCTTTCAGCTGACACACACACATACACCAACACACACACACACATGCTACTCAGTTGACAGCAGCCGGCAAATACGCGTTTGACATTCCGACAGCGAAAGAGAGAGCGAGCGAGAGCGAAAGAGACAGACTGATGATGATGATGGGCAACCAAAGCAGCCATTTTCTATCCCTAACACAAATACAAAATACAAAAACAAACATAACAACAAGAACAAGAACAACATAACGGTAACAACAGCAGCAGCTTTTAGTGGCATAACATGCAGCATCATCATCAGAGGCAACAACAACAAAATGGCCGTTGCCAGGACAATAAAATGGCATAATGAAAGTTTTTGCAGTCAGCCCGCACGAGTCGAGTACTCGAGGCGATTTCATCGTTCAGAGTTATAAATGGTGTTTAATGGGTTTGTTGACTGGTCGTTCGTTGGGCTTGCTTGCTGGTTCGGTTCGGCTGGCGCTTGTTGAATTGTGGATTGGTTCGGTTTTAGTCATGCCACGTTATGGGGCACACTTACACACACACACACACACAAACATACGGGGTTTATGGCTGTTTTCAAGCCGTTTTTCACACAGCGGCGTCGTCATGATAAATGCATGTCCTTGAAAACTACTGTACGGCGACGACAATTGTCAGGGCGTTGCACAAAAAAAGGCTTACCACAAAACCATTCATGTTGATTAAAATGAGTCCCCCAAGTGGAAATGTTTTTAATTGAAAACTTACCTGAAAAGAGACAGAAAAATGAAGAAAATTAATTTTTAATTGAAAAGTAACTAGAAAAACGAAAATATTGTATTGTGTTAGCTTAAAAGTAGTAAGGTAAAATATTTGTGGCGAACAAAAAAATGCATTTCAAAGCTTGTATGATGAAAGCTTTCTTCTCATCGAGTAATAACAAATTCAAAAACTTGAACATGATCAAAACTTTCTTCCATTTGAATCGTATTTTTCGTTAGGTTAGTTTAAGCTCACTGAAAATCATCATCGTATAGTTTTCCTTCAACACATTTCAAACAAACTCAACTTGAGCTTCCTGACTTTATTACTGCCAATCTGTGCAACATCTTCTTGAACAGTTTCCAAAAGTTTGCATTATTAAAACTTTTTTTCAATCTTGAGTATAGTTTAAGTTATCAATAGGCTTACTGAAAATCACCTTCGTTTAATTAACCTTCCACACATTTCAATCTTATTCAATGCCAACTTTAACTTGCTTTAACAGTCTTTAAAACTTTCATTCCCTGGCATTATTAGTGCCAATCTAGACAGCATCATCTTGAAATGCCTTTTTATAGCTATCACATGAAGAAATTTTCTTACAAACAACTATTTTTCGTTACGTTAGTTCAAGTTATTGATAAACTTACTAAAATTAATGTTCCTTAAGTTTCCCTTTAACCCATTTCGATAAAACTCAACAATTTGAATTCCCCGCCATCATCTTGAAATATTTATTTATAGCTCTCATCAATTGCATAATAAAAGCTTTCTGTCAATCGAATAATATTTGTTGTCTGGTTAGTTTAAGTTTCGATAAACTTACCGAAAAACATCTTTGCTATGTTTCCCATCAACCCAATTAAAAACTAACTCAACAACTTGAATTCCCTTGCAACATTACTGCCAATCTGTGCCAACATCATCTTGAAATGTTTATTTATAGCTAACATTCATTATACAACACAACACAGCAAGAGAGAAGTTGTAAAACCTTTTCAACAACTTTATTCAAAAGCCAATTAGTCTAATTTCACATTTTACAATTGCAGCATGCAGCCATGCCGCATGCAGCATGCATAACAAATGCAATTTGATATCGTTTTCGATTTTGCTATCTGCACATTTTCAATTAGTGTACAACGATGAGACGATACTGCAATTATTTTGCTGCCCCCCGAAACGTGCCGCAATCAACAAAATGACCGACTAACAGAAAGAGACCGAGAGAGAGAGAGAGAAAGAGAGAGAGAGAGAGAAAGAGAGAGAGAGAGAGAAATGTTCGCAATGTTTTTATTTGGTTCAACTGCTGGCTTTCAATTGAAGTTTAAGCCAACGCCCACTTACACACATTAATCGGACATGATATATATGTATATATATATATATGAGAAGATATATATAATTGTGTTCTGCGTTGCATTTGGCATCTGTTTCTTTCTTCAGACAGAGACCGTCGCAATAAATTTTCTGCACACACAATTTATTTTATATATGAATATTTTGCCAGTTAATTTGCATATCATAATTGTGAATTCTGAATTGTGTGTTGTGTTGGCCTCTGCCTCTATATGTGCAACAAACAGTTGCACACTATAAATATAACATGCAACTACCTCACATTCAAGCTATCTCTTTCACACTCGCAATGTAGTCTTATTTTTGTGTGCCGCATTCAATCAGCTCGTTTTGGGCTGACGTTGACAGCTTTCAACACAACACGCCTCCCCTTGCCACCTGCCTCTTGCCACCTGCCTTCTTGCTGCTTGCCGCATCTCACTTTTATCATTGGCATTTTATTTACGAAACGAAGAGTGCCTCTTACCACATAGAAGAGTGTGCCAAAGTCAGGGTCGAGAGGCCGGTGCTTAGACCAAAAACAGCAAAAGAAAGATAGAGAGGGAGAGAGAGTGAGAGAGAAGGAGAGCGAGAGAGATGTCAGCTGATGTTGGCTTTAGATGTGGCTTTTGTCTCTCGCCCTGCGGCACAACCACACAGCAAGGCTAATGTCAAGGTTGACTCAGCTGCTGTCGCAACATCAACAGCAATGGCAACAGCAATAACAACATCAGCCCCTGTCATTCGACAAGGCCTTCAGGCATCCGCTTGGATGGATTTGTGTTGCATTCGAAATGGATTATAATTGAGTTGAGGCTTGGCGTTACAACAAACCAGCTTTAACCCACTAACAACATGTTGATGCCAGAAAAACTATTTTATGACTAAAAATATTTATATTCAAATAAGTGAGAAAAAACTAGAGCTAAAAACTAAATTTATCTTCAATTAGTCAAAAAAAATTCTTTTAAATAATAAATCAAAACATTTGTCATTGATCTAAATCAAAACATAAATAAATTATTTCAAATATTCTAATCACAAAACACCATAGAATGCCACCCCATCAAAAAGCTGTAGTCAATGGGTTAAGCTCTCTTCCACAAAGTTGATTGGAAAAAGATATTTAAAAAGCAATCAATACAAGCCGGAAACTGAAACTGAATTAAGGAATTTGAAATATGCACTTAATGCACACAACACACAGTAGACACAAATTATGTTGAAAAGTCATCATATTTAAAGCTTGTCCAACACGAAATTACCTAACGGCAAGAGTTTGAGAGTATAGAGTATATTATATCTATGGCTTGGCTTGGCTTGGCTTGTTAACCCCAATTAGTATGCATTTGTGTTGTTGGCCACTTCTTCTACTTTGTGTTTTTTTTTCTCTTGTGTTCGAAATGCAACACTGATTGAGTGTTGAGGCAGGCAGCATGCAGCAAGCAGCATCAAGTTGCATGCTCTGCTGGCACAACTCTTTTTCTTTTCACCCCATGCCACACATGTTAATTAAAACTGAAAACTAACACACTAACTGTGTGTGTGTGTGTGTGTGTGAAGCTTATCAACATAGCTTTAAAGTTAAGACCCACAGCTCAGTTTTTGAGTTGGAGTCTGAGTTAGAGTCTGGCTCTAAGTTTGCTCATCTAACGTCATTTGCTTTTGCTTGGGCTGCGGCGGCTCTGCCTCGCCTCGGCTGCTGCCTTTTCTTTCACTTCAATTAGTGGTTTCATGTTGTGTGTGTGTGCATGGGCAGAGGCATGCAACCAGGCCGAGCCATGCAGCCAGGCAGACAAGCAGCCAACTCTTGAGAGTTATATCAGCCATATGTAGAGCGATCTCCCCTTTCATTCTGCATTGCATGTCTTCTGCTCTGTTTCAGCTTCAGCTTCAGCCCCTGCTGCTGTTGAAGGATTAAATTTTATGCACACCACACATACATATATAGACATATTTAACAGTCGTTCATCAACGTCTTCCCTCTTCGGGGTTTTTGGGCAACTCCTCGCAAAGTTCTTCTTGCAGCAACAGCTACTTTGTCTGCGGTTTTCTGGCAATGTGTCTTCTTCTTCTTTCCCCTCTTCCACGTTTTTTTGTGGTAGCAGGTGGTACGTTATCGGATAGACAAAAGTGTCAAATGAGTAATGCAAAAACAGTTCAGATGAAGAGATTTGCGAGCACAAAATTTGCGTGTTTGTAACTGCTACCATATGCATACAACTTCAATCTGTCAGTGGGAACAAAAAGTTCGGAAATGCAGTTGAAATCGAAAATTTTGCATACGATTTACAATACCCTGTAAATATTTTAGGTAAAATGTCAAAAATCCTGACATTTTTGTGGTCAAAGTTTCTAAAACGCAAAAATAAAAAATAAATGATCGATAAAAATCGATAACAATATATTTGTTTTTTATGATTTTAAATACATTTTGGGACAATCTAAAATAGTTTCTAGTGGTTTTTTCTTGCCAAAGTTGCTTAAAAGCAAAAATATAAAGTTATCGATAAAAATCGATAACAATATTTTTTGTTTTTTATGATTTTAAAAACATTTAAGGACAATCTAGAATCGTTTCTAGTTGTTTTAACCTTTTCTCAACAGAAGTTCTACTTCTTACTTTATTATGACACACAATTTGGTCTACTGTTTGTTGTTGTTGTAAAACGGAATTCGAGGTTAAGAATTCGGTGTCGTCGTCGTCGACGTCAGCTGTGTTTTACCCTTTCAACTGATTGAGCCTGGTGTAGTTGAGCTTCCTGTGCTCTGCTTTTTGTCTGGATGCTGGAAGCTTGGAAGCTGGCAGCAAGCTTTGTGCCTGGTTAGTTAGTTAGTCAGTCTCGACGGTTTGCCTTTGCAGCTGTCATGCATATGAAAGTAGGTCGTTAATCTTCAACACTCGCTTGTTACACAATTGCTGTTGTTGCAAGTTGTTGTTGTTGTTGTAAGTTGTTGCTTGTGTTACAGCTGTTGCATATTTGATGGACAGGCGGCAAACTGCAGCCGAGTTGTATGCAAGTTGAAGCAGCACACAACACAACACACAACACTACTTTGATTAATAACTGCAAATTGCTGCAATAGATCGAGTGATTTTCATTGCCTTCAGACTGAGTCTGAGTTTGTGCCTCGGGGCGCTGCTGCTGTTGGCGTGTCAGTCATAACTTCTGACACCTGCGGAAATTTGAATTTTCTCTATATGCATCTGCCAGTCAGACACAAACAGTTTATGACTCGTCAATCGATTCGAGACGAGACGAGACACAACACAAAGCTAATTGAGAATCTTTTCGCCAAGGCGAAACTAATAAAACAATAAATGAAGTGAAAAATTAATTCAATATTCATTGCCAGGCATTTACTTGAAACAATTTATGGATGCAATCGGACAAATTGTTAACATATTAAATTATTTGCATGAATTATGGCTTTAACTTTAAGCTGTTAGAGAATCAATTTATGGCCAACGTTAAGAACAAAAGACAACAGTTTGACATAATATCTTTTTGAGCTCATAACTTAAACGATGTCAGTTTGTTTTTGTTCTTTATTTTTAGTACCCTTAACCCATGAAATGGGTAACAAAGGGTAGAATGGTTTTGTGCAAAAGTATGTAACAGGCAGAAGGAGGCTTCTCCGACCCCATTAAAGTATATATATTCTTGATCAGCATGAACAGGCGAGTCGAGTCTCGTCCATCTGTCCGTCTGTCTACAAAAGCTAGAGACACCAGATATGAGCTCTTCTAATCCCTAGGCAGGAGCAAGTTTTGTTTCAAATTTTCGATAACTTTTCCGTTTTACGATATACACATGGAATCGATAACAAAAAATCTTGAATTTCGATAACTTGAAACTGGAGACTGAAACTATTGACAAAATAATGAACATCTGTGAAATTTTTATTCACATCGGTTGAGATTTACCAGAGATATGAAGTCATCCAGCATTGGTCCGGTTGTGCAGGTATGTCTGTCAGTCCGACCGTCTGTCCGTATGTATGGTTAAGGGTATCTTCTAGTCGAGCTTACTCGACTAAAGCCTCCTTACTTGTTTTTTGTTTGTTTTTTTTGTCAAGCCAATCCAATCAACCTACTGAACCTACTGAACACATTAACCTGCTCAAAGCTCTTGTAATGTAGTATGTAATATGTATATAATGCCCATATTCTTAAAGCCTTGTCATAATTAGTTTTTGTTATTGCAGCTGTCACAGAATCTGTGTGCTGTGCCTTTCGGGCTACATTTACGAAAACAAGCCAACGTTTTACATGGTCAGAGAGAGGCCGGGCCAAGAGGAACGAGACGAGCATCTCTTGCCCGCAATTTTAATTGAATAAAGTGCACTTACGGAGGCCCGCAGGCACCCTACAGTAAAGTACAGCAATGTACAGCATTGGGGGGGGGAAACAACTTGTGACACTTTCATTGTGAAATGTCCTGCATTTAAAGTGGGCTGAGAAAAGGAAAGGATCGGAAGGTGGAGAAAGGAAACGGGGACGGGTTGTGTGTATATGGCAAAAACCATTTGTTGGTCATAAAAAGTGCGCCAATAACCCACTGCACTTTATAACCCCAAAAAATATATATTTCTATCTACTCTTTTCCCTCTTTCCCACTCCCCACACTCTCTCTTTTCTCTGTACTTAAGACACATAAAATGGCAAGTATAGACTGATGCCTTAGCATGGCTTTCGCTTTGGCCCCCCGCCATTCATTTTTGTTAATTTATAGCTCAAGACGAGCACGTGGGTGTTAGAAGGGGATACGGGGGGACGGCGGGGAGGGGACTTGATGAGGCAGGCATAGGAGCGACCATTGCACGTCGCAAGTGGCGATGCTTAAAACTTTTTGCTACGTGACTCGACAAGTGCGAGTGTTGTTGGCGGGAGGAGAAGAAGTAGAAGAAGGATGTTGGGATGTGCTGGGTCGGGCATTTAGCTCCAATATGTAGTAAACGTGGCTCAATACCCACGCACGCACACACCAACACACCAACACACACACACACACTGACAGACACGCACACACAGATTGTTTGGCTGGGCGTGATAGACACTATGGCATATCAACTTCTCTCTCCCATTCCCTATCCCACTCCCACTCTCCCCCGCTGTCTTTCTGTCTATGTCTATGTCTCTCCTGTCTTTTGGTGACTGCCTAATTTCCTACAGCATCTTGAATCTAACACACACACACACACACTCTGGCACACTCATACATCTACATAAAAATCAGGTCATGTTCGCTGCTCAAAGTAATGGAATTTGTAATGCGTTTTTCTCTGCTACCGCTACTCTCAGTCTCTCGGTCTCAAAGTTGCTCAACCCATCTAGGAACAAAAAACAAAAAAAAAAAGTTCTTTTTGCCGCGGAATGTCGTTTTGTGTGCTCGTCTCTGTCTCGGTTACAACACCCTTCCCCTCTCTTACTTCTTGCCCTTCCTCCACTTTACTCAGTCTGCAAATTAACTTCTTCGCGTGCTGCTCGCGTCCCTTTTTTCGGGGGCTCTATGCATAGTGTGTATTCTTCTTCTTCTGTGCTCTTGTCAATGGCTTGGCCTGGCTTGGTTTGGTTTTGCTTGGGTTTGGCTTGGGTTGACTCAAGTGCCAAGGAAGGCATCGAAAACGAAACGAAACGAAAAACGACAGAAGACAAAGAAGAGTTGGGAGTTGTGTGTGCGAGAAGTTGGGCCGAGCTCGTTTCGCTTGTTTGCCCCATTATTAACAATCTTTGTTAGCGCTTTTGTGAACGGAGCGCACCATGTGTTTCCAAAGAGCTCCCTGATGCTCCCTTGCCCTGGCCAAAGCTTCTCCTTCTTCATCTTGTTCGTCAGTTCTCTCTGGTGCAAATGTATTCAATTAGTTAACTGAGAAAAATTATATCATTAGCTGAAAAAAGCAAAGAGAAGGAGAAGGGGAATGAGTGGAGGGGAGGCGTTGCCAATGGGCAGCTTCCTTTCTTGTTGCTTGTTCCTTCTTCCCTTTTTCCCTTTGTTTCGCCATTCAAGTTTATTAAAATTAATAATTGCCTTGCCAAGTCGTTGTGTGTTGTTGGGTGGGCAAAACTTTGAAAACTCACTGAAGGAGTATTGGTGTGTGTAAGTGTGTTGGTGTGTGTGGATGTGTGTAGGCTTCAGCCTCCAGGGATATTTTGTACATATCGAGTGGGGTTACCAGCAGAGTTACCTTGACGTTGAGCAGGTGGGAAGTTACTTGGATGCTTTGTAGATGGGCAGTTTGTAATGATGGCAACTGTGAAATGTGTCTTAAAGTTTGCTCGAGAGTGAGATTTGCTTGAAAATGTTGTCAAGTTATGAATATTTAAAAGAAAAAAGGTCAAGTTTAATCTGTAATTTGGGTTAAACAGAATGAATTTATGAAGATTTCATTTTAGATTTTTTTATTTGTATTTTATTTTTAATTAAAAAAAAAGGTTTCCAAAAAGGTGAGCTAATGAGACAAAAATTAACATAAATAAACCGGAAAAATGTTTAAATTTAAACAAAAAACCTTTAAAAATAAACCAAAAAGCTTTAAAAGAAACGCTTTAAAACAATCACTTAAACATTTTTATTCTCTATCTGAAATTTATTTTCAATTTAAATTTGCAAAAATTGCCATCATTTAATTTGAGTTTATGATGAAAAAGTTTTGTTAGTTTACCATTGAAATTTTATGTCCTGCCATCGAAATTTATTTTAATTGCGCATCTATTAAAAGCTGTTCTCTGTCGCTTTAATCCGATTAAATTCAATTGAGCAAAAACATTTACAACTGCAAATACCCTCGAATATATATATATATATAGGTCATATCAGATGCTGTTTCCAAAAACTTTTTCAAGTACTTCAAACAAATCGCAAAAGTTGCAGCACGAAAGCCAAACACAAAAACCAAAAAAAAAAAACAGAAAAAAGCAAAAAAAAAAAACAAGAAAAAAGTAAGAAAAAAAATTGTTCAGTTGATTTGCCGATTGGCAGGCAACAATACTCGATATTGCCACGCTGCATTGCACTGCACATTTCGGGTCGTGTCTTTTTAGTACTTCCACGCTGCAACTACTTCCCCATTCCATGGGGGAATGAGGCACATGCCACATTCGAGTGCATGCCACAAATTGCAGCTATCAAACTTTTTGGGTTGTTGGAGCATTTTGTTGCTGCACAAAATGTTTAAAAATACAAAGTGCAAAATGCCACAACAAACAAAACAAAACAAAAACAAACAAATCAACAAAAACAAAAACAACAATAAGAACAACAGCAAGTTGCAACAAGCACAAGAAGTGCAACACGAACACACAAATTGCGACACAACGCGCGACAAAAAAAAAACAAAAAAGAAAAAGAACATGGCACATTCCAATGCTAAGCAAAATTTTCTATTTTCACACACTCGTTGGCCCAAATCCAAGAAATATAGCCAGCAGAAAATATATAACCAACCAACTATCTATATATCTAACATATGTGTCTCATAAAGCGAGGGGGTCGTTAAAGGGAGGGTGGGCGTAAAGGGGGTGTGGGGCTTTAATGGGGTGTGCTTGAAAGGGGATGATGTGGTTAAAGTTTTCGCTGGGCGTGTGAAAAAAAGACAAAATGCGAGTGCAAAGTGGAGGAAATCCGCGGAAATAAAATCATAATAATAATAATATCATGTGGTCGCTGATGAGACAAGAGGCGATAGGGGAGACGCGTTGCGACGCGGAAGATGCACACAATTGTGCCAAACAGTGGACACATGCGGCGTATGAGTAACGCCAATGCAATGTGACCCGAAAACGCAGCGGGCAACTAAATACGTGTGCGGCCGATGCGGCATGCGGCATGCCAAGACGAAACGAAAGCAAAAAGGGGGCGCAAGAAGAAAGAAATATTGCCCAGAAATAGCTTAAACATTTTTAGCACCTAATTATGGAAAGCAATAAATATTAAATATATATAGAACAAGAATGCTTAAAGTAAGTTGAATAAATATGTGAAAATTGTCAATTTCCGTAAACTTAATATTTATATTTATAAGTTTAAGTGTTTAATGCTTAAAGAAAGTTGAATAAAGGAGGGAAAATCATCAAATTCTGTAAATTTTATATATATATATTTATAAGGGAAAGTTTTAGGGTCAACTAAAGTAAACTTCCCTGGTTTTTATACATTAAGTTTAATGGAGTAGTAGAGCTCAAGTACATAAAACAAACGCCTCAAGTTCAGACTCATCATAAAACATAAAGCGCTTTAAATGCTCAAAGTCGTCTCTAAAGGCATTAAGTCACCAAAACCAAAACTTCAAGTTCACTTTTTTGTGTTTTTTTTTATGGCCATTGCTTAATAAACAATTGCGTAAAACATTAGACGACATCCAATGAATATAATCGTTAAACTGACTATTTCACACCAGAAAACATTCGTTGCTTGCTCAATAAAAAACAAGTAATAAGACTTTAGTCGAGTAAGCTCAACTAGAAGATACCCTTAACCCTAGACCATACAGGCGGACGGGCTAATCGACATACACATACTGAACGTGAACTACCGGACCAATACTTAATGGTTTCATATCTCCGTTGTTTCTTAAAAGATTTTAATAAAAATTTCAGATTTTCATTATTTTGTTAATATTTTCAATCAAGATTTTTTTGTTATCGATTACATGTGTATATCGTAAACCTGAAAAGTTATCGAAAATTATAAACAAACTTGCTATGCCTAGGGATTAGGAGAGCTCATATCCAAAATCTGGAGTCTCTAGCTTTTGTAGTTCCTTAGATCGACGGGTTTATACATACAAACAGGCAGACAGATAGACAGGCTGACAGACACGGCTATATCGACTTGGCTATTGATGCTGATCAAGAATATATAAACTTTATGGGGTCGGAGAAGTTTCCTTCTGTCTGTTACATACTTTTGCACAAAACAATAATACCCTATTTTATTTCATGAGTTAAGGGTATAAAAAATATTTTATTGTTTTTTTATTTCATATTTCCCAAGCTTTTTTTTTTTGCTGTGCTGCGATATGAAATCTGAACATGACAAAACATAATTTGATTAAATTGTAGTTAAAGATGCCATTTAAAAGGAGATTATTGTTTTTTTATTGAGGGTCAAGATTAAAAAACGTTTTAGTTCCAGTATCAAAACATATTAAGTTAGTCTACAACAATATCAATAAAGTTAAAGATTTTCCTCTTAAGTGAATCGAAACGAAAACATGTCAAAAGATTAAGCTCAAAAAACACAGAAAAAGCAGCTTTAGCCAACAAACAATACCTTAAGCAGTTTAAGTCAGTAAAGAGCTTGAAGCAAGCTAAGCTGAAAAACTGAATCCTTACACACACACTCGTAAGGATTTGTACCATTTGTACTGAGAGCGTCGTGTATGCCATAAAAATAGCTGACAACTAATTGATATCGCCGGGAAGGGGGGGACACAGACAGAGAGTTTTAACAAGGCGTCGAGCACTTCAAAAGGATTTGCACGAAACTATTTAATAAATATATATACAGCCAGACAAGAGAGACATGAGGGACAGGAGTGAACCCTTTGACTTTTGCACTTTTGCCGGGCGACACTCTTTGTTTGGTGCCAAATGCGGCGATTTGTCGCATGTCGCATGTGGCATGCGGACAGCACCGTGGGGCGTCGCTTGCCACGTTTTGTTGACACTGATGGACACACGAGAGAAAAACTTTGTCTTTGGGTGCAAGAAAACAAAGTCAACTCGCCAGAGAAGCAATCTGCTGGACACTATCGGAAAACACCAGAGTTCAGAGTTCGTTTTTCTCTTGTCTGTGCTGTTTACATAAAATATGTAATTCAATTTATATATATTTAAGTTTGTGTATTATTTTTATTTCTTTTGTTTTTCTGTGTGTGTGTGTGTGTGTGTGTGTGTGTGTGTGTGTGGCAAAGCGACAATTAGAATTTCTGATAAGCTCCATGCTCAAACACTTAAAGCTGTCAAACAGTTCACACACATGTTTCTCACCCTTCCCCAACACTCGACCACTTTCCGGGTGTGTGTGTGTTTGTGTGTGTGGTCGTCCCCCTCATCTCATAAAGCAAACGCAAAGCCAGACCAAGAAAACTTTAGAGTTTTTGGTGTTTTTCGTGTAGAATTAGTGCAAACAGACGCATAAATTACACAAACACCTAAGACACAACACCATAAGAGAGAGAGATAGAGATTTACCCAACCCATAACCACACACCCCCCACCACCCCCTTTCAATGTGTGTG
Source organism: Scaptomyza parva (assembly GCA_035044645.1). Taxonomy (NCBI): domain Eukaryota; kingdom Metazoa; phylum Arthropoda; class Insecta; order Diptera; family Drosophilidae; genus Scaptomyza; species Scaptomyza parva. The sequence continues at coordinate 6,002,703 of JAWNNT010000065.1, read as the reverse complement.
TTTTGGCTGTCTGCTAATGTCTATGAAGTGGCTTTAAATGCAAATATTTTACATTGATATGCTAAGCAGATGCGTCTGTGACTTTCGCGTCTGTGGCATTTACTATATAACACGCGACATAAGCGATATATATATATATATATATATAAACTCAGTGGCGACTGTTGTCTCGCCCGCTTGTTGAATAATGATAATGATGTTGGATCATTTCGTGTAATTGCATATTTTCCCTATTTTATACCAGAAATCACTTGAAATGTGGCATAAACAAAAGAATGATAAGAAGCGAAGATGCGAATTTATAAGTTGATGTCTTTTTTGACACTTGAGTGAAAGGTTTCTAATACTTAACTCAGAACGATAAGAAGTAGAGTTTCTTATACTCAACTCAGAATGTTAACAAGTTGAGTTTTAGAAACCTCAATTGTCAAAAAAGACATAAACTTCCCACACAAACACGCGATTTAAGTTTAGACAATCTCTAACACAATCTAAAACCGTTAACAGTTCAATGACCAAGAGCACTATAAACCAATATTGATTTGATGCTATCAGAAAACGTGGCATGTTCGATGAGTATATATATGCATATATATGTTAATCTCATCATCAGACTTATTTGCCTTTCACATACAACAAACAAGAAAAAGAACCTCAAAATATATGAAAAGAAAACAAAATATTAAACTGCATATATTAAATGACAAAAAAAAGTCTGCACAGAATAAACCCAAATCAAAAACGTGAATTAACTCGACAACTTGATTTGAATAAAGCAAAAGCAAAGTCAGAAAAAAATGATAATTAAATCAAATGCGAAAATGCGAAATGCCAAAATCAAAAGAATATATAAATGAAATTTGTTGCATATATTTTTTGTATTCAGCGCTGAAACTAATTCAATTAACACAATAAAAAAATGGCACACAAAAGAAGGAGCCAGCTGCCTTTGATTGCTTTTGCCACAACTAACTTCAACTTGCTGCTGCAGCTGCAACAACTGAGGCAACAACAACAAAGATGTGAAGAATATTGTCCTTTGTTGAGGTAAAAAAAAGGGCAAAAGACGGTCGGTCCTTGCACTCTATTTCGTCGTGGCGCCAGCTTGAAAAGACTCAATGCGAAACAAAGCCACATTGGACCAACCACACACCCCTTCTTTTCCCCCCCTTAAACCGAATCTAATGTGGAGCGTCGTATATTGTAGTTGGCTCTGAATCATTCCATTCCATGCCATTCCATCCCTGGCTCTCTGACTCTGGCACTGACACTGGACTCGAGACTTGACTCTCTCCTGATTTTTTTGTACACAGGACACGCGTCGTAGAACGCGTGAAGTTATCCGCATGCTCTCACATGTGGGCCAAACCAGAATAGACTTCACAATGCCAGGAAACTAAGCAAACTCTCGGCAGGACGACGCCAACGACAGCGACGACGACGACGACGCCAACGACGATGAAGAAGAGGATGACGCTTCAAGGCTCAAGTGCACTAAATGCAAGCGGCAACATCCGTTTCACAAACGCAACGTCACAAACAAATACACATGAAGAAATTCAAATCAAACAGGAACTAAAAAGTAAAAAAATCTTGAATTTCTATATTTATTTCTTAGTTATTATTGAAACTGACTTCAAAAATCTTTTTTCTTTCACATTAGCTTATTCAACTTCCAATTTCTCTCAGTGTTTGTTCAACGGCTAGGAACTTCTTTTCAATTCCAAACACAGAGGAACCTCCTGTGTGTGTGTTTGTGGCACACACAGTCTCTGAACTTTGCCATTCTGTGACAATTTCTATGGCAGGCACCTCTCTACCTTAAATAAATCCTCATACTCCCCGCCCGCTCCCCCCTTGCACTTCATCACCTCTCTTTCTCTCACACTCTCTGTCAGACCGACACTCTTTGGTGAAGCCATTTTACGCTTTTACGCCACAATTGTTGTGGCAGAGTGCATTGAAAGGCTTTGCACATAAACTTGCGGCAGGCATGACTTTAAAACTAGCCCACAATTGTGTGCGCGTGTGTGTAAACAGTTTTACAATCATAGGAACTTCTATTTTTTATATACTTTTTTTGAGGCCGGCGTCAAATGCATTGTGTTCAGGTCACTGAAATGCCTTTTGGGCCAACTGCCAAAGTTCATGAACTTTTATGAACTCCCAATCAGTGGCACTCAAACTGTCTAAGCACATTACGTATACGTACGGTATGGTACACACACCTTTTCTGTGTGTGTGTTTGTAGAAAAACTCATTAACAAATTGCCTAAACTGTGTGCAGAGAACATGACAGTCGACAATTTATGTGGCAATTGACGCTGTCAGACACTGCTCCCCATAGACCGATAGACCGATCCACCTGACCATGACGTAAATGAACTTGGACACATCCAACTCTGAAGGAGTGAAGCGCAAACATAACAAAAACGAAACCAAACCAAACTGAACTGAACTGAACTGAAAACCCAACGCCACCTCAAGCTTGTTACCTGCTACAAGCTTGCATGCTCGTTTATTCGCTTCGACATGCTCTACATTTGTCTCACGCCGCATGTCACAAAGTCGCCACATCACGACGACGACGGCGACGTGGGTGAAGTGACAGGTGAAGTTGGAATGGGGAGGGAGGGCAGAGTACTGCAAAGCCATTAATAACTGGGTTATGTCATCGAAAGAGTAAGAGAGACAGCAAAAAGAGAAGAAGAGGAAAAAAAGATAGCTCATTCGTTGGAGTAAATATTAACTTTGGGACAGGTTTGGTTTACTTTTTGGGTTGTGACCCAAAATTTGCGACTTTGGGTCACATTTTGCATTGACATAACTTTGTTATAACTGGGAAACTGAAACCCCATACATTATGGGGTCATGGTTTGACTCGATTTATTTGCCTTTTACTCCGAAAGTTGAATTCACTTTTTTTTCACATTCAAAATTCATGTTACAACTCAATCTCGAAATTTGAAAAACTTTCTTTTTCTTTTCGATTGTCACACGAATAAATAAACAAACACACACACTCACATATATACTAACCGCTTTTTTGTGTCATGATTTCAATTTAATTGCCATGCGATGTGCAAGTGTCAACAATTATCAAGTATACGCCACCTGCACACACAGCCTACTCTCTACGTAGAGACGTGCGTCAATTGACGAGAAAATTAATTGAGCGCACTCATGAGACTACCAATTAGTAGGATCGAGCAAATTTATAGCCCCCAAAAGCGGCGTAAAATCAGCAAAAACGAAACGTAACAAATCGACTATATATATGTTTATATATACGTATGTATAGGAAGAAGAGTCGACACGAAAAAAAATCAAATAAAATAGCTCATTTGAAGCTGGCGCGGCTGTCAATGTGTGAGGCAAGCAAAAAAGGCGAACGCGTGTCCAGGCCATAAAAAAAAAAACACGCTAATCAAATGTGTTTAAGTAGCAAAAAAGATGCTTGGAAAAAAGCAAAGCAGTATTTTCCGAGTGGGCAAAACGTCAAACATAAAAATAAACACAACGCGTACTCGGAAAAAATGCAAAAAATGTCAAAAATTAACAACGAAAATAAACAGCAAAGGCAAGAAAAAGAAAGACAGTGGGGTTGGTGGCGGAGAGGGAGATGGAAAGATAGAGTAAGGCATGAGAAAAGGAAAAACATTTTCTATAAAGTTGCGGGCAGAGTTTTTACAAAAATAATAACAACTTCTCCGTTGCAAAAATCACAAAAAAAAAAAAACTCTTCTTTGGACTTTTTGGCTACTTTTTTTTCTGCCGCTGCGGTCGAGTAATTTGCGCTTGACAAAAGGCAACAAAAAACAACAACAACAACTGGAAACAACTTTTAACAAATGGTCATCATAATGTTGAAAAAGTAGAGAAAACCGCATCCGCAACGAAAAACACAAAACAAAACACAAAAATAAGTAGCTCAAAAAAGGAAAAGAAAAAACGGAGAATCATTAAAACATTGACGCTAATTTTGACATCAATTTGCGAATTTCTTCTTTTGGCCGAAAAACTTCAATGATGGCTAATTAAAAGACCAAAAACAAACAAACAACAAAATAAAGTCAAAAAGTTTATCTACTCAAGCCGAAACGAATGACGAACGATAAGCTTCTCGCACACAAACACAAAGCAATTAAACATTTTGTCTCGCATCTCGGCTCTTCATGTTTGTTTTGGGGGAAAACAATGAAAAATATTTTTGTTGTATTCCGCCTCGTCTCAAGAGGCTTTTCCCCTCTTTGTTTAAAAATAGCTCAAGTAGATACCAATAATATCACAAAAAATAACAACAAAAGTATCTGAAAGATGCCATAGTATATAGTGCATATAGTTCCACTGACAGCGGCAAGTGCTTTTGTTCTTGTCTATTTTGGTTTCTTTCTTTTCCCCCCCGAAAACTTGTGTGTATTTTTTTTGGCTGGAAATTCTCTCAAACAGCCGCTGAAAGCAAAAGTTGAATGCTGAATGCTTCTGCCCACGCATACTACAACAACTATAGAGATAAAGATAGAGATAAAGAGATGACAGTGAATGAGAGGGGGCAGGGGAGGGAGAGACGCAAACAAATTACAGCAGCCTCCAAATGACAGCTGTAGACTCAACCTAGTAGAACAATGACAACCTCAAGCACACAAATACAATACAATAACAAAAACACTTTGCTTATTCCACCCAAAAACAAAAGAAATAAAGAAAATATATATATATATAATGTGTGTGAATGAAGAAACATGACAAATTTAGACTATTTCATACCACGTGCTTGGGGAAAAACTATCAATAATTATTCATGTTTGAACTTTTGGAAACTTGTTGAAAGTTTTTTTTATTGGGTTTAGCTTGATCAGCTTAACTGTGATGCCCTTTCAAATTACAGGGTACAGCACATAAACAAAAAGCAAAAACCGGCTTAGAATTCTTTCTTTATTTCTCTTTCTGTTTTTTTTTAGCTAAACAAAGGCTCGTCGTCCTTGCATGAGAATGCTAAAAATACTATGTTGGTAGGCAACCAGAATAAACAAACACACAAAACGCTTTGTTAAAGCCCCTCAACTGTGTGTGTTTGTGTGGGAGTGTGTGTGTGTGGGCGTTAACGTGTGCTGTGGCAATAGATGGGCGTGGCAGAGAAGAGCGCAATCAAGCGTAGTTTCCCTAAAAATTTTCAACTGCAAAAAACGCATGCAAAAAACGGAAATAAAAAAAAAGAAACTACAGAAAAATAGCATTCACAGAGAGAAGAAGAAGAAAGGCAAACAGCTGCCCAAAAGAAAGAAGAAAAAAAAGGCAAAAAATCATAAAACGCTTCAATGAAGTGGGCGTGGCAGGGACACCAAGGGGGGGAGGGACAACAAAGACGGCAACAGCAACACAAATATACGAATATCTACGGCAATAATCATAAAAATTTTTACGCACATTTGAGCAAAAGAAAACAGGAAGGAAACTAAAGCTCTCGCAATGTGTGTGTGTGTGTGTGCCAAAAGGCTTTGTCTAAAAAGGAATCCACCTGCTGCCCAAGGACACAGCTGCCGTTGCCGCTGCCACAAGCCATTGCCACTGCCACTGCTTGTGGCAAACCCCAAAAACGTTCGAAGCGCAAAAAAAACGAAACGAAACAAATTTAAGTATTAAAATTTTGTTGTTTGCACTGCGACTGGCAGTAAAATTAAATGAAAATTGTTGTTACACACATGTAGAAAATGGTTAAAAAAAAGAAGAAGAACGGAAAGGGAATAGAGTTGTTGTTGTTGGAGTAGGCAAACAGTTTGCGCGCAGTTTACATTTGCATTTAATTAATGTACATTAAATATTTACAAATTGCATTAAATTACTCTCCGATCTCTCTCCAAATGCCAAATGCAATCGAAAATTGAAGTGTTCCCCGAACTGTGAGGGGAGAGGTGTGTGGATGTGGGGAGGAGTAGCGGTAATTGTTTGCTCCACATACTATTTCAAGTGTGTACTGAAATGAGTGTGTATGTAGGTGTAGGTGTAGGTGTGTGTGTGTAGCGAGGCGCATCTGTATGCTATCTCTCTCTCTCTTGTCTCTGTCTGCCCAAAATTGTCCGGCATTGCATTTTGGTGCATAGTTTTGGATTCGATGCGTGTTATTCGCCACCGCCCGCCCTCCCCCCGCTCTTCACTCGTGACGCTTCCCAACACTTCACTTCACTGTTGCGGTTGCAACTGTTGCAATTGCAATGGCATTTCTACACTCTCTGGGCTCTGGCGGCGGCGGCAAATGCAACGTACAGTGGAGAGCAATTAAAATATGTTTTGGTTAATGTATGAAATATTCAAAACTATTTCATTTTGTAAAAGCATTTAAGATGAGAGAAAGAGCATCATTTATTATATGAATGACTATATGTGTTTATGCTTGAAAGCTTTTTACATATACTATATTATGAGGTCATTTAACTTTTGATTAAGTGTTTAAATTTTATAAACTAAAGTGCTTTCAAGCGAGAAATTATTAAAAATAATGTATAAAAATATGAAAATTTTTTTAATTTTTTTTCTATTTATTTAAAAGTATTTTTATAGTTAGACTTCAAATTTTTACACAGTTTCAAGTTCAAGTTGTATTTTAAGTTTCTTCTTCATTTTACATACATATATTATGAAGTCATTAAACTTTTTATATGTGTGTTTATATATTTTAAACAACGAAAGTACTTTCAAGCGGAAAGTTATCAAAAATAATATATAAAAATATGAAAATTTACAAATATTTTTCATTTTTCTACTTATTCAAACAGTATTTTTTATAATTAGACTTCAGTTCTCAGTATTTTCTTTATTTATAATACTAAATCTAGCTATATATCTATCTATCTATATATCTATCTATATATATATCTATACATCTATCTATATAGTTAGACTTTCAGTTCATCGCCAGTTTCAAGTTCAAGACGAATTCTAATTTTCACACAAAATCTATAGTTCTCATCCCACTGTACCACATCTAATTTCAATAGCGAATTGCAAACATGCTTCAACTGCCACAAATGCAAGTTTAATTAGTTCGAGAGTTGCATCGAATGCTTGTCGTTTCAGAACTAATACACGCGAATTTTGGTCATTTAAACAGGTGCGCAAGAAGATGCTTCCGAACAATTGACATGAAGAGGTGAGAAGGGGAGAGAGAAGAGTGAGACTGATTAAACAAAGACGAAACTTGATTATTGTTGCCAGGGGAGAAATGCATCTATCTCCATGGGTAACTGTCGATGCGTAACCATTGTTAATAATATATAATTGCAGTTGAGTTTAAGGCCTGAGCAAATCTTCCAGCCCATTTGGCTGTTGTGCGTCAGTGCAACGCCTCCATACACACACACACACGCAAAAACGTGCAACATGCAAAAAAAAACTGTGCTCAGGCACACAAATTGCATTTTTATATCTCTCTCGCGAAAAGCCAAAAACAACAAAGCAATATAAATAATTTATCTCGTTTCTTTTTTGGCGCTGCCCATTTGAGGTGCCAGTGAATAATTTTTCTGTTTTTTTTTTTGGTGTTGAGGACAGTAAAACGAGCGAAACGTCAATTAAAAAAACAACAACAAAAACAACAGCAACGAAATATTTTTTGCATTCGGTAGAAAGATTGTTAGTCGATTGCATCGCTGATGAATGAATGCTCTGGAATGCTCTCGGCGATACGTCACAGCACATTCAAAACTATTCGTGTGGAAATCGTGCGCTAATGAGTGACGTGCACCATCTCGAGGCAAGTACGACGAAAAGAAGTTGCCAAAAGAGAGATGGGAAGGGAAGTTGGTGAAGAAGCATTTCAAGTGGTTTGCAGCTTCAACTCAAGTAGAGAGCTGTCACAACCGAGCGAGTTTTCGATGCGACCACGCACCATTTGATTAATGCCAAGATTCAGTATAGAGTATACTATAAAGATGATGGCAGGTGGGCCATATCAGCTGGAAGGGAATCTCACTTTAACTCCTCTTCTTTCCTTTCCACCCACACTTCTTGGGTTGGCAACTCCTCTTCTTTCCATACTTCTTGGTTTGGCAACTCCTCTTCTTTCTATCCTTCTTGGGCTGGCAACTCCTCTTCTTTCCACCCACACTTCTTGAGTTGGATCTTGGTCAGCATCTTTAGATATGCAAAAACTGATAGATATGTATGTAGATATATATGTAGATATATATATATATTTTTGTGTAATCAACTTTGCAGCCATTGCTTTTGAGCAATAAACATTTTAATGAAGCGCACAACGCACATAAAACATAAAATGTAAACGCCAGAGTGGACATTAAAGGCGCAAAACAAGGATTGTCGGGGAATGTCCGGGTTTCCCGGTGGGGTTTTGGGTGGTTTGGGTTGAGTCAACGTCAAAGCATTTTATGCGCGTAATTAGCAGCAATTATCAAAAAGGGGCAACGACAAGAAAAGAAGAAAGAAAGAAGCTAAAGAAGCTTGATTAAAAGATGACGGACTAAGCTAAACAACAGGGAAAAAACTTGATTAACTTTTATAGAGAAAGAAAACAGAAGAAAGAAAAGTTGTTTTCTAACATTTTGTGTGCTTCCTTTTGCCAATAGTTCAAATTGATTATTAATTAGAAACTATTTAATGAAAGAGTATTCAAACTATGCGTAATACACATTATAATGAGTTTGTTGTTAGTTTTTCTTTCTGTTCTGTTTTTTTTTCGCACGCCCTCGAAGAATGCCGCTTGCAGAATGCAAATTACGCTAAGCAAATTAGCGCGAAAGCGTCAAAGAGCAAAACGACAAGACAAGACGCAAACACCATCAAGGCGATAAGAGGGGAAGGAATGGGGGTGGAATGAATGAGATACAAAGGCTAGGCGAACCAGAACCCGACAAGGGCAGACAGAAGACAAGAAAAGAAAGGTGCATTTGAAATATAAGACAAATTAGTTTGCACCAAGAAGGTGCAGCCAACACCAAACAGCAAAGCAGTTAAAATTGGAATGTGGGAGTTAAAAGCCAGTTATGTGTAATACTTAGGTGAAAAAAACTATTAAAGTTGTGTGTTGTAAGAGTTTGAGTTAGACTAATTAATAGTTAAGAGGCGAAGAGTTTTTCTCTCTCTGTTAACTTTCTGTTAAGACAATAAACTTATCAAGATATCTATCTCAAACGAAAAATTACACAATTTATCTAAACTTAGGCTTAACTCTAGACACAGACTATGTCTAAATCTAATCACAGTCAACAATCAGAGCAGCAGCACATTTGAAAAATTTAATTTAAGTCAGTTGCCAAGTGGCAAGCGGCAGCAGCTGGATTTTTTCACTCCAGCTAGCTGCAAGCGACAGAATTTGTAATAAAGCAATTCGCAAGTGCAACAGTCTCACTTCACTTCATATATATATTCTCTCTCATGGCAATTCAGCAAATTTGTTGTTGTTGCACAAACACACACAGAAAGAGAGAGAGAGAGAGAGAGGGAGTGAGTGTGAGAGGCTTGGCCACAAATCAAAAAAGACCTGAGCCCTGCTGACTGAATGCAGTGTTGTAGGAAAAGCGATGTGGCACCTGCCGCCAAGTTAAGCTGCATGGAAGCTTTTTAGAGTTGGATTCGCAATTGGAGTCGTTTGGAGTCGGTAGTTGGACATGGGGAGATGACAAACTGCCGCCACTTGAAGGCAAATGTGGCAGTGGCAAATGAAAAATGATGCCCAGCCGGCTCAACAAAAAAAAACACAAACCAAATGCATTTGCCGAATGAGCTTCAACACGTGAAGTGGAAACACAAAATGCAGTTTTATCCAGGAGTGGAAATTGCAGTTGCAGTCAATATGATATATAAACATATATATATATATATATATAATGCCATATAATGCCAGGTTGAATTATTTTATTATTACCATTATTATTAACATAATATATACATATTTAATTATTTTTTTTGTACCCTTAACAATGTGAATCGAGTTTCATCTCTTTATACATGTTTTTTTGTTCATTATATAAAGTTATCTGCGGTTTCTTACTTTGTTTACTTTGTTTCCGTTTTGTGCACTAATTGAAAACGGCAACAAGAAGAATAAATAATTGTGTACCTTTTTTATTACTGTGTATGTTATTTGCCCTGGGCAAAGTTGCATTTGTCGATAAGACACGAAATCACAACTGATAAAAAAAAACACAACAAAAACCACAAAAAGATACAAACAATAGTTGAATGTAAATAGTACATAGATACATACATATGTGTTCGTATGTGAATATATCTATGAATGGGTTGTACACGTATTCCATTTTGCTGCTAATGGCTGATAAAATACTAGTTGTTAACTGATAAATGTCGAGAAATGTGCCATAAAGAACAAATTGTAAAAGAACTCAAAACAAAAAATGTAATCGAAATGATTATTCAAGAGGTGAAAAAGAAAACGAGAATTTTGAATTGAAAAAATCCTAAGCAAAAATATAAAATAAAACAAGTAAGCAGGCTCTAGTCCAGTAAGATTGACTGAAAAATACCCTTAACCCTCGACAACACAGACGAACAGACGGTCGGGCTGACAGACATACCTGCACTACCGGGCCAATGCTTGATGTTTTCATATCTCTGGTGTTTTTAAACCGATTTTAATAAAAAATTTCACAGATGTTCATTGTTTTGTTTATAGTTTCAATCCTCATTTTCGAGTTTTTGATTTTCAAGATTTTTTTGTTATCGATTACATGTGTATATCGTAAACCGGAAAAGTTATCGAAAGCTATATTGAATCGGCTGTTGATGCTTTTGCACAAAACCATTATACCCTTTTTTTTTTTACCCATTTCATGGGTTTAGGGTATAAAAATTCTAAGTAAAAGTTTTTTCTAGGGGTGAGAAGAGCAAAAGGTTTGTATGAAAAGGAATATGAATTTTGAGTTACAAAAAAAAGTGTTGGCAAAAGTTTAACCAACAAATATGCTCAATATTTCAGTGCATAATAAAATTTTTATTGGAATCAAATATTTTTTATAACCAACCAAATGAATTTCATTGAAAAATACCAACAAAGCTTATTGCAGAAATATTCAAGTTATTTTATTGAATTTTTCATTAAACATTCCTTAACTTTTTTCATATATATTTCACAACACGCAACCATGTTAAAACGTTTCTCAATTAGTAATTAATCAATTATTTTTAGTTGATAAAAAAAACTCACATACCATATATATAAATAAAGATTTGATTAATAATCAATTGTTAGTAATCAACAAATAAAAACTATAAAAAAAAATGTACAAATTATTAAACAGCTTGTGATTCCCATTGTTGCTGTTTTCTTATCAATAATATGCTGATAAATAGAAATCGAGTTAAATAAATAAAATCAAATAAAAAATACAACGACAAATGACTTGAAAATTGTTAATAAATTGCCATTCCAAAAGAATCTTATCATGCAGTGCACTTAAAACTGTAATTAAATCAACCTTTTCATTAACAAATCAAACCGTTAACATCGATTCAATTAAATAAGTCTGTTTGTGTTGTGTTTTCGGTTCATTAATGATTTTTAAATAATTTTCGACTGTGTTTTTTTTTTTGTGGTTTGACCATCGATGAGATTTGCGTTTCTGCTGCTTCACTATACACAAAAGCAGGTTTTCCATTTGGCCTTTGGCATAAGCCAACGCAAAAACCGTCCAAAAGCCGGCCCAGAAAACCGCTCATTGCTCAGTGCACAAAAGTCGCTCTGACGGCCAAACACGAGCGAAGCAAGCAAGAAAAAAAAAACAATAATAACAATAATAATGATAGTATTAAGCAAGTAGAATTGTGGTTCAAGTAGAGAGTGGCTGACTGAGGGATACCCTGTATATAGAATAAGATTTCATAAGCACCTTGATTCGAATCACTTTTTTTCTTCTCTTTTCGTTCTTCAACTTTATCAGCTATTGAACAGATTCTAAAGATCTTACCAAGCCATAATGATAGTATTAAGCAAGTAATACATAATGGTTTAGGTAGAGTGACTGACTGAGAGATACCCTGTATGTTAGAGGAACTTCATTAGTAACTGCAATCCAATCAACATCTTTCTTCTCTTTTCATTCTTCAACTTTATCAACTTTTTGAACAGTTTCTAAAGATCTTACCAAGACACAGACAGTCTGCCATACCCTTTTTCAACTTGCTTCTGCTTATAGGTTGCAATGCAAACAAGCTCAATATATATACACTGGAGGTATCTTTTGTGTTGTGGTCTTGTGTCTGGTCTGGTCGGGTTTCTCTGCGTGTAAAATCAATAAATGCGAGCGGGTTCAAAAGGTGACGACAATGTCGAAAAGAAAAAAAAATACACTTCTGACCTTCAAACCGAGTGCAAAACAAAACCTTTTTCGAACACTTTAATGACCTTCTCTACATGCGGCAACCTCGCCCCTTTTCCCTACCTACAACGCACACACACAAACACACTCGCAGCCAATTGAATCTATACCTATACCTATACCTATACCTATACCTATACCTATGTATGTATGTGTGTTTTTCTTAACTTAATTTTGCACGCAAAAATACTTAATTGCCATTGTTGGCGGCTGCCGCTTTTTGCTATTTTGCTGCCGGTTTTTGGATACATGTGTGTGTGTGTGTGCGTGTGTGTTGGTTTTGGGCTTTTTTTTTGTTTTTGTTCTTTGCCGGCCAACAGCAGCAGCTGCTACTTTTGCTGCAGTTGCTATTTGGTAGATCATTAATTTTATGGCCTATGTGGCGAATTCTTTGCCAAATACAAAGTATCAGTTGTTCAAGCTTAATTAATAAACATTTTTAGGGGCAATACCAAAAAATGTTTACCTATCAAATTTCACTGGCGGCGCTCAACAAGTTACGTAAGCAACCCAAATAAATAAAAGCTACTAGGCGGAGTAAATCGCAAATTGAATCTTGTTCCTGAGAGGTGAATAGCTCTTCAACAGTTTAGGAGTCATTGCAGGAATTGCAAAACTATGTCGCGCTTGCCTTGAACTTTAAAGCGCTGCTAAAACGGTAAATTTGTTTCGCGCTGTGTGTGTTTTTTGGGGCCCCATGCAGCTTGTACTTTTTGTGGGTCAACTATAAGTAAATTTTGTGCATCTTCAACTTACCATCTTTAGCATTTGTTGTTGTTGTTGCCATTGTTGGTGTTGTGCTGGCAGATGATGCGGACGCTGACGCCGCTACCGATGCTGCACTGAAGAATGTTGTTGTATCTGCAGCAGCTGAGAGGCTACGCGAGCAGTGCATTAGTCACGTTTCTTATTATTGTTGTTGCTGGTGTTGTTGTTGTTTTTCGGTTCTGTTGCTGGTGCTATTATTGTTGTTGTTGTTGGTATTTTAGTTGCAGACAACGAACTTGAACCCAACGTAGTCGTCGTCGTCGACGTCGTTGTGGTCGTCGACGTTGTCGTTGTTGTTGCTGATAAGGAACTTGTCGCGAAAACGCTTCACATTAACCGTTGGCGATACACACACTCTCACACACACATATATATATATTCATATATAAATAGGCAACTTAAGTAAGTATGTGTGTTTGTTAAAAAGAGAGAACAGGAAACAGAATGCACGGGCACTAAAACGCAAACAAAGGCAAAAGGCAACAATAATAACAACAACAAACAACGGACACACACACACACACGCAAGCAAGCAAAGCAGATAATAATTTCTTTTACTTGTATTTTATTTCATTTTCTTGTGTTTTTTTTTCTTTATTTTCTTTTATTCGACGCGTCGTAACCGAAACCGAAACGAAAACACAAAAAAAGCGCCACACACTAAAAGCAGCCTCACATCAATTAGGCCAACTCTTCTTTTTTTTATAATTTAATTGATTATTTGTAATTCATTTTTTTCTTCTCTCTTTTATCATTGCCATGCACAAATATCCAACAGCAACTGCGACGGTGACAGTGACAGCGACAGCGACGTCGATGTTAAGTGCTCCCGATCCCGTTGATTGCAGGCCCAATTCTTTTGTTGTTGCTGCTGTCACACGCACGCATTCACAAACTCACACACACACAAGCAAGCAAGCAGCGGAACATGTTGTTGTTGTTATTATATGGTAGTGTTGTTGTTGTTGCTGTTATGCTGTGTGGGTGAATTTTGACAACCGGGGGGGAAACCACAAATATCAGCTAGTTGTTGGCGTTGACTAATATTTCGTGTTGTTTTAAAATCGCCTAATTAAATAATAATATTTATTGTTGGCACTTGGTTGCTTGTTGTTGCTGCTGCTGCTGCCGTTGTTCGCAGCTCTCCTCTCTCTCGCGCTCGCTCGCTCTCACTTGATTGGTCTTGTTGTTGGTGTGGGCGCAAGCAGCGCTACAAAATTTTGTTGTTGTTGTGGCTGCAACAGCACTTGTGTGCGTGCATTCACTTTGTTTTTGTGATGTTGGACGTACACGCGCATTGGGCACACAATTTATAAGACACTGCACGTGCTTTTCACATTTATTTTCATTTATTTAACAATATTATTAACGCGGACGCGCGGCAGTAATACCTATCGATAGTTTTGCGGCCTCTAACTAGAGAAGTGGACGGAGCCAACTGGCTGCTGTGTTTTTTTGTTTTTTCGGCAGCGTGTCTGCACTGTTAATGCTGATGCAAATGTTATGTTAAGCGCGATGTTAAGTGCCGATATATCGATTGTTTGCAGACTTAGGAAGACCAGTTCTGCACACTGTTAACTGTGAATGGCTGTGCTAAGCAGCTTTTGTTGGGTGAAGTAAGGCGCGCACAATTGGCTCACTTTGATTGGGCTACTATTACACTAAGCAGCCTTGGTCAGTTAGCATTTTGCACTGTTGCTTGTGCAGCAAAGCTGATTGATTTTGTATACAAATTGTTGGCGCGTTTTTCAAATAGCTTTTTTTTAGATTGAATTTGAATTTTTAGCTGTTACTATTTTGTTCGTATTAAAAACGAGTAGTTAAGGTCAAAAAGTGTTTCTTTTTTAGTACCTAACCCACATTTATTATTTGACATACTTTGCACCCCTATGACTGGGCCTTTTTAAAAATAGTTTGCTGAAATTCCCAATTTTCATAATTCGCAAATTCCGTCAAACTTTATCTTTTGACACTGACAAAAAGAAAACAATTCAAGCGTATTGTACTCAATTTTTGTGTTCATTTTATCAACATTTTCGCGGGTTTTGCGCACATATTTGACCTTGACAAAAATATCCGAAATATGACACAAATATTGCGTCAAAAAGAAAGAAGAAGAAAAAATTGTTTAAGTGACGAGATCTGTTGACGCCTCCTCTTAAAAGTTACCCACATTTATTTGCATTTGCTCTTGTTGTTGTTGTTTGTTTATTTGTTTATAATTCCGATTCCGCACGATTGTCAAGTGAAAGTTGCCACCGTTTGTTTAGTCTTGTTGTTGTTGTTGTTCGCTTAGCTGCCACGCCCCAAATGTAAACGCCCACCACATATAGGTGCGTGGTATGTGAGCAAGGTGTTAATTTTTAAGTTGGCAATTATTTTCGACTTGAAGTGACTTCAATTTTTGTGATATATGCTAATAAGAAAGAAAGAGAAAGAGAGTGAAAGAGAGTGGGAATGTGAGTGAGAGAGAGAGATATAGCCGGCGACAATGTATGAAAATTGAATTGTTGTGGCACAGTTAAATATGTGTGATAACATCGCATTGCATAATCGGATTCATTTGTGTGATATATATATATAATATAAACTCTGATTCACAATCGCAAATGTCAAAAAAGACAAAGAAACTTTATGGCTTAAAAGCTAATTAAAAGCTTGTTCTGCTTTTTGGCTGTGGATCATCAATTAAGTTGAAGTGAAGTTTAAGCCCAGTTAACAAGTTGATGTCAATGTCCTTTAGCCAATCTGTCTCTCTCTCTCTCTCTCTCTCTCTCTCTCTCTCTCTCTCGCTCGCTCTCTGTCTGTCTTAGCCTGTTTTACTCGTTAAAGGGCCACAAAACAAGTTCTTTGTGTTAGCCATAAAAATCATTACCAGTTAGCCATAGTCTGGCCATTTGTTTTTTTTGGCCAAAACCCCAACTGCAACAAACAGTGTCAAGTTCAAGCAAAAAAAAAATAACACAAAGTTTTCGCTTAGAAACGTGAGTTTGCATTTTTTAGTTTCAAACCTTAACCCTACCCCTTCCCCTCCTGCCCCTCCTTCAACAACTTTTTCTTGACCCATTTAACTACATTTTCTAATGCCTCTGAAACACACATTTGCATAATCTATTATTGTCTGGCATTTGAAATCAAGAAAAATTATGGACAACCATGAAAAAACGAAAAAAACGAAATAAAAACTTTGAAATGGGTGAAAATGCATCTTAAATGCAGACTCCAACTCCATCTTCAATCCCTATCTATACAGTGCCGCATCCAAAACTAATTGGATCTAAAAATAGCCGCAACTTCTTCTTCTTGAGCTGGTTTTCAAACTTGTTTATTCTTGTTGTTGCGTGCAGCAAATCAAAGAAGGCCCAAACGCCACAAGAAGACCAAGACCAAGAAGAAGACCAAGACGAAGACTTTCTTGTTGTTGATAATGCTAAAGGGCCAAGACAGAATCAAGCATCGTGCAACATCAGCCAACATTAAGAGTGAAAAATCCAAAGACAAAGCTTCTGGGGAATTGGTTAGAACACGGGGGGCGGTGAGGCGTTTGGAGGTGGGTGGATCGATCGGTTGGGTTGAAAAATACGAGATGGAGATCGCTCGGATTGGATCGAATCCGAACATGGTACACGATAAAAACCAGTTGCATCAAGTGGCAAACAAAAAAAAACAACAACAACAAACTATGAAGAGACTAAGTTAAGATTGGCTTTAAACTTAAACGACGATCGTTAATGTAAATGGCAAGAACAACATGGAATAATAAAAGGGATTTGTTTTGAGAGTGTGTGATTCTTTTGGTTTGTGACGAAGTTCAAATGCTCTTAGGAACTAAACTTAAGAACTAACTAAATGGTTAAAAGAAGTTACAAGGTTTATAGATAAACTAAATGGTCAAAAGAAGATGAGAGACTTATTATACTTATTTGAACAAGAATCCATGAAAATGATATTTCTATAGTGTTAAGTTAAGATGAAAGACTTATTATAAAGATAGTTATATGAGAAAAAGAATCTAGGTAATTTATATTTCTATAGTGTTAAGTTAGTTGTATAAGAACAAGAACAATCTTTGAAAGTTATATATCTTTAGCATTGAGTAATGTTTACACAACCTTTGATTCCCAGCTTTAAAGGGCTAAGACTTTCTTTCTAGAACTACTTATAGATAAAGCTATAACATTTCACTACATCATATAAGAAACACTTTTATCTTTTACGATCTTATTGAATCTTATTCTTAACCGATTGAAAACTTAAAGGATGAAGGTTTTCAATTTGACTTGAGTTAGATTTTATGCATATCATATGATAATCTTTATAGATACTCTTTAGTTATCCTTTATATACTTATATAACGTATATATAATGTCTATATATTGTGATCTAACAGATTATAATACTCTTTAAGTTGTTCTTTATATATGATTTAATATAATATGATTTAACATATTTTAATACTCTATAAGATATCCTTTAAATTAAAATGTACACATATGTATACAAATCTCAAAAAGCATTCTTGATACAATTCTTTAAAATCTTTTGTTTCTCAACAACTTGTTCAATACACCCTAGAATACTATCAAATCAATGATATCTAACCTAATTTTTAAAACCAACTCAATTTGCATATCAAAGACATAAAACTTTAACTATTAAAGTGCTCTCAGCTTCAACTCTCCCCAAAAAAACCAAAAATCAAAAGCAATAAACTTTTAATCGATCGAAATAATTAAATCAACTAAAGCAAAACTATCAACTAAATAAGAAACGGGCTAACCTTGATCAGTTCTTTATTCTATTTCGAGAACAACCTAAGAATACTTGTTGATGAGTGTGGCACTCCTGCCCCCTCTTCCCCCTTGGTACACGTGCCACACCAGAAAGAATTGTCCAATTAAACATTAAGTCGAGATTTCTTTGGCCTCTTTGGCCGTCTTTGGTCGTCTTTGGCCTGTTTGGCTACCGTCAGTCAAGAAAAAACCCTTTTTTGTGTAAAGTGCAAGAAGAGATCTTCTTCTTTACCTTCTTCTTCTTCTTTGCCTTGCAACCAGTTCAATGACATTTAGCACAAGAATTGGCCAAGACACCAGCAACAACAACAACAACAGACACCAGCAACAACAGCTCCAGACAGACAACAACAATGTCTGCAGATGCTCTCTCTTTCAGTTTGCTGCTGCCTCTGTCGCTGCCGCTGTCGCAGTCGCTGCCTCTGTCGCCGTTTTGGGTTTTGTGCGTGGTATATAAAAAGCGACGAGGCTAAAGAAATTTCAAACAGTTGTGGCCGGAAGGCGTTAAGCTATAGTTCGAATACCCCGTCGCGAAGTTGAAAGCCATGAAGTTGTTGGTGTTGTTGCTGATCTGTCTGACTCTAGGAAGTCAAGGACGAGTGCTGCAGGCCAGGCCCAAGGAGGCCCTGGATATACCAGTCGAGATCATCGAAGAGAAAGAGCCGCAGGCTTTGCCTTTGGTAGCTGAGAACCAGAAAGCAGCGTTGGAGGTGGAAGTGGAGTTGGAGAAGGAGAAGGAGAGAGAAGAGGTCAAGGAGCTGGAGAAGGAAGTGGAAAAGGAGCTCGCAACGGAGGAGACCAAGACACAGTTACCCCTTGAACCAGTTACCACTATAACCGAAATCAAAGCCGAAGAAGAGAAGTTAGAAATCAAAACCGAGTTGCCCAAAATAGCCGAGGAGCTGCCAACCGAGGCACAGAGTGAACCACAAACCGAAACCGAAATCATTCTGAAAGCTCAACCAGCCGAAGAAGTTCCTGCTCCAGCCGAAGAAGTTCCAGCTCCAGCCGAAACCGCGTCCGTGGTAGAGGAACAGGATGCAGTGCAGCCCAATCTGCGCCAGGCCACACAAGCCACGCCCACACAACCGCAGCCGACGACACAACAGAACTTTGTCCAGCAGCTCATACAAAACTCACCCATTGGCCAATTCCTCAACCAGTTCAATGGCCAACCCCAGGCACAGCAGTCCACACCAGTCCAAACCCTATCCGATCAGCCTGCCGCGCCACAACCCACATTGCCCGGTTTCCTTAATCCCAGTAATGCCATCACCACGGTGCAAAATGCCGCACTCTCCGTTGTCAATGGCACCACCCAGGCATTCCAGGGTATCCAACAGTTTGCCAGCAATCTGGGCACCCAATTCCAGAACACACTCTCCGGTCTAACGGGACAGCAGCAACTGCAAGCACAGCCGACCACACCCCGTCCACCCGGTCCCATCCAATCGTTTGTGAACAATGTGTTTGGCGGAGGTAACAATGCCACCGCCGCGGCAGCTGCCCCAGCCGGTCAGCAACCGGGTCCGTTGCAGGGCATCATCAATTTCCTGGGCGGCAATAGGCCACAGCAAGCGGCCGCTCCCGCCATCACCGAAGCCCCGGCCAAGCCAGCTGTCGATGATAAGATTGAGTCCGCCGATGAGTTGGCCTTGCAGCCAGCGGATACAGAGAATGAGGTACGCAACAGTGCCGAGGCCATTGATGATTCCTTTGAGGAGGCTGTGCCTGTCAATGAGGTCATTGTGGTCAATGATGATGCCTCCGCCGCCGTTGATCTTGTCGAGAGTGTGCCCAACAATTCGGTGGAACCAGTTGCCGCCGATGTTGTTGAACCAGTTGCAGCTGCTCTCTAAAAAAAATCATTCACAATTTTTGCATCTCATATTACTTTACTTTAAAACTAGAAGAGAAGATTATGCAGGATAGAAGTTGTCGCCGATTGACTGAAGCCATTTTTGTCGCCATTTTTTCGATGAAGAAGAATAGAAGAGAAGAAAGAAGAAAGCTAAAAACTTTCCAACTTAGTTGTTTAAGTGCATGCAAACAAATTATTTATTTCATTTTCGCAGGAATTTATATTTAATAAACACACAAAAAATAAACGAAAAAATACATAAAATAAAGAAAGTTTTTGTTTTTTACTTTTTGGTCGTCTTTACAGTCAAAGGAACAGTTAAGAACAGTTAATGCTAAAGGGTTTTGCCAAAGTAATGATATCAATTGACAAAGCTTTTATTATATCAGTCATCCTAAAAGGCATAGAAACAGTTAAGATCGGTTGATGCTGAAGGGTTTTCCCAAAGAAATCACTTTGAAGTGGTCTTCCAAACTAATGATTTCAACCTTGACAACACTTTTTACCTTTCAGTCATCTTAAAAGACAAAGAAATAGTTAGAATAAGTAGAAACTGAATAGTTTTCCAAACTAATGATTTCGACCTTTTTTCCTAATAGCTAACTAATGATTTCCAGGAAAAGATATGTCATAAAATCAAGTAAAATCTACCTGATAAGAAGATCTTAGGTAACCGAACATATCAAAAAGGTTCCGTGTCTACCTACGAGTTCCAGTTTCCAAACCAAACTCAACTAAGGACAGAGAAAACAAATTTTCAAAAAATTATTTTATATTTATTTAAATCGTTTTTTTTTTTTTTAGTTGTTACACATTAAGGTGGTTCGATAGCTCAAAAATTTTTAATATCTCAACCTAGGCGCAAAAATATACACTCATATATATTGTTTTATATATATATATATTCGTATAAGGCTATAAGGGGGACAAAAAATCAAAAATAAAACTCAGCAAAAAACTCTTAAGAACTAAGTACTTCTTCAATAGGTATTGCAGCTGGTTCAAAACTTATGCCCAAATATTTGCGCTAAATTTAAATTTTTTTGTTATATGTTTTTTTTTTGGTTTTTGAAATTCCATTTCATGATTTTTTACATAGTTTTTTTGTTCTTGATTTCTTTTGCTAATAATCGTAAGCTGCCTTTTTATAAAGTACTTTTTTTGAGCTCGAAAATTTGTTTTTCAAAATAAGACTACTTAAAGTTAAATGCATAGCGTAATGAGGTGATGGTGACGGATGGAGGGGGGAGAAGGAGGAGTGTATGTTTGAGGGAAGGGCAGTATTCTAAAGAAATCTTCGACTAATCAAAATTTTGCGCTTTTTAAAAAACGTTTTTTGAGCAGCGAGCAAAGTTAGGTTAGTTTTTTGGATAGTTTTTTTGGAATGTGAGAGATGTGCTTTTGATTAGACATATATATGAATATATAATAATGATTTGATGTGAGTTCTGAATATGTTAGTTTTGATTGTGTTTTGTTTGGTATTTGCTTTTTGGTTTAAGTGTCTTTCGAAGAACATTTTCAAGTCTTTTTGTTTTTCTTTTGCATTTTTTTGGTTTTGTTTCTTTGTGTTTTTGATTCACGAACTTAGCTGCGTGGGTTTCTTTCTTTTTCTTTATAGTTAATATAATTTATTATAATGATAGGTGAACAGTTCGAATCGAAACTTGAGAATAGTTTTCGATCCGAGCCGCGATATATATCGTTAAGTATACAGATTAATAGGGTTTGGTTTTTTTTTGGGGAGAGGTGTGAAATTTGTATCTAATTAAACGTTTAGAAATAGGCCAAACATAACAGTATTTAAAGCGTTTCCATTTAGCATTTCGCTCAGTGTATACATGGGTAAATTAATATATCGTATGAATGTATGTACGTGTGTGTGTATATATCGAGATTTATGTGTTTGTATTGGTTTGGTATGGTTTTGGTATGGTATTTTATGCTTGTAAATATAGACGAGTAAATAGGCTTTTAAATTTTGATTACTGGGAGGGATTATGCGATATATATATGTATGTATATTGATGTATATATAGAAAACGTTCCGGTAGATAAGTTGAAGCCGTTGTAAGGTTTTGTATGTAGTATCAGTGTATGTATGTGTGTGAATATGTATTTCATATGTATGTCTGTGTGTGTATATATAGCAAAATGTTTAGCTGAATTCTTTTCTTTTCACTATAAGTTTTTTTGTGTGTATATCGTGAGCATTTTTATATAGTAGGCTGTGGTATGAAGGTCATCTAATGGGCAGGAATGAGTACAGTTGCTGCAAAATTGTTACTAAGAAGGTACAGTACATCTTGTATATAGGTTAAGTTATAGAGCGGGCATTGCTATATATATAGATATATAAATATTCATTTAGAAGCTAACATTTAGGCAGGTTCTTGGCGGCTTTTTTTTCGTTTTTTGTCGTTAACCGTGCGGAATTTCATTCAACTTAATCTGTTAAAAAACTCTCGAATAGGGTTTTTATTTTTCTATGCTTTGGTACTCATACTTTTTGGTCGCATTTTATAAAAATAAAAATTCGTTTCATTGTTTTTTTTTTTTGGTATTTTTTTCATCATTTTTTCGTTTTTTGGTTTTGACGCTAATAACATATATTGCACAAATTGGAATCTAGAAAATATAATGCGCTTATCAAATATTGATTTTTTGTTTTTTCTTTTGTTATAGCATAATATCGGTTGTTTTTTGTTATATAGCCTAGGCAGATATAGTGTATATATATATATTAAATGGATTAACATGCAGACACCAAAAGGTAATGCGAAAATTTTGAATATCATATGCATTTTTATATATCAAGTTTTATCTGGACTAGCATTGGGCTTTAATGGCGTCAAGAATAGTTAAGAGAAAGCTTAAGAAACACAGAACGAAGGAAGACATAAATGAAGAGGAAAGTTTTGGGGAGAGAGAAGTTAAGTTTATACAGTTTGTACAGGAAAGCAAGGAAGACTTGAGAAGAGTTTTTCGGAAACATTTAAGTATTTCTCTTAACGCCATGTCAGCCCATTAAGTAAGAAGCTTTCTTTTTTGCTAGCTTAGAAATAAGTTTTTAAGTATCATATAGTATATATATATTATCGTACATTAACTAGTTTATGTTTACTTTCTTATAAGCATTCCCTAAACCCACACTCCTTTTAACTAGTACCTAAACTAGAATACAGTTTTGGTTTTGTTGTTGGGGGAAAATCATTCGCTTATAAATTCGTTTCAGTTCTGTGCGGTGCCAGGACACTGGGCGTGGCTGCCACAGCGCCTCCGGGCGTTGCCATGCGCACCCTTTCCCCGACGCCCGGTCCAAGGACACGTGTGTGCCGCAACACCTTGCCACCCGAAGCGGATTCCGAGGCACGCATCGACCATTCGTTCTGTTTGAGCAGAAACTGTTTCACATTGTACTCCATCTGGGCAATGTCCACATGCTGGGTTGTGGTATGCAACTCAGCTTGCACCGAACGCGTCTTGTCCGTATCATTGGGATAGTATTTATAGTTGAGTATATCACACGTGGGCTGTTCGGGGCACTGCAGTGCCGGTGAACCAGAGGAGGAGCAACGTTGAGATTCCGTGCCGGCTGGCATTTGTGTCATCATGGTTGTGGTGGTGGTGTAGGCCACAGGCAGACCGGAACGCGTGGTGCGTCTGTAGTAAGTGGTGCAGAGTTCCGCCTTCTTGGTGACAATATTGGCGGCTGCCAAAGCTGCAGCACCCTTCTGACTGGGCGTTGGCTCTGGCAGGGAATTGCTTGTGATATCCGTTTTGGGTGAGAGTGAATCCTCAGTGGATTTACCGGCATCCGCATAGCCATTGGTTGGCTGCTGTGGCGTTGTCTTGTAGCCCGAATCCATGCTCAACTTCTCTATCGATATGGAGTCCATGCGATCCAGTGTGGAGTACGACGATTGACGTTCGGTGCCTGAATTGGAGTCGGTGACCAATGCGGGTTGTTGCAGTGCTCGCTGCTCCAACTGTTGTGTATTATGTTGCACCCATTCGGCCACACGATTCAGTTGTTGTCGCCGCAAAAGCACACTCTCCTGGTAATCGATGGCATCGCTCAACGAACTGGAGTTTGCCGAATGCTTGGGCGAGACGGGAACTGTTGCTGTTGCTGCAGTTGTTCCCGCTGCTGCTGCTGTGGCAACTACTCCAGCAACTCCAGCTGCTGCCACTTCAACGTTCTTCTTGTCGTCATCCACCAGTGGGACGCCTTTTTCAGTCTCTTTTGCCTCCACCTGCGGCTCCAGCACGGGCTGCAGTGAAACATTCTCCATCGGCGTTGCCGGTCCTTGCCAAGCCTCGACTGCTGCAGCCGCATTGCTCTCCTTGGATGTGATTATGTCCTTGCCATCGTTTAGTTCTTCGTCGAGGAGTTTCTCTCTTCGCTTATAGATTACCGGCACATGGGTCTCAATCGACTCCAGATTGTCCAGCAGAATATTGCTTTGACCATTCTGTTGGATTCGCATGGCACAAAGACGTGGTCCACGATACTTTGGATTCTCCGCCTAGAAAAAAAGCAAGAAAAATGTTAGAAAAAAGTCGTTTTAGCATTTTTTTACTCACCTTAATGGTCTTGATGAGATTCCTGTTGAATGTCTCAAACATTTTGGCGCCCTCGCAGCTGCTTGTCTTATTGCTCCAGAGACTCTGAACGCTGCCCGAGTTGGTTGACTTTAGCTGAGAGCCAGCTGCATTGGAAGTGGATGCGACGGGAACTGCTGTCGCCTTTACTGGTTGTGGTTCACAGACATCTTCGGGCTTGGCAATCTGCGCGGAAGGCGCTTGCTCCGACTCTAGAAGATTAGCTTGTGATATGCCCGATAGCAATGGTTTACTGATCTCATCCTCCAGTTCCAGTTCGGGAGCAGCAGCAGCTGTTGATGCTGTTGTCCCCGACGCCTCAAACTTGTTGAGCAACTGCAGCGCTGTTCCGCCGCCATCCAAGAAACGACGTTGCTGCTGCTGCTGTGATCCCTGACGCAAATGACCCAGATTGCTTGTCTCCAGCAGATACTTCTCTGCCGCATACGCACCCAGATGTGTTGTGGGATACATGAGGGTGGACGCCTGACCCGCTGTTCTCTCGCACAGTCTATGATGTCCCAGTATCGGATTGACCATCAGGTCATCCTTCTTCGGAGGCGTAAACAGTTTATCCATATCATTCAGATCCGAAACGGAACTCTTTGTCTCCGAGATGACCGAATCACTCGACTTGACCAACTTCATCATGTAGGGACTATTCGTCCGCGATGGAGAATTGAGATTGCTATGACATCTCAGACAAAGCTGGGTCAACGGCTCATTTGGAAGATTCGAGGCAGCACCCAGCGCATGTGGCGTTTGTGTCGCCACCGAATAGGAACGCGAAACATCTGCCAACACTGTTAGATCCTGTTTGGTACACTGGCATGTATCGCAATGCTTGACATCGTTTACTTTGAGTTCATCTTCGAGAAATTTTGCCATTACCGTTGGTGATATCATATCGGGATCAACGGGATTTGATTTGTTTGCCGCCTGACTTTGATTATTGAGCGTTTGACTCGAGTTGAATTTATTTTTATTATTGTTGACCGAGTCTTTTGTGTTGTTAGTGTTGTTGCTACTTGTATTGTTGTTGTTATTGCTATTAACGTTATTGTTGTTGTTGTTCGCTGGTGCCGTTTGTTGTTGCTGTTGTGCATTGCTGATGGAATTGCCATTGGCGGCATCTGTTTAAGGGTAAAGATAAAATAACTTTTTTAGTTAAGGTTTGAGAATGAGATTTCTTTGTTTTTTCTTTTGGTTAGTTTTAAGGTATATGAAAGTAATGAAATTTGAGTTTTTTTTAGTATTCTTTACTTAACATTTTTATAGTTTGCTTTTTTGTTTTCAAACAAATCTTTGATAAGCTTTTTTAATAATCGCAAAAAAGCAGAAACCTGTCAAAAGTTTTTAATAGCCCATCACAAAATATTAACTTAATCTATTTAAGGAAAACTTTTATACTAAATGTATTAATATCCAGATCAGACATTTTAATGCTTTACGATAGAGTTGCAACCAGAAACTTTGCTTTTCTCGCATTAAATTTTCATTCCATTTTCACCTAACACAACTTTAACTTTTTCCCAGTCTTTGAAAGACAATTTTATTACCAAAGTTTGATTCTGATTGACACTTGAAAAAGCCACTGAATAAATGGGAAAATCATTTGTAGAACGGCGGCGACGGCAATTGGCTTTGGTTGATTAAGCAAATTGATTGCATTTTGCATTTCAAAGTGCAATTTGCGATATATGCCAAAAATATATTCATTCATTCATTGCAATTATTCATAAACAAATATTGCCTAAAATTCCATACGGTCATAAAATAAAATATGAATATTTATTTATTTCATATTCACATTATTTACAGTAAATTTGAGCTGTAATTTAAACTATGTCAATAAATTGAAAATTGAAAATCGTAAATGAAAATAAAATCAAAATGAAAATCGAAAATGAAAACAATTAAAGCGATCAAATTTGCACAAAGAGGTCATAAAGTATTTACACAAAGCAAAATCATAATGAATAAAATGTGAATAAATTGGCAGAAATGCCGCCTCAAAATGAATATGATATGAACGATGATTGAATTAAATTAAATATGATAAAAAATATATATATATAAAAAATAATAATAAAATTTCTCCCATTTCATATCATTTTTCGACCAGCAGGAAATAGAAACAAAATTAAATTGCTAAGCAAAAAAAGAAGAAAAAAACGAAATATATATAAAAATATAAACGAAAAAATATTCAAAAAATAAAAAATCAACATGGTCTACTAACACTTACCAAGTCCCCGCATTGAGTACACCATGGCGGTGGGCGGGAAGGGGCATGGCGCTGGCGGTGGCGAATCCGAGACCGGAAGCACTTTATAGGAAGCTGTTGTGGCAATACCAACACCACTATTGCTACACTCTGAATCCGAATGCGAATTGGTCTCCAAACGCATATAAGCTGACACCTTGGACTGAATGTCAATTGGCAACTACAACAACAACAATAAACAACAACAACATAACACATAAACATACATTAATTTATTACGCGAATGAATATGCCAGTAGCAACAATATGATGAATACTCACCGAGGACACCTTTTGTGGCACAAAGCTGTCCGGCTTGCACTGCAACAATTGTATGGCAAGACTAATGTCAGCCTTGTAACGTTCCTACAAAGAGATAAAGAGAGAGAGTGAAAGCCATGAGAGTGAGACAATAAATACTCTAAGATAAGAGTGTTACGGAAATTGTGGTCTCATATGTTAAGAGTATCTAAGAGTGTGTGTGTTGGTATGTGTGTGTGTGTGTTAGCTTCCCTTTTGTGACACTTTTCGTATGCAAATGTCAAATATGTTTGCCGTCGCTTTTGTTAGAACCCCCAAAAACCCCTCCCTCCCCCTCTTAACCCTTTTGGCACAGCCATTTGCCTTTTCTAACCATTTCTCAGCTTCTTTACACATTGTTAAACAAACTTTTTTGCCCCTTTGCTTTTGTATTAGTGTGCGTCTGTGTGTGTGAGTGTTTTTTCTCTCTTCGTTTTTTGGTGTCAGCGACAGCCTCAAAAAAGTTCCCTTTTTCACTTCTATTTCGTTTTGTTTTCACACACACACACAAACTCGCACACACACACACAAAAAGTTTAGATGGTGCTTAAATTTGTACAAATGCGCTGCACTCGAACTTGTTAAACAACAACAACAACAGCAACAAGAAGAGGCAACAACAACAGCAAGAGGCAACAACAGCAACAAGAAGAGGCAACAAAAACAACTAGCTGCAACTGCTGCAGCAACTAAAAGGCAACAGTGCGCGACAATAAAATACAAACACTAAAATTCTCTCCTCTCCAAAAAGAGCTTAAGCTAACGAACTCAACACAAAAAGCCAGACACACTTCAATTTGTTACACTTTTCCAGTTG
Organism: Scaptomyza parva; assembly: GCA_035044645.1. Lineage (NCBI taxonomy): Eukaryota > Metazoa > Arthropoda > Insecta > Diptera > Drosophilidae > Scaptomyza > Scaptomyza parva. The sequence goes on along the minus strand of JAWNNT010000065.1, from coordinate 5,974,943 downwards.
CTATTAGTGCATTAAGTATTTTTCGATACTCTTTTTGCAAGTGTTGCAACTGTAACTGAATAAAAAATGACCAATCACAGGGTATTAAAAAAGGGGCAAAAGCAACTTGAATCAGTTCTGACCGCATTTTGCTGACCTACATATACACATACATATAAAAATACCCAGAAGGGTGAAGGGAGATGCAAAAAATGTGTTAAGGCATTTTCGCGCCACGTTTACCAACACTTACACGCCACGGCACACCACACCACACACACACACACACACACACACACACACAATTTCTTGTAGTTTTTTTCCGCAGCAAAACCTGCAAAATGCCGCCGCTTGCATTTTTATGCGCCTCATTTTTACTCCACATCCAACAATTTATTATTACTTTTTTTTTTTTTTGCTTTCTTTCCTTCTCGTGTATCCTGGCATGTTTTTTTTTTGTATTTGTATTCTGTGCAGCGATTTCTTGAAAACAGCAAAAAAAATAAATACAAAAATGTGCATGCAACGGAATTGGAATAAACTGCAGTATTGCAATCTGTATATAGTCGAGTCGAGGGCATGGGGCATGGGGCATAATGGCCAAGATGGGGTAGCGTGAGCTTTAAATGGCTTCCAAATTAGCTGAAATAATTGAAAACTGATTGACGTCACACGATAAAGCCGAAACAGCAGCAAATGAAATTGAATTGAGCGACCAAAATTGAGATTTAAAATAAATTAAATTAAATTTTTGAACGATTTAATTTGGTGATATGTTTTAAGATTTTGTTTGCAACTTTTTCCTGGAAACTTTATTTAACACTAAACTTAAATCTTAACCCAACTCTAGAAGAGTAAGTTCGACTTGAAGATACCCTTAAGCTTTGACGTAACAAATACTTTACTTTAATCTTTCATATCACCGGTATTTTCCAAACGATTTTAATAAAAACTTAAAAGATTTGTTTTGGGTTTTGTTTGCAACTTTTTCTGGAAACTTTATTCCCTTAAGTTTTCAACACTAAACTTAAAAGAAACCCATAGTTGAGGAGAGTAAGTTCGACTAGAAGATACCCTTAAGCTTTGACGTAACAAATACTTTACTTTAATCTTTCATATCTCCGGCATTTCCCAAATGATTTTAATAAAAATTTAAAAGATTTGTTTTGGGTTTTGGGTTTTTGTTTGCAACTTTTGCCTGAAAACTTTTTTGTTTAAAGTATTCAACACTAAACTTAAAAGAAAATTAACTCTAGCAGAGTAAGTTCGACTAGAAGATACCCTTAACCTTTTTGATCTAACAAATACGGTCACACTTGGACTACTTTAATCTTTCATATCTCCGGTATTTCCCAAACGATTTTAATATAAATTTCACAGATTTTCATTATTTTGTAAATGTTTTCAATCACCATTTTTACATTTTATAGATTTCTGATATTATTGTTATCGATTGCATGTATATAGCAAAAACCGAAAAATGTTTTAACGATTTAATTTGGTTGAAATGTTTTGGATTTTGTTTGCAAACTTTTTTCCCTAAAGTTTTTAACCCCAAACTTTAAGAAGTGTGAAAGAAACCAAACCAAAACCGATTTTCTGGAACAACTTGATATCAGTTTCGGGTTCGGTTCACACGTTTGCTATTTTATGTGCATTGGCATTGGCCGAAAAGAAGTGAAGTGTCTGCTGCCGCTGCTGTGGCTGCAACATATTTTGGTACTGTTGATGATGGCCAAAAAATCTTTTCAAAAAAATAAATATAGGCAAGTTGCAAGCAGCAGCAGCAGCAGGCAGTCAGGAAATTTACAGCATTGCTGCAACGAACATGGCACACAGGCACACGATAAAAAAGAAAGGGGAAAGTAAAGAGGAGGGAAAAGGTAGACAGGCGCCATCAATCGCCATTCAGGCTGAATAACATGCAACAGCAACAACGCTTGCCACGTTTGGCGCATGATGCAAATAAATTTTTCAACTTTACACCCCTTTAATGAACACTCTATGTGCTGTTGTTGGGGTAGGGTAGAGTGGGGAGAGGGGTGCGAAGTGGGATGCAAGCTGGCAAAGTGCAAATTCATTCTGCTTCTTTGGACAAGTGCGCTAAATTTAAAACGTGCTGCGACTGTGGAATATCGATTTTGATCGCATCGAATCGAATCGAAAACGACTTGGTTTCAGTTTTAATTAAACACAAGCGCTGAAGCACAAAACCCGCATATGTGTGTATATACTTGCAACACACACACACACATGTGTGTTTAAGTGTTTGTGTTTAAGTATGTATTTGTGTTTGCTTATGTCAAAGTAATAAGGATAATTGAATCATTAGCGTGGTTGTATGGCAACAAACGCCGCCATTGTATGCATTTCATTTCTATAACTAAATTCCCCGCAGCAACAACAACCGGCAACAACAACAACTGAGTACAAAATGGCGGCATTTAAAAGGACTTTGCCTAATCAAACATCATCAATAGAACATTAATTGCCACAGCATGCAATATGTAAATTTTCGTATGCATTTGATTTCGCCTTTGACAAGAAAATGTTTTAACAAAGAACTCAAAAGGAATAAAAGGAAATTTATAGGCCGCAAGTTTGATTGCCTTTTGAATATATGTGTGTGTGAGTGTCTCTATGTGTGTGTGTTTGCTATTTCTTCTCTCTCTCTCTCTTTGTCCCTATACTGATTTTTTTCTCATTTCTCAATTTTTTTTTCTCTGTTGTTGTTTCCAGTCCAACACGATTGCTGTGCAATTTCACGCTTGTTTGCTGACCAAGAACCAACTGACCGCAAGCAAAACAGGGAACCAAACCAAGGTACACACACATACTGACACAGGCACACACACACACATACATATATGTTCGTTTGCTCTAAAGGAAATGAAAGGGTTTGTTGGTTTGAGGTGAAGCGATGCAAACGGTTTTGTGTGCTGTCCGTGGTTTGAGTTTTGTGTTTTTTCTGTGCTAATAGAAACCGTTGACACATGCATGTCCCGAGGTTTATGCAGTGCGTACACATATTGTGATATTGTCGCATAACTAAGTTATGGACGAGCTAAAAATAGCACCCTGTTTCACCCTGTTCAAAGCAAACGTTACTGCAATCAATTTCCATGCCAGTGTACGCTTCGAATTCTCAAGCGATTTCAGCTGTCGACCTTGAAACAGCTGCAAGATTGAGCTTTAAGGTTTAGGAAATGTTCCGAACTTACAGCAAAATGTCAATCAATAAGAAAGAATGAGCAAAGATTGACCACATAACGAATTTCGTTGTCCATAAACTTCTCCCCTTTTATAACTTTTGTCCACTTCACTTCAAGCTAACGCATAAACTTCACGTAAAACGTTAAACTGCAATTGGGGACACATTAAATTAACGTGTCCCGTGTTGAAATTATATATATATATATGTTTCTGCGACTTGATGGCCCACATATTTCCTAACTACGTGTGGCAAAGGTTCACAAAGATTTTCAAGCATATAGTTTTGTTTTGTGGAATGGGTGCATGGTATACATTGCGTATGCGTTATATTTGTGCGCTAATTAAGGACTTTTTTGTGTGTGTGTGTAATGTCCATAAACATATATATGCATCACGGCTGGCATGAGTTCCATGAAAAAAGTCCCTTTAAAGGCCAACCAACCGCAAAATCAAAATCACAAAATGCCAACTAAATCATTAGAAAATTAATTTTTGCACAACAACAAACCATAATAACAAAAACAACAACAACAAAATTGCATAGTAAATTAAGTTAAAGTTGTTGAAGCAAGGGAATGGGATTGATGTCGCTTAGGGGCCAGGTATTTTGATGTGGTGGGCATTTGCAAGCGGAAGTGGGGGGGGGGCTTTGGGTGGTTTTGGTTGTGGAATATTTATATAGAAACCAGAAGTTGTTGTGGGTGGAGGGTGGAGCAGGCAGGCAATGACATTCTGAATCTAATTAGTAGCTCAAAAGCTTTAGCAAACGCAGCAGAAGTCGGCTGTCGGCTGTCGGCAGTCCGAAGTGAGGCAGTGAGGCATTCAGCAGTGAGGCAAGTCAGCAGTGAGGCAAGCAAAATGTTAAGTAAAGTGAATCTGCATGTCATTTGGATGCCTTGGACTGAACAGAGTCTACCCACAACTAGGAGACTAGGATGTTGCACGAGAGGCGGCATTTGCTAACGGGAGTTGGCTGTGGCATAATGCTTGGCATTATTATTGCTTAAACTGCTGCATTTGATTTACGGCTTTTAGCAATTAATCTAGAGAGAGAGAGACAGAGAGAGAGAGAGAGAGTGAGAGAGAGAGAGAGAAGGAAGCCAATTTTGGAGTGCAAAAGGCTCTTATGTGCCACACATACACATCAAATTATGTTGCATGCAACAAAGCAACTAAGCAACAACAACAAGTACACTTTAACAAGGATAACATTAAGGCAGAATGCCAACATGACAAATACACAAAAGGCGCCACTCGAATCTGTCCCAAAATTAGCATAAGTGTAAACATTGGCCCAAGTCCATTTTGTTTGTTAGTGTGTTTGATTCTCTGCGTGTGTGTGTGTGAGTGTATGTGTGTTTGTGCCAAGTTAAACATTTGGCACTGCATTAAATACACTAAATTTAGCATATATTTGTGTACGAATAACACACACACACACACTCGCACACACACTCGCACACACACACACACAAAACTAACCCCAAAAACTTGACACAGTTGGTTTTGGTTATCCGATCGACACTGAAGGACTAATATTTAGCCATGTTAAATGTTCCAACAGGAAAGGGGAAAGCGGTGGAGTGTGCCAGAGAACAAAAGTCATATTGACTGCAGATTCTGACAGGCTCTCTCCATATCTATCCGTGTGTATGTATATGTCCTTCCTCTGTTGTCATGCAGGACACGCAATAAATAGCATAGCGGCGAGGGGAAATGCGGTGGGCGGTGTTCTATGTTCTATGTTCTATGTTCTATGTTGTCTAATGCCAAAAGCAAATAAAAATGGTCGTACGAACTGATGTCGATGTGCTTTAAAGGGATGGTGCTGAGGGGATGTAAGCGGTGCTGAGTGGGTGTAGCTTGGGTTTGGGCTAATAATGTTCGCTTGTGCGTAGAAAATTTTTTTTTTGTGAGAATTTACATTTTTATTTTGAACAAACAAATATGCGACACATGGCAATTGAGGCTATAAGTCAAGAGAATCAGAAAGCATGAAGAAACAAGTAAGTAAGAGGACTCTAGTAGAGTAAGTTCGACTTAGAAGATGCCCTTAACCCTTGAACTTACCGTATATTCATACTTGAACTACTTCGATCTTCCATATCTCTGTTGTTTTCCAACCGATTTTAATAAATTTTTACAGATTTTCATTATTTTATAAATGTTTTCAATACCCATTTTCAATTTTGTGAAATTCAAGATATTATTGTTATCGATAATTATATATGTGTATATCATATACCGGAAAAGTTATCGAAAATTTAAACCAAAGTTGTACTGTCTAGGGATTAGGAGATCTCATATCATAGAATCTGGAGGGTCTGGCTTCTAAAGTTCCTGAGATCGACAAGTTCAGACATATAGACGGACAGACAGACGGACGGACATAGCTATATCGACTGATGATAAATATATATACTTTATGAGGTCGGAGAAGCTTCCTTCTACCTGTTCCATACTCTTCCTCAAAACCATTATCCCCATTTTTTACCCACATCAAGTGTTAAGGGTATAAAAAGAGGAAAAATTGGTAACATCTAGGAATTACTCTTCAGAAAAAATGATGACAAGATTATAAAGCAAGTCTCAATATCTATTCATTAAACATTTTTCATTGTTATTATTTGATTGAATTGCCTCAACCACATATGATTATAAGTATATATACAGTTAGCAAACTGCAGAAAATCATGTTTGCTATTGTTCGTTCTGTAATTTATTTGCAATTTCCGCAATAACCATTCCCTTGCTTATTTTAGAAGGACAATAATCATCTACTATATATAACTTGTGAATTGTGAAGAGATTTCAAGGGATGTATCTCGAGATGTGTCCCTATATATATGTATGTGTGTGTATTTATGCGTAGATTACTTGACTCTTGTGTCAATGGCATTTCCATAATGTCCAGCAGCAGCACAACCAAAAATACATACACACATACATATATTTATCCATGTGTGAGTGTGTGTGTGTGTGTGGCAAATGCATGGTCAAAGGCGAAACTAAAGCAAATCATTGAAACTTCCAAGGCGGCAGGCATCATTTATTCATCACGCACATTCCAAATGAAAGCTGGGGCAATACCCATATATTATATGCCCCACCCATGTGTATGTGTGTGTGGCAAGTCGGTCAATCATGAAAATGGTCATAAATATATATGTGTGTGTGTGTGTGTGTTAGTGTTTGTGGCATTTGTTGTGTTGCTTTATGGGGGACACAGGCTCTGCATTCGGTTTGTTATCAAAGTTCAGACCATTTTCCGACTAACTGTACTACACTTGTCTAAAGTGCTGAAGTTTTATTATTTTTTATTTTCAGCTTTTTCTTGGCCAACCGAGTGTGTTTGGCTTTGTCTCTTTGATTTATTTGTTTTTTTTTTTTTTTGAGTATTCTGAGGTTTAGCCACAAAATGACAAGTTGCAAAAAAGCTTTGAATAAGAAAAAAGTTCTTTCTCTCTTTTTTCATTTTTGTTGTGGTTTTCAAATAGAACATTTTTGCAGTCGAGTCGAGTCGTTCACTTTGCATGCGTTTAATTATTTAAAAAGTCTTTCGCAAAAATTGTATTCTCAAGGTCCAAGGACAATCGATTTGCAAAAATGACAAAAACACGTGCAATAAAAAGTGAAACGAACTAAAAACAATTCACATTTGGAGACTTTGAAGAGTTTATTTAGTATATTCTCGTGTGTGTTGACAGCGAGTGGGAAACGTTTAAAGTTGAATACTTTAAATTTATGACAGTTGTTTGTTGTTCGAAATGTGTCAAGTTAAGTGCGTTTGAAGAGAGAGCAAAAAGTTAGAGTATATATATGTTTATGTTCCGTAAAAATATATATAAAGTTTCATGTTCAAAAGTTCAAGAATACATTTATGTTCTTTCTTTATAAGTTTTTATGTGCATTCCACCACAACTCGAAAGTTCGATAATTAAATGGTAGATCTCATTTAAAATACATCTCTCTTTTTTGGGGGGGGGGAGAAAAAACAATTTGTATTCTTTATTTGTTTGCTTTTCGCTGTCAGCAACGAGTGTAAATAGAAAATAAATGGGACAGCCGTCTAAAAATTTTTATCGCGAACAAACATACAAATAAAATACGAAAAAACGAAGAAAAAACTCAGAAAAAACGAAAAACGAACACAGAAAATGAGAAGGAAGCTGAGTTCCAGTTTCTTCAGCTGTCAGCTTCGTTGCCTTTTTGCCATTTGCCATTTTCTTGGCCCAAAGCAGATGTAATTATTTTTAATGAGCACCTGCAGAAATTACACATCAAACATGTTGTGCGTGTGTGTGTGGCTAAAAAAGACAAGGGGAAACACCGACCGGCAGTGAGGGGGGAGGGGAGGACGAGTGCTACAAAAAATGGTGGCCAACTTGTTTATGGCTCAAATACGTGTATATGTGTGTGATTTTGTATGTGGGTCGAGGTGGTTGATATATATACTATATATATATATATATGTATTTGCTTCGAGCCACAAAACTTCTTCTTAAAGCCAAATTACAATTTTTAATGTTGACCAAAGAAATGAGGGAAAACTACAACAACAACAACTACATGTAAATGTATCAAATGACTCAAACAGAAAGCAAATGTGACGACAGCATCCAGAAAAAATGAGAAAAAATGACATCACAAGCAGAGCTGAACTATATTAAAAGGCAACTCTCTTGTTTCGTTCAGTGTATGCGTGTATGAACACTAATTTAAAGCTTGTATTTTAATTAAAAATGGACACAAACACACACGCACACACATACACATACATATATATACATGTATTTGCATGAAAACGCATGCTGACATCAGGTCATAGGGCAACAGCAGCAGCAGAGACCAGCATCTGCCAGCAGCAGCAGCATGTATGTAAGTAATGAAACAACTATACATACATATACATATACACATACACATACATATATACACATACACATACATATACATATAGCAACAGCAGCAACAGCGGCAGTGTGAGAGTAATCAGGAATCATGTAATGAAAATCACAAAAATTAAAATGAACGTATCGAACGGAATAAAAAGAAGCAGATTTTTATGCGAAAATGCGTTTCAATCAAATAAGAACAACAAGAACAGTGAGACACAGAAGGGCAGAGAGATTGGAGGGCGAAGGGCGGCGGTCACGTTGCGTAAGCGAGAAACGTGCAGAACACAATGACTATGAACGCTATGATATGCTTGATAGCTGAGCTGATGCCTGGTTGCCTGATGCCTGGTACTCGGTTCTCGGTTCTGCCTGATGCGATGAATCATGCAGCCAGTTGGCGCCAAATGCCAAAACAATGCAAGCTCAACCAAACCAACCAAGCAGCACAAACCAACAATTTATGATTTACAACAACAGGCTGAAAGGGAGAACGGGTGGAGAGGGGTAGGGGTGGGGGCAGGGGCAGGGGTCGGTAAGTCACATACATATGCGCTGGCTTGTTACGCAAAATCAAGCGATTACTTCGCAGTAATTACGAACTAAAGCACGGCGGAGCTACCCGGCGTATACGCAATGTAACAAGTAAAACACTGGGGCAACAAGCAACAACAAAACAACAACCAAAAAACATGTCAGGCACAGGCAAAGCGAGGGGGTGGGGAAGGGGAGGTGTAGCAAAAGTAGGTGTGCGGGGGTTGGGTTGTAGCTAAATAAATTTATTTGCGTGTCAGACTCAAATGCGAAGCATGAAAACAATAAAATGTTTCCCAAAAAACCCCCAAAAAAGTTAGGAGGAATGAGCAACAAGAAAACTTTAACAGAGAAAACAAATACATATGTATATATATATGTGTGTGAGTGTTTGTGTGTGTTTGCGAGTGTGCTTGTGTGTTTGTATGCGTGTATGTTGTGCAATTAGTGTGAAGTATTGTTGTTGTTGTTGCTGTTGTTGCTACAAAGGATGAGATTAGCTAATAACTTATGCAAATGTTGACTGCATCAGCATCAGAAGCAGAGTGAAAGGTTGCCAATAAATCGAGTGAAAGATTTGCGATTGCAAGACTGTATGTGTGTATTGAATAAATCAGTAAATTAAGTCGAAAAACAAGACAAACACTTAAGAACTATGTTTAAAGCTTAGCAAGAACATTATTTTTGTGTTCCCTAAGGCATAAATAGTTTAATTTATATTATTAACTGTTTTTTCTTATAAAAACTTTAAAAATTAGTTATGAAAATAATTTTGCTCTAGTTTTTATTTGAATCGAGTAGAAGATTTGCCATTTTCAAGACATTTTGTATTGAATAAATCAGATTAATAACAAATTAAGTCGAAAAACAAGACAAACACTTAAGAACTATGTTAAGAGCTTAGCAAAATCATTATTTTTGTGTTCCCTGAGGCTTTAATATATATTATTATCTATTTTTCCTTATAAAAACTTCAAAAATTAGTTATGAAAATATTTTCCTCCACTCTTTATTTAATTCCTTATCTTCAAAATGCTTCCTTGAGGGAATGTTTCGAGCTCTTCGCTTTGAGTGTCACTTAAATTCTCATCCTTTTTGTGCTGTGTCACCGTTTTACTTTATTTATCTAATATATACTATATATATAAATATTTCAATTTTATTTATTACTTGGAGCGCCAAGTCGCAACAATGTTGGCAACACTAACGAGAACGAGAACTTGCAACAACAACAACAGCAACGACTGGCAACAGTTGCGCCACAAAATGTGATGCCAAAAAAACCAAGCGAAGCAAAATACAAAAAAAAACAAGAAGAAGAGGAGGAAAAGAGGTTTCTTTTTTGGGTGTCTTAGAAAAGTTGAAAGCTGCCAACCGCAAACGAGAATTTTTCGAACACCAGAGTTGCCAGCTGCTGCCAGGGTAACTCTGGAAGGTTGACTAAAGCGTGTACAGTGTGTAAGGGACTCTGACTGTTGCTAAAAGGCCAACTAAAGGTGTTGCAAATATGTGTGTGTGTGTGGGTATGTGTGTGTGTGTGTGTGTGTGTATGAGCTAAAAAGTACTTAAAGTGCATGCCAAACTATTTGCCACAGCATTTTGTATATCAGCTGTTATAGTTTGTTGCCATTTTTTTTCATGCTTCGTACTTCGTTGTGGCTGAGAAGATCGAACAAAGTTGTTTTGAGTGTTGTTGTTGTTGTTGCTGCTGGTGTTGTTGTTGTTGTGTTTTCGTGTTGCGCTTTTTGTGTGTTATTCACAAACTGCTCGGCAAAGTGATAATGTGCACAAAGTAAAAGTAGCGGGAGCAACAATCCCGCTCTAAGGCTTTTACACTAAACAACAAAGTTAAGTTCTGCCACCAACAGCAAAAGCAGCAACAGCAGCAGCAGCCGCCACCGCAGTCCTGGCAAGTTTTATGACTACAACAACAAAACAAAGCACCAACAGTCAACTGTTGTCTGTGTGTGTGAGTTTGTGGCACAATCCGCACGTACAACGCGGCGTATGCACAATGTGTAGAATGGTATTGTGTTAGTAGCAAAAAGCTAGAGAAGAAGAAGGGCGGGCGGGGCAGAAGAAGAACATGAAAATTGCAAGTCGAGGTCAATTTCTGCTACACTGCTTCCCAGCAGGCCGATAAATTTGTATATAACATCGAGTAAGTGCAAAAATGCGATAAATGTGGAACAAAAAAACTGCATAAAAAAAAGGGGGAAAACAAACGCAAAATGTGGCATGATTATGTAGTAGTTGCAACAAATGATGTACAAGCGCGCCCGCTGTAAAAATAGAACAACTATGTGCAAGTAGGGGTCTTATCTATAATATTTATATATATATTATCTATCAAAATTTCAAGTATTTTACTTTGTTTTTTGTTAAATCAATAAAAGTTTATGGCATACTCTTTCAAACATTTCAGATTGAATGGAAAACTTAATACTCTTTTAAAGATCTTAATTCAAGATTCAGTTTTCATTCTAGCCAAAGAATATGATTTACCTGCTTTGCCATTCAAATATGCTATTTGTTAAGTAAGTTCTTGAAATAAATTTATATTTTAGGCAATTTGAAGTTTCAAAACTACTCCGAAAAGTTGTAATAAGTCAAAGGGTGGCGGCAAAAAGATTTGTTTGAGTGATAGACGACGAAAAGAGAATTTGCAGCTTGTGCGTTACAAATGGCACTTAAATCCCGAATGGTGTTTGTGCCACACACAATAACACTCAGCATGGACACTCGAATATGGGGCACACACACACTAACTCACTCACTCACAGCATGGACACTGGCTGTGAAGGTTTTATTTCTTTTTGTTTTTTGCTTTTGCTTTTTGCTGTGTTAAGATTGATTTATGTAAATGATTTGCCATACTTTGCGTTACATAATAAATAGTGCACAAAGTAGGAGAGAGAGGGGGTAACCGGGAACCAGGAAGAGGAACATAAACGTGGCGGTTGAAACGTGCTGAACTAGAAAGCCAACCACTGCCAGGAAACTAATATAAAAGTCTAAGACAACAGAGAAAATAAGGAAAAAGAAAAGAAAAAAATCAAACTAAAAACGTTGCGATAGAAACGATAAGACGAAGAAGCTCACTTGACTGGGTTGACTGGCTGCATTCGCCAGGCTGTCTTTTTTTTTTTTTTTTTTTGTTATTGCCTTCTTCTGCCTGACTGACGTTGAATTTTTGCATGCCACTTAATACTCAACCAAAAGGGAGAGAGGGAGACGGAGAGCGAAAAGGAGTAGAGACAAATGATATATTGCTGATTTGCGTGGCTGACGTGTAACTGTGTAGCAATTCAATGTGCATATATCAAATATATACACATACATAAACTCATATATTTCGAACAAAAAACGGAAAAACTTCTATATAACGTATACGCCGCGTTAAGCTAGACAAATGTGTGCACAAAACGCTTCAAAAAAACGAAAAAAAACTGAGAGCTGAGTGCTTTACTTTTTCTTGCTCAACAAACTTCTGTTGACACTTGATTTAAGTGGGGAAAAAACAGCTACAAAGAAGTGTTACGCATATTGTAAAATTAAAAAAAATGGAAAAAAAAACCCCCAAAGAAATAAACGCGTTCTCGCGCTGTCGGCTAATGGCGCACGCCCTGAAACTCATTTAAACTCCCCAACTTGTCCTTAGCCTTTTTAAGCCACAATGGGGAAAACTTCAAAATGAAAATTGCATAGCTGCAAGTGAGTGAAAAGCAGAAGAAGTTGAGAGGAGGGTGGAGCAGGGGGTGGGGCGGGTGCACTTGAGGGTCTGCAACTCTGCAACCAAAACTCGACTCGACGGGCATATTAAAGTTTTATGTGGCTGCGTTGTAAGCTGCACTAATGCCACACGCCCATACACACACCAACACTCACACACACGCCCATACACACACACACACATAGCTGCAACACACGTACATACACACACACATATTAGTATATCTCTATCTATATATATATTTTTTTTGCATTTTGCACATTTTGTTTGGCTTTCAGCTTTTCAATGGGAGAGAGGAAGAGAGAGAGAGAGAGAGGGGGGAGAGACGGGAACAAACAAAATCTAAAAATTGTTCACCACGTGCTCCGAAAAATGTTTGATGTTTGTATTTTCTCGTGTACAAATTTAGCATTGCCTGTTTTTAGGCGCTCCATTCGACAAACCAAACCAAATGTTGCTCAATTGCATTTTGGCTGTCAACAGGCAACACGACAGAAGGAGGGGAGGGGAGAGAAGTGGAACGAAATGGAAACACAAAAAGTTGAATGGATAAAACCCCAGCTGGGAAGCTTGCAACTGTGGCAAATGTGTTTCAAACTCTGTATGGTCATAGTTTTCCATATTAATCGGATACAAAAACGTTGTTCTTCTTCTTGTTGTGGCTTTTTCGGGCTGATTGTGCAATTTTTAAATTTTGCTCTATCTACTAAAAATTTATATATATATATGTTTTATGTTTGACGATTTAAGCGCTTATTGATCACTTTATAGCCCGATGAACAGATTTTATATTGTGTACTATTCGAACATTGAATTTTTAAACAAAGGAAACAAAATGGAAAACTGAATTAAGCCTGGAAACGGCATAAATCATGATTAAAAATTCATTACACACATATTCAAAGACCAACGAAATAAAAATCGTATAAATTAGCTGTTATAATTTATTGTGCTTATTTAACCCCAAAGCTTATTGTGTCTATATAGATTTCAATGGCATTTTTAATGCAACCACACAACATTTTATTATTTTCACACACAATCAAATGGGGAAAGGCATTATATTAGCTGCTTTCGAATGTTGAAATTGGCAACATTTCTACATAGAGTGTGTGCTTCACTCTTTCCCCGCTTCTTCTCTCTCATTTCGCATGCAAAACACACACAATCAACCCACACTTGACCCAAACACTTAACACTCTAAATCTCAGTGGACGAACAAAAACACATAGACTCCGACTTCTCCTGTGTCTGCCTTAAATGTTACTTCTACATTGCACATTTTTCGTGCTATGTTTTTTGGGGGTTGGGTTCTAAAAATATATACTCGACAGCAGAGGAGCACTCTAAAAATAAATATAAGGCGCCTTATTTTGCTGGTGCTGTTGCTGTTGCTTTTATCATGATTGATACACTAAATTAAGGCTAATTGCAGAAAAATATGAGGTGCACATGTTTCCCAGCCAGGTTTCGTTTCTCTCGTTTTTGGGGGTTGAAGCTACTAGAAGTGAAAATATATATACTTATATATGTACATATACACTACGGCTACGGAAACGAGCATGGACATGGACATGGGGGGACATGGACACTCAACCCGAGTTGGGTGGTGTGGGGTGTTAGGGGGGGTTGGGTTGTTTGTGGCGCCAACATTGTGCGCTTGGCGCAGACATTAAAATGCTTAAAATATCGATTTGTTAGACTGAAATGAAATGCGGCCCAGGTCCGCTTTTTTTTTTTTTTTTGTTAACAGCCAACAAAGGAGCCAAAAAAGCAACAGTCTGCCACTTAAAAGGGAAAAAGGCATAACAAGTGTTGAAATGGACAGGACATAAACGAATAGTGAATGCACTTACATAGGGAATTGGTAGAGATAGATATTATGTTAGTTGAGTTAGGAATATTTGTTCATCGAAATGTTTAGGGAAAATGCAATTTCCTTCAAATATTTATGGAAACTTTCTGTGTGATATTCAGTTAGTTCTTAGGAAATATTGTTCAACCTTTTGCTCGACTCGACTCTACTATTCCATTAAAAAGTACACTGGGGCATAATAGTTTTACCCCTAATAATGTCACACCACAAAGAGATGGTCAACGAACGAACGAAAGAAAAAAACTCAGTTATCAGTCTAATAAAGCCCAAACTCGAATCGTGTTGCAAAGAGGAAATAAGGAGAAACCATTGCAAAAGCGTAGTCACTTTTTAGTCCCCCCCAAGCGTTACATAGTAAATAACACAGTCATTATAGCCTTTAAAGGCCCCGTAAAGACCTGAACGAAAAAAACTGAACTGAAAACCTGGAGCCACAGAACAATGGCTGCTATCTATCTTTATGGCTATGTGTATATATGTGTGTGTGTGTGTGTGTGTAAATGTATATGTTTGCGATATGCAAATGTGTGTGTGCGTATAGGTAGACATTTATAGACCAGAAGTTTGGTCGAATCTACAACAGTTTGTGTATGTTTGCCACCATGTCTGTGTGTGTGTGTGTGTGTGTAGGCCGCATGGTTGCCTTGGTTTTATTTAAAAAATTTTCGTATTTTTTTTTCGTTTGTTTTTTTTGTGTCCGGCGCTTAACATTTTTTACCGTACGGTTTTTTTTTTCGTTATTTCACCAGCTGCAAAAGACAAACAACAAGACAATATGAGAAAAAAATGCGGAAATAAAAATAAAAAATGAACGATTCATATCAGTTCAGTTGTGATTTTCCGCACCGTTATTGCTGTAATATGAGCGAACTTTTTTTTTTTCGTTGCCTTCTCTTGAAAATATTTTTTAACTTTTGCTACGCTTCGGCTTACACAGTAACAGTTTTATTTTTATGTGTTTTTTTTTTTGGATGCATGCACTTTGGCCGCATATTTTCCGGTTCTATAGTTGTTTTGCTTCATTTGACATGCAACCGGAACAATTTCAATGTTTGTGCAAGGTAAATTAAAAACAAGGCGCATTCAATGGGATTAGGTGAACTATGAATGTTCATGAATGTTTGTTTGCTTTTGGCTTGGGTTTGGTTTGAGTTTGGTTTCGCAGTTTGTAGCAGTTTTCAGTTCAAGCACAAATGACAGTTGTTGGATTTTATGAACATTTTTATGGGATATGTATATAGAGTTGAAAGCGTTAAAGGATAAGCAAAAAATATGCATTGAAGTTTAGTTTAATAATTTTTTGATTTTTCCCTTAACTGTGTTCAAAGTTTAAGCTTAAGCTAAGCTCAAATCTTTTATCTTGTCTATTCTTAGATAAAGCTAATTCAACGTGAAAATATTTGTCTTAAATAACACAGAAATTTCTGCCAGTCAGCTAGCTTTTGCTTTGCCTCTCACAAATCCCATGCCTGCCACGACTCGAAAACCATACGTCAACAACAAAGGAGGCGGCGAATGGCACGCCCACAAGCTTCAGCTTTGCTCTCTCGCTCTGAGACAAGAGAGCGGCAAACTAAGCCTCGCTTGCTTAGTTGCAAAAACCACATTAGGCAAATATGTAAATAACTTTTAAGAAATTAAGCACACAGGCCCGAAAGCCGGCAACAAGAAGCCTAGTCTAAGCCTCGGGCCAAAGTTGAGGATTTCGTCTCGAGTTGTGGCGAGAACACAGCACACAGCATACAGCATACACAGGAACCAGCTCTGAAATGCAATCACTTATACGCACCGTTGCACACAGGATGTTAGCCGAATGGGGGGCGAAAGGGGGAAAGATGGGTTTGGGAGCGGAGGCGTCGTGTGAAAACGCATTGAAATATATATAGAAAACTGACAATGGGCCCAAAATGTCTTAAGCTGAAAAGTGAACAACGCGAAATGCTCTCAAAACACCTGCCGTCGGCTATGGCTACGGCTACGTAACATTAATTACACTCTTTCGCGTGACACAGAAGAAGAAGAAGAAAACAGAAAAACAACGCAGGTTGAAAATGAGAAATGAGTATAACGATTGCCACGTGAACTGTAGCATGTGCTTCAATCCACTCTGCATTTTATCTGCTCCAATTGCAGCGAATTTCGCTCCAAGGTGTCTCCCCCGCTCCGCGCTCCGCTCTCTCCCTGTGAATGAGTGCCGCATCATATTTACAATTACTCGGCATTTAATGCAAGTGGGAATTACAATGGATGACGCTTCCTATAGCTACAGATGGGGGGATGGGGTGCCTATACCTGTATCAAAATGGGGGCCTTTCAAATATTCAAACGAACCCCGAACCGGTGCGCAAAGAGAATGTAACAGCCCCAAGAACACAGCAAAATGCATCGAAATACCCTGGGAAATGTTAAACATTTCTTTAAACAGGTGAAAGGTGTTTACTTAGTTGAAGTTGGATAAGATTTTAAGTTAAGAAGTTGTGACTTAGTTTAAGAATATTTCTTTAATAATGAAAGGTATTTACTAAGTTGAAGTTGGATAAGGTTTTAAGTTACCAATTTTTTGCCTTTCTTAGTGAGGTTAAATATTATACACATTTTTAAACAGAAATTAATGTCAAAAGTTATTTTGTGTCATTAAAACTTTATCTTTTGATAGAAACAAATATTTTACATGATAGCTTTTGACCTTTGTTAGTGAAGTTGGATAATGCAACAATTTTTAAACAAAAATACACAACTATAGCGATTTTGTGGCATTAAAACTTTATCTTTTGATAGAATAAAATATTTTTTCATAAAAGCTTTTGATGAAAAAATTTCCATTTCAATTTTTTCTCATCAATCATTTAACAGATTATTTTACAAAACAAATATTTATATACTCTTTTCTTACAACATTTTTCTCCTCTTTTAACATTCAATCAACACACAGAAAAAATTGTTTCTTCGTGTTTACAGGGTATTTTTAACGTCAAACCATTAAGTGTACAATTGTTTTTGCATACAGCTTTGGCAGTAAACAATAACAGGACGACAACAACAGCCAAGGATGGCAAGCGATTACAGGACACACAGTTAGTCCAGCCCCTCCGCTTCCCCCGCCGTACACCGTATACCGTAAATGTCGGTGCGAGCCCTACAAACTCATGGACTCAGGCATACGACTAAGTGTTTTGCAACGGAAATGCCAAGCTATATCATGCAAAAAGCCAGCGCCAGATTAACGAACCATGGCCAAGGCATGCCAAAGGTAGTATAAACCAGCCAGGCAGGATGCAGATAGAGCAAGCACGATACCAGCACCAGCTGATAACGTGCAAAAGAGAGAAGGCGATACATATACAAGCGATAGAGAATTTTAGTATGGCACGTGACACAGCGACAGTCCATGACCAAGTGCTGATTTTTCATCCGGCCAAAGAGTGTGTGGGTGATAAGCAAGAAGAAGAAGAAGCGGAAGAAGAAGCAGAAAAAGCGTAGAAACGACAAAAGGTTATTGACATTGTTGGTAAGGACCACCCCAAAAATACACACATACAGCAGGCAGACACCGACGAATAAGCCAAAAAGCAACAACAGCAGCAGAGGCAGAGGCAAAGTATAAACTGCAATCAGCGAAAATCCATATATACACGCTTGCCAAAAATGTATGTACACACACACACACACATAAATAGAAGACGCCGATATCGATGTGGATGTAAGCTGGCCACAAGCTGTAGTCAATCGATTTGGTAAAGTCTAAGGGCAATATTGTGCTCTGATGGGCCATAACAGTAAGTGCAATAAGTATGCGATATAGCAGCTGGAGTCTCAGTTATGTGACTTAAATAAATATGACAAACAAACAAACACAACACACATATATCAAGTATACCCCATGTTGGCCCACAGAGTATTAAATTGCAAGCTGAGAGAAATGCACAAAACAAAAACAAGTTAATAAAAACCAGCAACAACAACAACGACAGCTAACTGTTTCGGTTTAGTTTTAGTTTAACCATTACCTTAACTTTTTGCGATACTCTTTTGGCCAATGGGTCACTAATTGTTACCCCCCAACATGGGGGCCACCAAAAAAACACCTCAACAACACCCAACACTGCACACACAGTAAAGTGCGTTAAAAGGCTTCTCTTTGGCGCCCCCCCTTCTAAAAGCTGAAGTGCATTTCGGCCCGATGGCATTTTACTGTTCGCCTTAATTGAAAACTTTTCGCGCAGATATTTTTCGTGTTTGCCTTCACAAAAATGTATACAAAGCGGGTAGAAAACAACAACGAAAAGCAACGAAAAAAAAAACCAAACAAAACAAAACTAAGGAAAAACTAAAAACAAAGTGAATTGGAAAAGTTTCTAGTTTTTAACGCTTTGCCGCCTTCCATTTGTTTAGCTCTCCTAGTACTAAGCATCTTTCAGCGGCTTAAAGTTTGCCGCTATACCCAACCAATTTTTACCCACTGTACAGAAAAAAACAAGTAAGATAGCTTTAGTCTAGCTTACTCGACTAGAAGATACCCTTAACACTTGACCGCACAGACGGACAGGCGGGCTGACATACTGGCACTACCGGACTAATGCTTGATGGCTTCATATCTCCGCTGTTTCTTGACCGATTTTAATAAAAATTTCACAGATGTTCATTGTTTTGTTAATAGTTTCAAACCAATTATTCAAGTTCAATTATTTAAATTCAATTTTTTTTTGTTATCGATTACATGTGTATATCGTAAACCGGGAATACATATAGACAGACGGACGGACAGACAAACGGAAATGGCTATATCAACTCGGTTGTTGATGCTGATTAAGAATATATATACTTCTGCCTTTTTTACATACTTTTTCACTAAATCATTATACCCCTTTTTATCCATTTCATGGGTTAAGGGTATAAAAAAAACATTGGCCGCCAATTAGTTGGTTAGCCTTCCTGCGGAGGGAGGGAATCCAAGCGAGCGAGAGTAAACCAAACTCCGTGCTGCACATCCGGTTGAGAAGTGTATTACAATTTCACTGTTTCGCTGTTAGTTAGCTTATCTCATTGTTTTTGTTGTTGTTGTTGTTGTCATTCGGAACATTGTTGCACAGCTGCACTAATTGACAAGCCATGAGAAATGCTTCCTTATACGGTTGCTTCACCCACACACACACACTAACACACACACAGACACACCACTTAACATGTGTATGTGCAACATGTGTAACAAACAAGCGCATCAAATATGTAACAAGTTGGTTTTTAAAAAATAAATGTTTTTCTCTATATTTTTTTTAGTTCTTGATGCGCTTTTATGGAAGTGGGTTTTAACGCGGGAAGGGGGGTAAAACATTAAAGCTAATTTGTTTTTAAGATAAATTACGCTTTCACTCTTTGGGTACATTTGACGAGTGAGACTTGTCATCGTTATAAGTAACTAAAGTTAGCGATGACGAGTATGATTCGACATAGGAATTGAACATATACTATTACAAAACTGAGTATTTATGGGGGTAATATATTAAGGCTGATTTGTTTTTAAGATAAACTAAGCATAAACTTTTTGGATACATTTGGCGAGTGAGACTTGTCATCAATATTTATAAACAAAAGCAAACTCGTAATCGAAATTTAACCTTCAAATGTATGTATATGTTTAATAGTTTTAAAAAATATAAAATAGGTTGAAACTCTGGGGTGAAAGACTTCTTATTTGTTTGAAATGAAACCTGCTTTTGAGACTTTTAAAGAGAAACCATCAATAGAACAGAAAATGACCTCTGAACATATTTCCCCTTGTGTATCCCATGATAAATTTCCCCTTTTCTACTTACAATTTCCCTTTGCAGTTTGGCAATATTGAAGTTTGCCTGGGCCAATCGAACGCTTAGCGTTGCCACATCGCTGGTAAGTTGAGCCCGCTCATTGGTATTCCGATCGACCAGTTTGAGCATTTTATCCTCCAACGTTTGATTGACTTTCTGGACACGCTTGTGCGATTCGTAGAGACGATCGTATTTATCCTGCCACGCAATCACGCTATCCTCCAGCTCCAGTTGGCGTTCCGATTCCCGCAGACAGGCTGTCTCCAAAGCGTAAAGTTGGGTTTGCTTTTCAAGCAGCGCTTGTTGAAGTTGTTCAATTTCTGTGCTGGGCGTGCTTGATGGCGTGTTTGATGTTGTGGTTGCTGTTGTCGCTGCTGTTGTTGCTGCGGCTGCAACTGTTGCTGTTGTTGTTGTCAGGGCACCCGCTGTGCTGCTGAGCGCTTCGGTGGCCGTCTGCAATTGAAAGCGTTGTCAGACAGATATTAAAAATATATATATATATATATAAAATAAAATAATGTTAAATTATGTGTATTTTGTAATTAATTTTGCTTCCGCAACAGCAATGTCAGCGCATACCGGACACAAGTGTCACACTCGTCGTCTCGACTGCAAAAATGCTACTAAGCTGAAAGTACACCAAACGCACGAGAGAGGGAGAGAGACGAAGAGCGAGGGCGAGGGAGAGAGAGACAGCATCCCCTCAGCACGGCATTGGACTTATTACAAGTGGATCTGGTTTTATTTTTGTATGATTAAAATTAAAAACAAAAATGCTTGTGGCTCTTGCTTCCCTCTGTTTGAGCACAAGAGGAAAAATTCATGTCATGTTCATAAATGTTACATTTAGAGAGGAGAGGGAAAAAGATAGAGAGAGAGTTTATGGCCTGATTAGTGGTAGAATGCTGTAAAGAGCGGCACTGATAAGGTGTGCTTAATATCAAGTCACAAGAGCAGCATCTGGTTATAATACTTTTAGTGCTGTAGATAAGACAAAAAACTGGCTGAGTTTACTAAATAAGAAATGAAGAAATATTATTTCTCTAATTTTGCGCTTACAGGGTATTCATTAGCAGCAATATTAAGTCACAAGAGCAGCCTTTTGTTATAATAGTTTTAGAAAGCAACAAAAGAAGAATTATTATTCCCATTCCCATTCCATTTACAGGGTATACAAAACAACATTACCTCGTTATGCTGAGCTAATGAGCTGAATACTCATTTAGAACTCGAACAACTCTCTCCGCTCATGGACTTAACTATACTAACCCTCACAATTTGCACACACACAGTGCAGGTCAAACGCTGATAAGCAACAGCAGCAGCAACAAAGAGCGGGGTAGAGATAACGAGATCTCAGCGTATTGAGAGAGATCAACCCAGTATGAGCAATCACATCATACAATGCAATAATGAAATGGAATATTACTATGCTTCTGTTTAACAAAGATAAATGTGTGTGTGCACTTGCAGAAAAACTATCAAGCTTTCATAATGGCCCCGGGACGTTTAAGCAATTAAAATTGATCCTAATGTGGAAGCTAAACTAAAAGTTAAAGTGTAAATTTCCTAACCTATTATTTTTTATATAATACCCTTCAAGTTGCAAGTTCAAAAAAACTTTTTGCTTGCAGTTGCTCCCAGTTGCAATTCTCTTATCAATTGCAGTTTTTCGTTTTTTGATACGAAAAGGGGGCAAATCGCTGGAGACGTGGAGTGACTTCAAATCAAAGTGAAAACTATGCTCATATGTTACAATATATATATATATATCAATGTATGTGTACATATGTATGGAGTTTGTGTGCATGTAATTGGATTAAGTTGACAGAAAACAACAACAAGAAGCAGAAGCAGAATGAACGCGCCTGCCAGGCTAAAACTTTGTCTTCGGTTACAGTCACAGAGGCAACCAACCAGCCATCCAAGCAGCCAAACCATGTTCTGAGAAAAGCCTCAGCTGTAGAAATAGAAGGAGAGAGCGGGAGAGGGAGAGCGGAACACTAGTGCCAAAGGACTTGACTGTCATATATGAGAAGACGATGAGTTCGTTGTCTCTACTCAAACCTAAAAACTGCAAAATGTACAGAAAATTTAATTAAAAAAGGATTTTCGGGTTGTGCAAAAGTTACTTGGCTTCGCTGACTTGGCCTTTCCTACTACAACACAACTCAACTCTTCTGTTCCTGCTTCCTACTTCCACTTCTACTTCTTCGTCTTCCCGAAGGAGGATATCTTGTGTGTGCCTTGCCAGCATTTTAAAAACACTAAGTATTTTGCTTGTCTTTATCGCATATATCTATATATATATATAGGAACACATAAGTTGTATTTTGTGCAAACGCATTGCAAAATTGAATTTATAGTTTTCAACAGCAATTAATTAATTTCTTTAGCTGCTGCTTTTGCTGTTAACTAACTAACAAACGGCAACAATTAAAGCTAGCTGCAGTTGAGTTTCAGTTTTTGGAACTCTCATCATATTTGCTTGTGACATGGTAAAAGTTTTCTTGGAACCCAAACAAAACCCAAACTTTTCGCATATACATAGAGAATGTCAATGCCATTAAAAATGTAATTGAAAAAGCTGTGAAGAGCAATTCAAACGACAGATTTGGTTAAAAAATAATAAAAATCATTTTTTGTCAATTAAAATTGAGTGACAAACAATCACTTGACATTTCTATTGCATAATAAAATTGTGCATTTTTTTGTGTGTTTTGTTTGGCTTTCATCACATAAAATGATTTTCATGTTTTACACGTTGTGTTTTGTGTGTCTTTTTCAGCATGTTGATGTCAGCATGTATTTATTTTCATTTATGTTTTCATTGGCATTTGTTTTGGCTTTTTGCATACGTAGTTAGATTGTTTTTTGATTGCTCTATCTGTGATAATGTTCCATAAATGTTTATGTTTTGTTTGCATATTAAAGTATAACAAAAACAACTAAGTTGATTAAAGTTATACTCATTATTATTCTGATTTGCAAAAAGGAATGAATATTGAAAAGTAAGAGCAAAGCATAAATCTTTTTCACGCTTAAATGCAGTTGAAAAGAGGTTTTTTTTCTTCGGCTTTGTCTTGTTTCCTTGCAGCTCATTTTTCACGCCAAAATGACAAGAAACAAGAAGAATAAGCAAAAAAAAAGACAAACACAAATTTTCGAAATGAGCAGCACGAGAGTGGAAAACCCTTTTCAGTGCAATGGCAAAGATTTTCTAATTGTCATTGTGCCTTTAAAAAGAGGCAAGAAACAGCGAGGAACGAATACGAAAACATAGCAAGGAAATGTGAGTGGGTTTTAATAAAGCGCGAATGGATGGCAATGGGGATGCCTTAGAGATGTGAATGTGGGCGGGGGTGTGAGGGTTTGCCTTACTCATGGTTGCATTTCACTTTGCTTGGGGGACTTGTCATTATTTATTATATTTCTCAAGTCCTTTCATTACAAAATATTTTTGTCTTTCATTTGTTTCCTTTTGTGCGCCGTGAAAAAACAAAAAAAAAAAGAAAAACATCCAAACAAATTTGCCTCAACGCCAGCCAAACCGACGAAAAAGTGTCAAGGAAAATACATCGTCGTCGTCATTTTCACATTCCACAGCAACCTGCCTATTTACAGTTATTTGGTGCTGCCTTTGCAAAAAGCAGAAAAGAAGGCTTAAAAATAAAAGCGGAAGTCGCCATATGGAAAATCTTCTTCTGTCTACTCATCATTAACAACAAACAGGCATACAGCACACACACACTAAAAAAAAGGGAGCTCATCTTGTGCTTCAACTGTTTTTCAGCCTCATTTGACTGGATAATTACAGAACTGAAAAACTTCTCCCACCCTCTTGAAAAAAACTCATTTTGTGCTTTGGTGTTGTGTTTTTTGGTAACCCAAAACTTTTGCCGTGCCGTAATCAATAAATGAATATTGTAAACATCAATATAGAGTTTGTCTGTGTGTTGGTAAACAATATGCACGCCCCGAACGCCTTGCCCGCCCCTGCCGAGCGACTGTGATGAATGGAAGGTCAATTGTTGTGACCCCAGAGCCACAGGGACCACCGCAGAGCCATCGACGACATTTAAACACAAAACCGACGATGAACGATGAAAACGGCTTCCATCAATGCTTGCGAGGATATGAGAGATGTGCCATAGGAGCGCGCGCGAAAAGATGGCGACGGAATGTTTATGCGAATGCTTAAGCACAAACATACGTGACATGCCTCAGTCTCACTGTCTCGATGTCTATCTGTCTCGATGTCTCACTGTCGGTCTGTCTATCTGTTTCACTGTCTTTCTGTCTTTCTGTTGAACGTTGCTTAAGCGGCGGAAGTGCGATGTTCAACCAAACTGACAGCCAAGGGACAAGCGCAGCGCACAAAAAAAAAAAGAAAGAAAAAAATGTAAAGACAGGAGAGGATGTGTGATGCCTGTGCTACAGGAAAAGAAGTTGGAGTCTCGCTCTCTCTCGCTGCTATGTTGCCAATTCAGATCTTTCAGCTGGAAAAATAGCTGCTGCCTCTGGATCGCTCTGACTGACTGGCAGTTGTCGTCATATTTTCATTTTCAAACTTTAAGCTGAAGCTGTTAAACGCACAGTGGTTGGAGAGCCGGTAATAAATATGAACATAACTTTAAAGTGGTTTATTTATTAAACTAATAATAACATAAAGCTGTATTTATCGGCCGATTAGTTTTGTAAACATAATTTTCTTATCTACTTTTGATGCTTGGCAAACCTTAAATGAATCACTTTTCACTTCAGTTAACACTAACTACAAACCCATCAACCTAGTTTCAATGTGCATTCGCGACCTCGCCTAAAATACAAATATGTTAAAAGCATGTCTATGTATGTGAGAATGTGTGTATTTATGTATGTGTGTGTGCGTGTTCACATTCTGTGCCTTTTGTGCTGACACATTATGTTAATACATCTACGGTTTAGCGGCGGGCAAATATTGAACTTCATGTGGCAGCCAGTTAGTAATGTTTCGTTTTCTGTTGTGCGAGTGTGTGTGTGTGTGTCAGCAGGGAAAACACTCTCACACACGCACATTAATGCATATTTTGATGGCATTTTAAACGTATACAACAACAACAGTAGCACAAAATGTCAAATACATAAAAGAGCGGCTGCTGCTGCTGCTGCTGATGATGATGATGGTGAGCAAAAAAATCAACAACAAACTGGGCTAAAGTGTAAATCGAACCGCATTCAAAATGATTTCGTCAATGAACAACAACAACAAGCAAGCAGGCCGGTAGGTAGGACAGACAAACAGACAGAAAGGAATATTGAATAACATACAGAAACGTACAGATAAATATATAAGCGGAAATCGATGACAGCCATTTTGCAGTAAATTGAGGCATTTCGACATACCGTTACTGTAATTGCATTTGAGCGAAAGAGAGAGGGGTCGAAAGAGATGGCAACAATATTCGCTAGCTATTTTTAGCGGCATTTTCATTTAATTTGCTGGCCATGCTGCATAACTAAAATGGCGAACGGTAGCCATCGTTGGGAGAGAGATGAAAGATGAGACCAGAATGAGCTAATGGATGGATGTGTGAGGGGATGATGGATTTGTTGTGTGTGGCGAGAGGGTGAGGGGTTGGTGCTAACATTATTGTGGCAACGTTGCCGGCTGCCATTGCTGCCATTGCTGCCGCTGTTGCCGCTGCCACTGCTGTCGGTTTATGTTTTTCAATTACGCAAGCCTCAAAATTTGCAATTTAGATAACCTGTTTAGGCAGGCAGCAAATGTTTTATATATTTTTTTTTAGTCGACGACTCTCTGTGTGCAATTTACTAAATTGTGCGTCAGCGGTTGGGAAAACCGAACAGAATGTGTGTGCGAGAGAGAGAGAGAGCGAAGTAGAGAGTGGGAGAGATAGATAATAAGCTTAAATAAACGTGTGTGCATCAAATACTATATAAAAAGCCAATATTTTAATCATTTCGAGTGAATAGAAGAAATAAATTCTCTATTCAAAAATTCATTTGGCATTTATGGCATTTGAATAATTGCAAAATCGCACAAATATGCAGGTTTTATAACACTATTGCTATTATTATTGAATATGCTAGTTGGCATTTGTGTGCCTGACATTGAAATAATATCATTTTTCAGCCAATAAGCAATATTATATGGTGTGAAAATAATAGAATATGTGTGATAATTCCAATTGATATTTAATACATGCGCATATGTATTTATTTCACACATAGAACATAAATGGCATTTATATATATATGTATATGTATGTGTGTTTACTTTTTGCTAGTTATTCGCATTTCCTGAACTGAACTGAACTTAAACGTAAACCCAAACCAAGTCGAGAGAAAGAGAGAGCCACGTGTGCAGAAACTTGGAAAATCCGTGTGCAATGCCAGTTGCAAGCCAGTGATTGCAGACAGCTGCAGGAACGGTGACTATATGAGTGTCTCTGTGTAAGTGTGCTCAACATGGCGTATGATTAATGAAAAATTGTGCATGTATGTGTGACTGGGTGTGCGGCGGACTGGGTGTTTGCCCAAGTTGAAAAAGCAAAATCGCAAAACTGTGAGAAAGCTGATAAAAATGTATAGAAGAGAGAGAAAGGTAAAGAGGGAGAGAGACGGGCAGGGAAGGGAAGGTCTTGTGCAAAGCTATGCAGAATCGATTAACAACGAGAACGCTGATTGAATTTGAAACAAAATTGCGTTTTGCTGAACAAAATGCGGGAGACAATGCAGCAATAGTGTAATCGGAAAGAAACAGTAGCAATTCAACACACAGTGACTGTGGCACCACCGAGCACCCAGTGGCAGCAACAGTGGCAAGAACAAACAAGCAATACAATAATAACAATACACCAAAATATTTCCTTTTTGTATTTTTGTGCAAAAAAGAGGGAAATAAGCAATTTCAGCAAATAAATCGTAAAAAAAAAAGTAAAAGTAATAAAATCACGAAAATGAGAAAAGAAACAACACACACACACACAGACACACATACATATACACAACAAACACATATGTGAATTTCATTTTGGCAACAAGAAACAAGTATGTGCAAAAAGCCCTTTACGGAAAAAAGTCAATTTTTTTATTGCTTTTTGGCCAGGAAAGAGAAAAAGATGTGAACTTTTAATATACGCACTGAAAATATCGACAAATAAATTGAACCTTATGAATATTCAATTTTGATGAGAGAACATTATTTTGCCTGGCTCGGCCTTAACTTTTCAATTTTTACATATGAATTCATTTTCTCCTTTCAACTGAAAATGAAGAAGAGTGTATAATAAATAAGGCTATCAGCAGCAGACAATCGGGTGAGAACCCAGAAAGACTCAAAGACTAAAAGCCAAAACAGTAACAGAACAGAGAGATATAAAAACAACAACAACAACACTGGTTAATGAGTACAAAGTGCAAAGTCCTTACAGTGGGCTTGGAATTGGCAATAAAAATGAAAAGCAATGCGAAGTGAATTGCAGAAAAGTTTTAATTGAAAACTACAGTTAGTTAAGCAAAGCTGTCGAACTGTGATTTATTTGTCATTTTTAATGCGCAATGCATTAGCCAATTACTTAAATAAGTTAATGAAAAGAAATGCTATAATGAGGCCATAGAAAAGAACAAAATGATCTTCGCTATAGCAAAACTTTACCATTAAATCTAGCCAAAGCTATTTGTATAAATTCATCGTAAAATCAATTCCCAATCGATTTTAAAAGGCTTTTGAAGTTTTCCAAAAAAAACAAAAAACAAAAAGGAGAATTTGTTTAAAAGCCAATAGCAGTGTTGGAGAAACTTTTACAATCCTTTTCTGGCATAAAACGCTTTTGCCAAAATGGCAAAACGAAAGTCATTTAGACTCGACACACAGGATGGAGATTCACGTGTATGTGTGTGTAATGCCAGAGCTCTTACATAAAAACAAAAACCCCTATTTATGCCACAAAGAATCTTACCAAGAGCGCCCATGCAACACCCCCCTGACAAACACACACACACACACACACACTCACACACAGACACAGAGAAACAGAAGACACAGACATAAAGAAACTGTGGTTGTGCTGAATATAGTTTCGTCCATTCAAAAGGAAATGAGCAAGACATTGAGTCACCTCTGTATGTGAGAGTGTGGGAGTTGCTTTTGGGTGTGAGCAAAAGCAATCAAAATACACACAACCAAACAAACACACACACACACTCACACACAGAGTGAAAGAGAGACACAAAGACAAAGATAAACAGCGGCAGACAAACAAAATATTGGCTTTGCTAGGGCTGGCAAAAAAAAACCAAAACCAACACGAAACGGAATAAGAAAAGCAGCAGCAGGAGCAGGTGTATAGATATATATATATATGTATATATATTTGGCGAACTTGTACGTTTTATGAGCGCTCAAAATGTATGCAATAATAAATTAAATCAAAGCAGTCAAATTTGACCTTGGGCCAGGGCCCAGTGCCCAGGGCAGAAGGCGCCGTTCAAGACGCCGCCGTCGCCGTCGTCGCCGCCGCCGACAGAAAAGGATGGTCACCAACCGAACGAACTAAACCAACCAACTCGAATGACATGAAAAGTTGCTTCCATTTGGCGGTCAGAAGAAAAATGGAACACTGAGGGCCATGAACCTTGTGAGCATTTGTGAGTGCTTGTGTACGTGCCCCACCCCCGTATTTGCACGCCCGCCCGACCGACCCTTTTGATAGTGTGCATCTGAGCAAATAAGCATAACGAAGCACACACACACACACAGAGAGTGAATGTCGAAAAGGGTGTTATTATCCTTGGGGGAATGCAACTGCTGCTGATGCTTCTGCTCAGCCTCAGCTGGTTGAGTCGTTGCACAAAATACGCATACGCCATGTGAGTCGCAACGGAAGCACTTTATTATGCCGCCAAATTGAAATAATATGCATATAAACATGAACAACAACAACGGCGACAACAACAGCGACAACACGGCAAAAACAATTTAGACCAGGATGCAGTGCGTCCATTGTGTGCCACACACTAACAGAGGTCGTCTTGCAACACCGCGACACAAACACGTCACACACGTGCGGCCCGTCACTGCTGCATCTTCTTTTTTATGTGTGCTGGTTGTTTCTGTTTCTGTTTCCCCCTCCCTGCCGCGTGACTGCACTTTGTTTGACTTTTGTTTTTTTGCGAGAGAGCATGAAATGAGCCCCGGCATCATTAACATTATGTAAGCAGCGGCAGCGACAGCGACAGCGACAGCGAGACGACACTGACAGCAGCAGCTCAAGCAGCCAGCCAGCCAGCCAGCTGCGTGTAGCCCAGAAGGCAACAAACAGTGAACCCCAAAGCCGGTAGCAGGCACACACACTAAATACATATGTATGCATGTGTGTGTGTGTGTGTCTACAATAGGTAACCTGTGAAGTTGTAATTTATGCTCGGGCAAAATGGTGCACAAAAAGCAGGAAGCTTCTCACGTAACTGCGGCAAACTATACAAATGTCTCTGTGTGTGTGAGTGTCAGTGTGTGTGTGTGTGTGTGTGTGTGTCTTTATGAGTATTGCTAGTTAGCCTATGCACCGCTACGAATCGGGGTGTTATATATATATACGTTCACACATCGTACACACAATACATTATTCATTGCAGATACACGTCACATAAATACATATATATCTTTATTTATTATGCATACAAATTGAGTTGAGATAATGGAATGAAAATGGCTTATTCAAGGCTTTTTTTTCTGTTTTCTGTATTCTGT
Organism: Scaptomyza parva; assembly: GCA_035044645.1. NCBI lineage: Eukaryota > Metazoa > Arthropoda > Insecta > Diptera > Drosophilidae > Scaptomyza > Scaptomyza parva. The sequence goes on along the minus strand of JAWNNT010000065.1, from coordinate 5,945,155 downwards.
TCTGCCAATTAAATGATGATAAGCAAATTCAAATATTTAATGGCCTTATAATGAATAAATGAGCAAAAATACGTTTAAGAAAAAAGTAGTGTAGCCTACTTTTACGGGCAGGCCAGAATCAGCATCGACATCAGCATCCTGGCCAAGTATTGAATTAAAATGCGAACAAAAACTTTTCATTAAAACACGAACCCTTTCAAATGAAGAGGAGGGGGTGAGGTATGCCAAGCAGCGTTTAATTATATTCATAACTAAAAACTCTTCAATTCAAAGTTTGTAAAGCTCAAACTTTAATGTAATTAAGGAAAAATATATATTTTAGAGAGCCCTTTCTACAGCTTTAAGTAATTTAAGTCAATAAAAACAATTGTAGAATAATTAAATATAAAAAACAATTTAATATATCTCCCGCAGTTACTGCAGAAAAAACCCCAACTTAATGACATATGTGTAAAAAAAAACATAAACTCATTAAAAACAGAAAGAAAGAAGAAAAAAAAATGAATACAGCAAAATCCCAGCTCAACGATTATTTTTGGTTTTTCATCTTTGGCACACGTAAGCCACTCAACAACAACAACGACGACGCAAAAAATACATTAAATACAAGGATAATACAGCTGTTTTTCCAGTAAAAATATATATATATATGTGTATGCGAAAAACGTTTCCATAAACGCTTGAAAATGTTTTTCTTTCTGCTCAACTTTAATCTGGGCTTGCGAAAAAAAAATAAAGTTTCTTCACTTTATCTCCTTTTTTCACATGATATCCGCTTTTTTACCCCTATACACATCTATATATATATATTTATATATATAAATAAAGTGAGAGACAGAGAGAGGGGGGGAGGTACAGTGAAACACAGAGTCACCTGGCAACGCAGCGCTGCAAAAACTTTTGACCAAACTGCATCAGACGAACTTCTTATAAAGTCTATAAAACGTAATGACTCGCGCTACATGCGCGCCTCGAAGTATGCAACAAAAACTTTTTTTTGTGACTTTGACGCTGACTTCAAGCTCTGAGTATACGGAAGATATGCGGCATACTCAACGCTACCCCAGTCAGTCTGTTAGCAGTCATAATTTGCATAAAATTAAGATACAATTAGAGAGAATGTGAAAACTTCAAATTTTCTATTACAGACACATGAAATTTGCTAACAAGCAAGCGAGCGCGGCAGAAGAGAAAGGGGTATTTGCTATTGCAACAAAATGTCAAATCACAGACTCTGCTATTGAAGGGAGATGTAAACGAAATTTGCATGCAACGTCGCGTCAGTATTGCGTGGTTGTGTGCGTGTGTGTGTGTGTGTGGTTGAGTGTGTGTGGAATTGAATTCCAATTTGATGACAAACTGGCAGCTATTTATATTTGTCGCTGTCTGAGTCTGGGTCTGGGTCTGGGCTTGTCACTTGCCACACTGATGTTCAGATTAGAGATTAATCGAATTTTACTGTCAAATCGAAGGCAATACTAACGGCAGCGGCAGCGGCAGAGGCAGTAGCAGAAAGCCTAACAGCGGAACAGGAAGTGCCAAGCGTCGTCGCCGTTGGCATGGCAATGCAAAACAGTCAGCACATGCCAATACACACACACATACATATATAAGCATTGGGAGTGCGAAAGAGAGAAAGACACACCTACGCACACAGTGACAAACACAGACAGATAGGCAAACAGACAGACAGACATACAAACAGACTGTCGGCCGCCTTGTAGACACTGACACTGTATGTTACGCAGTTGTCGGCATTGCGCTACGTTATAAATACCGTAACTTTGCCTTAATTACTGATAAGATTATATAAATTTTGTTTTGCCGCATAACTTTGAAGCAATTTCTCTCACCTGTTCCACAGTTGTCGACATTTTTGCTTCTAGCTTCTGTTGTTGTTGTTAATGGCGTTATGCCTAATTTTTTTCTCTGCTTTATGTTTTCTTGTCTAACCACTGTGCTCACAACGTTCGTTTGTTGTTGTTGCTACTCCTTCCTCCCACACACTCTATATTGCACGGCACATTTTTGTTGTTTGTTGTTGTGTTGTTGGCTACACACGTAGAAATTTGTTTTTTTTTTTTGATTTTACACTCGTTAATGAAAGTTTTTTTTTATGACTGGACACTTGGACGAAATGCGTGTTTCGTCGCGACGTTAAGCAGTTGGCTGCTTCTAATACTGCTGGCGACGGGGTTGTGCTGCAAAAATCAACTAAAAGGATTTTTTAGCAGTCAGGATATTATTCTGCAATACTGTGAATGTCGCTCTGTTAAACGGTGAAAGATGTTGAGCATTTTGCGCTTGCGTTGCTCCCATTGCGTTTATGTTAGCGCTACGTGGCTCACGTTATGTTATGAATTTTGAAAACAGCAGGCGTTTTGGGAAGATTTGATTTGCTTTAAGACTGTTGGTTTATCTATTTAATATTTGGTTACATTTTATATCTTAATTAAATTATCACGTCCAATTGTACCCTTTTCCTACCCATTAGGATGAAGTTGCAGCCGGCGGCTCATCTTCACCGAGAAAATCATGCAGATAGTCCAGCCATTCCTGAACATTCTCATAACGCATCACTTCTATTAAAAGTCGACGCAAATAGCGTAAATGTCGTAGATCACTGCCATAATTCTCCGCCTTTTTGCTAACATTTATTCGGGCCACGGGCAAATTCACTTTTGGTTTGGCCAAATTCACACACAAGTTTATGCGTTCCTTCCAGGTATGCGCCTCTTTTTGCATCTCATCAAGCATAAATATTTTACCCACATCACCGGTGACAACGCCAACGGGCGTGGCTAACGGACTATTCGTTCTCGTCTGTAACTGTTGAACGGGCTTTTTAGTTTTGATATAATCCCAACATGCTTGTAGGTTCAACCACAAGCAATAATCCTTGAGTGCATTGAGCAAGATTTTCAGGTAATCCTTCCCCGACAACTGCTGATTATCTGCCTCATCAATTTCATTGCATGGTTTATATTTAAGCCAACGCTTTGCCTTCATCTCCTCGCAAACCTTCTCCGGACTGAACTCTTCTTTGGATGAGTAGAAAAGCTGCAGAAATTGATCGGCAAACTCAAAACGCACATAAGGCTGACTTAGCTGTGGAATGGTCTTAATATATGTGGTTACATCAGCGGGATTTTCCGTTTTGAATATTTTAAAAAATTCGCCAATGAGTCGTTTCGTTTGCGGTCCTAGACTGGGATAAATAACAAAACCCTCCTCATACTGCAATTCGGCCGTATTGCTTGCCTCCATGATGAGCGAAATAAAGCGCTGAAATCAAATGTGATTAGTAACTATTAACGAATACGAATTATTTTTAAGTCTACCTCCAATACTTTTAGACGCGCTGGATACATTGACTTAGATGCTGCACGACTATATAATCGAAAGAGCTGTCGTGTTAGCTTTGTGAGTCGCGTTTTGGGTGTTAGCCCAAACACCAGGAAAACAAATGGCTTTGTTTCTTCCTGAAAGATCTCGGGCTCAGCTTGCTGCAAACGATTGTGATCCAGCCAGGCCAGAAACTCACGCTCTAGCACACCGCAAATCTTGTCCAAAATATCAGCAAGGCGTGCCAGACGCACTGCTGGTGACATTTTCTTGAATTCAGTTTCCGCTTTGCCGTTTTGCCAGTCAAAGACCTGCATATGATGCAAAAAAGCTTCCTCCGCACCCATCTTGTCCTCCTCATCCTGATCATAAACTAATTCTTCAAAGAAATTTGTATTCTCCATTATTTCAGTAGTTGTGCATTTCGACATGCAGTCCTCGAGCAAGTCCAAAAGTAATGGCAGCTTTTGTCCCTTATCGACGATAGCGTTGTTGACGCCAAGGAAATCTAGGTAATAAGTACGCAATGCTGTCCAGCAGGGTGGAAATGCGTCAACCAATAGAGTAAAGATGCGTTGCACATTGATGTATCGGCTCTGTAGTTCTTCCATCGTCAAGCATTTGGTGGTAAGAATCTAAAACAAACATTCTGAATAACAATATGTAAATATATATGTATTTTGGGTTAAGTCTCACCATAGTTAAGTCGATCAGTCGATCAAAAACCGCCTCATCGGGAAAAACGGATTGAATTGCCATTATCTCCAGCATATCCAAATATGTGTCGTAGTTCTCACTGTTCAGATGACTACGCAAATTCTGGGCATTTTCAATGGTGGGCGCATCTGGGAGCATCGCACAACGATGCCGGCTGACACACTGTCCTGTATTGTGCAGGCACCTGGGAACACGGGCGGTGGGCAAGCGGCGCTCGCTTTGCATGTACAAATTTGAGATTATTACACGCAGATTCCATTTTAAATTTTGTCTGGATTTGGGCTCTGCTTTTGCCAAGTTTGTCGGTGCAATCTCTGTGGAGACATCGTCTTCATTCGTTAAAACTTCATTTTTTATATTAGTGCTGTTTGCGTCATTTTCGTTTAATTCACTTTTGGCATCAATTGTTGTAGTTTTTGCTAGTGGTTGTTCATCTGTTTCATCAGCAATAGTAATTGTCGTGCTGTTTGCCATTTCGGTTATGGCATTGATTGCCGCCTTTTTATTTGATTCGGCGCTAATATTTGTCAACGCAATCATATTTTTATTCCATGTAAACAAATTTCACAATTTGCGAACCGGGCGTCTCTCGATAACAATAAATTGGCGATGTTCTATGCCGCGTATGCAGCTCTGTAAAAGAGGATAAAAAATAATGTTTACAGTAACAGCTGTTCTGTGAAATGAGCAGTGTGCGCAAACGATTAACAGCGATAACAATAGATCGATTAATATTGGCGCGCAGCTTGAAGTTAAAATAAATACAAACGTGATATAAATAAAATTAAAATAAATAAAAATCAGCCATAGACCACCTGCTAGCTGATACCACCAATGCATATATTACACGCAAATTAAACATATAAGTCAATGTACAATATTTCTGAAACTCAAATTGCACGAACAAGCATGAGCTCTAAGCCACTAGTACAAAAAAGGCCAAGATTCAAATTTAAATATAGCAATTAGGCTGATTTATACAGCACGTCTGCGACAAACGTTAATTGCCGTTAACCAACAAGTGCCCCACAGTCCAATGAAGCCTGAGAATTGTGGCGCCGCAAACACACACGTACACACACAAATAAAACTAAATCCAGCTGACGACGAATGTATGCAAATTTTGGACAAACGCGCAGAAACAAACACAAGCCAAAATCGAGCATGTGAAAACTGCAATTTTCACAAAAAAACAAAAAATAAATGAACTGGTGCATGCAGTCAATGCAATTAGCAATGCCTTTTGGCTGTCTTCAGCTTTGGTTTTTTGGTATTTAAAGACAGTTGTGCCCAAAATATCAAACAACCCCCGCAGATGTTATTAGCTCCAATATCTGTTGTTAGTAGCTCATTCGTTGTTTTTTTTAATGAATTGCCTTAAATGTCAATTAACAGCGTTTTTTCAGCGCTGTTTAATCATCGCCAATTATTTGTTTTTCATTATAACGGTATATACGTATGTACTTAAAAAGCAAACCTGTTAATCGTTGTTCGATAACTATCGGGTTGGCTATCGTTTAGTTACTTAATTGGTTTCATTTATCTTCAATGATATCATGGTAATTGATTCATTTTCATATGCAGTTTTTTTTTCTTCTCAAATTTACAATTTGAATACAAATTTAGCCTCAATCGACGCTTAATTAAGTTATTGAACATTTTAATTCGATTTTCATTTATTACCATTTGATGTGGGCGTCAAACAGTTGTGTGTGGGCGTGTTCTTTAAAAGTCTACTATTACGCATACGTTTTGCATTTTGTTAAAAGGTGCAGCAATCTGAGATTCTTAGATAATTGAAGATATTTGTGGGACAAAGTGGTATGAGGAGAAACTTGAGAGCGTTACAGATACCCTTTCCGTGGTATTTATTGATTATCTAACTTGTTTACAGTTTCAAGTAATGTATAAAATCTTAAAAAATAATAATCTTTTACATGTACACAATAATATCACATTCCTTTTAGTCTGACATAATCTATTTATGAGCACAAATATCTTAATTATGCATATAAAATTCGATACAAAAGTATCTTTAACACGAGTAATTCAAAAAACGCATAAAAACTTTTCCAAACCCAACCCAACCCAAAAGACAAGTGTTTACTTTTCAATCCAGTTAAACACACGCACACATACATACACATACACATAAAAAGCTACCAAATCATATTTTTGATCAGGTAAAATATTTTCCTCGCACTTACACTTTTACACTACTTATACAACCGGTAGCTTATTTTCTGCCCATTGATGATTGGCAATTAAAATTGCATTTGTTGCATAGATTATCAAATGTCTACGTGCACGACGTACATACACATATACACACGTACATACATATACACACTGACCCATATTCGTAGCGATCTTTGAGCTTGCAGCCGGTTGTTGTTTGTGTTGTTGCTGGTGTTTTTTTGTTTTGTGGCAAATGTTGGTCAGTGGTGCGATTGTCAGATAACCAGAGGCAGACAGGCTCACCAAATGGCTACCGGTTCGTTGAGTTAGTTTAGTTTTTTTTTTTGTTGAGTTTAGTGAGTTGCTTTAGTTACTTTTAGTTTTGGGACATTTTTGTTCCAATTTTTGCATGTATTTATTTTATTTTATTTTTTCTGGGGGTCTTTGGTAGCAAGTTCGTATCGCTAAGTTATTCGTTTTTTCGGCTACCAGGCCAGGCAAATTAGTCAAAGAAAATGCTACTTGGCAATTATATAAGAATCGTGTTTTATTAAGCACTATATATGCACTATATATAACTAAATATATTGGCAACACATTTAAAGTGGGCGTTTGCATGTTTTGCCTTTCACTTTATAGAGCGCGCTAAGCTTTGAACAACAGCTGGCAGGATATATATCTAAATATATATATATATATATCTCAAAGCCCAACTATGCGTCTTATACAATAGACACAGATAAAAGCAACCTAAATGTCTTTTATTTCGCTTTTTTTAGCACGTAATTAGTTGAGCGAGTTTAAGCGGCTAACTGTGAACTGGGCAAACAACTGCAAACAATGTTGACTTTGTCGCTGTTGTTGTTGTTGTCGCTTGTCAGTTTGTTGTTGTTGTTGTTGTTTCAATTGAGACATTATTCAATTTGTGACAATCGCGAGAAAATTTTAACGGTCGAGTCACAAAGAAAAAGCAAAACAACTGAAACCAAAGCAACTGAAACGAAAAAAAAACCAAACCGACCTGCAATCGACCAACAATTAAAAGGCATTTTTAGCGATTTTCCCAAAGCGATGTTCTAATTTTGGTCAAAATACCCAACAACAAAAACAATTGCGACAACAACCAACATTTTGTTGCCGATCTGCTCAACATTTAATGAGCACCAAAATTGTAAATTTAATTTATAACGTTTGCAGCCATTTTTTGTCAGACGACAAATTTCGTAAGTTTTGTTGAAAAAATGCCTTTTTGTTTGTTGTTGTTGTCGATTCGTGTAAACTGTGCTGCGCGATATAGCGTGCAGCATTTGGAGTCACCGCCCGTTTGCAACGTTGCATGTCAAAGGTGCATAAGAATCGAATCGAAATGAAAACAGTTTTGGCTCGATTTTTGATACGTTTTGTGTTGCTTTACACCTCGCGACACCAGACCAGATGTGTGTGTGTGTGCGAGTGTGTGTAGGTTGCACTTGATAGTGAGTGCCACATTGCGTCAAAAAATTTATGTGGCACGCATTTTGATAGTTTGTTCTATGCGCATTTGTTTTCGCACATTGTAACACGGTTAACCGTTGGCCGTTGGCCATAATGCTTCTGTCTCTGGCCAGCTGACAGTTTGGCCAACAGCTCTGATATCGATATGAAGCATGGTCACGCGTTGCATTGTGACATGAGTTACGCATGTTGCACCATGCAACCGATATGACATTCAGTTGCACTTTGTTTGCTATGCAATGGCATTTAATTTTTTGTTATTAGCTTGGAAATTTGAGTGTTTATTTTATACAAAATTAATGGACTTTAAAAGTTTACATATCTGAAGTTTAGTTATGATTTATGATAGGTTATTTGATAGATTTAAAGTGCTTAGTTTGAGCTCTAGAACTTCTCTATATGTGCATATGCATATGCAAATGGCCTCATTGATAAAATGGCATTAAAAAGCTTTTAAATTTTAATGCTGTTTTTTAGAATTAAAAGTTTGAAGTCTTAAACTTAAACTTATCAAATTTGAATAACAGATTATAAGGGCATATATATCTAATCTCCCTATGCGTTAAACTAACCTAATTTAACTCAAAAATTATGTCAAACTCTTTTTATTTATATAGAACACTTGCAAAACACTTCACGCATAACAAAATAAAAAAGTTGTTAATGGAAAAGTTGTTAATGGAACCACTTTTACTTGCATTTCATTTTCATTACAACAAGCTTTGATGTATAGACCTATATATGTGTGTGTGTGTGAGTTTTCTTGCCTCTGGTTGTTGTTTTTCACGCTGTTGCAATCACTGAAGCTGACCAGACGCGCAATGAAAACGAAATCAAAGCGAGACAAACGAGAGCAGAGCTCAGCGAAGCCCGTTGGCAATTCATAGTAAAGAAAAGTGGCAACCGCATCGAGATGAGGGAACAAGGCACAAAACGACTGGACAACAACGACGACTGAGCAACAACCAGATGTCTTGTTGTTGTTTTTGTTGTTTGTGGAGTGAGACTGGAACGATGGCGCTTGGATTACATAATCGCAAAAATAGAAACAGAGCACACAGCATGGTTTTTCCTTCTTTTTTTTCTCATTTTATTTTTTAGCTCTAAGCATTATATGCAATTTATTGCAAGAAAGAAATCAGTGAACAGATAGCGCAAACCCCTCTTCTCCGCCTCCTCCTCCTCTCTTCTCATCCTGTGCCTGTTGACTATTTAGGCATTTTGCTGACTATCTGTCTGACTGTTTGACTGTTTGTTTGGTCAGCAACATGATTTTTTGGCATGTGGCTTAGTTTTCGACTTTTAATAGACTTTGATTGCGATGTTTTGTTATCGCTCAGTTTCAGTTGCTAACGGACAACAAACAACAAACAGCAACAACAACAACAGCAATGACAACGATTTGCATTGCAACATGGATCAAGCCACAGCAAACAACGACTCGAACAACAGTCAAACATAAGTCATAATGCAATGGCACATTTGGCTCATTCGCTTGCGTGCGCCGCTAAAGGGCAAAACGAAAGACTTAGGCAACGAACTAAGTCTAGCTTTACTGTCTGGTCTGTCTGGCCTGACTGGCCTGCCTAGCGTCTTAATTACGAGTGCGAAATGGCGTTAATAGTCCCCCCGAAAAATATAAAAACTATATAAACGAAATACAAAAAAAAAAACTTGCGAATTGCGATTCTTGATGCTGCCACAACGGCATTTGTGTAATGGGTAATTAAGCGCCTTGGCTGCTAGCCAGAGCCAAAGCAGCCAGACACAACCAAGCAAACAAACAACTAGCAGCAGCAACAGCAGCAGCAAGAGGCAACAAGTTTTCCCACGATGCCGTTGCCCGCCCGGCTGCCTGAATGTCTCCGTCTGTCTGACCGTCCCCAACTTGGGCTACTGTGCGCGCGCGCTTTAAAGCCCAAACAAACTGCTGCCAAGTACCAAAAGCCAATGATATATGCATTTTTCATGCCACAACAACAAAAGCAACAGCAACAATAACACCAATAATAGCAACTGCAACAACAACAACAACAACAATTGCTGCCATCGCTTATAAATTAGAAGTAGTCAAAATAATAGCCATATTTCTCTTTGGCGGAACCCTCACACAAAAAAGGTCAAAGTTGCAACAAGAAAACAGCCAAAAATTGCAGCTGCGTTTTTGATATTTCTGCTTTTTTACTTATTTTTGGTTATTTTTATCATGACTCCAAACTATGTGCGATCTTTAAGCAGACATTATAAGCATCGCAGTTGGATGGTTAATCAGCTGAACGCACTTAAAGCGATTTTCATGTTTTTTTCTCCTAGGAAAATTGATGAGCGGGTGGCGCGTTTAGGTTGCCAATATGCCTCAAACTGTAAGTGTGTGTGTACAGGTGTGTCCAACATGATGCTGCACAAATTGGTCAAAAATACTTTAAATTGTAATGAGAAAACATTTGTGGTACTAATAGTTACTTTATAGTTGCACATTTTTTACTATTGCAATCCATTGCCACATTTTTTAGTAGTGGAAACAAAAGTAATCTCAACTATTCGACAAAAAAAATAAAATATTTAATAATTTTAAAACAGCAATAAGAGTATAAGGAACAGTTGTGAAACTTTCTTAGATATTAATAAAAATAAATAAATTGAATTATTATTGAAAATTGTTTATTGTCAATCAAAAGTGTATTACTTTATATTATTTTTGGGCTAAATGACACTCTTAAACACTTGAAATGAAGGAAGATGATAACATAAGCGACCACATGAAGTGTAAATATATTATTGAACCAAATCGAGAACTGAGTTGATTAGTCATGTTTATAGTCAAGTTTTTCTATCCGTCTGTTTCTATGAACACTAGTCAGTTAGAGTTAAGGCTATAGAACTCTAACTTTCATCAAGTTTCTTTTTGTGTTGCAGTTCGATCATTGGTCAAAGGTTGCGAGATCGGTTCGCTATATCATATAGCTTAAAGAAATGCAAAATCTTTAACAGGATTTTACTATGAAAACAAAACAATTAAACTATGAAAACAAAACAAAACTATGAAAACAAAACAAGTAGGCTTTTTCTTAAGTCTATATTAATGTTCGGCATAACGAAGAAAGCTTCTTTACTTATAATAAATTTAAAAACATTTTTGGTTCTGAAGATTTTTCTCTGTCAAATACTTTGCCAAAAAAAATCACATTAAAATTCTTATTAATTCTTTCTAACTGTTGCATTTAGGAAATGTGCAATTAAGCTGCACACACATAAAATATATACAAAGTAGAGGCAACATCCAGTGTTGGACACCCGGTGACCGCATCAGTGGCGCTCTTGTTCAGTTACACTTGGATTGCGGTGTTTGTTGAAGCGTATAATTTGTGCGGAAATATGCAAAATGATTGTTTTGTGGTGACTCGAATTGAAGAAACCTTTTTTTCTGTTTCCACAGTTGCAACGGGGGAATATATAAATAACTGACAAGTGCAACATTTCACGCTTAGTATTCCGGCAAATGCAACAGAAGTGTGTGAGAGAAATCGCAAAACGCTTTCGAGGATTAAAGTCAGCTTAAAGCGAAAAGCGCTGTTGAGGCGCCAACACCAACAAATAGATATCAAATTGGATTCGTAATTCAATCAACATCAAAAAAAAAAAATGAAGACACCAACGAAAGCAACAACAACGACGACGTTGGATACTTGTTGTTTGTGCTTCCGCGTTACGTTCGAAGTGGCACGCGTTGAGTGGCATCTTTGGATGGTGTTCACTCTGTCGTTGTTGTGCACATTGGCACAGCGATGCTCGGCGGTTGGCTATTCGTATACACGTTTTGAGGGGCCGGTGGTGGGGCCAGAGCGATTGGTCACTGTGCCCGGTGGTGCCGCCTCTGGCGGTGGCACGCACTCCGATTATGTGGCACGGCCCGAATACAGCTTTGCTTATGGCATCGAAGATGGACAATCGCGCGTGCTACAAAATCGCAAAGAGACGCGCCACGGCGACGAGGTGCGTGGCGTCTACAGGTGAGTGGTGCAGTGGTGGGGTCCAGCTGTCAACATAAACATTCATTAACGTGCGTCAACAACAACACGCAGCGTAGTCGATCCTGATGGCACCCTGCGCGTGGTCAAATATACCGCAGATGACGCCAATGGTTTTCAGGCCGAAGTGATCACAAATGGCGTTGCCAGACTTCATGGCCATGGCGCTAGCGATGATAGTCCGGCTAATGTGGCACATCGAGTGGAGCATGACGAGGCCAATGAAGTGGGTCACACTGCTGACGGGAAAGATCAGAATAAGCAGAATAATGATGGTGCTGCTGAACAGGAGGAGGAGTATGACGACGATGATGATGATGATGAGAAACTTTCTCCCAAGAAACCGAAGAGTCATTACAAAGTTCATGAGGATCATAATGAAGGCGATGGCGATGAAGATGATGGCGAGGATGAGGAGGGTGGCGGTGATCATGAGGAATACGAGGGTAGCAGTGAGGAGGGCTACGAAGATGCCAAAAAACAAAATCAGGATAACGAAGAGAGTGATGAGTACGAGTAGTAAAAACAAATCAGAAATACTTTTCGAAAATACTTTTTTAGTTCATCAGGAATCTAAACTACTAAAATAATTGTGTTCCTCAGCTAACCTTTAGTATTTCTTGTGATATACCAAAAAAATACTAATCCAAACTTTTTTAATGCCTTTTTCTAAGCTAAAAATCTATTAAATGCCTCCATACTAGTAATCAATTAGGTTTATAATTACATTTTGCTAAATCACCTGCATAAGACTTGTATCTGAGGCGTAAAAGCAAACTAAATGCGAGTAAATAAGATTGTGTGCTTTTTATATAAGCTGAAAATGAACAATAATAAAAAAATCTAAAGCAAAAGCTAATTGAAATATTTGTGTATTGATTTTGTGGTGTTGTTGTTTTTGTTTTTGTGTTGGGAATGCATTTTGCGTAATCCAACGTCGTCGTCGCCGTCGCCGTCATCGTCGTCGTCGAAGCGTGTGCGTTTTAGCATTGCGTTTCGATCGGAATCAATCAGGCGAAGCAATTGGCAATTGCCTCAGCCAGGCATCGAATAACGACTTTGTTGCAAAGTGGCACACACACACACACACACACACCATACACACACAACCACTGAGTAAATGAAACCGAAATCGGTTTCTGGCTGCTGCTGCTGCTGCTCCACTTTGGGGCAGTCTGGACGACTGTCAGACCGTCAGACAGTCCATTTCGTCACTCGCTTAATTCATACGCGCAAATGCGCACAATCGCATTAAATGTGCGAAAACAAGAGCAGGGAGCGGGAAGAGTGTGGTGTGGCAAGAGAAGAGAGAGAGAGAGGGGGAAAATGGCAAATCGAAATGGGATCAAACGAGTTTCGGGTCTGAGACGATGCGGTAATGATGCCGAAATGGCACTAAACTCTAATACCTGAAACTCTGACCGAACTTAGAGGCGCCACAGAAGGTGCACTCGCTGGCTGGTTCGCGAATGCGGGATGCACGGGTATGCAGAAGGGGTGCAGGGGGGAGGGTCAGCGTGACCAAATGCAGTTAGTAATCTCACAATTGAGTTGGCGACACAATTGGGTTGGCAGCTAGCTCTTTGGCATTTGGCTGGGCTTTGTGGTGTGCCTAATTGACAAGCGCCTAATACAATACTTTGTTTTTCAGATACTCTATCTCTATCTCCATCAACAACAACAACTGCAACTAACACATCTCGCTGCTAATGGCATCCCCAGAGCCAGTGCCAGTGGCAGTTGCAGTTGCAATTGCCGCAACCTGGTGAAGATTTATGGCGTGCCGCTTAGAATGACAGGCCAGGCTCCAAAACTGGACACCATGCGTTTGCCCAAACGTGCAAGAATGCCAACGAAAATGTTTTAATTAGACACACACACAGATGCAATGCCGCAGCAGCAAAAAAAACAATCAGAAGAAACAAAAAGCTTTTATGCAAGCAGCTGGATAATGTGATTTTAATAAGCAAAAATATTGCGTATACAAAAGGATTATACTTATAACTTGTATAACAGTTGAAATGATAATAGTTTCATGAGCATTAAGCAACGTTGCGTATGTGTAATATAAATATATATTGTATTACAGCAGTAGGGGGAAATGAAATATATATCTGAACTTCCCAAAACGGAAACGGACAAAGCAGAGGAAGCAGAGTAATACAAAGCAGAAGCTGCAACCGGAAATCAACCATATTACGCATACGCAGCGTTGTAAAACAATTGAAAAAAATGAATTAAGTTAAAGCTTAAGTTACATTTAAGCAAAACTACTTTGATTGCCTTTCTAAAAGTGGCCACTTGCATGTGTAAGTGTGTGTGTGTGTGTGTTAGCATAAATCAATGTCAATGCATAATAGACAGACACAAGTCATTAAAATCAAAGCAAAGTGCGTTTAAATGTTCAAGAGAACCGCCAGCAGAATATAAAAAAAATAATATCCATTGTCCAAATATTTGCATGTACCACATAAATCAAGATTAACCGAATGGATGGGGGTGGAGAGGGGAGAGAAGAAACTCTGTTCTACTTATTGAAGCAGATTGTGATTTGTGTTGACGATTGAGGCAACGCGATTGCAATTTGCGATTGCAACTTGATGCATGGCGTGGTTGCATATTTGTGACATGCGTCGACCAATTGATGCAGGTGACTTTGCAACAACAACAACAACTCCAACTCCTAAGCAATTAACGCATTTTCAACACAATTTCGCCCTCATAAAAAATACTGTGTGACTCTCAAACTGTACGGTGCAGTTTTGTTTTCTTGCTATTGCGCAATCACAATTGAACAAAGACAAAAAGCTGACCAACTAACCAACTAAAACGGCAAAGGCAAAGGCTCGAAGGCCCCCCTACCGCCACCCTTCCTTCTTCTCACACTCCTACTCCTACTCAAATCGGCCAAAGTGCGATCGCGATCGTGACGTGGCCAACTTGTTTGCCAACCTCGAAGCCTGCAACATTGCCAGCATTGTTACTGCTGTTGTTGTTGTTGTCGTTTTCTGTGGCAAATGTTTGCATTTTCTTTGTGTTGTTTTTGGTGTGTTTTTTGGTGTGCCGTGTAAATGTGTCGCCTTTAAAGTCATTTTATGTAAGTCGATTCTGTTTTTCGTTACGAAATGATCTTTTAGTATGTTTTAGTGCAGTGTTTTTTTCTGTTTATTTCTTGCACCTTTTGTTTTCTTAGTTTTTTCCCATCGTTGCTGCACATGTGTTTGGTCCGTCCGTCCTTCCTTCTGTCTGTTTGTTTGGCCACTTGTGTGCTCTTTTGAGGGGAGACTTCTACAAGATATAATAATAATTTTCTGATATGTCATGCACAAGAACATTTTGCTTAGCTCGCACAAACTACTCGTAGATCTGGCCACAGTGTGTGTGGGCGTTGTTTTCCAAGTAAATTTAAAGTCTACGTGTCCAAATCTGACATCTTGGGCATAGAAAATTGAGCACTCCATGTGGGCATGAGTTGGGCAAGAGACCTATTTGGTAAGTGTTTGGTGTCTGTCTGTCGGGTTGGGATTGCAAAGTGATTGATGCAGTAACTCAATTCTACTACTAAATTCAGCTCAATCTCACTCAGTTATGGCAACAGCTATTTAGTTGGGTAATCACTGTTATTTATTATAATACTTACACCTAATTAAGGCCAAATGGAGACTTAATTAAAAGAGTTATGCCTGAATGTGGGCTGCGAATGTAAGACTAGAAGATACCCTGTAGAGGGATGGAAAAAAATGGCTTCTAAGTTGATTTTTTCTTATATATTTCTTAAGAATATGATAAAATGGAAATATTTTGATCTCGCCTTAACAAAAAATTAGCATAAGCTTAGCTAGAAAACTATTTTTATTGCAACAAATTTTAATTGCCATGTGCTACACCAAAAAATTGATTGAAAAATGCGCAACGTTTGATATGCGTAAAGAAAAAAATTCCACACACACATTGATGAAAGTTCTTTAAAAAAAAATAGTCATGCAACGAATTGCGGCAGGTCTGTTGCTGTAATTATAACGCCACCCGTTGATTGCCACAGATATGGTTATAATATTGCCTGAGAGATCAGTGTAGTTTTTTCCATGTGATTTTTTTCTGTGGGGCGGCTATTAAAAGCCGCCTTTTGACTCTGTGACTCGTAATAACGGCAAGCGATCAATAAATAAACAGCTTACGACTAAAACTACAAGCAACCAAAACGAAAAAAAATAAAAAATTGAAAAACTTCGCATGCAAAGTGTCACTTTCAATTGCAGCGTTATCTGTCCTTAACAAACACACACACACACACACACACACACAGACTGCCGAAAACCAAGTCAATACACAAAAAATGCTAGCAACGCCTTCTTACCTCTAAAAGCCCAAGAAACAAATAATAAAAAAAAAACCTAATGCCGCACCCAGCATCAGCAATAGCAAGCAGCTCTAACTGCAACTGCAACAGCAACAACTCTAACTGCAACTGCAACAGCAGCAACAGCAACAGATCTAAGCCGGCACATGCGTGGTCTCTCCTATGTCTTCGTCTCCTAACCAACCCCTCTCACACCCTTACTCCCTCCTGCATCTCTTCTTGCTGCAGCTGCAACTCGAGTCGATTCGTCGTCATCGTCGTTGTTGTCGTTGTCGACGTCGTTGTTGCTGCTGCTTTGGCATCGCCATGCCATGCGCGTATATAAATACTTTTGGTCATCGTTGCAGACATCAGTTCAGCTTACGATTTCGTGCTATAAACGGTCCTCTAAAGCGTCTTAGTTTGCCGTTAACAAACTCACAGTAGTGTCAATTGTTGTTTGGATCAGTTCAGTTCTTTGTTGAAACGAATCCTTCGTCCTTTTTTGTAAGTTCGCGTCGTGCGTCATCGTCGTCTGTGCTCAATAGAAACATGAAGGTACGCAATATCGCACAAGAAATAAAAACCAAAATCAAATTGCTGTGCACCACAAAAAAAAAAAAAAAAACACAAGGACTCATTTTTCTGCCTCTTCTTTACACCCACACCCTCACCCACACACACACACACATACAGTACTTTGTTGCCATCGCTTTGCTGTTCGCTGCCGTTCAGGCTGTGCCCATCGAACTGGGCCACTATGCCCCATCGCTGTTGCAGGTGCATCATGCGCCCGTTCATGCCGTGCATGCTGTGCATGCCGAGCCGGTTGCCTATCCAAAATACTCATTCAACTATGGCATCAAGGATCCCCATACCGGTGACATCAAGTCTCAAGCTGAGGAACGTGATGGTGATGTTGTGAAGGGTGAGTTGAAAAATCGAACAATTTTTGAAGAGAAATATTAGTGCTAAAACTATTGAAAAAGTTAACTTCTTAGAAGCAGAAGATTTTAAGTTATACTGTTTATAAGGTGTATCAAAAACCAGACTTTGTATGTTAAAAAACAAAAGACTTAGGCAACGAACCTTATATACTTAAAAATATTACAATAGTTGATCTAAGATCTATCATTACATATGAATCGACTTAAGCAAATAACTTTTCACAAAAGTTTTGAGATATTTTTTGGTTAAAACAACAACAGAGTTTTGAATATATTTCATATTTTTATAACAAAACGGTTTAAATAGTTTTTATATATGCTATTCTTTACTAAAAGACTTAGAAAACAGACTTTCCCGAAAACTTTTACCTAAATTTTACCTTTTTCATTTCATTACACAGGCCAATACTCGCTGGTCGAGCCCGATGGTTCAGTGCGTACCGTTGACTACACTGCCGATGATCATCATGGTTTCAATGCCGTCGTACACAAGACCGCACCCAAGATCATCCATCATGCGCCCGTTGTGCACCACGCTCCCGTGCTGTCGCATGGACCACTTCTGCACCATTATTAAGCAAAGCTGAGCAGAGGCCGAGTCAAGAAAGGTGCTCTCTCTCTCTGAATTGAAAGAAACCAACAAACATCCAACAAATCCACAATCACCAACAATATATAGGAACACAACAGGCAGATAAAACCGATCCATTGAAACAACAAATCATTGAAAAAAAGCAACAAACAAAATGAATGTAAAATTTTTGTCGTAAGTAAGTAAAATGTAGCTAAGAAGTTTTAGTAGAAAACGGGCAACATTAGGAGTTGCCCGGCACCCGGCTGATCTGGCATGGCATGGACGAAGGAAATACGAAAAAAAAACCAACAAAACATAACATAAAACAAAAGCAATGACTTGATCTTGATCATAGTTTGATGATGATGATGATAATGACCACGGTGAACGATCGAATAATGATATATATATATATATATTTAAGCGTACACTGAAAACACAATAGGAAACGAGACAATGTTTTTCTTTAGATATATGTATATTTTTGTATATTTTTAATCAACGTTTCATTATTATGTGTAAACTTTTTTCCGAGCACAAAAACCGTTTTACCACCCAACCACCCAATGTTCCAAGGTCAGAAAAGAAGAAAAGCAGTTTGGATTGCCCATCGCAAAGGCAGCCAAAAAGAACTTTCCATGCAACAACCTCATGTGCAAACTACTCAGCACTGTCTTTGTATCCATCTCATTACTTAAACTTTTCACATTTTCCTCAACTCAACTTTTGTAATATATATTTATGCAACTCTCTGTCGCTCTCTAAGCTCAACTAACGGATGCCTTTGCATCCAAACTGTGAACAGCAGCTAAGAACTGCCACGCCCAGCGAGAATGGGGGCGTGCAAGCTCCGTCAAACATTGTTTAATATTTAAGCAAAGGGAGCATTTTGTGCCATTTGCGGTTGAATCACAGTTTGACAACAATTGGGCAAATCAAACCGCAAGAAACTTTGGAACATCAGATAGAAGGAAAACGGTTTCCAGTTACGTCTTAACTTATACTTTATGTATCAAGTATTCTCTCTCTCACCCACTCACTGTCTCACTCACGCTCAACTGACTCTCTTTCTCATGCTCACTCACCATCTCTCTCTCTTTCAATCTTTCTCTATTTAATATCTCTCAATCAATCTATCAAACACTCAAACGTTCAACTGACGCTCTCTATTATCTCACAACATTCACTCTCAGTCTGACACTTTTGTATCTAGTTTCATTTTTGCATTTAGTATTCTTCACAATTTGTGTGTATTGTATATTTATAAACAATTATGCCGCTTAATTATAATATCAATATGTATGTATATAAATGTTAAAAAGAAAAATCACAAAAAAAACACGTTAATAATAATCATTGTTGTCTCTGTAGAAAAAAACAAAAAACAAAAAGAACTCTCACATGTCTCTCACGCTCAATGTTCAATGAGTAATATATATATATATTTTGTATAAATTCTTAAAACGAAAACAAACACGACAAACACAACAAACAGCAAGCGAAATGCAAAAAAAAAAAATAAATAAATATTTTAAACATAAACCTTATTATCGAATTATAAAAATGTATTAATAGAAAACTACAAAAAAATGAATAAAAATCTAATTTAAAAAAAAAGTCAAGAAAATATTAATTATAACACCTTCTGGGGTCAAAGTGATTAACAATCTGATATAATAAATTTATATATTATTTGCTTAGCTCAACTTTGTGGCAAATTAATTTGAATGAGCTTGTTGATAATTACTTAGCACACTCACATTGTACTTCTAATTAGGGCTGGCTTTTGTCAGCTTTTGACTCCCAATTATGTTTTGACTGTCTTCAGTTCTATTTTGCCACTGAAAGTGATCAGAAGTTGCCGGAAATACGGCTAAGAATATTCATAACAAAGCAATTGGCGAACATCAAAGAAGACTCATTAAAATTCAGCATGAATACTTTGTCAAAAGTATTTCGACTGTGGTTGGTTGTAAGTGCGTAGATATACATAGATATTTGATTTTATTAATGAATTGTAGAATAAAAATGATTTGCTTTCATTAAAAATGTTAGATCGTCAAAATCTATAGCATGTTTTCTAGAAATTTGAAAGGAGAATTCTGCATAAATTTACTGAGTGTACACACCAAAGATTAAAGGTTACATAAGTTTAATGGTATAGCTTAGAAGAATTAGTTTAAAACATTTTATTTTGGGAATATAGTTTTAGTCAAATTGCGCTCTTTGAACCATGCCTATCTAACACTTTCTGTTTAGAATTATTTAAACTCAAGCTTACAGTCAGGAAATTAATATGAACATGGGTCCTTTTAATGACGAGGGAATTGCCTTTTTGGTCAAAAATTTGTGTCTCAGTTCAAATGATATTTTATCTACTTTTGGTTCGAAAAAAGGTTAACTATAACAAGAGTAAGAGAGTAAGCACGACTAGAAGATATCCTTAACCCTTGGCCAATTGACTCGGCTGTTGCTGCTGATCAAGGATAAATATACCATTATACCATATAAAACCATTATACCATTTTTTTACGCATTTCATGGGTTAAGGATATAAAAATCATAGATCTTAATCATTAACAGCATACAAAGTAGCCAAATCTTAATATAACGAAAAATAGACATAAAACAAGTTTCTTAGCCTAAAAGTCTGCAATAATTACTTATTAATTATTTTAGTTGCTGCTGATGCTCGTGATCACAAAAGTATACGCCGCGTTGGCCAGAGCATTGACTGAAACTGAAAATGCAGCATACTCGAAGACATCAGATGCAATATCCAGCGAACGGAGTAAAACACGAAACTATTTTCTGCATCAGCCGTACGGTAGGCAAAGTGAATATAAAATAGAGTATTATAATTAAACACTAATCGTATTACAGGTCCCAATACATATGCCTTTGGCTATGAGGTGGATGATGCACAAAGGGGCAATGTGCAATTTCGAGATGAAAGACGCTTTGAAAATGGCAGCATTTCGGGCAGTTTTGGTTATGTGCGTCCCGATGGACTTGTACAGGTGACACGTTACATGACCGATGAGAATGGTGGTTACTTGGCGCATTCGCAGAGCTACTCTGCCGGCGATCAACTCGTTGAGCCCATTTGGCCACAACAGCTGCCCGAGCTACTCAAGGATATACATCAGATGGAAGCGGCACAGAATGTTAGCTCGGATGCCAAAAGTCATTTGAATGTGAGCGTGGATCAGGTGCAACACGAAGTCGCCGATCAGCTGAAGGAGCAGCATGGCTTAGACTTGTTTCACATCAATGTGGCACATGATGTGTTGCAGCCAGCTGTGCTGGACATAGTCAATGGCAAGACACCACTCAAAACACAGCCCAATGGCAGTTTGGCCTTTGAAATGTTGCAAGATCTCTTGCCCAACGATTTGCCCCTGGTGCCATTCGAGTTGCCAGCAAAAGAACTTCACATAACAACAACAACAACTGAAGCAAGTGCAACAGAAATGAATGATAAATATAACAAAGCCAAGTCCAATAACGCTGAGAAGGCGCCACAAGTGGCAGTTGCAAGCACTACGAGTGCAACTACTGAGCTGCCACCACCCAAACCATTGACAGCAGCCCACACAAACGAGACCACGAACTGGTACCAGCGAATCATTCAAGCAAATCGTCGTGAATTCCTTCAGCATTTACCAAATTTGAGTCAAGTAAATGCTTGAAAAATGCTTGTGCCTGCCCCACACTAAAACTAAACACTAAAAGCCACCAGCCATGCCGACACGCCCCCCTTTTTTTGTTCAGCGGCTAATACTAGTATTAGGTAAGAGTGAGCCGGCAACATCTTTCACTTTTGTTACTTCGAAACCTCTCAACACCCATTCAGTCATAAGCAATTTTAATTTGCATTTGCATAAGTAGTTCAACAAGAAGAATTTCAAATAAAAAACAAGAAAAAACGCGGCGCAAAACAAACAATTTACACTCTACAGAGGTAGAGACTATGGCATATTTCGAATATCTTCCGGGTTGTTGCCAAGGCGCAAAATTGGAGCAAGTCTAATCGCTATAGTTATGCTTGTTTCGATTTCGGTTTCGCTCTTATCGAAGAAAAACGATCAAAGGCGGCATTTAAGGAGAGAGAAAAAGCAATTTATGCGTTAAATACCAAGCCAAAAAGTTTATGCGACAAATGGTTTTAATGGAGAAACCCAATATCTTTTTACACAGAAAGACAATACATGATGAGGAAGCCAAAAAAAAGTTTTCATCAATGTTCAATCCATAAATGTTCAAAATGCGTGCGCCAAAAAAAAAAGCCAAAACGGAAGGAAATGTATTGCATTTTGATATTTCTCACTTGTTTTCGATGTTTCTTTTTTGCTATTTTTTTGCTTTTTTGCAGTGCGCCTCATGCATATTTAAGCTTTTATTATCTCTATTGTATTATTCCATAGCATTGCAGCATTAATTTGGATCACGCACGCTACTCTACCTCGCCACACCTGACCATTATGTACATCGGCATCGACATCGGCATGGGATTGTGCAACAATAGCTTCAACTTGTATTCCAGATATATATATATTTTATATACATTTTTATGATTGGGTTTTTTTTTTACTGTACATAGTAGTTTTTTCTTCTTTTCTTTTTTTATGTTGTCTTTCGTGCATTCACTTTTATTATTATTGATTGTCTGTACGTTAAACATCGTTGTAATAAATGATTAATGGTAAAGATTTATAATTACAAGTTAAGCTCGTTTATTACAGAAAATGTTTTTAGCTTAATAAAGTATCTAACTGAAAGATTTAAAAGTAATGTTATTAAGAAAAGGATCATAAGTAATAGAAAATTATTTTTCTTGACTCCATTTCTTCGCTACTTTCTCAATCACCTTTTTCTCTTTCTTTCTACTTTTCTGCCTTTCTTTCTTTCTGTTTCTCACACTCACATTCCCTCCCTCCCTCTCTCTCTCTTTGCAATTATCTGGCAATTAAACTGTCCACGTTCATAACTCAATTTAGTTACATATATAACAAAGGGGGGTGTTCGGCGGCTTTCTGTTGCACTCAATTTGAAGGAGCGAATAGATACATTGTGATTGGCATGAGGCATGACACAAGTGGAACGCGGCACGACTGCGAGTGTGTGTGTGTGCAGGGAGTTGCATTGCTGCCAACTTTCATATGCATTCAAGTGTTTTTATTGTATGTTAATTAAATTGTTGCTACGTTCATTTCATTTTCATTTTCATTTCGTTTTTGTTTTTGTTTCGTTTCGGTTTTTGTCTGCTGCATTATTATTATTTGGCATACATATTTGGTCATTAACTAATTGCTGGCGAGTCTCGCTGAGGTAATCACTTTTTCTATCTATTTATTATTAAGTCAATTGCAAAATTGAGCCCAGTGCACCAGGGCATCCAAGAAAAGTCTGAAACGTAACGTAACGCATTACGTATACGCATTGCAGGCATAGTGTATTTTGGTTAAGGTGGTTCAGTTTGATGGTTGGTGGTTGCTAGTTGGCTGGCTGGCTGGTGGTTGTCTGGGCGGCTGTCTGGTGATGTTGGTGGTGCACTTAAACTTAACATTGAACGCATTTTGTCCCTGCACGCGGCAACGTGACCATTATTAATCGTTTCTTTTGGCCAAATTTATGTGCGCAAAATGTGTCGGACGTCAACGCATGACAACTTGATTAGAGCCGAGCTGACCAAGCAAGTTTATCTCCTTCCAGCACACACACAAATACACACACCGGTTGCATAAATTTACCAATTTTATAATCTTGATATGGCCAGGACGGGGCCAGCTGACCAAACTGGTCAATTTCATAACATCCGGTTGGAGCGCGCTTGAAAAGTTGATAATTGTCAAACGCTTGGGGTTGCCAGACAACAGGAAAAACAAAACAAATGCAATGCGAGAAACAAAAATATTGACAACAGAAAAAAAAGCCGAAAAAAACGCAGAAAAAAACAAGAAAAAAGATACATTCACAGCAGCCTGCTAAAAATGACGGCAATTAGCCAAACTGCCAGGCCGGGCCAGGCCAAAATAAGGTAAAAGTATTTAACCTACTTCGATCAACTTTTAAGCGCATTTCGTTGTAGGAAGCGAAGTGTCCAATCCATAGATATCATTCCAATAGCCAATTGACTAATTAATGAGACAAAAACACACAGCAGCAGCAGCGAAGAGCTTTATAATCCAAGGAAATGTTCATAAGCAACGAGTTATCAACGAACGAACGAACGAGTCTTCAGCAGTTTCCTCAAGTGAAATGTGTGAAAAAAATCAAAACGATAAAAAACAGCTGCAACTCGCCTCCAAAACAAATTTAAATGTTTTGGCGTAGTTTCTGCCAACGTAAATAGTCTATTTTGATTAGCGTTCACATAATTAGACCACAACTTGCCACTCTGACTTAATTTCAATTGAAAATTGCCCCTTGGAAATTGTCTTGCAAGTGGTGAAAGAAAGATCTGCCGCTGTTGCTGCTGCTACTGTTGAGAGACTTTAGACTTGCAGCTGAAGTCAACGGTTGCAAGTTTTCCGTGTCTTGCAACACACATGACGTTGAGTGCTTGAGTGTGTGTGCATGTGTGTGTGTGTGTGTGTTTTAGACTTATAGCTGCCATATGATATGATTATGTGATTTGGCAATTTGCATTTAATTAATTTTCTGCAGCTATTTATTATGTCAACGCTGGAACACGACGACTACGACGACGACGACGGCGAAGACAGCGATGACAACTTGTGAGAGCAACCGAAAGACAACTGAATTCAAATTCCATTCGAATCCATGCAAAACTACCGCATCGAATTAAAGCCAAACATTACGCTTTGTTACACTTCCAGACATTACGTATAATGAAATAAGCTAACGAAACGCAATAAAAATTCACATTTAATCACGGTTTGAGTTGTTAATAATCATAAGGAAATTCTACTTTTTTCTCATCACAAAATTGAATCAAATCTTCAAATCGCAAATCATTTTTAATAGTTTCTTCCAAAATGTAACCAGTGAATTCATGTCTGCTCTTGAGCTTATCATCTGCACAAAGTGTTTCCAAAAGTTTTATGCTGAGTTATTGCAGTTACCTCACCTCTCATTCCCTCTTATCTCAGCTGAAGTACCATTATTCATACGCCCCATTAGTCGTTGTCAACATGTTGTTAGCAAATGTTGCTACGCACTTTAAAGCTGGCAACATTGTTGCTTCAGCTATTTGCTGTTTAAGTTCAATGTGCTGAAAAAACTATTAGTTGCTCGCTTAAACAAAATGTATAAGATGATGAAGAAGAAGTGAAGACGCATATTCATTGGATGAAAAACAATTGCTGATGTGTGTTTTGCCTTCAAATAAATGATTATGAATTGCAGTTAATACAAAATTATGCCATGGCCCAAAGGCTTTCGCTTGAGCTCCACAAAATGTGATTTTCAATTACGTGCAACGGCGGCGGCAGCAACAATGCCTGTTGCAAGTTGCGCAAGCTTGCTGCATAAAAGGATAAGCATTACAGCAACACCAACAACAACACCAACAACAGTGAACGATTCCCACGACAACTTTGGAAAGATGCACGCGTCTGTTGGCGGCGGGCTCGTTAGGAGGCCAAGAGTCCAAATAAATATGAGACAATGAGACAAAAAAGTTTGTTTCCAGCCAGTTGCTGCTGCTGCCTGTTACTGTGTGGCAGTCAAATGCCAGCCAGACAATCAGCCAACTGCAAGTTGTTGCAGTTTGCAACTGCAACTGGAAGGCACACAAAGCACATGTTGCACATGCACAGCAGCCGCACTTAATGCATGTACTAAATGTCCAACAGTAAATATGAGTTACTAGGTAATTGCCGGGCACTGCCACCAGAGCAACAGCAGCAGCAGCAGCTGCCTCTTGTTACTGCCTCTTGTTGCTGTTTACTGCCTCATACATGCTCATACATGCCCACAGTTTAACTGAAAATTGCAAGTTGCGTCGTGTTTTTTTTTTTTTTCTTGTCTGACTTTTCACTTTTCGTGAGCGCAATTTGATTGAGTGGGTAACACCATAAAACCGAGCTCATAACTAAAACTTAAATCTAAAACTTTTGGCTACAAAAATCGAACTACAAAAATTAACACCTGCTGGCAACAACAACAACAGCAGCAGCAGGGGGTGCAACAAACGAGGCATCAATGAGCAGGCAAAACGAAAATATGTGCGCTTCGATTGCAATGCGATGACGACAACTTTTTGCATATACACACCAGCTAACGAAACAACAACAATAACAACACACACTCAAATAAAAATCAACTAAAGCAAAAAAAAAGAAAGAAAAACTTTTTTGTTATTGTTATGCTTACTAAATGTAGTGTGTAGAGTGGGGTGCTTTTACTAATGCTTGAAGCAGGTTCTTAGGTATGGGTGTACTTGAAAGTAGAAACATTATTTCTGTTTCTGATTATGGAAACATTCTTTTTTAAAAGGTTTTGACTTTTATTTGAAGTAAATTGGATTAACTATTATGCTGAAGATGCTTCTCTAAAACCGAAAGTCAAAAAACTTGTCCTTAAACTCACTTAATGCAAAAAGAAAGAATATACATAAGTTTAGTTAAGTTCATGGAAATATTCTTTTTTAAATATGTTTTGACTCTGCTTTGAAGTAGCTAAGACCAACTATTATGCTAAAAAAGCTTCTCAAAAACCGAAGGGTGGTTTGAATATTGAAAAAAGTAGTCTTGAAGCTGACTGCAATCTTACTTAATGCCAAAAAAAAAAGAATCTACATCATTTTTATTAAGTACATGTAAACATTCTTATTAAATATGTTTTGACTTTGGTTGGCAGTAACTTGACCCAAGTTATATGCTGAAAGGTTTCTCAGAAGTCTGACAACGGCGCATTTTGGAGAATTTGGAATGTTGTCTTAAAGCTCACTTAAAGCCAAAAGAATCTACATTAGCTTTGTAAAGTTAATGGAAGCATTTGTATTATATAAATATTTACATAATAATAAATAAGACATTTGTAAATATGTTTTGACTTTGATATCAACTAACTTGACCCGTACTATCTGCTGAAAGATTTCTCAAAAGTCTGAAGATGTCACATTTGGAGAGTTGTCTTAAAGCTCACTGAAAGCTCACATAATCCCAAAAGAGAAGCAATTGCTATGTTTTGTATCTTTCGTGCATTCAAACAAATAAATCGAAGTTTTGACAAGCTTCACATATTTTGTCTTTATTAGAGTATTCACGTTGTCATTGTGCCATTTCTTGTTGCATGTTTATCGATGTGCTGCTGCTTTTGGCACGAAATGAAAATAAAAAGCTCCACTGAGACCGGGCACTGGAAAATTGTATCAACATTGCGTTCAATTTGCGTCGCTTCGCCAAATTGCAAAATATCTGAAAAAAAAAAAAAATAAAGAGACGTTGGCTTTTTGGTATGCGATTCAACAGCTCCAGCTCCAACTTCAACTTCGTATTCGCATTCGCATTCGCATGTTGACTTGCGTTATATTTTTCACCTGTAGCAGCGACGCCAACGCCACACACACACACACACACACACACACATTGCAAAAAGACACACACACAAAACGTATGTGGATAGTCCCCTTGTCGACCATAATTAAGCATTTATTTGATTTGCCATATTTCTTGTGGTACGTGCAAATGGTTTTTAAATTCAAGATTTGTGGATTGGTAATCATCAAAAAAAAAAATGCATTTTCTTCGTTTGTTTCGTTTGTGTTTTGATTGTTTTGATTTTCGCTTGTTTTGGCTTGTCATGCTTTGCAACATTGTCAAATGTTGTCGACTTTAAATTTAGCAATTAAAATATGTGGCTGCATTTAAGCGTGCAACAACCTGCAGCTAAACGGTGAACGGTAAGAGGTAAACGCAGTTCGAACTTCAGAATTCAGGCTATGAATAGTGGAAAACGGAAAAACGATGACAGTTCACATTTAAGATTGGTTAACAAATGCCAAAGTAAACTAAAAATGTTTACTTAAGATATAAGAAAGATTTGGGATAGAAAAGATGATTGTTGCTAAAGTTTGTGTATCTTTCTTTTCGAAATCTACGTCCAAGGCTACTTAAGCTCATTATTACCTGCCATTACAGCACATTACAATCAAATGTAATAACCAAAAAAGACCTTCAGTTTGTTCATATATATAATTACCTTGCTTGGCTTACATTGTGAGACTCAAAAAACAAAATGCTATTTGTGTAATGTAAAACATTTACAAATCAAAAAGACACATGTGAATTACTTCTAGGCATTAAGTATACGCTCCGTTGGCTAATTAGCCAAGAGTAAGCAGCTTAGAGATAGATTCGGGGGCGGCACACTCTATATACGAAAAAAACAAATCGTTCAATTGAAAATTGGTCAATTTCTCAATGGTTGCCTTTTGCTTCTGCTGTTGTTGCACTTAACTTTGATTTGAAGTACAATCTAAACGACGTGCAGCTAATGAATATCTAGCTAGCTGAGAAAAGAAAAGGCCTCCAGCAGCAAAAGGCAGCAGTAGCCGCACTTAAATATTACAAAAGTTGGTTTATAGTGCGCTCACAACCGAGGTTTTTTTATTTTTCTTTTTTTATTATACCCTAACCCATGAAATGGGTAAAAAAAAGGGTATAATGGTTTTGTGCAAAAGTATGTAACAGGCAGAAGGAAGCTTCTCCGACCCCATAAAGTATATATATTCTTGATCAGCATCAACAGCCGAGCCGATTTAGCCATGTCCGTCTGTCTGTCCGTCCGTCTGTCCGTCCGTCCGTCTGTCCGTCTGTATGTATGAACGCGTCGATCTCAGAAACTACAAAAGCTAGAGACTCCAGATTTTGGATATAAACTCTCCTAATCCCTAGGCATGACAAGTTTGTTTCAAATGTTCGATAACTTTTCAGGCTTACGATATACACATGTAATCGATAACAAAAAATTCTTGAATTCCTAAAAACTGAGGATTGAAACTATTAGAAAAATAATGAACTTCTGTAAAAATTTCATTAAAATCGGTTAAGAAACACCGGAGATATGAAGCCATCAAGCATTGGTTCAGTAGTACATGTACATATGAGTATGTCTGTCAGCCCGACCATTTGTCCGTCTGTATGATCAAGGGTTAAGGGTATCTTCTAGTCGAGCGTACTCGACTAGAGCCTTCTTACTTGTTTTTTATTCTTTCAATTCACAATTTACGATTAGCGCATTAAAAATAAACGATAGAAGATCAAAAGTTGCCCAGCAGCAGCAACAGGCAACAGCAGCAGTAAAAGCAGTCATAATATCCGAAATCATGGTAAACTAAAGCCAACAAATTTAGGTCAAATGCTGCATAATGGTTAGGGGGTTATCTTTTGCAGACACACAAAAACAATGTCATAAACGTATAAACAAACTTAACGTCAAAATGGTTTCGTTGCTCAAAATTTGCACAAAATCGCCAGCAGCTATGAATGCGTCATCAGACACCTACACACACACACACACACACACAAATAGTATCCTAACAATAACCGTTAGTGGCCGCACATTAAAAACAGTTACTAACTGAACTCTTTTTTTTTTGTTTTGCATTAATACCGATCTCTGGCTACAGCTAAAAAGCTGCAGCTGCAGCTACGCTCACTGCTTGCGTCGACTGCAACGGCAACGTCAGCGACTGAGACTGAGACGTTGGCTTTGTGTCGGCTGACTTTCTTCCTAACTATATAAAAGCGGCCGTGGTTCGTTGCAACCACATTATTCAGTTGTGGAATTCCGTTGCGTCCAGCTCGTGGAACGTCGTTTGAAAACCAAAAAAACAAAACAAAAACTATCAACTAACAATCTAATTCAAACAATACACAATTAAAATGGCCTTTAAGGTGAGCAAAGTAGCCCAAAAAAAAGGATACAGTTTATCAAGGATACAAAAAACCTACACCAAACAAAAGTGTGAACAACGAACTCAAGTGCTTAAAGTATCCCAGGATATCAAAGGATATCAGTTATATCAAATGTGCTTAAAGTGTTTTGTAACGATTGAAATGAGTCGAGTAAAAATGAAAGTGTGTTGTGAATCTATTTATAAGAAAGAAATCTAATTCTTTCACGCAAAAATTATACCTTTTCTAAGAAAAAAAAGTTTAAGGAAATTATTATACATAAGCTTTTTCCCGTGTTCAAAAGTTTGATGTTTTGATTTTGTTAAATATTATTTTAAACTTTCTGTCTAATAGGAGTCTTGTACTATACTTTATTCTTTAACCTTTCAAAAATCTTCGATCCTATATAACCTTAAGTACAAAATTATTAAAGGTTATTATTACTTCAAATTAACAATCTATTATATATAAAGAATTGATTATTTACAAATGAAATCAAATTTATATACTTTTTCTATCCCAACAAAAGATTTTAGTTAATATCTTTTGAAAAATACAAATTAATCAAAGAAACATTAACGCTTAATCCACAAACATTTATTACAACAAAAAAATCACCTTTCACACCTATCAGTCAAGCCTAATGGGTATTTAATTATTAATTAATACTTTACAAGATTATTATGCACCAAGCAACTTTATCTTAAACTGTAATTTAACGATCAATCCATATCTTAACCGCACACAAAAAAAAAAAAGCAAAAAAAAAAATTAAAAAAAATGGCAAAAAAACGCAGCTAACCACATTTAAAGCAACAGTTTATGCCACAAATGATTAAAACAAGTAGCAGAAAAACAAAGAAAACAAAAACTAACAAACAAACAAACCACACTTCATTAAAAAAAAAAAGAGTGTTGAGAGCAAGTTGTTTGTTGGGGTTTTCCGCACAATTGTTGTTGAACTTACGCTAACAAGGCGAGACCTCAACAAGGCATGTTAACAAACAATTAGCTAAAACCGCTGCTCAATTATGCAATTGCAGTATCTGATTTTTGCGTCGGCATTGTGTTTGAGCTTGGCCTATCCGGTGGACCATCATTACTACGAGCATAGCCATGGTGGCTATGAGCATTTGGCTCACCACGAACACGAGCCAATACACGAGTATGGACATGAGCATCAGCATCAG
This sequence comes from Scaptomyza parva, assembly GCA_035044645.1. Taxonomy (NCBI): domain Eukaryota; kingdom Metazoa; phylum Arthropoda; class Insecta; order Diptera; family Drosophilidae; genus Scaptomyza; species Scaptomyza parva. Next base: position 5,914,476 of record JAWNNT010000065.1, on the reverse strand, counting down.
ATTGAGCGCATCTCTCTAGGTGAGGAGCATGGACATGAGCATCCCCACTACGAAGTGGAGCAACATCATACCGAAGATGAACATGTTGATTACTATGTAAGTAAAAGTGTAAGTGATTGGAGTTAAACAGTACTAATGATCATTTCTTATACCATTTTTAAAGGCTCCACCCAAATATGCCTTCAAGTATGGCGTCAATGATTTCCACACTGGCGATGTCAAGTCACAGCATGAGACACGTGATGGTGATACCGTGAAGGGTCAATACTCTCTGGTGGAGCCAGATGGTTCCATTCGTACCGTTGATTACACTGCCGACAAGCACAATGGCTTCAATGCTGTCGTTCACAAGACGGCGCCAGTGCATCATCACGAGGAGATCCATGAACATCACGATCATCATGATCATCATGAGCATCACTACTAAGCGGTTAATTCCAACACACACACAAAAACTGAGAGAGACCATATAACTATTGTTTAAAACTGTGCACTAGGATTAGCCAAATTTTTTGCTAGAGCAGCTTCATTATCAAACAATCGGAACAATCGAACAATCGACAAATCGAACAATCAAACACACACATACATACGTACGTACGTACACAACGATCAATCCATGTTAATGTAATCAGCTTCATATCTCGTAATTAGGACACTGACAAAAAAAATCCATGCACTTTCGATGCATGCATTTTCATAATACTAATTATATCGTTTTTATATCGTATATTTTATTTCTGTGATAGCAAATAACTTCCACTTAAACTATTCTACTCTAATTGTTTTTCCTCAACTTTTTTCTTAGTCACTATTCATTCATTCATTCACTCTTCTAAGGCTAGTTCATTCACTCAGACGAATTTATCAAACTACCAACTATATAATTTCATAATATGTTTAAATGTTTGTTTTACAGAGAACAACAACCACAAATGAATTGTAAATTGTCTAATGAAATAAAAAATGTGAATTATGTACTTTTTATAAAACCAAAAAAATACGCTTTATCCTTTATTAATACATCTTAACTATTTATTCGAGCAAGCATTGAACTTGCACTAATGGCAATTTTAATGGATTTATGTCCAAATCTGTGACATGTTCGACTGGTTTGTACGGCGACCAATAAAAAGTGATTACAAGAAATAATCACAAATATTTTCCGCCTCAAAACGAGTTGTGTCTTTGTTTTGATAAAAATTACATAAGTTACGAATTGCTTCCTAAATGGTTTCGACAAAAAAAATATTCAATTAAAGAAGTTGGTTGACAGCAATTGGAATGATTAAGTATATAAAAACACGAAAAGCTTATTACGGGTATAGAGATAAATAAATGCAATAGTTTTCTTTGAAAACTGAAAGCATTCAATGCAAGTTTCTGGGAAAATATTATTTTAAACACAACAGCTGTTAAACGTACACTTTAACAGCAGTGTAAAATAATTCTGTTACGATTCTGTTAATCAACATAGTTCTTGAAACTATCAGTGTGTACACACTGGATACATTAAATAAATACAATGATAACAAAAGTGCAGAGTACAAAAGGCAAATGTGAACATAAACAAAAATGTTGGCCAAAAATAAATATGTGCCGCGTGTAAATCAGGTAAATAGCTTTATAAAACAACAATTAGAACTTGTAACTTATACAGACTTCAGATAGATGCCATCTACCTCAACAAGGACATAGCACGCATGATACGCGATAATCTGCTGGAAAATTTACAAGCCATATCAGTAGCTAAGCCCTAAAAAGATAACTGAATGACCTAATAACTTATCTCGATTTTAGCCCGTACTGTTTATTAAAATCCAACCCGAACTCGACCTACTCATACAATCGGCCATTTGGTTTGGCTCAGTCGGCAAGCGTTGCTCAACTTTTGGCCAGCAATTGTTGGTTTTAGCCTACGACGCAGAGAAATTAACAGTTTCCCGGTTGGTGTTACATTTTGCACTCACTGTGCTGCCTGGTTATGTCAAAAGCTGGGAGGAGAGACGTTTATCCCGCCGCGTCGAGTGGTTCAGTCAGGGAATAACGTGGGTGGAGAACAGCGCCCTGGTTTTAAATGTGCTGAACTATTTTAGGTTTCTAAAGACTGGAAGAAAGCCAACACTGATTGATTATATGCTCGGTCTGGACTACATTAGTTTGCGCAATAATCAAAGACGCGACATCGGCTACAAGTACCTTACACGAGAACTGCTTTGGGGCGGTTTTATGGTATGACAAGTGTGACTAGCATTTATTAAATTTGTTAATATAATTTGCTTTTAAACTTACAGGAAATTCTGGGTCTCTTGTTACCAATAATCAACTTTCGCAAGATCAACAGGCTGTTAAAGACTGGATTCTTTGGCAGTGATAGCCTCGGCTCGCTACGTCGCGAAAGTGTCCAGCGGGAACGTGTTGTTGCCAAAATGACAGCAGCTACAACTTGCACTTATTGCGGTGAGCGTCCAACGCTGCCGCATCATATGGGCTGTGGGCACATTTATTGTTATTACTGTTTAAGCGCTAATTTGCTGACGGACTCCAGCTTTTGTTGCGTTAAGTGTGGTGCTGGCTGTCCGGAGAAGGATATACAGATTGTTTAATAATTGTGACGTGATTTTTGTACACTAGATTTTAAAGTAATTTTATTACACATTAAAACAAAATGGATAAAACTGTAAAACTGTTTCCATTGGCGGGCTAGATTTTGTATGTGAACATTTTGGTAATTTGGCATTACTATGATTTGGTCACACAGTTGAATACTGTAAGCGCGGTGCGTGGTTCTACAGCCGTTACATATTTTATTTTTACGTGGTTGTTAATAAGTTTAATCGCCTAAAAGTACATACATACAAAGACCAAAGTGCACTTATTGTAGGAAAACTGTTGGCACACCGAAAGCATTCCAATAAAAACAAAAAGGTGAGTGCAAGCAACTAAAAAAAAGCGCGCCAAAAACTGTGTGCAGCTGCTCATCACAGCTGTTGCATTCTAAGTAAGCGTTGCCAGCTGCAGTCAGTTCAATTCACTAATGCAAATAAAAGTAATTGTGTACATGTCTCTCTATAAATAAGCAATATAAGAAACATTATTATTACTTCTAAGTTCAACATAAGTTTTAAAATACATTTTAGAATAATTTGTATATTTTGTGAAATCAGCTGTTTGCCTGATCTGGCAGCACCGTCACTTTGTTATTACATTACATTTATATTTCTGCTGCGCATTTGCCTATTTTTTTGCCTTTGTTCGGAGTGTGTATTAGAAAACTAAAATAAACTTAAGAGGCACGCTCAACAGTATAGATAAAGAGCAAAACGCCAAAACTTGTAATTTTACGCAATTAAACAATTGAACGCGTAAAATTAAAGGAAAACAAACATCAGAAGCAGCGACTGCAGCAACAACACAAACAGATAACAAACAGGGGAAAGAGAAGAAACAAAACGGACTTGAACAAATAACAAGCAAAAGAATAACAAAAACAACACGAAATTGCGCATATTTTCGTGGGTCGCAGCTGATTTCACGTATCAAGGTCAGTAAGGTGGCAGAAATTGAAAATCAAAAAACAAAAAAATATACAAAACCAATTAAAACGGCGACCACAATATTTTTTTTGGTATCGTCTGCAACAGAATAATGCTCGACCTGGAAATAGTGCCAGAAAAGTCGCTAAGCTGCGATGGCTGGGAATTTGTACTTGGCATGCACTTTTCCCAAGCGATAGCGATCATACAATCCCAGGTGGGCATCATAAAGGGCGTCCAAGTACTATACTCGGATACGAATCCACTGGGCGTGGACATCATTATAAATCTTCCGCAGGATGGACTCCGCTTGATCTTTGATCCGGTTGTGCAGCGCCTGAAAACCATTGAAGTGTTCAACATGAAGCTGGTGAAACTGAAATACTGCGGCGTCTATTTTAATTCACCCGAAGTACTGCCTAGCATTGAACAGATCGAGCATTCGTTTGGTGCCACCCATCCGGGTGTCTACGATGCTGCCAAACAGCTTTTCGCCCTACACTTTAGAGGATTGAGCTTCTATTTTCCCGTAGACAGCAAGCTGCACTCTGGCTATGCCCATGGCCTGGGTTCATTGGTCTTTCTTGATGGCAAATCGCCTGTGGTATCCAAGATGTCTCTCTATGCTGGCAGCAATGTAGCCGAGAATCGTCCACCGCCGCTTCCCCTGGCCTGTTATCACCGCCAAATGTATTTGGAGTCGGCAACAGTGCTGCGCACAATCTACGGCCACACCAAAGGCCTTAAGCTTAAACTTTATACAGAGGGTTCGGGACGAGCCCTGGAGCCACGTCGTCAGTGCTTCTCGCGTGAGCTACTCTTCGGTGATAGTTGCGAAGATGTCGCCACCAATCTGGGCGCTCCCAATCGCATTTTCTTCAAGAGCGAAGACAAAATGAAGATACACAGCTCCAGTGTCAATCGTCAGGTGCAAAGCAAACGAAGTGATATATTCTTTAACTATTTCACACTGGGCATCGATGTGTTGTTCGATGCACGCACACAGACCTGCAAGAAGTTCATACTGCACACTAATTATCCGGGCCATTTTAATTTCAACATGTATCATCGCTGTGAGTTCCAGTTTCAACTGGAAATCGATCATCAGCCAAACGACATTGAAAATAAACACGACCATGTCAATGTATCTGCCTACACCAAATGGGATGAGATAAGCGGCTCGTTGGCCGCCTCAGAGCGTCCGGTTGTGCTGCATCGTGCCAGCTCCACAAATACAGCGAATCCCTTTGGCTCGACCTTTTGCTATGGCTATCAGGATCTTATCTTTGAAGTTATGCCAAACAATCATATTGCATCTGTAACACTTTATAATACAGCACCGCCACGACAGCCGGCTCACTCCTGGCAACAGCACAAAATGCAGGACATACGCCTGACTGTCGCCTAAATATTGTACGGACTCTTAGTCCTCATTTGGTATCTGCGTGTGAATGTGTGTGCGTGTTTCTATATGTTTTGTGTGTGAGTGTGGTCCTCTGGGCTCTGTGACGCTTGAAGATTCTAATTTTAAGCTACAAAGAAAACAACACAAAAAAAATGATCTAACCTAGACCATAATGATTAGTATTTACTTTACGAGTATCTAAAATACTATATAAAAACATATATATTTCTATATAGCTGCTAAGCAAATTTAACAGACCACTCACCGACCATTATGTTTTTGCGGTTCCAATATATATATTATTCCATTGTGTTACTTCGCCTCCCAACATTATAATTGACAATTGATTAGCAAACGTAATTTTTAATTGCATGTCGTTAAAATATCTAAATATTTTAAGCTCAAAACGTGTATTTCTCTTTAAAAAAGAAACAAACAAAACAAAAAAAAAAACATCTAAAAAATAAATATAAAATATAGCAATAAGGTTTCGACAAAAACTATGTGTGGTTTTTCTTACAACCGAACGAAAAAGACATCGAAAATAAAGTAATTATTTATGTTATTGATAAGCACGTTGGTCGTAAAATCATCTTCATGATCATCATTTTGAATCATTTTGAAGACAATCAAACATATACATAATATCTATATACTGATTTCTTGCATTGAATAATAAATAATCACATACAAAATCATTTTTGTAGATTGATAAAAATAATTCACAATGCCAGAGCAAACTACAGAGCAAGAATCTCAGCCACAGGCACAACAACAGCAACAGATAAAAGCACCCATCTATGATGCTAACATACTGCCGGATATGCTGCCCGTTTACTACAGACGCCTCTTTCCACATGAACCCTTCTATCGCTGGCTCAACTATGGTCACTGTAAGTTAGAATCACATTTCCCATACTTAACATAAACAATAATAATCTCTACTTTGCAGCTGAGGATAACATATTTGTGAATCGAGAGATTTCATTCACATTGCACGATGATATCTATATTCGTTACTTGTGCTTTGAGACCCAGGCGGAGCTGGAGAAGGAAATCTGCTCGCGTAACCCATACAAAATTGATATTGGCGCTGTTTTGCATACCAGACCAAAAAACTTTCGTACTGTGGCTGGCGGTTTGACACCGGTGCAACGCGAATTGGTCTTTGATATCGATGCAACGGATTACGATGAGATCCGTAATTGCTGTTCCGGTGCAGAAATTTGCCCGAAGTGTTGGAAATTTATGGTGCTAGCCTGTCGTGTGCTTGATGCCGCATTGCGTGAAGACTTTGACTTTGAGCACATGCTGTGGATATTCTCCGGTCGTCGTGGTATCCATTGTTGGGTCTGCGATCATACGGCAAGACATTTGGATGCACGTGCTCGCGCTGCAGTCGCCGAGTACCTAAACATACTGACCTATACGAATAATGCGGCACGCGTCCAAATGGGAGATCGGACACATCATAGTTTGCGGCGTGCTTTGAAAATTGTGGAGCCCATGTTTGAGGAGATTGTGCTGGAGGATCAGAACCTGTTTGGCACACCCAAGGGCGTTAATAAGCTGCTGCAAATGGTCAGCGATGAGGGTGCACGCAACGATTTGGAGGCGTATCTACAAAAGACCCACGAGGATGGCACCCATTCAAAGCAAATCTGGGAGAGTTTTGTGCGCTATGCAAATTCAATGCGCACCAGCGCCGCCAATGCCTGGAGTCGAAAGCTAAAACACATTGTGGAGGAGGTGCAGCTGTGTCTGCTCTATCCACGTTTGGACATCAATGTAACCAAGGGCTTCAATCACTTGCTTAAGGCACCCTTCTGTATACATCCGTCAACGGGCAAGATTTGCATACCCTTCAGTGCCAGCGCTGTGGGCAAGTTTGATCCGATGACGGTTCCAACTATTGCCCAACTGCTGCAGGAGATTAATGCATATGATGACAAGACGAAAAGTTATATGGATGCACCCGAGGACAAGAGTCGCATTAAGGATTACAAGAAGACCAGCATGTTTAAGGGTGTTGTGGTATTCGAGGAATTTCTGCGTAAACTCGAGCGTAACTTTAAAATTAAATCCATGGATTTTTAATTCAGGTTTACAAATTATTTTTATACTCTATTTAAGGTCTTTAGAAATAAAACACAAAATTGGTATTCGATCTATTGAATCTTGTGTACAATCTTTAATGAGCATTAATTACAATTTGATGCTATAAACAAAATTCAAACAAAAACTTTGCATAATTGATTGAAGCTTCCGAATTTATTTGACACTCGTTTACGATAAGTATTAGGCTACCAACAATAAATAGACTAAATGTTTGAGTTCACATACAACGTAGTCGCACTAGAGGCACTATGTTACCATCCTTTTCTTTCCAGTCCACCTCCACCTCGAGTTGGAACAGGCCATCATCGATGGTTGGCGTCGTATCGGGCATTTGCGCCAAAATCTCACTTTGACCCGTGCGCAGCTTGAATGAGGCTGAGGCATCGGTGGCATCGCCCTCACCCGACTGAGGCAGCGAGACTTTGATCTTGGCTGGCAATATGCTACCTTTGCTGAGCACCAACTTGGCATTGGACTCATCGTTGCCATGCCAAATGAACAGATCATCCTCGACTAGAACACACTCATCGGCCTTATGCAGCTGTGAGTGCAGTGGATCCAGGAGAAAGACTGCCTGTCGTGCACAGCCAATGGCAACCACCTCGTCCGCAGAGTGACTGTTGTGCAACTTGGCATCCGGATACCGAGCTGCCAGCGCAGATTGCATTTTTGGTATTTGCATCGTAGCACCCAGCAGTACAATATGATCAATACACTTAAGCTCCGGATGATCCTTCTGTGCACGCTCCACACATTCACTGAGCTGCTGTATAAGCCCATTGATGACCGGCTGTATTAGGCTCTCGAAACGTGCGCGGGACATTTGCGCATTGAAATCGACGCCATCCATTAGGGAATCAATGTAGAGTTGCGTGGAGGGCAGTGTTGTCAGGATATGCTTGCAATTGGCGGCAGCAGTACGAATTTTGGCCAGCGAACGACGTGACTCGTGCGGATCCAGTTTGTATTTACGCTTGAACTCTTCGCAGATGAACTGCACCAGAGCTTCGGTAAACTGCTTTCCACCAATCGGGAACGGACCATATTTGGCCAGCTCAATCAGGTAGCCATTTTCGACGGCATACAGAACAAAGTCGCTGTAAAGTCCACCACATTTGATGGTTAGTACATGCTGACGCTGCGTCGATTGTTCCAGCTGTTCCTCGGCAATCTTATAGCAGAGTACTGCAGCTGTGGGTTCGGCAATGACTTGCGCCACCTGAAAGCCAGCGTCCTTTGCAGCATCCGAGAGTAGCTTAATTGATTGCGCTGGATAATAGCTAGGTATGGAGAGTACAGCAATGGGCGACTGTTCGCTATCCGTGTGATATTGTCGCGCTAGCTCGAGTTCGGCACGCAACAGCTCAACGGTCACTTCAAATGCGCTCATCTCTTTCGTTACTACTATATCATCTTGATCTTCACGATCGGCTGGCATTGTGTGTTCCATTCGAAAAGTAAAAGCCTCCTTGTCGTATTCACATGGCACCTCCTTCAGTGCACTCGTCAGTTTGTCCTCAGTAATTTCGGAGTCTGGCTGCAGCAGCTGAAAACTGTGCGCCACCGCCTGTTTGGGTCGTGTGGCCATCTTTTGTTTTGCCGTCAGGCCGCATTCCGTTTCAGAGTCGCCGTTCCACAGCAAACACGCTTGGGAGACGCGATCACCCTGCTTGTTGGCAATGACTTCAGCCTTGCCATCGGATCTTACGTAAGCGATGCACAGCGTGCTATTACCAATTTTAATGCCAAAACGCGGCCACATCTCTTTGCAATTCACAAATTTGTCTGACAAGACTGGAGTTTAGGTAAAAATTAAATATATATTACAAACGAAATGCAGCACGCGCACGTTTTTTTGTCAGACAGCGCGGTAATACTATCGCCCTTATCGATAGTTGTCAAAGCCACACAAGTATCGCAGTCGTGTCGCACAGTGCTGAGTAATTTCTATTTATGGATATCAATCAGGTGTGTGGACGCTGTAAGGGGATATGTATTCTTGTTGATCTAAGATAATAAAAACGCTCATTTATCGTTTTTAGTTTGACTAAAATTTTGTTTCAGATGAATAAAGGTTGATTTTAATTTTATTTTGTTTTTTACGGAATTGCCTATTTTTAAATTTTGTTTGCAAATTCTTTTGATTGCAAGATTGTTGCAACACTTATCCGTACATACGCTTACCAACACGGGAAAAATATGTAAACAAAAATCTATACATAGTACCGTAAAGAAAAAGAGGCAAACTATTGACCCCAAATACGACGACTACGACGACATTAGCGCCACCCTACAAACAGTAGTTTTTGTGTCAAGCAAACAACACACACGCACACTAATACATATGCAGTGCAATTGACGCCCCCCAAACAGACCCCCATCTGAAACGTTCCGATTCGTCATCGATTTAAGGCAAAAGCCAAACAATGGAGTGTAGGTGCAATGAAAATTAAAAAGAACTCTCATAATTGAAATTAAACAAAAATAGAAATACGGGTTTGTTTAAATACACGAAAATGCGAATTTCGTAAGCAGTGTGAAAATAAACGACCATAACACCAATTCGATGCTGTTTAAATACGCGTACAGCTCGGATTAAAGAAAAATCAACCTTGAACACATACGCACACTTTCAAACACACACACGTACACCCACTGCATAATGGATGATAATCTGAGTACGAAATCCTCGGAGTCTTCGATAACAACCAGTGGCGAATACGAGATTGTCACCGACAGCAATGTGGCAACACCGTTGGAACAGGTGGCTCCTCCGCCGCCAGAAGCCACAGTTGTTGAAAAAGTCTCCGAATCGCTAAGCGCACTTTCGCTTTCCCCAGTCGGTCCTGGTGGAGATCGTTCGCCAACACTGGACATGGCGCACAACCGCAACATGAGTGACATACAGCATGAAATGACAGATGCCTTGCGCGACCTAGACCTGGAGCGCAGCGCCCAAGCAACCAATATCGGTAAGTAACAAACGCAAAACTAAATTAACGAAAACTCAGCAATAGAATTCAGTGTGCGCAGTCAGTTGTTGTTTACCAAGCGCCAGCTGTACACATACATTGCGTTGCCTCCAAATTTGGATAGCTTGCGCCTTTTTAAAGCACACTTAAGTAAGCATAGTGCGCAATCTTATCGAACCGAATATTGCATATCTACCCCACACCTTTAGAATACCAATCGCAGTCATGGTAACAAAATAATAAACAAACAAAACATAGAAATTCAACTTACAATCTCATAAGAAATGTAAAATTATCGAATATGATATATTCCATAGAGTACATTGTCGTAATTTCCAATTAACATTTGCAGCTGTCGGCGATAAGACGCGTCAACAACAACAACAGCAGCAGCAGCAGCAGAAATCATTGACATTACCATTAGCTGGTCGCAAAACACAAACGGAAGCCGAAGGCGATACTGAGATGCGCTTCAAATGCAACTTATTCTCACCCAATAAAGTTGGTGATGAGTCGGAGGATGCCTCGATCTCGGAGCACAATCGTGTGGGTCAATCAGTTTTCTATGATTGCATCGATGCCAGTCCAGCGTGCATTGAGGAGAAACAGGATGCAATGAAGCCGGATAAATGCGATACCACCGATGAGGAGGGTAAGTTCTTTACAATTTACAGTTTACAAACTCTCTAAGCTGAGTCTATATCAGTTTCAGAGATTGATCAGGGTTGCACCATATTTGCGGGTGTAACCTATTTGGGCGCTGCCAATATCAATGCACCCAAATCTGAGACTGATGTGTATCGCATCATGAACGAACTTAATACCGGCTCCAAGTCCGTGGGTCTCAAGATTACCGTCAGCATACCCAACTGTTCCGATGGTCTGGTGGTGTAAGTATTTAGAAATATGTGCATATTATGTAAGATATTGATTATATTGAGCAAATATTACTACGATGCTGTGACTCACGATTTTATAATATGAATATTAGTTAAAGGCTTGCTTAATTTGATTATTTTACAGATTGCACGATGCGGAAAGTAACACGATTATAGCCACTTATGAAATATCGAGCATTATATTGTACTATCGTGGACCGGTGGATACCAGTGAGAATGGATGCTTTGCATTCACGTGGCTACATGGAGATGCTCTATTCCAATGCCATGTATTCCGTTGCCATATACCCGAGGCGGTGAATCAAGTGAGCGGTGAGTGTGTGCCTGGATTACCAATCGCAGATTGAATCATATTTAAATTTGTTGTGTTTTCTTCCATTTTCAGCCTGCTTCCAGAAGGCTTTTCAAACGTATGCGCCCAGCATGAGCTGCAGTCTTACTTCAGCCGTCGATATGGCCAACTCGGTGACATCAGACGTAAGCGGCAATCCGCTAAATACAGCTGGGTATGAATTTATAGTCTCGCTGGAGATACGCGAAAGGGTGGCAAAGAACGCATATGCAGCTGTTCCACGCGATCGCGGCTGCTTCAAGCTACGTGCCCACACGGACAAAGAGGTGTGCATCACCGTTAAGCAAACAGCATCAAATGTGCTCCAGCCACTGTATATTGACCGCTGCTTTGGCGTACTCGTTGCACCCGGCAAGCTTGTTGTGCAGAAGGATATGCATCTCATTGATATGCTTAACATGGGCTATGTGTCTACTCCGGGCGCTGCTAGCATAGAGCCAGATTCGGTGAGCGCCTGCTTGAGTCCATATACCATACGTGCAGAGTGGAAGTCACAGGACAAAGCATTCGAGCAATTCAATCTAGAAACGTCCAAAACCAATCTCACTGTTGCCGTCGATATTGTAATGCGTGGCATACAGGAACCCGTGCGTTTCGTCATCGAAACACCGGTAACAATTCAATCGGCCAGCGATATACGCATCATGGAACACTTTATGTCCAAGCGACCAATGACATTGCGCTTCTATTTGCATCTGAAGCGCACCGATGAACTTAGCTGGAAGGTGAACAGCATTGATCCATCTGAGGAGATCAACGAGCAGGCAAGCGGACAGCAAGGCTCCTCTTCGCTACTCAAGATGGGCATGAATAATTTATCGCGAATAGTACGCAGCTCGTCCATAGCCTCGATTGAGGATGATTGTCCCACGGATTATAGCAGTGATGGCGATGAGCCATTACTCAGCGGCACCGGTGAAGTGTCCAAGGAGTGCTCACAGGACACACTCGACGAATGGGCTCCCATTCTGCGCGAATGGGATAGTGAGAAGCGGCCCAAAAATCTGGCTGCCTTAGTGCGTCTGGGCGTACCAGAAGCACTGCGCGACATGATCTGGCAAAGATTGGCCAATGTGGAGCGGAAGGTGGAAATGAGTGACATGTACAAGGTTCTTATCACCAAAGTGAGTAATAATTCTTGTGGTTATGAGTTTTGTCGCTGGTGATTAATATTGCTTATTTATGTTTTAGGAAACCAAATGTGAGACAGTCATCCAACGCGATATACATCGCACATTTCCGGCGCACAAACGTTTCAAGGAGAGTGGTGGCTCTGGTCAAGATGCCTTGTTCAAGGTATCCAAAGCATATGCCGTCCATGACAGCGAGGTCGGCTATTGCCAGGGTCTCAGTTTCATTGCAGCCAGTCTACTTTTGCATGTGAGTTCAATTGATTTTCGTTTTGTAGCAAACTTTTATACAATTTTTACCACAGATGCCCGAGGAGGATGCCTTCTGTGTGCTCGTTTCTCTAATGTATGACTATGGATTGCGTGATCTCTACAAGGCTGGCTTTGAGGTGCTCTACTTGCGCCTCTATCAGCTGGAACGTCTCATCAAAGATCAGTTGCCAAGGCTGCATGAACATTTCACAGCCTGTGACATTGAGACGCACATGTATGCTTCGCAGTGGTTCCTCACACTCTATACGGCCCGTTTTCCGCTCTGCTTTGTATTTCATGTACTGGATGTATTCCTGCTGGACGGCTTGCCTGTTCTCTTTCAAGTGGCAATAACTTTATTATCTATCTGTGAGGCAGATTTGCGTCAACTCGATTTCGAGGGCATACTCAAGTATTTTAGGGTGACTTTGCCCAAAAAGTGTCGCAGCCCGAGTCAGGCACGCAAAGTCATGAAAATGGCATGCGATCGTAAGATTAAAAAGCTGAAGCAGTACGAGGAGGAGTTTCTACTTAAGAAACAGCACAGGGAACGGCTGGAGAAGGAGGCAAAGATCTATGAGAATCGTTTCGGCGAGGAACGACGTAAGCTGCAGTCAGAGATTGAATCGCTGTTGCAGCAACTGGCCATTGCCAATGAGCGTGCCGTGGACAGAGAAAAGAAGCACACAGGCATCATACAGGAATACAAACAGATTATACAACGTCAGGAGCAGGACATGAATACGCTCAACGAAACGTTGGGCAAGGTTATGGTAAGATATTATCTCTGTAATATATAGATAAACTGTTCTTAACCCTTTTTCCTTTGCAGCACACGGTTTCCAAATGTTCGCACTGTTTACAGCATATCGATGTAGGCAAAGACAATGAAAAGCAGGAGCAGTTAGAACCAGGCACTGCCAAGCGGCATTCTCATCCACTACACAATGCCAATGAGGGGCCACTGGGTCCATTAGATCCACTTAATGCCGCCTCGCAGCGCATACGCGAACTGGAGCTACAGTTGGCACAGGCCAAGTTAGCACAAGTCGAGGCCGAGTGCAAGAATCAGGATTTGAATCATCAGCTCAGCAATGCTCTAAGTGAGATGCAAACTAATCGCAACAGCTGGCAACCATGGCTCTCCAAGACCTTCAATTCGCTGCAGGAAAAGGTGACAACCCGCGCACAACGCGGTGATCATCCCGGTCCTACATTCCAGTCGTATATGAGCCAGTCGCCAGCCGCAGCGGTTAGCGAGGCGAGTTCCCCCAGCGCCAATCAGGTAACCTGACCGAAAAAAAAACAAAATCCAAACGCGAAGCAAACTGAAATCCCATGACAAAAACGCTGGAGCGTTAAACATTTTATTCTTTTAAGTTTCTCCCAGCATATTATCTTTATTTTATTATTATTGTTATTATTAAGTTTTCGTTTGGAGTATTATTCTAGAAAGTTGATTGCTAATGGCTTTACATTTTTGTTGTATTGAATACCCAAATTTAGCAACCCGCATTGCCATTAATATTTCTTTCTAAATTCCTTTACTCCAACTATTTAATCATACCTATTTATATGCGTCACACACACACACTCATTTTGAAGAATTTATAAACACATATACACACATACTCATACATACTGGACATACATGGACCTTACCTGCTGTTTACCTTGCTTTAGTCTTGTTTGTTTAATGATATTGATTAATGACCATTTATTGCTGATGCAAATAAAACTTTATACATAAATCACAAATACTCTCCTCCCTCTCTCCTAGGAGTACAAGACATTTGCATTTGCTTCTGTTGGCGGCTCCCCAAAGTTGCCGACTAAATTTCAGGCCACCAAACTAAGGAACAGCATCGATAGTTTGCGTAACATTGTTGTCCCGCTGGAGACGGGCAAATCGCTACTTGCGGAGAATCTAAAACAGCAGTTGCAATCGCAGCCATAGACATAATACATATATCTATGAACATGTAGGCCGATCTGGCTAGCAGGCAGTCCTACGCCTTTGGTATTATATACAATATCGTATTCGTCTATATATATATATATACATACTATATATACAAATGTAGTCTAAACACATATACTCGTATAATGTGCATTCCTTGGTTAAGATGTGAACATTTTTTTGGTTACTTTTTGCACTTAAACGCACCCACGCTTGTCAAACTGTAAGCAGTGCGTGCATGTATACAGTTTGACGCATACCGCATTAACTTAAAATGAATGATACGCTAAAACTTATACAATATACATACCTACATATAAACATACATACTATCTATATAAAATATCAAACAAAAATCCTAACTACTTGTACTTTTATTTATCATGAATAACGTTTATAACTTTAACATACGTATACTTAATTATTATAATATAGGGAATATAATAATTCAACTATCTTATATGTGTATATTAAGAATTAAGACCAGCTCCTGAACAGCATCACACCCGGCATAATACTATCGTTCCAATACCATCCTTTCATTCCATTCCATCTTCACCTTATATAAAAAACAAACGTTGTATGGTTTTCGCTTCCACTTCCGTATCCCTATGCATGTTTGCATAGATCAGTAAATCCGCCGATGAGCTACGTTGCCTAAGACGTTTCTTGCCCCCGTTGCCCGTACGAGTACTGCTAAAGGATCGACTCCTGACGCGACGTCTCTTGGGACGCTGGGAAACAGTACCAAAGCAAGACACCTGCTGCTCTGCCTCGCTATCGGTGTGACATGGTAGCAGATCCTGTTGAGACAACGTCATCTCCGAGTGTAGCGTATCCACGGAGCAATCACGGACATCATTGGTTATAGTCTGGCATTCACTATGCTCAGCTGGCGCAAGTCGAGCTCGCTTGTCCACGCTGTAGCTGGAGGAATCCCGAGAGAGTTCGGAGCCAAAGTTGCTGCTGCTGCGGTCATGCGGCATATTGGTGCCATAGCTAAGGAAATCCGGATACGGCAGATGCAGCTCGTGTGCAGTAAAAGCCTCGGGTGAGGAGAAGGTATGACGCAATCGCTGAACACGACAACGTTGTCCATATGGCGTCTGTTGCACCACCAGCCAGGATCGCTTCAGATACGTATGCTCGGTGCAGTTGCTGCTCAGGTTCTGATTATGCAGGGGAGCTGGTGTGTTGCTGACCAGGCTGCCCGATGTGTTGCTGCTGCTCTTGGGCAGTCCTAGAGTGAGTGATATATTGAGTGAATTGTCGCGAAAGGCGTCGGTGCAATCGTCCGCCGTGCTGCCTGGCGTCGTCGACTGAGCCGTTCCAGCGGCTGTGGATAGTTCACGCCCAGTGGAAAACGTTGCCGGGCACGCCGGAAGCCCCATGGTGCTGCCGGAGGCGCCGACGCCCCCGCCTGGGAGCGATGTTGCCGACCCAGACGCGCTTGTAGCGCCTGCAAATGAGATTCTGTGGGTAAATTAGCAAATGCAGGGGGCGGGATAAGGATTGGGAGCACAACTCAACCTTACCACATATGGCTGTAGCCATCAGCATGCGTTGCGCTGCATCCTGTGAGGTATCTGTGGAGGCGACAGCTCGGGTCATTGCTGCCGCAGAGGTGCTGGGCTGTTCCAAATCCAAGCTGCCGCTACGATGCAATGGCACCATCGATTGCATGGTGCAGTTGCTCGGTGCACGAGTGCAACCACGTTCCCGTTCCCGCTCTCTTTGCCGCTGACGTTGTCTACGCTGGCGACGTGGTTCGCGGAGCTCCTGTTGCATGCCCACCTTGATGACCTCCTCGTAGTCTGGTGGTGCCTCATAGCTGGGCGGTTCGTCGGGGGTGCGTTCCTCATCCTGGCGATCCAACAGCTCACTGATTGTCTGCAAGTGACTCTGGAGTTCACGTTGATGACGCGCCCGGACACCCATGCGATAGAGAATGACCATCCAGCCGGAGAGGACACCGAAGATGCCCAAAGTACTGATGATAAAAATGCCCGTGGCTGTCTTTAGATCCGGATACTGATCAATCTTGGGAAAGTAGTAGTTGGGCTTGTGTGAATACCAGCGACGATCATGATGCAAATGCGCCCAATCCTCTTCACACGAATCCGGCTCATCGCTGCCGTCGCCACAATGATCGAACCCATCGCAATGCAATCTAATCGAAATGCAATGATTGTTTCCACACAAAAACTCCGAACCAATATAGCAATCTACAACGGAAAAATCAGAGATCAGAGAGATTTAATAGGGTCTTAACTCCATCGAAATGCTTACTCAAATAGTTGAAGACGCTGTACACAATGGCCAGTTTGGAGGACATGCCAAAGACCCCTCTCAAACGTATGTAGTAACCCGTTAGTATGGGCGCAATATGATTTTCCTTGCTTAATCCATTATGCGGCCACATAACATTCTCAATCTCGGTTGCTTCTGAGGTGGTGCCCTGTCTAATTGTCAGCTCCGATCTTGCTGCCATGCCATAAAAATCATCGACACGCAACGAAATGTGTGTCTTCATCATCATATAGTTATTTCCGGGCTTTATAATCCAGATGCAGTCAAACAATCTCACATCTGTGGTGTTTTCAATCATGTTCATCATAGTGATAGCACCACCAGGTCCGGTGACCATGCCACCACAATCTGCAAAAGGGAAGTCCTTGATATATTCTTTGTCTTTATTTACAACCCATTATTCCTTAAAACTATTCCCAATTAACCACATAACATTCCCTCGATTATCAGTGCCAATTATTCCTTAAAGCTTTTTCCCATTTACCACATAGCATTCCTAAAATATCTTGGTTATCTGTTCCTCGTACTAGTTATATATCCAAAAGTGTTTGATGTTTTGCCGCTCTTATGACATTACCTAAGCTCCATTTATCTCACCTACCCCAACATTATTGATTGTGCTTACAAAACTAGACTATGCCAAAGCAGACAATCGCGCCTGTTTCTTACTTAAGTTTCCACTTAAATGCTTTGCCATGACATTGAAATTTATACAACAACAAGCACCACCCCCAATCAATATGACAATTGCAGACCCTCAAGTGCTTGGGCCTCCCCCTTGCTACTTACCCGTATATGGTACCAGTCGTTCGTCCTTTAGCTGCTTGGATGAGACAAAACTGACCTCGGCCCGGAAACCAACACCCGATGCGGAATTGCCGCGAAATTGCAGCAGCAACGATTTTCCACTGCTTACGGTAATGGGTGGACGGAAGTGTTCTCCGGTATAGGAATCGAGCATTTGGCCATTCGAATCGAAGATCTCCAGTGTTGAGGATAGACCCAATTGAAAGTCCGTAAAGTCTAGACGCACCTGACAATTGTCAGCTTCGCAAGTGAGTATGTGCTCGATGCCATAATCCCTTGGGTATGCCATAGGGAAATACGGCGTTGATATAATCTGTGGCAAGTACTTTACATTCCCGTTGCCAACGATAGATTGCTTAGGTGAACCGCTGACAATCTTAACATTTCCTGTAAAATAATCATTTAAAGGTCACTTTTCCTTTCATCAAGGACTCGGGAAATTCTAAAACTTACGCTCTGAGAAGTACTGCAGGGAAAACACATGTGCATTGGTGGCCCTGTAAAAGAACTTAAGCTGCAACGTGCGGGTCTTGCTGCGGAAAACTTTGCCATCGCCACAAAACTCCTGACCCGATATTGTTGTATCATAGGGTGGCTCCGAAAACTGTATATGCTCACAGGGACACATATTGGACTTGCCGCCGGTATTGCTGCAGCTCTTGGAAAAATTGGCATGCGTGAAGGTCACACGGATGACACACTCGGCACAGGTGACCAGCTCCAGATTGCACTGATACCACACATCTCCGGCAGCCAATTCGTTCTTAAGGATCAGTGGCGAGCTCTGCGGGGTTTAGGAATTAGGAAAAAGAAGAACACCTTTTCCTTGTGATTCAACTCACACGATATGCAGTGGTGCTAACATTTCGAGCATGCAGCTCGCCACGTTCGCCCAGCTCTAGAAAATGTCGCCTGCCATTCCAGTGATTGCATATATCAAAATCTCGATAGCTATTCGCAGGATATGCTTGGCCAGGCCAACTGACTAAGGCCAGCACATAGGCCACAAAGTAGCCATAGCCCACTGCTTTGGCTAGCATTGCACGTTGTTCCTGAGCTGTTTGACTGTCCGTTTCTACTGTTCGACGGATGCGTTGTACACAAGCGTTGACTCAAGACTGCCACAAATCCAATAAGCTGTGCAGCTCAAGAGCTCGAAACAGAAGCCGCATAAGTGACCTATCTACATAGTATAATACTAATACTACTAACATACTAATATATAACAATAGACGAACAACGTTTTCAGGTTAAAGACCTCACTTTGACCAATAAAGTAATTGCTCGGAAGATAGGAATTGCCAGAAAATAGAATGAAACTGAATTTGAACTAACTTAAATCAATATCATATTAAACTTAGGAAAGCATTACAAAATTCATAGGTTAGTGGTATAAAAATATTTTTATTTAAAAAAAGTTTTCCGTTTTACATGTTAGAGGGGCGAAATTTAACGTGTTAAAATGCCGTAATGGATGATGGGTCTCGCAGAGACAATGGACATGGAAACGAATGAGTAAAGACGAGCCAAAAGCGATGAAGCGCACCTTATAGATGCACTTGCACACTTTTACATATACACACAGAGTTCTACGTACAAGCAAAGGACACTCAAACGAGAGAGGACCTAAATATGTGAGGCCTGCTGCTTGGAGGGCTTGGCGAGTGCGTTTTGCAGGTTCTTGGCCAGTGTGTCCATGAACTCAAATGTCTCCTGATAGTCCTTGCGCTCGACAGCAGCCATGCTGCCCTTGATGCAAATGGCCAGATCCTTGGTCATCGCACCACCTTCGATGGTGTCGATGCACACCTGTTCGAGCGTCTCAGCAAACTGCTTCAGTGGTTCGTTGTTGTCCAACTTGGCGCGATGCAACAGACCACGGGTCCAGGCAAAGATCGAAGCAATGGGATTGGTCGATGTCTCCTTGCCCTGCTGATAGAAACGGAAGTGACGTGTCACTGTACCGTGAGCAGCCTCAGCCTCAACAGTCTTGCCATCGGGGCACAGTAGCACCGAGGTCATCAGACCCAGTGAGCCATAGCCTTGAGCAACGGAATCGGATTGCACATCACCGTCGTAGTTCTTGCAGGCCCAGACGAAGCCACCCTCGGATTTCATGGCATAGGCGACCATATCATCGATTAGGCGATGCTCATACCAGATGCTGGCAGCTTCGTACTGCTTCTTGTACTCCTTGTTGTAGATATCCTCAAAGATGTCCTTGAAGCGACCATCGTAACGCTTAAGAATGGTGTTCTTGGTGCTCATGTACAGTGGCATCTTGCGATCCAGAGCATACTTGAACGATGCATGGGCAAAGTCCACAATGGACTCATCTGTGTTGAACATGCCGAGAGCGACACCTGGACCCTTGAAGTCATTGATGACCTCCTCAATGACCTTGCCATCGTTGCCCTTCCAGGTCATGGTCAGTTTGCCGGGACCGGGAACAACATAATCAACAGCCTTATACTGATCGGCATGGGCGTGACGTCCAATGACGATGGGTTTCTGCCAGCCGGTGACCAGGCGGGGCACATTCTTGCAAATGATTGCCTCACGGAACACTGTGCCGCCAAGAATGTTACGAATGGTGCCATTTGGTGATTTCCACATCTTCTTCAGATTGAACTCCTCCACACGCTTCTCATCGGGAGTAATTGTGGCACACTTGATGCCCACATTGTACTTCTTAATAGCCTCGGCGCACTCAACGGTAACCTTGTCCTCAGTCTTGTCACGGTGCTCCATGCCCAGATCGAATGTGTGCAGCTCAATGTCCAGGAAGGGCAAGATCAACTTGTCCTTGATGGACTGCCAGATAATGCGGGTCATCTCATCTCCGAGCACATCGACAACGGGTCCAGCGCGTATCTTTTGGGCCATCTGGGAAGCACAAATCGAACTCTGGGTGTTAAAACAGTATTTTATTTATATATGCATTTATGATAAATCTTCAAAATGGGTGTCACCTCGCTACAACCATCCATAACGAATATAGAATATTATCTTTATCTCTAACAAAAATAATTTTTAGCTTTTTGAAAATATTTTTACTCTCAATCAACGCAACAGTGAACTTTGTTCGCAGATAGATATGAGCTTTTTAAAACTACAAACTATTGAAATAAATCTACATGACACTAAACCCCCTCTTACCCTTTGGGAACAGAGTATAAAAATCACATACCGCTGCAGAGACGCCAAAATTTGCTTTAAATGCGGCGCGCAGATACAAAGTCTGTGGCTGCCTGGCCATGTTGAGGGTGCGGCGTATGGCAAACATGTTGCAATCTTCACTTTTAATAAATACACGTTAAATTTTCTTTGTTTTCCTTAACAGTTAGCAGAAAACTGAGCGAAAGTATTGTCTACGCTACGCTTGCTACCACTCGACTGATAACCGTAAACTAAGAGCACCGTTAGTCGCTTAATAATCTCAAATGCACTAATTACAAATCCGTTGCGCAATCGCTGTTATCACAGTTATACACTACAATATATCCCGTTATCAGTTTAGATTGAATATATTTCACTTTTAATTTGTTGCTGCAACTAACATATGTATGATACTAAATTTTTTACTAATTGTAAGCGAGAGAATAATAATACAAGTATGCCCCAGTTTGTAATCGTTATCGCATATGCCGGCAGCACAACAAAAAAGCATATGTCAATCAACTTTTTATTGTGCAGCCTTTGCGTTATTATCACTCTCAGTAGTTTCCTCTCTGTGCTTTTTTTCGTATGTTGCGTGTGCTAAACTTTTCCACTACAGAGAGTGATTTTCGTCACAAGTTCAGGGCCACACTTATTTAACAGCTTAATTGATAACTGATATGTACGATCTGTATCGATAACGATATCTGACACTTTGACATTCAGCCTAGTGTTGTATAATGTTGAACTTTGAATTACGCGCCAAAGTGTCTACAATTCTATTGGAAAGTACTTTAAGTATTTGCTTTATTAATTTTAAAGCCAAACTGCATGCTAATTAACATTTATTTTCGCTTTAGTCTAATAAGCCTGCTACGCTAATTACTTGGATACTCTCACATCGTTTGCATGCAAAGTTCGTCTATTGAAAAATCACGCCATATCCACGCCCAAACTAAAGGAGAGAACAAAAGTAGTTGCCCAAAAATATTTGTCGACGCTTTCACCATATATGTTTTTTCTTACAGAAGCTTTAACTATACTTATTGTACGTCCTATACTTTATCAGCAAGAAATAGTCGAATCTACTGATAAGATTTGGCATTGCACAGATATTGTAGAACGTGTGAATATTACAATGATATTGCTCGAACAATCTAGTGTCTAATTAAATAATGACTATGCATATGTTGAATTCAAGATTAAACTTTGAACGCTGGCCATAGAAAACTTTCAAGACACAGGTGCCCAAAGCTATTCAATTGGCGACGTGTAAATAAATCTCTCTCGCACTCTCTTGTTTGCACTTGCTCTCTTTCGTCATCTTTGAATAGCCGGTCAGACAAACCGGCTGTGCTTTTAGAAAAAAAAAAAAAAACAAAATAAACAAGCAGATAAATTGCATATAAATTGAATATGTGTGTGTGTGTGTGTGTTAGCATACATATAACATGTATACAACCAAACATGTGTCGTACATAGTAGCTTTGTATATGTGTTTTCCGATTTTTTTTACGCTGGCGAAAGTTCAAAAACGCACAGAAAAAGAGACTAGGCAACGAAAGCCTTTGGGAAGACTAGAGGTTATTCAAAGCTTAAACAAACGTGAATTATTCATTAAAACACACCTCCCAAATCGAGGGCTATATTTACATATGGAATTCTTATATACTAGACGTATTTAACAATTTCAATTTGCAATTACCGCAAGTCAGCATTATAAGTGTGTTAAGTATTATTATTTTGTCATGAGTTACATTTGACTTGATCACTAAATTCAAAATTCTAAATTGACATTAAATAAACTTCGTTTATCAGCAAACTTAATACTTTACTTACCTTGTAAAGTTTTAAATTTAATTGCCGGTTGTCTAAAACGAACACTGGATTTATATTTTATAATTCTTTGCAGACGGCAAGATGGCGTACCACTCCCAGTCGGACACAACGTAGAACTGATTGGAAACGAAAACAATGGAGGGAAGAAATGGTCTGACTGTGTGCGCGTGTATAAAGATAAGCCTCTAGATAAATACAAGTTGGGTGACCAGCTGTTTCGTTTTCGCTTAAAAGCTTTCGCAGCATGGCAACTCAGTCCGCTAAGCTTTTGGTTTGAAGCTGTGAAGACACTGAGTCTTGTACCATTCAGCTTTATATCGAGGAAACATATCCGTTATAAATATAACATTTTTGAATTACAATTTTTGTTATTATCTTATTTGAATGTTTACCGCCAATTAAAAGTAATAATATTGTAAACATGAAAGTAATTTGACCCCCTCAATTGATTTGAGCATAAAATCATACTTATATATGTAGTAAAAGTGAAATTTTGTCTACGCTAATAAAAATACAAAACTGTACCAAAAAGTCATAAGCGTTTTTAATTGCATTTTTGATGTGCGAAAGTGAAGTTTTATGTCTTGTGTAGTTAAGACGCATGAAAACGCAACCATAAACATAACATACACAAAATGCAATAATATTAATGAGCAAGTGACATCTATTATGTTATTTATGCTATATTCAAAATCCAATAAATTCTACTAAAAGGTCAAATAAGTATTTTATGTACAGTAGATATGTATTAGCATATTGCGTGGGTTTGGATGAATGAATGAAGAAGCTGGAAGAAAACAAGAAAGAAAGCTGGACAAATTTTAAGTCTTCAGCACTTACAGTATCCAAAATTACTATATAAACTCAAGTGATCTCGATATAGTATCGCAGAGATGTTGCCTTCTATCTGTTACATACTTTTGCACTGAACTCTTATACCCATTTCTTTATGGGCTTAGGGCATTAAAATTGGTATAGGCAAAGTTGTTTAATTGGTCGCGTAGCTTGTGCCGCTTTCTTTTGTACAATTAGATAATCGCTTAACAAATAAAAAAACATAATAAACATAAAAATACAAGACTAGATGTGTTATATAATCTAATTATAACAAGCTTTAATCGAAACCAAACCAAACCAAGCATTAAATAACAAATTTAAAATAAGAAATTCAAGTTATTGTACTTAAAGCGCGTGCCAGCGAAACTTTTCAGTGTCTTTCTGGCCAAGAGTGACAATTTGACAAGCTCGGAGCTGGACGCCATTAGCCATGTCAATGAACGTGAAATGAACGCGTCCGGCACTAGTTACCAAGTACACACTCACACACACACACACATGCATGCATCTGGCCATAAAAGTGCGTGCCTTGTTTAAACAATATTTTAATGTCATTTGATTGTTATGTAAAAAACGAAAAGTGGAAAGAAAAAAAAACGTAAACTAAAAAAAAGTAAACTAATTTTAATTTCTGCTCAGCGACACTTAAAAGAAAAGTAAAAGCAGCTAAAATCTACCTACTATTGGCTAAAAATAGTTTGCTTTGGTTTTGTTTGGTTTTCGTTTTAGCATTTTGAAAGTGAAGAAGCTGAAAAACAATTTGCATAAATAAACCCCCCAAAAATGCTTGTAAAACATTTTAAGCATCTTTTGTTTCTTCTTATTGTTGTTGTATGTATTTAGATACTTTAGTTGTTGTTGTTGGTATGTCACACACACACACATACACGTGGCGATATTGACTTTGACTTTTCACTTGTTACACATACGCCCCATTGAGCGCTGCAAATTCAGCATAATGAATTATTTTTCACCTCAACTTTTCAAAATGAGTTTTTTGGTTTTTTGTTGAAGTGTCTGCTGCTGCACGCCTGCAATAATAAATTACTTCCTGGGCAACATTCCCCAGCAGCAGCAGTTCTCGACACACAACAACTTGCAACAGCTAAGCAACAGCAACAAAAATATTACTATTAATTATATTGAATGGAGAAAGTCAATTTCGTCAAAGTGGCCCGGCGTCAGCTCGTGTGGCTTTTGTGCGCCATTTCTAAAGACGCAGCAGCAGCATCAACAACAGCAACAACAGCAGCTGTCAGTTTGTCAGTTCGTCATTCACTCAATCAGTCAGTCAGTTAGTCAGTTAGTCGGCCAGTTTCCATTTCAACTTGGCTTTCAATGCAGTCAGAGCTTATCTTTGTGGAGCGTCGTCTTCGTCTTCATCGTCTTCGTCACATTCTTTTCAATCTCAGTTTGCGGCTGCTCTCCGTTTACACTTGATATTTTAATCGTATTGCTGATCATGTGGCATGTGCGGCACACATATAGACACAAACGTATATATTTTTTATTTTCTTCTTACATTTTATCTCATTTCACCAAATCTGTACAAATGCAAATGATGTGCGTCAGCGCAGAATGCGATGCTCTCATTATTTCGAATACCCTGTAAAATGGAAATTAATGTCTATAGATGATATTAAAGCAATGATAAACTGCTTTTTGCTTTAATAATCTTTTTTCATAGTTATATAAAAGTTTTTGAAGCCCAAAAAGCCTACTTACAGGGTATTCGTAAGTCACCTAAATCACTCTAATATTATATTTGGCTTTAAGTTATTTATTAAGAGCTTGTTTTCGACCTTACACCAACAATAACAGTTCCGAAACACAAGTTCGATTTGATTATGTTTACAGTTATGTCGTGTTTTTTTTAGTGTTTATGCAAATTTATTCAAAGCTCAACGAAACACACAACATGAGTGTATGTAAGTGTGTGTGTGTGTGAGTGTGTTTTTCTATTTGGGATTTGTGGGTTTGGGGGCTACCGATTCACTTATTTGATTGGTCTTTAATTTGTTGCTTGTTTAACATTGTGTTTGGGCTTTTGTAACTGTTAAGCTTTCGTGGAGGTCCAGCTGTCGATCGAAGAGAGCAATAACAGTGAAAGGCATTGCCAGTAAGAAGAAAAGGATTTTTGTAGGGAAATTATTAGCCTGTGAAACTTAGGGAAATTGGTGTAAAACTTTACTAAAAGAAGTGTCACAAAAAGTGAGAGTATATCGTTTAATGCCTAATAACTTTAATAGAGTGATCTATATATATTGTGCGCTCTTGGCAATAAGCACCGACATGCGTTCGACTCGTGTTTGTTCAAATAGCCGATTGGGTGACAAACGCTGCTTAGCGATATTTTTGCTTTCCAAAAAGCAATATGCAAAAACGAAAGCCAAGCCAAGAGTCAAAACCAGCAGCAGCAACAACAACAATAACATTTGCGTACGTTTTTCAAAGTAATGAAGTGCAACAGCAGCAGTAGCAGCAGAGGCAGCAAAATGTCGCCATAATTGTTGCCAACTGACTTTGTTGCATACCAAATGTCTACTGGGTCAATGTATCTTTGTTGGCCCAAACCCCAAGCCCAGACCAAGCCCCAATCCAATGCCCACAAACACACACACAAACACACATACGCATCCCCAGCCTCATGTGAAAAAAATCATTAATGCGCTCTCTTGCAGCTCACCAAATTGCTTGGCCATGTTGTTGCTGGCGGCTTTCACATGCTGCACCACACAAACCTTCATACAACAACAACAACAGCAACAGGTAGCCAGACCAAAAGCCAAAACCAAACCAAGCTGGCCAACTCTAACCGGCTATTGCCTCTATTGTTGTGTCAGCTTAATATGGCCAATAGCCAAATATTAATTCCTGTTGCCTTCATCTGTTTATATGCAAATTAACCTTTATTTTTTGTTTAACGTCCTTTTTTTTTTGTTTTTTTTTGAAAAGTAATTCTAGTGCAACTTGCCGCGGAAATGTTAAAAGTCAAATGTGAATTGCTTAAAAAGAATTGAATATTCTATTTGCTCTCTCTTTGTTTTGTTTGTTTGTTGTTGTTGTTGCCTTCGGCAGGTCTGTGCGGAAATAGTGAGTGACAAGTAACAAGCGAATAGTTGATTACGGGTAACCAGTTTCGAGTCTTTACTGAACTTGACATTAGAATTAGGTACGCAATGCGTTACTGAAAGGAGGAAAAAAGTGAAGAGATTTGTGATAAGATTTAAGCTTTTGATAGCAATGAAGAAAATATGTTCAAGTCGGTTAAGTTTCATTGAAGTTAAGGGAAACAAATATACTAAAAACATTTTTGTTAATTAAATTATTATGATTTGTGATAAGATTCCAGTTTTTGATAAAGTATATAGAATAGATATACTGCTAAAGAAAGTATTCAAGTTTAAGTCGGTTAAGTTTCATTGAAGTTAACGAAAAAAAATATACTAAAAACATTTTTTGCTTAAATTATTATGATTTGTAATAAGATTTAAGCTTTTGATAGCAACAAAGAAAAGAAGTTCAAGTCGGTTAGATTTCACTGAAGTTAATCTAAACAAAATATACTAAAAAATATACTAAAAACATTTTTTGTTTAAATTATTATGATTTGTGATAAGATTCAAGCTTCTGATGGCAATGAAGAATCGATTTAAAAAATTCAAGTCTGTGAAGTTTCATTGAAGTTAACGAAAAAAAATATACTAAACAATATACTATAATATTTGTTGTTGTAAATTATACATGATATTAGCACAACAACCAATTAGCCTCATCAAAAATGTCCATTCAAAGCTTTTTTTTCTTTTTTTTTGGCTTGCTATAAAACTTAATCAATAACTAACATAAGTTGAAATCAGATTCCCACAGCAGACACACACACACACATATATGCCAAACTATAAAACGCAAATGAATTGGAAATCTAGTCATCAAATGTCAAGATATTATATTTTTTCTCTTCTCATGTTTCCCATGCAATCATCATTCCATTTCTCACAAAGCAAAATGCGAATTATTGCCTTGAAATTAAAAAAATAAAAAACATCTTTCTTTTTGGCACAGTTGGAAAATTAAATGGTAATCATGCGGTTTTCAATATTCCCAGCATAAAATCAATAAAATTTAGATGCCTTTCCATTGATATACAGTGAAATGTAATCAGAACTCTGTCATTAAACAAATGGAACTATATTTTTTATTGTTTTCTTTTCTTTTAACTTTTTTTTTGGGGTCGACTCTCTGCCTGACACGCATTTAATTGATTTGTTTCGTAACCGAAATTAGGTAATTCCGTAAAGCATTTAAACGTTTAAATCTTCTTCTTCTTCTGCTTCTTCTTCTTGTGGCAACTTCCGACCACGACGGCAACGGCGACGACGACGACGACGACGACTCCAGCATCATCGCTTGGGGCACTTTCAATGTAATTTTCTACAATTTTTACAGAGTGGAACCACACGTGAAAGTTCATAAACGAAAGCAAAAATGTAAAAAATCACACACACAACTGTAACAACAACAACATGTGGTACACGTGTGTGTTTGTGTGTGTGTGCGTTTTGTATCTTTCATTGTCATTAAACAAAATGAAGCAGAACAGCGGCGTCGTCAGGCTATGAAAGGCTTTTAGATGAGTAGCATCAAATGTATGTGTGCGAGTGTGTGTGTGAGAGGTGGAGGGGGAGGGGTCTCACACATGGTGAATGTGACGATGTGATCATTAAATGCCAAAAAATGCCAAGCAGTTAGAGAGTCCAAGCCAAAACAGTTGAGAGCCCGAAATTATGGCCAAAAAGGCAAAACTAAAACTGTTCACATTTGGTTTCACTATCATTTGTATGATTGAGTGTGTGTGTGCGAGTGTGTGTGTGTGCATTAAAAGTGAAAACAGTGTAAAAAGTCATCACACAATATATAGAAATGTTAAGCTGAAGCTGAAGATGAAGCAGGGAATACAAATTGCGTATACGTAATTCTTAATTGATCATTTAAACGTTTTTCTGCTTCAGCTTCAGCTGCCGTTGAACACATTTACATAAGTTAATAATAGAGATGCTTGTTATAAGTTAAGGCTTATGCTAATTTGGGCTACCTCATTTAGAAGGATTATGACAGGCGTTCGCCCCTTTGTGTAGAGATTTAAGTAAAAGTTATGTAGATTTTTTTTCTTGTGATGTTAGCTAATGTTAATGATTAGAGTTATGATCTGATTTAAGCAGCTGCAGATGAGCTAAGCTAGTGAAGGTATTTTGGCACTTAAGTCGTTGGAAAGTGAAGACAAATTGATATTTTTGTTTATATATATCTAAGCAAAAGAGAGTGTTATATATATTTTTGTTTTGGCAAATAAATAAATCAAGATTTTTATTATGATTTTCTGAACGAGCCACACAATTTATCATTCCGACTTTCAGCTGGTTGCGAAAATATATAAAAACTACTCTCATTAGACCGCAAATGTTTTGTCAATGTTAAACGGGTCTCGTTCGGTATTGCCTTCTTTTTCATTTGTTGTAAGTAACACCTTGGATCATTGAAGTCAAACAAGTGAAAGTGACCAAAAAAATGAAAAAACCAAAAAAAAACAACATTCAATTTTCTGTAATTTTGCTATCAATTAACAAAGCGCATACACTCTCTCACACACATGTATTGTATGAATGAATAAGCGAGACGAAGCACCTTTTAGAAGATTAATTGCTTGTACAGTCAACACTCGCTGTCGGTGATCGTTAGCACATCATTACGCGTGCGGAGTTGAAGTACGAGGTTCAAACCAAGCGTGTGTGCCAAACAAATTGTCGACTCCCCCTCAGGGGGCGAAACGTGTTAACAGAGTGTTGAGAATGGCAAGAAACGTTTAACAATCATTAATTTTGTATATGATAATAACTAATATAATATTAACTAAATTTCATTATATTAGAGATATTTCTTGTAAAATTCCCAAAGAAGTGCTTTGATAAAGGATTTTTTTGTGCTTTGCTAAATAATTACCCTTAAAAGGGATATTTTGTGTAGAATTGCCCAGTAAAGGAAAGGGATAACTATGGATAAGATAAATGAATAATGTAATTGAATAAATGATATTTTCACCAAAAAGGCTAACTAGAAGATCAATCCTATCAATTATATACCAAATATTTTAATGATCATCAGATTTTACTTTGGATCAGATTACAGAGCATCTGTCAGTTAGGATCATTAGCACGTTCTCAGTTGCATTTCAGCTTGCTGCAAAATCTGAAAATGCTGCCAGACAGTGTTAAAAGAAAGAAAGAAGAAAAAAAAGCATCGCTGCTCTCCATTGACCTCGTGCACGATGAGCTTTCAAAAATGAAAAACGAAATGAGAAAAAAAAACTATACGCCAGAGCCAACAATGGGGCAAGGTAGAAGAAGCCTGGCTTTTGCAGCCTCTGGGATTTGCAGTTGAGTTGAGTTTTGGCTAAGTAAAGCCGGCAAAAAAAAAGAAGAAAAAAACCGAACGGTATCCAGCACAAAACAGATCTGAATCTCATGCTGCGTAAGCGACGATGAAAGTGCTGCCTGCCTCAGTTGTCTCTGCCTCTGTCTCAGCTGCCTCTGCCTCTGCCTCAGTTGCCTGCCTGACTGAATACTGCCTGCCACAGACAGAGTGAAGTTGTTGCTGTTGTTGTTGTTGCTGTTGGGTCTCCCATTTCTCCTTGGGTCCATGATAGTAGTGTAGTCAAATGATGTTTGGCATTTACTTACTTTACCTTTTTTTTTTTTGGTACGTTTTGGTAAATGGCAAATGTGTCCGCCGCAATGCGCATAATAAAAACGAAACGAAAAGCGTGTAAAAACACAAAGCACAAAGCACAAAAATCAATTGGAAATTTTACTTTCGACGACAAGCAGCAAAAAAAGTAAAAATAGAATTGCCCTTTTCAGCAGAAGTACATGGACTTCAAGATGCCCTGTAATCATCTCATATCTTTCTTCAGTTTTCGAGCGTGTAACATACCACCTTCAACTCATTACAGGGTATCCCTACATATATATAATAATAATTTGAGAGGCGGAAGATTCGACGAGACGAACTGAAAAGCCCGAAACTTATAATGTTCACATTTGTCGACTATTTGCGTGCTGTCATTAAACTATAATTAAATTTCTTTTCTTTTGATTTTCACCCTGTAACTACAAAGTCATCCTCCTCCATCCATATTTTGCCATGCCATGAAGGGTTTACCCAAAAAAATCAACAAAAAACAAAAAAAAATCACTTCACGCCTGTCACGGCCTCAACGGAATTTTTGTATTTCTTTGTTTTTATTATCTGCTTTTGTGATTTTTTTGTTTTTGTTTTTTTTTTTTGGTTTTGACAAGAAGATTTTTTGCACATCACCACAAAAGTTGGCGAAATTTGAGTTCAACTAATTGTTTTAGACATTAATTGAAATTTGATTTGTTGAAAGAAATATTTGTCTAAAAGTTGGTAAACTTTGACTTTATTCAAACTGAAGCTTTTTCTGAAACTGCAAGTTTCTTGTTGATGAACATTTCTTTGATTTGATTACTTGCTGAACTTTTATTCCTTATTTTTCAATACATAATCTTAAAAGGATTTTATCAAGGATTCCATTTTCATGTAGATGTGTATTTATCGCTAAAGTCAATCTACATCTTCAACTTAATACAAATCTTTAAAAAGAGTTCCTCAACTTTGACTTTATTCAATGTCTGAAACTGAAAGCTTCTTGTTTCTGAACATTTCTTTTAAGTGATTACTTACTGAACTAAATTTTCAGATTTTTCAATACATTATCTTATCAAAGATTCCTTTTTTTGCTTTCCATTCATCTAGATGTATACTTTATCGCTTAAACCAATCTACATCTTCAACTAAAACAAATCCTTAAAACGAGTTTCAATCTTCCCTATAGAATCTTTCTCAAAATACTTACATGCAAAGTTCTTCAGATTCTCCCCCAAGCTTATCATAGATTTTCCTCCCTCTCTTTCTCTTTCTCTCTCTCTAACTAAAAATTTGACATTGTTCTTTATATAATCTTCACATAACAAGTTCGCTAGATTCTCCCTCAAGCTTATCATAGATTTTCATATTTTCTTTTCCCTCTCTCTCTGTTCACATTTGACATTGTTCTTGTTAAATGCGTGGGCATTTTGGCAGCTGCTACATTTGGTTGCAGCATTGCATTTGCAGCATTGCAGCAGAAAACGCTAATGAATTTATGAGCTTTCGCTGGGTCCAGGCATAAATGTTGGTTGTTTTGTATATGTATTTGTGACATGACTGCTTTGAGCAGGCTTGCCGCCTGGAGGCAAGCAACCAGCCACATGTTGCAGATGTGAAGACCCACCCAGTGGCTGCTGCTGCCGCTGCTGTTGCTGCTTGTACTAGTAGCTTGTGGTGCATGTTGTGGTTGCACATTTCAGCTGCACAACAACGTTTCAATGCCTCTTTGTTGTGGTTCAGTTTGGTTTGGTTTGGTTTGGCTTGGTTTGGCTTGGTTTTAGTTTTTGTGTTTTTTTTTTGGGTTCGGTTGTGCCCAGAGTCTCTCTAGACCAGAGTGGTTCGGTGGATGGTTCTGGTGCATGTCAGGCGACTTTCAGGCCAACTGCTACTTACGACTGCCAACTGGCCATAATATGTAATTTCAATGATTTGCATACAAAACACTTTTCACCAAACCAAAAACAACAACAAAAACAACGAAGCAGAAGCTAAAGCTGCAGTTGGAGCTAGAGTTGGAGCTGGAGTTGGAGCTGAAGCTAAAGCTGAGGATGGAGCAGCAGCAGCAGAAGCAGGCATAGAATTGGCATGGACAAACAAACACGTTAAATACTTCCGCGTTGCAGTCGCGTTCGTTGCATTTTACACTTGAAAAAATCAATGAATACATTTTTAGAGTCAAACTGCTATATCTCTTACTGCTCTTTTCCCTACACTTGCTATATGTACACTATAAAAGAAGACAAGAGAAAAACTATATAACAAAATCATAGTTCATAGTAGAAAGGATGAAACAGGGAAATTTTACTTCGGTACTTTTTGTTGAAGAAAAGTACCGAAGCTAAATTTTCCCATTTTATTCTTTTTACTATGAAATAAAAAAAGTCGCAAAGTATTATTTCCCCTTTTCATCCTTTTTACAATGAACTATGATTCTCTTATCTAGTTTTTTTCTTGTCTTTTTTTTCACAGTGTACATGTAGCAAGTGTAGGGAAAAGAGCAGTAAGAGATGGAATATGCTACTACACTAAGCTGAATCGTAGTTGGTATTTTTTTTTTTGGTTTTTCGGCTCGTTTTCATAAGCTCGAAATATTCATATTTGTCACGAAGCCGAATGCCGTGAATGCTGCACGCTGTTGCCTCTTTACTCTGCTTCTTGCTACTTCTTGTTGGTGGTTGTTTATGTATGTGTGTATGGACGATGCGATGGCTCATGGATGCGAAGATTTCCTGGCCAGAAACGCGGATGATGATGATGATGAAGAAGAAGAATGAGGCCAACTAATGGGCAGCTGTTGTTGCTGCCGATTCTGCTTCTTGCTTTCTGTAGAGTTGTTGCCTTCTGTGCCTTTTTGTCTGTTGTCTGTATGTTGCCTGGATTGTTGCGTGGATTCTGCGAAAAACCGAAAATTATAATAACCAGTTTAAACATGGGATTCTTTTTTGTATATATATATATATGTATGTGGTCTTTGCTTTTTTTCGGCAGGTCGGCCAATGACCCGGCACAGTAAAAAGGGTCCCCCCCCGAAAAAAAAAGAACCTGTGGAGACAAAGATTCCTGCTTGCAGCAAGGTCAGCGGCAGCAGGAGCTGTGTGTAGTTTGATGGGAGGGGGTATTTGGGGGTGTTGCTTGTGGTTTTTTTTTGGTGAGTGGTGGGTTTTGTTCTCATAAACAGCCGGGCGAAAGTTTTTTGGTAGTCCCAAAAAAAAAAAACTGAAAAAACAAAACCCAAAAAACCCAAAAAAAACATCCATTTAGATTTAATGAGATATTGGGCCCAAAGTCAAGTCGCGTCCGGCGTGGCATGGCGTGGCATGGCGTGGCGTGGCCTTTCCTTTGGCACAGAAGCATATGAAAACTGCAATAAAGCAAATGCTTGACGCTTGTGGCCCATAACGAAATGAACAGCAGCGGCAGCAGCAACAGTTGCCGCCGCAGCAGCCACAGCAACAGCAACGGCAGCAACAACTACACACAAATGTATTTTTGTGTTGAACGAAAAATTCCAAAAGCAAATCCATTTTGTTCCGACTTTCATTTTGGAGCAGCACAACACTAACACACAAACACACACACACATATATAGACTTAAAAAGTGAGCCACAGTTGGAGGCAAGCAGCAAAGGCAATCGCTGCACAGTTTGAAGACAATTGTATAAATGAAAGTTTAAGATCTCTGTCCATCTGTCCATCTGTCCGTTTTGTTTGTGGGGCAGGGCAGACGTGTGTGCGAGAGCGAGTGCGCCCCTACTCTCTGTGTGTGTGTGTGTGTTATGAGCTAACGGTGGCACTGTGGTGGCCACACACTGCTGCCTGTGGCAGCGACAGGTTGTACAGACAGCGCCGGCGCACTTGACCATGCCCCACACCACACCTGGCACGTGTTTGGCTGCCAATGAACAAAATAATAAAACAACAAAAAAACAACAGCAGCATAGTTTTCAATTGTTTTGTTGCTGCCCCGACTGCCCCGGCTACTCGAGCTGCCGTTGAAAAGCATTTCTCCATTGCAGGCGACTTTGATTTCGATTTACTTTTGCTTTTCATTGTTAATAGTGCCGCCAATGCGATGATGAGCAGGGGGGAGGAGGCTATCACCATTATTGGCTACCCATATGGGCATTTGTTGTGTATGCTATAAAGCTTTAATAACAATTTTATGGTTTTTAACGCAATTCGCTTTGAAGAAGCCCATTAATGGCAGCATTTCTATTGAAAGAAATTGTGGGGTGAGAAAATTAGCTAAAAGGGATATTTACAAATTTGAAGGATTTTTATGCAAAGCAAAGGAAATTTTCCCACACTTCAAATCGTACGGTAAACACCTGCTGTTAAAATGTTAACTAGACAGAATGTTAACATATTCATTCTGATCAATAGCTAACATAACATAACTTATATTTAATGTTAATCTATGTAACATATAATTAGTCTAAGACTGATTGCTTAGGTAACGCCTTTGTCTGCAGAATATCTAATGGGAACACGCTTCGATAATGTTTGATTATTTTGCATATGTATTCAGAGTTCCCTCAACCCAAAAAGCGGACAAATAAAACTGAAGATCATTTCCCCATCCCATACACATACAATCAGGGTCAATTATCGATTTAAGCACAAATACATATATATTTTTGGTTGTCTGACCGATGGGACAATGAAATTTACGATCTTACGCCTTCCGGTGCTCGAAAATAAATCTTCAAATTAAGTTCTGTCTTGTTGCGTTATTCGAAAAAATTAACCAAAATCGAAGCGATTTTTTTTCTTTCGGTCTCTTTCTCTCTCTGTGTCTCCTCTTCTGTGGCAAGATCACAGTAAGAAAGAAAACGAAATCAAAAAAAAAAAATAATAATATCAACGCTTTCAAGTGCCCACTTGGCACAATATACAACAACAAAAAAGAAGATTTTTTACACTTTTTTTTTCATCTTTTCATCTTGCAAAGGCGATTGCTCCGAGAATGTGTGCAAGTGTGTGTAGGTGTGTGTGTGTGTGTGTGCGTGGGTTGTATAAAAAGTTTTTAGTGTGTGGGTTGTAAAAAAACTAAAAACAAATAAAAAAATTTATAAGGGAAATGGAGAAATTCAATTTATTACATCAAATTACCAAATGAAAGCTGTAAAAAAAATTATTAAAAATATGTAATATCATAAATGCCATTAAATATGATTAAATTCCATAGTATTATGTTAAAGACTTTATCCTACAATCTTTGACAACTAAAAACCCCTTTTACCACCCAATTTAAAATAAATCAAGCTGAGGTCTTTAAACAAAAAAAAACAGAAAAAAAACTGTCTTGGGTCGAAGTGCTGGAAACGAACGCAAATGCGAAAATTACACCCCAAGCGACCAATTTAAAGCCATTAAATTATAATTTTAAATTTTAAAGAGCCTACAGAGCCCGAGAACCAAGTGCTGAGAACTACCCATTGGGCAATGAGCATGGAGCAATAAGCATTGAGCGGATAGCGCAAAACAACAACAACAAAAACAGAACAGAACAGAAGACACCCAAAACGCATTATTCAATTAGCGGACGCTGAACGTTTTGTTTATTTTTCGGAGTAGAATTGTTCCGTGTTCTGCTTCTCGGCTTCTCTGCTTCTTCTTTTTAGTCGTCTTATTTGTCTCTCAGCGGACAACTTAGTTGGCAGTTTGGCAGTTGAAATTTGTAGCGATTGCTCAACTAGCGGCTGGCAACTGGAGGTTGGCTGCTGGTGACTGTTGGCTGGCGGAAGCGCAACGAACGAAAAAAACGGTTAAGTGAAATAACGTATGTAGGTGTGTGTGCGTGTATGTGTGTAGGTTACGTTTATCTGCTTTAATCTGCGCTTACAACTGTCGCCAACCTGACACTCATAATTAAAGAAACAAATAAAGCACAGCAGCATAACAGAAGACACCAGCAGCAACAACAACAGCAATAGCACTAGCTACAGCGCAGTCGCAGTCACAGCGTGTACATTAACATAGTGCAAGAAAATAATAACAACAACACAGCAGCAGCAGCAGCAGCAGCAGCAACGAAGACGACGACGGCACTTGTCGTGTCTGCGTCTGCGCAGCGCTGACGTCCACGACTTGGCAAAGCTTCCCAGCTGCTGCTGTTGCTGACGGCCGCTTCTGCTGCTGCTGCTACTGCTGCTGCTGCCTTGACTTTGACTTTGCCATTTGCCTTGGCCGTCCGTTCGAAACGAAGAGCTTTTAAGCTGCGCACTGCGCACTGCGCCGGCGTCGCTGCCTCAGTCGCCACAGTGTTCGTGGTAACTTCTTCGTGTCTGCAAAACGGCTGCTGTCTTAGTTCTTAAGTCCGTTGTTGGCGTGCTCCTCTTCAGTTCGTTGCTGACCAACGTAACGTGCGGACGTGCCAAGCTCGCCAACACACACAAAACAATTTATACAAATTATACGAAATAAATACACAACGAGACAGCGTGTTTTTCAGTGCTGCAGTTGTTGCTTTGCTTTGGCTACAACAACAACAAGAGAAAATAGACCAGCCAAACAAATTTAACAGTAAACATAATTAACAGTAAATGGTAAAAATACATCGAAAAATATCAATTAAAATTAGTGCGCGACGCGTGTGCAAAATGCCAAAAATGACAAAAAAAAAAAGGAGAAAAGAAATAATTGAAAAATGATCATCAAAAATAATAATAATAATCATGATTAGGACTCTAATGTGTTGTACTTATTGATTGCTGATCCTTATCGATATTTTTGTTATACGAATGCCTTGCTAAAGAATTTCTCCTAAATTGCTTGTGTGTGTGTGTGTGTATTTTTGCGTTTTCTTTACGGTCTCAACAACGTCGTCTCTTCAATGGGTTATATCGTATTGGTGTGTGTGTATGAGTGTGTTTGCTGTTTGGGGCTGTGGCGGCGTTGATTTTGTTCATGTCCAGCATCGGGAGTCGGGAGTTTGAATGTATATGTGTGTGTGTTGCAGTTGCAGTTGTACCATGTCCAAGGCGCGGCCAGCGGCGACTGTAATTTCTGTCTTGCGCATTCTAAACACACACACACACACACACACATAGACACACACACAAAGTTAGAAACACACACACTCGAAAAAGCAAACAAAAAAACAAACAAACATGGAACGCAGTCAAGTGAAGACAGCGCAAAGTCGTTGCAGACGATTGAAAGAGCTATGGGGCAGCGCAGAGGAGGGGATGGGGACGGCGACGGTAGAGGATGGGATGGGACAGATGAAGACACTCCTGCCTCATGGCTAGTTTGGGAGAGGAGATGCAGATGCAACTGCAACTGCAACAAACTGCTGCAGCAGCAACAACGGCAGCACACATGTCTTTTAGCCTCACTCTCCGAGCATCTCCATCTCGCTCTCGCACACAGCAATCGCCATATTGGGGCATAACGGTGCAAAAATCGCGCTGCTTTTTTACTTAGCACACAGATGCTTAGAGTGTCTCTATGTGTGTGTTTGTGTGAATGTCTGTGTGTGTGTGTGTATGTTCTTTTTTATGCTGCCAAGTTTATGGTTGTTGTTGTTGTTGCATTGATGACGACCCAGCGACCGATAGACCGACCGACCAAACCAAACCAAAGTGCGATCAAGCGAAAACCGCAAATACAAAAACTCCAACAACAACAACAACAACAAATCGAGAGAGAAAAAAAAGATAGATAGTTGGATATATGCATCTGGAAAGCAAAAAGAAAAGAATTGCATTCAAACTAAAACTACAAAAAAAAAACTCCATTTGCACTTTTGTGGTTGCTGCAACACAAAACACTTCTCCAACTTCTCCTTCTTCTTCAACTTCTTCATCTGATTTGGTCAATTTTGATCGACCAAAATTGGCATCCTTCATCCTGTTCTGTCCTGTGACTGGGTCAGCCTTCAATAATCAACAATATTTTTTGTGGCTCCAAGCTGCTGATTGAATATGCCACGCCCCCTTTTGGCTCTCTCTCGCCATCGCCCTCGCCCTATAGTTGTTGGTTGCACTTTGACCGCAATGCAAATAATCATCATATTTTGCAGGACTTGCTCACAAAATATTATTATATAATGCGCTAGCGGCACTTGCAACGTGATTACACTGAGCAAAAGTTGAGTGCAGAAAGTGTGATCCTTGAATGAAATTGATCTTAAAGCTTATACCAATATATGTTAAGGATCTTTTTGGAGTCCCCTTCTAAAAAAAATCATATTGTGAATATATAATGTTAAAGTATTAACATTTTCTAAAGTTTTTTCACAAAATATATACTTTGTCAGAAGAAAAAAACTTAAATATTGTTTAGTCTTGAAATTTTCTAAAGTTTTTTCTTTGTTAAAAGAAAGAAACTTAAATAGTTTATAAATGGATTAAAATCTCATATTATTTTTATAGTTGAAATTTCAATTTTGCACAATTTTTCTATAAATAATCTATCCCAAAAGCTATAAACCATCAAAATACATCGCTTAACTTTCAAATTTTATGTTTTTTTTCTATTCAAAATTTAATATTATAATTTTCTTGCTTTTGACGAAAATCATTTCACTTCCTTTAGAATGTGCTCTACTTTATCAAAAATATATATTCCCATTAATGATCAGAGAACAAACAGATTTAATTAAGTCACTGTTAGTTTGTTTTATTGTAAAGTCAAACAAACTGTAATTTCTGTAAACAAGTTTGATTTAATTTATTATATTTTATTTTCATATTTTATATTTTCTCACCGTTGGTTTGGCACATTTTTGCTCTCTGTGTGCTAGCGCTATTATTTATAGGAGCATTATTGGTCAATAGGTTATGGCCTGGCGCAGTATTCACAGTTGCCATCTGTCTGCATGTGTGTGTGTGTGTGTGTGTGTGTGTGTGTGTTGGCACAGCTTGAAGGCATTAACATAGAGACTGCAGTTTAATGGGCCAAACATAGGAAATGTTCAAAGAGCTTACTAACTTTTAGTTTTTTATATATGTATGTATGTGTGCACAGCTTGAGGCGATATCTTATAGTATATAGTATACTATAGTATATCAGCCCACTTTAAACGGAACTCAAAGATTGGGCAACGCCTTTCAAACTCAACTTTTCTTATTTTTATTAAGTTATAAAAAAAAACCGAACAGCATGCATGAGGCGATAGCTGATAGCTGAGAGCTGAGAAGTGGCCCAAAAAACAAAAAAAAACGAAAAGAAAAAAAAATTGGAATGCCCAAAACACAGACAGACAAGCGGCGCGCATAACGGTTATATAGTATGGTATAGTAGAACCATCCACACACATACTTTATTCCCATTGCAATAAAATGAGATTTTATAACTTTTGTAACCGAATGGAAAACCTGAAAAAGAAAGGTCGTTGCAGCAAGTGAAAATAGCGACAAACATGAAAAGAATATAAAACCGAAAAACAAAAAAAAAAAACAATTATAGGCAGTCAGGTGTTAATTTCAAGTTCGTTGCCTAAGTCTTTTGTTGTTACCGTTAAGTGGAGCACACATAGTGAAGCCAGCGCCACCCATTGAATGCGAATGAGTAGCTGAGTAGCCGGCCGGCCGGCACACACACACACACACATATTCACATGCTATACTTATTTTTTTTTTATTTTTTTATTATCATTTTTCATTATTTCTTGTTGTTTTTTTTGGTATTTTTTTTGGTAGCACACATTTCATTTCGTTACGTTTTTTGTCTCTGTGGTTTTGTTTTTTGGTTAAACGTTTCTTGGCTTTCGTTTCGTTTTTCGTTTCATTTCCGCTTTTGACCCCCCCGTCAAGTTCAAAGGTTGTACACACGCACGCAACAACAACAAACAACACCGAAATACCGAATAAATTGTAAAAAACAACAAAAACTACCAACAAAAAAACAAAGCCTAGTTGCATTTTAAGGCAACAACAAATAAAAGGCGAGCTCTGCGCAAGAGCAACAACAACAACAACAACAAACAACAAAACAACAGCAATAATGTTAGCGACAGCGACGCCGACTGCGACGTCGACTGCAACGAGTGCGACGACAACGACGACGAGAAAGCAACCTGCAAATAATGCCGCGATGCTGAGCAAAGCTTTTACGGTTAAGCGGCTTTTAGCGGTAAGTAGTGTGTGTGCACGAGAACAAAAGCTTCATGCTATATGCGATTTCATATATATATAGATCTAAGAATATAATAACTAAATTTGCAAATGCCCATTGATAGCATTTTTTCTTTTACTTATTTTTTTGGGGCGTTGCCAATGCGAAATGCTCCAAAAATACCAAAAAAAAAAAATGTTGTCAACTGCTTTGCCCATTGTAATGTTACTTACTCACACACACACACACACACATATTTCATGTTCGTACAACATTTATTTTTTACATTTTTTTTTTGTTTGTGGCGTGGGTTGGGCTTTGGGTACATTGTGGCATTTACTTTAACTTGACTTTGACTTTGATCGTGGGCCGTTGGCCAAGTTTTTTTTTTTATATTTTTCTTCTTCATTTTTTTCTCACTCAGCACGCTTCATATACAACTGAGTGTGTGTGTGTTTGTGTGTGTGTGTGAAAGAGCTGTGAAGTCGGCCATTGGGTCAAACTGTGCCTGATAGATGGATAGGCGTCGATGATGATGTTCTCTCATACTTCTGCTTCAGCTTCAGCTTCTTCTCGAGTCGACTCTGGTTGTTGTTGTTATTTGCTTAGCAGGGAGTCTTCATCTTCACGTTGAACGAACGTTAAGAGAGTAATGTAGTCAAATTAATCTAATAAAAAGGTGGGAGTTACTGTTGGGTTACTTGTGTTTAGTTCTGGGAACTGGAGTTAGTGCCTCTTTCATCTGATCTGATGTCGTTTTGGCATGCAAGTTTGTTTTTGAAATGATTACCGACATAAAATGTTAATGGAACTTTCGAGTTGGGGAAATAACTTATTTTAACCTTAACTAAACTTTCTTTCGAAAAGAAACATTTTCCACCCATGCCAAATACGCCGATAAATATGATCGTGTTATTGTTTTAGATTTTTATATGTTTTTTTCACGGCTCTCTCGCGGTCAGTTTATATTTATAGTTGTTGTTGGCCACAAAATGCACTGGTCGTCTCTGCCCCTTTGGCTATGGCTCGGTCTCTAGCTATGTGGCGGTTAAAGGTCACCAGACAGACTGGCGCCCGACGATCATTAAAAAAAATATATATAAAATGTACAAGAAGAAAAAACAGATGGAAAAAAAAAAGTAATTTGTAAAACACGAAAAATGATTTGCTTTTTTTCTTCTCTGTGTGTACGTATGTGTTGCATGTATGTGTTGCATGTTGTTGTTGTTGTTGCTCGGTTCTTTTACGAGTGTCGAGAGGAAATGGGGAGGATCTCGGGAGTTCTCGGACCTCTTCTTCATTAGCGCAACAGCATTGTAAAAATTGCAAAAGTGGCCATAAACAAAAAATAAATCAAAACCGAGAGAGAATTGCAGCAGCAAAAGTTTTAATGATAAATGCCAATAACCCAAAGGCACACATATATATATGTGTGTGTGAGTGTGTGGCAACGTGGGGCTGGACATGCGTCTCTAGCAATTATTTGCTCAAGCAGCCAATATTTTTAGCAAAAGTTTTTTCATATTCTTTTTTTTTTTGAAAGTTTAACTGCAACAATAACAAAAGCAACGTCTTGTCAATGAAAGTAGCATTTGGCTTCTTAATGGGTCAACCTGCCACAAAGAAAGAGACACACGAAAGCGAGAGAGAGAGAGAGAGAAAGAGTGATACACTCTAATGGGCAACAATGATCACATTCTCTGCTCGTGCTTAAAAGCCACTCGAAAGCATAATTAAACAATTTTTATTGACTTTTTTTCTCTTCAACTTCTTCTCTGTGTTTTTTTCTTTTTCTAACTATTGATGCCGCCACTGAGGCTGCCGCAGATTGAGAATGGAACTTGTGTGTGTCTTTCAATTCTTCTACCGTTTCCCATTCTTTTTTCCAACTCGAATACCAATTGCTTTAGCTCTATTGCCATGGCTATTTCTATTGCTATTGCCATTGCTATTGCTATTGCTATTGTTGTTGTTGTTGAGTGTTTTGTTTCGGAGCCCACGTTTAGTTTTGCGGCTTGTGTCAGCAACAACAACAACAACAACAGCAACAAAAATCCAATTGAAAATAAGTAGAAATTGTGGTTGTTAAGTGATTGTTGGAAAAGTGCATGAGGCCAAGTTTCAAGCTTCTACTACTAACTGTATATGTGTATCGATTTGATTTTTTTCCAACGAAAAAAAAAAGTAGCCAGAACTAAAATTACATAATCAACGCGGGGTTTATAATCAAATATTAGTTTGAATATATGCAGGACGTTCCTTTAATACCAAGAGAAATGTCTTAATCCCATAAATAACAAGTAAGAAGGCTCTAGTTCCGTAAGCTCTACTAGAAAATACCCTTTAAAAAATTAACATACACATATGTACGTGTACTACTGTACCAATGCTTGATGGCTTCATATCTCTGGTGTTTCTCAGCCGATTTTACAAAAATTTTTACAGATTTGCATTGCTTTGTTAATAGTTTTACTCCTAATTTTTTGGGATTCAAGATTTTTTTGTTATGGATTACATGTGTATATCGTAAACCGAAACAGTTACCGAAAATTGGAAATAAACTTGCTATGCCTAGGGATTAGGAGAGCTCATATTTAAAATCTAGAGTTTCTACTCTTGGTAGTTCCTGATATCGAAGCATTCATACAAACATACACACAGACGGACGGACGGACAGACGGACGGACAGACGGACGGACAGACGGACGGACATGGCTAAATCGGCTCGGCTGTTGATGCTGATCAAGAATATATATACTTTATGAGGTCGGAGAAGCATCCTTCTGCCTGTTACATCCTTTTGCACAAAAGCATTATAATCTTATTTAACTTTTTTTTCATGGGTTAAGAGTATATAAAAGTAAGTAAATATTTGATATATGTATGATCCTTATTCGTATTATAAATATTTCTTAGAACTGTTAGAAAAACCCACTTAAAGTTCATATTTTCTTCTACTTTTCATTGCCCCTAACAACATTTGATATATTTTTAATAACTTTCTAGCCTATTAATACTTCTTAATAACATCCTCAATACTAATTCCAAACATTATTCTAAAATAAAAAAGAACTTCCTCAATAATAATAAACTCAATTGAGCGCACTAAAAAATATTTTATTTGAATTCTTAATATAAAAATTAGTCGACAAATTTCCTTATGGCCATTATTAACAAGCTAACTGCTCGCATAAACAAAATCATAGCAAAAAAAACAAAAAAAAAAGAAAGAAACTTGCGTCATTTGCCGCAGAGCCTTCTGCTGCATGTTGCGTTCAGGTTAGACTTCTTTTTTTTTCTTCTGCTTGCAACAAGTAACTTGCAACCAATAACAACCTCAACAACAACAACGACAACAACAACAACTAACTGTAATCTTATGTCTCAAGTGGCTTGAAAATTTGTTAACGAACAGCTTTTGGCTTTGGCGTTGTGTGTGCTTTGTGGAATTCTTATTGAAAATTGCTATTGCGATTGAGACTTGAGACTTGGATAATTCTTAAGAGAGAGAGAAAAGGAATATCGTATTACAAGTTTAATGCTGTCATTGAATTTTATGCCTCAGCAAATATTCGGTTGAAAAATTAAATACATAATTACACAAATCAAAAATAGAAGGCGCTGTACCGTTTTCCATTTATGCTTCGAAGAGTACTATATGCAAATAGATTATTGTTATGTAACTTTGTTGAGGTAACCAACAGACAGACAGACCGAGGGGGAGATGAAAAGAGAGATAGACTCTATAAAGTATCTCGTAGTTGGCATAATTAATGGCGTGTGGCGCTTAACACTCGAGTATCTTTGAGGCGAGTTGGAGTTGGAGGCGAGTTGGAGTTGGAGGCGAGTGCATTGTACTCTTTTTGTCTTATTCGTATTTCGTATTCGTTTTCGTATTCTTTGTACTTTGTTACTTGTTATTTATTAAGCAGGCTACACTTGAAGTTCTAACTGCAAAGATACCAACCCGAAAAGATACCAACCAACAACAACAACAACCAACAACAACTTGGAGCTGTCTAAAAGAACTGTATCTGGTTGGTTTGTACCCTTGTTTAATTATAGAGTGAGCCCAATGGGTTCGGTTTCAAGACTCAGTTCAGTTCAGTTCTGTCTGTCTTTTCTACCTGTTGTTGTTGTTGGTTGTGGCTTGGTTGGCTTGTTATTGTTTTGGGCGTGTTTTTTTGTTTCTGTGTTCAGGCAACTGTTAATTTTGTTTTGCAAACTCTTTGTA
Organism: Scaptomyza parva; assembly: GCA_035044645.1. Lineage (NCBI taxonomy): Eukaryota > Metazoa > Arthropoda > Insecta > Diptera > Drosophilidae > Scaptomyza > Scaptomyza parva. Next base: position 5,869,878 of record JAWNNT010000065.1, on the reverse strand, counting down.
GCATCTATAACATGTTCGTCTTACTTATCTGGTTTAACTGTCAGTTAACCAAAACCTTAACAAACACCAACACACCTGTACACTCTTCATTCATAAAATCAGTTTTGTATCTTTCTTTTTTTGGACTACACAAATTAATTATATACATATATATATGGAGCCAGAGCAGCTGCATGGCTTTTGGTTGGTGTTGCTTATGGTCAAGAGTTTTGGTTTTGGCTAACGGCAGTTTCGTGTGCTTTAACAATTAGTTGGCAACTTTGCAAATCTCTCGAGCAATCTCTTCTCCTCTCTTCTCTTTCCTCTTCATGCTTTTTGCCATGTGCTGATCAAATTTAGCGCTTGGCTAACCATTAAAGATATATGCATATTAGGTTTAATTCTTGTATCATCTGCAGTTGCTTTTTTGCAACTTTTGTGCTTTTGTGCAATTATGTAAGATCTGTTAGTTAATTCAAGTAAAAGAGTTGATGTTGCCATGCAACAGGCATCTCGCTTAGCTAATGTGCCACAAGCTGTGCGTACATAATCATCTTTTAAGTTGTCTTAGATTAATGATATTAACTTTAATATGATAATAATACTTGGGAATACCTTAAGATATCATATGATAATACTTGGAATACCCTAAGATATCATATGATTATACTTGGAATATCTTAAGATATCATATTGAATTTATTTATATTTAATATGATGTGTTAACTTTAATATGATGATAATACTTGGAATACCTTAAGATTTTTATAAATACCTTAAGATATCATTGTACATATTCAACTTTTTTATATTTAATATGATAATAATACTTGATATACCTTAAGATTTCATTAAATACTTGGAATACCTTGAGATATCATTGCATGTATTCAATTGATTTATATTTAATATGATGATAATACTTGGAATACCTTAAGATTTCATTAAATACTTGGAATACCTTAAGATATCATAGTATATATTCACTTATTCTATCTCAAAACTAATTAGAATACCTTTATCTTTGATTTCTTTTAGACCTTTGCCTTGTTTACACTACTCCTGAATACCACACATGGCCTGGAGTTGGGTGACAAGTGTCAGCATGATATGGACTGTACAGATTTTATCAAGGGCAGCAGTTGCTCGGCATTGGGCTACTGTGAATGTGCGCCCTACTTTGTTCAATTGGATGCCAAGCGCTGTTTGTCATGTAAGTAACTACTCAAAAAAAAAAGAAGAGACATTTCCATTCGAGTAAACTGGGCAAAGTCAATCTTTGAGTAACCCTCATTTGAAGAGAAACAAACAAAACACACACACAGAGACATATTTCCCTGACTTTACCTTTATTGGTTGTGTTGCTGTTTGAACTTCTTCTAGATGTTTGCTTAAATGCAGAACCGTTACTTATATATACTCATATACATATATATATTTTCTCTCTTCTCTTCTGTAGCTCAACTATTGGGCGGCGATTGCCAGGTGAGCGAGCAATGCTCCATGAAAGTGGCAAACAGCAGCTGTCTGGATGGTGCCTGTAGGTGCGTCGAGGGATTCTTGCAGTTCCGCAAGCATACATGTCTGGGACGTAAGTATCAGACAACTGTTGACCAACTGTTGTGGCCCTAATTGCCTTGGAATTTCATAATTACACACACACACACACTATATAACATAATCATAATCATAATAATAATAGTAATAATATGTTTCATGTTTTTTTAATGACGTTCGTTCAATTCAACTTTTTTTTGCGGTGTTTGGCAAATAATAATTGCAATAAACAATAAAATAACACAAAAGAATGGAAATTTGATTGCCTTATCATATAAGAAAATTACAAGCAAAACCAAACTCGATCTCAACACACACACACACACATACATATACAGATACAGATACATATAACTATCTGTGCGATCTGTTTTTCCAATCTGTTTAATCATCTCGTTCATTCGTTCGTTCGTTCGTTCATTTCCGTTGATTGTTTGACGTTCGTTAACACTTCTATAATAATTTTTTCCTTTTCTATCTGCCGCCACTTGACACAAACAATTAACATGGTCATAACAACAACAACAACAAGAGCGACAACAACAACAACAATTGCTACTCATGGGATAACAAGACAATCGTGTCACTAATTATATGCATAATTGGTTAATTTTCCAAGAACTTAACTGCTAGAAATCTACAAACAACAAACAAACAAAGTCTAAAAGGAAAACCAAGCAATAAGCAAAACTTGCAACATGAAATGAGAATTGTAAATGCTGAATTTTAATTAGAATTCTTTGCCTGTGGCATGTGGAAGTGAAAGAGCTGAAGAATTTGTTCAATTGAATACCAGAAATGTGTGAAAAATATTTATGATTTAATAAGCGTATTAAGGGGATAGAGAAAAAGAGAGTTAGGAAACATTTTCTCAACTCAAAGCTCTTAAGTTTTTCCTTATCATATCTTTAACTTCAACGATAAGAAAGCACTTAGTATAAAAAGTCACTTCTTTTAATATTATTTCAAAAAATAAAACACAAGCAAACTGCATTAAAAAGAGCAAAGAACTCCAAAGAATTTGTTCAATTGAATACCAGAAATGTGTGAAAAATATTTATGATTTAATAAGCGTATTAAGGGGAAAGATAGAAAGAGAGTTCAGATAATCAGTTAGAAGTTTTCCCGAAACATTTTCTTAACTCAAAGCTCTTAAGTTTTCCCAATGATAACTTTAGCTTCTACGATAAGAAAGCACTTAGTATAAAAAGTCAATTCTTTTAATATTATTTAAAATAAACTGCATTTAAAAGAGCTAAGAACTTTATTTTTTGTCAGAGAGAAGATCTTTAAGTGTGATTTGGCCATTAGGCAAATGACAGTAAATACAAGTTTCAGAGTGGAGCTCTTCTTCTTCTCAACTAGTTGAACTCTTTTGTTGATTTGGATCAATGCCTTTTGGGTCTGCTCTTCGGACCGATGGCTCCGTGTGTTGTCACATTGGCGCCTAATGGCGTTAATCTGATTAGAATGTTTTCTCGAATTCGTAGCAGAACTGTTACGTTGTCAGCTGTGTTTGTGCCACAGAAGAGGCATTGCGGTACATTTGTTGTTTGTTTGTGTTTGTGTTTGCCCTGCCGCTTAGCCAGACACGACTTTGACTCCCGTCGACGGACAACAACAACAACTGTAACAGTTCGTGTCTATGCCGTTCACCTGTTGCATTCTACTCTTAGTTGTTGTTGTTGTTGCCACGGCTGCTTCTGGCGACATAATTATAGCGCATTTAAATGCATTGAAGACCGCCCCCTGGGCGTGGCGCCACAGCAGCAGCTGACAACAACAACTGCAACAACTGGCTATAATATTTAATTAAAATAATTTTAACGACATATGGTCAGGTCGAAAGAGCCGTAGCTGCTCCTGCCGCTTGCCAGTTTGTCATGCATTTATGAGATACTTTCACCAAAAAAAAACCACTAAAAAGTAAAGCCAGGCAGAACCTTTCACCAGTAGTAGCTGCTCCTTGTACTCGGTTTTACTTCTTCTTCTTCGTCTTTTGTTTTTTTTTATTTTTGGTTGATTTCTATCTGTGAATGCTGGAAGAGAACTCTTTGGAACTGTGGAACTGTGACTGCTTTACATGCCTAATTGCCCGAATTGGAGCTGCTTTTTGTAATTAAATTGCACTGATTATGTGAGGAAAGAAAGTCAGGCGGACAAAGAAAGTCCAATTAGTGTTGCACTGTGGCAGTGGCAGTGGCAGTGGCATCGACTGTGCCACAGTGGCACTGCCAGTTGCAACAGTTCAGAACTCTTGACTCTCTAGCCCAAAGAATTCAAAACTGCAACTTGCAACTGCAACAACTGCAGCTGGAGACTCCCGTTTAGTCAGAGAGTTGACAAACATGCCCTCTCTCTCTCTCGATCTCTTTCTTTCTCTCTCTTTCTCTCTCTCGCGGGTCAAGTTAAGCAAGTGCTGTGCCAGTTTATTTTTTTATACATATATTTTTTGGAGCTTGTATAGAGGCTTTCGCTTGGCTTGGCTTGGCTTGGTTAGTCAGGCCACTTGTTCCAGTTTCCCATGCACCTTCAACCCAATGTTGCACACACAAACACAAACACACAGCCCAAGCCCCTTTTTTTTCATTTTTGGTGATTTTGTTTGTATGTCTTTTAACGAAGCGTTCTTTATGAGTTATGTACACACATATGACAATGTTGTTTGTTGTATTTGCTTTCCTTGTCCAAAACCAAAACTGAACTGTGTTTGGCCAAAAGTATGCCAAACACACACACACAAACACACACAAACATCTGCATCTGCATCTGCATCCAAAACAGTTACTAAAGAGACAGACAGACAGAGAGACAGAGAACCTCACCATGACGAAAGACGACGACGACGGCAAAGACATGCAACGAGCAGTAAAAAGCGACTTAGTTTGAGAAATTTCCAAGATTAAGATCTTCAAGCGTTTACATACACATATATGTGTTTGCATACAAAGTTGCAGCTTGTGAAGGAAAAGTGAAGCGCCAATTGGGTTGTTAATTATTCACTTGACATCTGGCTAACTGGACTTGTTTTTTTCTGGACTGTCAGATTTGTTGTTGACTCAAACTGGATGACATGTTGCATACACGGATGGACTGTAATAAATTTTCACTAGTTCTTGTTTCGAGTATTATAAATTTGTACCATTTGCAAACATTTTGTAAACAAATTATATAGCTATAGTGTGAGTTGATAGCAATCAGTCAGGTATTTAGTAAAAGTGAATGAAATTTCTTTTCATAATTCCATGAATCAAAACTTTAATGAATCACTAAAGCAATCTCTGACTAACCCGCTTATTAGTCGCTGCTAAAATATTTACATAAAATAAAAAAAAACAAAAATTCCCAGTTATTTTCCTCTATTAGCTTACTCTATACTTAACTCGAAAGATGATTTAGCTAAAAACTTGCTCTCCACGCATTATGCAAATTCTTTTGTCCCATTCTCAGCGGCATGCCTCTCACTTTTCTCGACTTAAATTCAGGTCTTTATCTTCGATTTCAACAAAAACACGCAAAATTTTTTCTTTTTTTTTTTGTTAGTTGGTCAAACGTTAAAAACACTTTCCATGGCAAGACCAAAAAAAAATTAACCAAAAATATAATCAAAATAAAAATGCCATTTCATTTCGTTTGACCGCCTTTAGAGACACAGAAAAAAAAATGAAATGAAATTATAATAACAATATGAATAGTAAACAGAAGAAAAAAGAAGACCGACAATAGTACAACTGTGTTAATTTGAGGCTTTTTGGTGGGGAAAATTTGTGTTTTGAGTGGCCATTTGGCCAAATTGCGCCAGAAGCCAAATTGCATGCAAATTATGTGGAACAGTTTCGAAGTTGGAGTCGGAGTCGCAGTTGGAGTCGGAGTTGGGAGTCGGAGTAGTTAGTTAGAGGCATGACCAGTTTCAGTTCCACTTAGATGCCAACACTAACACCAAGACCACTTCCGTAAACAATAAAGCAAAGCAGCAATGCCATAACAATAAAAAACACAGAAAAAACACAGAAAGACATGCCACAAGGCAATAGAAATGAAAAGCCGCAAAAGGAAAGAGTTGCCTCAGAGAGGTGGCTGGAAGAGATTGGAAGAAGTTAAACGCACTTGACAAACCACAAAATGAAACCGAATATCAAATGGCAAAATGGCAAAATGCAAAACGCAAAATGTGTGCAATTAATTACAAATAGTGTGATTTTTTGCAATGAAAGTTGGCAGCCAAATTAACATAAATTGAGTTATTAAAGCCACAGGAATGTGGCTCTCAATTGGCCAATAGAAAAAAAAAAACAACCAAACAAAACAACACAGAAAAAAATGTTGACACAGTTTTTTTTCCATTCTTTCTGTGAGCGTTGCTGCGCTAGGGAAATATAATTTATGCTGATTTTTAGTTGATGAAATTATTGTTGATGTTGTTCTCGTTGTTGTTGTTGTTGTTGTTGGTTTTTATGATGAGAAGAAGAAGCAGCAGCCAGAGCAAAAGCATCAGCTGCGATTTGAGTCAAAGCATTTTCACACGCGCAACCGTAATCGAAGTGGGTTACCAGATGCAGTCGTGCCGCATTCGCATGCAACCTGTCACACCGGTGCGCCAGCGTCTAGGCAAATAGAGAGAGCGGGAGCAAGAGAGCGGAAGAGAGAGTGAGAGGGGGGCGCTCTCTTTGCTAAGTGGCCATGGCATTGCACCAGCTTATCGATCAACAGCACAGCACAGAGGCGTCGTCAGAGTCATAGTCAACCGGGTGGGCCGCCATTGTTGATAATACATTGTATAGTGGTAAACAGTAAAGTCTATGCACTTCGAGAAAAAGCTGACTCCATATAAACTATGATCATTTTTGAGTATAAAACTTAATTGAAACATAGCTAAAAATTAAAATGAATATGAAATAGACTTAATAAATATTTCATGCACTTAGACATTATTCGATTCGATTTTGTTTCCGCTACACTTTTCTCCAAGTGTATAAAAGTGAAAGAAGCCATATCTCTGACTCTCTGACTAGGGGTTCCATATTGGTGTCAAACTTGCAGACTGAGACACGTTACGAGCTACTCGCATTGTCTGCCGCAAAAAGATGCGAAAGATGCTGAGAGTTTGAGTTTTGAGTTTTTTTTGTTTTTTTGACTTGGGGAATCGGGAGTCAAAGTCAAAGAAACCAAGAGGCCAGCGTCAGTGTCAGTGGCGCGCAATTGTTAAGTATACGCCATGTGTATATGCACCTTTTAAGTGCAACGTTTGCAACCGGTTCCAAAAAAATAGAAAAAAAAACTGCTGAAAATGATCTTTGTGCAAAAGCCGACAAACGTTTGACTCTTTGTCAGTTGTTGTAACCTTCTCTCTCTCTCTGAGACTTAAGCTCCCGCGGGAAATTCTTCGTGACTCTTTTGGGTGCTGGAGATGAGATGAGATGAGCTGAGCTGAGTTGTAACTATTACTTTTCTAATGGTTTCAAGTACTTGCGTCACGTGCTTGCCGCATACCTGTGACTTTTGCGGCATAGTCACGCTTTTTGATAGCTTCATTACAGGCACTTCAATCAGATAGAAAACAAATACTAGCATTTATTTATGAAAGTCACTCACACTTGAAATATCTTCATGCAGTTTTAAGCTGCCTCAACTATTTTGGTCTATGCAGTTACTAACTTGAACTAAAATAACAGCTTAAGCACAGTGATACTCGATGATAGAGTATCACTTATGAGATAATGATTTCGTGTTGCATTACTTTAAGTAAGTGCGGTATTAAGTTTGAAGTTTGAGTGAAATCTTCTTCATCTTTTGTCAATCTCAACTATAATACTGCGATTTCAAGTCACAGTTTTCATCACACCTCTAGTTACAAGTCACAGTTTTCATCACAGTCAGCGCTTTCTTAGTTTGCATTACAAATTGGGGCGCCTAGTTGGCTAACTGCATTCTCGGCTCAAACTTTGTTTCGACTTTGCCTTAACTGGGCTCATTGTCGTTGGCTAGACGCAGCCCTAAGGGAAATGTTGACGCCAATGTTGGCCAAGTGGGTAGCAGTATTGGTGGTGGTGGTGGTGGTGGTGCAGGTGCAGCTGGCATTTGCTTTTTTTGCCAGTTGCTTTTGCCTGCCACGCCAAAAGTCAAAACGAAACAAGTGAAAACAAGTTGAGCGCCTGAAGCAGTAACAACAGCAGCAACAACAGCAGCAGCAGCGGCAGCAGCAACAACAGGCGGCATGCCCGGAAAGTGGGTCAGAGTCAGAGTCAGAGAGTCAGAGAGCGTGCGAGGTGGTTGGAGGAGTCGTCGCTAAGCAGCTCTAAGCTAAACTTGCAACTTGCAACTGCAACTGCTGAGATTCAGGTGGCTGGGTAGGCCAGTTATGTGCAGTAGCTGACTGGCTGGCTGGCTGGCTGCTTCACCATATTCGGAACGGGGCGCTTAAGCTATGGAATGCTGATGAGGTGGGAAACGGGAATATATGTGAAGGGAAGTGGAAGTGGTTGTTGGTGGTGGAGACCCATTCGAATGGGCGACGTCATCAGCATTGCAGCTATGCGTCGATGTTGCAGCTCTCTTGATACAGGTTGACTCTAGTATTGACGGTTATTAGGCATGTCGAAGGCGGTCTAATGCCTTGCAGATTGTTGCCATAATACTTACAACAACTGCAACACATTGTTGTTGTTGTCGCTGTTGTTGCTGCTGCTGTTGTTGTCGCTTCTGTTGTTGCTTGTTGCAGTTTCTGTTGTTCTGTTGTTCTGGTTGATGATGATGATGGGTTTTTAATATGCATTTGGTGCCTGATGCACGCTTTACGGTTAGTTTAATAACAGAATGTGCAACAAACCAATCCGCTCTGAGCCCCCTCTACATCTACCCTCTCCGTCACCTGAAAGCAAGCAATGTAAAGAGTCCCATACGTAGTTTCCATGAATTTATTGCATGAATAAAAATGATTGTCAATTAAAAATTGTATAAACATCAAGCCTTTGTCTTAACAAACTGACAGACTTCTTGACTGCTATCAATGCACAAATGTATGTATATGTTCCGAGTCGGTTCATTTATGAGGTCAAAGATGACCTTCAATTAGGTCGTATGAGTTAGTGAAGACAACTAAGGAAAACCGTTTCTAACTTCTCTAATCTCTCTAAACTTTTCTCTCTCATTTTCTTATTTAGCTGCTCATCCTGGCGCCGTTTGTTACAGCCACGCCCATTGTCAAATGTTTGATACACGCACCCATTGTGACTTTCTGATACCAAATCTCTTCGGACGTTGTCAGTGTACGGCTCCAACTCGCATGGTGGGTGGACTTTGTGTGGCACCTACGGCTGCGGATGAGATGGTAACCGAAGAGAAACCCATTGAAAAGGCTTCCACAACAACAACAACAACGACAACAACAACAACACCTGCACCCACAACAAGACGCCCAACGACAACAACGACAACTCCCGCACCAACAACAACAACCAGAACAACAACAGTTGCTCCAGTCTTGGTGCAAGAGGATGATGTGCCTGCCAGTGTTGAGGAGCAAACGCTCGAAGAAGACGATGGCGATGCTGCCAAATTGAGACCACAAATCACCGAAGTTGATAACGGTGAGAAACTGGAACCGATTGATTTGGCCCATGAGGAAACAGAGCTAACGCACCTCCAGGAGGAGAAGGACAAGCTGGAAGCGGAGCAAGAACAGAAGAAACCAGAATTGGTGCAGCATCAAAATCCTCAACCAGCAGAAGAACAACATTCGACAACGGGAGCACAGCAGCTTCTGACACCCGCTGATGTGGCTACCGAAGCTATGGAGGCTATTGAACAGGAAACTGAAGCAGCACCCGCCTACGATTATCCCTACAAAATTGATGAAGAGTACGTGGAGGAGCATGACAGCAAGCCAGAATCAGAAGCAGAAGAAGTTGATATCGAGGCGGTACCAGAGGTGGAACAGACAAAGCCCGATGAGGTGGCAAAGCCAGCAGAAGAGCACATTGGGCCTGAGGAAGAGCTAGAAGCGTCGGGTGCACAAGAAATTGCTGCACCACCATCAGTCGACGATACCATGAAATTCGATTATGAAACACCTAGCGAAACAGAGGAGCAGCAACAACAGCAGCCAGAACAGCAACCCGAGCAACAACATCAACCACAACATGATGAGCTAGAGCCCGAAATTGCCGCGGTGCCCATTGAGAAAAATGAAGAGGAGAACGATAGCGAGACTGATGCGGAGACAGTCACTCAGAATTCGCACCAACTAGAGGAGGAAGAGAAGGAGGAGTCGGTTGCTGATGCTGCTGCTGCTTCTGCTGCAGGTGCTGTTGATGATGATTTGATACCCGTGCATGGCGATGAAGTGACGGAAATTGAAAGTGTGACAAATGCGCCAGAGAAACAACAGCCAGAGATCTCAGAGCCGTTGTTGGATGAGCAGGAGTTGGAACAGTCGGGTGATCATGGGGTTGAGCCAGAGGCAGAGACTGAGACTGAGGCAGAGACCGAGAGACCTCAGGCAGCATCAGTCAATGATGAATTAGTGGAAGATGTGCCAGTTGAAAAGCCAACAGAAGTGGAAGAACAGCAGCAACAACAAGAAGCAGATAGTGAAGTGCAAACGGAAACAGAAGCAACCGAAATTGTGGAACCAGCTAAATTGGAGGATAGCGAAAGCCAAGCTAGTGAACAAGAGCCCGAGCTGGAAAAGGAAAATCAACTAGAAGTGGATGATGCACATAAACCCGACGTAGATACAGATACAGAAACAGAAGTCGAAGCGGAAGCAGATACGGTAGCTGAAGCAGCTGAAGTTGAGATAGCTACAGAGAAGACACAGAAAGAGACAGAGGAAACCCAGTTGGATACCGAAATCAATCAGGTTGAACAAAGCGCCGACAATAAGCCGACAAGTGGCGAAGATGATTTAAATGAAGCCAATCAATTAAATCAAGAGCAACTAGCGGCCGAAGCAGAAGAAGAACAACATCAACAGCAGCAGCAAATCAATGAGGAGCAAGAGCAGAAACTAGAAGACACCAAGACGCAAACAGAGCAAGCTAATGCTGAACCTGAAGCTGAAGCTGATGCAGGTGAAGCTGCTGAGGCCGTGGAGGCAATCAGCGAAGCTCAACATGAGGAATTGACTTACCCAACAAATGATGATGAATTGGCGCCACAGCAACACAGCGAAGAACAGACCATGGAACAGCTTGCCGAACAAGGAGACGAGGAGGAGGAGGAGAAGGATGAAGAGTTGGAAGCAACAACTGAACTGACAGCAGAAGTAGAACCAGAAATCTTAAGCGAGCCACAACAGCAGCAGCAACATCAGTCTGAGACAGAGGCAGAGGCAGAGGAGACTGAGCTAAATGCAAATGCAATTAAGACGCCCGAAGTGTCGGAAATAAATTCAGATGAGCCACAACCCGAGATGGAGCAAGAGGCAGAGGAACAAGAGACCGAATCGCATACAGAGCGGTTAAACAACATTGCTAATGATGAAGTGTCGCATGTGGATGCGGCGACCGAAAATGATGAAGAAGGTGCGGCAACTGAAACAGAGCCAATTAACTACGATGAGCAGGAAACTACCGAAGCTTTGAAGGAGACCGAAATTTTAACTGAGGAGGAGGAGGAGGAGCAGCATCAGCAGACGGAAACTGTCACTGAAGTGGTCAATAGTGAAAGTGCTGATCAGCAAGTTGAAACGGAAATGGACAAAAATGAAAATGATAATATCATACAAGGAGCGGAGCCAATTGTGGAACAACCACAACAACCGTCAAACGAGGCCAACAATGCAGAGCAAGTAGCTGTAGAGCCCGAGCATCCAGAGACTAAGCCAGAAGAATTGGAACCACCAAAGGCCGATGAGTCTTTGGACTACACCAACATTGAGCAGCACAATCAAAAGGAGCAGCAGCAATTGGACGAGCTTCCAGCTGCCTCAACAGAATCTATCGTTGAATCCGAACTCGAATCCGAGACTGAGCTTACAGCCACACAGATACCAGAGCTTGCCGCCGAGGTACCCATTGTGAGTGAGGAGCAGAATGTGGATGACTTTAAGGAGAGCGAAAGCATTGCGGGTATTCTTAACGACCTAATGCTTGAGGGAGATAGCACTGTTCCACCTGTCCCATTTGGAGAGCAACCGTCACAAACTAAACCTGTTCCAGCGGGTGTTGAAACTGAGAACTTGCATCAACAGCAGATGGACGAGGAACATTCCGAAGATCCCGCCATACCAGATCTTCTAGCGGAAGCAGATGAGCTACATGAACTGCAAGAAGAGCCGCAACAGCAGAGCGAAACGGAATCAGCTACCGAAACATCAGAGAATGAGTTAGATGAACACCTAATCACCTTTTATCCCGAAGTACCCATGGAGCAGGATACTGCATCAGCGAATACGGAGGCGGATGCCACGACTGCTGAAGTAGCCGAAGAAACTGAGCCAGAAGCCACCATATCCCCAGAGGATCTACCGTTTGATTTTACCGATAGCTCCGGTCCAATTAGAATACATCAGCTTGAATCCGACAGTCTTGTATTGGAGTCAACTACCTTAGATACTCTACTCGATCACAATAACCACATTGAGCAGGAAGCTCCTGCTGGCAATCAGCCACATGAGGAGGCCACACCCAATCCCGCTGACATCGTCGAAATCACCACACAAACAATGCTGGGATTGGCCAGCCGTGTTACGCTCATGGAACCCGCAGCACCAGTGGTAACAACTCTCAAGCCGCTAATGAACTCCGAGGAGGCAACGCCACTACCAGCTGCTATCTACTCCCCTGAGATTCCAGCTGCAGTCTCCACCCTGCCCCTCTTGAGTAGCAAACCCGGTTCGGAACTGCGTAAACGCGTCGATTTGGGTCTGGAAGCCATCTCACTGGGTCTGTCCTGTGCCAGCGATCGTCAGTGTCAACTGGCCGACCCGAACACTATTTGCAATGCACGCGGCGTCTGCGACTGCGCGTTAGCAAGCGGAGAACCAGGACAGTGTGGCGCACAACGCACAGGATGCAGTCCAGGAACTTTCCAGGTGAGCAACTTACTTGGGAAGGAAAGGTTCTGAACCGTGTTTCCCTCAGGACCGGTTTTAATGACCCAATTTACTCATTTCCTAATCTTTCTGTTTTTAGTGTCGCTCGAGTGGAGTTTGTATCTCATGGTTCTTTGTGTGCGACGGACGTGCAGATTGCAATGACGACTCCGACGAGGAGTGCACTCACAATGCGCGCCTGAATCAGACCTGTCCGACAGAGGCGTTCCGTTGCGAGCGTAGCGGTCGCTGCATCTCAAGGGCGGCACTCTGTGATGGTCGCAAGCAGTGTCCACATGGCGAGGATGAGCTCGGCTGCGATGGTCAACTACGCGGTGGCAACAGCTGTCCGGCGCACACGTTCCGCTGCAAGAGTGGCGAATGCCTGCCCGAGTATGAGTATTGTAATGCGATTGTTTCCTGCAAGGATGGTAGCGATGAGCCACCACATTTGTGCGGTTCGCGGGCCATGCCCAATCTCTTCATGCGGTTAATCGAGGCGGGTGGCTTGCTGGCCAGCCGCAATGAGCCCGATGCCTATTGTCCGCATCGTTGCAGCAACGGACTGTGCCGTTCCACCGCAATTGTGTGCTCCGGTCGCGATGGTTGCGGCGATGGCACCGATGAGCAAACGTGTGCTGTTTGCCGTAAGTTTTGAAGTCTAAATGATTAACCCAGGCCATCTTATCTAATCTCTTTTCCCACTTGCAGGCTGTCCCGCTCCCACTGCATCTAGCTTGCCCGCCCTTTTGGCTAGACATCGTCCCATGCCGCTGTGGTAAAAAAAAAACTTTACCGAACCACCATTACAACGTTTCGCAACACTACACTTTCAGGCAACACTACTATTTCCCCCATCACTATGTGAACCAATTTGAATTTTTGATTAGCATTTAAGTCGATGTAAAAGCTATTTATTTATTTATTATTTTTATGATTTTGAGGATTGCGCCTGCCACGCCCAATTGCCACCTTGCTAGCAAAGGATGATCCTTTGAAGATCCTTTGATCCAGCGATGTTGACAATTGTGCGCCCTATGCGCGTTCTACCCTCCTATCATCTATCACCTATCACCTACATCCTACACACAGAATGAAATTGCATATCGATAACCCACACTCATTATATACTCACCCACATTCAATCTATTTATTCTACTCATGTGCCCATTGAACTATTTATTTAACCTCACTTTTCACTACACTACCGTACCCTAAAGCTAAACACATTCACCTAGCTTAGTTTTATGAAATTATATAATTTATTTAAATTATGGCCAGGCAAAAGAATCAGCGTATGAAAGAAAAAAAAGAAAAGAATTAAAAACAAATGATGCATTTTTTATTAACGATTAATTTGTTTGTAAATAAGTTAACAAAATGCTTGATGTACATGATGATAAATGATGACTATATTAAATATCAAACTCCTTAACCATAAACATATATCTCTATATACTTACATATATATAGTTGCATACATTTTCTTCAAGTCAAAACGCATCACAAAACATATATCAAAAAAAAAAAAATCGAAAAACAATTAAGACAAAATGCATGAATTAAATGATAACAATCATAAATATAACAGAAGAAAAAATATTTTTAAAATAAAAAAAATGTCAAAATATAAATATTAAAATAGTTTTTTATTTTGTTTTCATATATTTCCTTGCTAAAGCTTTCAAAAAGTTATTGTTTCCAGTTATTCTAAATATAAAACTAAAAATACAGAAACACTTTTGTATCTGACGTTGCTTATACTGGTGAAATACATTTAGTACTTTATTTAATTTGCTGATTCTACGAAAAAAATTTACGAAAAAGATGTCAGACACAATTCCGCTGCTTAAGTTTCGTTCGGATGATTCAAGTAATGTTAAAAAGCCATCTTCAAACAAATTTCAATCTACATCTCTCTGGGTAACTCGGCAAAAATGTCGATTTCGAAACCGGCTGATTGCATTGGTATCCATAACAATCTTTATGCTGTTTGTGGTATCCTATTTAAGATGCTATTCCATGATTGATGCTCCCAAGTTTCAAGTTTATCAACACAGTAATGCATCAGGAATGAATGAAGGTTTGTTATAAAATACATCCATTCTAATTCAACAACCAACCTATTTACACCGTTTGCTTCAGATGTACATAGCACTTTAATAATCCGACCAGTAAGACCGAAAATCGATCAAATCAACAGCACATTTCCCGAAGGTTATATCGTATATACCAACCATTGCCGGATTCCCGATCACTACCCCTACATGCAGGAAGTAATGCGTCATTTCAAGCGCATTCCCTACAAGCCCTGTCAAAATCGTCCCCCACTTACCAACGTGGGTTACAACTTCAACACAAAAAAATATCTGTTAAAAATTGTCTCTTCTGCACTTGGAAGCTACGAAATCGGCAATGTGTTAAGTTGCACCTACACGGGAGTGGAACGTATTAATGAGACGAATGTCGGCTATACGCCCAAGCGAGCATTTGTAACCAGAGCTCAGATATCCAACACACTGGACAGTATCATTGTCAAATGTACAACGGATCATGCACGTATTATCTATACCAACGGACATCCTATGATACCTGAGCGCCAGGCAGTAAGGGAAAGGCTTTACCAGTGGTCTCGTAAGGATCGTGGCAAGCGTGTGCCGAGCGTCCTAATGATTGGCATTGATAGCATCTCTCGGGTGAATCTGATACGTGCAATGCCAAATACAACAAGGTTTCTATACGACAACAATTGGTTTGAAATGGCAGGGTATAACAAGGTGAGTTAACAAATCAATGTTCAATGGTACTACCCCAACTATCCTTTCAGATCGGTGACAATACATTTCCTAATATAATGGCCTTAATGGTGGGTTACAATTCAACTGATGCATTTAAACTTTGCAATCCCTTCGAAGTGGGTGGCTTGGAAAAATGCGAATTCATTTGGAAACTATTTAGGGACCATGGCTATGTAACTGCTTATGGCGAGGATGCAGTAAGAATCAACCCCTTCAATTATAAAATGAAGGGCTTCCAGCAACCGCCCGTTGACTACTATTTGCGGCCGTATCTCTCTGCAGCAGAGAATCTTCTCAATACCACCATAGTTAATGGACTGCCCCACTGTCTGGGCTACGAAACAGAGGCGGAGCACGTTTACAACTATGCGATGGAGTTTGCCCAACGTTATCGCAACGATAGCTTCTTTGGTTTCTTCTGGACGAATACACACAGCCACAGTGACATTTCGGAAACCAGCTCCATGGACGATTACCTGAGAGGGTATCTAATGCGACTGGTCTCGCAAGGCATTATGGAGAACAGTGTTGTTGTGTTCTTCAGTGATCATGGACTTCGTTTTGGACCCACACGTGCCACTTGGTCAGGTCATCTGGAGGAGAGACTACCTTTCCTTTTTATCTGGCTGCCACCATTCATAAAGAGAGCCCATCCCGAGATTGTGGAAGCATTACGACAGAATCGTAATCGTTTGACCACACCCTATGATCTTCACATGACACTTAAGCATATTCTAAGCCTCTCGGGTCGTGCTGGCAGTCTGGAATCCTTGGGCATGGCCAAGGGTTGTCCCAATTGCCATAGCCTGTTTCAACCGGTTTCCCTAAGTCGGAGCTGCGAGGATGTTGGAATTGCAGAGCACTGGTGCGTGTGCTGGGAATACGAAAAATATGACAGGCATTCCAAACTAGCGTGCCTTCTTGGAAACTATACGGTTAACTATATGAACGAATATGTGCGGAATTTCCGAGGCGGTAGCTTCGCTAGTCTCTGTCAGCCGCTAGAGTTGAGCACAATCGTGTTTGTTTACAAGGCGCATCTGGATTTAAATTCCAGTCACATAGAAATTTACTGGCTAACCATTCATACCCTACCGAATAAGGTTCATTATGAGGCAACTGTACGCTATAACAAAAATCTTCCAGAGCCAGAGTTAATTACTGTGCATCCAAGTCGACTAACAGCGCTTTCTTCAGACTCTGATTGTGTTGAAAATTTTCCCCTTAAGTATTATTGTCATTGTCATAAATGAACTTCGAATTTAGCTTACCCTAACATGTGACACAATTTTTACAGGGTGTTCACGCACTCATACATATGCATATATAAAAAAAAAGAAGACATTGTGTTTTTTTTTTCATTTTCAAACAAACACGTGCCGCAAATTCCAAACAAACACTTACAGACAGGAAGAGAGAGAGAGAGAGAGAGTTTATTCTAAGGCGACATGCAACAGTTGTGTGCGCTGACTGAGAGCAGCCGCTGACTGCGCAGTCGCTGTGACGACAAAGACAAACAAATAAACATTGCATACTTTTAGGCAGCGCACACAAAATGCAGCGTCTACTGTTTTCCTATTTGTATTCCACTTGACGTCGTTCTCTCGTCATCTGTTCTCTCTCACTCTCTTTTGCTTTGCATACTCCGTACGTGTGAAGTGCGAATGTGTGAAAGCTCGCACACTTACACATTCAGTCGCCTCAGCCTCGCTGGCGCCAGCAGCGTGCAAAATATTGTGTGTGTTATTATTATCTGTTTGTCAGCCAATGCAGCAGGACACGCGATAGCCGACTCGTGTACTTTGTTATATGTGCGTATGTGAGTGTTTTGTTTGTGTGTGTGTGCAAAGTAAAATATCAAATGCAAATATTTCATAGCGCTACATTTAATTGCATCAATCAATAAAGTGCTGCAAAACAATTGAAAAATGAATACAAGTGAGTGCAAAAATGTCTGAAAGTTCGTAAGTACGAGCCAAAAAAAAAAAAGGATTGCGAAAAAAAGTCTCTACACTTGGATTGGTGTCTGCGATGTAGTGGTGTGTATGTGTGTGCGTGTGCGTGTGTGTGAATTTCCGAGTACGCGCAGCTTGTTAGTATCTATTGTTTTTGCAATTTTTACGCTGACGCTGCAACAGAAAATACTTCAATAGGATACTTCACAATACTCTCTGCATGAATGTGTGCATGTGTATGTGTGTGTGTGTGTGTGTTTGTTATTTTTACTACGTCACTATGTCCTCGACATACCTATACATGTGTAGCTTAAAAATACTCGTACATGTTCGAGTGCACGTAGAGTAAGCTCTTTATTTTTTTTCGGTATGTTTCTTCAGCATTAAAAAAATATAACACAAAATATATGTATGTGTGTGTGTGTAAGTTATAGATAGACAATATTCCATTCGTCTGTTTATTTGTTTTGATTAACTTGAGACGCATGTTGACACATATAACTATCATGTGTTCAAGTGAAATCGTGTTTGTTTTCACAGCTTTTGTTAATCTATTTACAGAATTTATTATATATTTGGCATAAATTAGCACACTGTGGGATTTTTTCATATAGTATAAACATAGTGTATTTGAATTCGATGTGTAGAGCTGATAGTGAGTCATGCATTGCTAATAAAATGGTTTGAATGCCAAAAAGTGCATGCATGCCATCGTTGTCCCGATAGAATCAACAACATGGGACGAACGGAAATGCTTTTCAACATGCAAGCAAACAAACAATTAAAAGAAAAGTCCTTTCATTACCAGCCGGCCATTGGTTAATGGTCATTGTGTGTGTGTTTCTAATTAGAACAAAGTGGTATGCAATTATTAACTATTAATGCGAATAAGAATATTTAAATATATGTACAGAAATGTCGTTTGTATGAGTAATCGAAAGGCCGTATTAAATATTATTGCTTATTCACTGTTCAAGCGAAACTTTTTTTCAATATTTCTATTGGGAAACTTTATTTTTTTAAGCATATAATTTCATCTTTCGTGAGAAGTGTATACATACTATTTGTGTCTGCGTCTGATGGAGAGTTAATTTTCAATTACATTTTGTTTTTTGTCTATCTTTTGATGGGCTTCAACAACAAACTATTGTGTCATAGTCGGAAATCGTGATATTCGAAAAAAAAACAACTACGAACATTGAGCATTGTAGTATAATCAATCATTGTTGCTTTAGCAAATTTCGTGGCTAAGCTCAGAAACCATTAAGAATACATGACCTTCAAGCTGATATGCTACGAAATACGCTGTAATTAAACAAAATGATAATGTTTATCTAAGCTAAAATGGGGACCTTCAACAAAGATTTGTATAAGATGAACTTCAAAACAAATGAATATATATTAGATGATTAAAGGGTATGTGCCCAAACATAAACTTAAGGTCATCATTTCAATAAGCCCATGCAAATCAATAGCCAATGCATTCATTCATACACATTCACATTCAAAAGCTGCAACGCCCCGGGTAAAAACTAAATAAACAATAATAAATATCAAAGATAGTCTCGACGTCGTTGTTGTTCAACCGAATGGGGCATCGTGTGATTGGTTTAACTTGGCGCGAACAATACCGACTACGATTCCGATTACGATTTGCTTTCGTCAGCGAATTGTACTATAAACATTTTCGTATCTTCTTTTAAGTACTCACGGATCGTTCGTTGTGTTCGGCTGGCAAAGCTCACTGTTTTGTGTACAATTTGACTGTTGCTGATCAGCGCATAAAATTTAATTGATGCCAATTTCATTTTTGTAAACAAATTACAAAAATTATGTCACAGTGCGTGCTCATTAGTTAATTTCAATGTGAACCGCGTGTCAGTTGTAATTTACTCCCTTTAGTACGGTTTTACTCCCTTATGTATACAAAAATGTTTGTACTAGAACATGTAGAATATGCCAAATACATTTATCTGATTCTTGTTCTTGGCAGTGAATTTGCTGTCTAGTGTAGTATATTCTAAACATAGATATACAAAAATATAAAAGTGCAACAATTGCAATTAAGACAGTATTTGGTCTATTCGTTGGGCATAAATGTTCAATATTTAATTTAAACTCCGATTAAGTATCAAATTTAAATAATATTGTCTTGACTCTGTAAAGACTATTTTTACATGATTTAATCGGAGATAATAATAAGAACTAATAAGTTTTAATCTGATCTGATTATGAATGCTATGACAAGTATATAAAATTTAAATAATATTGACTTGACTTTTGTAAAGACTATTTTTACATAATTTAATTGGAGATAATGAAACAAAAGACAGTTAAAAAAGTTAATTGTCATTCAAACCTTAAGAATACAAGATGATTAGATGAACATACTTTAAAATAGGTTACAGGGTATCTGTTCATGTATATGGTAACTACTTTAACAGACACAAAAAACCCAATAAACCTGAAAAATGTATTCTCACTTTGTCCAAAAATGAATAGCGCATAAAATGAAGCATATCCGGCTTCCTAAAGTGTATATTATTGATCAAAATTGCGAGTCGATATATCCGAATAAATTCTTACCTGGTCTTAATTTTATTGCAGCCAGATAATAAAAAAATCTATAAAAATTTTAGGCCATGTTTCAAGTGCATATAAAATTCGGTATGCCAAAGATAGTTTGTTTACTTATCTAATTAATAATTCATTGATTTTTTTCTTTCATTTCCTTAAGAAAACAGCTGATTGCGTTCACACATACATACATACATATATATGACATCTGTATGTACGAAAACATATCGAATAATATACAATTTATGAATATTTTTAAGACACGCGATGTGTTTTTTTTTTCGTCATAAGGCCAATTAATTATATTGCTTGAGTTTTTTAAATTATTTTTCTCTTCATCTCTTTTTTCGTACGATAGCAAACCGAAAATGATTTCATAAGGCATACAAAATTAGGCAAAGTGATGTCTGACAAACGCCCGCTACTCGAATACACGGACACGGATGAGGCAAGGGATGGCGATGTGGAACCATCCTTAACCGGAGTTACTTACAAACCCCATACAGCACCCACCCTCATCTGGTATTGTCGTCAAATAGTGTTGCGTAGAAAGCTACTCATGGGTCTACTTGTGATCTTTGTGTTCTCGTACTTTCTTATTGGTCCCGCGAACGTTCTGGATATCGAGAATGTGCAAGTGCATCATCAGTCGAATGTCTTGGACATGGAAGGTATACCAAAAATTTCATTTTAACTCTAACAATATGTATGTTTTATGATTGTTTTGATCCACCTTGTTGGTTGTGATTTTTTCGTTTTTCGTTTTTTGATTAAAATATTTGTAAACTCGTTTTGTTTTTTTGTTTTACTTTGTGTCTGTTTTGCATGATCCAATACCATCCACAATACCATGTCGTGTTCAGCTGTCAATCAAACATACCCAACACCAGCAATAACCCCACCACCACCACCGTCAACAGACGTATCATCACCTACAACAGAAACGCTAATTATCGCAAAAACATTTTTGCCAAAAGGCTATCTCGTGTACAGCAATCATTGCCGGATTATCGATCTCGATCCGTATAAACGCGATGTGATGCGTCATTTTAAGCGCGTCTCCTACAAACCCTGCCGTTCCCGACCCCCACTCACCCATGTGCATTACAATACCAGCATTGAGCGCTATGTGCTGAGCATCAATCAGGCATCCCTCAAGTCCTACAAGGTGGGCAACAGTCTTAGCTGCTGTTACCAGGGCGTGGAACGTGCCAGTGAAACGGAAGTCAACTATACTTCATGCCATCCATTTAAGAACCAAGCTAAGCTATCCAATACTACGGACAGCATCATTGTCAAGTGCAAGACGAAAGATGAGCACATCTATGTCAATGGACACCCGACCATCCCGGAACGAAAGGCAGTTAGACAGCGACTTGATGAGTGGGCGCAAAAGGACGGGAAACGGCGTGTGCCGAGCGTCCTAATGATTGGCATTGATAGCATCTCTAGGGTGAATCTGATACGGGCAATGCCAAAGACAGCACAATATCTATACGATAATGATTGGTTCGAACTGGCAGGGTATAACAAGGTTAGTTAAGTGTAATTGGACATGAAGTATATAATACTTAATTCCCTTTCCTGTTACAGATCGATGACAATACGTTTCCCAACATAATGGCTCTATTGGTGGGCTATAACCTGAGCAATGCCATTAAGCATTGTAGTCCCTATAAGGTGAATGGTCTGGATCGTTGCAACTTCGTTTGGAAACAGTTTCAACAGCATGGCTATGTGACTGCCTATGGCGAGGATGCAATCAAGATTAATACCTTTAACTACCTAAAGAAGGGCTTCACGCAACCGCCCGTTGATTACTATTTGCGGCCGTATCTCTCTGCAGCCGAGAAGCTTCTTAAGGGCAACGTGGCGCTTGGACTGCCCCACTGTCTGGGCTACGAAACAGAGGCGGAGCACGTTTACAACTATGCGATGGAGTTTGCCCAACGTTATCGCAACGATAGCTTCTTTGGTTTCTTCTGGACGAATACACACAGCCACAGTGACATTTCGGAAACCAGCTCCATGGACGATTACCTAAGAGGGTATCTAATGCGACTGGTCTCGCAAGGCATCATGGAGAATAGTGTTGTTGTGTTCTTCAGTGATCATGGACTTCGGTTTGGACCCACACGTGCCACCTGGTCAGGTCATCTGGAGGAGAGACTACCTTTCCTTTTCATCTGGCTGCCTCCTTTCATGAGAAAGGCTCATCCCAAGTTTGTGGAAGCATTACGTCAAAATCGCAATCGCTTGACCACTCCCTATGATCTTCACATGACACTCAAGCATATTCTAAGCCTCTCGGGTCGTGCTGGTAGCGCCGAGTCCCTGGGCATCGCCAAGGATTGCCCCAATTGCCAGAGTCTGCTGAAGCCGGTGCCTCTCAATCGCAGTTGTGCGGATGTGGCCATTGAGGATCATTGGTGTACCTGTTGGACCTACGATAGCGTCTACAAGAACTCCAGGGTAGTGCATTATCTGGCTAAAGGTGTGGTGCATTACCTTAACGATTACGTGAACAGCTTTCGCAACGGCAGCTTGGCTCATCTTTGTACACCACTCACGCTGCAGAGTGTTAGTGCTGCGTATAAGGCTCATCCGAATGATAGTGATTGGGGTCAAGGGGAGGTGTATTGGTTGATATTTTATACGGCACCCAACAAGGCAATGTATGAGGCAACTGTGAGATATAACAAGAACCTGCCAGAAGAGAGTAAACTGATAGTTACGGGCTCTGTGAGTCGTCTGAATACCTATAGTGGAGAGGCTGATTGCATGTGTGACTTTGCCATTAAGAAGTATTGTTATTGCAAGCATAAAGGCGGCGGCAAGGATTGAATTCGGATTAGGATTAAAACCTCCCCCAAAGTGCCGTTATTATACCCTTAACCCATGAAATGGATAAAAAAAAGGGTGTAATGGATTTTTCAAGCATTGGTACAGTAGTACACCTACATATGTACATATGTGTATGTCTGTCAGCCGACCGTCTGTCCGTCTGTATGGTCAGGGGTTAAGGGTATCTTTTAGTCGAGCTTACTCGACTAGAGCCTACTTATTTGTTTGTAGTTGTTTAGTAAAATTTAGTGCCGTGTGGGCTTTAACACCAGACTCGGAAACATTTCCAGAGCAGCAACGTGATAATACTATTTACTTATAGGGTATATATATATTATTACTTATATAAAGTATATATATTATAGTGTATATGCTAGATCCAATTTTGCTCACTTCTTCCTCCACTCTCCTTATGTCAATCTGGATTTAATGCCAATTTATATTCATGTATAACCAAATTAAACAACGATTATCAAATTTTCAATTATCTTTACATGTATAATAATTAATACCAAACTGATACTTAATATAGTACATATATATTATCATATCATTATGTTGAAGAAAACACAAAACTGTATATACAAACAATGATTTAAAATGTTAAGAAAACAAAAATTTTGTTTATGCTTTTAATACATATTTGCTTATAATAGATATTGGCAATCAATGAAGTGTATAATATTAAATCGAGAATTGAAATAGATTTATTTGTGTATAATAAATGATCAAGTATATAACTAAAATTTAAAGGGTATGGGTTCGACGTTTGATATGTTTCTAATAGTATATATATAGTACTTATATATACATAGATACATTCTTTGGCTTAGCTATCAAGCTTGTCAATGTAATATTGCAATTCTTGTAAACACCGTTGACTTGTGTATACATATGTGTCTGCTCTTATAAGATAACTTCGTTTATTTGTTTTGTTTTTGTTTTTGTGTTGTCTTGAGCTGTACGCTGAAGTTGTAAGTTGGTAATTTTTTCCTTCAAATTGTAATTGCACAGCATATTTTTCAAGGCCTTAAAGAATTTTGTCAGCGGACTATTTTTCTGTAGACCTAGATCATCACCAGGCATTGGGCGCAGTTCGAGGCGCAGCTCTTTGAAATCCGGTGCGAGAACCAGGGTAAAACGACCCCTTAGATTAACCGCATAAGTGGAAATCTGGGGTCGCGATTCCAAAAACTCCAAAGTTTGTTTAGTTTGCAGGTCGAAGAATTTATGCTTTGTGGAACGTTGAAAACAGCGTCCACTCCAAGTATCCAGCTTGGTTTTAATTAGCCAGGTAAATCGATTCGGTAATACATTGTTATCCAGCGGCTGCTCTGGTTCTATGAGCAGCATGTTAAACCTATAAATATTCTCTAATATATCCTTAATAGCATCCACATAGAATTCTGTCCAGTAATAAAATATTGACGGCTTCGTACACGGATTCCTGATGGTATAATCAGCACGCAGAATCTTCAGGTCATTATTTGTGGGTCTTAGAGTACGCGAATGCATAAAAGGTGTTGAATTGTCCACCGCATTGGTGGATGTAAAGATTTGTGTTTTGATTAACGGTACTTTAGTTTGAGATTCTACAGCGGTGGGCGTATTTGTTGTTGTTGTTGTTGCTGCTATTTCAATTGCAGGTTTTGTTGTAGGTGCAACTCCAGGTTTTGGTATAGGTGCAACTCCAGATTTTGTTATAGGTGCAATTCCAGGTTTTGTTGTAGTTACAACTGCTGGCTTTGTTGTAGTTACAATTGCTGGCTTTGTTGTAGTTACAATTGCTGGCTTAGTTGCAGTTACCAATGCTGCCTTTGCTTGTGCCGTCTTGCGCATCTTAGACGGTTGCGCTGATTCAGCCTGCAACAGTTTCTCGGCCAGTCCAAATAGCAAGTATTCATAAAGCTTAGCTGGCGATGCTAGTAGTTCGCGATCAGTGCACGCCTCATTGCCATATCTCAAACATTGGCGCAGATAATAGAGGTTTATTGGCGATATAGACTGACCGACATTGTGTTGCAGCTCAAAGGGATCCTGCACACAAACGCAACGTTCAGTCTGAAAGGGTTCTGGTTGCTCGCCAGTTATATTCAGGATCGAATTCAATTGCTCATCATAACTTGGAAATGCATTAAGTGCAGTCTCCAAGTCCATAGCACTTCCCAAGTACGGCGATAGCAGTTTCTTCTCAAACTCCATGCGACTGTATAGCTCAAAGAAACAGACTATGAGGTCCAAAGTAGTTACATGATCTGGAAGGGGTCGTACTTGGTGCAAAGTGAAGCCATAGTTAATGCCCATGACTTCCAACCTTGGGCAGCGATGCTGTAGTTGTTTGATGGGTGGCAACACTTTATGCTGCTGCAAGCAGAAAATTATGAGTGTGGCAAGACAATAGCTTGTCATGCTGCTGCTGCCAATTATTTTCAATTTCTTGGCCCACAACTTGAGGAACATGAAGAGCTCCCGTAAACGCATATCGCGATGCAATAGCTGAGCAATAAAACGCGAATTGTGTGTACTGTTCGCATTGGACATATTGATATCGAGACTGATGCCAGTGCTGGCGTGCTTGCAGCGAATAATAGGGACGCGAGCGTGGCGTATGGCAATCACATCCTGAAAGTATTCGCTGCGACGAATATAGACAAGCAATTTATTGAACAGGTCACAGCGTGGCAGGTCATTTGAGCTGGTATCTGTTTGCTCGATGTACAAATCAATGTCACTATCTACAATAGTACATATAAGGCGTAAGATTATAACTCATCTAAAATATTGCAAATACTAACCTTTTAAAGCCAAGCCAGTTACAAGCGAACCAAAAGGATATACTTTTACTGTGCCCCTCATCTGTCTCTCTATGCAATCACGTACATCGGCAAAGCATGCGGCCAGAATATTGCAATCAGCAGAATAGTGATTCAATACAGCATACAGTTCCCTGCCCGGTTGCGCTTGGTCGAGCACCCACAACAGCAAGCGCCTTTCGTTTTTAACTTGCTCGCTTTTAAAGATCTTTGTGATGAGAGACAGACATTTCCGTATTTTCCTTTTTGGCTGAGCTTTGTGCTTTATCAGCTCGTGGGCCAAGCATTCCTGTAACGTGTTAAACGGCTCCTCGCACGTTTTACACCTATTTGACGCCGACGCTTCCACCGTCGCCGCCGCCGCCGCCGAGTCTTTCTGTGTGGCAGCTGTGTCGCTCATTTCTGTAATATTTGAAAGAATTCAAAAGAAACGAGTTAAAAAAATAAGTAAAACTTATAACATTTTATTTACAAGACACAGATCAAACTGAAAACATTTGCTTTTCACATATAACAGCCATTCAATAATGATCAAAAACACAACGACTTCCCCGATCGACGATCAATAACGCTCTCAAAGTACCGTTTGTCGATGCAACCATCGTTGCCAGCGCATAAAATGACATTATTGCTGGACCGAAATAGTGGCACCTGATCTGCAAGGACTTTGGGCACATTCAAATAGATTAGGACTTGGCAATTGCTGCGAAATCCGCTTAAAATTTGACGACTATTTTCACTGCTTAGCAATGCGAAATGTATATGATTCCGTTGCATACGTTTAAGGCCTTGAGTCCTTATGCTCTCCCAATTTTTATAGTATGTGCCATGCACTACAGCTGAAGGTAGTTCAGAGATGTTGTTTATACGCTCCATGCAAGCCTCAGATTCCACAGCTTTTATTGAATGGCCTTGATTGGCTCGTATTTCCTGGGCACCAGTGATAGGGTTACAACGCAGTGTGTATCGCTGCTTTGAATCAGCTGCGACAATTTCTTGCAGCTTTTCCTTAGTATATTGAGCGCCGTACCGCGAATGTTTTAAAATATCATTGACGCTCACGAATCCATCGGGCTGTATTTTTAATCCTTCCTCCTGTGCGCCGTGACGCAGCAACCAGGACAGCTGCTTGCTCAGTTGCTCGTTTGACCGTTCCCTTGCCATTTCTACGGTTTGTCAATTTAATTTGGTACTCACTTGTGTGAATTCTACAGCTTGTATGGGCCGAAAACGATTTTAGACATAATGTGAAATTTTGTACGCTACAAGAAGTTTTTCAATGGGTATGCCAACTTTCCGATTAACTCCGATTTCAAATAATCGATAGCAGCGGTGCACTGTATTCGGCTGTGACATCATAAAAGCAAGAGCTCAACAGGTAAATGGAATATTAATATTATACGTTATTTAACAACAAAATCAGGCTTATAATAAAAGAATTAAACTAATTTTAGCTTTTATTGTATTAAATTAAGCCATACGCTTTATATGTTAAAAATACTCCTTTAGCAATTCGCTACCTCACCTATTATAATCACCATTCCAAAAACAGCTGATAAGCCGGCTTTGTGAGCAATTATTACATTGCCTTTCGAAATTCTTGTTTAGTCAAAATTATGCGGCTTTTGGTACTTTATGGCAGTCAAACTGGCACCGCTCAGGATGTGGCTGAACAGATATGGCGCGAGTCTCGTCAGTGGGGATTCCAGGGCCCTGTGCTTGCTTTGGAGGATTACAACATTCAGCAGCTAATTGAGGAGCGCCTCGTGGTTTTTGTGGTGGCAACAACTGGCGATGGCATTGAGCCCGATAACATGAAACAGGCCTGGCGCTTTTTACTTAGGCGCAATTTACCAAGCAACTCACTGGAGGGTCTGCAATTCGCATGCCTAGGACTTGGAGACTCAAGTTATCCAAAATTCAATTATGCCGCCAAAAAGCTGCACAAACGCTTGCTTAATCTTGGTGCGCAGTCTGTTTGTCCGCTTGGATTATGCGACGATCAGCATGACTTCGGACATTTGGGCACATCGTTAGCTTGGACAGCAGAACTATGGCAGTCCCTTAGTAGCACATTGGCGGTGCGCAAGCAAAATGAGGTTACAGATGTTAAGAGATGGAATGTTTGTGTTGTGCACGACAAGCCTACTTCAAATGAGAAACACCTGCATTGGACACAAAGACAGAAAGCACAAGTCTTTCAATTAACTGAAAACCAACGCACAACAGCCGGAGATCACTTTCAGGATGTGCGCTTACTGCGTCTTTGCTGCGAACAGGCAACATGGCAACCTGGCGATGTCCTCGATGTACAGCCACAAAACAGTACTGAGCAAATCCAAGAGTTCTTTGAGTTACTGAAAGAACACAAGCTCGATTTCGATGCCAGCACTGTAGTCGAAGTGAGCAGTGCTCATAAAGATTTACCTCTGCCATTGGCATACGCTTCACCCATATCTCTGCTGCAGGCAGCTAAGTATATTTGGGATTTGAGCGCCAGGCCGCGTCAACGCTTTCTCGAGGTGCTCGCTCAGAACTGTGAGGATGAGATGGAGCGTGAGAAGCTTCTGGAGTTTTGTACAGCCGAAGGTCTAGAGGACTTAATATCCTATGTGAATAGGCCTCGACGCATGGTGTTGGAACTGCTGCAAGATTTTAGACATGCGATGGCCAAGCTGACCCTTTCACAGCTATTCGAAATGATGCCTTTAATACAAACGCGCAGCTTTTCCATCGCCTCCGATGTCTCAACGGGCTCACTAGATCTGCTGGTCGCTGTAGTCAACTATAAGACCATAATGCAGGCACCACGTTTGGGCCTATGCTCCAATTGGCTCAAGGGCTTACAGGCAGGAACCGAGATTAGTGCTGTTACCAAGCCAGGCACCATGCATTGGCCCAAAGAGTTGGACACACCACTGATTATGATTGGACCTGGCACTGGAATTGCGCCCTTTCGCAGCATCATTCAGCAAAGATTGCAATTACAGAAAACGGATTGTAAAGTGGGTCCACTCGTTGTGTTCTTTGGTTGCCGCAACAAGACCCAGGACTATCACTTCGAACAAGACTTTAAGTTGTGGCAGGATAGTCAAAGTGTTGAAGTGCACGTTGCCTTCTCGCGCGATCAAGAGAATAAGGTTTATGTGCAGCATCTGATTAAGGAGCGTGGCGCTTATTTGGCCAAACTTATCAGGGAACAGAATGCTTATGTCTATGTGGCAGGCAGTTCAAACAGTATGCCCAAAGCGGTTAAGGAGGCATTCATTGAGGCACTCGACAACGATATTTCCTATATGGAAGAAATGATCAAACAACGACGCTATCAGGAAGAAACCTGGGCCTAAAGCAAACAAACTAACCAAAATCCTAGATTAATATATAAGTTAAGAATAATTTTAGTTTCTATTTGTTGGACGGATATTGTAAATACAACACTTTTTACATTAACTACTTTTAATTAATATCCTAATTTTATAAATATTTCTTGTCATTTTCAAAAGCCTTCCAGTAGCTTATCCGACGAAGTCCGGCAAAAAGGACAGTAACCTTTTTGAAGAACCTGTAACTCAAAGTCCTCGGCATAAAATAGCTGCAATTGAAATAACAATGAAATGTTTATCATATTTATATATTAATATTTGAGCCGACTTACCAACAAACAGTGGGAACAGTAGGTAACCTGCAGATCCGCCAATATATTACGATAGTAAATGTTGCGTATGTGTTTATCCTTTCGCTTGAGTATCAGCACATGATTGGGATCAATAGCTCGCAGCGCATGACGATCCAAACTTAAAGGAAGAGCACTCGCTACGTCCTCGTTAAATGGATCTGCATCCTCTGGATTTTTAGCTGGTGCCAAGAGCAAACGTTCTGCTTCGGCATCGGTTATATCCACTTCCGGATAAAATTGTACTAAGGGTAAGATTTCTAAAGAGTAGCAAGAATATTAAAAATACATTTCAGATTGTTGTTAGATTAAGCACACTAACCAAATGAAACAAAGGAAAATATATAGTCCTGTTTACAGGTTGGGCAAATATTATGGTTCAAGTGTTGGCTATAGTTGGAGCACTTGTAGCACAAAGGCAGTAACTCTTCTGGATCATTGAACCCACTCTTGCATGCCTTGCTGTTCAAAAAGTTTAGCTGTATATAAAAAAGAGATTGAAAAGTTACTGAGTTTATTTAATTAGTATAACTGAAACTTACATCGATTTGTTCTTGAACACCCGCCGGTGGCTTCAGCGACTGCAGACGCTTGTTGACCAGCAGGCAAAGCTTGTTAGCCTGCAGAAGCTTAGCTTGTTTGGCCAAAGTAAAGAGCACAGAGCTATAAAAGAACACCAAAACTTAGTTCAAACTGTTTTACATATTTTAAAATAAATTACATACAACATGCTGACGCCTTTTGGTGCACCCTTGTTCTCCACCTCATTGAAAATGAAACGGCTCACATTGAAAAGACTGACGGGTGAGTGTGTGGTAAACGGTTCCTTCATATAGTTAAAGATAACACTGTAGGCATAATAAACCTTAGCAATGCGCAAATGATTTTTGTACTCGTTCAGATGATGATCAATGGCGTTTTGTTCACTATAAAGAAAAAAAAATAAAAGAGTTAAATAAAGGTTATAATAAATATAAATTAATACTTACGGTTTCTCGTGATATATGTCCAAATATTGTTTAGCCAGCAGCCAGTAAAAGTAGCTAGCGTCCAGGTAACGATCCTCAGCAATAGCCGTATTGCTCAACTGCTTCAGCAGTCGATTAGCATCCTTGGTGCGACCAGCTTTTAAATAAGCTGTACAAAAGAGAACAAAGTTTTAGATGCTACCTCTGTTCATGAGTAATCTTGACTTACCTTGATGCGCATCAATAAATTGATCCGTTTCGGCCAACCACTGTCCATGCTGATAATGCACATTGGGCAACAGCTCTGGTAAAGCTTCGGCTAGACGGAATGCCTCTGACCAGTCTTGGACCTCAACATGCAGTTGCACGACTTGAGCTTCATCGCCCAGCTTCTTGAACATCTCAGCGGCCAGAGGTAAAGCCTTCAATGTCTTTAGATTCTGAGCCACCGATTGGACAGCATCGCGTTCGCTCAGACTCAAACGTCGTCCAATATCATAAAGGCTGCAAAGAAGAAGAAGAAGAAGAAGAAATTAACAAAAAATCATACAAGGAGTTAAGATTGAGCTTACACATCAGCCCAGCCCTGCTCGGCAACAATGTCAATCGCTTTTTGGTGCTCGCCTGCAGATAGGAGTAGCTCGGCTGCGGCACGCGGCTCCTTTACAGAGTAGGCCCATTCTGCACGCTTGCGAACCAGCTCTCGCTTCTCCTGTTCACTGCCATCCTTGAGGTACTCCTGCGCCAAATCGAACATACGTAGATCCGTATACATTTCAAGTGCACGACTAGGTTGATTACATTTGAGAAAGAGACGCGCTGCCTCCTTGAATTTGCCAGCAAAGGCACAACTATCCCCAAGCAGCACTTCCTTGGGCACTGTGGCGCGTTGTTGTTGCTCCCGCAACTCGCCGATCACCTGCAGCCAGGGTAAATTACGGACTTTGACATATGCATCGCGTGCGATATTGATGTGTAGTGCCTCTAAGGCAGACTGAGCCAATCCCTCCCAGTCGCTGATAGTGACACCCAGGCAGGCCACTTGATAAGCCTCACTATACAAAACAAAGGGAAATCAGATTATCGTGTTATATTAATAAGTTCATCCACTTACTCGAATAAGCCTGACTCAATGAATTGCCACATGGTGGCACCCAGAGCCAGTGGAGTATTATGCATTATATTGCCACGCAGGCAAAAGGCCGTTGAACCACACAAGCCCACAACGACGCCA
This sequence comes from Scaptomyza parva, assembly GCA_035044645.1. Lineage (NCBI taxonomy): Eukaryota > Metazoa > Arthropoda > Insecta > Diptera > Drosophilidae > Scaptomyza > Scaptomyza parva. The sequence goes on along the minus strand of JAWNNT010000065.1, from coordinate 5,838,445 downwards.
TGCATGTTCTGCGGCGCCCTTGGCGGTAGATTGCCCACACGAACACTCAATCCACCGGTGGAGTGAGTGTAGCAGAGCATTGTGTCAAGATGTGTGTTCCAGGTAACACTATTAACGCCCACATCCTGATAGAGTAAAGTATCGTTGACCAGATCTCGCACCACCAACCGACCAGCATCATCTACAACGGCGATTTTGCTGCGATTCGCATTAATGTCCAGGCAACGAACCGATGACACCGCCGACGTGATAAGTAGTGGCAGCGAGTTGTTAAGAAAGATGCGAAAGACCTGACCGCTCTTCAGACCCACCATGAGACCCTCTCGCCCTGGTGGGCCACCCGTTACTTTGATGTAACGTATGAAAGAGTCCATGATCCATTCCCTTTTCAGGGAACCTTCAAAATCAAGGCACTGCAGCCGCTTCTCCTGACACAGGACGATATGTAGACCACAGACGACCAACAGGCTGCACTCGAACTTTTGTTGGATCTTCTCCCGGACTTTGTAATGCATAGGCTGATTCTCTGTGGAGCTGAGCTCGTAAAGCACCACACGCTCTGGGAGCTGTACGGCTAGTCGATTTCTATAGATGGCGATTTTTTGGACAAGATCGCGACATTTGATGCGCACCTTTTGACCTGATATCAGATGCTGAATGATGACATCGCACATATTCTCACGAAACGCATATCGCTCCCTATACAGGGCATGCACCGTACTGGAGGCAATGCTAAAAGAGGCTAGAGTACCATCCTGGCAGCCTATGGTGTATGATTGTCCATTGGGATGAAGTGCCACCGACCAAATCCACGAGTCAAAGCCATCGCCCAGTGTGCCTAGGCGCACCCCATCTCTGGTGTAGAAATGCAAATTACTTGTGCAGCCGCCAACAAGACAGAATTCGCCACTGGGAAAGTATGTCATGCAGAGCGGATCGAATCCAAGGGGGCGCTCCTTTCCAATCATTTGGCCACTGAGCGTATGAAATGACAGCGTCTGTCCCCAATCCGCAACAGCAATTGTGTCCACATTGCCAGCACCATTGACTGGACAGCATTGCACGGCAAAGACAGAGCTACTAGGTCCTCCTGGGCGATCGATGCGACCTTTTTCCTCGCCCAATTTACTTCGTATGGATATGCTGCCATTCGCTAAGCCAAGTATCAAATACTGTCCATCATTCGTCCATGCACAGCCATTGACACGTGATCCAATTTTGTACTTTTGCACAGCCTTCTGATCCGCTGACCAAAAGGCGAAATCCGATGTGGAACACGAAGCCAAATGATGTGAGACGGGATTAAAACACATACATTGGATGGAATCGCCGTGGCTGTAAGAAACTTCTAGTTAGTTGATGTTGATGGTAGCAGTAGCTGGTCCACTTACGAGTACTTGAGTAACCCCTCTAGCTGTGGTGACCACACAATGACCATTTTATCGCCGCCACCACTGGCAAAGCGTTTGCCATCTCGGGAATAAGCAACTGAGTTAATAATATCTTTGTGAGCCTTCAATGTATTTAGCAGCGAGCCATCATTGGGATTGTATATGAGCAGACGCTCACCTGCTGCCACCACCAATTGGCTGCCGTCCGGAGCATAGCAAACGGAATGTACACTAAAAAAAAACCACAATAAAACAGGTTCAGCAACAGGTGTTTGATTTTTTCTTAAGTATTACCTGGTGTTCTCATCTTTGGCATTAGGGAACTCGATGCGCTCTAACCATTTGAGCACGCCACGCATTTTGTATTTTATTTCAATTCCATAGTCGGTAAAATTTCCATTTTATTTACGTTTTGTTTGTGGCCAAAACAAGAAAGTTGCCATGACAACCAAAATGCCAATCATATCGATAACAGTGGTGAGTATAGAAATAATATCGATGTTAAGCAACAGCAACAGCTGTTCTTTTTTAGCAGTGCTATGAGTGTTTCTCTTTGCTGATGTAGTGCAAAATCAAAACAATGAATAATTTGGATAGTTCAGTGCAAGCGCATAACAAATTGGAAAAGGAAACAACCAATTTGGTGCTCCTTAAGGACCGTGTAGACAAATATCATGATCTGTCCACACAAATGTCCAGCATACTGACGGTCTTTGAGCAGCGACTGGGTACCTTGGAGCAAACTATTTTGCCTGTCTATCAGGAAACAGAACAGTTGCAAAAGCGACAGCAAAGTAAGTACATAAATGATAAATAATTGTAGCTAGTATGTATTAATAACGCCCCTTTTTTACCAAGATCTGGAAGCTACCTTAATTTGCCTTGAGAGCGTACTCTCCCATTACGATGTCACCCAGGAGGTTTTACCGCTCATTCATGAGGGCCCCATTGAGGGTAACATTGGAGTCTTCCTGGACGCACTGACCAAGCTGCGTGCTGCTATAGATTACTTTTTGCACAACAATTCGCCAACTTTAGAGCTGAATAATGTTACTAGTTTGTTCAATACAGGCTGCGCGGGTCTTAATGAGCATTACAGCAAGCTGCTAAAAAAGCACAGTGCACCCCTGAAACCCGTGGAGCTGTTGGATCTGATCTATATCGAGGATGATTCATCCAGTGATGAGTTTACATCCTTTCGTCAGCTGTCGCAGAGCACACGCGAGGAGCTATATACTATATCCCTGTGGCTGGAACAGAATTTACGGGAATATACACACATTTATGCAACGGAGCGTGGAGAGGTCGTTCTGCGATCTCTGCAATTACTGAAGGATCATCAAAAGAGTAGCAGCTGGGGCACAGAAGCTTTGGTGAGTAATTTTTGAGCTTATGTTAAGTTTCAATCCGTATGTTTTCACTCAATGAGTGAAAGCTCAATTGAGAACTGTTGCGTTTGTTACTCAACAGTTAAAGTGGCGCCTTTTTTCGCGATCTTAAATGCAACACTGCTATTGCAGTAATTGTAACGGCAGTTTTCCCAAACGAAAAAATCCAACGCTGTCGCCATTACTGATTTTACATTTTTTGAGAACGCTTTGTGCCTTTTTTTTGTAATTTTTTTGTGTGTTAATTTAATTGTTAATAAAAATGGCGGAATTCTGCTCCCCGAAAGGCGCCGGCCCGATATCCTATCGGCGCACTTCGAAGCCCAAAAGAACGCCCATTTGGAACACGTTAACCGTCGAGAGCATTCATATTCGCTGCTCCACGCCGATTGTTGGCAATTTGCGTTCCCCAAACTTGTCTCCCATTAAGGATACACGTTCGATTAAAAGTCCTGCATCTCCGATGGTATTTAAGACATTGAATGGAAAGCAAACACCGAAACTGTCAACTCCTGCGAAGATTTCTGGCAAAAAGGCCGTAGTGAAAGAAGAAGACAGCAATAATAGCTTAGATTGTTTCTTGGATGACTCAAATGCCAGCAACACGGAAACATCCCTGTGTCGGGAGACACGTCGTCGCTCATTGCAGGCCACAAATCACTCTTTTGTCCTAAATCATGCCACCAATGTTAAGGAAGTGTTGCTGCTTGTTGGCCTTGAGACTTATCTGGACAAATTCGATTCATCTCATATTGATTTGATCGATTTGGTGTCCATGAAACGAGATGATCTGAAGAAACTGGGTGTGCGTAAGGATGAAGATTGTAACCGCATCCTGGAAGCCCTTAAGGGCATATAAACTCTGTATTCCTCAAGCTATCAAGCTATCGCTGGTTGATCTGCTTGGCCAAGCTTTAAACCATTTTAATGTGCATTAAAAGAAATAATAAATATAATAAAATTGTATGTCTATCCATTAAGTAATAAAACAAAAACTATGTAAGCACGATCAAAAAAACAAAAACCTAGAATTTTTATTTTAAAGTAAAGTGACTAATTCGACCCTAAATATAATTTTGTTTAATATTGTTTTGATTGGATGCCTTTTTCAGAGACCACGCCACAGCGGTCGTCAGAATGAGCCGAAGAAGAATACCTCCGCGCGACTACAGCAAATGTAAGAATCGCTTATCAGCATTTTTTCTAATAACACCAACTTATCCCATCAACACCCTTTCCGTTCTAGCTTTGAGAAGAAGGCGAACAAGTTGTATTTGCGCGCCTCACAAACCATTGAACAGTCGACTGGATTCTCCATTAAGAAAGCCTCGTCGCACTCGGATCATTTGACATCAGAGGATCTGCTCGATGGCGATCAGGAGTTGGATAAGTATTTGGTCATGTTACTTGGCCTGCAGCGCCTACTCAACTGGGAACGGGCCATAATGCGCGATATTATACCACCATCGAAGCACAACGAAGTATTTGCACGTCTCGCCTACAATGCCATCGAGCTGGTAGTGAAGGATGCCGAGGCAATAACACAGCGCATCCTACGCTGTATCTCGCGCAAGGAGTGGACCTCGGCACTAGGCATCTTCTCGGCACTGAAGCGTGTCATTCTGTTGCAGCCGGACATTGAACGCACCTACGATGCGGCACAGCGGGAACAGTTGACCAAGGTGCTGAACAAACTGCAGCAGACGGGCGCCAAGGCACTTGAACACTTTCTGGACGTTGTCAAGGGTGAATCGAGCACCAATATTGTTGGCCAGAGCAATGTGCCCAAAGATGCTACCGTGCACGAATTGACATCGAATACGATTTGGTTCATTGAACACTTGTACGAGCACTTCGATGTAATTGGCGCCATTCTTGCCCAGGATGTTCTGTACTCCACGCAATTGGACACCATACTGATGAAGAAGGCACTGCCCGGCGAGGAGCGCAACAAAGCACTGTTGGCCATCTACATAAGTGAGATCAGCAATTGAATATGCTTTCATAAATTTGTCTAAGACTTATTTGTATATTTTTGCTTTTGCAGAGAAAGCGCTCGCTGAACTCAATTTGTCCATAATGAACAAGTGCGAACAGTATAATGATCAGGCCACGAAACATCTATTTAGACTTAATAACATACATTATATACTCAAATCACTGCAACGCTCCAATCTCATTGATTTGGTCACGCTCGCAGAGCCGGAATGTGAGCATAGTTATTTGGAAATGATACGTGAGCTAAAAACGAGCTACCAAAAGACTTGGTCGAAAATGCTGACGGGCATTTACTCGCTGGAGGAGCTGCCCAAGCCAGTGGGTCTCAAGGTCAAGGATAAGGATCGTAGTGTGCTCAAGGAGCGCTTCTCGGTGGGATTTATTCACTTCTCAACTAAGTCTTATAGATCATTTTAATCTATGTTAACATCCATCTCTTTTGCGCAGAACTTTAACAAGGACTTTGAAGAAGCTTGCAAAATACAGCGTGGCATATCCATACCCGATGTCATTTTACGAGAGGGTATCAAGCGAGATAATGTGGAACACATTCTGCCCAACTACAATCGCTTCTTTGAGATGTAAGCTACAAAAATTAACTTGTCTAAACATTGCGTTTAATCAACTATCTATCTATTTACTAAACAGGTATGCCTCTGTTCAGTTCAGCAAGAATCCGGATAAATATGTTAAATATCGGCCGCATGAGATAAATGCAATGCTTAGCAAGCTATTTGATGACTCTGCATAAAAACCATTCCCACAAATAATATACGTTCGTTCGGCTTTTTAATTCCAACACAATAAATATCGATTTTTTTTAAAAAATATACAATACAATACGTAATAGACTGTAGCCTAAAAATATTAAATGCCATTGTAAAATTATAAATGACCGCCCGCCCGTCCGTCTGTCCGTCCGTCCGATCGAGACGAATCAGTAAAGGAAATTGGTTGATGGCGCCTCGGGGCGTCCACAGGCGCCATAGTGTTGCACTGCCACCGTGCTATTGGTGCGACAATTCTCAATGTCCAGGAAGCAATCATTCAAATATGTCTTGTTATCGCTGCCACAGACGGGCTCAAACTCTCGAGGACAGATGCGGGCACAGCCCTTAAACTGAAAGGCGGCCAAGCAACGTTTCAGCGGCACAACAAACACATGCTTGCCACAGTTCTCCTTGCGCATGTGACACTCGGACTTGTAGAACTTGTTATCCGAACCGCACACAAAATTCGGCGGCTGAGCATCACAATCAGAGTCACAGTCGGCGGTCAGGGCACAGTTCTTCAGGGAAACGGGCACCACACGCAGGTTGCAGGTGCGTCGCTTAAACTCACACATGGAGGCAAAGGTATTGCCATCGGAGCCACACACCGGTTGCTGTTCCAAATCTGCACGCGTGCATGCATCTCCACAATCCTTGGCGGGCGAATTCAAATCCGTGCAGGGTCCAATATGTGCCAGATTAACACCGCGCCTGGAACACGAAGTTAAGAAATTAAAAATCATAAATGTGGAAAAGTCATTTTTTGCTTACAGGCAGGTGGCATGTGCCAGTTCACACTCATTGTTGTAGGTCTTGGCATCTGTGCCACAGAGCTTATCGTTGCGCTTGGAGCTAAAGATGGACCCAAAGAGATTGTTAAAGTCCTTGCAGGGCGGCAACTGTTTGCAGCGTGTCAAGCGATTCTTGCACTTATCCATGCTCATCTTCTGAATCGATTTGCGTTGCGGACTGAAAAATAATTAAAAATCATAATCAATCCTGGGTATCCTGGTTGGAATCTGCACGCTCGTTCACCACCTACCCACAGTTGAGCATCTTCAGCTCGCATAGAGATGAATAGATATTGCCATCGCTGCCGCACACATATTGTGATGTGGCATCTGCATCGGATTTGGGGCACTCGGTGGGGCAGGTTTCGGCTGCCGATTGGCTGCCATGTCGCTCCTGTGGCATGCAGAACGAAAGCGGCACCTCAAACACATGCTTGCCACAGTTGGTGGAGCGCATCTTGCAGGGACTCGCATAGAGACGACCATCGGAGCCGCAAGTGGGTCTGGCCACACGCCAGCAGGACTCGCGACACATCCTCGTCGACTGGCAGTGTTTGCGGCTGGTCTTCACCACTCCTTGGCCACACGTGTGCAGCTTCATTTCGCACGTGGAATTGTAGACGTTGCCATCGGAGGCACAGATGGGCCCATCCTTGGGTGCACTGTTGCAATCAACCGGGCAGGATTCACGCTGAGCACTGGTGTTGCTGCAAGGACCCACATGGGAGAGCTTGACAGCGGCCAGGCCAACGCGACAGGATTGGACGCGCAACATGCAACGATTCAGATAGGTTCGTCCATCGGTGCCACAAACGGGATCCTTTTCGCTGCTGCAGCGATGCTTGCAATCCGAACCCTTGGAACGCTCACAACCATCACGCACATCCTTGATCAGAGAGACACCATTGCGGGAGCAGGTCTTCTTGCGCAGCTCACACAGATTGGCATAGATGAGTCCATCGCTGCCGCACACGGGCTCTGCACCCACCGTCAAACTGGGTGGACAGGAGCGTGGACAATTGTTGCTATTGGAGCTAGTGGCCGATGCACTCGATGCCCGGTGTTGCCTGCCCGACTGCTGATCCGCCTCCTCCTGCAGTAGATTCTCCAATGCTGCTGCAGCTGCTCCCGGCGCCTGCATCAGCGTAGCGGACAACTCGGGCTGTGCATCCTGACGATATTGAATCAACAGCGAATCCGATACTGCTGCATCCGCGTTACGGTACCGTATCACAGGCGCCTGTGCCGGCAGCTTAATAATCTTAATGGGTGAGTCTGTTACGGCGCCTGGAAAGAGATGGAGCGAGTGAGAGAGAGAGAGAGAGAGAGAGAGTTAGCTAGTTCATTTCGTTCGCTTCTTTCGCGGCATGCGGAAGAGTCGCCACTGGGCATATAAATATCGGATTAGCTTCGCATTGCAGCAGAGCAAAGCAAAGCATGCTGCGCAGTTCGTTCGCTTCGTTTTACATTTATTGCGCTGCCCCATTTGGGTGCTGGTTGCGTGTCGTGTCACGCACGAGCGCTAGTTGAATGCCGCAACAAATGTTTAGTTGAAACTCGTGCTTAAAGAAAAACTTTCCATTATCGTAACTCTGTCAAAACTTTGAGTCATTCTTAAAAGTCATACATCATATTTATTGATTTGACCTAAATGAAAAGTCTGCATTTTAAGTTAGAAATTAGAAAATTTTTGTTGGTTTTCCAGAAAAGTTTTCTTTTTGGGTCTGTATAAAGTTATCCATAGCCGAATCTTTGTCGAAACTTAGGCGGATTTTGAAAGCAGTAGCTCTTAAGCAATAATAAGACATCATTTTAGTCTGAAAACACTAAAATTTTTCCAAAAATGTTTAAGATATATAATAGAATATATAATTCCGACATTAAAACGGTTCGGAGAATCATTGAAAAAATGTAAAAGAGGTAATATAAGGAAAATATCATTGAAAGCCCGAGAAAAATTGCATTTTTCTAAAAAAAAGTTGTTTTTGGAAAAAACCACAACAGTTTTAAAACGTCTTAAATCTCAACTCAAAGTTTCTTTTCTCAACTGATTTTCATCACATTATGGAGTTGTTGGGTTACTTTCAATAATTTAACATAATAATAGACTTTAAAATGTTGTATTAAATTAACAATTTCTAATTTTAGAGTCGCTTAAAAGCCGATTATATATGTTTATAGACTCTAAAGTTCACATTTTCCACACCAAAAAAGTTGCTAAAAACAAAACAAAACAACAAATTGTTAAAAAGCAATTAATTTTCAATTATATTTGACTTACAAAATTAATACTACATGAAAATTATTAGACCAACTACGACTAATCTGATTGTATAGGAAAGATAGCTGAGAGCAGTCTTCCATTAACGGTAAAAAGCTTCACACACACACACAAGTATTTAGTAGATTGTACATCTAATAGTGGGTTTGGAAGGAACTATCAATGACCTCCATCTATAATTGCGCTCGCTAATCCCCACCATCCCCAGAAATCTAGCTAAAAAAAACTGCAAGTGAAATTTTCACACTAATTGCCTCAGCCAAAAACAAAAAACCTCCGCCTTTAAGCGTCTCGGATCGGTCGGATGTGGATATTGTTGGCCAGCATTTGAGTGTTTTTTCTTCATTTTATTTGTTTGCAAAGAAAGCGGAAGACTCGAGAGCAGCAACGGCGGCGGCGGCGGCGGCTGAAGTAGAAAATCTATTAGCGTTACGATTGTTTGCTTGAGATAATTGAACCCACGTTCATTATATCAATTTGTACCAGATGCCACGAAAGATGCGAGATGTAAAAACAAAAGCTTGAAATATCATAAATAATAAAAACGCTAAAAGCCATAACGACTTAAAGACTTAATCCAGACGCAGTCGCATTCTCAACATATTATTTTCATCTGTAGAGAAAATTAAGCGGCGTTAGAAATTAATACAGACATTCCCCCCCAACCCCAACCACCACATACGATTCGTATATATGGTATGTATATATACGCATAGTCCATCGTTTGGATCGCGTTGTCTTTTCTCGCCCATACACACATTTTAACACACACTGTAGTGTATGTGTTGGATGTGGCACATTCCAAGAGGCAAGAGGCAGGCAGGCGGCAGGCACACAGCTCTCTGACACTCTGGCTCCTGCTATCGGATGCCATCAATTGCAAAAAAAAAAAAAACACAGAAACAGAAAACAGCAAAAAAAAGAATACAGAACGCATAACGTATAATTTTTAAAAGTGGCAAACAACAACAACAGCAACTGCAACTGCAACAGCAGCGGCAGCAGCAGCAACAGAAATGCTGGGCAGGCTTAGGCCAGTCCCGACATGATATATAAGTGTGAATGTGTGTGTGTGTGTGCGAGTGTGTGTGTGTGTGTAGTTTGCTATTTTTCTGTGGCTGCAACTGCTGCTGCTGCCCCCACATATCATGATGGCAGCAGCAGGCTAGGCAGCAGCATGCACAGTGGTTATAGATCAAACAATTACAAGGCCAATTAAAGATTCATTTTGATAAGAGCACAGAAAAAGTGTGAGAAAGTTTGAATGCAATTGGAAAAGATCGCTTTAATGAAAGCTCAAAAGTTAAAGCGGGAAACTCATCATTTTTTCATTTTCATTCTTTTTTCATATTTTTTTCTATATCTTTTAGTATTTATTTATTGAAAAAAATGTGTTGGTTAATAAGAAAACGAGCTTGTACTTAGTAAATAATTACCCAAATTGAGCTTTTTGATATACTCAAAACTTTAAGTTAGGCTTCAAATGAGAGGAACAAGTTTAAATTGAAAACTTCACTTGATTTAGATAAGGTATCTGTGTAAAAATTGCAGTTCAAAGTTTGGCAAATGTTCAGTAAAGGATATGTTTTAAGATTTTCGCTTTATTATCAATCTATCTACTTTAGCACATGAAAAGAAAATGCAATAAACAACTTGATTTTTTATCATCAAAGGTTTTCAATTAAGTTAAAGATCCCATAAAGATTCCCATCATTACACCAAGTTGACCGCTTGATCTGCTTATCAATCTGGCAATTGCATAACATTAGCAGGGACAACTCTTAGTCATTTCAATCAAAATTAATGATGATGAATAAAACAATGTCATGATCTTACAGCACAGAGAAGGAATTTCATGATATATTCAATTGAATGACGATCGGTGTCGAACACAACGAAACACAACAACAACAAACAAATCGTTTCGGGTTGACTCCAACAATTGCCACAGGTCAAACTCTTTAGGTGTGACCTCATAAAGCAATCGAGTAAATGATTCGCTCGCATTGCTGCCACACTCCGTGACCACAAGTTTTTTGAGACCATTCCAAACGGTTGCGGTAACACTGTGGCAAAACCCCCTCTCTCTCTCTCTACAGTTTCCCCTCCCTTCTAAAAGAACCTCCTACTACTACAACTAGGTTCAGTTCAAGTCTCGTTTTCTGCGAGCAAGTTTAATGAATTTATTTGAATGTTGGACAAATTGTGCACGACGAACAAATTTACGAGCCTGTATTTGATAGAGATGGGGGGAGAGGGAGTACGGTCTGGTACGGTCATGGGCACATGCCACACATACACCCGACCAGTGGGGGACGCAGCGGGCAGGTGAGGCGGAGGGGGGCATTCTCTGATGTGTGTCAGCTTTACATTCACTTTGTACTCGTACCTTAGATATTAATTGCTGCTTGCCGCTTGTTTTTGTGTTTTTGTTTTTGGGCTTTCTACCGCTGTGCGGCACAGCTGAGTTGGTCATGATCTTGCCACAATACACTGACCAAAACACAAAAAAGATAAAAGTTTAATTTATTTACCTACTTTATTTATATTACTTCCTGATACTTAACATATATAATTGGTTTAAATGTTTCTATTTAAAGGAAACTATTAAAAGTTTCAATCAAAAAAGAAGAAACTTTTTTTCCCGCAGTGCAAAGCTCCCGTTGGGCGACATGGCTAGTTAGTTTTAGTATAATACACACACACATACATACATACATATGTATGTACATGCATACATGCATACATATATGACTTACCATTAGTGAGCGTTGCCGTTAACATTAAAGCCAGCAGTGCGCCAAACAGCTGGCGTTGGTACTTTAGCCTAAAGCGGTACTGCGACGACGACGAGTGCCGTTGCTGAGGCTGAAACTGAGGCTGACGCTGACGCTGACTCTGGATCGGGCACATCATTTTCACTGTCGACTGCACTTTCCTGGCCTAGGCTAGACGACTACTACTACGTATGTGTGTGTTGTGTGTGAGTTTGTTGTGTGCGTGACTACAACGCTTTCGCTCGTTAACAATTGAAATAGAAGCAGTTGCTACTATCGTTGCTGTTGATGTTGTTGCTGTTGTTTTTGTTTTTATGCTTCTCAAGTTCAACACTAGCTGTACGGCGGCGTGCAAAGATCACGACACGACTTCGAACTTGCGTTAAAGAAAGTTTACTTTTTCTTCCAGTAGCTCTTCCCTCTGGTCGCTATGCAAGAGAACTGGTGCAAGCTAAAGTCAGAAGCTTTTGCTGACGCTGACGTTGCGTTGCGATGCTGGCGTCTCTGCTGCTGCTAATGCTGCCAATGTTCACAATTAACGGTTGTCGCTCTCTGTGTGGTTTGGCGGTTCTCGCTCATTTGAGATTCGCGCCTGGTGTTGCCCTTTTATGAGTTAATTCGTTCGCAGCCTATTAAGGTTTGCGGTTTATATTTAACAGCAGCAATTACGCATGAAAGCTCCTCCTGCCTGCTGTTACTTCTAACACTCGGCGTGTACTTTTTCAGTTTGACCTCTCGCACAATGGAGCATAATTTCTTTTTTATCGCCCTGCCTTCTTTCTTTTATATCTTCGTTTTTTTTGCACGTTGCTTCAATTCGATTTCAATTACGACTGCGGCTTTGAAGTTTTACCACAGTTACCGTTTGTTCAGTCGTTCGTTCTGCGGTTGCCTCTTTTCTTTTCGTTTTATTTTCTTTTTATTATTGTATGCACACAAAATATCTTTTCATCAGAGATCTTCTGTGTTCTATTCAGTAGTAGTTCGTTACTCTTTTTTTTCAGTTGTTTTTTTTTTGCTTTAATTTTAATACGTTAACCGTAACCGTTTGAATTTGATTTTGATGCGCGCTCGTTGAGTTTCGCATGCGAAGTGATCGCTGTGAATGTGAATTTGTGGATGTGGTTGTTGTGTGGATGCTGCTGCTCCCCGCTTGCTGTCGACGTTGACGTTAACGTTGACGTTACAGCGGCTGCATTATTTATTATTGTGCTGACTGCGTTTTCAATGAATGAACATGCACACACTCACACACAGACACTTACGCTCGCGCGCACACTCACTCACTACTAACAAGCGCACGCACAGACACACGAACGCACGACGCTTTGATTTTTTACACATTCATAAAAATTATAGGCTTTTATTGTTGTGCCTGCGTCTTTTGTTAGCGAGATCAACTGGGAGACGATTGCAGCTCCAGAGCTCCAATTTCGTATGCGACAAAAAAAATGCTTCTACTACTACTGCTGCGGCAATTGTTGTTGTTGCGACTGCGCCGAACGTACCGAACGACACGAGAGAAAGGTTTGAATGACACTCACACTCGAATTTGCAATGCCATTTATATGAGTGAAAGGCAGCCGCGGCGCAGTCGCTGCGCAGCTAACGTCATTCGGGCGCCGCACAGTGGTGAGCATTGAATGGGCCGACATTCTAAACCACAACAACACTGGTTGCGATTGATGTGCATATGTTATAAATATGGGTTTTTTATTGCATAATATATTTTGGTTGCCTCTCCAATTAGTAAAAAACATTCAATCACAAAAGCCATAAATTTTGTGGTAAGACTTATGTCGAATTGTATTTGTATAATTTTATGGCCACATTCATTTATGCTTGATACACAAGTTTCACCTTCCTGATTTCTTGGTTAGAGAGTGATAGGCAAATTTCGAAGATATATGGCCTACTCCATAAAACCTTTTTTTTACAAGAATTCTGCTTGTAATAAGATTCAATTTCTTTATATATTTTTTATATTTGACAGGAAGACGGAACCCGAAAACTTTTGTTGCTTGTTTTGGTCACACTGTGCAGCACAATGCGACTTCTTCGCTGCTATTGACTTTGGCATCGGCTTGGGTTGCGCTTTAGCCATTGATTAAATGGAGTTGTCGGTATTTAAAATAACAACTTGGTCATGTTGTTGTCTCTTGCAACCTAATCGGTTTTGCGTACAAATTTAATTTGCCAAAAGTGGCAGCAAAATGCAACCAAAAAGGCAAACTTGCATTTGAAATTATAACAGACAGACACACATACACACACACACAAACACAGAGATGCATTCATATGCAGGCACGATCTTTGAGCAACTCTGTCGCCGTAGAAAGTGCGCAGCAATTGTTGTTGTTGTTTTGGAAGCAATCGCAGCAGCAGACTTTGCCTAGCCTGGAAGCTGTATGCCTGTGTGTGTTTGTTTGTGTATGTGTGTGTTTATAGACTTGTCGACTTTTAAGCCATAAATTTTACGCCTGAGTGGCGTTGCGAATAAGGGTCACACACACACAAAAACACACAGAAACAGACAAGCAAACGCACACAATCACATAAGCTTTGGCGGTTTACTCGCGTGCATTAAGAAAATTGAGTGGTGCAGCGGTAAGCAGCGCCAGCTACAACAAAAAAACAAAAACAAAAAAGAGGTCAGTAAGTGGAATATGTACAGTTAGATTTTGGGCAGCCGGGCGGCAGACAACGTTCGCAAGCTGACAGCCATGACACACTGCAGCCGCCCAGAACTAATACTAAAGACCATAGCAGCCGCCGCCGCCGGCCAGCATCAAATGCACCACCAACAAGCGCAAAGAGCCACCACTTGTAGAAAAATTAATTAAAAGAAAGCCAGGCTTGACGGTAAATATAAGAAAAAAAAAACCTTTGGCAAGCGTGCAATTTCTTTTTGGCCATAACCAAGATTTGATGTTGTGGTTGCCAATAAAAATGGAAAGTGAAAATTGTAGTTGCAGTGCCAAATGCATATTAAAAAAAAAAAACTAAACACCAAACACACACATAAACACACAAAAATAGTGTAATAAAAAGCTAGAAGCAGTAGCAATAGCCACAAGCAACAACAACATCAATATCAACAAACAACAACAACACGCACCTGTTCTGCAAGTCGTGCGAGTTTTCTTCGCTTCTTAATCACAGACCGAGCCTATGCCAATGCCAGCGAGTATTATATAAATGTGATGATAGAGTCGCTGCGGAAATTATATGGCAAAACAAAAAAAAATAATGATAAAAAAGCAGAAAATCAAAAGTGGTTGTTATGAATGCATCTGTGAAAACGCCAATTAAAAAATTTATGGGTCCGCTGTATGCAGCATGTGCAGTTATTTGCTAGTTTTCACTATTTTCTAGCTTTTGCGTGGTTATGCTAACTGTTGGAGCAAACATTGCACAGCTTGTTATCACACATTTGAAATAAAAAAAAGTAACAGTCATGCAATGTAACATTAATTTCTTAGGGGAACACTGGATTTATGATTATCTTTGTATATGTTTTGCAGCACTGCAAGTAGCGCTGCTTTACAGACATATCGATAGTAGCACAGCTATCGATAATGCTTCTTACATCGCTACTCACACACACAGTCACCGATATGTACGCACACAGGCACACTCATTGAAAAAGTCGGAGAATTGTGTGGGAAAAAAAGTCGTCTATAACTAACTGCGAAACGCGCAAAATTGTGCTAATACAGATGCCTAGTGACACAGGCAAAGTGAACGTTACATTTATTTTGGGTGCGCTGGCTGTTTGGGGAGTTAGAAATTAATGTTGTCGCTGCTGTAACGCGTAGAAGTTTGTGGTGTGCGTATGTGTGCGTGTGTGTGTGTGCGCGTGTGTGAAGAGTGAAACCTACAACTTTACTCCCCAAACCAACAGCCACACCAACAACAACGACGACAACAACAACAGCAGAAACAGCAGCAGCAGTGTTGAGAGAAAAGATGGCGACGAGTCGCACCAGTCGCATACAATCACAACCAAAAATTTTTCCTTCAATCTTATCGAAATTACATGGAGCGATCTCGGAGGCATGCGTCTCGCAGCGCCTGTCGACGGACAAGAAAACGCTGGAGAAGACGTGGAAACTGATGGACAAAGTGGTCAAGTTGTGTCAACAGTCGAAAATGAATTTAAAGAACAGCCCCCCCTTCATATTGGACATACTGCCGGACACGTATCAACGCTTACGTCTCATCTACTCCAAGAACGAGGATCAAATGCATCTCCTTCATGCCAACGAACACTTTAATGTCTTCATTAACAATCTGATGCGTAAATGCAAGCAGGCCATTAAGCTCTTCAAGGAGGGCAAAGAGAAGATGTTCGATGAGAACTCGCATTATCGACGCAATCTGACCAAACTAAGTTTGGTCTTCTCCCACATGCTGAGCGAGCTAAAAGCTATCTTTCCCAACGGTGTCTTTGCGGGCGATCAGTTTCGAATCACCAAAGCCGATGCGGCCGATTTCTGGAAGAGCAATTTTGGCAACAGGTAAGGATTTCCCTCTACAGTATGGATTAACCCATATTAATGCGCCCTTGCATCTTTAGTACACTGGTGCCTTGGAAAATATTCCGTCAGGAGCTAAACAAAGTGCATCCGATATCGTCTGGCTTGGAGGCGATGGCGCTTAAAACAACCATCGATTTGACGTGCAATGATTATATATCGAATTTTGAATTCGATGTATTCACGCGTCTATTTCAGCCTTGGGTCACGCTGTTGCGCAATTGGCAAATCTTGGCTGTGACCCATCCCGGCTATGTGGCCTTTCTCACCTATGATGAGGTGAAAGCGCGACTCCAGCGCTATATACACAAAGCAGGCAGTTACGTATTTCGTTTATCCTGCACCCGCCTGGGTCAATGGGCCATTGGTTATGTGACGGCCGATGGTGAAATATTGCAAACAATACCACAAAACAAATCGCTTTGTCAGGCGCTGCTCGATGGGCATCGGTAAGGATTCAATTAGAGATCAAGTGTGATTCCTTATAATCAATTTCTATTTGTTTCTCCTTGTAGTGAGGGCTTTTACCTCTATCCCGATGGTCAGGCCTACAATCCAGATTTGTCATCTGCGGTGCAAAGTCCTACTGAGGATCACATTACTGTCACACAAGAGCAATATGAACTGTACTGCGAAATGGGTAAGTCAATCGTCAAACTAGCCAAACCAAGTACTCAACACAACAACTATTCCACTTGCAGGTAGCACATTTCAGCTATGCAAAATCTGTGCGGAGAACGATAAGGATATACGCATAGAGCCCTGCGGACACTTGCTATGTACGCCCTGTCTCACTGCCTGGCAGGTGGACTCGGAGGGACAGGTAAGCTGTCATAGTTGGCAATTTTTAAAATGGTTTAACTGATTCTCGTCTCTATTACTTGATAGGGCTGCCCGTTCTGTCGTGCAGAGATTAAGGGCACCGAACAGATAGTTGTGGACGCCTTCGATCCACGAAAACAACACAATCGCAATGCAACGAATGGCCGACAGCTGCAGCAGGATGATGACGATACAGAGGTATAGTTTTGTGCAGCGCTTTTGAAATATAAAGCCTTTTGACGCCTGCCCTGCGCTGCCCGCCTGTGCTGCCTCTCTCTTATATATATATGTATATTTATTTATATATATATATATATATATATACGAAAACATATTACGATTATAATCAAAACTAATTTTGGTTCGTTCTTATATTAAGTTTAATGTTTAGCGTGCAGTTTAGCGATTTTGATTTATTCATACGTAAATTATTAGCTCAAATTTTCAATGCAACTAACAAACAGTGCGCGCACACACATACATACACACAGAACACATACGTACATCTATGTATGTACATTGTAGTATGCTTGTATTATTGTTGGAGAGCGGAAGTTACTCATCAGCTTTTATCAACGCGCTCGCTTGTTTTCAGTTCTGTTCTGTTCGTCTTCTGTTTGTGTTTGTGTTTGAGTGCACTGTTCGTTGTTGTTTCGTTTGTTGGTTGCTTCTTCTATATATTTTCATTTCATTCATTTATTCACGCTCGCTCGTCTGCCTCTCTCTGTTTATGATTCATTTAATAGTGTGTTATTATCTCATACATACATATATACATCCTATATATATGTATATGTATATGTATATCATTAGGCAACAACAACAAGAACAACATCTTGATAAATGCTGTATTTGTGTTTTTATTTTATGTTTTAGTTTTACCACAAATTTTGTAAATAGCTATTATTATTATTACTATTATACTTGTATAATTTCGTATTGTAATTTAGTGTGAGTTACGAGCAAAACTAAAACAAAAACAACTGTCTAAAGTTCATTCTGTATTCGAAAACTGTTAAACCTGTATTCTTCCTACAGTATATATATACCAACCATATACCATATACCATGATATCCACCCTTCAAGAACATTTATGATACACATATTCTCTTTCACATTTTAGTTTATTGTTTGATACTTCCAAAGATATATTTAGTTCATCATCATTATCATCATCAACAAAGTGGTTTATGATTTTATGTTTGTTTTAGTTTTCAATTCGGTTTATATTTTTTTCATTTACTATAGTTATAGAAATATAGTCTTAATAAATTGTATGTATGTTTATTTGTAAGCAGCTTTTGCGGCTGCATTAAGACTGTAATTTATTAATATTTAAAAATGCATATGTATAATTATCACTATATCATTATTATAATAATTATTTTATATTAATTTAGTTAGTTAGATGTTAACTGTCACAAGCCTAGGCCGGAATTTATATAAAACGTTAAAAAACAAAAAGAAAAAAAGTATTAGCAAAGAAATTAACATTAATTTTTTCAATCATGTCTGTGTCTGAGTGTGTGTGTAAGTGTACGTGTGTATGTGTGTGTGTTTGTCATTTTGTATGCGTTTTCTTTTTATTATTATTATTCATTATCAGTTTTGTTTCCTTAACATTTTTGCATAGGCTTCTAAATCAATATCGTTTTTAGCATATTTTCGATTAATTAATATTTATGTTTAATATGTAATACATCTAATGCAATTTATATATACATACATATATATATTATACAATTATACATTAAATTTTACAATTTTTCCGATTTTCCTTAAGTTTTACATAAAAATTCATAACAAAAAAAAAAAAACAAAAATAACATCGAAAAAAAAAAAACAGAATATATATATATACATGTATAAATATTGGTTTCAATTTAGTTTTGACGTGCGGCTGCTAATTTTGTTTATTTATATGTTTATACTATATATACTTATTTACTTTTGTCTACAGTTACATTGCGTTTTGTTGTTATATATACATTTTGATTCATGTTTTGTTGTGCATGTCCCAATGATTTCTCTAGCGGCATGCCTTCCTAACCAAACCCAAATCTATGATATATGATATATATAACCAACTTTCAAAGCAAAACGTATCCAACAACTGACTACAATACCTCTTACCCCCTTACCGCCCCTTACCCACATCTTCGTCCATATACCGTCTGCAGGATATGGGCGACTTCAATATAGCCACATCGTCGCTGCATGCGCTGAGCACCTCGGCCGCTTCCCAATCCTCGGTGGAGAAGCATAGTCCGCATACATCACCACGCCTGGGCAGACGGAGCACCACGCCCAGTTTGATGGCGGTGCAAAATGATCTGTATGCCGGCGGTGGGCCAGCACTCAGTTTGCCCTACAACTGCAACAGCAACAGCGGCAGCGGCAGCGGCGGCAGCAACAGCAGCAGCTCATCCTCCTCAACAAACTCCACGCATCAACAACAACAACAACAGCTGCAGCAGCAACAACAACAGTCGCAACCTTCGGCGCCTCCGGCTGCAGCAGTGATGAGCAATGGTGGCGGCGGCACTTCCACATCGACGGGCGGCGGCGGCAGCAGCAGCAGCAACAATTCCAGCATCAAGAGCACAAATCGCATGAGTGCACCACTGATGGGCTCCAGCAGTGTGATCAACTCGACCTATGGCCAAAAGTTGCCCAGCAAAACGGAAAGCGGCATCTCGAGTGAAACCGCCTCGATTAGCTCCTATGCCATCTTACAGAATCTACAGGATGGCATTGCGGCAGCCAGCACTAGCTCCATTTCCAGCTCAAGCTCAGCCGTGGCAGCCGGAGTTGCTGCTGCAGTTGCTCCACCGCTGCCACCACGCAAATCCCCAGGTGTGGAGACGCCCGTCAAGCCCTCGAGCAGCAAGAGCATCGATAACATCCAATGCAGTTTGGACAATGTGCCGCCACAGACGACGGCACCGCCCATTCCACCGCATGTGAGCAACAGTGTGGACACTCTGGCCGAGGATTTGATGCGACAACAGCGGATTGCCAGCAGCACCACATCGCCCGTACTCTCGCTGCTCGACGATATGATGGTGGAAGTGGGTCCCGCCGAGACCATAAGCGGTGTGATCGATACACGTCCGCTGGAAGCGCGTGGAACACTGCCCAAGCCACCAACCACCAACACCACCAGCGGCGTCGTCATCGTCACCAGTAGTACTGGTAGTAGTAGTAGTTCTGGTGGTGGTAGTGGAGTCCAGGATGCAGCCAGTTCACACTATACACAACTGTGCACCACGACAACAAGTGCGGCAGCATTGGCGGCAGCTGCCTGTCTGGCCAATGGCAAGAAGATGACGCTGAAGCAGCCAACGCCAGCAGTGCCGGCGGCCAATCCTGCCCAGCAACAACAACAACAACAACAGCAGCAACAACATCAACCCCTGCTCTATGCAAATGTGACGATCAATCAAAAAGACTGCGGCTCGGTGCCCTACGAGAACATCAATCTGGAGTATATTGCCAGATTGATGAACGCTGGCTACTCCAAGGAGAATGCGATTACAGCGTTGGGCATCTCCAGGAACAACATCGAAATGGCTGGCGATATATTGCGCGAATTTGTCTCCAAGAATAGCGCCTAATATGATAGCGAATAGCAATTTGCCGCCAACCCAAACCCCTTTTTCCCCCCCAGACTATATATATATAGTATGTATGTGTGATTCCCCCTCTGCCCCAAAAATGGAAAACATTTAGTGTCGATTCAATTTGATAATATGATCCCAAAGACAAACCAGGCAAATGATAAATCATTAGCATAATTTTGAAAAAAAAACCAAAAATAAATCTCTCATTACACGCTCTCTATATCTATTTATATATACAAACATAACATATATAAATACATATATATATATATTTATTTATTTATAAATTTCTCTATTTCGCTTTAAGAGCACATCTCCCTCATCCCCACTTTTCCCCCGTCTTCACCGCAACACACACTTC
Organism: Scaptomyza parva; assembly: GCA_035044645.1. Lineage (NCBI taxonomy): Eukaryota > Metazoa > Arthropoda > Insecta > Diptera > Drosophilidae > Scaptomyza > Scaptomyza parva. Next base: position 5,817,704 of record JAWNNT010000065.1, on the reverse strand, counting down.
ATATAGAGTTATGCTAAGTTTATAGAACCCAAAAAAAACAAAAAAAATAAATCACAAACCAATCTTGGCGTAGCCAGCACAAGCAATTAGGCATTAAAAAAACAAAAAACTCGTTCGTTCTCTTTGAAAAAAAATTAATAATAAAAATACAAAAAAAAAATAAATACCAAAAAAAAAAGTCAAGTGCAACAAAAATTCTCACACTCTATTTAAAGAAAAAAGAAAAAACAAATTAAGCACAAAAAAACGATTAATATCAAATATAGCTATATATATTAAGGCGTATCTCTACTTCTTCCTATTAAGCAAATCAAAAACAAAACTATAAAAAATACTGACAACAAAAATATATATATATCTATACGCAGTTTCAAAAACGAATCAAAAACAAAAATTTGCCCACCCCAAATTTTGAGCGCTCTTTCTCTTTTTCGTAATAAAAGACAAAAAACCCATAAAAAAAAACAACAAATTAACAAAATTCATTCATTATCATAAATTCATTCAACAAAACAAAAAAAACAACACAAATTTTAATTAGTGCATCGGTAAACGTATTTTAAAGATAGAAACAGCTCTTCAAGATTCATCAAAACAACAAAAAAAAAAACACATTACATTATAACTTTAATATGAAATGCCTTTAAATCTGTCCCCAAGGGGATAGACCTCAGTTTCCTTATCCCTAAAATACCGACAACAAGAACAAACAACAACAAAATCCGATGCACCATCAAAAAAAAGTTTACCTCGATTTTTTATACAAAACTCAATGTTTTTTGTAATAATATATTTGTAAGTTTATGCAAAATGGTCAAGAGTAAGAATATTCGTTGAAAGAAAATACCTAAAAATGTTTAAGATCGCGATTCAAGGAGAAATTTTTACAGAATTTATAAGTATATAAAGTAATTAATCGGTTTTTTAATTCGTCGATAACTTTCTCAAACCCTACACGCAATTTTTTGACATATAGTATCTACTACTAAAAAACAAAAAACCAAAAAAAAACGTAGCTATATATATGATATATACATATACATATATACAGTACATATAGGCGATATAATCATGCGTAACGAAAGCAAAAGCATTAGGAAACCAAAAATCAATGCAATATATTCACTATAAACAAATCAACAACAAAAAAAGCGTAAACTTCTAAGTAACTTATATATATTTACATAACCTTAAAAACGAAACGAATCACAAACAAACAAAAAACAACAACTATTTATGAAATATTTGAATTTTAAGGATACAAAAAAACAACAAAAAACGATCAGCGTTTAAATACAAAATAGCATATACTAGAGCATATACTTAATAATGAACAAAAACATCAAAGAACACAAAGTCAACAAGTCAATAATTAACGAAGCACGGAAAGAAGGAGAAGAAAGTAAGTAACGGTCGAGTTTTAAGCCGATATACATATATACTATATACATATATATATATATGAAGAAAACGTATTAACAAAAGTAATAAATTGCGATACCATACCATATGTCACGTCATGTAACCCAGAAAAAACAAACAAATCTTACAACAGATATAAATTATTCTTATATATAAAATAAAAAAAAAAAAACAAAAAAGAAACCAAAAAAAAATCAATGAAGTTTTCTTGATATTAAGATATTTTATAGTGAAACTCGGTTTTTTTTTTGTAGCTTTATTGAAATATGTATTTATTTTGTTTTTTATTATTTTGACTTATATAGTTGCGTTTTTTTTTTTTTGTATTTTTTTTTTGTTTTGTTTTGTTTTCCATTTTTCTTTCGTATTCAAGCACATATGTATTTGTTTTTTTTTTATTTGTTGCATTTTTTTTTTGTTTGTTTGTTGTGTATGTTTTACGATTTTTTTAATGTTTTATATTTTATAAATAAGGATTAGTTGATGTTTTTTCTGTTCGCTATTCAGTGTCTGTGCTTTTTTCTTTGCTTTCCATTTCATAGCATTGCATATTTCTCTAAACGCCTTTCGTATTTGGGGATTGTTGGTTTCATATCAGATTCAGAGACGGTATATGTATGTAGATATATACTCGTTAGCTGATATTCATCATATATATAGAGCGTTATACATAATTATTTCAAAGTTGTGTTGCTTAGTGTTGTTTCTTGTTGTTGTTGTTGTAGTTGTATATATGTATAACATGGCTATAGTAGGACGTACTGATCCCAAAATTTGTTGTTAGCTTGTTAAATTGTTAGATTTTAGTTTTTTTTTTTTTTAGATTTTTTCGTTTTTTTGTTTTTTAGTAATTGAAATTCATAATTTATTTTTCACAATATTTGCTCTTTGTTTCCGACACGATCTCTTTGTATTTTGTTTTGTTTTTTGTATTTTTTTTTCGTTTACTATAATATAATATACTTTAATATTTAAAAATACATTTTTAAAAATTAATTTTTGTAATCTTTCATTAAATGGTTTTAACAGATTTGGCGCAGCAAATTTCATTTGCTCTTCATCATTATCATCATCATCATCATCATTCCTCACACAAGACTTTTAGTTATTATATTATTATTTTGTTTTTACTATTATAATTATTTGTTTTTGTTTTCTTTTTTTTTTTGTTTGTGTTTTAGTTACAAAGTTCGATTTCTAGATATTGTTTTTGTTGTTGTTTTGCCTTTGTTTAAATAAATATGTTTCGTATATATATGTATGTATGTTAGATGTATGTATGTATTTGTATAATATATATATGTATGTATATGTGTAATAAGTTAATGCAACCATTTTTGAATGCATAAAACCAAAACAAACATAAAAAAACAACTAAAAAAAATTCGTTAAACATCATACACAGATAATAATATTCTCGATTTGGTGTTGAAATTAAGACTTTGTTTTCCATTTATAAATACTTCATACATTCATTTCATGATTTCCTTGATCGTTATTTATTTTTTTAATGCTTTTTTATGTATACAATCATTATTCAATAAATATATATGCCAGGTTAACAGGTAAGACTTTGAAAGAAGCAGTGAAAGAACAATTGCGAGAATTATTAGAAATGGAGTATATAGAATATAGAAATAGAGCATATATAAGTAGAGAAAAAAACTATCTACGCATCTATGGCATATAGTGTTTGTTTCTTGTATTTATAATTGGTATTTGTATTTGTTTTTTGTTGTTTCTGCTTTGTCTAACGCACATATGCAAGGATTTCGTTGCCATTATACAATAATTGTTCATTTTTTTTTGTGGTTTTTTGTTTGTTTTTTTTTATGTTTTTTGTTTATAGATTTCATTTTAATATATGCTAAAATTAAATTAAAGCAAAACTAGTTGAAAAATAGTATACGTTTACACACAATTTGGTTTCATCTCTCAGACACTTGAATTTCAGTTTTAAGCAGCGCACAACTTCAATATAACAGAAAAAATATATATATGTATATGTAGACTGCGTATTACAAATAGGAAGAGGGCCCTGGTTTTTTAAAGTTTAATGCGTAAGATTACGTAAAATTTCATTTAGATTTATATCAGACACATAGAAATTTGAATTGGAGTTTGCCGTTTGTTTAGTTATTCATTCATAATAATATACACATATATGTATTGTATGTACTATATATATATATATGCAATATTTGTTTGCTATCAATTATTATTATCGTTTCAAATAGTGTTTTGTTTCTTCTTTTGCTTCTAAGTTAATATAGTACTTAATAAATGTATGTTTGCTGTTTTGTTTGCATCAATAATATTTTTATATATATATGGTTGTAGCGACAAGTTTCACAATGTAGTTTGTTTCGGTAGTTGCGTAATTGTTGTATTTTCTGCAGTCCTCGTGTCAACTTCTTCATCTATGGTATTATTAAGCCTTGTTTATGTTGTAGCGTACAAGAATATATATATGTATATATATATTAAGATATATGAATATATAAATGTATATGTGTGGTTTTCATGTATGCATTTGTCTTTAATTTGCATTAATATCTCATTTGGAATTACTCCACCAGGGCGCCTGTAAGCAAACAATTTCAAATTAGTTCATGTTGAAGTTTTAGTTAGTTCAAGTCATAGAACACGTACCTGGAATGCGTGGATGGCGTGCGAGTACAGAGAAGCCCTTGCCCTGCGGCCCCTTGGGTGCGCGTATAAGGATTAAACGTGGCACACCATCATCGCCATTGAGCTTAAGGCGCGAGATCAGACGATCGGGACGATCGTTTATTTTCAAAACATTGCAGGCCGATGATTTGCCATTGCGCTATAAGGATAAAATAGCAAATTAATATTTTACAAAATTAGGCCAAATTTAATAGTTACAATTGATCTGCCCACCTGATTGGTAACCACAGAGAACTCGACAGTATCGCCAGGATGTAGAGCCACGGCGCTACCCTGCACTTCAGACATGTGAAAGAATAGCTTTTTGCCATCTTCTACCTCGAAATTGAGGAAACCAAACTGACCCTTAATGGAATCAACCGTGGCACGTTTCTTTAACCTGACGGCATTCACCTCTGCGGCCCGGCCGCTCTCATCGATGCGGAAACTAACCAGATCGCCCTTCTGCAACAGATCACGCTTATTCACCAGACTGGTGATGCCAAATTCATGCTGCGATATAATTGTGGTGCGCAGCTCATCGAGTATCTCAATCAGACCGGCATATTCTTGCTGATCCGGATTAATGCATCGCAAAGGACGCGCCACAACGCCATTGTGCACCGTCTCCAGCACTGCCGGCTGTGGTATCGAGTTCTTGGGCAATGTGCGCACATTCTCAGCCGGCAGACAATTGCCAGAGACAGATGTGTTGCCATTGGGCGCCAGTGTGTACTCCACCTCCTGACCCAATTCAAGCCAATTGGGATTGCCCTGATAGTTGCTAAAGTGAAAGAAAACCTCCTCATCGTGCTGCAGCGTCTCGATAAAGCCAAAATTCTCCTTAATGACGGCAATAAATCCGCGATACAACTGTCCGCTAGCTGCTTCCGCATTGGCATGATTGTTATTCTCCACCTTGAAGTCATCAATGTGGGGCACGCTAATCTGCTGCGGCTGAGTGGTGGCATTACTGCCCACACTGCTGTTGCTGCTGCTGCCGCCACTGGGGCTGCCATGCATCATATAACCATTCTGCATGGTGGCAGTATTATTTGTGCTGATGCCATTAGTGATAAGCAGTTGATCGTTCTGATTCAAATTGCCAGCTGGGATTTGTTGTTGGGCAGCTGTTTGTTGATTTAAAAGTTGTTGTTGTTGCTGCTGCTGTTGTTGCTGTTGCAGCGATACTTGCTGCACATTGACAGCTATAAATTCCTTGTTACGTTTGACCTGGCAACAGAAAATGACGAGAGATTAGAATGTGGATTATTCGCGTTTTTGAAATGAGATCATACCATGTAAATATCGAAGCGCACACGCTCGCCGACTCTTGGTGGTTTTTCGCAGTCTTTAAGAAAATACATAATAGTCTTTTTAACATCGCCATGCTCGTAGGTGATGACGCCACCCTCAAAGCGATCCTGAGATTTAATTGGACTCTTGGGCGCCTCGCGTGTCACGCAGCCTGCAATCAAGACAATAAACCTTAAGTAAGTCTTCTTTTAATACAAAATGTGTAATAAAAACATACCCTCAATGTTGCTGGCCATTAGGGTTTCAAATTGCACTGAATTGGGCGGCAAATGTTTAATGCGTATGGCCTGCAGACGCGAGTTATTATAGGCTAGGCCGGGCTCTTGAATGACAGTAAACTCAACCTCATCATTGACATCAATTTCGCGACTCTGTAAGGTTAAAAGTACTATGAAAAGTAGTATCTTTCAATAGTATCTTTCAAGTACTTACCGTATCGAGCACCTCCGTAAAGTGAAAGAATAAACGCACTTGACGTTCCACACAACGCAAGAATCCGAAACCCTCTTTAAGTGAGGCAATCGTGCCCTGTTCACGCTTCTCGCCGGATACCTTGAACGTCTCATCCAGCAATGCAATAGAGGTGGCACGCTGCAACTGATCTCGCCGATCGGTAGCCAGCAGGAATTGCACCCAATCGCCATGACGCAAGGTAAAATCACCCTTCTGATCCTTATCGCCAAACGGTACCTCTACCTCAGAGTAATCGGGTGCACGATAGCGTATGCGTCCGGGCAACGGATCATTGTTTTGACGCACAGGATTGTTGCGGTCCAGCGACTTGAGTACTTGTCCCTTGTAAATGGTGGTATCGACATCCTCAAAGATGACCGAACCGGGTGGCAAACGTGTTATATTGCAGGCAAACTCACGGCCCTGCGGAGGCACAGAGGCAGACTGCTTTTGGTTAATGATTGGTTAATGAGAGATAGAGCACTGTTTGAAATGATCAAATACTTACGCTACGTGTTTGTATGGTGAATTCAACATCGTCACCGGGTCGCAGCTCAACATTGCCCTCAGCCTCGGAGAAATGAAAGAAGATCTCTTTGACCACATCGGCACGCTCAATGAAACCAAATGACTCCTTCATTGAGCAGACCACGCCACGATACTTGACGGGCATAGCCGGATTCTCCAGGCGTATATGGCAAGCGCCCAGGTTGCCTCTGTAAAAATAAACAAGATAAAAGATGTGAATTCAGCTGAGAATATATATTAAGTTTATATATGTACCTTTGGTTTGTTGCAATTTGAAAGCTGACTTTATCGCCCGCACGTAAATTAACATTGCCCTCAACATCATCTTTGGTATAGGGTAAAAAGAAGCATTCACCACGATTCTCATAGCTAATCCGACCCGTAGTCTCACTGGAGCTGAGCACATTGTTAGCGCTATCGGTGCGCAACTCGGTGGTCACGGTGCCAGTAACACGCTCCTCAGACAGAACAACTTCTGGCGCTATTTTGGACACTTGACTAGCAATTGGTTTGCCGGTGCGACGATCATAGGTCATTTCAAACTCGACGGGATCACCAATCTTTAAATGGTCGATGTTGCCACTGAATTGCGAGAAATGGAAAAAGAGACGTGCCTGACGCTCACAGCACTGAATAAAGCCATAGGAATGCTACAATATAGAGAAAAGTTTCCAATTGATAATTGACATATTTAACAAATTGAACTAATGCCTATACTAATCAGATACAAGACCCACCAGTAGCTTCTCAATGATGCCAGTTTCACGTGTAGCTGCATTCGGATCATTGGCGGCATTTGCTGAAGAGTTGCTTGACTGCGAACCAAAGATGGACGATGTGCTGCCGGGCCCCTGGTTCAATACGCTATTGGATTGAAAGACGCCAATTTGTGGCGGATTTTGAATGATGTCGTTAACATCATTTGCATCAAACATTCCAATGCTTTGATGATGTTGTTGCTGTTGTTGATGATGTTGTTGTTGCTGCTGCTGTTGTTGCTGCTGCTGCTGTTGCTGCTGTTGTTGCTGCTGTTGTTGTTGCTGCTGCTGCTGTTGTTGCTGCTGCTGTTGTTGCTGCTGCTGTTGTTGCTGCTGCTGCTGCTGTTGATGATGTTGCTGCTGCATATGTTGTTGCATATGATGATGAATGGTTTGCTGTTGCGGCTGAGACACTTGCATTTGGACACCAGCCTGTGGTCCGTGCGACTGCAATCCCAACGTGGTCGAGTCCAAGGTAAAGGTGCCAATGGTCGGAAATGTAGTCGGTATGTTCATGTTACGCATGGCAGTCATATCAAAGCATTGCAAGCTTTCGTACAGTTCTGCAAAGGGAACATTAAAACACATAAGTATGAAGACAAGTATATATATTGTTTCATCTTACCTTCGCCGGTGCGATATCCTTTGGATTGGGTATTCATGTTGATTGTTTTTGTGTTGATGTTACACAGAGAAGAAGAAGAATAAAAATGCTGATAGCGACTAGCACAAGAAGACTGGTTTGTTGTTGTTTGTTGATTGATTGATGATTGATTGATTGATGACGAGAATGTTGAACGAGTTTTTTAAAAAGAGAGCGAATGCCGATCAAAAATAGATCTGCAACTTTTATTTTTTTTTTCGTTTTTTGTATTATTTATTGATTTTTATATAATATATAGATTTTATATTTACTTTATTTATTTTTTTCGATTTTTTGTGTAATTTTTTTTACGTTTTTTTTTATATCAAAGAGAAAAAAAACTAAGCAATAAATACGTATTTGTTGTGTATATATATTTTGGCTAAACACTGGCACAAGAGGCACTGAAATTCCTTGTCTTCGAAGTTAATAAAGAAACAATCATTTGTTGTTGTTGTTGCTGTTTTTTGTTGTTGTTGTTTTTTACTTCTTGGGTGGTCAACTTTCTTCGACTTTTTGTTTTTTCGTTTTTTGGAGAGGGGGTTAGGGTTTTTGGGGCAGATATGCCCCTAGAAATGTATGTAAAAAATGCCGATAATATTATAATAATGTTCAGTTTTTTGTTTGTTTTTCCCGTTATTGAAGTTGCGGCTGCTTCGTGTTTAAAAATATATATATCTATATATATTTGTAATCAGATGAAAAATGCATTAGCTGCTGTAGTTGCCGTTGGTTGTTGTTGTTGTTATTGTTGTAGTTAAATGAATAAACATTAATTATATTGTTTTATTACTTTCTGTTTTTTAGCTATTTTTTGCAGCTTTGTTCATATGTTCGAGTTGTATATTGGTGTTGAATTTTTTTTTTTTTAAATGTTTTTTAAATTTATTTCTCTTTTTGTTTTCGTTTTTTGTTAGTTTTACTAGAAAAATACACTGGGCGCTTTACGGAATACTTTTTGTTTTTTTTTAGGTTAGTTAAGAGCTTTATTTTGATATATATTATTAAATGTTATTTGATTTCCTTTTGTTTATTCATACTTGTTGTTGTTGTTGAGGGGTTGTTTTTTTTTTGGAGGGGAATTGGTTAATATGTTTTTGTTATATTGGGCGCTTTTGCTTTTTGTTGCTGTTTACTATATAATATAAATTTATATAATATATATATGTTTGTAGGCAATCGTTGTGGTATTTCTTATGTTTTTGTTTTTGTTTTTTTTAGGAAGTTTTAGTGATTTATAATTTACTTTTTTTGTAATACGCTCTCTCGCTCTGCCTCTCTCTCTTTGCTCATTCTCCAATATGATCCTGCTGTCAAATGCTGCTGATGCCTGGGATAGCGGGGAAGAACGTTGAGGAGTGGGGGGTGTGTGTTGGCTACACTACAGTTATAGTGTTCGCTTCGCTGTATGTTGTTGTTGCTATTACTTTTCGGTTACACGTTTTGTATTTGTGTTTTATTGCTGTTTCGTTTACTATTCACAATGCACAAAATTATGAAGTTTATACATACATATATATATACGCATATAAACTGTTATGTAAATGTATATATGTATAGGTAGATAGATACTCTTTAATTGTTGTTGGTTTTGTTTTGTTTTGCATTTACTATATGTTGAACTTTTAGCCTACGTTTTGTTTGTTTTAGTTAAATATATATATATATTTTTGTTTGTTTTTGAATGCGCGTTTTGTTTTTTTGTTTTTTTTAAGTCTTTGTTTTAACCTAGGGTTGTTTTATTTAGCTTGTTTTTGCTGTTGTTTTCACTTTTTGTTTAAGCTTATTTACTTAATGTTTATATAATATAATATATAATATACTATAGTATATATGTATCGAAGTCCTTTAAGATATCACGAATTTGTTTCAATGTTTTTATCTTTTAATTTGCATTTGCTCTTATGTATAAAGTTGTTGTTGTTGGTTAAGACGTTCGTTTCTTCTTCCAACTCGATTTTTTTTTGTTTTTCTATTGTTAAAAATTACATTGTTTTTTTTTCGTTTTATTTAGTATTCATTTTTTGTTTATGCTTAGAGATTTTTTTTGCGATTTTTTGTTTTTTCTTTTATTTATTTATATTTATAAATTTACAGTAATTATCACAGAGTTGTTAAATCTTTCTTTGAATTTGTTTTTTTGTTTTGTTTTTGTTTTTTTTTTTTTACTTTTTTTGTTTCAGTTGCTTTTAATCGTTATCGCATTTAGACTTTTAACATTTCTCACTAGGTACACTTATAAAAAAAAAACTAAATGAAAACTATTTAAAAATAAACAATAGTTCTTTATTAAAAATAAAAAACTGTTTGGTTTTTTTTTTTTTTTGGGCACAAGGCCGCGATTTTCAGTTTTTTGTTTGTTTCTCTTTTGCTGGGCGTTGTTTTTATTTATTTACAATTATTTTTAAATTATTGGCTAAGTTAAAGTTGCGGTTTTCTTCTTCTTTTTCTGTTTTGTGTGTGTTTTCAGTTGTATTTTGTTGCTGGGTTTTTGTTTTTATATTGTGTATGTGTGTGTTTTTGTATTTTGTTGTTGTTGTTGTTTGTAAAAGTTACTTAAAATTAATAGAATTCTTGTAGATTTTTGGTTTTAAATGTTTTTCTTTATTGTTACCGTTTTTTAGTTGCTCGTTTTTTTTTTATCTGTTACTTAGTACATTTTTTTTAAATATTTTTTTTGTTTTTTTTTTTTTTGTTTCTTTTTGCGGCACAATTGTTGCTTTATCGTTTCTTTATTTAATTTATAAATTATGTTCTGTTCTATTACAAGGCGGAACTTTCTTACAAATGACTCTCTCTCTCTCTCTCTCTTTCTCGCTCTTACGATCGAGCCGTGGCTTAGGCTAAGTAGGGCTCTCTCTGTTCGCCTCTCTCTCTCTCGCTCTTTGTTTCGTTCTCTTAAACTTTGCACGTTTGTTTTTGTTTCACACGGCCGCCGCTTGGCAGGCGACAAAAGTTCAACGTCTCTTGTTTTTGAGCTTACAGACTATATTTTTTTTGTGTTTTTGCTTTCTTATTAAATATATATATATATAATTTAAATTGATGTTGCGTTTAAATTAAATGTTTTTTTTTGTTTATATGTTTAAATTAGTGTTTTATATTTTTTTTTTTAGTTTTTTCTTTTTTTATGTTTTCTTTACTCCCGGTTATTTTGTACTTTAAAACTTTAATTCAGTTGTTTGTTGGTTGTTGGTGTTGCTTTTGCTGTTTGTGTTTCTCTTCTTCTCTCTTTTTTGCTTGCTTCCTTTGTTCCTGTTTGTTGTAGTAGAGGCGGCGTTTTTTGTTATTGGCTTAATTATTTATTATTATTTTATTTTTTTTTTCGCAAATTGTATTCACTTTGACTTAACAAAAATTCGTAATTAAATTAAAGCTTTCAGGAAAAAATAATGAGGAATTTTGGGATTGTTTTTGTTTTAACGTGGTGTTGTTGTTGTTGTTTTTGTGTTGTTGTTTGATTTTTCTTTTAAGTTATTCGAGTTTTGACATCAACGTCAACGCCAAAGCGTCGCGTTTTGAAGCTGCTTTTGTTGAAAAGACAGTTCTTGTTTTGTTGTTTGGTTTTGTTTTTGTTTTTTTTTTTTAGTGCGTGCGTGCGTTTTTGATTTGTAATTTGTTTTTTGTTTTTGTTGTTGTTATTTGACTTCAACTCCGTTTTACTTCAGTTGATTTCTCTTTTGTTTGTTTGTTTTTTGCTTTTGTTTTGTTGTTGCTTTGAGTATTGACGAGTTAATTTCACAGCGTTTCAAGTGTATTTGAATTTTGTTTGGTTTGTTGTTGTTGTTGTTGGTTTTTTGAAAGTCTTCGTTTCAAGCTTGGCTTGTTTTGTTGTTGTTGTATTTTGTTTTGTTTTTTTGCACAGATGCGCAGTCGCTATGTCGTCTCTCTCTATCTCGCTCTCCCACACTTGCTAACAGACTCTGCGCCTCCCACCGTCGTCGACGGCGACGTTTCCTTTTCTTTTCGTGTTTCTTGTTCACCTTTCTACGTGTAAGTTCTCGTCTTTTGAGGGCAAATTTGTAGGTGAGTCGTCGGGTCGTTTAGTTTAAAGCGAATTTGCAAACGAAAACAAAGGAAATTTCAAAACTAAAAGTTTATGGCAGATGCCCTCCGTTTTTGTTGGTTTTTTTTGTTTTAAAGCGCCTCTTAGACTTTTGAGCTTTGTTGTAGTTGTTGTTTGTTTGTTTTATATTTGTTGGTATGTAACTTTTTGTTTGTTTGTTGTTTTTATTAGATGATTTATTATTATTTGCTTTTTGATTCGTTTTCGATGGTGTTTTTTTTTATTATTATTATTTTTATTCAGATTATGATGAAAGTGATGTCAAAACGGAGTTTTAGTTACAAAAGCTGCAAAGAGAAGAAAATAAATCAATTAGTTAACACTAATACATACATACATGCAAATATATATATATTTCTTTTATGTAGCGCCAGCCTCCTAGTGAAATCTACACCAGAAAAGTCGGCATTGTTGTTTTTGTTGCTGCACTTTTATTGATTTTTAGTGTTGCAAACCGGAGACTCGTACAATTCGCATACACACACATACGGTTCCATGCGCGCACACACTGACACGCACACAGCAGCTGCATAGAGATTTTACTATTGTCGCTCCCAACAGCACACACATAACAGACTACCGGAAAAAATTGCACGCACACCTACACAATCGCACACAGATGCTAAAGAAAATTGCTATGAATGTAATTTGTAAACTATTTTTACACATTTTTGGTATGGTTTTTTAACGGCAAACTGTACACATAAGCAAACTCATACACACAAACATTCACACACACAGTGTCAAGTCGGTCGCAAAAGTTTTTTTTCCAAATTTTTTTTTTCGGTCTGCCAATTGCGTACACTTTGCACAGACAGTTGCGGAAAACTTTAATAATGCACGAAAACGATGCGACAAAGGTGAAGTTTCATGTTTAATCGCAACCTTATTGATTAGCACATGTTTTGTGCATATTTTCATTGCAAATTTGAGTTAATTTATTTGCTAATTTAAACAAAAGAAAATTTTCACAACTAGCAATACGTACCACACGACACAGCACAACACCGGACGCCATGTTGGTTAGTGTTGCTAAGCGATAAAATAATATTTGCAAAGCAATTGTGACGTCATCAAAATACATTATTTAAGTTAGATTACAACTTTTCGGCTAATCATATAATAACAAAATATAAATACAATTACTATTAACTAATGACAGTGTATTTTCCAATTTTGTTTGTCATTGTTATCCAACGCGCTTTGCAACACTGCTTGCAATGACCAGCCCTGGTCCGGAAACAACTCTGTCTTCAACTATTGGCTGAAAATCGAAATTTCACAATAGCGCAACAGAAAATCTAAAGCATTTTTTATTTAGTACTTTAAGATATAAATTTGAAACAACATTGTACTATATGTGGCGGCAACATTTGGCACTACGCACAAACAAAATAGCTGGCATAATTTAAAGAAAGTATCTAAGTGGAAATTAACAGTACCGCTGCAGCGTTGCGCTTGTGTTATTTAACCTAAAGACAATATTCAACACACACCCCCGCCGCCCCTCCAACGAGCAACATGGCATTCCGGCTGCTCAGCTCGGCGCAGGCAATAAAAAGCGTAATGAAAAGTAGTTATTCGCATGGATCGTTCACAGACAAGGTACGTAAGGCACACTTGTCGAATTATATTTAATCTTTCTCTCTTCCTCTTTCCAGTTACAACGAGGAGCCGGCTTTGAAGTGACGCCGCTTATGCGTTATCTTGTGGAACAGTTTCAAATGTTTTGTAAGAAGCCACCAAAGGGATTTGAGAAGTACTTTGAAACCGGTGGCAAGTCCACAAAACCCAAAGCTCAAGCCGAACAGAAAACTGCGTCGGGCAGTAAATCCTCAGGGAACAGCAGCAGCAGTAGCAGTACACCCAAACCACCTCCAATGAAACCCAGCACAGCTAGTGAATCCAAATCAGATTGGAATTTCGGCATGTTTAGCAATAGTTCACGTGGTCCCGGTACTCGAGGCACCGGTGCACCAGGTGGTCGTCCACTTGGTGATGGCGGTGGCGGTGATCAACAGCGTTGGCTTATTCTGGGCGCACTTGGCGCCGCTGTATTAGTTGGTTCCTTTGCCTTCTTCGAGATGGGCTACAAGGAGATCTCGTGGAAGGAGTTTGTCAACAGGTGTGCTTTCAATTTCATCACAGCAAATGCTAAATTTCATCATGATATTTTATTTTTGTTTTGATTATGCAATGACTAATGACTTTTTGCTTTTCTAGCTATCTGAACAAGGGCGTCGTTGAGAAACTGGAGGTGGTGAACAAGAAATGGGTTCGAGTACGTTTATTGCCCAGTCAGACGAACAGTGGTACCCTTTGGTTCAACATTGGAAGTGTGGATTCGTTTGAAAGAAATCTGGAGACTGCACAAACGGAACAAGGCGTTGAGTCCATTAATTTTCTGCCCGTCATCTATCGCAATGAGGTGGAGGCATCCAGTATGACAGGATTACTGCCCACGCTGCTGATTATCGGTTTCCTCGTCTATATGATGAGAAAATCCGCGGACATGATGGGTGGCGGACGTGGACGTAAAGGTGGCGGCCTATTCGGTGGTGTTATGCAATCTACAGCCAAGTTAATAAATCCCACAGAAATTGGCGTCGGTTTCAAGTGAGCTTCAATACTTTTCCCACCGTAAATCGTCTTTTATATAAATCATTTTCCATTTTCTTTACAGAGACGTTGCTGGCTGTGAGGAGGCTAAGATTGAGATAATGGAATTTGTCAACTTCTTGAAGAATCCGCAACAGTATATCGATCTGGGTGCCAAGATACCCAAGGGTGCCATGTTAACTGGTCCACCTGGCACGGGTAAAACTCTGTTGGCCAAGGCAACAGCTGGCGAGGCAAATGTTCCATTTATAACCGTTTCCGGTTCGGAGTTTCTTGAAATGTTTGTAGGCGTAGGACCCTCCCGCGTGAGAGATATGTTTGCCATGGCAAGGAAACATGCGCCCTGTATCCTCTTCATCGACGAGATCGATGCAGTGGGTCGGAAACGTGGTGGCAAAACCTTTGGCGGCCATTCGGAGCAGGAGAATACGTTGAATCAGCTGCTCGTTGAGATGGATGGCTTTAATACGACCACCAATGTGGTGGTGCTGGCTGCCACCAATCGTGTGGATATCCTGGATAAGGCACTGATGCGTCCCGGACGCTTTGATCGTCAGATCTATGTGCCCGCGCCGGACATTAAGGGACGTGCGAGCATCTTCAAGGTACATTTGGGTGCACTTAAGACGGAACTGGACAAGAATAATCTGGCCCGTAAGATGGCTGCTCTGACGCCTGGATTCACCGGCGCCGACATTGCCAATGTGTGCAATGAGGCCGCGTTGATTGCGGCACGTGACTCCAAGGACACCATTGTGCTGAAGCACTTCGAGCAGGCTATTGAGCGTGTCATCGCGGGCATGGAGAAGAAAACAAATGTTCTGGCGCCGGAGGAGAAGCGCACGGTGGCGCATCACGAGGCTGGACATGCTGTGGCCGGTTGGTTCCTGGAACATGCGGATCCATTGCTTAAGGTCTCGATCATACCACGTGGCAAGGGATTGGGTTATGCACAGTATCTGCCCAAGGATCACTATCTGCTATCCAAGGAGCAGCTGTTCGATCGCATGTGCATGACACTGGGCGGTCGTGTGGCCGAGGAATTGTTCTTCAATCGCATTACGACCGGTGCACAGGATGATCTCAAGAAGATCACAGACATCGCCTACTCCCAGGTGGTGCGTTTCGGCATGAACGAGAAGGTTGGCCAGGTCAGTTTCGATGTGGGTCAATCGGGTGATCCGGTGTTCAGCAAACCCTACTCCGAGGACACCGCCATGATAATCGACAGTGAGGTGAGGGAGATTATCAAAAATGCGCATACAACGACCACAGATCTGCTGGTGAAGCACAAGGAGGATGTGCGTCTGGTCGCTGAGCGTTTGCTCCAAAACGAAGTGCTCTCCCGCGATGATATGATTGAGCTGCTCGGTCCACGTCCCTTCAAGGATAAGTCGACGTACGAGGAGTTCGTCGAGGGCACCGGTTCCTTTGAGGAGGACACATCGCTGCCCGAGGGTCTCAAGAGCTGGAACAAGGAGAAGGAGGAGCCAAGTAGGACGGACACAACAGATATGCCGCCGACGACGCCGCCCACAAAGCCAGCGACGGCTTCTAGTTAGATGCTAACGGTTACATTTTTATAAGCAGCTGTTTATTGTTTTTGTTGTAGTCCTAGTCGCAGATAGTAAATGTTGGGACTCTGAATTGGGGTCGCTAAATTCACGAAGTGCTTTAAAAATTGCATTCTCAAATCAAAATTTCTCTCTTTTCACAAATTTCTACCCCGCTCCTAGTTTTGAGGACAGCGCCCAATAACGAATCGCTTTACAACACTGCATATTCAGAATGTTGTCAGTTGTTTCGAACAGACTCTAGTTGGAGATCCGAGCTGTACTAAATTTACCGTACTCAAAACGAACTACTTTGTAAAATGCAATAAAACGTATAAACTTTTCGACAACAAACTAAATTTTTTCAATCAATCTTTGAATATATTTTCCAGTGTAAGCTTTTGAAAGCTTAACACAACCACATCAAATATAAGAACAATGTTACTCTCTTAAATGTCAAACTTACGCTCTTTGAAATGTTTCGCTTTGTTACGCGCGCTCTCTTCGTATGCAAACACACACATAAACAAACAGAGAGCCAAGCACTGTGTTCGCTCTCTCTCTCACTCTCTTCATTGCTTATCACTTATCAGCTGTGCTGGCTTTTCATGCATGATGCAGCCGGTTGCCTGCTGGCCTGTTAGTTGATTGCAGTGTGTACAAATGTTTTTGCACAGCCTCTGCCGACGTCGTCGCCACCGCCGCAAAGCTCTGCTCAACTACAGCACAACTACACGTGTAGTACTACTACCGACCACTACAGATGCAACGGCGCGCGTGTGCTACTGTGACCCGCTGCCGGCGTTGCTGCTGCTGCGACTGCTGTTGGCTTTGCTGCTGCTACGACTGCCTCTGCTGCTGTCAGTGTCAGTGTGTTGTTTGGGGCTGCCAGCCGTTTGCCGTGTCTCAGTGTCGTCTTGTTGGTTGTCGCGTTCGTGTGCGCGCACAAAAATCAAGCAGCAGCAGCAGCAGCAAGCAGGCAGCAAATTGCAATTGCAATCAAATCAAATATAATAATAATTTGAGCTCGCTCGTTGCAGTTGCAAGTGAAGTGCGTGCAAGGCATTAAAACAACAACAACAACTTATAATAACAACAACGATTTGTTTATTTACTTTTGTTTAAGGCGGGGCGCTTGGTGGGGGCATTGTGTCAATGCAAAATTTACGATTATATAAAAGTGCGCGGCATTCAATTCTAATTACAAACAACGACAAACAAATGCAATTGAAGTGTTTGCCTGTGTGCATGTGCATGAGTATGACTGTGTGTGTGTGTGTGCAAAAAGGTGGCAAAGTGATTTGTTTTTTCAGGCCAAGTGTTTGTTTTAAGCGGCGACAGGCCGGAAATACTACATATGCACACATTAAACAAAAAAGTGTTGCCTGCAATCAGCTTTGCCGATCGCACGTGCAAAATGGCGGCCGGCCGGCAAAAGCCAAACCAATCATAACAACAACAATAACAAAAGGAAGCTATCAAAAAGTTTCCAAAATGTGTACACACTCTGCTGCTGATCGTGCTGGCGCCAGCTGCCGACAGTTTGCTGCAGCTACACACGTACACATATAGTATTTGTCGATCATTTTTTGCATTGCAATTTTTAGTTTGATTTTCGCAGTGAAATTTGTTCTGCCAATTGTCGCAATTGTCGGGTCACGTGTTTGCTGCCGCCGCCAGTTAACTTCTGCTCTCGTTGTAACGGTGCATGTACCGTAACAGCCCACTGCCCTCACTCTCTTTCTCTCTCTTTCTGACAAACACACTGTACATTTGTGTCGCTTGCATGCTGCGCGTTATTATAGGTTATTGTTATTGTTGTGGTGGGGGAGTCAACACGCTGTCCCCATTGCATGCAATACACTGTTTACATGTGTATAGTATGTATGTGTGTTTGTGTGTGGGAAAGATCAAGGCGTGTGTATTGTAAAACAATGGCAAATAACAAAACCAAAAAAATAGTACACAAAACAAAAGCGAAATTTAGTTCTACTTAATCACTTATTTTTTTCGCTCTCTTCATTTTTTGCGCTGGGCCAAAGCTCATTTAAGACTTATCAATGCGTGGGTCCTTAACGAACGAACCAAAAGCCATTTAAATAAAAAACGAAATTGTCATGGCAACTGCTTACCTAGCTTAAAAGATTAGTTTCGCTGACCAGTGTAGAAAAACGCAGCCAAAGCTCAGCTCGAGAGGTGCGAGTGAGAAAGAGAGATAGCAAGCTAATAGTACGTTTGACTAAAAAAGCTTTTCGCTTATATCAAACGCTTAAATTTAATCCTATCCAATAGTTGACAACAACAACAACAACTCCTACAACAACAAAGCAGCTGCATTTCCACTCCTGTCACAAAAGGTCAGCAGCTTGAAGAAAGCTTCTTTGTTATTGAGAAGCGCATTGAAGTCAGAGCCATGTCAGAGCCATAACAACAACAATAACAACCAACAACAGCAAACGGTTTCAATAGAGTTGTCATGTCCTAAGAGGTTAAAGCGAACTAGTTTGCAGTGGTGAAAAGGGGGATTTGAAAATGAGGTGAAAAACAAATTTAAATATAAGCAAAAGAGAGACGAATGAATAACATTTCCATCTTTTTTTTTTGAGTCTCATTCAGCTGTTTGTGTTTGAAAAGTTCAAACTAATTGTATCTGTTCAGTTTTTAAGACCTTTTTGCACTCGATTTGCATTCCCAGCAACACGGAAAAAGCAAAATATGTGCCACACAAAAGCTATATTCATTGTGAAGTATTTTTGAATGTGGCCCCGCTTTTGAGATTAGAATCGTAAAAAATCGAATTTTACGATAAAATTTTCCAAATCATTTGGTTTCGAAAGCATAGTGTGTGTGTTTTGAGTTTTTGATTTTTCTAAGCAAAAATGCATTGCAGTAAAAATATGTTGCCTTCAATTAAATAATAAAAATAACAAAAAATAATCAAAAAACCAACAACAGTTAACGCAACGTTTCTATAAAAAAAAAACCAAAAGTGGCCTGCATAAAAAATAAACCAGAAATGTGATTCAAAAGTGCGAAATGTAACAAAAAAAGAAAAAAACCAAACCAAAAACTTTTCAAATAAACAAACAATTTCTGTTTTCAATGCAACAAAGTGGAAAATAACAAAACAACAAACAAACAAAAACAAAAAAAACGAAAACAAACAACTCCAAATGGAAGTGAAGAGAACATCGAGCGTGGATTCAAGTAGCGAATTAGCAGCAAGGCATCAATGATTGAAGCAGCGATAGATTGATTTATCCAGCAAACGGTTTTTTAGTTAGCGTAGCAACCTACCCCCTCTCGCCTCGTCCCCTATTCAGAGCCGCCTCCCCACCATCCAGTCAAATGCAGCAACAGTTAAGCCAACAACAACAACAAAAACAAAAACAAAATCAACAGCAGAAGCAGTTTTTAGAACATTAGCCAAAACATACATACACATACACACATACATAGATAACCAAAAGGAGCAGCAGGAGCAGCCAGCAGTCAACATGGACATCAAGATTGAGCAGCAGCAACAACAACAACAACAGCAACAGGCGCAACAGCAGCAACAACAACAACAACAAACTGAGCTGGGACCCGTTTCACCCTCAGAGGTGCCCAATGATCCTGGGTAAGTGTCTGGACGTGGTTGTGGCATTAATTGTTTTAGTTTTAAGTTGTCATTATTGAAGTGCCGCAGAGACCAGGCGAGAGAGAGAGAGAGAGAAAGCGATAGTTGGAGCCAGTGTTGACAGAAAGTTTTTCTGTGTCAACTAACTTGATGTTAGGGTTGGGGGGCAACCCTAAAGCCTGACCGGACAGAGACCAGTTTGCCTATTCCACACAGCTGAAACTAATTAGAAAACAATTTGCTAAGGACATCAAAATTCAATTAAAGCCATTGAGTTTAGTGCTTTAGTGCAATGCAGTAGTAGTAGCTTCCCTGTCCCCCCTTTTTCCGTTCTCCCTTTTTCCGTTCCATTTTTGCAACAGTTTATTATCATTCTCGCACTTTTGAAAATGGGTTAAGTTCTCCGAGTTCTGATTGCGGTGTCATATGCAGCAGATTAATTGCAAAAGCTGCATTGCTGATAATTTGCATCAGCTCTATTCGTAATGTTTGTTGTTTTTTGTGGAGCTACGCAAAATGTCCAAGAGAGAAAGAGAAAGAGATAGATTCAGAATGAAACGAATGTAAAGAATGATTGGCAACTGCAACATTTTCAAATCAGTTCAATATGTGTGTGTGAGTGAAAGAGAGAGGAAGACAAATTGAGTTTGAAGGCTGATTTAGAGTCAAGTGTGAAATGTAAATGAACAGGTGCAATAAATGCCCTACACAAATGTTTTGTGTGTACTTCGTTTATTGCTAAAAACTCTTAAAATATTCAAAACATAAAGTTTGTTGACAAAAATTTGTTGTTTTGTTTTCTTCAGATTTAAGTAAAATGAAAAGAAAAGTGAGGTTAGATCAAAATTGATACAAAAAATGGTTTAAGTAAGTTGCAGTGGCAACAAATAGGCAGATTCATACTTGGTTTATTCCTAAAAACTTTAAAAATATTCAAAACATAAAGTTTGTTGACAAATATTTGTTGTTTTGTGTTCTTAAGATCGAAGTAAAATGAAAATAAAAGTGAGGTTAGTTCAAAATTTACACAAAAAATGGTCTTAGGCAACAAATAAGCATGTGCAACTGCAACTGCTTTGCTTTCCATGACAAGTAATGAGTTCAGTTTGCCATATGGCCACATCTTTGCTGACATCGTCATCATCATCTCCATCATCTCCGTCGCCGTCGTCGTCGTCGTCGTCGTCGTTGCAGCCCATTAAACATGCAATGTCTATAAGTTATGCTGTCTCCATATTCATATATATATGCGATATTCATCTATACACTTCATACATTGTACATGCATATATATGTACATATATCTATTATCGAATCGTTACACCAAAAACCAAAAAAAATCCCCCCTTTTGGCTCATCTTGTCTAAGTTGCATTAGTTGGTTGCCAAACCTAAAATAGGTTCACCCCACGTGAAACCGTGAGGAGCTACCGGATAATAAAACAAAAAAAAACACCAAAAACCAGAAAGAAATGGATCACCTGCTGCTGACTGGTTGGCTGGCTGGCTGGCTGTCGACGCAGACGCAAACGGTGGCAGGTGCAACAGCAACATTGGGGCAACGTTTGCAAAATCCCAACGTTTCCCAAAATGCAGCCAACTAACGTAAAAATTGTTGAATGCATAAATCTTGAATTAATGTAAAATACCTTTTGATGACGCTGCTAAGATACACAAACACACACACACACATACAGTTACACAAATGCATCTTTTAACGCTGGTTGTGCAACTTTTTTTTTTATATACACATATATTTCGCGATTCGCGACTAACAATTCCATTCACAGTTTTCTTTTGCGTTTTTGGCGATCGCCGGCTGCTTCATGGCTCAGTAATTTTGAACGTCCTATTCACTCTGCCAGTGCCACCACCCTACCCACCCCCCTGCCCCACCACCCAACCACCCCTTACGCCTAGCTTCGCCGGCTACTTGATAAATCTTTTGAAGGGCCAAACGATTTCTGTTTTCCACTTGCAACGTTTTGCCAAATGTGGCAAAGTAAATAAACACAAATGTGAACCAAAACGACCAAAGAAAAAATGTGCAAAGAAAAACAAAAACAAAAAACATATATATGTTCATATATATATATATGTAAGTCTGTGCAAGTAAAATAAAACAACTTTGAAAGAAATAACTAAATAAATGCCCAGCTATTAATACAATTCACTTTGCGAATGTATTTTTAGTGTAAATACAGAAACAACAAGTGAGAGGCAAAGTTAATGCAACAGCATAAGGTGAACTAGTTGAATACCCTGTAAGAAATGTCATCGAATGAATCTAGAAAGGCTAGAAAATATATTAACATATGGCTTTTGCCTCAATTGCTAAAAATGAGTGTAAAGTTCAGTTTCGACTGATAATGTTTAGTCAAAGAATAGCTCAAAAATCATCAAAAAAAGTTTTTGACTAGAAATCTATATAATAGATGAGAGATATGTTTAAAAATAAGCAAAGAATCTTCGTCTTTTTAACAATAATATTTATTTTTCCACTACAAACTAAACTAAGTAAAGCTTATAACAAACATTTTTTCTCATAAATTCTAATTAATCAATGCTAAAGTTGTCACAAAGTTAATTAATGTATTGTCTACTAAGTAGACACAACCTGTTCTTACAGGGTATATGGAAAATGAGATACAACTCTGGCATGCGACTTCGACAATTATCCATTACAAGTGACACGCGGGTCCAAAAAAAAAAATAGAAGCAAAAAAAAACTGTTCACTCACACTGTCACAAACATTGCGGTTTTTGTTGTTGGTGTAGTCATTGTTGTTGTTGCTTTCGGCTTAGCCCGGGCATCATTTAACGCGCGCGTATATGTATATGTATATGTGTGTTGGTTGTATTGGGGCACCCGAAAGAAGAAACAAAAACAACAGCAACAACATACGGTAGAATACCAGCAAAATGCATGTTTGCAATTGGAAATGCAATTGCACTCGCTGCTCTTTTCGTAATTGTCTCGTTTTGTTCTTGTTTAGTATGCCTGATGCCTCCTCTATGCTTGTAATTGTGGCTTTGTTACGTTTCGTAAATTGATTCATTGTACACGGTCAGACAGCAACTTTGTGCCCTCACCCCCCCTTCTCGACAAATCACCCATCACCGATTGGCTGCTGTAATTGCTTTCAAATGATTTTGTGTCGCTGTATGCGCAATTCCATATTGTCGTTGTTGTCGTCATTTTGTTTATAACCCGATGTCGCGTCGCCTGTCTGACTGCCCAATAAGCTCTCATTTTAGTGTATGCATAATGAGACCAGTGGCAATTTGTGCCCCAAAGGGTCGCTCAGCCATTAGCTGCAAAGTGCCAGGTCGTAATAGAAAAACAAAAGCAATCAAAAATCAGCGTCAGTTTGATGTGATTCCATGTTTGGTTTGCACTCCTGCATGACGATCCCTTTTAGTATTTAACCGTTGAGCAACAGTTGGTTTACTTGAACTGTGCGTTGCTTCTTCTTACATTGCAGCCCTGCAAGTCGATCGGCAATGCATTTACTTATCGATTAACAGTTGACCACAATAGTTGGCAAATCGCAGTTGACATCGCTTATATTTAATTAATAGTTCATTAGCATGGATTGATTGGCTTTTACAAATTGCTTTCATGTGTTGTGCTGTGCTTGTTTGTATATTAAGTGTGTTTATAGTAATTATTGCACATGTGCTAGGCAATTTATATACACATAAACAAAAAAATTACACATATATGTAAGTAGATATATCTACACAAGTTGGCTGCCGGCTTTTGGCTTTTGTGCGGCCATTTAAATTTCGTGCCGCATTTGTGATTTGCTTTTAGTATGTTTTTGAATGGGTTTGTTAGTCATGTGCATAAATTTGCTGTGACTTAAATATGTGATTGCCGGGTTGTTTACAAATGTTTTATGGCCCATTACAATTTAACAGTTGGCCACTTAACATTTCGCTGTTAATATATGTATGTATGTGTGTATTTATATTGTTTTTGTTCTAAGCTTAGCATTAACACGTGCTATTACATGATGTTGTTTGTTGAAGTTTTTATTGCTATCCCTTTTTAACTACCAACCGAAACAGCTCTGCCTTTAAGCTGCTGCTGTTAAAGCTTTCATGTATGTGCTTGTATGTGCTTGCTTACAATTTACATGAAGCTGTTATGTTACAGTTTTTTTTTTTTTGTTGCTGTTGTTGTTATTGGCTTTAGTTTGCCTTGCACTTTCTAACCGCAAACAGAAACTTCATTTTATCCAATTGACATTATCAAAATTCAATTTACAATCTCTCTTTTCCACTTACAAAAAGCAAAAAAAAAAAACGAAATAAAAAAGTTAGTGGGTGGCAGGAGTCGGGGGTTGGTGGGCGTGGGGGTAAACTTATATTCACTCTGACACGGCATTTGCGAAACTTTTCATTTGCTTTAGCTGCACTTTTGGGTAAACAGTTCGATTAAAATGGCGCAACTTGACAGGCTTTCGGATTCGAAGGCATCGCTTGAATTGTGCACAGTAGTACTATAATACTTAGCCTAAGCAATATACACACACACACTCGTACACACACATACACAGATATCTCTTTATCTGGTAGTATTTATTTCCAACTACCCTTTTTCAAATCAATGCAAGAAGAAGGCATAAGAAAAAAAACTTTTCCCGTTTGCCTTTGCTGCTAAATGCAGTCATAACTTTTGGCAGCAGCCGACAGAAAAGAAAGAAAGAAAAAGAAGAGGAAAAAAGTAAAGATATTCCAACTTAGGAAGTGCACGCCGCCATTAGAAAATGATGTGGGGGACAATGCACCATGGGCGAGTTAGATGGAAGCGGGACGCGGCGGGTGTAGATTGGTAACGTTTTATTGGTCGCCCGTTTGCCGCCTACAAGACGCGCGCGCGGTTCGCTATGCCGGACACCGTTGCGACGTATGATTACGCAACAAAAATATAATAAAAAGAAAGAGCGGAAGGGAGAGAGAGAGGGGGAGAGAGGAGCAGAAAAAAAGTTTTGCTCTATCTTTGTGGTCTAAGAAAAATGTATCGTCGACATTGGCACAATGCATCCTTTCAAGCGCAAAGTGCAGCATACAGTTACCAGACCCCTCCCACCACCCACCACCCCCCCTAAAGCACCCACACACACACACATACACACATATTCATTATACATAAATTGCAAGTAGGGCAACAACGAGGCTGAATTGCTTTAAATGAGCCAAAAGCCCGCGGAACGAACGAAGCGTATCCCAATTTAGGCTATGTTGTATGTGTGTGGTGTGTGCCCCGTGCCCGGTGCCGCTCCAGACGCAGTCGCCGGTTCACTACTCACCCAACCACCCATCCACCCTCCGCCGCTCTCTCTCTCTCTCTTTCTAACTTCAGTAGTAGTTCGTGTATTTAGCTTTCCGCACGATTAAATCGATGCAACTGTAAAAAAGTTCTTTTTCTATTACGTACGCACACACACACACACAGGTGGGGGTGGGGGGCGGGGCGCCATCTCCCATGGCCATCTAACTGTGTGTGTATATAAAACATTGCCTGAGCTCAACATTTAGACGCTGCAGCTCGGCCTTTGTCTGGCACCTTTCATTGCAACACCGCAACCACCCTGCACCACCCCCACCATGCACCCGCACCTTACTAGTTATGCAGTGTGTTTTGCGTGTGTTATGTAGAATATTCCTTTCACCCCCAACCCTTCGCACCCCCCTTAAACTCGCCTTGAATGTGTCGCCTACTCCAGACAATTGTCGGGCAAACATATTTATGCTTTAGCATTCTCTCGTTCTCGTGTGTGCTTCAAAAGTGCTTTAAGTTTTTTCTTCTTCTTCTATTTCTATATTTTTTTTTAGTTTTGTCCATGTTGCCACATTCATTTACACACACGCACACACACAAAAGAGGTTGTAACCATGCTGCAATTGCAGCAAACTCTTCATCATCATGAAAATCTCTTTCTCTCTCTCTCTTTATCTCTGAACAAACTCTCCCAATCCCCCCATCCCCTCCGCAGCTGATTGTAGTTGCCGCATTTTGGATGATGTTGTTGATAGCCGCATATGATAGTCATCGGACGGTTTTGACTCTTTACCGGGAGTCAAATTGTGCCCGAGCTCTTTTCTCTGTCTATGTGCATATGTGTGTGTAAGCTTGGAAAAGAAAAACAAGTCAGGAAACATGTTACGGGTTGACGAATAGTGTATACACTTAAAGCCTACTTGTTGTTTTTTCATGGTAAAATGTTGTTGAAGTTCTTGCATTTCTCTGGTAAATATATGATCTGATCTCGCTACTTTTGAAAACTGATGTAACGGCAAAAAATGAAGGAAAAACAAAGTTTCAGCTTTAAATTATGTTATTATGTTCTTATGTCAAATTTAAGTAAAACTTTACAATCTTTTACTTTTGATCAATGGTATATACACTTAAAGCCTATTTGTTGGGTAAGAATGGTTAAATGTTGTTGAAGATCTTGAATTTCTCTGGTAGATATATTGATCTGATCTCGCTGACAACTGATCTAACGGCAACAAAAGAAAGGACTTGATCAAAGTTTCAGCTTTATCTTCATATGATCTTATGTCAAACTTGAATCTTAACAATCTTTACTCCTGCTTAAACCTTTAAGATTAAATCTTTAATATGCAAAAATGTGTATTACGGAAAGTTTTTTATATTAACTTTCCACTTAAAGTTCAATGTTCCTACTCCATATCTAATATCTATACAAAGAGCATTTGAAAATGGTTAGCAAAATGTTTTTGTGCATTGGTTTGTGTTGATGGTCAAGCGTTTATTCCTTTCGTAATTTGCTCAAAGACCCAACCCAATAGACACTGAGATTGAGAGTGAAAGAGCGATTAAAAGACAAATAGATAGAGGAAGAAAGAAAGAGAGAAAGACAGACAGAAAGAAAAAGGGAATCGATATGTTTATATCCCACACAAGACAAAATGCGGACATTGATTATGTGTGTATAGATGAAGAAGAAGTTAATTGATTTGCAGGAATGTGATTTTTTCATTATTAATTACAAGAATAGATATGGAATTTCTTTAAGGAATATTTTGAAAAATAGTCAATGCATTTTTTAACGGTATAATTCTAAACTGAGGGTCTGACTACTTTATACTACAACTACTTCTACTTTACTTTACTTTTTGGAGTCCCTGATTGAATGCTTTCCATCAGATCAGGTCTGAGAAATAATCATAATAATTTTGGGGTTCCTGATTGAATGCTTTTCATCAGATCAGGTATGCGAGATAATAATAACAGGGCAAAAAATGTCCAAGGTTTCTTTTGGTTTTTCGGAAAACGTGAATTAATGAAAGGAAACCAACTATGTAACTGTGAACTGTGTTCTTTATCTAATGTTGTCATGATGTGTTAAAAAAATCAAACAAAAGACGCATTAGATATACATCAAGGCAAAAAGTGTCCATCTATGTTTTTTCTAGGTTATTCGGAAAACCTGATCTAATGATGTGTTAAAGAAAAATTAAAAAAAAATCACATAAGATATAAAAGTAAGATTTTTGTTCAGGTCAGTTTTGTCTTACCTATTGAAAACTCCTCTACAACTAATATTTTTAACTTCTAGTTCTAGTCTTTCCGATCCGCAATCATTGTCGAAGCAAAGTATCAATGCATAATTGAATTGCTTACGACTTGGAATCGCTCAATTGCACATCTACTGGGCAATAAGTTGTTCCGTCTAACTATCTAGTTGGAAATAAAAAAAAACGAAACCAAATCCAAAACCAAACCAAAACCAAACTGACCATCCACTCATTACCCCGCCACCCTTTGCACCCCTTCTCTCCACTCCATCTCTTGCATAACGTTGGCCTCTATTTGCTCGCTTGTTTGTTGTTTTTTTTCTTGCTTTTGTCACAGCTCGGCGCCTCTTGACTCCTCCACTCACTCTCTCTCTCTCTCTCTCTCTCTGTGTCTCTTGCTGCTTCATGTTGCACTTCAGTCCATACAAAACTGCACCACACAGAACTCTCTGTATATATATATATATATATATATAGTATTTATGTAGGTACTCCAGACGGAGTCGGGAGTCCGCGCGCTCTGACTCTGGCCTTTTGTTGTTGCTATTGCTGGGCCGTGCTGAACCGGAGGGCTGTTCGGGGCGGTTCGGGGGGGGATTGGGGCTAGGCTGAGCTCTCCGCATTCGACGCTCACATAATTTGTCATGTGAAAAATTACTAAAGTTACAAGATCTGCACTTTTATTTCCATGTGTTGTGTGTAGCGTGGAGTAGCGTTAAGTCCACGCAACAGACGACGGCAACAGAAGGCGGCTCCTCTCTGCATGCGTGTGTGCCCTCGAGAGGGTAGCAGGGGGAGGGGGTTTGTGCTCCTATGTTGCGCTTGCTGTTTTGCTATTTTCTTGCTTCTCGTTTTTTTTTTTTATATATTTTCTTTTTCTTTTTTTTTTTTTTCGTTACTATTTTGCACATTTTTCTATTCAACAATGAAGCCACAATAGAAAAACGTCAACTAGCGCTAGGGAAACAGCATGGGGGAGGGATAGTGAGGAGCGCCCAAGAGGAGGTGCATGCAAATGTGTGTGTGTGTGTGGAAGCGAGAGGGCAACATAAAAATTTTCTATGCGCATAGAAAGTCTGAACGGATTTTGAATGGCAAACAAGCGGCAAACGTGGCAGCGGGTGGTAGTCGGGGGGTGGAGCGGGGCAGGGCGGTGCGGGGCGGGGCTGGGGCGGCGCTTTACAAAGCGCACAGAGCTTGGGAGTCACCTCAAACCAACTAAGCCAAGAGGAGACCAAAGCCCAGCCAGAGTCGGAGCTGCAGAGCTGGAGCCTCGCGCGGAGGCACAGGCGGCAGTCAGGCCGTGAATGGGTGACGACTTGCGCATGAATGACGCAAATGTGTGTGTGTGTAGGGGGTGTGTGTGTGTGTGTGTAGGGGTGTGTGTGAGTGGGTGTGTGTATAGGGGTTGGGGGGTTTTGTAGATCAGCACTCGGGAAAATGAAATAAAACTTTTTGACTTTTTGAAACTATTTTAAATGTTAGCATAAATACTAGAAAAAAGGATTAGTACAATATACATATACATATATATATATAAATGTTTAAGGCTTAATCTGACTAAACTCTTGAAAGTTCAATTTTGCTCAGTGTATCATGCTTCGTTTGTGGGTCTTTAGAAAAGTGACGTGCGCTTTACAATTATTTTGTAATGCAGCAAGCAAATGTGACCGAACGAACAATCAAGCCTGGAGGAGCAGCTAACGCCTCTTACACCCCCCAACCCCCCTAACCGTCACCGCATAGTATAAGCTGGCTGCCACAGCTGAGCTGAGTATCTGCTTAGTGAGTGAGGGGGGGGTGGGGGAGTGGGTGGTGTGTGGGGGGGTGCATCATCAGCGACGTCGTCAGTGGTGACAAATGTCAGTCGGTGGTTGCACTACTAATCGGACATGTTGCGTTGACTTGTTTATGACTGCCAGCTTAGCAGCACGCACATAAACACATTCACACACACACATACACATACACACACACAGTTACACCCTCATATACTCGAGACGTATGTGTGGGTGTTTTTTTTTTGTAATGTGTGCGGACTTGTGGGAAATCTGTAAATAGCTGCAAAAACTAGAAGCCATCGACGTCACCCAAGAGACAAAGACAGCAAAACTCTCGTCATCAAAAGTTGTTGTTGTATTTTTCGTCGTTGTCGCTTGTTGTTGTTGTTGTTGCTGCTTGTTGCTTGGCATTGCCCGCGGGAATATGCTCTCAGACAGCAGCAGAGATAGGCAACAACAACAACAACAACAACAATGGAGCTGCAATCACAGTGACGATGCGATTTAGAGTATTGCGTTGCACGCGTCGTATGCGTAATCTTTGAATTTATTATTATTATTATCCTATTTTTACAGTGGTTAAGCTTTAAATCACTTTGGCAAAACGGCAATTTGAAAGTTGAGAACGGGTATTTTTCTCGGTAAAAGTTTTTGTTTAAGTGTATGCAACAGTTTGTGGAAAGCATTTGTAGTTTAAGCCAAGTTATGTCAAAATTAAATATTGACAAATTGTTTTTGGTAATAAGCAGAAAGTGCAGAAGCAATAAAGGGCTTGACAAATTGTTAACAAACTCAATCTAAAAGGCCAAACCCAGCACTAAAATGTTATCAAAAATGAGAGAATTTAATGGGTATGACATAAAGTTTAAAGGGGTATGATGGTATTCAATAAACTCTGAACTTAATTTTCAAATCTTTATGAGAAGAAAAAATCTTTAAAATATCTGCAATTTTAAACCTAAACAATGAATAGCTTTAAAGAAAACACACAACTAACTATCTTAAACTAACTTCTACATGGTATGCCGTCTGTTTTAAGTATCACTCTAAAGCTGATCTTCCAATCTTTATGATAAGAAAAATCTTTAAAATGTCAACAACTTTAAACCTAAATCAATGGAATAGCTTTAAGCATAACATACAACTAACTAACTTAAAGTAAAGTTCTACAGGGTATTTTATAGCCAAAAACAATCTACGCTCAAAACTGTCCACTGCTCTTAGTTATTTTGCTTTTGCGTTTAGCTTTCGGTTTTTATGCTATTTTGTTTGCCATGCCAGGCGGCAATTACGCGTCACGCAGCTGGACGCGGGTTGCACAGCCACACACACACACCCACAAACACACACAGAGGTTGCAGTTACAAAAAAAAAAAGCAAAAACGCGAGTTCCGAGCTCCGAGCTCTGATGAGATGATGTTCCGAGCATGCAGCTCGTTGCAACAGCAACGGCACACAAATTGCCAGTGTAGGACAAGGTCGCATTTATTTGGTGCAGCCGCAATTGGGCAGCACACACAACACACACACACATACACACAGTGCATTCGGGAGGTGCGTGGGAGTGTGTACTAAGAGGGGAAGAGTGGGGGGTATTGCCATGCTGCGCATGAAGGTTACCTGCACACAGAGACAGAGAGAGAGAGGGAAAAGAAAACGTTGACAGAAATGTTGAAAAATTATGAAATGAATACAAATATTTGCGGATCAGTGGGACGACGTTGCACAAACACACCCGCACACACACACACACATATAGATAAAAGAGTCATCGCCATTGAATGTTTCGCCTTCAATGGGACAACATCATGGGGCGACAAAGTGCAAATCAAATGTGATGGATGATCTCAATGCTAAGTACTACAACGACAGAGAGAAAAAAGCGAAAAGCGAAAACGAAAAAAAAAATGAAAATCTATTCCAATATATATTTGTGAAACTGTCGCATGAATAAGTCAAACTCAAGATAAACGAAAAAAATGCATTGCATAAATGAATATGTTTAAGCACAAATCGGACAAAAGAAACTTTTTTTTTTTTTTTGACTTACTTGCAATGAATTATGCTAAAAATATTTTTCCATTGAAATTGTAACTGTTACAGTTTCTGAGTTGTAAATACTTTCAGTCAACTATTTTTGCATTGAAAACGAAATTTGAATCAATAAATCTTAAACTTTTCAATAAATAAAGTACAAACAGATTTGTTTTTTGGTTTAAGTTATTAGGTTATAGCCATTAGCATTCTCTCTTAACTGTCTAATTAAAAGCTCACTCTCTGTCAGTCATAAGCATCTAATTAAGTTCGAAATGAAGTGTTTCACCATCTTTAGTCCTAGTTTGGACGGGTTTCTTTGCCTTTCCTTTTGCTTGTTTGTTTGCTTTTTTCTCGTCGCTTTAGACGTCAAATTTGCCTCTAATCATTAATTGCGTTAACCTACTTTTGGATTTACTATTTGGCTTTAAGCTCTGATTGGTTTAGGTATTAAACTCTTATAAAGTTTGCTTAAACTCAATCGATTGAGAAAAGAAACTGAATCCCTTATTTTACATTGAGTGACAGTTAATTATTGAAGTTTCCGTGTTTGATGATAGAAACTTTCTTGTCAAAACAATCTTTTTTATCCGAAAAATATATTACCTAATCTCTCATTGTAACTTTTTCTGAAAAGTTTCATCCAAATAGCCGAATCGCTCATTTTTCATTGAGTAACAGTTAATTCTGTGTTAAATAATAGAAACTTTCTTATCAAAACAATCTTCTTTTTATAGAGAGCTTTGATTTTTCCGATAAATATAGTTTTACCCATATAACCTTATTCCTTATGGTAGATTTTACATAAAACCTTTTATTCAGTTTACGTTATATATGATAAAAACTTTCTTATCAAAACAATCTTTTTTTTATACAGAGATTTGATTTTTCCGATAAATATGTTACCTAATCCCTCATGGTTACTTTTTCTGAAAAACTGGTAAAATGTTTCTTTGTTAGATGACAGAAATTTTAGTCAAAACAATTTTCTCAATATAGATTCACCTATTTAGCCTTTTTTCTTGCTTGATGATAGGATACTTTCTTGTCAAAACAATCTTCTTTTTACACAGAGCTTCGTTTATTTATTTGATTGATTAATCTTTTAGTCAAAACAATCTTCTTTTTATTAGTATTCGTTATTGGTGATTGAAACTTTTAATCAAAACAATCTTTATCGTTATAAACAGAGCTTGGATTTTTCCGATAAATACAGTTTTAACCATATAACCGTGTTCCTTATGGTTGATTACGTTGTTGATGATGGAAACTTTTAGTCAAGACAATCTTCTTCATATACAGAGTTTTAACCCATATAACCTAACCTCTAGGTTGATTTTTTCGATAACCTTTTATGCACTTTCCCTTATTAATATAAAATTTCAGTTAAGATAATCTTCTCTATTTACAGACCTTCTTTCTTTCTCTAATCAATTCCTAGTTTGAGTTTTGTTTTGGTACAATTTCTTTTCCATTGTTTTCCTTTGCTGATAATTGTTCAACACTGTGATTTTAGTGACAAATTGTGCGGCATGCAAATTGTTAGATCCATTTCCATCCAATGCTGGCCAACACAACAACAAAACCAACCAAACCATCATCCAAGTCATTTAAAGCGTTTGCGCTCTCTGCCTACACAAATAAGCAAAAACTAACACAGAAAAAATCACAAAAAAACAAAAACTGTTTTTAGTTTGTTACTACTACAACAGCACCTAAGCAACCCATTTACCCAAGCCACCCCCCCTCCGCACTACCCCCTCCCCCCTCTCATTTACTGACGGTTTGTGCCTGTCGCTGTTGTTGACGCTTCTTCCGTTCGTTCGCTGGTTTAGTTTTACTTTTAGCTTACTTTGCGTTCTGTTTGTTGTAGGCTCTTCTCGTTTGTTGTTGTTGTTGTTGTTGTTGCACTCTCTGTTGTTTGCTGTTGTTGCACATTTTATTAACATTTTCATTTAGTTGCATTCGCGCTAGCTCGCTCGCACTTACACATTGCATATCTCTTCGTCTCTCTCTCTCTCTCTCGCACACACTTGTTTTATTTTGCTTTTCATTGCAATTTGTGTTTCTATGCATTTTTGTGTGTGTTTTACATTCGTTTTCGTGTCGTCGTCGAAAAAAAAAAACTCAAACCCACCCACACACAGTATCCCCACCCCACCTACCACCCACCCAGCCTACAGCGGCCCAACCCCTGCCCCCTTTGCCCTTTGCAACATTGTGTTGCCACTGTTGCGCTCTTTTGCAGTTTGTTGAAGTTTTCATAATCATTGTCGCTGTCGTCGTCGTCGTCGTCGTTGCAGTTGCAGCCCTTTGCTTTTGTTTTTTGCGCACTCTTCTTCATTTTTCTTTCATTCTTCTTGGATGTTTGTTTGTTGTATTTGTTGTTGTTGTTGTTGTTGTTGTTTTTGTGTATAAGCTGCGACGTCGCTTTTGGGCTGGGTCTGGTCTGGTCTGGGAGATTTTTGCTGGCATGAAAACAATGCCGGGAAAGCGGCTTATTTTCTATGATTTAAATAATGACGAAGACAACACAGTCAACCCAAGCCCAGGCCATAGCCAAAGCCACCTTCAACCGCTGCCTGTTGATGATGATAATGCTAAAGATGTGTTGCACATTGTATATGCAATGATCATGATCATAATGATGTTTCTGATGACAATGGCAAAGACGAGAGAGACGAAACGAAACAAGACGAAACGAGTCGAGTCGAGTCGAGATGATACGTCATTGATATAAGATAGCTTAGAAACTGTTTGCTTTAGCTTTAGGTTTGGTTTTTAGTCCATCTATATAATATAAACATTTATCTTTTGAAATCATATATATATATATATCATTTGTCTGATGCATTTTTTTCTTGGCTCGTTACAGCAAAATGTTCATTGGCGGCCTCAGCTGGCAGACCAGTCCAGGTAAGTCTTGGCCCACATCTACATTTACCTACATACAAAGTATTGCAAAAATCACAACAAATTAGTTGAGTTGCGCTAAAAATTTGCCAATACCAAAAACAGCAATTAGCATCCTATGCTAACAAGGCAGCTCACTACTCATTAAGCCCCTTCTACGTTTTACATATATATATATATATAATTTCCATTCAAAAAGTTATATCTCTTATGAGATCCGGGAAAAACGAACCGAGATTTGCTTTGAGAGAAAGTTCGAGGCGCTTTCCTTCAGATACGAAATGCAAAAGAGTTTTCTCTTTGTTTGTGTTGTTGTGGGCGAAAAACTATGAGAAAACTTTTGTGTAGCTGTAAGTTTCAAGGTATAAATCGTACACAAAGTTAATCGATAAGTATCGATTTATATCGAAACCTTTAAAAAATCAAAAAATACCGTAAGGAAATAAAGAAATAAACTCGTACACACAGTTGATCGATAAATATCGATTTATATCGAAACATTTACTAAAAATATTGTAAAAAAAAAGGGTCGAGTTTTTTTTTAGTTAAATTCAATCTCAAAATCATGTAAACTTAAAAATCATTTTCATCGCAGAATTATTAAAGCTTTTATATTTTTTTCACAGTTTATTATCTATTGTTATGTATAGATATTTTTTGGATTTTTCTCAATTTAATAATTTTTTTTTAGTGGAATTTTTAGCTAAAAATGGTAATAATTTCCTTAAGTTGTTACATTTTGTCTTCCGCTTGTTTGACATTTAAATATAATTAAGCAAATGTTTTTATGATTTATAAACATATGCATATGTTTTTATGACTTAAAGATTTGCATATATCATCTACACAGATATGCACATACATATATACATATAAAGATTTTTATGTATTTTTCAAATGTTCCTCAATTGAATTATTCAACAATATTTTTTTTTGCTTTTTTTGTGTTCGAGAGTATCTATCTATCTCTGAATTATATATGTATATACGCATTTCAATTTGAATGCTCTAACGAATTGATTAATTATGCATTTGTATTTGTATTTATTTGTTGTTGTTTTTTATCTTGTTGTTGTTTATTTGACGATCGGAAACAATGAGAAAAAAAAAACTGAGAAATGAAATACGACAACGGCAGCTTTTTTGTTTAAATTGAAATTGTAATTGATGAAATGCTTGAGATTTTTACTGCGTCAACTCAACCAAACAACAACAACAACAACACACAACGATGACGAAGACGAAACTACAACAACAACAACAACGAAAACAACAACTAACAACACAGCGTCGTAATTTGACGTCAATTGGCGGCAGTTGCACAGATGTGAACTGGGTGAATAGTATATAGAAAATGTGTCGATTGGGCGAGAGGAGGAAACGGGGAAGAGTCATTTGTTTAGTTGCACTTGGCGCATAGTTTCATTAGGCTAATCAAAAGGCGAGCTACACTCTCTGTTGGGGGCATATATTAACCAAATTTGATGTCAGCCACCCCCTTTCCCCCACTTACCCCTCCCTTCAAAAAAGGGCCACTCAAAACGTTGGCCAACAAAATTCGAAAGATGCTTTTGGCCTTTTGATGCCCAAGTTCTGTGTTGGGCCAAAAAAAAAAAAATAAACTTGGAGTGTTGCAGTCAGTGTTGCTGCTGTTGCTGCCGCCAACACACACACACACACACACACTTACATGCACTTACATAGTTACAGAGTCAGAGCCGTCGCATTGCCTTTTTTTGTGTTGTTGTTGTTGCTTTTGTTGTTGTTGCTGTTGTTGTTGTCGCCGTTTGTGTTTTTTGTTTAGCGAAATTTGTTGGCTCCGCCCATCATCAGAATGGCACTCGGCATTACGCTAACATATTATAACCTATAGCACACACACACACTCACACACACTAACACACACACATACTTATGTGTCTCTTGTTCATATATATATGTGTGTGCCGCAATAGTTGAAGAGTCAATGCGGTCTTTGGTTTTGTCTCTTTATTTTGTGTTCGTTTCACGTTTTTTGTACCTGTGCCAAAAAAAAAAAAAAAAAAGAAAAAACATTTTTTCAAATTTTCAAATGGCTTCTTCAATAGTGTTTGTGGCCCCAACTTGAAATTGGCGAATGTGCTTTTTTGTGTATGCCCCCCCTCCGCCCCGCCCCTTCCGCTGCCTCTTATTATCTTTGCCCATTTTGGTGTGTCTTCAATCTTTTTTAATTTTTATTGTTTTTTTTTTTTTTTGTTTGGTTCTTTGAGGTTTGTTTTTTTTGGCATTCGCTGGTTGGTTGGCTTGGTAAATTAGCCAAAGTCTGAAAATGTCTTGTGTTAAATTAAAGACTTGCCCCACGTTGCATGCATATCTGGCAACTGCAGAGTAATTATATGTGCCACAGCATATGAAAATGTGAATGAAAAAAGTAATTAAATTTTACAATTTGTATTTACAATGTAATAAAGTATGGATAATTTAGATTTGATTAGGTTGTGTTATATTGGAAAGGGTTTCAGTTCAAAACAATAAAATAAGAAACTAATCTTAAGTGTTTTCCAGTCAAAAGAGAACTAGTTCTTAAGTGTTTCCACAGTCAAAAGAGAACTAGTTCTTTTTGAACTGAATCGATTAGGTTTGTGATATTGGAATGGGTTTCAGTTCAAAACAATAAGATAGAAACTATTCTTTAAGTGTTTCTCAGTCAAAAGAGAACTAGTTCTTTTTGAACTGAATCGTTTAGGTTTGTAATATTGGAATGGGGTTTGAGTTTAAACAATAAATAGGAAACTATTCTTAAGTGTTTCCAAGTTAAAAGAGAACTAGTTCTTTTGTGAACTGAATCGATTAGGTTTGTGATATTGGAATGGGTTTCAGTTCAAAACAATAAAATAGAAACTATTCTTAAGTGTTTCCAAGTTAAAAGAGAACTAGTTCTTAAGTGTTTCCCAGTCAAAAGAGAACTAGTTCATTTATTAACTGAATCGATTAAGTTTGTAATATTGGATGGGTTTTGAGTTTAAACAATAAAATAAGAAACTATTCTTAAGTGTTTCCCCAAGTCAAAAGAGAACTAGTTCTTTTGTGAACTGAATCGGTTATTCAACGATTATGTACTCACTGGAACTGTTCAAGCACTAGACAAACTGCAACACTTCAGCAACTGCAACACACATACACACACACTCGCACACACACATACACACATACTTTTCTAACAACTTCCACAATCTCTGTGATCGCTTTCTCTGTCTCTGTGTGTGTGTCTTTGTGTGTGTGTAACTTCAGCTGTTTCCGTTTGAGCTAGGACTAAAGAACCTGGCAGTTGTTGCCGCTTGTTGTTGCATGCTACTTGCTACTTGCTGCTGCTGTTGTTCAGCGGCAAAGACCAGAGTCTCTTCTGGCCCCGGAAACAAGTTGCGTCGGCTCAGCGGCAGCAGCAGCAGCGGCGGCAACAGAAGCGGCAGGCTCGCATACTCAAGTGGCAAACCACTCGCGCCAAAAGCTTATGCTTTTCGGATTCCTCTTCTCTTCTTCTTCTTTTTTTTTGCCAGCTATCGCCACTCGAGCACACAAACACACACACACACACACATAGAGAGAGATACAGTGGATACTCGAAAAAGTGCTGACAAAGACCTAATCTAGGGCGTCTATAAACATGTTGCACCCTGCCACATACTCCCACACACACACACATACACACACTTTGCCACATATTTCTAATATTTCTAACTAG
This sequence comes from Scaptomyza parva, assembly GCA_035044645.1. NCBI lineage: Eukaryota > Metazoa > Arthropoda > Insecta > Diptera > Drosophilidae > Scaptomyza > Scaptomyza parva. The sequence goes on along the minus strand of JAWNNT010000065.1, from coordinate 5,780,051 downwards.
TTCCAAAGAGAGAGAGGCTTTCTTAGACACAGGTCGTCGGCAAAGGCGTACGTGTTGATAACTGCCTAGATGATGATGATGATGATGAGGACGCATCCGCATTGCAGTGTGTAACACACACACACACACCCACACACACACGCACACCCTGTCGCTCTGTCTCTTTCGTTAAAAGTTGTAGATTTTTAATGATTGGCACGATTGTCTTAGCTACTTAATGATGTGCCCAAGTGCGAGTAACCAGACCCTACTCTTTCCACCCCTTCCACCCCTTTTCCACGGCTTTTTCTGGGTGTCATTTTCGTGTCAACTACCGAACCGAGATCATTCCTCTTAATGAACTTTCGTACTGTCTGTGTCTATTCGGTAATTTAATTTTAATTTCGCAAGCAGTTTACTGTAAAGTAATTGTCTATAGATGCATTGAATACGAATTTATTTCTCGTGCTATCTGCTGGAAAACACTCGCCAAAAAGCGAGACACAATGCTGCTGATGAGTTCAACTCTTCGCGAAGAGACAATGAGACAGACAGACGAGTTGCTCAATTCATAGAAATAATACCCATACACACACACTCGCACACACACATACGCACACACACCTCTTTCTTTCCCGCAAAATTTGTGTCAACTTGAAAAAACACACATAGTAGGAATATATATTTTCGTTGAAATACAATACTTGATAGAGAGAGCTACTGCGGAAAGGCAAACGCCTTTTGCCCTCTCCCCAACCCCAACCCCACCACACTACCCCCCTCCACCTTCGTTTTGGCTTTACGCTATTTTGGCTGTGCGTTCAACTGAAATACTATTTATACATGCGCTCAAAGATACGTAGATACATTTGCATCTGCAACAGCAACAACAGCGGCAGCAACAGCAAATAGACGCCCATTACTCATGCAACACACACACACACTAACACACACACATACATACATTATCTAGAGGAAGAACAACAAAAAGCGTGTAAAAAAGTACGAAGTAAACGAAAATCAAAGGCATCCCAAAAAACAAAAAAAAACAACAAATGGAAAATCTATTCAACATATATCGCTCACATTTCGATGCCGCTTAGCGATAAAGTCGCAACGCAACTCGAGAGAGAGAGAGAGAGAGACTCAGTTACAGATACAAGATACAGATACTTTGCGCAAATAAATATGCATCCGATGCCTGATTCTCTATACTCCCATTCTCAATTCTCCATTCGCTGTTTGTTATTTGCTTTTGTTTTTTTATACCCTTAACCCATGAAATGGGTAAAAAACGGGTATAATGGTTTTGTGCAAGAGTATGTAACAGGCAGAAGGAAGCTTCTCCGCTGACCCCATAAAGTATATATATTCTTGATCAGCATCAACAGTCGAGTCGGTAAAGCCATGTCCGTCTGTCTGTCTGTCTGTATGTATGATCGCGTCGATCTCAGGAAGTACAAAGGCCAGAGACTCCAGACTATGGATATGAGCTCTCCTAATCCCTAGACATAGCAAGTTTGTTTCATATTTTCGATAACTTTTCAGGTTTACGATATACACATGGAATCGATAACAAAAAAATCTTGAATTTCAAAAACTTGAAAATGAGTATTGACACTATTAGCAAAATAATGAACTTCTGTGAAATTTTTATTAAAATCGGTTAAAAAACACCGGAGATATAAAGCCATTAAGCATTGGTCCGGTAGTGCCGGTATGTCTGTCAACCCGACCGTCTATCCGTCTGTATGGTCAAGGGTTAAGGGTATCTTTTAGTCGAACTTACTCAACTAGAGCCTTCTTACTTGTTTTTGTTTGCTCAAAGTCGGTCGGTTTGTCCGTTTGTCCCAATGCAAATGAAATGGGAGACAGCTTGTAAAGCAGCTGCTTTATTTGCCCAAGGCATTACCTGAAAGACTTCTTTTCTATATACACACACATATATATATTCGTTTTTTTGTGCTTTTTGTATTTACTTTGCATCTCGATTTTTGACTATCATTAACTTTCAAACGTTTGTCGTTTTTTTGGGGTTTCAAAATGAAGACGTAAAAGTTTTTTTTTGGGTTTGACATGATTTAAAGTTGGATTTTTTTGGGTTGAAAATCAATCTAAATATTTTACGTATTCCAAAATCATTTATTCCATTTCACTTTAGGCAAAGCTTTTTCTAATATTATTCCTTCAAAAAATGCACAAAAACTTAACTTGATTAAAAATCAAACTAACTTTCTAATCGTTCTAAACTCGCAAGCTTCTGAAAAATGGCATTAACTTTATTTGCAATGTTCATTGATGCAGTTAGAATGAAGGAGGAGGGTTAGAAGAGGGGCGGGGACGGAACGGAAAAGAGCAATCGTGCAAGCGGAATTCAATCAGGAAACGAAAAGATGATGAAAATATTTGCGTGACGATTTAAAAAAAATATATATATATCTATGCGTCTAAAAAAATTTTGTGTTGAAATATCCGGGGCGTTATCATTTTATCATTTTTTTCTTCAGGATGCAGACAGCCCAGGTGACAAAGACACTGGGTACAGTATTAGGGGGTGGATGGAGGAGAGGGTGGTTAGAGGGTGTTTCTTCGATTTCCTGATTAATTTATGCAGTCGACGACGGCGACGACGAAGGCGACGGCGTTGGCTGTTTGGCAGCCAGTTAACAACAATTTGCCGCAAGCTTCGTTAAAATTGAAAGCGCAACGAATTAAAAAAGAAAAAATGAGAAAATTTGTCAATAAAATAACTGAAACGACGAACCGTTAACGTCAATGCGTCAGTCATTCAGTTAGTCCGTCAATGCGTCAGTTCGTCCGTCAATGCGTCAGTCAGTCCCTCAATGCGTCAGTCTTTCAGTTAGTCAGCGAGTCAATCAGTCACTCAACGAGACTCGTTTTGCCGGTTGTCCGTCCATCAGTCAAAAGTTCAACACCAGCACCTTCGCCTTTCGCCTTGGACAACATTTCCTGTCTGCCTCATCGTTAGCTGCAGCCACTGCCTCGGTTGCTGCCTCGACTGCTGCCAATCTTTGGTCATGTTTTTGCAGTTCCAGCTTCATTTTCCTTTTGAATGTGATTATCCTAAGGCAGTGGACAGGCGGCAAACTCGCGCGCATCCACAACTTCTTTCACTTTTGATAGATGGTCCAGCGCAGTCTTTACTCTATGCTCCTTCCTCTTCTTCTTCTTTGCCACTTTTGCCCATTTGCACTTGTCCAAGTGGCTACCGGGCGATGACAACAACAACAACATGGAGAGAAGAAGCAGCAGCTGCTGGGCCGGCTGGCTCCTTGTTGCTTGTTCGCTGTTTTGTTGACTTTGGCACGAGTTTGGTTAAAAAAGTTCACACATGCCGTCACGCCCACTGTTATACCCAGTGTACGCCCACTTTTCAACACATACACATACATATATGCACATATAGATATGCTCGTTTTCGCACGGATATACATACATATGTAAGTGTATGCATTCAGATATGTGTGTGAATGTCCTGGTCATGTTGTTGCGCCTTTGGCGTTAGCCTCGTTTCATGTTTTTATACCCTTTTTGCACTGAATAAATTGGGTATAATAAGAGAAACTGTATAAACAGGCAATGAAGTGGAAGTGGGAAGAGAGAGAAACTGCGTTAATTGGTTCATTATTTGTAGGATATTGAAAAACAAGAGATCTTGTTTATAGAGGACTTTACTTGTAATAATAAGTTTCCCATAAACTTCCCAAGGTTTTCCTTCCTTAAAGTTTTTACCACAACAACTTCTTAGAGAGAGAGAGTTATAACTCTCCAGAACCCATTTACAGGGTAACCTAAACTCGTTTTGAATACTTTCCATACATTGCATTTCTTTTATTTTTTTTTCATGTGTGTTATTTTTCGTTAGTCTTCTGCTTCTTCTTCTTTCAGCAGCATGTTGTATGTTGGCTTTCAACTTTTAGGGGGCGTCTTCTGTCTCCGTTTTGGTGTTTGAATATTTACATAAGTGACACTGCATATAGTACACCACTCTTCACACACACGCACTCACACGCACGCACTCACACACACACACACACACTCACACACATGCATACATAGATATGTGCAATGTGTCTTGGGCAACAATTAATTAACTTGTACCAAGTATCAAACGTCGTTTTCGTTGTCGTCGTCGTCGTTGCCTTTGGTGACATTTTGCAATTTCAAGCCGGGCCGCCTAAATGCATGCTACGTAAATTTTAAATTAATAAGCATTGCGCATAAACGGCCTCCGGGCGGCATGTTGGTGGTTGTCACTGCTTGGTGGTGTTGTTGTTGTTTTTGGTCTCTTCAAGTCAAGCTTCGAACCTCGATTACAGCCGCATGTGGCGCTTGTCATATGCCATTATCATGGTATGTTCGTTCCATTTTTGGGTTCAGCCCACACCAAAACTAATAGACAACATTTTTTGGCAACCAAAAATGGCGTAAACGTGCAGCAGGATGTGCAACGTGCAACAGCAACGGCAGCAGCAGCAGTCGGTATGAAATGGGAAACATGAACTCCAAAAAACCATGTCGATGGGATCTCGTGACGTTGCCAAGGCTACCCCCCGCAAAGGGTAACGGGGGGTATCGGGGGCAAATTGGCGGCTTGTGCACTCCTCTTCTTCTTCTTGTTCTTCTTCTTCTGTGCCGTGTATGCAGCGGAAGCATTTAAATTAAGGACGACACATTAAAATTATGCAATAACAGCAGCTATTATTATTATGAGAGAGCGAGATAGACAGCGTATGAAAGTGACAGCGAGAGAGAGAGAGGAGGAGTGGGAGGAGCTGACTAAATTGTAGTTAAATTTTAAGTGCGCTTCGACAAAAACAAAAACAGTTTTAGTTGGCTTTTATCGTAGATTGTGTGCATCATTAACAATTAATGGAATTCTTAATAAAAGGAATAAACATTATTTCATTATCATAAATCTTTGGGTTTTCAAGATGAATGTACTTGTTTTCAAACAATTTAAAGCTTAAGCTCGAGATATTATTAGGCAGGAAAGTCATTTATTTTGGCGATAAATTATGTTTCTAGAAGATTATTTCGTTATCATAACTCTTTAAGGTTTTTGAGATGAATGTTCTTATTGTATCAAACCAATTTAAGCTTCAAAGTTGAGTTTAAGGTAATATTAGGCACAAAAGTCATTTATTTTTAATAGGTTCAAACAAAAAACAAACAAATATTAGTTATTAGCTTAAGTTAAAGATATTATTAGGCACAAATCTCATTTATACACATACGTGTACTACTGTACGAATGCTTGATGGTATCATATTTCCGTCATTTCATAACCGATTTTAAGATAAATATCACAAATGTTCATTATTTTGTTAATAGTTTCAATCCCCATTTTTAAGTTTTCGAAATTAAAGATTTTTTTGTTATAGATTACATACTTTGTTATCTTATGCACATATGTTTCTAGAAGATTTTTATCTACTCTGTGATGATTTTTGATATAACAGATAACAGGGATATACATCGGATAATACATTATGTGCTATTAAGTTTGATTCCAGATTTAGTAAGCCCAATATATTGTTTTATTGTACAAGAGTTTATCATTTGACTACTATGCTTATGAAAGATATAGAAACATGTTTTCCGATGATGAAATAATAAAACTTTTAACTTAACTTTACAAATTCATTTATTTAAGATAGTTTAAGGATCGATGACACGTATGTTATATTGACTTCCTCTTATGGGATAATCTTTCCTAAATGTTGGGATTACAAACGCTCAAGTTTAGTTTACGATATCATAGATAAAACTCAACTTCCGCTAAAAAGTTAAGAGAAATCTTCCCCAAGTGTATTTTTAACTATTTTTTGTTTGGAGTCTGCATGTAGCTGCAGTTTAATGAGTGCTGTGAATGTCAACACCCACCGAGTCCAATATAACAAAAAACCAGAAAATGGGCAGAGACAACTGGGTTGGTTTTGTGGGTGGCTTGTTAGGGGTTGGGTGGCAGGGGGGATGGTTACGGATGGGTGTTACGAGCAAAGTCATAAGTCTAAAAACTAAAATAGGCAAAGCAGTAGAGCAAATATGAAGCATATACACAGAGAGGCAGAGGCACAGTCACAAAAGGCTGGAGCTGGCTCGACACACACAGAGACACACACACAGGGACACATACACCTACACACACACACACACAGACACATGTACACATGTACTCATCCTGCTAGAGCGTTGGGGATTTCGGTTGTTGCCGGTGGCACCCAACCGGGTTATCGACTTTATGTGTTTGTTGTTTTCGGTCCCAGGCGCCGCTCCCCTTGTCTTTTGGGGGCCCCCTTTTCAATTGCAGACGTTGCCTCTGCTGCTGCTGCTGTTGCTGCTGCTGCTGCAGTTGGCTGCCAGTTTTCTGCTTGATATTGCCTGCTTTTGTTGCCTTGCTTTGGGTCTGTTTTGGGCCCTGTCTCCCTCTCTCTCTCTCTCTCTCTCTCTCTCTGTTGTTGTAGGTGCTGTGTACCGTTTACCTCCCCACCCCCCTCACACACAACTACTCCACCCGTCTTGCCTGTCAGCTGACTGCATTGATTTGGCTACAAGTTATTCGGCCTTTAGCTGCACGCAAATGCTGTGAAGTGCAAATTTCATTTTGCTTTCTTTCATTTTTTCTTGTTGTTTTTTTTGCTCTGAGCGAGATGCAATTTTTTAATATTACATTCAGAGACGAAGAAGCTGAAGACTATGATGGCTCTTAAACTCAGGTGCGTGTGAAGAAGAAGGAGAAGACGACGATTGGCAAGGCAAGCAAAATAAACAAATTTCAAGACTTAAAGTTAAATTAGAAAGCAACGAAGCAGCGAAGAAGAGTAAAGGAAATCTTTAACAAAGCATTTTTTCACCTGAATCCCTTTGATTTCCAATCTCAGACACTTTAGGAACTAGAGAGTTGGTATTGAAGCTCTTTTATATTAAAGGATTTTAAATTCTTTCAAGTGTTTTTCATTTTCGATATACATATGTTATCGATAACCACAAAATAATAGATTTTAATGTTTTCACTATTCCTTAAGTGACTTAAGTTAGTATTGAAGCTGCTTTATATTAAAGGATTTGGGTTATTTTCAAGTGCTATTTATGTTATCGATATTTTTTTTATTTTCGATATAAATATGTTATCGATAACAATGAAATAATAGATATTATTGTTTTCGCTTTCTCTTAAGTGACTTTTGCACATTCTGTAACAAAACTACAACAAGAAAAAAGGATATGGTTGGGTGAGGCCGACTAGGAGATACCTTAAGCGAGTACTCCATAAATTCTTTCTGATTAAACTTTAATCTTTCAGATCTCTGGTGTTCCTCAACTGATTTTAATAAAAATTTTTACAGATTATCACCATTTTATCTATAGTTTTAAACCTTATAAGCTCTTTTACGGGTTGAGGGTACAAAAAACAAGACAAAAACCTATTATCATTCGTTTTCATATTTATAAATCATATATCATGTTTATTTCGTGTATTAAACTCTGTCAGGGTATTAAGTCATCCTTAACACTTATCTTGTTTAGTCTGAGCATGCTTTCTCCTAATATGTCTTGGCATTTAATAGTACAACTAAATATGTCATACGGCATATTTAAGAGTTTGAGAAATTTATCACCGAAAAAACGAAGAAGAAGAAGAAGAAGGCTTACTACAAGTGGCTTCAGTTGCAGCCACAGAAGCAGAAGCAGCTTTCTCGATTTTATGGTCGCACATTCAGTTGATAGTTTTGTTAGTTGCTTTACACACAGACTTTTGTGCCATTTGCGGATGTGTCTATGTGTAGTGTGTGTGTGTGTGTGAGTGTTTTTGTGTGTGTTTTTGTGACACTCAAGGCACAGTGCCGACTACTTAGTTGCTGGCTTATCAGCGCGATTTTGCCGAACGAACTTCGGCAACAACTTAGCCTTCATTGCTTCCAGTTCGTTGCATGTTGCTTGAATCGTGCCTGCTCTCTCTTTCTCTCTCTCTCTTTTCCGATTGTGCCTGGCTGCCGTCTGCTGGCTTTGTCACCAGGGAACAGACAGACAAACAGACGAACAGACACAGAGCAACGACAGACCTATGCCTCAGTCGCGCTTCCGCTTGCAGTGAGTCAAATATATTGCCAACTTCCTGGTGCACCTCCTCTGCCTCCTGCCTCTCTGCCTCTCTGCACCGGCACCAAGCCACCTTCTTGATAGGCCTTTTTTGTCGACGACAGCTACAACTAACAAATATACCAAAAAAACACATCATTCGATTCGGTTTTGTTTAAGATAGTTTACCTTACAAATACCACGCACAAAACAACAACTCATAAACTGTATAAATTATTCCAATAAAAAATGTAAGCTTATAAAAGGTATTTCTGTTATGCAAATCTAGCTTAAAAGTCATCATCTTAAGGCTAGAAATATTGCTAAAAGTTTAATTCATAACTTTCATATCTTTCTATTAAAAAGAAAACTTTGACAAAAAGTTTTTACCAAACAAAATCCGCAACTTATTGCTTTTAAAAGTATTTCCGGTTAACTCCAAGATTTCAGCTGAACTTTTTCCTTTACAGAAGGTAACATTACCTTTTCCAAATGGTAACTAGCTGAAAGTTCTCAAAGTTCTTATTAAATAATAATCCATGTTGCGATTTACGCCAAAATGTATACTATAAAAAAATCACTTAACCGTAAATCAATGTTCATTAATAATTAATTAAAAAATATACAATAATTATCCCACCCCACCCACATTCGCCCATTTTACAGGGTATTTCAAATATACTAAAAATTCTAGACCCGGCTCTCGACATCGATTAAGTTATTACGAAATGTTCGCTACGTGCAGCGTCTTCTTTAGCAGACACACAAACACAATGACACTAACACACACACAGAGTCACATGCGCCTATTTATGTATGCGTGTGTAATTGTGTTTGTGTTGTCTGAGTCTGAGTCCTTGCAGTCCTTGCCACCCGCATATCGCACAGGACTCACGTAATTTTTGCCTTAGCCCTTAACTGGGTCACAAATTTTTCTCGTCGTTGTCGTTGCTTTTGCATAACCAAAAAATGGAAAATGGGGAAAAAAAATTATTTTGCTGCAGACAATTTTTGTTTACCTTATGCAGTGTGGAAAGGGAACTCCCCCCCACCCCAGCTCCTTGTTGTCGTTGTCTTGTGTTTTGTTATTATGTCAGCTGGTCTGTCTCTGATTGACACGCGTGCACAAATTTTGTAGCTTTTTTGGTCTTCTGTCTCTGTTTCTCTGTCTGTCTGTCTGGGGGCGAGGCGAGGTCAAGTCAAAGAGTGTCACAACATGTCTGCTTCCGGTGCACAACACACACACACACATACACACACCGATAAACACTCATAAAAAGAGAGTAACATGCAGAGCAATAGAGCAGTTAGACAGACACGCGGTCTTGTTTACATATTAAAGTTGCATGACCCCGCCAGGCAGCAGCAGCAGCGGCAACACGAAGTTGCAACACCAACAACACCAATAACAAATGCAACTTTTGCAACTTCACAGCTGTTAAATGCAACTCTGTTAACTTAACAGTGTGCTGCGCTCTCTCTTAAGCTCTTGCGCTCTCTTACGATTTATGCTCTCTTAACATGCTTCCGCTCTCTCTCTCTCTCTTTCTCTCTCTGTTACACATGAGCGAGCTTTTGGGCCAAAGCGCTTTTCATTCATAAAAATGGCTGACAAGCTTTTTTTTTTTGTGTGCGCTTCTTGCCGGCTGTTGCCCAAAATTGACGCCAGTTGGCGCCACCAAAACTGACAGCTGTAACTAGGAACAAGAAAAAACCCACACAATTTCAACTGCATTGAAAAGTCTTGTGCATCCTGTGTCGTCTTGTGTGTCCTGTGTCGTCTTGTGTCCTGTGTCCTGTCTCCTGCATTTGAGAGATATTCATGTCCGCCCCTAATGTCAGCGCTTGTTTTGATGCAAGCTCACGCGCCGTAAACAACTTATTATCATTGCTCTTTTTTTCCTTCTAGTAGTTTTTTTTGCGTTTTTGTTTGGGGCCAAATTTGTTGGCTTGCTTTCAAGTTACAGTTATAGTTGTACGCCCCAACGGAAATGCAACGCAGACATTTGCAATAACGGTATATATGGTATATGTTCATGTATGTATATGTGCTCTACTCTTTTTTACCTTTCGCCCTGTCGCCAATCTGCGTCGCCTGATCAGCAGCAACCGTCGCTTAAGTGGCCCCGTCCTGGCTCCTAAGTGTAGGAAAAAACCGAAAAAAAATATTGTATATATCGCAAAAAATCCATCAAGCCGTGTGCCAAGTTTCAAATTTCACGACTTGCATTTCACATGATAGAGAGGGAGTGAAAGAGAGAGAGAGAGAGAGAGAGTGAGCGGGAGAGAGAGACAGATAGCTAATATAAGCTGCCATTGCAAATGATGGTGTACGCCTCCAAATCTGGCCAAAAAGTTTTATCTTCGTTTCGGGCTATATGTTTTATTTGTGACTGCCATTTTTTTTGTTGCTCTCTTTTGGTATAAATCATAAATACACTCACATTTCATTTGAAATAATTTGTGGCATATTGGCAATTATTCATTTCGTTTTTCGTCGTCGTCGTCTTCTTGTTGTTGATAATGTTGTTGTTTGTTGTTGCTGTTGTTGTCCTTTGAGCCTTTTTTGCAAACGGTAATGGCAAAGGAAAGGCTCTGACGCTGGCTCCGGCTCCAGCTCTGGCTTTGGCTCTGGCTGTGGCTTAAGTGCGACGAATTTTTTCTGATGTGGATTTTGTTGCGGATTTGTTGTTGGCTTGGGTTTATCTCTTAGCTTGGCTAAAAGTCTGCGGTGACATCGCATAAAAGGTGTAGACCATAAAATGGGTATGAGCCCCGCCCCGCCCCGCCTCAGCCACTTTCGGTATTATCCCTTTGTAGAGAGTGGGCCGAGAGTGGGTGAGGCATAACTTGAGGTTAGGTTTGGGGAGCTTGGGGTTACGTATTTGTGGGTTCAAAGCGAGCATTGAAGCAAAAGTTGATTTAGTGTTTGGCTACTGATAAGAACCGAAAACACAGAGAGAGACAACATTCATACATACTATATATATATATATATGAACATGAATATTGTGTAATAACACAAAAACAGTTCTTTCGTTTTTTCTTTTTTTTGTCGGTTATGTTATGTTGTCAAGTGAGTAGTTAAAATGAAATAAAATAAATGCGGATATATTGAAAGCACTTTATGGTTTTATATGTGTATGCAAAGTGAAAATAAGTAGGGGAAAGTAAAGATATAGTTGGAAATAAGGGAAAGGAAAGGAGAGGAAAACTACAAATTTGTATTTCGGTTTAGCTGCTTTAAAACTTTAGCCTTATCTTAACTTGTTGTAGACTTAAAGAAGAAATGGTTAAAAAAGCGTACAAAAGGTTTTGTGAAAAAGTATATAAAAGGCAGAAGGAAGCTTCTCCGACCCCATAACGTACATATATTCCTGATCAGCATCAACAGTCTTTCCGCCTTTCCGTCTGTATCAGGAACTATAAAAGCTAGATTTTGGATATGAGCTCTCCTAATCCCAATCTCAGGAACTCTAGAAGCTACAAGCTCTAGATTTTGGATAAGAGCTCTCCTAATCCTAAAGTAAGTTTGTTTCAAATTTCATAAAATTGGGCTTTGAAACTATTAACAATATAATGAAAATCTATAAGATGTATATTAAAATTATTCTCGATAACACTTCAGGTTTACAATATACACATGTAATCGATAACAAAAATCGAGTAAGCTCAAATATATATATATTCTTACTATTATTTTTCTTACTTTTACTATTCTTACTTGTTCGACTTCGATTTGCTTTAAACACTTAAACCAAATACAAAACCGAGAGGAATTATTTACAAAAACTTCTACTGAAGTTCAAGATTCTTCACTTAACTTTAAAAAAGTGAAAATAATATGATTTTCAGTATAAAATAACCTAATTTCTTTTTCCAATGTTACGTAATTTCACTTAGTTTTCTCTTTAAATGTAAAAATCAATCATAAAAATTCAATCAATAAAAGTCAAATCAATAAAATTGGCAACAAAATAAAATTCTACCTTTTTTGACTTAAAATGTATGTTAAATTCAATTGCCCCCCGCAATCCCCAGTCTTCGAAAAACCCGCTTAGCACGAAATTGGCACCAATTGGCCAACAAATGCAAATGCCAAACAAATGGGTAAAAAAAACTATCAGCTAAAAAACGACTAAAGAGAATTGATTCGATTAACCTTTTCAACAAAAAACTGAAAAAAGAAAATAAGAAGAGGGGCAAAAAAATGATGAAAAGAATCAAATTTCGCAAAATGTCGTAAAGTTCATGCTCAAACCCAATCAGAAGGCAACAACAACAACAAACAATTGCTGAGAGAGCTTAGGGGCAGCTTAGTGGGCGTAATAGAGTTGCCACCCCCACACCACACTCTCACCCCCATCCCTCTCTCCCCTTAAAGCTTTTCAATGCTTGAATAGCAGGTGTTAATGTATCTTTCAAATGCTCTCTCCCCCGTCTCTCTCTCTCTTCTAAGTTAAATTGCAATGAAAGCTAATTTGCCAATTGCTTAACTTCCCTTTTTTCCACCCTCCATCCACCCCGCTCTCTGTGTGAAAGCATTGAGCTGCAGTGCAGCATTTTGAATCAGTTGGCAGTAAGTGTGATTAAATGTTCTAGTAGCATGTTGGCCATCTTTTGTTGGTTGCCTTTTTACAGAGACACACACAAAAAGATACAAAAGTAATGCATACATATAGATACATAGATACAAAGATACACCATGCACATGAGACATTAGACAACTACTACGACTACAGTGAAGCTACATTTTTCCAGAAAGGACAAAGCAAGCTACCATCACCCCCCCCTCATCACCCCACCCCCTACATCCACTTGAAGCTATTGTGTTTTCTTGCTTTTCGTTTCTTTTACTTTTTCTTCATCTTCATTTTTTTTTCATTTTTTTTGTGCTGAGTTGCTAAAAAACTTCTTTTCAACAAACGTTTTGCGGTCGAAACAGAGGGTGGGTGAGCGAAAGGGGGGCGGGGGGTGGCAAGGGCTCTCTGAATTGGTTTGGGATTGGGTTTTGCTTGCCGCAAACAGCCGCAGCAACAGCATCAAGCCCGTATTCAAACGCCCCCCGCCTCCCCCAAAATGAAAGTGAAAAAAAAGAAAGAAAAAAAATCAGTTTGCATATTACTTGAAGAGAAGAGGAGGAAGGGTGGGTGCGTGTGGTGGGTGTGTGGTTGAAGCTGACGCGTTACCCGCTGCGCACGCTAGGTGTCGCCAGCGTGCAACGGCGCCAGCCAGCCAGCAAAACACAGAGAGCCGAGACGCGTTCGAGCATCTTCAAAGTTGAAGTAATGCGGCCTCAAGTGGCAGCTCCGGCAGCCCGCAACGTGCCGCACCGCACTTCCCCCCATTATCGTTGTCGTTGTGTGTGGCATACTCTCTCGTCCTTGCCGCACGCTCTCTGCATGGGGTGCCTGTATGAGTGACGGCAGTGGGAGTGGGAGTGATTGTGGCAGGGCGGTATGTAAAGGTTTTTGCCTCTTCCCCATTGCCATTTAAAATTGCTTGGCTTTGGCGCTTGTCCTCACCTGTGTTATGTTTTGAATGAACGCCTGCGTCTTTTATCTTTTCATAATAATTTTTTTTCTTTCTTTTTTTTCGTTTTTTTTTTGCTTTTGTGCCACGCCCACGTCTTCACTTTACTCCCGCTCTCGCATCAATGCCAAACCTGTGCCACTTACAATCACTTTTATTTCGCGGCGCTGTTTCCTTCAGCAACTTTATTTTTTGTGTGTAATACCCTTTTTGTGGGCGGGGTGTTGTGATTTGGGAATGGAGTTTGTCAGGAGATGAATTGGGTTGATAAGTTATACATCTATTGAAATATATTTCAAGGGAACTAACGTTTGCAAGTAGAAATTCTTCAAGAAATATATTTTTAAAACCTAACATAACTATTTTCTTGAAAGTTATCTGTTTTTTTTGATAAATTCTTATTAAAAGAATATGATATTATAAGAATTCTTTAAGAAATATATCTTTAAAACCTAATAAAACTATTTTCATGAAAGTTTTCTTCTTTTATTTTATAAATTCTATATTATATTCTTTCCTTTTCACATATTTCCTTTTAGAGCATCTAATCTTCGTCTTATAACCTATACATCTATTGAAATATATTTCAGTGAAACAAATGTTTCATGGTAATAATCCTTCAAGAAATATGTCTTTAAAACCTAATAAAAACTATTTTCTTAAAAGTATTCTGTTTAATTTGATAAATTCTTACTATATCATATTCTTTTCATTTTCAAATACTTCTGCTAAAGCATCTAATCTTCGTCTTATAACTTATATATTTATTGAAATATATTTGAGTGGAATTATTGTTTACCAGTATAAATCCTTCAAGAAATATATCTTTAAAACCTAATACAACTATTTTCTTCTAAGTTTTCTGTTTTATTTGATAAATTCTTACTTTAGAGCATCTAATCTTCGTCTTTGTTGACACACACTTCGCACATTTTTTTCTTCTTCTACGTTGGTATGCTCAAGTTTTCTGCAGCAGCATTTTAATGCTCAACAAAATTTGAATTGAATTTGCCGACAGGCCGAGGCTGAGACGGCGGATGCGTTGCCTGTGAAAATGGCTGCTGCGTTGCCTTCCTTGTCAGGGTTTTGGTGCACGTTACCAGGTTTTTTCTCTCTCTTGCCCGTAGTTTTCTTCAATTTTTATTTCCAATTTGCATCGTCGCTGCCTTCAATTTGGCCCAAACTGGCAGCTGCAGGCGCCCAACTTCAACTTCAACTTCAACTGCAACTACAGCGTCAGCTTCAACTACTTGCTGCAACTACTACATACAACATACTACAGGTGTAACTAGAAGAAGATGGGGCAGATGGAGATGAAGATGCAGCAGAAGATGTGGCAATGTGGTGCAATGGGAGAGAAGATGTTTGAGGTAATGTTGAAGTTAACGCAGCTGGTTCCAGCTTTGCTTGCTTTGGTTGCGTCTTCTTCTTCTGCTTCGTTCGCCTAGTTTCACGCTTTGGTTTCCCTAATCGTTTATCCTTGGGATTATGGTAACATAACAATGCCCAAAGCGACCCAAAGCAACGGGCAACGAACGGGCGTCGCTTGCATCCTTGCGGGGCCACTGTAATTGGATGTGAAATTCAACCTAAAACTTGGACCCAAAAGCAACTCAGGTGCGTACACTTGTTTGTGATGGGACGGCGGAAGAGTGGGGCGGGGGGAGAGTGGTTCTGCAATTGAGCGTCGGTAAATGCACATTTAATTCGTTTTTGTGCGCAAAGCAAAAGCGAGTACGACGACGAGTATGAAAATTTTGAGTTCGAGTAGAGTGTTAGTTGGGGAAAAGCATTCTCGTCCGTAACCCACTATGATAGATGGAGTTGGAAAAGCTTTTGATTTATATAGCCATCTAGCAGTATAGAGGGCACATACATAAATATGCTTACCAGCAAGCGATTAAGTTGTCATTTCGACACTGACTATAAATAACCTGAATGAATTGAATAGTGAGACACAACAAGTTAAGGTTATTAATAGATATGTATGTGTGTGCATATTGGAAATTAATTTAATTAAGAATCTATAATTTATGTGAAATATATTAAATTTGGTATTAAAGCTTATTTATTTTGTACTCACAAGATATTTTATTCAAATGGTTTATACAAAAAGTTTCTCTTCTACATTTTTCTGTTATTTGCAGTACCTTTATACCACTTTAAGTGTTGTAAAATGACACAGTTTTCGCTTAGTGAGACACAACAAGTTAAGGTTATTAATAGATATGTATGTGTGTGCATATTGGAAATTAATTTAATTAAGAATCTATAATTTATGTGAAATATATTAAATTTGGTATTAAAGCTTATTTATTTCATACTTTCGAGATATTTTATTCAAATATTTCATACCAAAAGTTTCTCTTCTACATTTTACTGTTAATTGTAGTACCGTTATACCACTTTAAGTGTTGTAAAATGGCATAGATTTCGCTTAGCTTACTACTTTAAGTACTAAAAAGTTTCTTTTCACCATTTTACTGTTATTTGCAGAGTTGCCAGGCTTGCTAAGAAAACCCCTTACACTACTTTATAATGAACGCATACATTCTATTAACCATATTCAATCAACTGTCGTCTCTTCACACCTTGATTATATATATTATATATTCTTTAGAGTTTGGGCAACTTTAAAAGTTCGTTGATATAACTCCCAACCGATTTGGCACATTCATCATTGCCATTGCCTTTAGTAGAAGTATATACTATATTTATCTCTCTGTATATAGCACTTATCCCAAGACCATTATGCAAAAATATTTATTTTTTGCGTTTGGCAACTTAAAACGCAGCAAAGGCAACTCAAGCAACAACAACACCAACAACAACAACAATGGCAACAAATATTTCGCTTCATCATTTAAGCATTCCAATTTTACGCATACCATTTGCCTTTCTGTACAAGTTCTTGTTTGGGCCATTTTGCAACACTCCTTCTCTCTTCTCTACTACTACTATATAGAATATTGCACACAAACACACACACACAGACATACACGTATACGTACACACAAAAGTACGCCACAAAAGCCGCACTTACGTAATACATCACAAAATGTCCAAGCAAGGTAAAAAGGATTTCCATGGCATCGCAAAACTCATTGCCATTGCCACACAGCGCTATAGAAAGAGAGAGAGAGAGAGGGGGAAGAGCATTTCTCCTGCTGTTCCTACTACTACTTCTTCTTCTTGCCATATTTTTGTAAGCTAAAATGCAGCTTAACATATCAGGGCGCCAACCAAAAAAGCAAAAAAACCAAGCAGAGAAACGGCCAAAAAAAAAATACGGTAAATAAAAGCGAAACGAAGCGAAAGCGAAATGCGAATTGCTGACCGAGCGAGCCATGGGCTTCCCGGCTTCAACAGCAATGGAACTTGATTCTGGTTCGGGCTTTGGTTTTGCTAGCATAGCATTCACCTGCCCAAAACCCAGACTCACACACACAACACTCGCATACGTGTCGAGAAGGCTGCTGCTGCGGTAATTAATGCAGCGCGTTTGCGAAAATGCGAATACATTTCGCCATTTTGCCGTGCGAGTTTAACACACAACGATACGAAAAACAAGTGAGAGAGAGCGAGAGGGGAGAGGTGCTGCTGCAGATACAGATACAGGTATGAAGTGAGAGGAGAAACCCGGGGGGAGCGGGGGCGGGGCGGCGTAAATGTATTCACGCTGAAACGATTTTTGGGTGCACGGCGACACCTTGGTTTGGCGCCCGCTAACTGTAAACACATACATATGTATATTACGTATACGTATAGCAGATATTCAGTCACAACACACCTACACCCCGCCCTCTGAACTCCCACGCACACATACACACACACACTCAAACACACACCAACACACATGTGTGTGAAAAGTTCCACGTTGCGATGTTTTGGCAAAATGCAAACGACGACAACAATGAGGAGCCCCGTACACATTGCTTGGATAGGTAGCTTAGCGGGGGTAACGGGGTGAACTGTTGTTGCAAAATGTGGAAGTAGAAAATGAAAATGAGACGCAGAAATTTTGTGTTCCAAAAAAAAAAAAAATTTGAATATGTTTTTCTTGAAGCAGCATTCTCGCGTTGAGAAAAGAGATTTTGGCTGTCCGATGATGCCTTTTGCCCATTTGTCTGCCTTTTTTTCGTTCGCCCCTCGCCCCTCACCCCGTTCCCCACTCACTCTGTGTGTTTGTCTTACACATTCTCGTTGTGTTATTTATTTGTTAGTTTTGTGATTCAAATGTATTCCAACTCAGCATTCAACTTGTCTTCCCTCACCCCCATCCCTCACCTACATATTTGGTTTGTATTTTCAGTATTTTTTTTTGTGCGATTTTTTTGTTATTTTTTCGCAAGTGCCGCTTATTATGCACATTTTAAATCATCTACGCAAAGCGACAACGAGAAGGACGTCTCCTCTAACCAGTGGCAGTTGCAGCGGCAGTTAAATTAAGCACACACACACACCCATACACACATATATACAGTTTTATGCCATATGAATTGCATGCGTATCTATGAGATACAGTAGCTGTGTGCAGCAGCAAAGGCTGCAGTCAAGTGCTTTGCATATCCATTTCTACTATTAGAAGTGTGTGCGTGGGCGTTGCAACTAAAATAATACACATCTGCATTAGGTGGGCGTGGCCGGAAGGAAGGCAAAAAAACATTTGCCACAAAAATACTCACAAATTCCAATTAAAAAGTAAAATTTTTGTTGAAATTAACAAATTTCTAAGCCCGAAAACAACAAAGACCGATTTTATAGCTAGAATAATATTCTAATAGTTTTTTCATTTTGTTGTTGTGGGTTCAATGAAGTTATTTAATATGCAGACAAGCAGATGTTATAGGAATTTACATTTTATTTTTTTATTTTATTACTTTTACTTTGTGGTTTGTGGTTTTTCTCAATAAATATCTTTCTTATTTGAGAACACACACACATATTTCGTATAGAAAAAGGGAAATAATATTATAAATATTTGTCCACAGCTACAAATATGTTTATCTTATTTGTTAGCAAAAGTAAAATATTTGTTTTTCACTGCACAAAATAAAATATATTTATAATTTTTGCAATACTTTTTCCATCTTTTTGCAAAAATAAAATTTGCAAAAAACTTCGTTTCATGTGAGAGCTTTTGCAGCAGCAATAATTTCTTTTTCCAATATAGTTATAGCCTTATTGTTCAATTATACTGCAACTTTTATGGCTGCAAATTATTTCAATAAACTGCGTTAGAGAGAACAATTGTTCCCCAACAAGTAGGACAACAACACTCTAACCATGCATAACACAAAAAATACTCGGCACTAAATACTGTTTGCATTTCATGGCAATCTGAAAGCAATTGTAAATGAAGCTCGAAAGTATTTTTCTCAAATGTTACAGGCTATGAAAATACCAACACGAAATGAAATTGCTTAAAAGTTGTTACAAAAAAGTTTAATAATGTTTTATGTGGCACAAAAATGATTAAAATTTAGATGTTTTTTGGTATATTAATCATGATTAAGTGAAAATATTGCATAGAGTTTTATTAGGTCTTAAGGTAAAAGTAGAAAGTATAAATTTTAAGCTGCTTTTCTAAGGATTTTTGCTCAATAAAAGATGTTTAAAGTTATTAGAAAGATAACAAAATATATTTTGAATGACTTTCTGCATTATTATAACCTTTACCATTCCTAAAATAACTTCTCCAATGCTTAATTAACTTTACCATCTTCAATATATCCCATTTTAAGCTGTTTTCTTAAGGAATCTTTATTAATAAAACATGTTAAAAGTTATTAGAAAGATACCAAAAGATAAATATTATAACAACTTTTCCCCAAACTTTACTAACCCAAAAAATAACTTCTCCAATGCTTAACTCACTTTGCCATCTTCAATATGCCCCATTGGTAATGATATGGTTAGCGTATTAACTGTATCTGTTTGCTATGCCCATTAAAACCTGCATTTTATTGCTCATACGCCGCATGAGCCCAATTGGCTGGTAACAACAAACAAAAACAACAACTAGAACAATAGCAACAAAAAAGAACAAACAAACAAACAACAACAAACAGCAACAACAACAAACAGCAACAACAACAGATAAATGTGTCTGCCAGCCGCTTTAACAGTTAACAAAAGTGCCCTTAAATGTGTCGCGCTGTGAGAGCTGCCACATTTTGGGTCCGTTAGCGTTACCCATACGTAACCCAGCGAACTGTCAACTATCTCTTTCTGTTGTGTTCCAGTGCTCCACAGTTATATGGTTATACAGTTCCACATAGCCAGAGGCTAACCTGCTGCTGCTGCCGGCTGTCGACTGTCGGCTACCTGTTTCCCCATCGTCAACGTCATAGTCATCGCCGTCGTCGTCGTCGTCGTCAACGTATTTAATTTGAAAACATTTTCGTGTCATTTACGTGAAGTGCAGCGATTAGATGCGGCTGCCATCTCCACAACCTTTTTCTTTCGCTATCTCACTCTCTATCTCTCTGTTCTTCCTCTCCTTCTTACTCCCACTCTCTGTCTTTGACTGGGTTGGTCGCTTGGTCCGATTAACTGTTTTGCTTGTTTTGCATACTTTGGTCTTGCTTTGCTACTCTTGCAAAAAGAGTATTTTGATTATGTTGTGTGTTTTGTCAATATTTCATCTTCTTCTCAAATCATCATATAATCTTTTTTATATATATAATATTAATTAATAATTGACTTCTTATAGATTTCGGAAGTTTTTTGTTTCTGATTGATTTTGTTAGGGTATACACTCGTTGCACTCAAGTCCAACATTTATTATAACTGTTTTGCAAAAACTTTCTCACTCACACAAACACACACACACACACTCATAGAAAGGCGGCCACCTATGTAAGGTAATTACATGGCAAATGCATGGGATTGCGGAGGGGAGGGAGGTAGGGATGGACAGGTTGTGTGTTTGTGATTTTTACTCGAACAACAATTGTTGTTGTTGTTGTTGTTTAACCTTCCATGGCCCAGTTGACATTTGACAGGTCTTCTTCGCTTTAGTTGTTGTTGTTTTAACGATATAGCTCTTGTTGTTATTGCTGTTGTTGTTGTTGTTGTAATAGTTTCTCCTTCTGTCCTGCTGTCCGTTATTAAAGACGGGCCATGCGTCGTGCAATTATCATCAGAAATAATTAATGGACAATATATGCGAAACATGAGTAGAAAACTGAAAACTTTTATTGATACACATTCTCAGATATACCCTTTTTACGAGTCGGATTAAATGGCATGTGATTTAATTAGTGCCATTTTAAAAGGTTTAAGTTTTGTTTACAGAAAATTGGGAATTGGCTAATTGTTTTTGCTAAGTGCATTTCGTTTTCTAGATATGTTTGTCTTTATTTGTTAAAGTATTTATTCTTTAAGTGTTGCTTAAACTGTGAATATAAATTGAAGATATATTACTTTAAATTAAGTCATTTCTTGTTCTTTTTCTTATTTTTTTGGCACACAGATGTAATTGAAGACATTGTGCAAATACTCTTCTCACATGGCAGTGTCATAAAACTTTGATATTTTACCTACAACATGTGTATGCGAGTGTGTGTGTGTTTGTGTGTGCGTGTACTACTTCTAATGCATGCCAAATGGCGTTCGCATCAATAAAGCGTACGTCACTTTAATTGCACACACACATACACTCGCACACACGCACACACATACACATTGCAGTTAGACTTTAGAACTCTTTGTATGCAAGAGCAGTGGATAAGAGTGTGACTTGGGAATGAAAGTTTCACGGGGTGTTATGTAGGGGTTTTGAGGGGGTTTTAGGGGGTTAGGGGGGACCGACTGTGGCAAAGGGTTTATGGTTAGTGTAATGCCATTAGCTGCCAGCCGCGCGCAAAGCCATTTGAAAGTTCAACACGTTCAAAGGTCCAAACATGGCGCTTCTCTCTATGTTTCTTTGTCTTTCTTTCTCTCGCTCGCCCTATCTCTCTCTCGCTCACTCTCTCGCCGTCTCTCTCGCTCTTTATGGTTGTCTTGGCGGGTCCTTTTTGTGTGTGTGCAACTTTCACTGTTTATTCTGCTAAAAGCGCTGGCCAACACTCTCATGCACTTGAAGCGGCACACACACAGTTGAGTGGGCGGCACACATACATACATGCACATAGACAGTTAGATAGTATTTGCGACGAAAAACTCGAAACTGTGTGTGTGTGTGTGTGTGTGTTCGTGTTCTGTTAGCGCCAGCTGCAATAGCAACTGGCTTCGCTTTTAATTGACTTTTTATGCGAGCTGAGCTGCGCGCACTTCACTTCACTTCGCTGCCGCTGCCGCTGCTGCCAATTCCAAACTTACCAATTGCACGCACTACACACCCCGCCACCCTCTCCCACCAACTATCTCCCTTCACCCTTCAACTATCTCCCTTCACCCTTCAGTCAAAGCCGTCTGCAGCGAGTGCTGTGAGTTTTGAATTTGAACGCGCTTTAAGTTGCAGCAAGTTCTGTGTATATGTGTATATGTGTGTTGGTGTGTGTGTGTGTGTTTTCTGAGGGCGATTTACATTTGCATTTTGCCTATCCAGAGGCGCAGCCACTGTGACACTTTGCAAGCCATTAAGCATTTTCATTACCTGACTGGGCTGCTTTGCATTTTGATAGCCACAGCATTGTGCTCTAGCTCTTTCTCTTTCACTCTCTCGCTGTCTCTCTCTCGCTTTTACTTGTCCTTGCTCCAGCCGCTGCTGCTGTTGCTTGTTTTGTTTACGTCTGCGCTATTAATTGCCACAGCACCAAAATGCAAATTGCAAATGCAACTGCAAATGTCCAGTCAGACACGAAACGGCACCGAAAGGCGGCGACAGCGGGCAGCGGGTGTGCGGGTAGCGGGTGGCGTTTGGTTGGTTTGGTGTGCCATGGAATGTTGCAAAAGGACATGGCAGTCAGGCAGGCAGTCAGGCTGACTGGCTGGCAGGCAGGTCCAAGTTAGTCAACTGCCAAAGTGAATTATTGTCCTGGTTTGCATATTATGCTAAAGTTTTCATTTGTTCCCAAAATGTTCGCTTTCTCTCTCTCTATCTTTCTCTCTCTCTCTCACTCGACTCGTTCGTGGGTAATTAAAACGCTTAAAGACGCATCAGTGCGTGACAAATCTTGCTTTTCACTTTTCACTCTAGTTGGTGTGGGGCGGGGTCGGTTTGCGGGGTGGTTGGGTGGTATTTCGAGTGCAGTGGTGCGGCAGAACGGACCAAGGACCAGCAGCAGGACCAGCAGCAACGGCAACGACAGATCTCCTTAGTCCCTGTTTGGCTATTGTTTGTCTTGTCACTCAAAATGTTGAGCCAGAGTTTTTCGCCGCCGCCCCATCTCATACACTTTCCAATAAAACAAATGCCCAAGAAAAGGGTTCCGTTCACTTTATCAGTGCGTATGTGGGCTTTGCTTTGAACTTATGCTAATTAGACCAATTTGTTATCTCTAGTCAAGGAAATTTGTCTTTGAATTTCATTTTTTTCTTGTGTTTTGTTGTTTTCCTTAAAGAAAAGGATTGACTTTTCGTAGTTGCTTTGAAGTCATGTTGTTGAACATTTTTTGGTGTAGAAAATGTTACAAAATCAAGATAAAATATTATCCAAAAACTATAGAAAATGTATGGAAATTTAAACTAGAGTTAAAACTTATAAGATTGCATAAGGAAATTTTCTTTTCTTAAGTCAAGATAAAAACAAAATAAGAAATTATCTTAAAACTATAGAAAATGTATGAAAAATACATAAAAAATGTTTCTTTTGTAAGTCAAGATAAAAAAAGATAAATTACTATATAAGAACTATAGAAAATGTATGAAAATTGAGACTAGAGTTGAAACTTATAAGTTTACATAAGAAAATGATTCTATTCTAAAGTCACAACGCAACATAA
The DNA here is from genome assembly GCA_035044645.1 of Scaptomyza parva. Classification (NCBI taxonomy): domain Eukaryota; kingdom Metazoa; phylum Arthropoda; class Insecta; order Diptera; family Drosophilidae; genus Scaptomyza; species Scaptomyza parva. Next base: position 5,756,547 of record JAWNNT010000065.1, on the reverse strand, counting down.
ATTTACTAATTATTGAAGTCCACATAACAAGTTTTTATCCTAAACCAACTATTTCCCTTATGTTAAGTTTCTGTTAAATCTTTAACAGCAGCATGTGAAAATAATGTTAAACTAAGCAACTTTAACTTTCAGTTGTCCCAAGAGGCAATCCATAGCTGGTTAAAGTTTCCCCAAAACTTGACAGTTAATAAAGTTATTTTTTCTCTTCTGTTTTTTTTTTTATATATATATATATATATATGATTTTTTATCGATATAAATCGTTAAAATTGCGTGCGATCATAGAGAGTATTTGAAAGTTGGAGGCACTTCATGCTGTATCCATTCTATTATCCTGTCATTGTTATGAAAGGTTTGTGCTGCCCCCTACAAACCCACTCTCCACCACCCCCCTTCCTCCCTCTCTCTTGCCACGCCCGATTTCTTGTCACGCAGCCACTTGAAGCTTCATTCAACTAAATTCTTATGAAAGAGTTGAAGTTTGTGTGCTCAGAAGATGAACAGGATGAAGAGGGGAGGAGTGGCAGAAGCAGAGTGCCACACAACTGGCAGCAGCAGGCAGGCAGCAACAACATCATCTTCGATTGTGTCTTGTACAGTGTCCGGCACTTGGTACGCTTGGATGATAAAGTGTTTTTTATACTTTTGTTTTTTCTCTCTCTTACTTTCTTTTCATCTCTTTTTCTTTTTTGGCTCAATATTAAACTGTTTTAAAGTTGTGCCACGAGGCACGACACATACTATATTTATGTAAAAATGCCGCAAGAGTGCGGGCAATTAGTGAAAATCTGCCAGTTGCTGCCGTTGATGTTGCTGTTGCCAGTTGCTGTTGCTGCTGTTGATGTTGCTGCCAGAGAATTTGTCGCAAATCTAAAAAGCCAAAAAATGACTTAATAGCCAAAAGTTGTGCATGCGACAAAGTAAGCGTTCGTGCGTGGCAGCAACGAACAATTTTTTGGCTTCACAAACTTAAGGAGGAAGTACACGAATGGATGGACGGGTAGTGGGTAGAGGGGTGGGGCAGGGATAGGGCGTTGGGATATTTGTGGCGCATATGAGTGACACAGCCAGGCTGACTTGTCGGCAACAGCAACAGCTAAACATGGAATGGGGCAGCCAGGCCCAGTCAGGCCCAGTCATCAGGCAACGCGTGCCGTTGGGAAACTTGCCAGATAGTCAGAGAGACCAGAGGGGAGAAGAGAGTGAGGAGAGACCAAGAGCCGCAAGAGAATGCGTGCCTGTGGACAAAACATGTCATCAGCCTCGTCTCGGGCCAGTCTTCGCACATCGGTTTTAATTCATAACAAAATGGATGATGAACCCATGAATGGGATTGGGGACTGGGACTGGGACATGGGACTGCTGCTGCTGCTGCTTCGAGTGTAGATGAATTGAAGAATGGGCAAAAATGTGTTGTGAAAACTGTAAAATGAGCAACTACTTCTTGATGTTTCTGGGGCAAAAACCCAGCAGCAGCAAATGTTCAGCAAATGGCAATTATAATTTTCAATTTTCATTTTTCGTTCGTTTTCACTTTCTCACTTTTTCCGTTTTTTTTTCATTTCGTTGTGTTTTAAAATATATGATTGAAATTATTTGGCCTAAGGCTAATGCAAAAAGATTCATATTAATACTCAGTTTTTAAAAATTTTTGTGAAGGGTATATTGAATAAGAACTTAAGAACTTGATTGTTTTTCATAGTATTAAAGGTTTTTCATAGTTAAATGTTTTCACTAAGGTTTCATTTGTATTTTGCAAGGATTAATAAAACTAAATAGTTTTTCATAGTTAAATTGAACTACTAAAAAAAGGTTAAGAACTTGATTGTTTATCGTAATATTAAAGGTTTTTCATAGCTAAATTAAACTAATAAAAAAAAATTAAGAACTTTATATTTAATTTATCATAGTATTAAAAGTTTTTGATAGTTAAATGTACTTAACTCGGATTAATGAAACTGAAACCTAACTAAAACCTTAACTGGATTAAAGTAATAAATCCGTTTTCATTATTTCAATGGAAAACAATTATTTTTAATTTTTTCATAAACTTTTGTTTCAGTAGAAAAATGCTAAATTTTCATTAAAAAAAATCACTTTTTTCTCCCTATTTTGTTTTTATATTTGCAAACTGTGAATGAAAAGTTTGTGAGAACTATAAAATTATTACTTGTTCCAGTCATTTCTCATTTTGGGGCCACAAATCTATGCAACAAATGCGGCATTTAAATTGATTCGCTTATCCAAGCTGCTTCTGTGTAGGAGGGAATGGTAAAAAGGAAGTGGCGTGGGGGGAGATTGAGATTTTCTAGCTCTTCTCTTCGCTTCTCACTTCGTCTCGGCTGTCTGTGCTGATTAGACCTAGAGACGAGGATAGACGAGGACAGACAGCGTGTAAATGGCGCCTGGCAAAAAGGTGTTGATGATGACGATGATGATGATGTACATAAAGTGCCGTTGGGTTTGACAATCCCAGCTCTGGCATTTCTGCCGGAACGGTGGCGGAGGTGGGGGTCGGGGGTGGAAAGGTAAAGATGGAAACTCTGGCTAAAACTTGTCGCCGCGCACGGAAGCACGAAAATTGAATTGACATGACAGTCAGTCAGTCCGTTCGGTCCCGTTCGGTTCCGTCCCGTCTCTCCCTCCGCCCCGTCCGGTCTGTCCCTTCTTACCTAGAGAGATGACGACGACTATCTCAGCCATCTCTTTTATCTACCTCGTCCCTCCACGCTTCGTCCTCCCTGTTTTTCGGACTGACAACAGTTTATGTTGGGTACGACAGTTCGGCGTACGCTTCATAAAATTCATTTCCGCGCCGCGCGCTGCCTGCTGCAAAAGTGATTAAAATTATAATTAAACTGTGACGGCAGCAAAAGCAGCAACAGCAGCTGATAGAGTTTTATCTTCCTATACACATCGTAATATACATATATATAAATGTGTATTTGCCGTTCAGTTTCTTCTCTTCTCCTTTTTTTTTTCGTTTCGTTATCTTCTTCTGCGCAATAAGTATTCAATTTGAACTAAGCCCCAACTAGCGAGCACACGCGGCGTATGAGCAATGAGAGCAAATTCTATCCGTTTTATGCATTCCCCAGTCAGGGAGGCAACTCTAACCCTCCCCTCCTTCCCCCCGTTATTCTACTATCGGGTTGCGGACCGGTTCGTGCATTCAACGGTTCATTGGTTGCTATAAATATATAATACGTGACAAATACGTGCCGAGTTCTTTTCAATCCGTGTGCCATAGTAGTGTAGTAGTATCTTTCCGTTTACTTCCTCCCCCCGAATGTATGTGTATGTGTGTACAACAAATCCATGCTAGCGCACAAAAAGGACAAGGCATTGGCAGTGGCAGTGGCAGAAAGAAATGGTTAGCAATAAAAGTATTCAGCTCTCACTGTTGCACATACATATATACATATATATATTCTGTTCCGTTCTGCGTTCCTCCTGCTTACCTCTTCCAACTCTCTGAGAGCTCTCAAGATGGAACGCACTTGTTGATTGGCACTGAATGTTGCTGCGTCTTAAAGGATTGATGTACTGCTGCTGCTTGGAACTGAGTGTGGACAGAGAGTTGCGTGGGTGCACACACACACACACATACATACACATACTACCATTATGCTGCCATGGACAACATCAATGATGCACGTGTTGCAAGAGCTGCTGCTTCTTTTGGTTGCCACTGGTTGCAAATGCCCTGCAATCATCTGCAGGTGCACATTATTACCAAGCACATTTATTATACCTTAGACACACACACACACACACAAACACACACAAAGTCACACACTCGCACACACACATATACAGTTGTACACGTATGTAAGTGCTGGCCACGCTGACAGGTGTAAGCAGTTAGCAAGCGTCTCAAACGGTTTACTAAGTGGTATTTATGGTAGTAGTTGCGCTGCACATTTTTATATAAATATTATACAGTTATTGTAATGCAATGAGAATGTTCCTTTAATAGCTAATGACATACTTTCTTACAGTGGAGTATATTTTATTTGTTGTGACAATCAAAAAGGGGGGAAATAATAGGAAAAAGTTAATTTTATAATAATAGTTTTTTGTGTTTACCATAAAGATATATGATATGATATTATACCAAGAAACTTATTTTAGATTAGTGAATATCATTCTTGTATTAGCGTTTTTTGTTCCACTAACTTCTCTAACTTTATAATCATTTTCATTGTGTTAGATTTGAATAAATTGCTTATTATTTTGGTTCAAGTAGACATGTTTTCCAGTTTCTTTTTTTTTCACTAACTTCTCTAACTTTATAATCCTTTTCATTATGTTAGATTTGAATGAAGAAGTTATTATATTAGTTCATGTAGAAATAGTTTTTAGTGTCTTTCTTACTTGAAGAAGTTTTGAGCTAGCTTTTTTTCACTAACATCTCTAACTTTATAATCAGAAAAAGATAATTTTAATGTAATAATTTGTTGTATTTACCATAAAAGATCATTATTTAAGATTTGAGTAAAGGTTCGTCATGAGACATGATTTCTAGTTTCGTTCTCTCTTGAAGAAGTCTTAAGCAAACTTTTCCCCACTAACTTCCTCTAACTTTATATTCATTTTCATTATGTTAGATTTGAATAAAGATGTTATTATATTAGTTAATGTAGAAATGATTTCTACTGTCTTTCTTTCTTGAAGAAATCTTAAGCAAACTTTTCCCCACTAACTTCTTTAACTTTATAATGCTTTTTACAGTTATGTTTATCTTCAAAAAATCTTAACCACATCGATCATTTTGACAAACTTTCACTTTTTTTTGGCATAAGATTTCACTTTTTTTCCCTCTCTTTTTGTGTGTTTCTTTTTTGGTTGCAAGTTTTGCTACTTGTAGCGCACATCCGTAGTCGCCCACATCGCCAACATTGGCATTGCCAATCCATCCATCCATTCAGCCAGTCAGGCAGTCAGTGAGCTAACCAGGCCGTCATCCATCGAGCAATCCATATATCCATCTTTCAGTAACAAGCCCAAGCAATGAGCGCGCTTATTCCATTTGCTTAGACACGAACAAAACAACCGCAACAACAACATCAGGCAGCAACAACAACATCAACAGCAACAACAACATCAGCAACAACAACATCAGAAACAGCAGTAACAGAAACAGGAAAAAAAGTGACGATGGCTGTAAAAAAGCGCACGAAAGAGAAAAAAGGGAAACGGAAATTGAAAATCTGAAGCTTTTGCAGAGACAGAGCGAGAGAGAGAGATAGCGAGAGCGAGCGAGTGAGCTGTGAATCCTATTTCAAGTGCAATCTTCAGTCGCAGTCGCAGCTTCCAGTTGCTGCTGCAGGTTTTTGAAAGTAATTCTATAGTTGGCGGCTTCTGTTGCCGCTGCCGCTGCTGTTGTTGTTGCTGCTGCTGCTGCTGCTCCTGGCATTGAATGGCAATCGAGAGTGGCACGTAATGCCAACAATTGCTGTAGTGCTCACCAATGCAAACAGGACGAAGAGCGATAGGAGATGAGAGACGAGAGTGGGACAAGTTTACTCATTGCTTGCATGTTGCACACGCGCGTATGTGTGTATGTATGTGTGTGTGTGTAGATAACACATTGTGATGAAGAGGGGGGCGAAGAGGGGGACGCCAGCTGCTACAGGCAACTCCCAACGTAGCAGCTACTTTCAGCTTATGCTCGCATCTCTCTCCTCTCGCATCCTTTTGGCTCTTGTCGCGAGACTCTGCGTACACAAAATTCATTTATGTGCACGCAAATCCCTAATCCCTAGTTTTTGCTGCCTGTTTGTTCTTGCCACTGCCTCAATCTCCCTCTCTCCCTCTCTATCTCAGTGTGTGTGTGTTTGTGTGTGTGTCGCCACAGCTGGAAACGCTTGCGGAAATGACTTTTGAGCGGGGCTCCTCGGCATATGCCGCAGCTAACAGCGGACGGATGGACAAACTGACGGACGAACTGACTGTCGGATGGACGAACTGAAACTGCCTTTCAACTGTGGCCCGGGCTTAGTAACAAAATTAAAGTGCCGCCTTGCCAGTGTTGCCCCTTTTGACTCCACCAAAAACCCTTCTACTCTCTCCCTGTGTGTGCCACTCTTCTTCTGTCTTCAACGCACCTGCCGCAATCGTTGTTGCCGTGCCGCGCCGCGCCGAGCGCTGCGCTGCCTGCGCTCGACACAAGATTGATGTAGCATTCATTTGATGCGGATTAGTATTTTATAGCTGCACTTCAGCAGCAGGCAGTCGAGTTGCCGGGCGGATGTGGATGCCATCTCCGTGGATCCCGTTCTGGAAGGTGTTTTCTTCAACGCACAAAAAGGGCAAAAGGAAGGGCTAGAAAGAGAAAAAGAGTGAAAGAAAGAGAGAGCGAGCTCAGCTTGTGCATTTTTTTGTGCCTTTCGCATTCCTTGCAATTGATTGCCTCCGTTTCGCAAGGATGTGGAAGCGAGCAATGTATGTGTGTAAGTGAGTGTGCGTGCGTGTGTGTGAATGTGTGTATATGCATTGTCCGCAACACACACTGATTGGGGTCAGAGCCATTCTTGATGGTTGTGTTGTTTTTTAGGGCTTGGGATTGGGGTTTTTGGAAGCTGGTTTGTGTTCGGATTCAGGTTGAGTCTGAGTCTGGGCTTTGGAATTGTGCGTTGTGCGTTGTAGTACGTTGTAGGTTGCTTTGGGGGCTATTGTTTAGCTCTTAAGTTGCTTACTTGATTTGTAGCACAAATTCAATTCAATTGGCGCATTTGGAGCACGCCAACGTTGCAACAACGTTGAGGCAACAAATTTTATCCCGCTTGATTTCATTAAAAATGCCAACACGCAAAAAAAAACTGAAGAAAACTGAAATAGATTTCTACTTTTTGGAGCCAAAAGAGATTGATGTGCGATAAAATACAAAGTATGCTTTTAAAAGATTAGTTGTTGATAGAAGAAAACATCATTTTCTTTCGCAGAAGTCTTTTATTATTATTGTTTGACAATCAAATGAAGTAATATTTTGTATTCTTAGAGATTGTATCAAAGATTTCCTATAAAAACAAACCCTTAACAAAGTTTCAATACAAAATTCACAAACTATTCATTTCCAGTCGCTTCAAAACCTAAAATTGGCAAAAACAAGTTAAATCTCTCTCTCTCTCTCTCTCTCTCTCTCTCTCTCAATATATATATATATATATATAGTTAGTTACTTTGCTTCAGCATCAGCAAAACACAGCTTGGATATAATTTGATAAATAATTTATTTAAGGTTTATGGTTGATAAATACCTGTTGGCTGACACCGCAGATTTGTGGGCGTGGCACCAACACACACACCAATACAACACCATCACGAAGCATCTACGAAGCAAGTGAAGCACGAACGAAGCCTTCAAGTTCAGTTTGTGTATTTTAGATTTGGTAAGCGAGACATTCGCCACTTGTCGCTGCTGTTGCCGTTGCTTCTGCTGCTGTTGCTGCTTCTCTTCGTAGTGCTGCTTGTGGGGCTGCAAATTAATTAACTTTGACGCGGCAATGGATGTCTAAACCATTTTTCCTCACCCAAAACCCAACCCCCAAACCCCTAACGCAAACCAAACCAAACCAAACTCAAACTCAAACCGGTTCACAACACACAGCTGAGTTGAAGCAGACGAAACTTTGGCAAATATAAATTGTGTGGGCCCGTATGCAAAGGTTTTACTTGCAAGGTTGTACGAGTATGTGTGTGTGTACGGGTGTGTGTGTGTGTATAATTACTTGCACACCTGTCGACAGCTACACATTTACTTACTCATTTAACAGGTATAGTGTAGAGAGACACCCCCTCTCCACACACTCTCTCCCCCTCTCTCTCTTGGGATTCCTTAGTGCAGAGCTCAGCTGCTGGGTTAAAGTAATTTCGACCGCTCTCCTATGGCAGCCATTACCGTATAACTTGCCTCATGCCACACGACTGCCTGTCTGCCACCCGACCGACTGCCTAACTGCCTGACTGCCTGCCACAATTGCAAATGATTTTCACTTTCAGATCGAAATGAAAATGCGCCACTAGTTAGGAGAGAAAGAGGAGTCGGAGTCTTCGTCTTCTCTGACTCTGACTTCCGCTCCTGACTCGACTCCCGGCTACCATTTTCATCTGCGTATATCCATATCCATGGCGCATAAATTTTACTTGCACACACACACACTAACACACACATACGCATTTACACGTGAGAGAGGGAGAGGGAGAGGGGGAGGGAGAGCAGCGCTAAATGTTGGCGCTCTGTCTGATAAATGACCCTTGAACACCTTTAAGGAGAAATCTCCTGCCGCTTGCCCGACCAACCGACAACTTTGGGCCGCCCTCGAGGCATATAAATTGAAAGCTATTTATCATACATATACAAGTGTTATGGGTGTATGCGTGTGTGTTTGGTAGGGGGAGGGGCAGGGGGGTTGGTTTGCAAACCACAGTTAACTAAGTTTTTGGTTGCGCTTGACTTGGCCAGTCTCAAAAAAAAAAAAAAAAACAGAAAAAAAGAAAAACAAAACTGCTCAACGCTTATTACCTCCTCCAACTCGCCCCACCCTCTCCACCATCATTTGTAGCTGCGTGTGGCATGCTTCATTTAAGGCCACACTTCAAGTTTTTTCCTGCTGCCTGCCGTTGAAGGATTTGAAGCTAGGCTCTTTCTCTGTTTTTTATACTTTATATTATTAACTCAAGCATTTGACTGTGTACATTTAATGCAACACTGCGCCGCATAAATTGCCACCACGCGAGTCTTGCCACTTCTTGGCAAGTGCCAGCTTTCGAGCCAACTTCTCTTTACCATTTGTCTATGAGTCTCATATGGGCCATAAAAAATATTCGTAGTATAATCGTCCCGAAGCTTTTCCATCTTATTTGTTTTTCGTTTTTTTTGGTTTTTTTTTTTATTATTTTTTTTAATGCCATCGAATCCGAGTTGTGTTTCTCCAACTCGAATGGCAGCTGGATGCCATCCAAGGACATTGTTTTTTTTTTTGGTTTTTTTGGTTTTTTAAATTTATTTTTTATATAGTTAGCTGCAGTCGCATGTGGCGCAATAACTGTACTTAATGTTGCTACTCTTCTTCATCTTGTTGTTCTTGTTGTTGTTTTGTGGAATAATGAAAATTGTATATTGTAATGAATTGTGTGTGTGTGAGTGTGTGTGTAAGTGTGTGTGTACTTGAAAGCGGAAATAATATATACGCTAGAGCCAGAGCCAAATGCTATTCAAATTGAGTGGAAATCTCTCTTTGCTCTCTCTCTCTCTCTTTTTCTTTCTCCATCTCTTTCGCACACACAACTAATTGCCGCTTTGGGCCAGATTTTAGGGTATGCTTTTGACCATTTAATTGATATTATATATTTGTCTATATATGTGTGCTTGCGTCTGCTTACAAGTACATCCTTAATCAACAACTGTGATTTTCCATATAACAAAAAGTGAACTTTTTTTTTGGTTTTTTGAGGAGAAATGTTAGGGAAAACCTTCTTGAACCTCTTTGAACCATTTTGATGATCAATTTCTCTCTTTCTTTTCTCTGAATTTCAATAATTAAAATTGTTAAGCGAAGAACTAAATTTGATTTGGTTAAAATATGTGTTTTTAGTAATCTTATCTTATTTAAAGAAAGTTCTTTATTCAAATTTTAAACTTTTTAAGGATTTTTCTGTAGGGAAACGTGTTAAGGTAATAAAACCTTGTCGAACGAGTTTGAGCCTATCTACTATGATTTTAAAGTGACTTTATCAGATTGTTCTCACAAATTTCTACAGCAACTATTTGTTGAGATTCTGCTTCTGTTTTTTGACTTTTATCTCACTTTCGTTCCCAAAAATTCTTAAATTATAAAGTTGAAGGATTTTGATTCTTTGGGAAAACGTTTTAAGGTCATGAAACCTTGTTCTATGCCGATCGAGTTTAAACCTATTTACAATGATCTTTAAGTGACTTTATAACATTATTTTTACACTTCTTTCATAGCAACTTAATGTTGAGTTTCTGCTTCTGTTTATCAATTATAAAGTTGACGGATTGTTGATTCTTTGGGGAAAAAGTGTTTAGGTCATGAAACCTTGTAGTATCCCGATCGAACTCAAACCTATCTACTATGATCTTAAAGTGATTTTATAAGGTTCTTTCTTCCTTCTTTCTTTCGTTTCATACGAACTATTTGTTAAGCTTCTGCAACACATATAATATATTTTTAGCGTTTTTCTCACTTTCATTCCCTAAAAATTCTTCAATTATAAACTTTTGTGTGCACAAAATGTCTTCCTATTCACATAATGCTTAAAAAGAGAAGTTATCATTATGAACTTTCGCATTTGGCAACTGTATCTGTATCTGGATCTGTACAATTGCGCATAAGCTCTATTAATTTCGCTTAATTAGTTTCTTCTTCTGCGTTTTGGCCCAAGTGTTGTTAGTGTTAGAGTGTTGCTTTCATTAATTTCTTTTATCACTTGACTCTTGTCTGCAATCAGTGCATACAAATTTCCATAAGTGCACACAACAACAACACACAATAACAACAACAACACACACACTCGGCTTATTTAGCTCATCTACACACACATATGTGTACGAGTGTGCGAGTGTGTGTGCGAGTGTATGTTCGAGTGTGTGTGTGCGTGTGCTTATTCATGTCCTTTTCCCAAACGTTTGTCGCTATTTTGCGTCGCCTCGCTGCTCATTTTCCAAGTCTCAAGAGTCGTCTCCCCAAATGCTTCCGGCATCAGTTTCTTGCAACTTGGCAAAAACTTTGAAACGCATTTGCCATGCCTCACTCAATGCGTGTGTATAGGGGGGCTTGGTGGGGTGTCGTGGTCTGTTGGCTTTGGCCACGACAACAACAACAACAATAGCAACCAAAATTCACAATAGACTATCGGGAGAGCGAGTGAGAGCGAGATAGAGATAGCGCGCAACAAGAAATGACAACAGATTTACGGCTACAAAGTCTAATTAGCGATAAAGACTGCTCTAATATTTGTCACTTGAGACCGAAAATAGCAGCCCCTCACTTCCTCTCCCCACGCACCCCTCTAGAGAGTTCACACAACTGAAATCGCTGCCAAATTGCAGCAGTGTTGTTGTTTTTTCTTACATGAAGTGGAAGGGAGAGCGGGGTTGAAGCTTGAAATGTTTCGTTGCTGTTGCTGGCAGCCAGCAGATTTTCCGGGGTTTTGTTTATGAAAAACTCTTGTGGGGTGCGCGAGAGAGGGGGGCGCGGCAGAAAAGTAATATGCGGATACAAAGCTCTCTCTTTCTCGTGCCAGGCATTCCTTTAGCCGCTTTAGCCAAAAACTGTAGGCGTGTCTGGAGGGCGCGGATTAATTGCAAAGGTGCGCAGGCTGAAGGCGGTGTCGGCGGCGGGGGAAGAGGGGAGTGAATGGCAAGGTGGTGGCGGGCCCACACTTTAGGGGCCCATTAGGCAAATAGGAGGCGTAGACTAGAATAAAATAGTGAGAGACTGGTCGTTAGGGAGGGAGGGGTAGAAGTCGGGCGGGGGTTAGTAAGGCGTGCAGCAGCTCATTTGGCATTTCGAGTGCTTTTTGACTGTTTTTATTGTTGTTTTGGTTTTTGGTGTGGCTGCCAACAGCGATAAAATAAAGTACCAACGAGGCAAACGACGAGCAGACTCACAAACTCAAACAAACAAAGCACAAACACACACACACACATAGAAAGAGAAAGAGAATCAAGCAAACGAAGAGTTGATGTTTGTTGGTCTAGATCCAAAAAGTCGCTGGCCATAAAAACTTAACGCGTTTGACCATTTTGACCACAAATGATGTATTATATCCCCCAATGCGGTCCTCCAATGTTCCAAGCTCGGATTAGCTTCAAATATCACTCCGGGGACAAACAAAAACGAAACGAAACGAAACGAGAAAATCCAACTTCAAACTATTTTGTAATCTATGGCAAACAATTTGGGGCAAAAACTCATTTGCTCTAGCTAGTCGCACTCCCTTCACCCTCTTTATCATCAGCTTTCTTCTCTTATTGAATTTTTATGCAAAGCACTGAAAAGACGTAACGTAAATGTCCAAACGTAAACGTAATGTAAGCGACGTTACGCTACGCAACATTACAGCAACAGCAACAACAAAACGTACAAAATGAATCTGAAAGAAAATGAAAAACTCTGAAACTCACGTCATGACTGGCCAATAATTTTCATGCTGGACGCCGCCTGAGCAACATTTTTTTTTTTTTTCATCCATTCTTTCCAATATTGCCTCACGGCCCCTGCAATTGGCGTTCAAAATTTATTTCACTTTGCACTGTGCAAAATAAAAATAAAGCAAACGCATAAAAAAACGGACAGAAAGAAGACTTTGAATGTTGGAACGAATTTTGAATACACTATTGTGAGTAAATATGTGAGGATAAATCTGAAAGAAGTACAAAGTAAAGAATCTAGCAGTGTTTGTATACCAAGAACGAATTAAATAGATAATAAAGGGACATAAGGAAGCAACTTCGATATCATAAATTATATATTCTTGATTCGAATCAAGCGTAGAGTCGATTTACTATTCATCTACTTTCTGGATTAGGATTTAGAACGTCACTTCTTCTAAGCCATTGTCAGAACTGGTTTTCTTTTCAAAGTATCGATAACTTTTCCGTTTTAAGACAAACGCATGTTATCAATATCAAAAATATCTTGAGTTTGGTAAATTTGGATTTTGTTTTTAAGAATATAGATAAAGTAATGGATGTTTGTAAAGTTTTTATAGAAAGCGATTGAGGAATATCGAAAATATGGAGAAGATTGAAGCTTAGTAATGAAGCATTGGCTTTACGTTTGTGATGTATACGTATGTAAGTATGAAGGGTTGAAACTTACGAATATTGTTCAATCTAAGAAAAAATCTTAAGCCATTGTAAGTATTGAAATATTTTTTCCAAAAAATAGTTTTTAAATTAATAATTTATAAATAAAGTAAATAAACTTCGAAAACAAAAGTTTGGGGAAGGAAATGTTGCTTACAAACTTTTTATAATATTTTTTCTAAAAACTTTTTAACAAATATTTCCTTACACAAACAAATTGAAAAACCAACAAATTTCTATAAAATAAATCACAATTTATTATGTTAGTAGATTATAAAATAAATCGCAAAACTAAAAATAATATTTATTTAGCTTCCTTCCCTGCAAAATTTGTTGTGTGCAAAGAAAGCAAGCTTAACTGTTAATAGCATAAATCAAGAACTGAGATTATATCAACATCCGTTCAAGTGTTCAAAAAAAAAAAATAGAAGAAATGTGCAGCTTTTAATGTCATAATATACGTATACCCCACGCCCGAGAAAGGGAAGCGGAAGAAAGAGAGAGAGCAAAAGAGAAGAGACGAAAAGAAGGAAAAAGAATTGAGTGCGCGTAACAATGAAATTGATACTTTCTTTTTATTTTTTTAAATAAGACTCCGAGTTGGGGTTTGGGGTGAAGTGAGGTGCGTAAAGAATTGTTTGGGGGGAGTGCTGTAACTCAGCGTTGAGTCAAGTAGAGAGGGGGAAGGGGAGGATGAAGCATTTGGTACGTGCTGTGAATGCGTGAGAGATTTGTATTTGCCTGTCGAGTCGAGGCTATCGATACACTGAGAGAAAAGCACATACACCCACACACACACCCACATACAAACATTAGAATACATATGTGCGTGTGTTGACTAGGGGTGGTGATGGGTGAGGGGGAGGGGCGGCGGAATCGCAACTCGAGACATCAAGCATTCAAAAACAAATGGAAAAAGTAATGATTATTTGTTTAGCTAATGCCGCACAAAGTGGCAGAGGCGGCGCATGGTATATGTGTGTGTGTGTCTATGTGTGTGTGTGTGTAAACGATTCTTATGGACAAGGTCCACGGGCCGGGCATTGCGCATACGCCCCGTGGCACATTTGATTGCCGTGCATAAATAATGTAATGCTATCGATTTAGGCAACAGAGTTGCAAGCAAACATTTTTTTTCCCCCTCACCGCCCGCCTCTCCAACTCTACTTTCTTTCTTTCTCTTTCTGTGCCGCGTCTGCCTCAATTGTTGCTTATATATGTTTTTTTTCTTTGTTCGCTTAGCAAATTAACAGCTGTGCGCAATATTTGCATATTTGTAGGGGTGTGAGGGGGGGGGGAGTTAGAGATGGAGATTGGGGCGTGAGTGATCCTTGCTTGTCTCCGCTTTATTGTTGCTTGCTCTGCTTGCTTGCTGGGGCATTTGTTTACCATTTCGATTTGGCACAATTTGTCACTGAGGCAGAAGAGGCAGAGTGGCAGAAGAGGCAGTGTTGCAGGGGCAGAGACTGTCATCTTATGGCTTGTTAGTTGGGTTTTGTTTGCCAGCCTTGCCTTGTGCCTTGTGCCTTGTTTGCCCAGCCCAGGCTTATGGACACCAACAAGTGCCTGGCGCCTCCCCCCTTGCCCCCTTTTGGACTTTAAAGGCTCCCTTTTGGCTTTGGACACTTGCTCACGTGTGTGTGAGTGACTGTTTCTGTGTGTGGCATGCAGCCTCGTCGCTTGTCACTCTCGCTGACTCGTGTGTTGTGTTGTGCTGCTGCTTCTTCTTCTCCTGCTGCTGCTTCTGTTGTTGCTTCAACGTTGTTCTCGTCTTTGTTTACACAGTTCTCGCCCTCAGTTCTCTCTCTTCTCTCCTCTTCTTGCTTCCCGGTGTTGCTGTTGTTGCTGCTGCTGTTCCTTCTGCAACGGGCTGCTGCTGCTGCTGGTCAAACGTGTGGCTGCTTATTGTTGCTTGTCTCCGGTTGTCCTCCCCTCTCTCTCCCTCTCTCTCTCCCTCTAACACACACACACACTTTGTGCTTTCGGTTAAGTGTCAATTTGATGCTACTTTTTGTTGTTTTGTATGTTTTTGTTGTGTTTTTTTTGCTTCATGTTTGCCATAAGTGCGGCATTTTGTACAGCCAGCTAAGCCACTAATGAGGCGGCCACCTGACGCTGCCAATGCCAATCAACTGCTGCTGCCAGTTCTCAAAAGATGTCTCTTCTGCCTCTTCTCTCTCCCTTTCTTCTTCGCGCTGTTCCCTCTTGGTATAAACACTAAAGTAAATTGCTTGGTAATTAGTATGAAAAATTGCGTGAAAACTTGAAAGGAACGCTGATATGTCCGGATGAATGGACGACAACAACAACAACGACGACGACGACAACTAGATGAGCTGTGTGGCAACTGGCTTGTGGCAAGTGGCAAGCTGTGCAACATATTAGTAGACAGTGGTTATTGTGGCTAATATATATATATGTATGCAATTTTCTGATGACAAGCAATTTAAGGCAAAATGTGTGCGAGAAAATTGAGGGAAAACTTTAAAAATTTAAGGAAAATTTAGTTTTAAAAGGAAAAATTAGGGAAAAATGAAGGGAAAACTTTAATAATTGATGGAAGTTTTTGTGTTGAAAGGACAAATTAGGGAAAAATTAAGTTATTGGTTAAATAATGAATAGTTAAGACTGTCTTAAGTATGTTTTGATCTCTTATTTTAATGCACTTTTTCTTATATATATGTTTGTCATTTTTTGAAGATAAGCTATCTAAGGGAAAGTGTGAAAAAAATCAGGGAAAACTCTAAAAATGTAAGGAAATTTTTGTGTTGAAAGAAAAGATTAGGAAAAAAATTAAGTTATCTTCTTCTAATGTACTTTTTCTTATAAGGGAAAGTGTGAAAAAAATCAGGGAAAACCTTACAAATTTAAGAAAAGTTTTGTGTTAAAAGGAAAAATTTGGAAAAAATTAAGTTATTGGTTAAATAATGAAAAGTTAAAACTGTCTTAAGTATGTTCTTATCTCTTATGCTAATGCACTTTGTCTTATATATATATGATGACAAACATTCTAAGGGAAAGAGTGAAAAAAATCAGGGAAAACTTTCAGAATTTTAGGAATTTTTTGCGTTCAAAGAAAAAATTATGGAAAAATCAAGGAAAAAGTTGAGAAAACCTTTAGAAATAATGGAATTTTTCTTAAGTACACACTTAACTCTTATTTTAATGCACTTTGTCTTAAAGTAACTCAAGTGTCTCATTAAAATCTCAATCCAGTTAAACCCCATTTTTCGAACATCTTTAGCTGCAATCACAGATTGTTAGCTGTTACAGAAAATAAAGTAAATCAGTTTCTAATCCATGGCGCCCTCATCACTTTAGCTTAGCATCTTTTAGATTTCAATTATTATTACCATTGTTAGCACCCGCAATGAGACACAAAACTCCTCGACCTCGATTAAGTCGTTTCCCCCTTTGACTTTGGTTTCGACCTGACGTTGTTGTTGTTGCTTTTTTTGCTTGCAACATTTCCAATTTGTTTGGGATAAGCCGCAAAGAAGCAACAAAAACAAAAAACAAGCACAAAAAAAAAAAAAAAACCCACTTCAATTTTTAATGAATCCAATTTGGTGTGTGCGTCTTGCATTAATTTCATAATTTTCTGCTATTAATTATAATAGAATTTTTCAGTCAGTCAACGGCTTCGACGCCGGTTGCCATGGCTGCAAAGTTTTTTCTGCAAGTCTCCATCCCCGTCTCTCTCTCTCTCTCTTTCGCTCTCTCTCTTTTCCTCTCTCTATCATCGTTGGCATCGTCGTATTATCGGGCACCATCATATGCCCGTAATTAAAACTTATTTGGAGGTTTTTGTGTAGCCAACAAACCAAAAACTTAATTCGCCAGGCAGCTCCTTACCAACACCCCTTTCTACCCCCTGCTCACTCCCGCTTTTCTCGCCATGTTTCCTTTTGCTAGCAATCAGTGTTGGGTTGTGTTGTTCTTTGGTTCTGTAGGTGGTGGATGGTTAACTCCCAGCCATGAGCCATGTTTGTTGCCTTTAGTAGAATGCGTTGCCTGCCAAAAAAACACTTTAATACATCGAAATCTTGGCAAGCCGCTGCCGCATGCCGCTTGCCGCTTGCCGCTTGCCTCACCGACTCGCTCTCTGCCTGCTGCACGTTCCTTAAGTAATGGATTCAATTATAAAGTTAAAATCCATGGCGGCTTTCATTTGCCCATTGCCCGGTGTTGCTGTTGTTGCTGCTGCTGTTGCTGCTGGCGCAATCCGACTGGAAATGATTCGCATAAATTCACAATAATTTATAAGGAAATCCTTAGAAGCCTCTCCACAACCAGGTTCACTGATACGCAATATGCACCCCCATTCCTACATTCATCTCTTTTTACTGTGTGTAATAATACAAAAGGCGGCTTCATTTACGTTGAGCGACGCATTTTTGGTTTATTGAAAGGCCGACCAGCCTCTCCCCAACTCAATCCCCCCACCCTCAACAATCTCATCCTCTTCACGCTTGACCCTTTTGTTCGTTGTGACTTATGCCGATTATTGAGTTGACTGTCTGCTGTCCTGTCCTGCCCCAGCCCCTGCTCCCTCCCCTCACTTCGCACTCGGTTATGTCCTCTTTTTCATATCGGCTACCATAGCTGACTTGATTCTGTGTTTTCTATCTGTTCTTCGTTTTCCTACGTTTGCTCTTTCTCTTCTCTCTATCTGTTTGTGCGTTACTTTCTTCTTTTTTTTTTAATTTGCCTTCAGTGAATCCAATGGCGACGCCGGAGACGACAACGATTTACCTGCGCTGCGCAAAAATTTATTCCGTTCGAATGCATTCGCAAAAACAAACTTTGCATTTTTCACCCCCACCCCGTCGTCCCCCTTAACTTTCTCGCTCTTTGGTTACGGCTCAAAATCAATTGATTCGCATATCACAGAGAAAAAGAGCTCCTAGCTCTAAGCTTTCATTTCTTGACCCTTTTTCGTGCTTGACTTCTTGGCTACGTCTCCGTAAAACTTGTCCTCATCCTTCGTCCCATCGTCGTCCCATATCTTTCATACGCATTTAGGAGAAGGCATACGGCTGCGGCCGTTGCTGGACATTAGCATGCTTTTGATGCGCCCACGTCTTGGACTTGGAACGGAACCCGGCCCAGACCAGCCCAGTCCAGCCCAGCCCAGCTCGGCTCGGTCCGCCCCGGTTCGGCCTGGTGTCTGAGATCTCTGGGCTCTTGGGTTTTTGGTAGATAAGCAGTGGAGAGAGAGTTTCAGTCACTTCGCTTACTTGACGGAAAGTTTTGGCTTTTTGTGTGTGTTTTTGGCCCCCTTTGTGCGAAAAGTTTTTGGCCGCCTTTTGTGTTTTTTGGCCAAGCGACGACTTCCTCCTCCATTTTCCTCACTGCTTCTTCTTCTTCTGCTTTAGCTTTTGTTTTCGCAAGCACTTTAGCTTGGACTTTGATTTTTGACATTCTATTCGGTTGTGGCCCCGTTTACCTTGTGCTATTTATACGCATAAGTATGTATATATATACATACATCCATATATATTGGCCTATTGTTTGGGCTAAGACCAACACCACTATTGGTTATCGAAAACCAGCAACTGCCAGCCTTCTCAAAGTCTCAAGTCTCTTCTGAAGCTGCTGCTTTCTCCAATTCCCATATAAACTATTTAAATGACTTGGCCCCAAACACAACAAAAAAAAAAAAAAACAAAAGGTCCACATTTCCACTCCAGAAGTCCCCAAGACTCTGTCAGGACTTGTTTATCCTCCCCATCCCCAGTCTCTCTCTCGCTCTTCATCTATCTCTTTCACTCCCACTCGCGTCTCCCTTCCCATTCATCAATCATTTTGTGTGCGTTGATTTTAATTTGTGCGTTCGTTTCAACTTTGAACGGCGTCTCACATAAATTATGCAAAAGTTACCCACGCGTCGCCTCTCTCGGCGATTCTCATTCAATGCAATTATCGTAAGTGCTACATAAGTCAAGGTAAATCCATAAGTTTATGACTTTTCTATCCATAAATCGCGCAAACTTAGGCAAATTTGTGCAGCTCTCTCAACTTTCTTAACTCTCGCGCCCAAGCCACTCACACACACACACACACACTCTCGTGAAAAAAAGGTAAAAATGCCGACGCATGTAAACAACTTTTAAGGTTCTTACATATTTTTCATCTGTCATTCCGGTAGACTCTGTTAGGATGTGTGGGGCTTAAGGAGTTTCTAAACTAATCGTAATGTAGATTTGCCATTGTCTTACCGTTAACTTTATTATATGTTTACATCGCTGGCTTTCAAGTTATTTCGTTAAAAAATAAGTTAATTAACTTTTAAGTTTGCTGAAGGTTATCTCTAAAGTTTGTGGATTGATTTTCATTTATATTTTAATATATTTTTTCAGTAACACTTATACCAAATATCCTTGAAACAACATTTGACAGCAACATTTTTATTTTAGTTTTGTTAGTTCCATGGGGGCCTATAAATTGTGGCATGAAAATTCGCTGGGGACCTTAGACTATTGTAAACTTTGTGTGGTTCAAAAAAAAAAAAAAAATCAAAACAAAAAAATCTTTTTGTAAAGAAGTTAAGGATTAAGAAAAAGATACGCATAAAAGTGGAATAGTATAAGAAAATAAATAAACATAATCATAAAAAGAAAAATCTTTAAAACATTAAAAAAATCTTATAAAAACTCATACATTATTTATTCATGATTTCTAAACGACCTATACTCAACTTACTTTCACATATTGTTAATATTTGATAACACTCCATAATATAATATTCGCCGCATATTCTTATCCCTTATCAACTGAGAAAGGCGAAGAAGATTTCAACACAAATTGTTCGTAATGGATTTAGGGCATCAAAATGTCAGTGCGGAAAAGTTAGTTTCGAGCTAAACGCGTTGCGTTGCGTTGTTGGAGTTAAACATTGCGAAGGCCTTTGTCTAAATATTATTATTTACGGCTTAGGGCCAAGAGCCAGCAGCGACAACTGTTACCCTGGTAGCTCTCTGCTCCTGCTCACCGGGCCTGAACTTTAACCCCTTAAAGTCGACGTAATTCACTAAGCGAAAAACAGAAAGACGCAGATGCAGATGCCACTGTTACCGAGAAGGGGGAAGTGGGCAAGGGGCAACGGAGTGTTGAAGATGAAACGTGCGTTGTGTCTTGTCGCAAAGTTTTTAAGACTTGCTTGACCGACCTTTGTCAAAAGTTGTTGGAGCGCATGAAAAATGATGCCACACGGCGGCACGGGATGTGTTACAACAGAACTAATTCGTTCTCTCTCTTTCGCACACACACACACACTGTATGCCCTTCTCTCTTTCTCACACACATAGTCTCTCTCTATGTGTGTGTGTTCAGACAAAATAGCAATTTGCGTTTTCAAACAAAACACGAGCCGAGAGCAGAGCTTTGGTTTTTTTTTTTTCTTTCTGTCGCTTTTCTCTTCTTTTTGCCTTTTGCTTTGGTTCACAATTGATTGAAATCCCTTAGCGCACACCTTTTTTCCTCTTCTCTAGCCAAATGTTTTTGTATGTTGCTATTGTTGTTTTTCAGTTCTTGTTGTTCTCGTTGTTGTTGTTGGCTGGCTTAGCTCTGCGGCAACACAGAAGAGAAACACACAACTTCCGCTTTCTTTGGCAAAAACAATAGAAAGCACATAAATTTATGGTTTCAGCATTGTGCTTTTGACACACAACCAATGTGTATGTGGGGGAGAGGGTGTGTGTTAGTAGATTGCTAGTAGTGGTTGGGGGAGGGGGGTGGAAGGGGAGATTGGGGTCTAGTAACGTTAAGGGGTTAATATGCCTGCAACCGCAAAACGGGTTTCGGATTTGGGTTTTCCATTGCCATTGCGAAAGAGTTGAATGAGTCGAGAGTTGACTTTTCTTATAAATAATTTCACTAAATGGATTTTGTATAAATGCTGACATTAAGCATGTGTGTGCGTAGTGAGTGTTAGTGTGTGTGTGTGTGTGTGAGAATGTGTGTGTGTTGGGTAGCTGCTTGAACTAATTACCTGCAAATTTATATTGTGTTTTTTGGGAACGCAAATTTTTGGCATACGACAAAATTGCAACAATCAAAATTGGCCGATTTGAGAGTTTTTTCGAGTAGGGGGAGGGGCGACGGCGGCTCCATAACGATATTTATATACAGTTAGTGCGAGTTCGAGTGCGTGTGTGTGTGTGTGGGGCAAGTTTAATGGTTTTTTGGGGCATTTTCTTGCAGCTGTTTCGCTTTTTGTGGTTGTGCCAGCACTCTTGTTGTTTTTGCTGTTGTTGTTGCTGCTGTTGTTGTTGTTGTTGTTGCTGCTGTTGTTGTTGCTGTTGTGGCTGTGCGTTTCAAAATTTATGTTTGCTGGCTATGAAAATGAAATGACTGTGGTAAACATTTTAATTAAATCCAAGTTTGGCTTCTCTGCCTTCGTTACAACACAATATATATTCCCGTATATATCGTATATATATATATTTTTGTTGACCTTTCTCTCTCTCTCTCTCTCTGACGCTTTTAAACCGATTTCTTTTTTTGGTTTTTGTTGTTGTTGCCGCTGTAGCAAATAAATTTTAATTTTGTTGTGCCGCGTTTTAATTTGTTGTCCACTTTTTTTTTTTTTGTGTTCGCTTTTTTTTATTTCTCTGTGTTTTTATTCGCATTTACACTTTATGCATGTGCGCATTTATTTTGTTTGCTAGCTTTTCTATTGGACACCAATGCTGCTGGGGGATGCTGCGGGCGGGTCGCGGGTGGGCGGGTGGCGCGACGTGAAGTGGTTGGGCGGGCTAATGGGCTGAGGGTTGGGGGTTAAGGGTGGCCGCTGACAGCCGGTCAAGTGACATTTGTCGCTGAACATACAGAAAGAGATACATGTAGAGAGAGAGAGAGGGAGAGATGGATAGAGAGTGAGATGGACAGCGTATAAAGCAAATATGAAATGCAAAACAAACTTTGCAGCTGTCACTCAAAAATGAGCGTCGCAACAGCAGCAACAACAGCAACAACAACAACAGCAGCAGCAACAGCAGCGAACAAAGCGATGCAATGGACATGCCAACACACACACATAAACAAGGAGGGGGTATGCGTGTCTGTGTGTGCACTGAGAGAAATGGTGAAATGGTTAATTGGGCGGAATGGTATTTGGGTTCTCTCTCTTTCTCTTTTTCTCTCTCTCTCTCTCTTTTTCTCTGTCTGTCTATGAAACGAATAGTTTTACAGGAGCAACAGCAGCAACAGCAACAGTGGGTTAGAAAGGTAAATGAAATGTTGACGGACAGTTAATTTCGGGCACTTGATTGAGTTATGAGCTGCACACGAACAACACACACA
Organism: Scaptomyza parva; assembly: GCA_035044645.1. Classification (NCBI taxonomy): domain Eukaryota; kingdom Metazoa; phylum Arthropoda; class Insecta; order Diptera; family Drosophilidae; genus Scaptomyza; species Scaptomyza parva. The sequence continues at coordinate 5,734,403 of JAWNNT010000065.1, read as the reverse complement.
CACATGGTGGGAAAGGGAGAGAGAGAGGGGAGAAAAGGTAATAGGAACTGTTTGTTGATACACGATTTTCGTTTTGTCACATGCAAAATGTGTTGCGGGTAGTGTGAGAGAAGCGAGAGAGAGTTATGCGTTTATGTGACACATGTTTTTGAAGCAGGTGAGTTGTAGTTTTCAGCTTTAGGATGATTTTCGTATCAGTTCTGATTGAGTTAGAGTTGGAAAAGGTTTTTGATATGTGCTTTATCCTATTGCGAAGTGGAATTTGAATCCGTTCTGATTGAGTTGGAGTTGGAAAAGGTTTTTAGAGTGTTATCATATGTGAGAAGATACCTTTGCCAAGTGGAATTTAAATCTGCTCTGAAAGAGTTTCACTTGAAAAAGGTTTTTGAATACGTACTCATATGTGAATCTTATGTCTATTCTGATTGAGTTGGACTTAAAAAAGGTTTTCAAAGCGAGGTTTTCATAGCCAAGTGGAGTTTTTGGATATACAACTTGTTAGTTGCGAAAATATGGTTAGTTTTTCAATGGAAAGTATGAAGTTTGGAATAAGAAGAGCTTAAAGTTAATCAAAAGTATCTACATTTCTATATTAGTTTTAAGTTCACACAAAAACGAAATATGCTTTTCAACTATTTTACTTAATATATTTTTTAAATCTTTGTGAAACTGCCAACTAAATACCAACTATAACTCGCAACTATAACAAAAAGTATGTCAAATTTCACACACACAACTGTAGAATTATGAATTTTGAATATTTTCAAATCAAAGTTTTGTGCCAGTTGCACAATTCAATGCAAGGTCCGCAAAGCCTTGGAACAAACTTTACAGTGTTTACAAACTCGTAAATATTTAAAAAGTAATTGTAAGAAATTCGAAAAACGAAAGGACCTTCAAAACTCTATTCTGGGACTGCCATGAATTCACTCGCACTTGGCCGGCATATCACTTAAATATCAGGCCTAAACTAACCCCAAATGAAAAACTGTCAGCGACAGCTCATAAATCAAACTTGATGCACTCTTAACTTTTGTTTTGTGTTTTGTGCCAATTTATGTAAAAAGGTTTGAAAAGGTTTAGCTTTGCAAATGTTTTGACCTGCAGCTAATTGGCAGGTCATTCAATTGTTTTGCAAATGTCGAGCGAGCCGCCTCCACTGAAAAAAACTTTAAGTGTAGCGCGGCGAGGCACATTACACATACGACAGCGTGTACGAAAAAAAAGGGCAGCGAAGGACAGAGAAGGAAGAGTGTGTGTTGCCATCAATTTGCATGCCACACACGCATAGCGCGAGGACAGCAGTACCCGAATCAAAGCCCGCCCGCCCGCCATCCTTCTCCTTCTTCTACTTGCTTCGTCGTCGTCGTCGGTTTTGCTGTGTTGCAAGTAGCGCCAGTTGCGCCAGTTGCTGGCTGTTATTTATGGCCACCGAAACTGTCATAAGCAAACAAATTGTTTTTTATTGTTCATAATTATTGTGCATACTTATGTAAATCACGCAAACGCATTCCAACTTGTTTACGTTTTTCCACGCGTTGCATGCCACCACCCATACTACCACAACTGCTGTGCAACTAGTTGCTGCCTCACTGCGTGTGAGTGTGTGTGTATGTTTCTGTGTGTGTGGTGTGGCAAAAAATCGTTTGTTTTATTGAATTTTTATTGTAGTTTGAATTTATGACGCGACTGCTGCGCATCCAGTCGACTGGATTAGGGTTTTCTTGCCATTGCTCATGCTCCTGCTGCTGCTGCTGCTGTTGCTGGCGGAGATGACTTTATCGGCTTTTTGCTGCATTAAATCGGGTATAACTGGGCCCAAGCATCGTCAGCATAGTACCACCACCCCCTTCCCCTCTTTTTGCTGCTGTTTGTCTGGCAATTTTGTTGAAATAACTTCAGTTTTGCGTTTGTGTGCGTACGTGCCACTCTGAAGTGCGCCTCGCTCTGGCTGCCAGATTAGCCTCGACAACGAAGCCGCAGCCGCAGACAACAGCTGCCGTACCAAGAAAGAGAGAGGAGAAGGGGGGATATTCACAACTGGTTTGGGGGGCAAGGAGAGAGTGTGCTCTGCAAGTGCCAAAGAGGCGGCACGAAATGGTTTCGACTTTTTTTCTCGCTGTTTTTTTTTTTTTTTTATTTTTGTGTTGAGCCCTGAAGCGTGTGCATGTGAATAATGTCCAGCAATTGGCTTTGGAGTTGGGGTAGGGTAGGGAAGGGGTGGGAGAAAGGGGGGCATTCTTGAATTTTGTGTGCTCCACAGACGACGTCATTTATTTATGGCGCGCGAATTTTTATGAAGACCGTAGCCAACAACAACAACAAGAACAATAAGAAAAATTAGTAACTTTCATTTCGCGGTGATTTCGTTTTGTTGTTTTACCAACAACAAAAACATATTTTTGATGACTGTTCCCTGACATTTCATAAACCTCATCTTATTGATTATTTACCAAGTACACACAAAACTCTCTCTCTCCCTCTCTCTTACTTACTTATTTTTCACTCTTGCAGTTTTTATATTTATTCTTATGGTTTTGCCTGCTGCTTGTTTATTTGCAGAGAGCTTACGCGATTACTTTGGCCGCTACGGCGATATCTCTGAGGCCATGGTCATGAAGGATCCCACGACGCGCAGATCCAGGTAAGTTTTTCAAATCAAAAGTGTGTCTCTCGCGCCGTTAAGGCAAGTTTCTAAATGTCGCGACAAGTTTTAAGGCTGTTAGTTTGTGAGCTAAACTTGGGTAGGATACGAAAAGTTGTTGAAGTTGAGATACTCTGGGGAAGTACTGGAGTGGAGTTAGACTCTCCTCATCTTTAACTTTTGTTATTCATATTGATAATGCGTCTGACTCGTCAAAATGTTAAGAAGAAGATATACAAAAACTCATCCCCATAACGTTTTAACGCCGAATCAACTCACAAATCCAGTCAAACAAAAAATCTTTAAAAATCAGTTTAGCTTTTTATGCATATTATAGTTAAAGTTGTGATACTCTGGAGACGTGTTAGACTTCTCAACTTTAACTTTGGTTATTATTAACGATAACGAGTTCTAATCCCTCAAATTTAACCAAAATGTTAAGAAGAAGACATTAATCCAAAAACGTTTTAACGCCGAATCAATTCACAAATCTATCCAAAGAAAAAATTTCAAAAAATCAGTTTAGCTTTTTATGCATATTATAGCTAAAGTTGAGAGACTCTGGCGACGAGTTAGACTCCTTTCAACTTTAACTTTGGTTATTCATAACGATAACGAGTCTTACCCTCTCAAATGTAACCAAAATGTTAAGAAAAAGTTATACAAAAACTCAACTTAAAAACGTTTTAACGCCGAATCAATTCACAAACCCATCCAAAAAAAAATCGCTCAAAATCAGTTTAGCTTTTTATGCATATTATATTTACAAAATATTCATTCATGCGTATAGATATATCTGGTATATTCAATTAAAAATCATTTAGCCAACTCTTTGCAATGTAGTTTTCAGGCTTTTTCACTTGAATTTTTTTTTGTTTTATGTTTCCACTCTAACCAGACATTGATTATTATTCTGGTAAATCTCGGTAACCGCAATTTTTACCTTTCCAGCTTTTGGTATTTTGTGTACTATTGACCCTTGTTAGAGCTGCGTTGCTCTTTCCGACTCAACCCGATATACCATTTTATACCCTCTTTATGTTGCTATTGGCCTTACTGTTGTTGTCGTTGTTGTTGTTGTTTATGGCCATGCGCGACTGCATCCATTTCCAAATTTGAACAGTTTGGTTAACCGCTAATTGGTTTTCATTTTCATTGATTTTATTTCGCATTTTTTTTTTGTTCGTTGTGTTTTTTGTCTTCTTTTAACTTTTACATCGTTCGATGCCACATGATATATATGAGTGTGTATAGTATGTTGAATGTTTGTTTGTATATAAGCTCTCTCTGTTCGCTCTCTACCTGTCTCCCTTACACATTCCCCTCCCGCTCCTCTTGGCGTGCGTACGTGCTGGGGTTTGTGTGTGTTGTATTTATTCGAATCGTTTGTCATTTGTTGCGGTTTCGATCAGCTTTTGGTTGACTGCATCAAGCCAGCAGCCTCTCTCTCTAGCTCTATCTCTCTCTCTTTCGTTTATCCCATTTTCCACCTCTTTTGACCTTATTCAAAAATGCTTAACGTAAATTAGCTGGTTTCTGCGGACAGACATGAATAATGAGCCGGCATTTAATGAGTCAATTGCAATTGAATTTGAGCTGCGATAATCACAACAAAAAAAATGAAAACGAAAAAAATTGAACAGTTACGACACACTGACAGCTTATAAACTAGCATGTTACTTAACGAGTGCATATGTGTGTGTACTGCCACTCAAATTAAGCGTTTTATGGCAGGGCAGCATATGCGGCGTATGCGCAATGTCAACACACATGCACACACACACACATACACACAGAAACACGCTAAGCGCAGGAACGCGCGTGCGAAAGTTAAGCGCAATTCTTTTTTGTTCGTTGTTCCACTCGCTAAAGAACTGTTAAAAATGGAAAATGGGGAAAATGGGAATGGGCGCTGGCATGCCAGAGCGAAATATATCCTTGTTTTAATTGAATTTCGTCTAATGTCCTGTGCTCGGAGTGCTCGAGAGTTTTACCCACCCCGAACCGAACACAGGGCAGGGCTCAGGTTAACAAGCGCCTCGATGCTGGCAAACTTTATGCCACATTCTACAGCTGCTTGTTGTTGTTGCTGCCGCTGCTGCTGCTGCCATGTGTCTTTTTGCCTTTGTGCACGTCACGTTGGCTGGCAAAATTTTTATGAACTGCGTTCAACAGCAACAGCAGCAACAACAACTGGCAGCAACTGGCAACAACTGGTAACAACTCTACTCATTCAACGGAGCCAACAGAGCGCCAATGGCTGCTGTCTTAACGCTTACAAGGAGCACACAGTGGGGTCGAGGAGGGGGAAGTATGTGTGTGTATGGAAAATCTAAGGCAAAACCTGTAGTTGTTGTAGTTGTAAATTCCGCAGCTCTATTTGTTGCCGTTGTTGTCGCTTGATGTCGCTGCTGATATCATCGTGTCAGGGATTTCTAGCAAAATTTAATAAAAACTTTATGTCGCTTAAAAGAATGTTTATGGAAATTTTTCACTTAAACTTGCGCAAAGTAATAAATGTAAACAGAATTCCTGAAAAGGTGCGACAACAAAATTCAAACTGAGAGTGTAACAGGACAAGGCACCAGGCAGCAGCAGCAGCAGCAGCAGCAGCAGCAACGCCAGCAACAAGCTGCACACACACCAGAAAGTTGTTACTGTTGTTGCTGGTGTTGGTGGTGTTGCTGTTGTTGTTGTTGCCGCCGCAGCGAGAGTCAACAGTGCGGTTAATAAATATGCGCACCAGGGCAGACATTTTACCGCTGGCAAAAGAAAGCATTGCATACTTGTAGGCGACACCCAACAACCGGGTATTTGTGGCTGTGTGGCAGTTTGTGTGTTGCCTGTTGTTGTTGTTGTGCTTAGAGATAGAAAGACAGGATAGATTGAGATACATGGTCCACGATATGGCAGCACTTCTATTCCCTTTCTCTCTCTTTGCGTCTCTCTCTGCTTCTTGCAAATGAGATTGTATATTACAATAAAATGGAGTGAAGTACAAATTAGAAAACTTGCAAATAAATTTAAAAGCACAAAATGAAAATACAGAGCACACAGCACGAAAAATAGAATAAATAAATACAAAACAGCAACAACAACAGTAAAAAAAACCCTTACCCCCTTGCTCTACCCACGCCGCCCCCGTCTGCTGCAAGGGCAAAAGCAAATGGCAAACAAAACACATTCAGCACAATGTTAGATGAGCAGGGCGGGAAGGGTAGAGAGCGAGGAGGGAAAGTAGGGAAAATTGTGAACAAAAAATAGCAAAACTTTTGCAACTTAAGCGAGCTTTTTTTTGTGTTGCTGTCGTTGTTGTTGTTGTTGTCGCAGCGGCAGAGACAAAGCGGGTCGCTGAAGTGCAACAACAATAAAAATTGAGTAAAATGGCAAATGGCAGCTGTAGAAACGTGGGTGGTGTAGGGGGGAGGGTCGGGGTCGGGGGCGTGCCTCCTTCATTTCATTCTCTTCTAACAGCACCATAAGTAAATCCAAACAATTTATTGTTGTACTTTTAACATTCTTCTCATGCGCTTTTGTTGCTGTTGCTGCTGCTTGTTGTTGTTGCCAGCTTGTTGTTGTTGTTGCCTGCCACCATTGAAGCAAACATAAGCGACTTTTCAATGAGTTTCGAAAGTTATTGAAACATAAATTATATCGCACGGCGCACGCACGCCAAGCGCAGAGCAGCCCCCTTCTCCCCCTCTCCCTCGCCAAACTGAAACTCAAACTGAAGCTAGAGCCCGAACCAACAACCACAAGCAAACCCACAAATACGCCTGTAGCAGTACGGCAACAACACAAACAACAACAACAACACCCCTTTTATGGGGTGCTGCAAAGGGGGCAAGGGTGAGAGAAGGTGGGGGCGGCGAGGCGGGTGTGTTGGTAATGGGCGAGCATTGCTACTACCTCACGCATTTTTGTGCATGGCAATTAAGTTAAATTTTTCTTGCTCTTGTTAATGTTTTATGATGTTGCCCTAACTGCTTTCCTTTTCTGTTCTTTTTTATTTTTGTTCGCTTTCTCTTTCTTTCTTTGCTGTTTGGGGTTTGGGGCCAAAGACTCATAACATTTGTCATGCAGCTTGCAACGTAAGAACTTGGGAAAAAAGGAGAAATAAGAGAGCAAGAAAAGTTTCTAGTTGCCTTTTTAAAAAGTAGCATAATGAAAACTGAAATGCGTGTGAATAAAAGTTGGGTATTTTAAAGTGTTTCTTTTCAGTGTCAGTGTTCGTAGATAACAAAGTATTTAAGTTTTGAGATGATAAAGTTGAGTGAAGTTTCACTTTAAGATATTAAAAATATATATTTCTTATAATTATATTTGTTTAATGTAGATTAAGTGTGTTTTAAACTAGTTTATGGTTGTTTTTAGTAATATTTTTTTGGTTTATAATTTATTTTGAATGAAAACTTGTCAAGAAAACTAAATGAAAAGATTTTTGTTGCTACTGAAAAGTCATAAAAAAAATAATATAGATTAAATGTATTTTGAACTAGCTTAAAACTGTTTAGTAAAATTTTTATGATAATAATTTATTTTGATTGAAAATTGTTATTAAAAACTTGTCAAGAAAACTAAACTAATAGATTTTTGTTGCAAGTCAAAATTCAACAAAATAATATAGATTAAATCTATTTTTAACTAGTTGAAAGCTGTTGAAGTAATATTTGTTTGATTGAAAATTGTTAGTAAAAACTTGTCAAGAAAACGAAATGAAAAGATTTTCGATGCAACTTAAAAGTCAAAAACTTAAAATTTGTCAAGAAAACATAAATAGGAAAACTTTGTCATGGAACTCAAATAATCATTTTTTCCACAAATCCGCAATTTTTGCTCAAATAGAGTAGAGTATTCAACTCACGCTTAACATTTTACACATTTTACCTGCTGTTTTTTTTAAGCTTGTGGTTTTTCCCTGGTTTTTTTTTTGCTTACACGCGCAAAACGAAAGCCGACAAATTTTTATTTTTTATTTATTTGCTGGACGCTCAACGAATGTTTTATATGTTTGTGTATAAATTTAACGTGGATCTGTATCGAGTCGAGTCGAGGCGAGTCGAGGCGGTGGCGATATACATAACTCAGAAGCACATTTGGTGCACAATGCCACATGCTGCACATAAATTTAAAACGTGGGTCTTAGATAAGAACTGCCTTGTCGAAGAGTAAACACACACACACACATACATACACACATACGGAACACACACTCGGAAAACACTTTGAAAACCATTAACTCTGTTTAAAATCTATAAACATTTACCGACAGTCTGGCAAATGCTGCTTTGTGTGTGGATGGGATGGTCGATCTGTGGATTGTTTTGTTTTGTGAGCTGTGTTTTACATATAATACAGATTGCTCTGGACGACTTTAAAGCCAGCAAATCATGTTTATAACAAACATGTTTAGCATATGAGCATAGAGTTTTGTCTGCAATTTTAATTAATATTTGCTTGCAGTTGTTTTGGAGATTAATTTTCCATTTAATCAACACTTTTCAGTTAGTGTCAATCGCAAAAGGCCCAAGCCAAAATGCTAATTGCAAAATGTTTTAGCTTCAAATGATTTTCCAATTACCAAAGGCATCCGAATAGCATTGCAATATTATTATAATATATTGGAATTCCAATTCGTATTTACTTTCACCTCGTTTTTGGGGTTTAACCATTTGCAATTTGGCATTTTGGAATTGAGTTTCATTTCGGGGCCAAAAACCACTTTCATCATTATATAATTTATATATATATATGAGAAATAACTTTCACTGTTACACACATCAGTGAAGAGCCTTTGGCACTTTCCCCCCGCCCCCCTTGCAGGCTGTCAGCTTCAAATCACTCATTACACTTACCACACAGCAATCCAAAAACGTGGCCATAATTAACTCAATTTAATCGCACTCTCTCGCCTCTTCTCTCTCGCTTTAGTGGCTCACTTGTGTTTGTCATGGCATCCTTCCTTCCTTCACACACACAAACACACACATGTCGAGCAATTGCTGACCTTCAGCTGGCTTATGCTCTCTCTCTCTCTCTCACTCGCACACTTGACCATTTGACGATTGGTCAAAACTGCTTTGCCGTCGCTTTGCCCTTTTCATGTTAATTTGCAGCACAATACCAAATGGGCTATATATATATAAATGTATTTTTTTGTTTTTTCTCTCTTAGCTTTTTTTTGTGTTTTTTTTTTAGGCCCCCCTCCTCCTCAGACACAACTCAGCTGCATATGTTTTTCTCTCTTTCAGTGTGTGTAGCAATTTTTCATCATTAATTATGGCGTTGGCTGTGGCAAAACATCAGTCAGTCGCACAGTGGCAGCAACAGCAGCAGCAAACAGTAGCAACAAACGAAGACCATTAGGAATCTGCCTCTTGGTGTGCCCCCTAACCCAACCCTACCCCCCTCTCATCTCACTCTCTCTTCTGGCTGCGTTTGGCTCTTGTTTGTTGCCGCTGTTGTTGAGATGTCAGTCGCACACTCGGATGTTGTCAACTCGCATGTGTATGTGTGTGTGTGCTTCTGTGTGTGTGCATGTAACCTGCTAACCGCCACCAAGCCCCTCAACCCTCCCGTTTCTTTTGTGCTGTCCCTGGTCACCCTTGCTGCCATTTCAGCTGCCTGCCTGGCAGCAGCATTGTTACTGTTGATTATTTCATGCGCTTTCTGCGCGTTTTTATGCGCATTTTATGTTTGTATTTTTTGGGGGGCCAATGTTCCACAACGAGCCAGAAAGAGACAGAGAGTGAGTGAGAGTTTTATAAAGAAAGCCCGACCCCATCCCGCCCCCCACCGAAAAAGTGAAACACTCGTATGCCCAGCGATTTATTTTTATGCCTATATATAGAGAGAGCGGTGCGCGGTTTGGCAAATGTTACATTTTGTCATATCGTCAAGATAACAGAATATTTCGCGTTATACCTTAACGTTTTGCGATTCTCAATTAGTTAGAGGGGGATATTCCTGACATTGATAAATGTTTTTTTTTTAAGTTCTTGGAAGGAATGATCTGAATATGTTTCCGACAAAACATAAACTTTAATGAAAAATTATCTAAAAAAATGTTAACATAAAATTTGTTCTCAAAAACATACAACACACTATAGTAAACCCTTACAGGGTATTTAATAGTCAAGCTGAACACTTTAATAGTGTTGTTACTCGTTTTATATATACATTCTTTTTATGAGGCGCCTCCTCCCATCCCTCCCTCACACCATGGTAATTGCTTTGCCGCAGCACTTTTACATAATAATAATAATAAAATGAATTATAAAATAAAGTTACCTTTTTTTTTTTTTTTGCGTCAAGGGCCAACTAAATGATGTGCCACCTTCACCCCCACCGCCCCCTCTCTCCACCCACACACGTTACCAAACAACAACAAAGCATAATAAAAAATCAAAAAAACGAAAAAGAGTCGAAGGAACGAAAAACTGAACTTGAACTGAGAAGAGATGAGATGAGGAATTTAATGTCTGCGTCGCGTCACAAAAGAAAGGCAACACTCAAAATTGACATTAGCAGCAGCAGTAGGCATACACATACATATACATATACAGAGAACAGAGAAAGAAGAAGAACGAAGAAACGAAACGAAAACCATAAAAACATAACAAATGGGCGACCATAATGTGTGTCCTTAAACTGTCACTAAATCGATAAATTTTCATAATGGCCGGGCCATTTAAATATTTAGCCAGGAATACGAGAGAACGTAGGCCAAGAAAACCCCTTCTTTGCCTTTGCCCCAATGGAGGTCCGCCTTTTCTTTTTATTTTTTTTTGCTCTGGATTAATCAAATTACCAACGACCCGCATAGATAGCCAGAATCTAAGAATGATGGGATGAGTTCTAGAGGAGGGGTTTGGGGTAGTTGGTGGGGTCATATCAACGCAAGGGCACGCACCAAGCGGCTTCTTAAGGACGATGACAACGACGACAAAGACGGGAGAGGGAGGGGAAACAGGTCGGCTTTTCTTGTTGAGTAGCTCAACTGCCAGAGCAGCTTGGCACTCACGCAGGCCCAGTTAAGTGTGCGTGTTCAAGGATGCATTTTGGTGCCCAGGCAAGCAACGACAACAACAACAAGAAAGAGAACGACAACGACAACAACGAAACAAGACAAAGGCATAAAAACGTGCAAAATGGGCGTGGGCGTGGGCGTCGTCGTCTATAGGCTTATAAAGTGTGATGTGAATGTAGTTGTTGTTGTTGTTGTTGGGGGATGAGGATGAGCTTCCCAAGGCAGGAAGCCACTTGTGAAAGTTTCATGCACGCGGCCCCACTTCACACGACAGCAGCTCCAAGCTGGACGAACCTACACAGGGGGCAGGGCAGGGACAACAACAAAACACACTGTGTAGGAAGCACCACAAAAGCAAGCGTCGCTCGCAATGAGTGAAAAAAAAAAACAAAAAAGAAAGCAAAAAAAAAAGAAAGAAAAAAAATTAGAAAAGAAAAGGAGAAGCGTCTTGGAAGAGGCAGCTGCAAGTGCTCTGCTTGTTAGTGCGCTTCGGGATTGACGTTGACTGTAGCCAAAGCTTAGAAGTGCCACCAGTCAGCCGCCAGTCTCCCCTCCACCCCCCTCTTTCTCTTCTAGTTGGTCTCTCTCGCTCTCACACTTGTTCACTCTTTTGCATCTTGAGCTTGCATTCCTTGGCAATTGTTTGGGCGCTTTTGTTTTGTTCTGAAAAATTTTTACACGAAAAAGTCATTTGAATATGCGTCGTCGCCGTCGTCGTCGTCGTCGTCGTTTGTTTGTAGCCCACTCGACTGCCTTTCAGTCTTCCTGCCTTCTTCCCTCAACCCCCAACCCCCACGCCAACGTCGCGCCTTTTACACTCACGCGCGCTGTGGATTGAAAGTTTTGTTAGCCGTCAGCTACTTTGCTGCCTCGTCGTGTTGTCCTCGTCGTCGCAACACAGCAAACGGCAACGGCAACAGCAAACGGCAGCAAGTTGCAAGTTTTAGTTAAGGTTGAGGGCATGACTTGCGGCTGCCATTAATGTTCTCTCTCGCACAGCTCGCACAGCCTTGACAAGGCGACGGCTGCAACAAATGGCGACAATAAACAGTACATTGTACATTTTGGAACACACTCTTTTCACTATGTGTGTGCCCCCCTCTGACCCCTCTCTGTGCGAGAGAAAACAGGCGTCACTTACTACGTCCGCTTACGGACTTTTGGCTGGTAATTTGGACTCGGACATGATTGCATTTTTTGGGAGGGCGAAGGGGTCACTTGAATTATGACCATTTTGGTTATTAGTATGTGTCTTAGAGAGAATAAAATCTGTTCCTAACTTTATTGCAATATGTTGCTATATACTCTTTCTTTATACTCTTTTATTTCTTGTTTAAAAAATATGTATTTATATACGTTTTTCTTCATTTGCATTCAATACTTATCGAGTTCGGTCATGCAATTACTACCGTAGAGAAGTTAAGAGTCCTTTGGGACATTTCTATGTGTGTGTGTGGCTAATCTAGTATCAGTTTATACACACACACACACACACATACATAGAGAGTAAATGTGCTTACCGTGCGCACAGTCTTTTGGGCACATTATCTAACTGCTTAGCTACTTTGTTGGCTTGCACATATTGTTGTTGTGTGCGGCAGGGGGAGGGGGAACTGAACGACCGACCAATACCAATATCATATTCAGAAAGAGATAGAGAAAGAGAGAGGGGGAGATAGAGAGAGAGGGGAGTTTGCCTGCCAGCCAAAACGTAAGCGAGCATTAACTATGCGGAGTATATCTCTAATGCCACAGCTTTTGTGTGTGTATGTGAAGAGGGGGGTGTGAGGGGTGTGCCGCTTATCTCAAGTTTTGTAGTTGGCCGTTGGCGTTTAGTTTTGCAACATATTCACACACACACACATAGACAAAGGAGACACACACAAACACACTCATATGTTGCCTTTTGGCAACACCTCGAAGTGAACTTTGACCGTTTGGTAACTCATTTAGTTAGATTATTTACGGTAATCCAGGACGCAAGCTGCCTGCCAGCCACACACACACAACTAGAATAACTGCACACACACACACACACAGACACACACATACACTCTCTCTGTGCCGGCCTCAAGCAATAGCAAACAACCAGCCTATAGGCTAAATACATGCAAGTTGTTTTGCTAAATTGTGCGTAAGCCAGCAATAGCAACAACAACAGCAAAATAAAACCAAAAACAACAACAAACGAGAAGAAGACGAGACAAAGAAGAAGAGTAGCAAAATGCAAACAACAAGGATCTGCTGGCTGGCTGGCTGTCCTGCGACTGCCTTTCCTGACTAGGAAACTTTCTCAAGCTCTGCAAGGCAATCCAAATAAGACTTTTATGTTGCCTCTTCCTCTCTTGCAACACTGCGGCAACAACGGCAACGGCAACGGCGATGGCGACTCTTGAGGCTGATGCTGCTGCTACGTGTTTGCGGCGTGTGTGTTACATGATTGCCACGAACCGCCTACCCCCTGCGCCCCTCCCTTTCCCTGCCCGTCGCTCTGCAATCCCCGTCGCCTCTCTATCTAAGTTTACCCACATCCAGCTGCTGCTTACCTTGGCAGCTTGTGCGTGCGCTCATTAGCATTCTGAAACGGCTTTATAAAATTCAACAAGCAACAATCCAACGAACCAACAACAACAACAACAAGAAGCAACAGCAATGGCAATAGCTACAGCAAAAGCAAACCAAACCTCGCAGTCCTAGTTCTATCTCTCTCTCTTTCTTGCTCTTGCAACCCCTTCACCTCTTTCACCTGGCTAGTGGCTGACTGCATGTTTTTAGATCTCCCTCCCCCCCGTAGTCTGCATGTGTCTCTCGGTGTGTTTGTTTGTACCAGAAACACCCTGTAGGCAAATAGGCGAATAGGGTTAACTGAAAAGCAACAATAAAGGGTCATCCTCTTCTCTACACATATATATTGTCTTTAAATAGATCTAAAGTGGTTCCAAAGAGTTAAGCATTTCCACAACTGGAGCATAAATACAAAGTTACAATTTCAATTTGGAAGAGAATTTATAAGAAGTTTAAGTTAACAACGAGGTCGTTTTGCTAAAGAAGTCAAAATGAAACAACAATCCGAAAAAAGTTCCTATTCTTAGATTGACTTTTGTATCAAAGATTTTATGTGTTCACTAGAAGAAATGTTTCTAGCATAGAAAATGGAAAGAAAATACTGAATATTTACATAAAATTGTATTGAAAACGTAATATAATAAAAATATGAATAGTTTCTTTGACTAGAAACAGGATAGCAATAGTAAAGAGGAAACTGTGGAACTTAAGGACCATAAGTTAAATATCTTAAGCACTTCTGTTGGATAACAAAAATATTGTTTAAGGCTGACTAAACATAAAGACTAGCTAAAGAACTGATTTAGCTATGATATTTTTATAGTTTTGACAAATCTTCTTAACTAAAAGTCAACTAGACAACAATAAATAATGAAAATAAGATTTTAGTCAAGTATTCCTTAACCAAATGAATCAAAATAAAGTAAAACTCAAATAACTTAAGTCTTTAACAGCTTTTGGGTTAATCTACAGATGCCATTATCGAGTTTTCTAAAGTTTTTTTTCATACTCTTCCGAGAGTTGAAGTTCTTCTTCTAGTTCCACTGCAGCGTATGTCTAAGTCGTATCAAGAAAGTTTTTGGTTTATTGTAGTTTTTGCTTTTTATTGTGGATAAAACTCACGGTGAACACACATACACACACACACAGAGACATAGACACACACACATGCAGATTCTTATTCTGTTGTTATCCTGGTCCTGTCTGTGCTTGGTTGTTGTTGTTGTTGCTCTTTGCTTTTGCCTGCTTGTTGCCTTGCCACACAGCCTTTGCCCAGCCTCGAGTTGCATAAATTGAATCTGAATTTGTGAGTAAATTGCACACAGGAGACACATTATTTTTGAGTTTTGCCTTTTAAATTTGTGGCTTTTCACTTTGCAAGAACGAGAGAAGCGAGAGCAAACTACAAAGAGAGAGAGAGAGAGAGAGAGATAGAGATAGATAGAGAGAAAATGCAGGCATTGCAACAGTCTCTGAGCTTCTTCAACTTTGTGTCACTTTGCGTTTGGCAATTTTCTGTGTGACCCACTTGAGAAAAAAAGGAAAGAAAAGTGGGGAGTAAGAGACACGCCCACATGACCCCCCCTTTTACTAAGCTCTAAGGTTACATTTGTTGTTTGTGTTGTTGGAGCTCCGCCCACATTTAAATCAATATTAATAGCGTAGGCCTGCTTTTAGTTTTGAGTCGCAATTGCATTTTGCACAAATTGCTTCGTCTATAAATACGGCTGAAATGTTTATTTAATATGTGCCAGGCGGTGCCTAGAACCGATTTTCACTCACAGCCCACTCACAATTCTCTCTTTCTATCTCTCTCTCTCTCTCTTGTTCTGTCTCTCTCTGTTTTTAAAAGCTTAGATGCAATGGAATCCGATTGTGCGGCAGCCTTTTTCCATATGCAAATTGTTTTTATAAAATTTGCAACAAGCATTCATTGTTATTGTTGTTGTTGCTATTGCATAGCAATTTGTGTACACAAAGTTGCTGCAATAAAAAGCCAAGTGGACAAGGAGCAGCTGCCCCATTCGAATATAAAAAGATAGAGCGAGAGGGCAGTAAGAGAGTTAGAGCGAGAGAGCGAGTGGTATAATCAAAACCGTAACAATCGCCACAATTGCAATAGAATCGTCGTTAATTACTGTCTGTGCTTGCGGTTCTTCTTCTTGTTGTTGTAGTTGTTGTGTGTATGTTTGTGTGTGTGTGTGTAAGTTTGTGTGTGTGTGTGTTTGCGTGTGAAACGCCTAAAAGAGCAAGACAAATACACAAGGCAAGGCAAGCAGCACACACAGAGCGTTTTGTGGCTGTTGCTGCTTCTGCTTCGTTTCTGTTTCTGTTTCTGTCTGGGATCCCAAAGAAGTTCAGGAGTACTGAACGCCTGGCGCATCGTTAAGCGTCGCTGCCAAGTGGCAAAACTCAAATAAACATAAACGTGCACACACACACAAACACACACTGAGAGAAAGCGGTAGAAAGAGAGAGAGAGAGATACACACCGCCCAAAATCTGTGAGCTTGGTTTTGTTGTCTTTAGCTGCTGTCTGTATACTTCTTCCAGCCTTTCCCCCCGCTGCCGCAACTCGACTCTTCTCTCACCCTGTCTCCTCGCTGTTGCTGTTGCTACATGGTTGGGCATGGGAGACTCATTAAAATGCAGTGCGAGATAATAAGCATTTTAATTAAATATTTAACAAGAATAAGTTTATCACAACACGACACGGGGGGAACTCGTCGGTTACGTGCATGTAGCTATCTCGCTCACACTCACTCGCTCTCTATCTCTCTTTCGCTTACTGTATATGTGTGTGTAATGGCTTGTAAGCGTCTGTCAGGTCGAGCATTAGATAGCTCGTTTGGTGCCAAGCAATTGGGTTGGTAGGCAAAAAAGTTAAACCCAAGTCAAGTCAAGTCAAGTCAGAAGAGAGACAGTAAGACTGCTTCTACTACTTCTACTACTGCTTCTAGCCAATATTTTGATGTAATTTGAGCTTCTAATTGGCGCACGTGCTGCCAGTGTTGTGTGAGTTCAGGTTTATACGCCCGGCTCCTTGTCAAATATTTAAGCAACTTGTCTCTCCACTAACCGTGTGTTGATATTTACTTTTATCTCTATCTCACTCACTTACTCACACTCTTCTCTCTCTCTTTCTCTCTCTTTATATTGCAGAGGCTTTGGCTTTGTCACATTCAGCGATCCAAATAGCGTAGATAAGGTACTCACCCAAGGCACACATGAGCTGGATGGCAAAAAGGTAATAAAATGCAAACAAAAACCCAGTTATAAACCTCTCTCTCTCTCGACTAACGGGAAATTTGTTTCGGCCCAAAAACCCTAACGCAAACTCAAACTCAAACCTCGACAAAAATCGAGTAACTCGAAATCTGATGCAAACAAAAAACTTCACCAGCTATGCAAAATATTTGCACAAAGCGCGCGACACACATACAATCTCATAAATTGCCTGGCCCTCAACCAGTCAACACACCAACACCAACACCAATACCAACGTCATCATCATCATCATCATCGTTGTTTCTCACTATTGACAGCAATTAGAAACTCAAAGCAATGACAGCCAACTAACTAACAAAAAAAAAAAAAAAGTGAAGAGAAAAACCAGCAAATCAGGAACAGAATTCATGAAAAACTCGCAGCAAACAATAACCTGCCTTTTTTTTTTTTTTTTGTGATTTTCGGATAAACGAGCAAATTTTCTGTGAAAAGCCCAAACAATTTTTAATTACGTGTAGGCAATGTATGAGGCAAGAACTGAGGCTGGGGCAGGTGCAAGGTGCTGTTGATGGCATCAAATGAGCTGCTGCTAAACCTGTTTCAAAGTTTTCTCTTTACACTCTCTTTTATCATAATTAGAAGCGTTTAGTTTCGCTTTGTAGTGCCAATAATTAAACATTTTAGACTGTACATAAACTGTATACAAGAATTTTAATTGCATAAACTAATATATCTAACATGAACTACGAACTTTATGAGATGCATTTCCAAGGAAGGATAGAAAACCCTATCGCATTCTGCCACAAACTAGTTAATTGTCATTTCTGTAGAATTTCAATTATCATAAAACCCAATCAAGTGTGTCAACTGTTCACCGCAGAGTCAAATCAAATAAACTGATAAACTAATCAGAGCAGAGAAATTCTCAGAAGTGTCTAATAAACAATTTGATATTATTTAGTTTGGGAGAAAATTCTCAGAATTTGCTAAGGACAGATATCAAATGTATATAGTAATGTGCAGTTATAACGCTGTTGTGAATGCATTTGATTGATGAATTTTCGTGTGATTGGATTTATGACCAAAACCAGAAACACTGTTGTTGAAGATGTTGTTGCTTTGCTTGCATTACGCATACGCCGCATTGGCATTAGCTTAATTAGCTAAAGCCTGGTTTGAGTTGCATGACTGACTGACTGTCTGACTGTTTGTCCATCAGTCCGTTTCTGTTCTGTGTGTTTGTGTCTGTCTGTCTGTGTGTGTGTGTGTGTCCGACTGTCTGTTTGTTTGTTAGTCTGTGTTTGTTGGTCATTCTTTTATGGCAACACAGCTGGCCAACTGTAAATAAAATGCGCAGCCATCATTTATATGTATATCATTTGCAATCTTTCTTCTTCTTTTTTGTTGTTGTTTTTGTTTGTTAACCAACTGCGCACACACACACCAACACACACTCATGTTGTGTAGGGCTCACTCGTGTGCAGTTTTCGTGTTTCCGTTTGGCTGCACAAAATAGCAACTGCAAAATGCTGCAAAATGCTGAAAACTGAAAACGATGCGAATTCATTTCATTTCATTTTACGTTACGCTTTTTCTGCTCTGATGTGTATTTTCCAAAAAAAAACCGTCGATGTTGCCGCCACTCAGCGCTGATTAGTTTTAATTTTAATCTAAAAATCAATTTCCCGCCAAAAGTGGGCTGCCATTTAGCTACAAAAACGGCTCCTCCTGCTGCTGCTGCTGCTGCGGCGGCGGCCCTTCAATGTTTCTGTTTTGTTGTTGTTGGTTGTTTCGTTTGTATTTTGTTGTGTTTTTCGTTAGCTGCACACAGGAAATCAACACGGCAAACTGCCGTCCTGTCACCATTTGCTGCCACCATTACTGCCGCTGCCACCATTTGCTGCCTTTGCCACCATTCGCTGCTGCCACCATTTGCTGCTGCTGCTGTCCTGTAACAATTTTTGTGCGAATTATTATCGCTAGAGGATATTGCGTTGGTTTTCTCCCTTCTATATCGTATCTCTTTGCCAATATCTCTTCATTTTATTTGCCATTTTCGTTCTTTTCGACATTGGCTTAAGTTATTTCCTATCCCCCCCCCCGTCGCTACCTCTTTATCTGTGTCTCCTGCAGCACTTGCAGCCAAATGCAGCACACAAAAGTCGCAGTAAAAAAGATTTGTGAAACGAAAAAATTCTACCCTTGAAGCAATCGTTTCCTTCCCAAGAGGGGGGTCCTCTCTCTATCTGTCACTCGCTCTTTGAGGTTTACCGTTCTGCTGTCGAAATGCTTGAAGGCTGTCAGTTCATGTATGTGTGTGTGTGTGTGACAGTGTGAGTGGCAGCAAGCAATGAAGAAGCAGCAAGGCACTTAAAATTGAATTTTTATGATTTTTAATTATTTTTAATGACGCTGCTTATTGGATAGCCAAAGTGAGAAGGAATGGGTGGGGGTGGGGGTGGGGGTGAGGCGGGGGTAGTCATCTCCATCTGCCCGCTGGTCGTGCAATTTGTTACGCGTTAATTCGTGCGTGCTCAGCTCCAAGTTTGCGGGGGCAATACCGCAGACCAGAAATGCTTACCAAACCATATATACCACCACCGCCACTCCCTCCCCCCCCCCTCTCATTTATCCAGTAGGAGTAATTCTCGCTTAATGCGCAATGCAGGCTTATGCAAGATTTATGTTGGGCTATTAATATGAAGAGTTGCTCGAAATGCTTTTTCATTTAAATGTCATTAAGCATACGATTTTCCACTACACCACACTACGCATCTCCCTCTCTCACACACACTCTCTTTCTGTCTCTCTCTCTCTTTTGCTCACTGTATGTTTGTATATATATATCTCTTTCTTGCTCTCTGCTTGCAGGTGGACCCGAAAGTAGCTTTTCCGCGACGTGCACATCCCAAGGTAAGTACCCACAGAATTATTACCAAAAAAAAATGTTGAGAAAAAATGTGGCTGTGACAAGGTTGAAGTGCGGTGGGGGGTAAGGCTTTTGGTTTGAATGGCTTGTGTGGTTGGGCAAAAGGATGTGTCATAAGTAGCAGCAAATGGCAGATGAAATTAAAAACGGAAGATGACAACAACAACAATAATAACAACAACAAGAAAACGTGGCAAACAGATAACTTTTGTGGCTGACAGTCAGCTTCATCTCCAACTCCAAGGCCAAGGCACCTCTCCGACCGATCTCTACCCTCAGCCCTTTTCCTTTGGGCTGCCATCAGTTACAGTTGTTGTTTCTACGCCTCCTGCCCCTTCTCTTTCTCCGCCGTTTGGCTTTCATTGCGTCCTCTGCCTGTGTGTGTGTGTGTGTGTGCAAAGTGATGATGACAACAAAATTTCGACAGCAATGAGTTTGTTGTGTGTTTGTCGTCCTGCCGCTGCTGGTTTTTTTTTTCCTCATTCTTGCCACCATCTTTCCCTATCTCGTATCTTTATCGCTTGCCCCACTGCCTACTAAATGCCACACGCACATTTCGCTGCTGCTGCTGCTGCGCGCTCGGTTAGGCAGAGTTACAAATGTGCCCATCTATGTTGAGTTTTTTCGTCTTCTTCCTGGTCTTTTTTTCACATAAATACTCTAGCAAAGGGAAAGGAGGTACGCCTAAGATAAGAAATTTAAGAATCTTTGCGATCGTTAAATGATTTTTTCTTATAATTTTAAGTTGTATTCTTTGTAATGTGAAACCTTTTTGTTTAAACGTTAATGCAGTTTTATTCTACAGTTTAAGCACTTGCTAAAAATGCATTACTTTCAGTTTTGACAAAGTTATGGACATGAAAACAAGGAACCCTTCCTCAGGTGCATTTTATGTCAAAAAATGTTGAGCAAAAACCATGTTTTCAACTTTTAATACAGCATTATTCTACGAGAACAAGCCTTAAACAAAAAGTGTTTGAAAAAATCGCGTTAGTTTTAATGAAGTTTTCGAATGTTGAAAGTTTGACAGAGTCCGGCACTAAGTGAATTTCTGTACACAACATTTATCCAATGCAATTTTTGACATACACGCACACACACACACATGGTTTTAATCATTTTATAAAGCATTTCATTAAGCTTGTTACCAACAAAAAAACAGACGAAAAGAAAAGAATAAGTTTTAAAATACCAGAAAGATTATCTCTTATTATGTTTAGAGTATTCTTTAATGCGGCTTTGGCTGTACGCCATTTTTGGTCGCAGCGACGACTAACCGCAAAGCACACCATAATACGCACCCAAAACGACACTCGCACACATACACACTTACTCATATATATATATACGAAAAGTGCGAAAGCCTTGAGCTGAAACAAGACCAAAAACCCGCAAGGCAGCTTCAGCTCCGTCTACTTAGTGTCTCTTCTTTTGCGAACCTTTTGGCGTTGCCTCTGCCTTTGCCATTGCCTTTGCCTTTGCTTATCAACACGCAGCTGATTTCCGTTGCTATTCCTGCGGCGCGTGTTGCCACCCGAACCCCCCCGCTCCCCCACCCCCTTCACAGTGGCAGTGGCAATGGCAGCACCCAACAATTATTTACGTAATGTTATTATTATAATATTTTTTTAAACGCATTCTCACTGGATTTGCGCACCCTGCCACACACACAACGCACACACAGAAGCAACGCAACGCAACGCTGACTACTGTATGGGCGAAAAAAAAGGACGACGACTAGGACAACGAGGACGATGACGACGATGACGGAGACACGGCATTTGCGAGTGGCTTTGTGTTCAGTTTTGCTGTTTGGGGCGCGCGCGAAGATCCTCTCGCATATTAAAAGGCGTTTAAAAACATAAATCCAACGTCTAACGGCTGCTTATGAAAATTACGACGAAAAAAAATGAGTGACACAGTGAAGAAGGGGGAGGTGGGAGGTGACAGCAGAGGCTATGTAGACGAACCACCTAACTGGCAGGACGAGGCATTGCCCCAAAGGAGTTGCTACGCAGGACACACACAAAAAAAATTGCATGCGACATCAGAAGCGCACATAAAAAAGAAATAGAGAGATGAAGAAGAAGAGAGAGAGAAAAAAATGAAAGGGAGAAGCAGAAAACTGACGAGAGGACAATTTCTCGCACCGTTTGTCGTTGTCGTCGTCGGGCACAAATGTCGGCCCAAAAACATAGGCAGAAAGACGAAGGCAGAAAGGGAGAAAACACAGAAGGATTGCCCACAAAATGTGGCCCAAAATGCTTGCGGTTGCAGCGAAAGTTAAGAGTTCTCCTACTTTTTTTTTATATATTTTTATTTTTAAAGTAGTATAGTATAGTATATAGGCAGGCAGTTAGAGAGTGAGAGAGGGGGTGTGGGCTAGAGTGGGGTGGGGGTACTCTGAGCCATATAATGAAATGAAGCATACTAAATGAGGCTGCTAAGTTTTGAGGCTGGCTGCTCTATGCTCTGTGTGCTGTGTGTGCACACCCATAGCGAGAGGCAACATAATGAAATGCGAAAAAATGATGATGATATTTTTGGACCATAAAATGCAGATGAGCCGACTAAGCACAAAAATAGTGTTCTTTCTGCTGAAGAAGGACTAAAAAACCAAAAAACGAAAAACAGAAAAAGAAAACGAAAAAGTGGAGCTGAGCACATTTCGAGTAGGCTGGTGCGGTTAAAAAATTCGCAACCAGTTTGCTTTACACACACACACTTATACAGTTTTAACATATTACACATACGCCGTGTATGTCGTCGTCGTTGTCGTTGTCGCTTTCGCCGACGTCAACGTCGATGCGACTCGTTCTAACGTTTGTGCAAACTTTTGTGAAGTTAATTTCTTTGCTTTTAAGCTCTCTCAGACTATGAATATGAAATGTGTATTTGTGCAACTTGTGTGTTTGGCCAATGGGTTGTCCTCACAGTTGCACGCGTAGCTTAGCGCACGGGGTGTTATGCAGGGGAGGGGGGGCAAAGAGGGGAGGCGCTGGCTTACATATGTCATGTTAAAAAGTTCCACTTTAATGTGCAAAATTTTTGGTGGCCAAAGCCATAAAAGTGCACAGGATAAGTGAAATGGATTTCTCTTCTCTCAGTCTCTCTCTCTCTCTCTTTCACACGCTATGAAAACTATGAAAAAAACAACAACAACAAAGGCGAGGAAAACTATACTAACGGTATCTCTCTCTCTGTATGAAGACAGTGCAAAGCAGTTAAACTTGCTGTGCGATTTATCTGTGCTTGAAAGCGGCGGCGGCAGCATTCAGATTTTTAGTATTCACACATTTAGAAAACTTGGAATCAAATGTTTTATGTGTTTTATGGATTTTCATGTTTTATGTGAGAAATGAATGAAACGATTTTCTCTCTTTTTGGGTTTGGAACTTGGCTTAAAGTGTAAGCTAATGAAGTGTATCACATAAAAAACAGATATTGAATTTGGTATAATATTACGTATACGACAAGTGAATAATAAGAAGTTGTAAATAATAAATTAAAAACAGAAAGTCTTCTTTCTGTGCAATAATTGGCAACTTTTGAGTGTTTTTTTGCCTAGATAAAGTCTTAAAATATTTTTATGTTAGATATAATGTTTTGCTTCAACAAAAACTCATCAACTAAATTATATTTACTTTATTTGTATTCCAATTTTGAATTGACTTCAACAAAGGCAAATGGTAAAGTAAATTAAAAACATATTTGTTTTTGGATAGCAAAACATTTCCTGAAAAGCTTTTCAAATTGTTTCAAAATTATTGTCGAGGCCAAAAACCAATAGTCTGATTGTTAATTGTTTTTGGTCTTCGGAACAGGTTCACCTTTTGCATTGGGCTTTCCATAATCTGTATTATTTGCTCAGAATATTTCGTTTTGAAATTTTCAGACGCGTTGTGAATGCAAAGTGTAGATTTATTTGCAGGCAGTCCTAAGTCATCTTCATCTTTCCCCTTTTGCTTTGCTTGCTGCTGCTTACAATTCACCTAAAATACAATTTTGTAACAATGAAATAATTCTTTTGTTGTTGTTTTAGCTGCTGTTTAGTTGTTGTTCCTTGCAAATGCCAACCGCATAGAACGAGCAGCATCAGCAAACAGCATGAAAGCAGGCAAGCAAGCAAGCCAGATGTGAATATATATGTGTTAAAATTCTGGCAAATGGATCTGTCAAATTATCGATTGTGATGGAATCTGTAAGCCTATTGGGCTTAAAATTCAAAATAGATTACAAAAGCCGAGCCAAACTGCAAAACTTTTTGGCCACATAAGTATGCAAGAAGTAAAGTATGTATGCAATTAAGGCACAAATCCAGTTCGCATGTGTGTGTTTAAGTGTGTGTGTGTGGAAAACAATGTGGCTTCGATTGCATGACCATGTCATAATGAAGCACATTTTGGGTTTCCTGGGCTAAATGACAGATATCAGCCATATAGTATAGAGAGAAGAGAGAATAGAGCAGAGCCTCACTCATGTTGCCATTAAATTAACACGCTCGAATGTCTGCTACTGACTCTGACTCTATGTGTCTCGGTGTGTATGTGTGTGTGTAAGTGTAAGTGTGTGTGTGTGTAAGTATATGTGTGTGTTTCTTGTGTACATTGTGCAAACTTTTCTAATTTAAACCGGCAGTTTCAGTCAATTGCCACAGCTTACCGCTTTCGACATGAGTTTTACTTTTTACTACCTTCAGACTCAGACGCATTTCAACAGAGCAGAGAGTGTGTGAGAGCGAGAGGGAGTGCGCATGTGAAGAGCACAGATAGATATCAGTTATTTCCAATACATTAAAAGTTGTGTGAATACACTTGCCAGAAACCATTACAATACACACACACACTCGCACACAGACAGAGAGATGTTGAAAAGCAAGCCATAAATCTAATAAATACGTGTATTTCTCGCCTAGTCCTAGCCCCACTCATCCGCCCCCCCCACCCCCTTCCTCCCTCTCGCGCTCACTCACTTACAGAGTGTGCAATAACTTGTAAAATATGTAATCAATCAAGATGAAACAGTCGTTGAGGCAGCCAAACTATGTGGAAAGTATGCGTCTGACTGCAGTTGCAGACAAGCGAGAGAGCGCCGAGAGCCCCAGTAGGTATGCGAGGGGGAGGATGTAACAGGAGACGAAGTGGGGGGCGGTGGTTTGGGGGGCAACGTGGCGATTAATTCAACTTTTGCACAGACAATGGCGCGCGCTCGCGTTTTCCCCAAACTGGCACTCCAGAGACAGAGATAGAGACAGCAAGAAAGACACAAAGAGTGAGAGAGAGAGAGGGCGATAGAAAAAAAGAATTCAAAAGTTGAAAGTGCAATTTTGTCGTTATTATTTTACATTTACAACAAAAGGCACAGCATTCTCTGGCCAGGCCAAGCCAAGCCAAGCCAGGCAAAAGCAAAAGCAAACCAAAAATACAATGAAAACAAAAAAAAAAAACAAACGAAAAAAAAAAGAATAAAATATAAAGTGAAGTATAAAAGTGAAAAGTTACTCAACTATTTCATGCAGCGGGGCCAACCGCTGAGCATGTGACTACCCCACACTACAGGCGGTGTGTGCTGTGTGTGTGTGTGTGTGTGTGTGTGAGGGGGTGTGTATGCGGGTGTGTGTGTGTGCGGTGTGTGTAATTGTCAGTTAGTTGGCGCTGTCAGTCCGAATGTTGAAATTAATTTATTTCAATTGAAGTTGAACTTTTGTGGCTTTATTACTTTTGAAAAGTTGTTGCATAAAGCGAGAGAGAGAGAGAGAGAGAGAGAGTGAGCTGCTGCTGCGAGAGCTCTACGCATAATAAACGGCCAGCCGTCATCCGTTTTTCAGTGAGATGACCAGGTGCTGCCACTTGTGAACTATGACCCCTGACATCTGCCTTCTACTCGCTGAGAAGGCGAGTTCTCATTCTTGTCTCTTGCACCTGACCCTTGCCATTCAAAATGACTTTTCTATATAGTACACGCCAAAACCCAACAACACAAAAAAAACCTACATACATATATATTTTGCTTTGCAAAATAATCAAATTGCAAAATTGCATCGTTTGCTTGTTGTCACCACCTCCAACTCGTCCTTCTCGCCCCCCACTTTCGCCTGCTCGTCCTTGTCATTGTCGTCACCGTCAAACTATCATCTTTTCTATATTTTTTTTTTATCGTACCCGCTTTGCCAATATTCGCTGTCTGTTTTATTTCTGGTTTATTTTTTTGTGTCAATAGGATAGCTAGTTGGGGTTTTTTTTTCTCCCTGGGCCAGCAGCAGGTGCTATTGACGGTTGTGCTGATAATTTGTTGCGAAATTTCCGACATTTGGGAGTGGCAGCCGTGCGGCATTGATAGTTATTTGATATGCATATATTGACTAAAAATCATAAAAACAATATTGAAATTCTTGTAAATGAATGAGCGGGAACTATAAAAAATAGTATGTAAGGGGTTTAGGGTTAGACTGTAAGATACCTTGAAAGTTGAACTTTGAAATCTGTCTGAGAAAAACAGAAAAGTATTTTGGAACCAATCGAAAGTAATTCTATTTGATTCTTTGATATACAAGGGGTTATAGGTTAGACTGTAAGATACCTTGAAAGTTTAACTGGGAAATGTGTCTGGCAAAAGTATTTTGAAAGCATTCGAAAGCAAACTTAGATTCTTCATAGAAACATTTTCATTTATTTTTACATATTTTTAAGATTTTACTAGATTAAAGTTGTGAAACAAAAACCTTAAGAAATACCTAAAAAATATCAAAATAAATATTATAAATATTTTTAAGTAACAATATCTTTAATATATACATATCTATCTTTAATATATGCATATCTCTTTCAACATTCTCGTATAGGATATAATAATAATAATTATATTGCTAAATTTTTAAGATATTACTCGATTCAATATGCGAAACAAATACCTTAAAAAAAATCTTATAAAATCAAAATAAGTATTTTAAAGTAACAATACTCCCTTAACATTCTCGTACAGGATATAACAATAATGATTATATTGCCAGCAATGGAAAAGTTTCATAATGGACATGTCTGCAAAATGAATATCTATAGTTATATATGAATAAATTTTACGATTTTGTCTCCTCTTTTTTTAAAGGCAACAAATTTGAAATTGTCAAATGCCACTTTAACTTTTAATTCGATGGCTTTAAATTACATTTGCCTTCCGTAATACACTCCACATATACATATATATATATATATATATATATATATTTACAGAAATTGAGTTGTTTCAAAGAAAACTATACAGCTTATGTTTAAGTTTTTGGGGAAAATTCCTTTTTAACAATTTGCTGAATGAATGTCGTAAGGCATTAAATGAAATTCTAATGCTGTCGTTCAATGCAAATTGTTGTTGTTGCTTGTTGCTGTTATTGTTGTTGATGTTGTTGTTGTTATTGTTGTTGTTCTCAATGCCTTTTTAAACTCAAATCAAAAATCAAAATCCGCACAAGCAGCAAATGTTAAATCCTCAAATAATTGACAAAGTTTAGGCATAAACGTGGCTTTCTCTCGCACTCGCTCGCTCTGTCTCTAACTTGAATTGGCCAGGGAGAGGGGGGGGTGAGACAGGAGGTGTGTGGTAGTGTTGTTGTTGTTGTTAAACTGGGTGGTGTGTGGCATGCTGGGGCTAACTTCAAAATATGTTGGCCACAAATGGCAAAAGTTTGACAGGTAAACGGAATTTTGTTAGAATGTGTGCCGGGTCCTTTTTTGTTATACATACATACATATGTGTGTGTGTGTGTGTGTGGGAAGGGGGACGGGTGTGATCTGGGTGTTGTTTTTTCAAGGGGGGGTGTGCTGCAATCTCGATTGTGGCTTGTTGTCGCAGCGAAAAATAGTTTTTCGGCTTTAATTTGTTGCACACTCCGTCCCCCTCTCTCTCTCGTTGAAACTCTCTCTCTCTCTCTCTCTCTCTCTCTCTCACACGCTTCTGAGAGTATCTATTATCCTGGTTCTAGAGTTGAGTGTTGTTTGCGCGTTCGTTTCGCCTGTTCCGCTTTCCACTTGCCGCTTTGCCCATTTATGTTTAATGAGATACTTTTTAACAGCCTCATAAATGGCTATGATAACCACTTAATGTCGAGCTATAGGCAGGCCCAAACTCAGCCCATCCCCACTGATACGAAACACCGCCAACAACAACAACAACAAGGAACAACAACAACATCAAGGCAACAAAAACAATTTACATATTAAACTTGCTGGCTCAACGTCTGCCTCCCTGCCCCGCTCGTCTTCCGCGTTCCTCTGCCTCTCTGACTCTCTGCCTCTGGCTCATACCACATCCTGGCCAGGCTTTGGCGGCGTCGGCGGCGATGGTGGCGTTGCTTCTCTCGCTTCTCAACAGGCGCGTGCGAAATATGTTCGCCTGCGGCGCATTCACTTTAATTTGATTAAATTTTGAACATTTTCACGTAAAAGTTGCTCCTTTGGTTCTTCAGAGCGTGCTCTCTCTCTCTCTCTCTCTCACTCTGACTCGCTAGCGGCTTCGTTCTCCGCATGGATATGTAAGTATGTGAAGGATGTGGATGGATGCTGATACGGATGGGAACCACCAGACCAGACCCATTCAATTCCATAACCACTTGGATTCTTGCCGCTCGCTGTTCGCTGCTGCTTCAAAGGCTTGCCACACAGCGAGTCGCCACACCGATGGATGCCACCGCCTCCGTCTCCGCCTTCGCGTTCAACTGTTGTCTGTTTCCATTTTTGTTGTGTTTGTTTGAGTGTGTGTTAAATAGTTCTTCTTTTTTTTCCCTGCTCGTTATTATTGTTGTTTTTTTTTCGCCTTTTTTTTTTGCCTACCGCATTTTTGTTGTATTTCATAATAAATAGTTGTTTAAACTTTTGCCCAATGCCCCAACCGCCAGTTTGCCACCAATGTGGTTGCTGCTCATTGTTGTCACTATCCCCCAGCCTCTTCTCCCGCTGCTCTTCAACTATTTTGTTTTTTTTTTGGTGTGCAATCTGCTTTTTTGGTTGTTGCATTGTTGTTCGTTTCCTTTTGCTGGCCGCACATAGTTATGGTAACGGATTTTTTTTTTTTGTTCTCTTCATCGTTTTTTGTTTTTTATTTTGGCTTTTTTTGGTTATTTGTGTATATGTATTGGTGTGTGTGCTGTGATTTTCCTTGGCCCTGTTTGCCGCTTTAAACATCTACAACTGCCTCCCCCTCATTCCTCCATTCGTTCCTCCCTTCATTCCTTCGTTCATTCTCTTGCCAGGTTTTGCAACAAACATTGAACATTTTCAAATTAATTCGCATCATTTAAATCACAGAGACAGCCCAAACCAGCCAACCAACCAAGCAGGCAGGCACAGAGATCTGAAGCGAGAAAGCAAAGCGAAAACGTAGCAAATATCTTGTATTGTATTGTACAACCAACACCCTTCGCAACCCACAAAAATCGAAGTGTTTTGCACACAAAAAGGACACAAAACACTAAGGGCGAATATGGCTAACAGTTAAAGGAGAGAAATTCCTTGTTAGCCTAGCGATGGAAACGTGTTTTCGAACTGTAAGCACTTAAAGAAAGATTCACTTTTGTTTAGGTTTTCCTTTCGCTCAGGACTTGAAAAAAATGATTGTTTAAAGTTTGATTTTAGTATGAAACCTTTCACAATCTTTTGAAGACAAGTTTTCAAAGTCATTCCCCAAGAATCATCTATAACTCCCTGCCTGAAACTTTGATATTCTAATACTATAACCGATCTAAAACATTTTATATGCTTTCACATCTCTCTACTTTCCAAATGTTTGCCTTCCTCTAAGAATGTAGTAAAAGACCTATAAGCTAAAGGTTTAAAAGCGCTTTCCCAAGCATCATCTGTATCTCCATAACTGAAACTTTTCGTTCTCTAAAGATATATCCAATCTAACATATGATATATGCTTTTCTAGCATTACATCTCCTTGCTCTTCAAAAGTTAGCGGTTAAAGATTCACTTTTTCACAGGTTAGTTTTCCATTCGCAGATAAGTTATGAAGGAAAACGTTTGAAAAGCATTCCCCAAGTATCATCTATAATTTTGTAACTAAACCGTTTGATTCTCCAATGTAATAACCGATCTAAGACATCTCATATACGTACTCATCTTTTCACGCACATTATTATTGGCATTATTATATTGGGGCTTTAGTTTCTTCTGAGCATTGTCTAATTAGTTCGTGATTCGTGCTACACTCATCTCTAGTTAGTTTTGTTGCTGTTGCCTGTTCCTGTTGCGACCATTTAAGTTATGGAGCACATCGAGCTGAGCAAACGAACAGATAAACAATAAGTAACTGTGAATTATAGCGGCCATTACTTTTGTCTTGCTTCTCTGCTTGTGAGGGTGAATCGTTCGACAACGTTGTTGCTGTTGTTGCCGTTGTTGTCCCGTTGCCTTGTTGCCCCGTTGCCTCTGTTGCCTTTGTTGTTACTTGCTGCTGTGCGTCGTCTGTTAGTTGTTTATGGCAGGACAATAATTAGGACAATGGCGCAACGCATCAGTTTGCGACAACAACAACAACAACAACAGCAACAACAGCGAGAATGTTGGCAATGACGATGGAGTTGGAGCCCGCTTCTCCCAAAATGATATTACCAATCGGGGTTTTTGGGGGCCAACTCTGCTTCCCAAAATTAGTTAATTAGGCGCCGGCGTTGATGGGTAAATAGTCAAATATTCAAAGTATCTACAATTTGAAGTTTCCCCCCGCCGCCTTTCTCCATCTCTCTCTCTCTCTCTCTTTCTCGTTTTTAGCCTATTTGCCAGTTGATGCGAGGCGGCATCAACAGTTGGCACAAATCGAACTCTGTCGCTGCGTAAATTGCTTATGAAATTGACATCCAATGCGGCATCCAACTCTTCGGATAAAGCCTCCTTTTTCTCCTCAGTTTGCCGTTGCTGCCGCCGTTGCCGCTGTTGCTGCTGTTGCTTCTGTGTCTGCCGGAAATGGAAACAGCGCTAATGACGAGCCAAAAGCAGCCACAGACATACACACACACACACAGAGAGAGAGATTGAGTGACGTACATGTATAACCCACATAATTGGCAAATCACACACATTGATTTCTCAGTCTGTGAGTGTGTGTGTGTGTGTGTGTGTTTGAGTGTGTTGTCGTTGTGGCGTGTTGTGGGTTCAATCGTTCATTTCTGGCGCTAGCAAATGCAAAACCACATCGCCAACATCAAAACCCACCTGCCCACCTGCTCGCCCCCCTCAGCTCGCTCAGCTGGTCGCCACCACCACATCCGACATCCGCCATTCGACTAAGCGACGAGAGCCCAAAATGCTGACTGAAAATATGGCGCATAATTTTAAGGCAATGGATGATACACTCAAACCCACTCGACTCGATTCGACTTGATTCCAGTCTATCTCCAGCTCTCCAGCTCTCTCAACCTCAATTTAGACCCCAAGCTTTTAGGTGTATGTCCGTGTTAGGTTAGGTTTGCTTAGGTGTCTCTGTGTGTGTGTGTTTGCTTTGCCTCTGCCTCTGCTACTCATATGGGGGGCATCATTAATAACAGCTGAAACAGAGACAACATCATTATCAAAGGAGCGAACGGCCTCCACCTTTCCCTTGGTTCTGCCTCATCAGCCATCAACCGAGTTCAATTTTCATTGTTTGGTTTTTCATCTTTCCGCATTTAGCTGCTGCCGTTGCCGTTGCTTTCTTGTCGTTGACTTGAAATGGCAGCCGAAGCGTTGATCTTAAATAATTAGGCAAACTTTGTGTCTGTTACAGGCACACACACATACAAACAAACCTGGCACACACACACACACAGACACAGACAGTCATCAACTTTAGTCCCGGTGTCATGTCAGGCAGACAGCAAAAAATTGCTTCATTGCTGTAATTTATAACATTCGCTTGTCATTAACAGCAATTTTAATCGCTGCCAACTCACACACACACACACACACACAGACACAACCGTCTCGATAAGTATGTGTGTGTTCACGGCGTTTAAAGCGTGAAAATATTAATTTATGAGCTTTTAAAATGAGTTGGCAGCAGCAAAGGCAATGAAAATGGAAAATTGCGCAATAAATGTGTTCCGTTATATGTGTGATGTGTGTGTGTGTATGTGTGCCACACATATATATAAATAGCTAAATATTCAATGTTAAATACCAAATGAGTATGAAGCAATAAATACTGAATCAAATATACCATAAATTTCCACATAAATACCATATTATTGCCTAAATAAATGCCAGTGTTTTATTTTTAACTGTTTTGCCAGCAGACGTTGTCATAAATTGTAAGCGATGTGATTTAATTAAAATTATTTAATTGTTTCAACTAGTTAATCATTTCGAAATGTTTTTGTTTTCATTCGCCAGTTTCTTCTTTCAGTTAATATATCAGGCATATATCATAAAAATATATTTATTTATTATGGGTTTAAGTCATATTCATATGCAATTATTTCTTATACTTTGTTCAATCTAGCATTTGCCAATGTTCCACACCATTTCGCCCATTTGTTTTTTGGGATAAGCTAAATTATAATGGTTATCTCTTGCACGACTAATGAGATCTATGTATATATATATATATGTGTATATACTCCCCATGACTCTTTAATTCCAATCTCTGCGAACATTCAAAATGCTCGCAATTCACGAGAAGCAACAGAAGCAAAACCAACAACAACAACAAAACCAACAACCAGCTACAACAACAACAACAAAATCTATTTATGCCGACTGCTTAAAGCCCATAAACCACAGGCCAAAATCCAGTGGTCGTCACATTTAAGTGCGCCAAAACAACCACCAACGTTCCAGCCCCGTTCTCGAGGCAGATTCCGATTCCGCATCGCCTTAATCTTCACTTGCTTTGCTGCTGCTTGCTGCTGCTTGCTGCTGCTTGCTGCGCGTATCTTAATAAACTATTAAATCAAACTCAAGCTTCACTGCACGCAAACACACACACGCACACATACATACACACATCGAGCGTTATGTACATATGTATATCGCATATGCTTGTGTATAGTAAATAAATAAATGAGTTATATGCGCGTTGTTCGCATTCACATTATTCTCCATGGCATTGGCGCTTTCCTGTACTGAGGTTGGCAGTTTTTGGCATTGGCCAAGAGCGCGTGTTCTGCTTCTGCTTCTTCGTTCTTTGTTGTGTGAGGGTTTTTTTTTTCATCTTTCAGGAAACCGATACGACGTGGCCATTATGGCTGCGATGGCCTGTTAGTAAGTAAGTCACCCAGCAGGAACCAGGAAGTGAGTTAAGGCTCAGGCAAACAGAAATAAATTGAACTGAAATTGGCCCACTATGCATTATAAATGTCCAACAACAACAACAAAAAACATATATGCTATTGCCAAGAGAAATATATATTTTTTCTTTTGTTTTTTTTTTTTTGATAATTTTTGATTAAGTTTAAAGAATTAACGTGGAATACTTTTTGCCTTCTTCTTTGAAACTTTATAGTTTATTTTTAAGGTATTTGTTAAACCTTTTTAATAACGTTTAAACCATCTAGTCAGAGACACAATCTTCAAGTTTTTTCCTTAAATATTCCCCAACACTTGTTGCATAACTATGCAAAGTGTTTTTTTGTATATCTTTTCTGCTGTTCTTTGGCGCTTTTTGTCTGATTAGTAAAAGATATTTTTGCACTTTTCTAACTTGAATGATTTCATTTAGTTTTCAGAGTAGCCCTTTTGCCATTTTTCTGTTTCTGCTTCAGGCTATGGGTTATGCTTACCTGCAAATATATATATATATCTGAAACTGGCGCTCTTGTTCTTGCCCCTGTGGCAGCTGCAGGAGCAGCCTTGGCTGCCATTACCTTCAGTGTGTGTGTGTGTGTGTGCAGTTTGCCCCTTTTCCCTTTTTCTTACCTCTGCTACTGTCGTTATTATTTATGTTTTGTTATCCGTTGACCAGAGCGATTCTCGCTTGTTTTTTACACACACTCACACACACACATGTAGAAATGCTGTTGCTTACCTATTTTACGATAGAATGAATATCTTGCGCTGTTTTTGCTCAAGTGTGGGGTGTAGGGGTGTGCGAGTGTGTGTATGGGTGTGTGTGTAGTTTCTGCCACAGTATTTTTCTATAAGCTCGCAGGTTTTTACCGAGCTCTATTCTCTTGTGTGCATGTCTCTGCGTGTGTGTGTGTGTTTGTGTGAGTTTTTCTCCTCTATAATTCTTTTTTTTTTTTGCGATTTTGGCTGCTGCTGCTTCTATGTACTTCCGTTTTGTAGTGAAAAGAGCTTTGCGTGTTGCTGCATGCGTGTGTGTACTACTATCTCTCTATATGAGTGTGTGTGCAACTATGTGTGTGAGCAAGTGTGTGTATGTGTGTGCGAGTGTGTGGCTCGCCTGTTTGTTTGTGCTTAGAGAATTGATGGCAAAAGGATGTGTGTGATTTCGCATATGTGTGTGTGTGTGTTGGCTTGTGTATGTGTATGTGGCGCTATGTTTTTGCCACTAGTGCTGCTGCTGCTTGTTGTTGTTGGCCGCAAATATCTGCTGAATGAAGTGGCATTTGTTAGTGTGGTTTAAAGTAAAGTGCGCGGCGTAAGCTTTTAACAAGCGAAATTGCTTAAATGTTGCTGCTGCTGCTGCTGGACAGACCAACACTCTGCGTGTGTGTGTGTGTGTTACTTCTCTGACTGGCTTAAAGTGAGTGAAACAGAAAGAGAGAGGGGAAGTGAACACATTGCACAAGTGTGTATGCGAGAATGTTAAGTAGTCATGTCTAGATGTCTAGCCTGTGGAATGGCTAAATAAGTTATTCATATCAAGTATTGTTTTGTGACTTACTTGACGCAACTTGAGTGCTTTTACATTTCGTTTAAGCAAAATACCAAATAGCAACAACAACAACTTAAAATGGCGATGATTATTTTAATTTAAATGGAATTTTATTATTGTGATATTGAAAAAAATTGTAATCAAATGATTTTATGACAAAAACATAATCAACAAATTGTTAATTAAAGTCTGCTTAACATACTTGTTCTAAGTAACATTTTAATTGTAATTAAAGCACTTAAAATTCTTCCTAGAAATCTTCCTAACTGTAATTAACATTGAGTATACGTCAACAAGTGTGCTGCTGGAAAAACAAAAACTCTGTGCAAAAATGAACAAAAATTTCGAATTTCAATGAAAATCAGATTTTCATTTGTTGCCCCAAAAATGCTGTTTTCAATTCTTGTTAGTATTTATTGTTGATACATTCTTTGAATATATTGAAGGAATGCCAATGTGTTTTCTTCAAATACACACACACGCACACACGGACATACATTCATATACATTTCAATTTTCCATGCAACACACTCGCATACGAATTGCTTTTCTAAGTGAATTTAGTTGCCATACCCCCAACCACCTCCCCACTTTCTGTCTCTCTTTTTCTCTGAAAAACCATATATACAATAACCTAGCCTAGATTTCCCATATCAACACACACACTCGCATACACACTCATACATTCACATGCATAAAATAATCTTTTTATGTGGCTGTTTTGAGCTGCTCGATAGCGCAATTTGAACGGGAACGAGAGCAGGAGCAGGGGGAACGAAGCATCTCCATTGTTTGATCTTGTCGAACTGACTGACTGACTGACGGACTGACTCAATGACTGACTGGCAGCAGCCAGACCAAGATGCTCGCTCGCTCGCTTGCTAGCAAACGAAACGAAAGCGTCCCCATGGAGTCGTCAATAAATGCGATAAAACCAAACATGTTTCATTTGCAACACACACACACACACACACAGGATCCTTAGCATTTTCTTTTCTTTCGTTTGTCCGGAGAGAGGGGAGCGGTCGGTGGGTGTCCCCTTTGCACACATCTCTCATCTTACAATGGGCCAAAAGGAGCCTCATAAAATTGTGCGAGGCGAGGGCGAACTCGATAGAGAGAGCAAGCGAGAGCGAGCGGAGCGTCAAGTGTTTTGGCAGTGCCCACAAAACTCCTGTGTGGATTTTGACCCATAATTGACTTGTACACATGCCAACTCCCCAGTTGAGTCGAGTCGAGTTGAGGTCCTTCTCGCCCTCTCTCTCTCTTTCTTTACTATCGCACTTCTCTACTTCAGTTAAGATGCGTGTCTAGGCGGCGTTAATCTTACACACACATACAGACATACAGACATAAACACAAACGTCTAAATTTATTTGTATATATTTATTTATTTGTACACTAGTACTAATCTTAAGCACCCTCCACTCTCTGCCTCTACCCCCCCGTATCCACTCTCTATTTCGTTGCCAATATTACCCAAACAGTTGTAGTGTGCAGAAATGTCAGCTTTGACATTTTTAATGCCCCCATAGCTATCATTAGATGAGGCGAACAAAGCGCAGCCAGCGAACAAAGCCAATCGAAATAATCAATACAAATTTTATAACCTCACCCACACACACACACCCATTCGTACACACATTCGTACACACACACATTCGCACACAACAATGAAATACATTACAAATCAATTGCAATCGCTCGAAAATCGGCGTACGAATTTCCATAGACGATGTCTGGCTTTTGTGGCTGGCTGGCTGGCTGGTTGGCTGGCTGGCTCCTGGTTCCTGGCAAAAGCCAAAAGGGGCAACATTATTATCATCATCAAGCGTACAAAGTTAGTGCCGCCGGCTGCTGCAGATCTCGCCAGAGTTCGGGCATCATCGGGGGCATGCGGCAAGCGGCATGCGGCAGTAAGCGGCAGGCAGATTTGAAATCGGCAAATGAAACAAACCAGGATTTACATCTACACAGTTATTGCTGCCGCTGCCGCTGCCCACATATGTGTGTGTGTGCATGCGTGTGTGTGTGTAAGTGTAGAGCATTTCCTTTGGGTTATTTTCCGGGAACAACATTTCATGGCACTGATAAAGCTGCCATGGCAGGCAGCAGCCGCAGTCGCAGTTGCAGTCAACGTTGACAGCGAAACTGGGGTAAAGCTTGCCACGGCGCCGGCGCAGCGAGAGTTAGAGAGCGAGAGCGGCTTGTGGCACATTTTTCGAGGGAAATTTTACTCAGACAAGTGACGCTGCGAGCGTTTCTTTTCGTTTTTTTTGGCGTTGTCAGCAAACGGAGGCAACAACAACAACAGCAATAACAAAAGGCTCTGCCCCCGGGGCGGTAGGCAACACAATATTTGACGCAAGTGCCGCGTCGCACATGTATGTGTGTGTGTGTGTGTGTGCTGCTATGTGTGAGCGGTGCCGCGTGCACTCCAGGCAATGTCAAGTTGACACTTTCACCAACACACACACTCTGTATGTGTGTGTGTGTGTGTAGGGACGATGGCGCAAGGCAGTTATGATGTTGTTGTTGATAATCATCATCATCATCATCATCAGCTTTGTTGATAATGATGCACGATTAATTATTAACTATTCAAAGTAGTCGCATTCATAATAGTTACGCACAAAAGAGGGCCTCACCTTGTGCCAAACTAAGCTACAACAACAACAGCAGCAACAACAAGAAGAACAGGCAACATGCAACATTCAACATCATTAAGAGGCCGCCTACAGGCCTACAAGTTACACAGGCATCGCGGGCATCGGGCGTCGGGCATCGGACACCCTCTATAGAGGTTACAATTTTGCTATTGTTGTTTGTTTGCGCCATTCCCTCCATCATCATCATCAGCCATCTTGCATCTCTTTTCCACTACTGGTGTGTGTGGTGTGGCGGCGCGCGCTCTTCGGCCACCCACGAAAACAAACATAAAGGTGCAACAATGACGCGCGTAGATTTTTCAACTCTCCAAGCAGCAGCAGCAGCAGTACTAGCAGCAGTAGCAGTGGCAGTAGCAGTGTGGCAGTGGCAGTACGGCAGTAGCAGCGTTTGCTTGCTCTCTCGCTCTTGCTTCATTCTCTCTTTCTACACACACACACACTGACATTCACGTGTGTATGTAAGTATGTATTTTGTAGCTGACTCTCCTGTTGCAATTAGCGCTCTCTCTGTTAAGTCATTTCAGCTTGTGAAAGTGAATATTTAGAGACTGTTTTGTGTGTGATTGCAACATTGTGCGACGACGACTGACTATGTGTCGTCGAGGAACGGGGTATTGGGGGGGTGTGGGGGAATGTGGCAGCTGCTTAAGGGTAGGGGTAGCTGTTAAAGTCAAAACTGCGTGTGTGGCTAACAGCATCCCACTAACAGCAGCTAACAGCATCGATCGATGCAGGCAGTAATAAGTAGGCGCAAATTTTGGGAGGATGCACTAGAAATGAAAAAAGTGTTGCATACCCAAAAGGCGCAATTTATTTCTTGACTGCCTTTAGCTGAAAAATGTTTAGAAAATATCAACTAAATAATAATTCTTATTTGTTACTAGGGAGTAATAAGAAAATGCAAGTAATGTACGAAATATCTTGATATAAATATTTAAAAAATTTAAATTTCATTAAAAATATATATATATATTAACATATTAGTAATTTATTCATTAAGTAATATTGTTTACATTGTATAAAAAAAAGGCGAAATCAACTTCTATAGCGAACAGTTACTAAGCTTACAAAGCATCGAAAAACTGATAGCTTGACAACCCTGGCCAACAACTGGCCCGCATATATAGTACTGTTCTACAACAAACAGAGTTTTTAACAGTCTTCGTTTCGTTCGTTCATACAATACAATATGCGGGGGTGTACACGAGTGCAAGCCTTTGCGCGCTCTCTCGCTCTCTCTGTGCGAGTCAACGTTGTGTTTTCTCTCTAGACTGACGCTTGCTCGCTCACACACCTGTTCGCCCTCTCGCTCTCGCTCTGGCTTTGGCTTTCTCTCTCACGTTTTGTGTGCTGCTGCTGCCTGTGGCGCTGCTGTTAGTTGCTTCCGTTGTTGTAATGCTTCTGCGCCTCTGCCGCTGCCAGGATGCGCTGTCGCAGTCGCTGCCTCTGTCGCCGCTGCTACAACTGCTGCTGCTGGTGTGTTGCTTGTGTGTTGGCAGAGTTTTTACTTTTGCTAAAAATCCTACGCAATTCGCGAGAGTCCTTCAGTCGTTATCAGACAAGCGAGTCCAGCAGTCGTTGCGTTCTGTTCCTTAGCCGTGCAAAAGTAGCCTAGTGAAAACAAAGCCAACAACCAACAAACCAACCAACAAGCGCAAAGTAAAGCAAAGCAACAGCAAATAGCAAAACAGCAAAACAGCAATTGTAGTAAAGCTCTCTTCACCCCTCACAAACAACAAAACAACAACCACACCAAGACGAAGAAGAAGGAAATCAATTCTCGAATCAACAACAACAAACAACAAACAAACAGAGTTCAATTTATTGTCAATAGCGGCGAATTTTTTCGGTAGACGACAACAACGACGCGTTTTTATTCACGTGATTCGCAAAACGCGTTCAAGTGCAATCAACAAAAATCACAACAAATCAAAGGAAGAGACAGTAGCAGCAGCATTAGAAGGAGAATCACTTAAGAACAGGACACTAAAATCATATTTACGCGCTGTCTAACGTTGAGCTTTAGTAGTGTAAAAGAATTATTACAAGGAAAAAACATAAACAAATGCAATTAGTTAAACGGCAATTTCAAGAGCTTCTCAATTAGTTGTGAAACATAGCGATAAAGAAAAACTAAACAAAAAAAAAAACAAAAACAAACAACAACGAAAAATATATAAACAAAAACAATAAACAAACAGTTATCAAAAGTAAGAAGCAGAACAAGCATAAACATTTCAAGCATTGAGCACAAGAATCGTTCAAGTTTTAATTTGTGTTTTGGCCGACGGTTTGCTCGGCGCTTAAAATCACATTTTCCTGTCGACAGTGTTGATATAAATTCAATCAAAATTTCACACTTTGGAGTAAATCTGTTTTACGTGAAGCAGCCAGCGGAGTTATTTCAGCAGCCGCCGCCGCTTCCGCAGTTGCCGCAGCTCCAAGCGCCGGCGACACTAAAAGCGATTAGTCCGCCAGTGACAGCAGCCGCCGTTCAAGCAGCGCCACTGCCGCCACTGACGCCGACGCCGCTGTCCGCGCAAACCGCCACAATTCCAACAAAGAAACTCGTTGTAAGTATCCCCTTCCCTCCGTAAAAACACACACACAAAAACACCCCTCTCTCTTTTTCTAACCGAAGCCAACTTAAGACATTGCTTAATTATTTATGTTTATTTTTTTCTGTGTCGGCGGGCGGGGGGAAGTCGAGGCGACTTAATGTGAATGTGAAAGTTTTGCGAGGTTCTCCCCCTGCCCAAAAAAGTATGCAATATGAATTATTTTTGTACCATTTTTTTTTGTTCCTTCTTCGCCGTCGTCTTTTTGTTTCTCCTTTGGCAATTATTTTTACATATTTCGCTTCGCACGCAATAAATTAATTTATGTCCAAAGTCAGGCACGTTTCGCACCCAGCTCTAAAACCAAAAAAAAAAAACGAATAAAAACAGAAGAAACAAAAAAAAATTTAGAAAGCAGCGCTGTTCGCATCCCTCGGCATTGCCTTGGGGCTGCATGCCACACGTTTCTCACCTGTGCCCCATTCATTCATTCATTACAACGTGTCGTTTATAAGATTTGGCAAGTAAATCGTTTTAAATGGCAGCCCGAGGGGGGCGGACATACAGAAATTAAAATTCCAGCTATCCAGGATCTAAAACTGTGTTGTGTGCAACGCTACTTGCCTTGCCCTCCCCCACCCCTCTCCTAACTTGATGTCCTTGCGTTGCGTTCGTCGCGTTCTTGTTTATAATATCGTCGTTGCTTATAATTTGCTTTTAATTTGTTTGGCAAACGCCAACACTTCAACACGGACTAGGACGACAACGCCTCGGACAAAAAGGACAAACACACAAACACACACACACACACACACACTTGCACCTGCTAACACCAACAAACACCAAAATGTCATAAAAATAATTACGCACCGCGCGTTCACAATTCGCGTGTCTCAAACGCAACTTCCTTTTCCTTCTTCGAACTGTTCTCTCTCTCTCTCTGTCTTTGCCGTAGCTAGCTATAAAATTTATAGCACAGCTGTAAACACGAATAAAGGCTCATCGAAAAGTGGCCATAAATAAGTTGAAATATCAATGTTAGTATTTATAGTGCGCGGTTTACTTTTAGGACTCTCGCTCATTCTATCTCTAAACTCTGGGTTTCCTTTCAGGCAATAACCTAGATAGCCTTCGGCGCTGTTGTCTGATAAATGTTTGGCATTATGACTCTATTTAAGTCATCAAACTAAACGGAACTTACATTAAACGAAACTTGCTCAATTTCGGAGTGTTTTCTCAGTCAAGTTAAGTTGAAGCGACTTGAAAAGTTAAGCAACTTGTTGTTGTTAAAGTTGTTGCTGCAGTCTAATAATGGTAAATGTTAGTCTTGCCTCAACAACTCTTTTGTGCTCTCGTATCTATTTGCCACTTTATCTGAAGATATATATTTTATATGGTGGCACACGGCAAATCCGCTCATATGTTATCAGAGAGCAGAGCTTAGACTTAAGCATTGCTTAAGTTGTCAGTTAAATTTAACTGCCAAATCTTCATCAAATATTCCAACAACGATGCCTGCTCCATAAATATCAACCAACTCCGCCCACTCTGCCACACTCTGCCACACACTCATTGCCTGAGTAACTCGCTCGCTTTCTCAAGTAGTGCAATATATATATGTGTGTGTGCACTGTAAATGTCAGGCCACACACCACCTACACACACACTAACACACACACCTATTGATGATGTCTGTTTGTAAGTGGTAGTGTAGTAGTAGTAGCATTCGTTGAAGCCGTAAGCCACATTAGCTGGGAGCTGGTTGGGAAGCATTGGGCGTCGTCTTTGGTGCTTGTCTAACTGCCAGTTTAGATTTGTGTCTAGTGACTTTGGGCTTGTGGTAAACACTTGAGTTTAATGGTTTGTTGACTGCCTCAGCCTGAGCCTGAGCCTGAGCCTTAGCCTCCCGCCGCCTTTGCTCAGTCTTTGCCTTTGCTCAAACTCAAGTTGAAAGAAAAGCGAACAGATCTAAAAACTGACGAGAAGTATAATAAAATTCTCTCTCTCGTCTATGGTCTGTATAGCGCTTGCTTGGGCCATAAAAGCCCGGGCCTGGGCAAACGTAAACGAGCATTAAACTGCCATCCACTTTCAGCACTCTCGACTCTGGGACTCTGTTTTATTATTTACTAACTATTTTATTTGATTTGATTTAATTTCGGCAGTTTGCTGCTGTCGTTTTGCCGCCTGCCTGCCTGCCTGCCATTTTGGTCATTTTCGTTTTCTTAGTCTTACCGCTTGTTATTTTTAAAGGTCTTAAGTCTTATTCGCAACTGAGTTTCGGGTCTGGCCAAACGAACCGCAAAGCCAATTTTCGGAGACAAACCATAAGCACGAGTAGCAGTAGTAGGATTATTATCAAATGTCGTAGTTTAGACCAAGACCAAGAGACAGACAGACAGAAAAAAAAGTCGATGAGAAATAGTTGTTATAATGGGTTTTACAAGGCTTAAAGGCTTTTGGGTTGACAGTGAAATGTTGCTCAACTTAATACGTTTTTGGCCAATTTCAATTTTAAAGCTGCTTTGCGATTAATAATTGAATATATTTTAATTTAAATATTATTTCATTTGATGCCAAGAACTTTCACACTTCTTAATTAAATAACAATAACAGCCTCAAGTGGCGCCTTTCACTCTTCCCTTCTTTCCTTCCTTCATCTTCATCTTCTTCTTGTGCTTGGTGTTAGGTATTTTGCTATTTCGTTGACTTTGGCGTATTTGCGAGTGGATCAGCTGGCGTATAACACAGCTCATCCGACTGCTTACACCCACACACACACACACAGAGAGAAAGAGAAAGAAAAGGAAAAGGAGAGGGAGACAGTTAGTCAGTCCATATTAATGGAGGGAAAAGCCAGCGGGTCCAAGAGTTCCTTTCGTTTCGTTTCGTTTTGTTGGTTGGTCCTTTTTGCAGCTGGCGTTAAGCGCTGCTTGAGGGGCTTAGGCAACGCCTTCCTTACCCATAAAACTGTCACAATGAAGCTTAGGCATCATGTGTGGGTGGCTTGTGTTGGTGTGTGTGTGTTGGTATGTGTGTGGGAGTCAAGTGGATGAGAGTGAATGAGCGCCGCGTAGCCACAAGCAATTAGCTACCAGATGCAGATGCGAAGCACTCAACACTGACGACAACAACAGCAACAACAACAGCAACAAAAAAGTTGAAGCAAAAAAAAACCATAGGAGGGAAACCGCAAATCAAAAGCAAAAACCAAAAGCAATTGTCAGCCAAATTGGCATTGGCATTGACTGCGTTGAGATTTGATTTATCAACATGTTTCACGTGCGACACAAAAATCGCTGGCATTGTCAGATCTCTCAGCTCCCCCAGCTGGGGACTCACAAGAAGAAGCAGAAGCACACAAGCACAAAGGCAATGAGTACACACACACACACACACACACTGGTGAGGGTTTGGTTGGGTTGTGTGTGGCAATCACACAAAATACGACGTATTCGTTTTACGCGTCGCCGCATCGAAATGTGCGTGCCACACACACGCAAACACACACAAACACACAGACAACCAAGCATAACTCAGGAATGAAAACTGAAAGAACTGGTTGGGAACGCAACTGACGCGTTTCCGTCAAGTGCAACAAGCAGAAGATGAGCAGATGGATAGGAAGGGACGAAAGGGAGGATCAGGCAGTCAGCGTGCGTGGGTTTATTAAAATTTTAATATCAACGGGAAAAAGTCGACAGGCAGCCAAGTAAAAAATGTGTGTGCGGCGAAAAGTTTTCTTTTTGCTGTTGCTTTTTGTTTTCGTTTTCGTATTTTTTTTTTTTATATCATTTTTGTGCCAGGACGAATGTCGACGCACAAGCAATCAAGCTGGGGCAGGCAGGCAGGCAGCATGCCGGGACAGCTGCTTGAGCGTCGACAGAAAGCGTTGAGCTGCCTCACAAATGTGTGCGTAAGAAAATAAGTCATTTTCCCTTAAGGGTAAAAGCAGCAGGAGCAGCAGCAAGCAGCAGCAGCAGCAGCCTTGACTTCGCGCTAGCTGCTTGGCTGGATGGCTGTATAGTTGGCTTGGTTTGGCTTGGCAGAGAATTCATCGATTGAATTCAATACAAATATGTCAACGAGCCGCTTGAGATGTCGATGTCGATGTCGACAGCGGGGGCTACAAAATCTCAGAAAGCAAGAGGGGGAGACGGAGCAAGAGGGAGAGAGCGAGCGAACGAACGCTTTCCCCAGAAGAAGTTCTACGGTTTTTAGCTCATTTCAATGTGCCTAGGGAAAAAGAGGAAACGTAGGTCGAAACAGGGAAGGAGAGGAAACAGGGAGACAGGGAAGATTGCTGGCAAAACCAATCAGTCAGCGGAGTAGCTTTGGCTGCCG
Source organism: Scaptomyza parva (assembly GCA_035044645.1). Classification (NCBI taxonomy): domain Eukaryota; kingdom Metazoa; phylum Arthropoda; class Insecta; order Diptera; family Drosophilidae; genus Scaptomyza; species Scaptomyza parva. The sequence goes on along the minus strand of JAWNNT010000065.1, from coordinate 5,690,632 downwards.
GGGTGTTGAATTACGGGTATTTTATATATGTGTGTGTGTGCGGGTGAGTGTGAATTGAATTTGGCATGCCAGCAGGCAGGCAGGTTGTGCGGATGGATGATGAGGTTCTCAACTCTTATATGGCAATCTATATGGAAAACTTGCCCCCGCTTCAACCCCCCTCACACAAACACACATACATCTACACCTATTATTTGCAAACGCATTCCATTTGAGTTACTTAGCAGAGGAAGCAGGCGCCAAGTGACAACCGCCGGCGGCAATCAACAAAATAACAACAAGCCAACAAGCAGCAGAGAAGAAGAAAAAAAAAGCGAAAAGTTGGCCTGAGAATTTGTTATTTTATGAAATTGCAAACACAATCAAGTTGACAAGCAAAGCAAAGCAAAAGCCGCCTATTGTTGTCCCTTTAGCCTTTGTCTTTAAACATGAAATGAATGAGTGTGTGTGTGTGTGTGTGTATTAGTGTGTGTGTGTGAGTGGGTTAAAAGTGGCAACGTCAGACAAATAAATTGCACTAATGGAGCTGTTAACGTTTTTGCCTTTACCAACTTAAAACCTAAAGCAGGCAACAGAAAAAGAAGAAGACGAAGAAGAAAAAAAAGAATTTGAATTGAGTGCAAGAAACTAGAAAATAACAAAAAATAAAGAAAGAAAAAAAAGATGGCAAAAGCACTTGACAAGAAACTAGCGAAAAAAACGAAAACAACAATCCTTGGGTTTCTGCAACTTTTGCAAACGCAACTCTTGCGGCATGGTCAAAACTATTGTTTTTGGCGTGTGTTCTACTCTCTCTGTTTCTGTGTGTTTCTCTCTGTTTGTGTGTGTGTGTGAGGATAGTCAAGTTATTAGATTCATTTCAAGTTGTACGGAAAAGTGCACTTCAAATACACGAAGAAAACGAGAGAAATGGAAGCAGCGAAGCTGAAGCTGAAGCTAGGCGAAAGTCAGTCAAAGTAACATTTTTTGTTGTGGGTGGGGGGGTGGGGGGTTGGCAAAGAAAAGTTCATGAAAACGCCCAACAGTAAACAGAAACAGAGAAAAAAACGCAAAAAAAAAAAAGATAGATAGATAGAAAACTGGGGGCAGCTGGCGTTGACAACAACACACAACAGTTGATAATAAAACGAAGGGGGTTTTCCCCGAAACACACACACACACAGAGAGACCGCAACACTATAAATGTGGGTAGATGTTGCAAGAAAAACGGAGGCACAAAAGAAACCGCAGCATCAGCAGAAAAGGCCCTTTGATGGCGTATAGGCGTGGCAACGCCCCCCCACCCAAGCCCCTTCTAGGCAGCTGGTGTTGTAAGATTTGGTTTGGGGAGGGATGGTCGGGCTGGCGAGGGGGCGACTGGGGCGGCACTTATTTCAAACAATTAACTTGATATTGTAACGGCTTTTGTAAAAGAGGAAAACGAGCAGCATCTCCCCGCCCCACACTCCGCCACACACAATGAACCTCAAGAAAGGTCAGAGTAGAGCAAAGGCAAAGGAAGGGGCAGCGGGAGCGGCAACGGCAGCTTGCCTTGTCGATGTGTAGTCAAATAACAAAGAAGGCAGCAACAGCAGCAAAAAAAAAATATAAAACACAGAAAAAAAAGTAAAATAAAATAAAGAAGGAACTCTTGGCAGCATGTGGCCAAAAAGCAGAGCAATCTTCTTTACTTTTTGCACTCGCAAACTCATAGACTAAAATGTATGTGTGTGTGTGTTGGTGTGTGTGTGTGTGTGCGGCAGGGTGTGGCGTTGGTGGCTGCTGCTGCTGCTGCTTCTACACTCCGCTGCTGCTGGTGGTGCCAAAAGAAAAACATAATAAAATCAAACCAAGTGAAACTGCGGCGACTGCTGCTTCTTCTTCTTGTTGTTGTTGCTGTTGTTGTTGTTGTTGCCGTCACACGAAAGTAAAATAAACTGAAAGAAAAACAAAAAACTCACGAAAAGCGCTGAGGCGACGCTGTCCTCCTCTCTCTCTCTAGCCCAAAAAACACACACCTTTCAACCCCCCAACCCCCATCTCTCCACTCTCTACACTCTTGTTGTCTCTTGGAATTGCTATCAGTGTTACAGCTGGCGGCGGCATTGGGATAGAAGCAACAGCAACAACATCAGCAACAACAGCAGCAGCAGCAGGCGTCAACTCTTGTGCTACACAACTTGAACACGAAGTTCATCAACTAGCGTTGCCAGCAGCCAGTAACAGTATAACTAGCGGGGTGGTAGGGCGGGGGTGGGGAGGAGATAAGTGGGGGGCAGCTGGGCTTGCCCACAAATGGCAGCGTCCAAAGCGTTATTATACTTGTTGTAGTTGTTGCTGTTGCTGCTGCTGTTGTTGTTGTTGTTGCTGCGTGTTTGTTTGCCACCAGAATGAATATTGCCCAAGTTGCCATCCCCCCCGCTCCACCGCCTGCCTTCGTCAGAGAGAGACCCTAAAGCTGTTTGGCTTTGGCCTGGCTTTAGACTCGGTGACGACAGGAGCTAACGCACACACATTCTCGCTATCTCTCTTTGTCTTTGTCTCTCTATCTCTCTCTTTCTTTGCTTCTGGCGACCACCTGTCCTGTCCTGATGCTGCTGCTGCTACTGCTGCAAGTTTCTTATACTTTTTTGCCCATTGTGGCTGCTTGTTGTTGTTGTTGTAATTGTTGTTTGTTTGTTTGTCTTATAAATTTACTTACGCTTATTTGCGCTGGAAATGAGCTGGCCATGGCAATCTTTTGGCCCCCAAAGTGCAAAGTCTCTGAAAACAAGACAAAAAAAAATACCAACACACAGATATCTTCAAGTTGACAAAACACACGCGGCGTATGCGCAATAATTTACAAAATTATTGTGCCAAATTGTTAACAAAGCTTACAGAAAGAAGGAGGAAGGGGGAAGGGGAGGAGGCGACAGCAACAGCAGATTGACAGTGGGGAGTGCTTTCTATATGATTAGTTGACAGAGCAAAAAAAAAAGAGACGAAAAAAATGAAAAAATATGTAAAAATATGAAAATATGTCGAGGCAAAAAAAAAAAAGAAAGAAAAATGGAAAATATAAGCAAGCAAAATTGCCAGAAGGAGGCAAATATTTGATGTTTTTAAGCGACGAGCAAAAAAAAAAAGCAAAAAAAAAACACATACAAACAGAAAGAAGAAGAGGGAGAGAGAGAAAGATGGTCGGGGGAGAAGTGAAAAGTGCATTAACAATGTGTGTGTAATGCCAAAAACAATAATAATAAACATTCTTTTGACTTGCGGAAACAACTAAGGGAAATGCATTAAAAAATAAAAACGTTTTTTCTTTTGACTTAAAAACTAAGATGCAAATGTCTTTGAGTATATATTTTTTTGGGGAAAGGGTATTTGATTCGAGTACATAAGAATATCTATTTCATAAAGTACCTCAAGACTGTATAATTTCAAGAATTTTCTTGCTTTAATCAGTTGAAAAATCATTAAGAAAAGTAAATATTTCTTGTAGTTTTCTTTTACTGCTGTCAAGTCAGCTTTGCCCGTCATAAAAACCTCGCTTTTTCGCTAACAACGGATTGTTTTTATACGACTGTAAACTGAGTTCAATTTTGCTGCTGTTGCTGACTTTTTGTTTTATGATTCCTCGCACTTTTAATAAACATTTACGCGCGTATTGCTGCTTTGCTATTCGTTTTCCATTTTCTTTTTTTTGTTCTTATTTATCAAATAAAACCTGCCAATATTCTGTTGAAATTCTAATTTGATTGCAACCTAAACACAACAAGAGAGAGAGAGACAGAGAATGTGAAAAAGAGCAAAACGAATCGCCCCTTTTGGCACTTTTTACACACACTGCCACTGGTCAAAAATGGTGGGAGCGGCGGAGGAAGTGTATCTAGCCTCAAACGCCAATCAATAACCAGCACACACCACCCCCTCCTACCCCACTCCCTTTAACATGCACCATTGGTCATTGGGTATGCGATTGTGAATGTGAATGCTGTTCGGTTGCGACCTGGCCTCATCCTGCCACATCCTGCTTGCTTGGTCCGTTTTGTGCACAGGAAATGTTAAATGATAATGCGCGGCACGCATAAAATGCAGTCGCCAGTTTGCAATCGCTGTTCGCTGTTCGTTGTTGTTGTTGTTGTTGTTGTCTGTTTTCTGTTGTGTGCGTCACATATTACGTATACGTAATTTTTATTGCGTATACGTAATGCATTTTGATTTCAGACAACACACACGCAATGCCAATCCACACACAAGAAAGAAAAAAAACGGTAGAGAGAGGGTGGATAACAATTTAAATCGTTGGCGGTCATTTACGTGCACGCCATGCAAAATGCATTCACTGTTCCATGTGTGTGTATGTATGTGTGTATGTGTGTGTTGGTTGGTGTGTTGTCTACTTTTACAGCGCGTGGCCGTTATTTCCGCTTTACGCGCTGCCACTAATAAAAATCGTTTAAAAAACCGCATGACAGCAGAAGAAGAAGAAGCAGAAGCAGCAGGAACGTTAAATAATAACAATCATGTGTAAATTTTTGCAGCGCATCCCACAACAACAGCAACAACAACAACCTCATCTCGCCTTTAACACATAACCTTCCGCTGTCGTCCGCCTCCCTCTCACAGCTATCCCTCCTGCAATCCATCCATGCAATCCAGCCAGTCGACGCCGCGCTTGCTGCTGTCCTGACAGATTTATGTGGCCCGACAACTTCAAACTGCAACGTGGCGTAATAAATCTCAGCTTCAAGAGCCAACACAACACCCCCCCCCCCTACCCCTACCTCCACCCCTACTGGTATCTTTACTTCTTGTGTTTATCTCTCTCTCTCTCGTCGTCTCTGTGTGAGAAATTCTTTCATTTCGGCTCTTTCTCATCTTCTTTGCCAGCTGCAGCAGCTTATTTGTCCGACTGTCTGTCTGTCTCGTTGTCTCGCTGTCTCGGGCATCTCTTCGTCTTTCCTTTGTCTTCCATTACTAAAATTAAAATCGCTGGCGAAAAGCGTTTCGCGATTCTATTACCAAAAGTGACTCACACCAACACTAACACAAAAAAAACAGAAAAGATTGACTTTAACATATTTCTTTCCTGCTTGCTGCTGTTACTATTTTGGGCTATGTGCTTGCTGCTGCTGCTTGCTGCTCGCTCTTCTTCTTCTTGACGGCTTTTACACTTTTAAACGTCGCATTATTTCCGCTGCTCTTAGTCTGTCTGGTCTGGTCTGGTCTGTTCTGCTCTGTACCCCGCACCTCCCTTTGTGCACTCTGTGTGATTTTTCGTCGTCTTGTCTTTTGGGTAAACGAAAAATACGTTAAATTAAATTATGATTTCGAGTCGTCGAGTCGCATCTCATCTCTCATCTGCCCGACCCTCCCCGCACCGCACTACCACATTCTCCCCTCAACTACCACACACACACAAACACACACACTGTGTGTTTTCATATTCGTTAAATTCGTATATTTTCTGGATTTCTGTTTTGTTTTTTTTTTCTCATCCGCTTTCGTATTTTACGTATTTTTGAATTATTTTTATTTTCACTTTGGTCCTTTTGCGCGCTCTAAAGTATTTGCGCCTGCTGCCGGTTCCGCACGTTCCGCGTTTTTTCTGTCTGTCTGTCCCTCCGCCCCTCTGTCCGTCTGTCTGTCCCTCCGCCCCTCTGTCCGTCTGTCCGTCTGTCTGTCTGTCAGTCACTTAGTCAGTCAGTTAGTCAACAAGCAGCCAGAGCTCGAAAGAACCGCAGCGAGGCGTGTGCGTGCCGTTGGCGTGTTGTTGTTGTTGTTGCTGGTGTTTGTTGTTAGTGTTGTTGCTGGGTGTCAGGCATACGGATTCCTGGAATCTGGCATCCCAATCTCTCTTCCCCTCTCTCTCTCTCTCCGTCTCTCTCTGGCTCTCTCGCTCGCTCGCTGTGCTGCGCAAATTTTGTTATGCGGCTGCAAATCTTCAACAATTGCCCTGATTTATAATTTCTGCTTAGCAATGCAAAATACTTGAGCCGCAATAGACGGCAATCCAAACCCCGCCACCCCCAAGGGTAGGAGGAGGAGGAGCGTGGGCGGCGAGTGGCAGCTGTAGTCGCATGTGTTGGCTTAGCATACAAATATTTTGCTGTTTGTTTGCTTTAGTGCGCATAAATATATGTGTAGAGAGGAGTGGTGCGGTGAGGAGAGACGAGGCGGGGAGAGGTTAAGTGGGGTGGGTTGAAACTGAAGTGTGGAAGAAATGTGATGAGTACGTTGACAAGAGAGCTGCCTAACCGCCATACACACACACACACACACACCCCTCGACCACACACCTCCCCCTGTCATGCATAATCCTGGCAGCCGCCTGCTGCATCAGCCATATATATATATATATACATACATCTATCTATCTATATACGTACGTATGTTCGTCTCTCTGCCTCGTCATATAATGTGGCGGGTAGTGCGCTTATGCATAATTTACCCGCTTGTCAGGGCACAGAATGAGCCGCAACGCAGAGAGAGAGCGGGAGCGGAAGCGGCGGGAAAGTTAGGTAAAAAGCTAGAGATATGTCAGCGCTATAAAACCTAAGCAAAAGTCATAGCCAAAAACACACACACACACACACACAGACATTTGGGAGAACGCTTTGACTTTTCGTTCATTATAGAGCGACAGACCTCAAAAGTCTTTACCCACACCATATATACACATATACAACTTTTCAGGATTTAGTCAAGTTCACAAGTTTACATTTCAACAACAACAACAAAAATAATACATCTTGCAAACGTTAAAAGCATAATGTTATATGAATGCGAGATGTATGTTAGATAAACACGTAACAAATATTAGAAGAAAACAAATATGTCTTCGTATATTTTTTTCTTGCATTTCTAAACGAAAACTGACAAAAGATTTTTGGGAATTTTAAACTTTAACTAAGAGAAGACTTAAATTTTAAGGAAATAATTTTGGAGTTTTTAAGTTATGAAAACAGCTAAAAAATGGTGTTTGAAAAGTTTTTTCTTAACTTTTATTTTTGCCCAGTTAAAAGCTTTAACTTTATATAAATTTTTTATTATGGCCGGTTGCCCATTAAAAACCCATCAAGCTGTTTGAAAGACTATAAAAAAATATTTCATTTTATTGGTTTTGTTTGTACTTAAACTTGTTATATTCCCTGTTGTTATTTGTTGTTGTTGTCTCGAACCAGGAACAAGGAACTCTAAATTATTGATAAGGTTCAATAATCCATAGAACAAATAACTCTAGATACTCTCTCCAGTTCTTGTTAGCTTCTGGTATTTCTGGGTTTTCGTGTCTCTGGGTGATTAGTAAAAGTATTTTTTTAAAGTACACACGAATTACACGAATCTGTAGAGTTCCAAGAGCGAGTTTGAGTTTGGTTTTGGTTCGGTTGGGTCTTTAAATTGGATTGCCTGTTCATGTTGTTGACTGATTGCTTTGGCGGCGCCCAAGACAAAAAAAAAAAACCAAAAAAAAAAAACAGGAAAAAAAAACGAACACACAAAACTCAGGACTCGGGACTAAACACAGAAATGCGTGCGCCATAAATTAAAGTAGTTTTAAGTCTTTCTTTTCTCTTTTTTTTTATTTTTCTATCTCGTTGTTGTTGTTGTTTTGGCCATTTCAGTTTGGTCTTTATTGTTGTTGCTGTTGTTGATGGTTTTGGGTTTCACTGGACTGGTTTGAAATGGTATGGCTTGGTATGGTTTGGTATGGTTTGGTTCGGTTTAGTTTGGTTTTGGTTTGGGGCTTTTAGCAATTCTGGTTACCGCCCGCTGTTTGAGTTTTTGGAGTTGCCTCGGTCGCTCGGTCGCTGGCTTGCTTTTACCCTAAAAATAGATACACAAATGTGTTTTAATGGTCGCTTTTTTGCTCGCGTTTTCGCTTTCGCCTTGTCCTTCGCATTGCGTCTCCCAATCTCGGCGCTTTGTTATGCCGTCTGTCGTTTTTCTATGTGACTGAATTTATTTGGTTATACTCTTCCTCTCTCTTTCTCTCGCTCTATCCATCTTTCTTTCTTACTTTTTCTGGTATATATCTTTGTGCGTGTTTAGTTGCCATTCGCCAAAAGTTTCCTGGCCGCTTTTTTTTTTTGCTTTTCCCAAGCAACATTTCTCCTGAGTCGAGTCGAGTCTCTTTTCCTTTTGTATATATATATATTGTTAGCTGCCATGGGGCGGCAAATGGTTTTGATTTGATTAATGAATGTTCTAATTAAGCAAAACCGTCACCTAAGCTCGCTCAGCTGCCATTTGACCTTGGCCAAAAACAAAATTTCCCGCCTCCACCCCAAAATAATACAGAAAACTATACAAAATAGAGCAAAGCCTACTAACTTGTGTGTGTGTTTCTGTATGTTTGGCTTTTGTTCCACCGAGAAGACAAATTATTTTGCTTTTGGCCAAAGTAGTATTGGCCGGAATTCTCATTTCTTGTTCGGTTACGTTAACGTTTACATTTACGTTTACGTTCACGTTTCGTTACTGCAAGTGATTAGCGTTAAATGAAAGTCGAGAATCGAGAGTCGAGAGTTGTTCCTTGCCTCGCCACTAAAACTTTATCGAAATTGACTCCAAATTGTTTTTTCTTTCCCCCACGCACACACACACACGTCTTTCTGTGATTGTCTTGGGTCACAAATTTCAATTATATACATGTATATATATATATATATATATGTATACGTTTTAGTTCTGGCTCTGGCTATGATTGCGATAATTACGTAATGGCCACTGCCTAATGATGATTGGGGAGGGACACGGGCCAAGTCTGAAGTTTATGAGCATAGTAATTGCCATAAGTGTAACTGCCCCCCAGAAATACTTCCTACTTCTTCTTACTTCTCTCGCTTTCTCTCTCTTATTCGCTTGCATCTGTCTCCATCTTTCAGCTGCTGTTTGCTTTTTGACTGTGTTTGTCTTCTGCTTTGCTCTGCACTCAGTTATGTAAATTTAAAACTTTAAGCACAAGTTGTTGCTGCTTTTGTTGCTGCTTTTGTTGCTGTTGTTGCTGCCTCGGCTGCGGCTGCTGCTGCTGCTGCTGCTGATGTCCTGTGTGTGAGTCCCTGTCTGCCATATAAATTTAAACAATGTTGAAAACATGCTGCGTTGGCACTTTTTAACCACGCGCCACACACACTGACACATACGCACACACAACCACTCACACACACACTTAGACACCGAGCACAACATGCAGCAGCAGCATTTATGCTCTAGTCGCAAAAGTCTCACACAATTTACATACATCGTTGTGTGTGCTCGCGTATGTGTGTGTGTATTTAATGTCGAAATTATGGACGACAATTTTAATGACAATTCAACTTAACATTAGAACGACAACAACAACAACAATGTCGACATGCGACCAGCAGCAACAGCAGCAACAACAACAACCATCGCAGACTTTGCTGGTCGTTAGTCGTTGCAACAACAACAACAACGAAGCGTATATAACAACAACAATGACTTGGCAGCATCAACGGCAGCAAAACAGTTTCCGCATCCGCCAGGCCGCCATTGTGCCAGGATGCCAATGCCATATACACACACACACACACACACATACTCGCATACACACATTTCACACACATGCTGCTGCTGCTGTGGCTGTTGCTGCTGCTCGCATGTTGCTGTTGCTGCTGTTGTCGACGACAATGCGTGTGAGTTAAATGTATGCGCATAAATTAATAATTAATTACACAGAATTACATTTCGGGCTTGTTGTATAATATTCATTATTGTTATGCATAAATAAGGCGCTCTGCTCTTACTCTCCGCTCTTCTCTTCCCTTCGCCGTCTCATCTACACGTCTTTTGGTCCAGCATATCTGTCTTTTGTGGCAGTCAATTTGCAAAGGATGCGCCATTTGCGTTTGTTAGTTTAACGCTCAGCTCGGCAGCTCATTAAAATGCCAGCCAAAGCTAAGCTTGTCAGCACTTCACTGCCACAACTTCCCTACCCCGCCCCCCTCTCACGTCTCACGTCATTTCCCACTTAAATTCCACTTCACAACTCTTTTTTTGCTCCTGCTCCTCTCCAACTGCTGCTGGTTGTTCGCCGGTTGCTACACATCAATCTTCAAATGTATTTATGCGGCTCTCGTAATATATTTCATTTGATTTACAAGCTCTGTGTCCGAGGCAGCAGCAGCAGCAGCAACAGCAGCCGGACAGGACAGAAGACAGAACTGACAGGACACACGATTTGCATTCCTTTTGATGCTGCTGTTGCTGTTGATGCTTGTTGTTGTTGTTGTTCTTTGGTCCAGAGGACTTTCAACTCCCTGGGGCATATTCAAATGCTGATTTGCCCCACTACGAAAATATATATATATATGTATGGATATGGATGTGTGTGTGGGGCAGGATGCCCATTATCCCTTGTCAGTGGCACAAACGTGTTTATTGGCTCCTGCACACACACACACGCAAGGACACATTGCCGCATAAATATCAACGAAATTAAGGCGCAAAATATTTGCCAGGGCAATAAATCAACAGTATGTATATATGTCTCCGCAATCTGTGTGCGTGTGTGTGCTTGTGTGTTCGAAGGAAATTGACCAAAAAGTATTAGTAACGGAAATTGCACAAATTTTCGGTCAAGCAACCCAGGGATAACAAGTGAGCGGGCGGGTGGGGATAAGTCTGTGGGGGACAGCTTCTATCTCGCTGTGTGGTCATTTTAATTGAAAGCAAGACAAAAACACAATGGCATTGATGGAGCATATCGAATATGCATAGACAACAACCGACAGAGATGGAGATGTAAAGAGAGAGAGAGAAAGAGAAAGCGTAACAGGATCAGACATGCTAGACAGTTACAGAGACATTTGAACCGTGTCCTAAACAGAACATATCCTTGTTCGATTTTACATCCACATAGAGATATATACAGAAGGAGATAGAGCAGGCCTTTTAAGCATCGTTGTGCATTACATTACGCAAAAACGTGCATGTGTGTGTGTGTGTGTGTTTGTCAAAGTTTTTCTTTGCCATTCATTCGATGCTCATATTTCAAATGGCGCCTCGCGCTCATAAGTATGCAACACTTTTTCCCACGAGCCATTTCACCCATACCAGCCCGCCCCACCGTCGGCCATTTTGTAAAATTTGCATGGATAATTTGTCACTTTGAATGATGTTGAAGCTTTCTGAGTGGGTTAGACGAGTAGCTACCCCCACCACACCCCATCATCATCCCCATCCCCAGCCCGACACATTCAAAAATGCTTGCGGGAAGTGCGGCAAATGTTACAAATTGTTGTCGTTGCCTGACAGCAAACACACAGTGACAGAGAGAGAGAGACGAAGAGGGACAGGGCGAGGGAAGTGACGGGAGAGATTGGTGCTGCTGACGCCCGAGGGCGGTAATGGAGTTGGGCGTGTAAATGCCTTGTGTCGCATCAAATTTTGGTAACACACTAATACACACACACACTTACACACACTAATACACATACAGAGCACACATAACATAACATAATAGGAACATGAAGAGTTTTGTCGAAAAACAACTTTTATAAACCCGCTTTTTGCCGACTAATTTGACAATAAAAACCAAATGTTTGGGGACACGAGCGTAAATAATGGATAAAAAAAATACATATATATATATATAAAAAGGAGTAAAGGGGAAAAGGACCTGGCCAGCCTACCTTCAACCCCTTCAACCCTTTCTTTTTCTGGTTATGGCACACATGTGTCGTTCCAAACAGGTTTAAAAATTACATTTAATGACAATTGGCACAAAAACCAAACCCGAAAAACGAAAAATGAAAACCTTCGACGAGAATTTGAACCCAAAAATAACCTCGACTCGACTACCTCGGCCACAATCAGTTATACAAATTTGTTAGTTGATGTGGAGTGGGGGGGAGAGAAGGAGTTGACAGGGGAGAGGAACGGGACGGGGGATGCTTTGTTCGAAGAACATGTGTAGGAAAGTTAGCTGCTGGCAATGGCAATGGCAATGTCAATTCACGACAGGTTCGCGCAATTTCCAGCCAAGTTGCTCCCATTAGCCACATAATTTTAAGTGTGTGCGTGGCGCGAAATGAGTGGAATTTGAGGGTGGGCGGGGGCAGACGGGGGATGGGAAAGGGGCTTGCGGGTTGCAGAACGAGCTCATTTAATATTAAAAGGATTTATGAGACATTTTCCTTTCATTTTGACAACGCCAAAAAGGACACAGTGTCGGGACTGAAACGGACGGAAACGGACAGTGGCGGCGGGCAACAAGGGGAACGGGGCACGTCTGAATGGCGAAAAAGGGAAAATTTTCTTATGCCGTTGATAAAATTTTCGCTTAACAGAATTTGTGACGCTTCGTTTCGTGGCGCCGTTGCCTACGCTCGGTTAAAGGGTTTTACTTTTTAGTCTCAGTTCCACTTTTCACTTTTCCCCCCCTCTACCGACCCCGCCGACCCCACGACCCAGCTGCTGCTGTTGCTATTGTTGTGCCGCACCGTGGCAACTTTTGCGCTGGTTTAGCTTACGCCTGGGAATTATTTGAGTGCTTTTTGCAGGCAAACACACACAACACCCCCCCCCCCCCCCCAAACACTTTCACATCCCTTCTTCAACTGCTACTCCTCCGCGTCGTCCTAACGCGTTCCTAAGCGTGTGAAAGTGCAGACGCCCGACAACCGCTGAATGTATCAAATAAGACTCTTGTATGTGTGTGTCTGTGTGTGTTTGTGTATGTGTTTGTGTGTGAATTTTGACAGATTTGAAAATTATTATGCAAAATGAATAATTTAGTTGAAAGTGTTAAATTGATTTTGCCCTTTCACTACACACAAACCTCACGTCGGAGAGCGATGATGATGGCAATGTTGGAGCTTGATGGGTATTTCCTCCTCCTTCCCCCACAAACCCTATACCAAAACCAACCATCCCCACCCCGAAAAACAACCACAACAAACCACCTGGCAGGCCATTAAAACGAGCTTACGGGCAGGCGGTCTGGTTCCGAAATGACAGCAACTATATATTTTTCAGAGAATTATTACAAACACACACAGACACAGAGAGAGATACACACACAGAGATACGACAGGGAAAACTCTTAAATTTTGGGCAGTTACACCCTTGTCATAGAGCTACTTAAACTATTTTAGTGGGGTTAGAGCCAAAAAGGGGGTGGAGAGAGAGCTTAATTTTGTTAGGCACTGTCAAGTAATTTGAGGCTTTTCTCGTTTTATTTGACTTGTTTCAGTTAAGCTGTATAAATTTCAGCTGCTTGTCTAAAATCTAATTGAACTTTAACAAAAACCCAAATTGTAAGTTTTCGGATTAAGAATTTCGAAGAATTTCCCCAAAAATCTCATCAAAAAGTAAGCAAAATATCTTTAAGCTCTCTGAATTCATTGTCTCAATGTCATTTCTAAACCTGAGAAGTTGTCGGCAACACCTTTTTGTAATCAAACTGCAGCAAATATGTTGGCTCTGACCGAACGACAACACTTTTTGCGGATATCTGCCACTAAATCTATCTCTGGCTGTGGTCGAACTACCAGCTGTGGAGTGGAGTGTCGTCTTGTTAGCTTCAGCTTGTAACCTGTCGTGGAGCACGCCTCCTCTCTATGGCTTGGTTACACTTTAGCCCCGCCCACTTCTGACGTCATTTGTCAAAATTTGGCATTAGGGGCATCTAGCACATTGGGGTTGAGTTGGTTTGGCATGGCCCCATATGTCATCCTCCCCCAACCCCCAACCCCAAAGCCACACCAGTTTACTCTACTCATTCCCCATTCTCATTCCCATTTCGCTTGTAGTCCTTGTAGCCATAGTCGCAGTAGTCGTAGTCGTAGTCGTTGTCGGTGTGGCTAATATTGACATTCCTAATCTGTGCAGCGCCGTTGTGCGGTGGCCGTTAAAATGCCGTGTCACTTCGTTAGTATGCGTGTGTGCTTCCATTTGGATTCGCCTTGACCCGATCATCATCATCGGTCTGGTCTGTCACTATTAGTTCCGTGTTTGGTGTCTAGGTCGCAATCGGAGGAGTCAAAGTCGAAGTCGACTCGATTGTCTTATACTCTTTGTCATGAAATGTTATCAAATGAACTTGGAAAATAAATATATTGAGGATTTGAAAGGAATATCTCGAAAGTAATCTTGAAAATTAGATTAAAATTCTTAAAATATTTAAGTATAAGTCAAAGTAGTTTTCTTCTATTAATAGTGTATCTAAGATTCGACTTGTCTTTAATAACTATTTTTTCTATTTAATTTTATTTCTATTTTTTTCTGCTTTCGGCTGGGTGTGTTTTGTTTTTGATTCATGCTTTGCTATCAGCGCTGGGCGTGTTCCAAACCAAACTCCAGCTAGCCCGCACAAATATATACACAAATATATAGATTGTATACATATATATATATATGGTATATAAAGTTGATGATGACATTGCGAAGCCAGCAAAACGACACAACGACAAATTGACCGACTGAGAGACTGTCATGGATTTGGTTTGGTTGTGCGTTTTTGGTTTGGCCCCAGTTTATTAGTTTAAGTAGCTGCCTCATTGGCAGTGATTAGCGACAGACGACTTGAACCCACCAACAACAAAAAGGAAGAAAGCAAAAAAAAGAAGAAGAAGATGACTCAAAGAATGAAAGGAAACAAAGTGCTGGCAGCCACTGTGCCGAATCGCTTTTTAACAACGCTGCAATTTTGTGCGTCATGTCTGATGACCGGCAATAGTAGTAGTAGTAGCAAGTAGTAAGTGCAGCAGTAGCAGTGGCAGCAACAGTAGCCGGCTGGCAGCAGGGAGCAGCAGGAGTCGAGTTCAACGTTTGTCTTGGACGTCATGTTGTTACTTTCTTGCAGCGCACTCAACTTGAAGTTGCTGTTACTTTTGTTGTTGTTGTTGCTGTTTTTTTTGGGTTTCTTTTTGCAAATTGTTAGCAGCTCGCCCGCAGCGACCAACGGCCCAAAACCTAGACCCAGACCTCTGCAATGTATTTGCCCAACCTGTGTAAAGTGCAGCCAAACACACACACAAACACACACACACACACACACAGACAGAGACAGGGACTTGAGTTTGGGACTTGGGCCAAAGCGATTTGCCTTGCCAAAAGCTGCATGACTAACTTTGTAGTTGTGTAGTTACTGTCTGTGTGTATGAGTGTGTGTGTGTGTGTGAAAGAGAGAGAGAGAGAGTTAGTGCGACAACACAAGTGTTTTAATTTTACGACATTGTATGAATTTTACTGCTGGCACAGCAGAAACATCAGCACCGCTGTTACATATCGTTAGCTTCCTTAACGGACGTATCCCACATCTTCTCCATATATAGCCCAGTCTCTGCTCCTGCTGTATCTTTCTACCCTTCTCCTGGACTGACTGCCTGCCTGCCTGACTGCCTGCCTGGATGTTGTCTGTGTGCTGTGCCATGCTCATAAATTGCAGCTTGCAAGCTTCAGTGCAATCAGCGTCATCAGCTTCATCCGGCCCCTACAGCTAGTATCCCGAACAATGGGGCCAAAAGAACAAGAAGAACAAAAGTTACACTTTTGAATACAAAAACCCCCAAAAATATTGTTAAACGAGCAAAAAGCATTGTTAATAAATGTTATTTGGGCAATAGTCAAAATTTAAGTATATTAGTCTAAAGATCAATTGCAATATCATACTATTATTTATTATGAAAAGAACTTTTTGATTGGGATTTTTTTAAGATTTTTTGAGAACTTTTTCAATATATATCAAACTTTTCATTGTACCAAAAATTATATCTATATTTCGTTGACTTTATAGTGAAGATTTTTGTTTGGCCCACTGTCGCTTAACTGCCGTCACTTAACGTTAACAGTTTACGCTTGCCTGCGGGCTAAAAAGGCTGGCGTTGCAATACACACACACACACACACACACATGCAACGCTCTCTCTGTCTCTCTTTGCACTCGTCTTTTGCCTCGCCATCGTTTTTGGTGCTGCTTTTGCTGCTTTTGGTGCTGCTTCTGCTGTTGCGCTAACTGCGTAAAGTTGGCACTTGAAACTGTCAGCTTAAATATGCCAGCTGCACCCATACACTGTAACATGCATACACACTAAAACACACACACACATTCGCACACACACACACATGTGCGGCTACTACATAAAGTGCACAAAATGGTCGACGCATAGCAAAAGTTGGTGTCGTAAGTTACTGCAACGCAGAGAACAGAACAGAACACTGTGCAAGCAGCACAAAACTCTTACGGGCTCCGCGCAGTCTGCCAAGCCATTACTTTGAGTAACCCCCCGTACCCCGTACACCGTCCCCGCTGTCACCCTCCGTCGACTTACCATAAATGCATTTTTAAATGCCAGGCTACAGCTAAATTAAGCAGCATTTGCCACTTGCGCTTTACGCGCTCATTCGTTCATTTATGCTGATACTTTTACTAAGATATTTTCTTTCTTTTTTTTGTCTTTTCTTTGTTGCAGATGGTGACGAGAACGAAGAAAATCTTTGTGGGTGGCCTCTCGGCGCCCACCACGTTGGAGGATGTCAAAAGCTACTTTGAACAGTTTGGTCCGGTAAGTACAAAAAAACTACCAAAAAAAAAAATACCAACAAGAAAAATTGTCTAACCATTTGAATTAGCTGATATATAAAGAGTTGTCTGCCAAAAACTTGTGCAAAAATCCCAACCAATAATAATAATAGTAATAAGAAATCAAAAAAATCAGAATGACAGTTGCCGAACAAATCATGCAATTTATGCGCACTGCGCGTGTTCTAGCTTAATACTATATATATATATATATATATATATATATATGTATACATATTTATCTATATAGTGTATATATATATAGTATATAGACGCTGCTGAGCAATGACACCTTCGCTGGCAGCCACTTGCGACTTCGTTTTGTTTGATCAATAAAAACGCCAAAAAACCCGCCAACAACAACAGCAACAACAACAAAATAAAATTGGCAAAAAATTCGAAAAACGAAGCGAAAAAAAAAAGTAAATGGAATATATGTACTATGTGTATATCCGTTGCAAATTCAATCTTGACAAGTACTGCAAAGCACAGACGTTGGCCCGACACGTCGTCTCCCTGCCCCCCCCCTAAAAACTCAACCCCTTTCTATTGTGTCTACCCCCCCTCACACCCTTCACACCCTTCACTCATCATTTTACCCAAAAAAATTGTGTGATGCCTGCTGCCTGTGCCTACCTGCAGCAAAGGCAAAACTCCACTTAAACATCAGGCATTTACACACATGCATATCAAGTGTATGTGTTGGTGTGCGTGTGTGTTGGTGTGTGTGTGTTTGCGGCTGAGTGCTGTTCGAGTGCTCTTTAAGTTCTCCATTGAGGCATGTTCGACCTGCGGGACAGGATGGCAAAAAAGAGATGTAGGAGCGGTGCGGTGCAAGGTAGGGCGGGGGGCGGTACAGACTTGTTATAGCGCACAAAACAAATTTTTAGCACGAGAACAAAAATGGTGTGGTTCTGGGTTGTTGTTGTTGTTGTTGTTGTTGATTACGATACTAAACGAAAATCGATTTGTTTGACGCTCTTCGATTTTAATGAGCGACTAGATCCTTTGGCATTAAGGATTTCATTAACGATATGCAAAATATCTACTTCAAGGCTTCCCTTTTTTGAGATACACTTAAGATTTGCATTGAATCTAGTATGTTTGTGATCAAATTAAGTTTTGCTTAAGCTTACACAACAACAACTAAACTTAAAGCACACACACACACACACTCGAATACACACACATATGAGCTTTTTTAGAGCTTTCTGCTTAGCTCTCTGGTGTCATTAAAACTTTTGTTAACTTTCATAATTGCTTTGAAGTTTTGTAAATTGTCTCAGTTCTTGAAAGAAAAACCGTATCTATCTCCAGCTTCCATTAAATGTTATGTGTATCTGTGTGTGTGTGTCTGTGTGAAAAGTGACAGCTTAAAAAGCCGCACTTATTTTCAGCTCTACATTCATATTCATCGTTATGTCATTTAATACTCTCGACTGCCCCGCAAAACATTTTGCAAAACAAAAATCTCTCAACGGATTTCCAAAAACTTCGACACGACCAGGTGGAACGTGGTAAGAGAGGTGGTGCGGTGCGGGGTGCGGGGTGGGGTAGTGGATTTGTGGCATGAGTCGCCTCCTGATAATTGACACAAATTGGCGCAACTTTTTGTCAGCCCCTCAAACACCGCCCCCGTCGCCCGTCGCCACCGTTCGCCACGTCAACTGGCATTTGCTCTGGCTCATTGCGCCCGCGCCCGACGACAGTCGATAATGCGAATATAATGACGACGCCATTCTCTTCTCTTCCCCCTCTCTCTCGCTCTCTCTTTCGGTTATGCCATGGCACATAAACGCCCATCAATCAAATCAGCGCTGTGCGAAAATGCTTTTAAGTAATTTTCATCATAACTGCGAATGAAGCTGTCAAAATCTATAACGATCAAATAGTTGAAACACCTACAAAAATGATATTCTATAGGTTTTGGGCGGTGGTTGGGGTTGGGGGTTGGTTGAGTGGTTCGCTTGGCTCTGCCATGCATAATTCTTGGGCCAACAAAACAGAAGAAAAAAACAAAGACAAAGTAAGGTTTAGGGCGGACGATGGCGATGGCGAAGGCAACTTAACCAAGCGCAAATGCCTAATGGCAAACTTTTCAATTAATCCGCATTTGGCCAAAAGAAAATTATAATAATAACTTGGTGGCGGGCACAAAAGGCGCTCAACTTGAGGGTAGTAAATTGCGCCAAGGTATAAGCTTGGCAGAAAACTTTCGACAGGCAAAACAACAGTAGAAGCCCCCGCCCCCTCTCTCTGCCTACTACTACTACTACTACTAGCTACTTGGCCAAGTTATTGATTACAACTAATCCCCTTTTGGCTTTTGCCTGCCGCCTCATTGAGCAAAGGCAGCAGCAGCAGCAGCAAGGGGAGCGAGATTTGTGCCCATAAACAAAATAGCAAAAATAAGGCTAAGACCAGGGCTAGCTTCTTCTTCTTCTGTTCTTGCTGTTGTTGTTGTTTTTCTTTATGATTTTGTGTGTTTTTTTTTTCTGGGCCCGTATCCGTGTCCGGATCAGAACAACCGTGGCCAAAGGCAGGCAGGTGGCCAGTCAGGCGTTAATGACTTTATCGGCCATTTTTCTTCAGCAGGCAGCAAAAAGATGGTCAGAGAGGGATAGTAAGTGGGGAAGAGGGGTGTGAGTGAGATTGCCTTTGTCGTTGTCATTGCCATTAGAGAGACGATGGCACACGGTAAAGATTGATTAGCCAGGATGACACAGTCAGGCACAGTCTGAAACAGAAACAGAAACAGCAACAGAAACACTGTGTGGCAGCAGTAACAGTGGCAGTGGCAGCAACCATTCAATATGATTAATAGTTGTTGCATGTTGCGTAGAATGGCGACAATCACAACGGGCCTCCCTCCCAAACAGAACACAGCACAACAGAACAGAACAGAACTGAACAATAGCGAAATAGCGCAAACAACAGCGAGATTGTCTATATAGAAATTTATGACCCGAGCAACCAAGCCAATTTCATGTTGCCAGCACAATTTTCTATTTTTTTCTTCTGTTTCCGGCCCCGGTATTATATAATATATATATATGTATATTTCTCTCTCTTTCTGATGTTTTTTATTTGCATTTCATTTTATTGTAGCATGTTTTTAAATGTTGCATTGCATTGTTTTGTTGTTGCCAGCAGTCGAACTAGTAATAAATGGCAAAAACAAATATCACAATACTCTTTTTTCCATTGATCAATAGTATATTTTTCGATGTTTTTCGATGTTTTCGTTTTTTTTCGTTAGAAAGACCGAAAGACAATATATTATGCGACACTGAATATTCATGTTTTTTTAATACAAAAACCTTTTTTAAACTAAGTTCAATCAAGTTTATTCAAAATTGTGAAGTTTTGTACACTTTTCGATGAATAAGTCAAATGTTTCATTTAAGCTTTAGAAAATGTTTCATTCAAGCTAGACAAAAATGGTTGAAATGAATATAGAAATCTAAAACTGAGGCACAAAATGTTTAAATGGTATTTTTTTTTTTTTTGGGAGTATCTATTGCATAAATAGCTTTTGGAGCTTAGCTTTTATGTGTGCGTTACTTGCTTAACAGCAAAGTTTTAATGCCCCTTGCTGTGAGAGGAGGCAATAAAAACTATTTTCAATCTACCTTACTAGCATTTGTGCTGCCCTTTAACCCCTACCCCCCATTGCCCTACACTTTGACTATGTTTGTGCTCATTTGCAAACAGAGATACATTGAAGAGGAGTGCGCAGTGGTGGGGGGCGGGGACGGAGATGGAAGAGTTGAACCAGTATCAACCTGGCGACCCTTAGATATAACCCAAGCCCGCACACACACACACACACATAAGCCTGTGTGATAGTTGCCACACCTTTTAAATGCAAATCAGAGAAAATGTTTTTCTGTTTGCCCCCAATCCCCCCACCGAGCTCCCTTAGAAAACGCCCCTTTTTCGAAATGGAAATAGAAAACAAAACCAAAAAAGCCCCAACCAAACGCAAACGCAAACCAACAAAACAAATGGCAAATTTCAAATTTTCACTATGCAAGTTTTTAGTGCGAATGCTTCACATTTAACTGGCACACCAAACCAACAACAAACACACACACACACACATACAGAGAGAGGGAAATGAAACCCAAAAAAAAAAGGAAACTGACCTCAGCTGCTGCAACCTTTGCCACTGATTTTATTGCAGCTGCTGCAGTTGCTGCCGCCTCCTGCTGCAAGGGCTGCGATAACACAAATTTCACATGCGGCGGTGGGGAAACGAGAAAGGGGTAAGGGAAAACCCGAAAGTGAGATTCAGAAACAAAAAAAAAAGTGAGATGGCAACAAAAAACCAACAAAAATGCAAAGCTCTTTGGCTAAAAAATTGCAAATAAACTACACATTTTGTAAGCCCCCCCACCCGCTCTGCCCCACCACTACTCGGACCCCCTAGCCACACTCTGTTGCTCTCTCTCTCTCACTCTGTCTTTCAAGCCTGAACTATGGGCTAGATGGTATGCAAAATTGCAGTGGGCCAACCAACTATCAGGCAGCACCAGCAGACATCGCCCTGTGGCTTTTAAAGGTGTTTACGGTGTTTGCTTTACCATGCGCCGCACCGCCACGCCCTAACCCTCCCAAGGGTTAGTTAATTTAAGCGCTTTTCATAAGCATTTTATGGGCTAGAACGGATCCAACAACAGGCCAGGCCAGTGGCAGGCCAAGTGGCAGCAGCAAGTGGCAAAAGTGCAGCCAAAGCTGCCAAATGTTCGACCCAAAACCGGACGAAATCCTTCTCCTCTTCTTGCTCTCTGCTTCACCTCACCTCACCTCGCCTTGCCTCGCGTTCCTCGCGTCGAAAAGCACTTGGAGCTGTGTTGCCTGCGCCCCCCTGGGGCCATTAATTATGACAAATCATGCAAAACAAATTGTAACAAAATGAAAAAAAAAAGAAGCGGAAAACATAAAAGAACTTTTTCATTAAAAGCGCGTTTAATCATTTAATTAGAAGGTTATAGATAGGGGGAGGTGAGGGTGAGAAGGGTTGCAAAAAGAGAAAGCGAGAAAGAGAAAGGGGGAGGGAGAGTGTAAATAAAGGTTATTTATTAAGTTGCGCTTGACCATATTTATTTTTCATTATAATAAAATATTTATGACAGAGTCTGTCAACTGTTTAACAATTATTTCGCTTTTGACAGCAAATGTTGAGAGTATATTTACCGTTATACATACCCCCCCATATACATTTCTATAACCCATATACATTTCCCCAAAAAAAACAAGAAAGGGTATATAAAAGTGTGTGTGTGTTTGTGTGAGTGTTTTATTTTATGTAGATAGAGTTTCAATTCTGTTTGTTTGCTCACCTGCCTCACACGTATCAGTCAGTCATTCAGTCAGTTCGTCAGTCATTTTGTCAGTCAGTTAGTCCTGTATGTGTGTTTGTGTTTGTCCTTGTGGCCCCTGCTGTAATTGTATGTGTGTGTGAGCGAGTGTGTGTGTGCCATAACTGTGGGCAATTTTTGAGGTATTGCGAATGTGAAGTGCCTCTTTCCAGCTGCATAAATTATGATGAAGCGCAAATCTTCAGTTAGCCGTATGTAAATGTAAATGAAGGCTTTGTGCCTATGCATGTGTGTGTATCAGTGTGTGTGTCAGTGTATGTGTGTGCATGTGTGTGTGCATGATGAGTGGCAGATTTGCATAATCCTTAGCAAAAGGTTTCATGACAACGCTGCTGTTGCTGCTGCTGATGCTGCTCAAAATGTCAATGTGGGTGCATTGTGGGTGTGTGGAGTAGGATTAGAGGGGGTGGGTTGGGGGTGAGGTGAGGTGAGGGGTACACTCCTGACAAGCTACAAATACTTCAGCACCATCACCTAAGCTCGTAATTAACAGCGCCATACATATGTGTGTGTAGGTGTATGTGTGTATATACACACACACTTAAAGCCTGCACTAGCAGCTGTCATTTGCATAGCCAATTAGTTGTACATAAGCAACAAAAACAACAACAAAATCCAAAAATAACAACAACCAACCCAAACACCTGAGAAACTCGAAGTACGCCAACAACACATTTTGTGACTTAATCCCCGTCTTGGCCGCAACTAATTTAATTGTGTTCAATTTGGCATAAAGGCGTTTAATGGCAACATCATACGTGCCATATAAATATGTATATATATATCTAATATATATGTATATATAGATTTTTCATATGATGTGTAGACAGACTGCAAAAAGTAACGAGCGAACGAAACGCCTCCCCAATGCAGACGAAGACGTTCTCGTTGTTAATGCTTTGATAGACACATTACTTCCGTCTCACTGGTTAGGCTGCAACAGCAGCAACACCAAACCCAGTCAGAGCCCAGAGCCATAGCCATAGCCAGAGCCAAGCAGGCAGAAATCTAATACGTGTTGCCAAGCGAGGGATAACTGTTTGTTTACACAGCCCGACAACGGACTAGTACTATGTATGTATCTCTCTCTTTCTCTCTTTTCTGTGCTCAGCTTAAGCCTGCGACTAAAACTGGGTCTGGGTCTGTGTCAGAGTCTGAAACACTTTCAAAAGAACATATGAAATATTCCTATAATATTGAGATTTCTACGAAAAAAATCACAAAAATCATTTATTTCATTATTGGCATTTCTTAGAATCAAAAGTAAAATCATTTTCTGTTATCAGCTTAAGCTTTAAAAAAAAAAAAACATGAAAAATTCATAAAATATTGAGATTTCTACGAAAAAATCACAAAAATATTATTTTTCATTATTGACATTTCGTAGAATCATAACTAAAATCATTTTTTGTTATCAGCTTAAATACTTTCAAAAGTACATATGAAAAATTCTTAAAATTTCACAAGAAAAATCACAAAAATATTATTTTTCATTATTGACATTTCTCAGAATCAAAATTAAAATCATTTTCTGTTATCAGCTTTAGCTTTTCAAAAAAAAACATATGAAAAATTTCTAGAATATTAAGAGTTCGACGGAAAAATCACAAAAATATTAAATGTCACTATTAACATTTCTTAGAATCAAAACTAAAATCATTCTTGTTGTCATTTTGAACTTTTTAACGGAAAAAAATGTTTTTGCTTTTTGATCTTCTTATTCATTTTTTCTGAGTGCAGTTTTTCTGGCTCTGCTCGATATTCATGCGTCTCATGCTGCTTCTCTATGCATATTGCTACTATCTGCTTCGTGCCTTGCATGGCTTTAGCAAATTGCGCAAAAAACATTGCAAAAGCAGCGACTGCAACAGTAACAACAGCAACAACAACAAACAGCAGCAGTAGCAGCAAATGTAGAAAGCAGCAGATTTCATGCACAACAAATTGTCATGCGGACAGGCAGGCAGCCCACACACACCAACACACAGATATATATATACATACCCACAGACATCCAACAGCGCTGCGGTTGGTCTGATCCTTCAACCCCTACACCCCGCCGTCCCCCTCACCAACTTCCGCACCCTTAACTCACTCTTCCTTTCAGCATGTGTATATCTCTTGCTGCTCAAGCACATGAAATCCTTACCCAGGCGCAAGTCAAGCAAACAAACAAACCGCAATGACATGCAGGCAAAGCACAGGCTGTATCTCCTGCTGCTCATCCTGCCACAAACATCATCCCCTGCCCCTTGCCCCCGTCTCCTTACTAGGTTTTTTTTTTTGTGCTAGAAGGGCTGGCCCATTGGCATTGCCACAGTTGTAACCGGAAACTGTCGCACTTATTTGGCTACGCGCTAGTTTCGCATATTTCACTGTCAACTTGCGGTAAATAGACTTTAAACAAATATGAAAATAACTCGCAAGAAGCTTACAAATACACACACACACACATGTCTATGGGCAAGAAAAATGCAAAAATCTGCAGATAGAGATAGAAAGGAAGAAAGCGAGAGGCAGAGACAGAGAGCCAAAAGAAATTTGCAAGTAAACGGTGGGTAAGCAAATGGCAAGTTGTAAAGTTTGCGGCTTCTCTATTTCCCATGTCAGCAGCGACAACCCCAAACCCCACCCCAAAACCCTCGACAACAACAATAAATGAGGGGTTGGCCATCCCAGTGGGCTAAAGTCTGAGGCAGCTGCAGATATAGTCAGAGTCAGTTGCATAGGAGAGTCTGGCCACGTACGTAATGGAAATCAATTGTTTACTTTATATGAGTTTTTCAAGTGCTTATTCAATATCATTAGATGTGGATGAGGTAGCTATAAATGCCATATGTTGTAGCTTGTATTCTCTTGTACTTTCTCTCTTGTTGTAGTAGTATTGTTAGTTGTGCATAAACTCTGAATTGAGAGAATTGCAAAACTGTGCAAAACTGTAAACTGAAAACTGAAAACAGAGACCAAGGCATTGTGCAGTTGAAACAATCTTTTGGATTCACATACGCACACACACACACACACACACGCACACACACTCGAACACATGAAAAGGTCAAAGCTAAGCAAATTAGTTTTCTGTACAAGAAGTTGAGCCAAGTTGAGTTTGGCAAAAGTGTCTGCCAGTCAAAACAAATCTCTTAAAGCAAAGCACCCACAAGCAAACCAAAATAGTATCTGAATAGCTCTAGCCCCCCCGCCTTTACCACCCCCCTCGCTTCTACTAAAAAGCAAGTAAAGAAAAACTTCTTGAAATCATTGCTCAAGTCGCTGGGCAAACAAACGTTGCCGCTGCTGCTGCGCCAACTTTTCTCATTTTCAATGAAAATTCGTCTTTCTCTAGAGCAGTTTTCCTTTATTTTTATTTTTTTTTTATGTTTTGTTGTTGCTGCTGCTGTGTGCGAAATCTTAATTTAAAAGCCCAGCTGTTGAATCAGAGGTTAAAACCTTTCAACCAGTCAGCCCTTTCTACACACCCAAACACACGCTCGCACACACATACGAGAAAGAGATGCTATAAAACTCATTTTGTCAGGCTGTAGACTCATCTCCAAACCAAATTCCAGCCACACCTCAATCTCCAACAACACAACATACACAACCGCAGCTCTCAATCTCCCTCTCTCTATGTGTATGTGTGTGTATCTTTAGGCAACTCGCGGGAGATGCAAATAAGCGAATATTCATTTGATGATACGTATACGCTATACGTATACGGAATACAAGTTTGGTGGCGGCTGCTGCCGTTGCCGTTGCTGTTGCTGTTGCTTTTGCGTGTTGCTGTTGCACGTGTGTGCCAGCGACGACAATTTAAAAGTACGTTTTTATCGCAACTGACAGTCAGCAGGCGACAGCTGGGTGAGGTAGAGAGAGAGAGAGAGGGGCGGACAGTGGTGTGTGTGTAGAGCCACTTGGTGGGTTCGTCGTCGTCGTCGTCGGTGGGATCGACAGCTTGAGATAGTCACGTACTCGCCTTTGTTTTTCTGACTTTTTATTTCGTGGCAATTGTGCGCCTAATTAGCGTCGAATCGCACACACAGAGAACAGCGGCGACAACGACGACGACGACGATGGCAGCATCTTTGCAATTAAAACGCACTTTTCATGTGAAGAACGTGTGTAAGAGGGTGGGGGAGGGGGAGGGTAAGCGGGTTGTGTGTGTGCACATCTATACTATATGGTACATACATATACAAAAAGAGTAAGCTCAAAGCTGAGGGCAAAGCTACAAAATGGCGCATGGTGCCCGACCGCCCGCCTACAAAATTAATTTGATTTATGCTGCTGGCAGTTTTGTTGTGCAACTGTATGCGTGTTCGTGTGTGTGTGTGCATGTTTTTTGGTATTGTAGCTACTGACAGTGCTGACTGGTTTTTGCCTGTCCAGGTCAGGTAACGAATTTCCTTCCCTCCCCCGCCCCCCGGCTAACAACGAAAATAAAAATAATATATTGCCCAAACGAATGTAAAGTGTCGACTTTTATTTTGTGTGTATGCGAGCGTGTGTGTGTGTATGTGTGTTCACGTCTTTGCAATAAAACAGCAACAGCAACAACATGTGCGCTTCCGTATTTTTTGTTTCTTTTTGGGGTGTTGATCTACAATGCTTGTGTTGAATTCTGTCATTCATTGCCTGTCCTCCCTTCCCTTCTCTGCCCAACATGTTTAGAGAGTCTTACATGCAAATCTGCCCTAACAAATGGCAAATGACGCAAACATATGCGACGAAACAGGTACAACTTATCTGCACACATATATGTCTAATATTCATATTCATTTAGCACTGATAAAAATATACAAAAAATTTTAAAATATATTTTTCGCTCAACAACAAACAGAAAATGTAACAAAGTAACATTTTATTTGTGACAAACTTTAAGCTTAAAGGCTTAATAGTTGCAGTACATTAAATTGTGATAAATAATAAATGCGCTTTATACTAACAAAATTTAAACTCAAAGGGGAAAAAACGACATTTTCATCCTTTACTACGATTATGTGCTGTGCTGTGTGCTGTGTATGGAAAGCTGTATTATATTTTATTGACTAAAGTTAAAATCTGTAACTGGCATTTTAAATTCATATTTTGTGGCTGGCAAATAAAGTTAAACCTCTTTACTTGAATTTAATTTTTGAGCTCTGCAGCTTTAAACTAAATCACAGAGTTGAACATCAAACAGTTTTCTTGAGCTTTTAATAGTTAAAGTAGTTGCATTTCCGAACAGCAAATCCCATATTCAAGTGCGAGTTTAAACATGTTCTGCGTAGAGTTATTGCCTGATGAAGACTTATGTGTGAAATGTGTGTATGTAGAAATGAAATTTTGGATTTTAAATAGCCTGCCACAGTCACAAAAAACATAACCAGAGAGAGAGAGAGAAGGGGAGACTCCAGGTATCAGGTATAAAACATAATAAAAACAACAACGAAACGAAACGAAACAACGAAAAAAAAGAGACAGTAACACGACAGCCCGCCGTTGTTCGCACAATGCAAATAAAAAGCCATAAACTTTCATTTAAGTTTAAAATGGCATTTAAATGAATGAGTGGCTGCTGCCAGAGAAACTGCTGCTGTTGCTGCCACTGCCACTGCCACTGCTGCCACTGCCACTTGCTGCTAGGGTGCTTTTTTTTCGGGGTGTTCGGTTGTTGTTTTGTTTGGCCAAAGCCAAGGCAAGCAACACATGTATCATAATTCATTTTCATGTTTTATTTCATTTTAACTGCAGTTGCCTGTCGCTTTCTATCCCTCTTCCGCACACTCTCCCTCACACTCGCACTCTGTCGTGTACGGCACTCGTTTATTTGTTGTGTTTGGCTGCTGCGTGCTAACATAAATACATATCAAAACAACAGCTAACAGCTAACAATAACAGCTAGCAGCACCAGCAACGAACGACAAGCAAACAACATTCAAATAATTGGCATACGTGGCAAATATGTTATGCAACCCCAAAAAGCATTCACAATATGCGTTCTTGCGTGTTGCATCGCCCTATCCTCTATATATAGATGTACAAATATATATATACACTTCGTATGGTATCTCTCACACACACATATGTGGTGCGGCAATTGCAATTAAGATCCATTGACAAGCCAACGTTGCGTATGCTCAATGTTCAATTCAATGTCAGCCAAAATTGTGTAGCATACTTTTAAGCGCAAGCAAAAATTTTGTTCGCTAAAGTTTTTATTTTGAGATTTGGAAGCATTTTAACTTCAGCTTGCTTTTTGTCTGTTCTTCTCTGTCTTTTTTGTGGTTTTTAATTAGCTTTGCCAAAATATGGCATTGTAATAAATTAATCAGTTGCAAGCCATTTGCATAGAACAGTGTTTCCCAAAGTGGGCGATAACGCCCCCTTGTGGGCGCTGCAGGTTTCCAGGGGGGCGGTAAGAGACCCAGAAAGAAAAGGGGGGCGTTTCGTAGAGACCTGGGGGCGATTTGTAATTTTATTTAGCTAGAAGGCCTCTTAGACAACGACTGCATAAGCTCTCGATTCTCAACAACAACTTGTGAAAAAAAGGGTATCAAAACACATTGAGCAGCGTGTGTGTTGCAGCAGAAATAACAATCAAGTGTTGTTGTTGTTATTATTTTTGAGCTTTGCATATTCCCGTTAGACCCTATTCGACTCAGGCCACATACAGCAGGCCAGCGGCAGAAGAATGCTCTAGTCGAGAAATCGCGACTAGACGATACCCTTAACCCTTTACTTCCTTCTGCCCGTTACATACTTTTGCACAGAACAAAACACCCTTTTTTCCTTTTTTAGTGGGTTCAGGGTATAACAAGCAATTTTTATTTTCATTTGTGGTTTCGCGCGCAATAGATAAGCACTAATTACACTACTCGCGAAGGTAAACGTATTTTTAAAAGCAAAACAATGTCAGAAGCTAAAAAGAAGAGACGCCAATACTTTGCGGAGTACATTAAATTCGGATTTATTGAAAATCCTACAAACGCATCGTCGCCTTTGTGTCTTTTATGTCAAAAAACATTTTCCAATGAAGCAATGAAGCCTTCAAGACTTCAAGAACATTTAAATAAAATTCATCCGGATAAGAAAGACAAGAATGCGGCATATTTTCAAGACCTGAAGAAGAAGCATAATACTCAGCCAACAGTAGAAAAACTATTTTCGGTGGGTGCTAAGCAAAATGACGACGGACTTCGAACTTCGTACAATATTTCTTTGTTAATTGCTCAAAAAGGCAAACCACATAACATCGGCGAAGAGTTAATATTGCCAGAAATAAATGAAGTATTAACTAATATGCTTCATAAACCGGCCGCAGATATTATCCGAAAAATTCCTTTGAGTAATAATTCTGTGCAAAGACGAATTGATGAAATGGCTGAAAACATTGAAGAATCATTGTGCGATCACCTGAGGACAAGTCAATTCTTAATTCAGCTCGATGAGTCCACTTTACCAACTAATGAAGCATTATTGTTGTCTGACGTGAGGTTTATTAAAGATGAGAAAATATGTGAAGAACTATTATTTGCTAGAAATTTAGAGACCGATACAAAAGGCGAAACCATATTCAATATATTGGAAAAGTTTTGCGATGAGAAAGAGATTCCTTTGAAAAATATTATTTCAGTTGCTACGGATGGCGCTCCGGCTATGACAGGGTGTCATAAAGGCTTCATAGCGTACTTAAAAAATAAAATTCCATTAATGGGGGGCGCTAAAAAAATATTTATTCTCAAAGTGGGCGGTAGATAAAATAAGTTTGGGAAACACTGGCATAGAACAACGATTTTGCAACTGTTTTGTGTATCTCTTTCAACATCATGCTGTGCTTGCGTGCTTATAAATATTAAATAAAATTAAAAAACAAACTAATTGTTAATCTGTGCGGCTTGCGGCTTTGCCATATGCGCTTTTGTCAACAACAATGCTTGTTGCTTTAGCTGCTTTTGCTGCTGCTGCTGCTGCTGCTGCTGCTGTTCTCTGTCAACTATACAGCATTGCCGCTGTGTCTATGGCCACTAACAAGCTCTGTTGAGCTGACCACGCCCACCCCACCCCTTACTGTTGTTGTTGTTGCCGTGTTTTAAATGTAAAGCACTTGCTGTGGTCGCTTTGAGCGACCCAAAAGTTAATCTCTGCCAACCGCTGACCAGGCAAACTCAACATTCTACCCACCCCCCTGTTCAACCCTCCCCACCAACCCGCACAGCACCACCTTCTTTTCTCTCTATTACATTCGCCACACCGCCCATAGAACTCTTAGCTAGTTAGATATTTTTGCCATGTTTTTCTTCTTTTTATACTCTGGCAGTGTTGTTTGGCTCTAACCACAACTTACATTTTTACAGAGACGCGTTTTGTTTGTTTGTTTTGCTTTATTTTTCTTGCTGCTGCTACTGCCACTTTTTATGTACAGCTCACAGTTTTTTGTGTACGTGTGTGTGTGTGTGGGAGAGGGGGTGTGTGTACCGGGGATGTGTGTTTGATTTGTGCCAGCCAAGAAGTCAACCAGCCAGTCCAAGATAAATCGCCTTTCAACGCAACTGCGGGCATAAAAAATCACACGATCACTCATTACACACACACACATTCACACACACACAACACATCCCGTTATATTGCATAAGCACTTATGTGGCATGCAGCTGATGTTTATAGTATGTGTGTGGGTGTGTCGTTCATGCCACCAAAGTCATTTTGCGACCCTTTTTTCTGTTTTTTTTTTATCGCCAGCGCTTTAAATTTTTTATGCAAGCTGCGCTGCTGATTTGGCGATAGTGTCGTCCTTGTCGTCCCCTCTCCTACCTCCCACCCTCCCCACGCTGTTACTAGCCTGCAGCACATAAGTCATTTTGCAGCTCTCGCACTTGTAAGAATTCACACAAACCCACACCCACAAACACACACATACATGCATCCTGCCATGCATCCTGCGCCGTCGCCTGCATCACTTTAGCGTCTCAATAGTCTGTTACTAATACGTTTTTGTGCACAGTGTTGCCGTTGCCGTTGCTGCCATTTTAATGCCTTTCATGCAACACCGCCAGCAACGGCAGCAACGGCAACGGCAATGGCAGATTCTTTTTCGAGTGCATAAAGGCAGCAGCAGCTAAGGAGCTGCTTGAAGCTATCCACTAGCAAGCTGCTGCGTCACTGCGTCAATGCCTCACAGGATATTACCGCCGTCATTCATGCAACGCGCGCTCTTCTTGTGGGATGCTCTGCATTCACGCACATATCTGTTCAGTCTGTGTGTGCGTGTGTGTGTTTGTAGTGTGTGGTGGATACTTGAGCGTTGCCGTTGCTTGGCGCCTCAATACTCTGATGCTTCCGGTATTTATGACGCAAGTAATCAAATTGAATGGCGCGTTGCAGTTTTAAGTTCGCCCCTTTTTTTTATTTGCCCCAGCTGAAGCTGAAGCTGATGTTGATGCTGCTACAGATGCTGCTGCAGTTGCAGCTTTCACCTTTCACTGCTTGCAATGATAAATTCTTGCATTACACTTTCTTTCATTCTCTCTCTCTTTCTCTCTCTCTCTCTCTCTCTGTCGCTCTCTGTCTGTCTTGCAACACAATTTTCGCCCACTCACTTTTGGCATCCGCTGGCGTGCGGCATATAAAAAAGAAAAAAATTGTGCAAAACTTTCTCAGCTTTCTACACATTTTCGTCGCTTATCAGCAACGGCTGCTGCAGTTAAACTCAAGTAGATGGATAGGCAAGGCGGGCAGTGCGGTATGGATTGGGGCTGGGGTTTTCTATGGAGCAATGATAATAATGAACGTGCATGAAAAATTGCAAGTTAACTGAAAGAACTTGGCACTTGGAACTTGGGCATTACCTAAGGCGCAATAAATAATAAATACCAGTAGCAGTAGCAGTTACTCCAGCTCCAGCTTCTGCTTCAGCTCCTTCTCCGTCTTCTCTGCTTCTCAGCATCTCAACCTCAACCTGAACGAGAATGGACGCATAATGAACGACAT
The DNA here is from genome assembly GCA_035044645.1 of Scaptomyza parva. Taxonomy (NCBI): domain Eukaryota; kingdom Metazoa; phylum Arthropoda; class Insecta; order Diptera; family Drosophilidae; genus Scaptomyza; species Scaptomyza parva. The sequence goes on along the minus strand of JAWNNT010000065.1, from coordinate 5,658,766 downwards.
CTTGAGCGTCTGGAAAGCATAAACTGCAACTGACTTGCATAATGCTAAATTAGTGGCCATGGGATGCGTTAAGTGCAACACAGGAAAAAACGAACGACGAACGAATAGAACGATAAAAAAGATGGGGGGAACCTTTTGAAAACGAGGTTAAGATGCTCCAAGTGATTTAGACAGGATGCGTCGTCGATTAACGCCAGGTGCTTGGAGTTCTAGTTACGCGTTTCAAGCAGTTCAATCTGTATACAATTCTTACTTATTTTAACTAAAGATTATATTGAGATATTATTCACTTTACATTATACTGAGTAAAAGCGTTTAAAATTCTATTCAAATCGAATTGCAGCTTTACTCGACATTAGACAAATGCTAACTGCACAAATAGCTAATGGAAAGCTTAAGGAAACATTGCATTGGAGATATGAAAAAATTCTAATGAAAATCGCATTGAATCTCAGTTAAGCGAGAAAGAAGAAAATGCGTTTATTTGTTTTCTTTTTGCGCGTTGGCAATCAGTGACAAAATCATCGTCTTTTTAGCGCTCTTCAAAGAGCTCTGTGCTGGGATGGACTGCGCTGGGATCTATCGAACAATGAATGTGGGTGCAGCTGCTGCTCCCCTCTTATCTGAAGGTGCTTTAAAGCTTATGGCTTATGGCTCACAATCCGCCCATTCACGTGGCTTGGTCGGGCCATGAAAAATGCAGCTGCTGCTGAAAAATTTTCTGCTTTTGTCGGCGTTTGTTTTTTTCACGTTTGGTCAGCAGAAAAATACAAAAAAAAAACATAAAAAATACCCCGTAGATAGATGCCCCTAAAATAGAGAAAAAAACAACAAAAAATTATTCAACTTGCTTGATTTATGTTTTTGTTATTGTTTTTTTCTCATAAAGCCGGCGGTTTCGCTAAGCGAAGCGAATGTAAAGTGGAGAACCATTAAAAAAAAATGGCCAAAGAAAAGAAAACTTGCTGCAAAATAGAGATAAAGCCATAAGACTCTCTGTGTATGTCTGTGTGTGTGTGTGTGTGTGTGTGGGTGTTTGAGTGGAGAAGGAAAAAAAGCGAAAGACTCAATCAACGTGGCTCTTCTTCTTCTAAGCAGCTTCTCTGGCCGTTCTAGCCGTTGTGGCCGCTCTGGCCATTCTGGCCAAGTGGCGTGTCCCTGCGTCCACGTGTGTCTCCAGGTGTCTTCAGGTGTCCTGCAATAAATGAACAAATTAATTAAGAAGTGTAGTAGCATCGTGAATTGTTGCACGATTGCCACTAGCTAAACTGGACAGGTGACTGCAGTCTGACGGCGTCGTCTAGAGCGGGGGTAGTGGTAGGGGGCAAGGGACAAGTGTCAACGCAGGCGACGGCCAACATGAGACATGAAATTAATGCAGCACTGTCAACTTGGTCCAACAGCAGCAGCAGCAGCAGGAGCAGCGACAGCAGCACAAATGGCGATACGAAACGTTAACGTTAATGCTTCACTGGATCCAGGTAGCTTCCAGTCTTGCTCTCTCTCCCCCTCTCCCTCTCCCACTCTATCGCTATCTATCTCTATTTGCTGCGGACTGAGCTCAAAAGCAGCTTAGCCTGCAGGTGATGCGAGCGAGGACGCAAAATCAATCGAGAAATCCATTGGAGTAGGGGAGGATTAGGAGGAGGAGGTGGAGAGTTTGTATCTAGGAAAGTGGAATGTACCCGCCGCTAACCGGGATACGTTCGCTCATCCATTTCTCTATTCCGCTAGCCATGTCCGTGTCTGTGTCCCGTGTCCATGTCCATGTGTGGGCACGTGCTGGTCAGCGCCAATAACGACGTAATCTGTTTATATCCCTTTTCTTTTTTTTTGTGTGTGTGTGTGTGTGTGTGTGTGTGTGCTGTCTTCTGTGCTATGCGCTGGGTTTCGTTTCGCTTTTTCTTCTTTTCGCTTTTCGCTTTTCGTTTCGTCGTTTTTTTTGGCTATTGTATTGCGCACTTTTTCCATTTGTCGTTTGGTTGTCGCTTGGAGCTGCTTCAATTTTCTGGCCAGGCAGTTTTTGTCGCTTGTCGCTTGTCGCTTGTCCATGGCGCTCGTTCCATGGAATTGAGTTGTTATTTTTCGCTTAGTGCAATTTATTTTGGCCAAGTGGCAGCAGCCAGCGCCAGCAACGGCCAGGCAGCGCTTAATTTATTATGCTGCCTGACGCCCCCGACCACCCTCTCTCTCCCGCTCTCTCACACACACACACACTCTTTCTATATATCCTTATCCTGATGCTGCTGCTGCTGCTTCGGCTGCTTTGGCTGCTCATCACCCAAATTGTGCTGGCCATTGTTCAATGGCAGATAAAAGAAAAATTAAAGGCAAGCAAAATGAAAGTCGACGTCGACGTCGCCGTCGATGAAGAAGAACCAGAAACCAGCAAAAAAAAAAAACAAATAAAAATAATAAGAAAAACAACAAAGCGAAAACGAAACGAACGAACGGAAAAAAAAATGTTATTAATTTCAACTTTGAAAAATTGTGCAATGGCTTAGCTTGAGAATCGAGCATCGAGAGCATCCAGCAAGCGAAGGAGGCAGCCATCGAGGCATTCATTTATTAGCAACGTGATAAATACTTTCAATTTTCCTTTCAATAAATGATAACGTAATGCCCTGTCATTAAAATAGATCAATGGCCCAACTGTCAATAAGACGCCGGAGAGCGCAACTAATGTATTTGAACTTTTTTTTTTTTTAACAAAGTGCCACAAATAAATAACAAAAACACTCTGATTAAAACTAACTAGCACATTTGTGATTGACTTTGACTTTGGAGAAATTCGTCATTTATAACAAACTCAAACTTGAATGAAACATTTCCGTACATTTCGTTTCGATTTCGTTTTTTAAATCAAATGAAAAAAGGCAAATCCCTTACAATCAAGCTAAAGCAAGAGCCATAAAGTGAGATTAACTCCGTCCAACTGCGCCGTTTGTGTGAATGAATATTAAAAATACATAAACTCAATTTAAAAAGGATGCAAAAACCCCATAATTCCCAGAAACTGATTCACTTACTACAGCTGTGTTTAATTGCATTTAATTTAATTACATAAGCTTTGCGCAAAAGCTTTTACTCAACTACTTAAACATATCAAAAAGATAACAAATTTGCCTTCAACATATGAAAAAGAACTCAACAACTAATATAAAACTATACTTTGGCCCCCATCATATTGATGTGTTAAGTTTGAATATTGATACAAACTATGTATTATGCTAATCAAGAATCAGTATTATAGTATGTGCAAATGTCTCTCAGACGGCGGAGAGCTCGAGCTACTCCCAAAAACTTATTATGTTAGAGCGCATAAAAAGAATATCAAATTGTGATTTGACTGCGATTACGAAGGACGACCAAGCAACTTTGGACGGACTCGCAATGGACTTCGATTATTTTGACTAGCTGACAAAATGACAAACTGACGAAACGACTGACTAGCTTGACTGTCTGTCCGTCTGTCTGTCTCTCTGTCTGTCGCATACGCGTCAATTGCTGTGATTAGCATGAAAATCATTACAAGCACAAAATGAATGGCAAATCACAAAAGCAACAAAATATATATTGTAGTAGCAGGGGGGAAGAGAGCAAGCGGAATTGGCCACAAGAAAACAAAAATGACAGGCTGAGGGTTTTCTGAAAATAGAAAAATTCTCGGCCATTGCTTTGTCAAATGTGTTTTGCTGTGTTTTTTTGCTTATATGTTGTCTCAGAGATGTGTCAGAGTCAGGCGCTTCCCAGGCCCAAAAACAAGCCAAGCGGAGCGCAGTCAAGTAGACAAGAAGAAGCAAAAAAAAAAATAGACCAAAAAAAAAAAGGCAACCAGTGAAAAATCGAGTTAGGCAAAACAAATAGGAAAATAGTTTGGACGGCGACAGGCGACATTGACACAAAACAATAACAAAAAAATAAAAGTGGAGCGGGGTGGAGTGGAGCTGCCCCATTTCGAGGCTGTTGTAAAAGTCAAGCGAAATAATATTTTCCGGGTAACAGGCAAAAGCAAAAACAAAAACAGACAAAAAAAAAAACCAGGAATTGGCTGCTCAAGCCCAAACTCATGATTTCAAGCGTAACAGTAGAAGTCTGCAGCAGGGAGAAGGGAGAAGAGGAGGGGATGAACTTGTGGCCATCATTGTAGGCAATTTGCAAAAATAGCAACGATTTCTTACTCGTTCTTGTTATAGTTGTTGTTGTTGTGGCAGGCAGGCAGAAAAGTTAGTTTAAAGGAAATCAAAATAAAAATCATAAAAATGCACAACGTGCCGCGCGTTTGTTAAACTGCCGTCCTCAGAGAGAACGAGAGAGAGAGTGAGCGAGAGAGAGGGGTGAGAAATGAAAGAGTGAAGCGAAGGAAAACCTCGTCGCAGACAAAGACAAAAATTGTTGCCTTGGCACAAAGATGAAAAGTTGTTGCTGTTTATGGCGGAAGTAGATAATGCCAAAGATGAACAAGGCGAAGGCGAAGATGCTGCTGCTGCTTGGCAATGCCAGTCACACAGTGTGAAAGAGATGGAGAGCGAGAGAGTGAGAGAGAGAGTGTAAGACACTCTCAGTCAGTGAGTAAAACTAGAAGAAATGAAGCTTAAGGGTCGTCGCTGGGAGGTCTATAATTTTGCCATTACAAAACAATAGTAAAAACAAACTGCAACAAAAGTTTACAGTCAAAGTCAGACACACAGAGAGACAGAAAGAGAGTGAGGGGGGGAGCGGTGCAGAGGTCTAAGCCAGTGAGGCGTGTGTAAGTAAGACAGCTCGAAGAAGAAGAAAACAGTAGAGAAACAGACAGAAAGCTTTAGCTGCATGAGCACATTGTCGCATTATGTGCAATTATTGTCGCAATTATGGCCAGACAATTGTCAGTTTTGGCGCTAGTTTCAAGCCAACTCGATTGCCAGTGTGCTCAGTGTCTTGTGCATATGTACCTACTTTATATATATCTATATATAACTCTTGACATTTTGGGCCAGTGCCATTAATAAAACACACACACAACTCTCAACTAGCTAATCAACAATGTCAGCCTCAGTCAAACTCTCGAAACTCAAACTGAAGCTCACAAGAATCAACAGCAGCCCTTACGTGCGATAAGAACACACACATACACACTTCATCCCTCCACCCCCTTCGATAAAGTCAACATGAAGCGTGCTTGGGCTAGCCACTTGGGAGTTGGGGGTGGTTGTAGTGGGTGGGGGGCTCTGGTGGGGTGGTTGGTGGTTAGAGTGTTTATGGTTGGCGTTTGGTTGCGATGCCTACGCAAAGTTCAGCTGTTTTGTCACTTATTCACAGCACATTAAACAATTTGCTTTTTACGCCGGCCAATAACGGACAACAACAGCAACAACAAAAACAACAATATCATCATTATCGTTGTTGTTTTTGTTGTACCAGTACCAGTTTGCAAAGCTACCCTCCAGGTCCTGGTGTCTAGTATGTATATATATAGCCTGCTCTGCCTAGGCCAGCCAACCGCACATTTTAATTGTTCTCGTCATGAACATGTCATAAAGCAAATCAGATTAAATGCGTCACTTATTATTGTGTGCCCGAGCCCCATACACATACATACTAACGAGACCAGGCCTACATTTTACACTCTCTCTGTGTATGTGTGTGTGTGTGTGAACTTTGTTAACTGCGGTCAAATGTGGCGAGCATATCGCCGTCTATTGAGGTGGGTGGCGTTGGTGGAGAGGTGGCAGCATATCGCTTTTATTGCATATTACCATCGACTCACAACAAGGGGCAAGCGACCAGGGCGCACCAGTGGGGGTGGGGAGGCACAGTGGGGCTAGTATCATTAGAAGTGTGCGCAAATTAGATGCAAATGAGTTAAATAGAGGAACCATTAAGAATTATTATGCATATTAAGTGTGATTTTACCAAAAGATGATAAGAAGAACTTTTGCCAAAAAACTCCAAATATGCAAATTCCTTCAATAAGTTCCCCCGATGTCACCTCACCGAGTATAAATATTGGTTTTTAATTATGAGCCAATGCACAAGAAACTATAAACATAATTAAGTTATTGCTGAATTAGTTCTAGTTCTAGTGAAGATTAGCAAATTGTTTCAGGAAATTAGTTTAGGAAGAGGCAGAAGGGAAAAAAACAAACTTTTGCACAGAATAATCACCCAAGTTCCTTAACGTGTCCTGTCTATGAGAGTGTGTGTGTGTGTGTGTACATGCAGTGAGCCTTAATTGATTGCCTAAGAACTGTGATAAGTATCTGGTAGAGTTAGAGAACACACACACACACACACACCACTATGCAACTCCGAACCACTTACACAACTCCGCCCCCCTCCCTTGCTCAACTTGTGCTGGTAACTGCTTGTGCTGGTGGTGTTAACTTGCATGTTAGATTGTGCGTGCTGCTTAATTAGTTGCAAACTGTTTCCATCATAGCTGCCACAAACACACACACACAAATGTACATATGAGACGGCATCAGGTCAAGGCATAGATGGATCTGTGTAGCACTTGTCGTGCCCCACCCAACACCACTAAGACCCACCACCACCAGCAACACCCACCTCTGTGCCTTTTAGCATGGCTGGCAGCAAAGGTGTCGTAACAACTTTTCGCGTCGCATTAAGCCAAATTGACACTGAAAGCATTTTGTCAATGTTGAAGGCTGCCGTTGCACGTTCCCCCGTTTTCTCCCCCTCTTCGAGTTTTCGAGATTTTTGTTTCCGCTTGGTTTGACTTTTAATCGTTGTCGGAAGCCAAATATTGATTTCTAATATTGATGCAATTCCATTTTACAAATTTGCTTACCAAATTCTGATTGCTAGGGGACTTTGAGACGGCAACAACGACTGAAAGTCATGTGAGTAGGTTTTTATTCGTTTCTCGTTTTTCTGTGTTTTTCTGTTTCTCTGTTTCTGGCCGTCACACACAATGAAAATCGACAAGAGGGTGGGGCGGGGGCGGGGCGTACGGGCGACGCTTGGCACTTGACGCGCGCCGGCAACAGTCGATTAGTTACACAGACCAACAGACAGCCATGTGGGAGGGCGGGGTAGGAGGATGGGAAAGATAGTGCTTTTTGTTGTGTGTGTGTATGTGTGTGTGTGTGTGTGTAATCACAGCATATAGTAGCAATGGCAATTTACAAAATGAAAACATAAAATAATAAATACGATTTGACAGCGCACAATTGTATGTAGATATATGTATAGATAGATTTAGACTTGTAGTTCTTCTTCTGGCTAAGGGGAAACGGGATAATGCGCCATGGCCCTTGTGCCAAACACGACTTTATGTGTGTGTGTGTGCGAGTGTGTGTTTGAGTGTATGTGTGTGTAGAGGGAGCAGCATCTACATAATCATATTATGCTTGACTGGCACGACAAACCAAGCGCACAAATGTGGGTCCAACTGCATTGAGCACTAAGAAACAGACAGAGAGACAGACCGGCAGACCGGCAGACAGAAAGAGACAGAGAGAGAGAGAGAGATGTGAGCAGAGTAGCGCACAGATTCAAGTAATTTGACAGGCGACATACATTTCACGTGCTGCACACAGAGGAACAGACAGATAGTCAGACAGACGGACAGAGGGACAGACCGACACGACAGACAGTCAGTGAGTTGGACAGCTGGACAGAGATAGATACAAAGAGACAGAGAGAGAAACAGCTGCGCAAAATCTGTTAGCCATGTGAATTGATGAAGGGGCGGAAGCGATAAAAAGGCTTGCGAACTGCCCCCAAAAGTTCGTTTGGGTTTCGAATCGGAACTGCTTGCTGTTCGCATGTGTGTAAATGTGTGTGTGTGTGTGTGTTAGCCATGATATGGGCCAAAAGCAGACAGTTGGAGCGACAGCGCCACCTGGCAGCTGCCAAAATTGCAAAATTGAAATTGAAATGCGAATGCTGTTACGACTGAGATACACACATTTACACATACAATCACAGATACATACAGACAGAAACACACAGATACGCATGCATAATACGCATACGCACCGTGTGTATGCGTTCGTTCGTCTGTGTGTTGTTCGTATGCAGTTAAGGCAACGAGTATGCCTCTGCCTCTGCCCCTGCGCTGTCGGAAAAAGACAAGCCAAAGCAATTAATGTAATGAGCAGCAGCAGAGGCAGTGGCAGCAGTGGCAGTGGCAGCAGCAACAGCGGCATGTCAGACAGCAATGTCGACGTCAACATTTTTGCACAAGAATTTTCAATCAGCAGCAGCATTCACACACACACACACAACTCGGAAAGTGTGCGGCAAAAACGATGGTTCGGTCGGTGGGGTAGGAGTGGGGAAGGGGCAATGTGCAAAGGCGTCCAATGTAATTGTTTAAAACCAAGCTACTTAAGTGCAATGCGCCTGCCTATAGAAATTATGCACGCATCGCACAGCATTGCCAACAAGCACAAACAAAAAGTCCAATCAGCCTTGCATTAATGAGCCCAAAGTGTGGGGAATTTTATTCGTAGCCGAGACGCAAACCCCTTCTTTTTTCCCTTCTTTTCTGTTCTGTTTGTGTGTGAAGTACTATATGCATTCATTTGCATTTATGTTTTTGTGCTACAACTAATTTGAAGGCACGGTTGTCAGCAGTAACACAAAACAAAATCAGACGATGCAATGCAACACCAACCCCCTCTCCCTCCCCTCTCTCATCGTCTTTTCCCCTTTTCACACTCGTTTGTGCCTTAACTGTTAGACGCTCTACCTGCGTGAAGGCGTCCAAGTGCATTTTGAGTTGTTGCAACAAAGGCAAACAGACGCGCGCATCCTTCCTGTTTCCTTTCACACACACACAGACACACCTTCTCATACACACTTACTCACTCACACCAACACACTGAAACATATGCATACAATATGCATACTCATTAGTTTGGAGTGGTTCCGTCAACATAAGACGCAACACCCAACTCTCACCCACCACTAAGACAGCCACCCCCAATCTCCACTCCGCCACCCACTCACCACCCACTCACCCATCATCTAGCTGTCGACATGTCAGTCAGTCAGTGTTCATCATCGCCCATGCTCCAATCCGTATACTCGCTTTCTTTTTGTCTGATTTGTCAGTCCATCTGTCTGTCCTTGCTGTGTAATGTCGAAAAATAAACAAACCCTTTTTTTTTTTTGTTTTTGTGTTCGCGAAGCTAAAGCCTTTTAAGTTGCAGCCAATTGTTATTACGAGAAGCAGAGTTGTATGTTCGTTCGGTCGCCCGTTTCGCTTGCAACTTATGCAGCCTTTTTTCCAGCTCAAATCTTTTTTTCTCGCATATTATTCGCCATCTCTCTGTGTTGCTGCTGTTGCCGTTGCTGTGTTGCCATTGCTGCATCTCCTCACAGACTGACTGTTGGGCGGCTTTCAATGTCAACCGGCTCGGCGGCTTTTGTTTGACGTCGTGCTCTCGGCCTCATGAATAACTGATTAAAACCCTTTTTGGTTCTTCGTTTCTTGCCGGCAATGAGTCCTGAACTGAACTGAATGCTATGTGGCAGCACCCCCCGAAGGGTCGGGGTGGGTCGCTGCTGCATAGCTAACGCTGACTGCGCTTTCATTTTAAATGACTTGCGCCTGGACAGAAGAGAGAAGTGCAATGTCAGCAATGAGCTGGGCGGAGAGGAGGAGGGGACGGTGCTTGAATTACTTTGCTATTGTGGCTTGCTATGATGATAAATAGCTGTTATATATATATATAAATATATATGGATAGAAATTGTCAAACGAATGAAACACGCACACAGAGAAGAAGAGAAGAGTGATGATGCGATTGTCAATTATGGCAAGGCCAGCTAATGCACTTATATTGTGTGAGCTATTGAAACTGTTATACTGGCAGCCAGCAAGGACACACTGTGAAAACTATATAAAACCAAAATGATATAAAGAGCAAAAGCTTAAAGAGTCAAAAGTTTCAATTGAAAGTACTTCTTTGACTTTTACTACATCTAACTATTGTTTAGTTTCCAGTTTTATACACTCTTTGACTTTATTAGCTGTTATACGTCTTCTACCTGTTTCTACTGTCAGCATTTAATCTTTATCCTAATGACTTGTCATCAAATGTGCGCTTGACTAGTCTTTCTGCTACACAAATTTAACAACTCGAACTTAAATTTGAGTTGTACTTAATTGGTTTTCTTGCGAAAACTATTTATGCGTTCATACTATGTTGATTTGCCATGAAAATGGCAAACAGTTAACACACAGCATTGCAATTTACGCCATCATTGCATCCAATTTAGATGCCGTTAAGGTAGGTAGAAGGGTAGGTGGAATGGGGAAACAGAACCAACTTCGTTCGACTCATAAATACAACATTATATTCTAACGTAAATCGCAGTTAGCATTGTCGACGTCTTCTTCTTCTTTGTCTCCCGCGCTCTTTCCCCCTTGCTTGTCTGTGCGCGTCTCAATTCACTGCACATTTTGCAAATAACAATCGCATTTTTTGAATAATTCAAATCCACTTTGTTGCCTGCCTTCCTGCCTTCCTGCCTGCCTCTGCCGGAGTCTGTCTCTGTCTCTGTGTTACCCAACCGTTTTGTTCTTTCTTTGAGTCGGAGCAAAACGCTGTGGCATAACTAAGAAGAAGAAGCATTGGGTGACGAGCAAAACCTCCAGATCCAACTCAAGACCGAGACCGAGACTGAGACCGAGAACCCAAGCCGTCAACTGGCAAGCGCTTTCTTTTTGCCCCCTTCTTCATGGTTTTAGTGTTTGCAACGTATAAAAAATGTATAGCATAGTTTTTTGCGTTTCGAATCGCATCCAACCCACACACACACACACATACAATTAGAGCTTGCCACTATTATTAGGCAACGGCAAAGCATTCAAATATTTAAGCTGTGCATCATTTATGACAAGGTTTTTCTTTCGTTTTTGATTGGGTTTTAAATATGTATATAATATTTAAATTTTACAGATTTAAATTAAGAAAAAAAAAAGAACAAAAATTGCGCATCGGCAACGGTTAACGGTTGGGTTTTTTTCTCGTCCGTTGTTGTTGCCTCGATTTGCCTGACGCTGATTTCATTTAGTTGAGTTGAGTTGAGTTGAGTTGAGTTGCGTTGAGTTGAGTGATAGAGAGAGGCACAAACTCGGACCGTGCCCACAATTCAAAAATCAATTTTCATTTGCAAAACGATTACATTCACATTCATTCAATGTTCGTTGGTTCGCCGTTCATTCTTTTCACCCTTTCTCTCCCTTCCCCGTTTCTGTCCTACCTTATATATATTTTTTATGTGTATATGCGCTACCCATATGTGTATGTGTGTGTGGGAGGGGGGTTTGTCCGGGTGTGTGTGTTGGTGTACACTGCTATCGGTTCTCTTACACTCGAATGAACTTTTATTCAATTTGCAAAGCAACCACAAGCTGCACAATAGCCGTTTTAAACACTCAACCAACCAACGAACCAGCGAAACCAGCGACTGCCAGCGATTGCCAGGAACGAATGAACAAGCGGCCATTTCGTCATTCCATACACATACAGAGAGAACCTCAGTCAGCCCCCCCCCCCCCCCCTTTCTCGTCACTGACATTTTGCATGTCCAAATGTCTGCACTTGCCGTCGTTCATTTAAATGCGGCTTTTGGAGGCTGCCGCTGACTAAAATATTCTCCAACTCTTTGGAAATTTTCGTGCGTTTTACCAATCTTTTAACCCACACCCCCTGCCCCTCACAGTGCAACATTTCTTCTTTCCATCTTTTGTTGGTGAATTTGCAATGCATTTATTCATGTGGCGCAACTGCAATTTGTTACATTTTACCAACTGTTATACGCATGACAGTTTTACAATACTGTGCTACTATTATACTATGTACATGTAATCTCAGGCAAAAATATGCATGGATGGCATAGCTTCATTTTAATACCCGGCGCATACATCACATAGATCGGCCCCTTCCCACCCCACTCCCCTCACCCCTCACTCTCTCACATAATGGGCCAACTAAAGACTGGTTTGCCGAATAAACAGAGCGAGAGTGAGAAAGCGCGAGTGAGAGCGAGCGAGAGAGAGAGAGAAAAGTAAAGTATGTAAAAATGAAACAAATACATAATAAACAAAACAATGGCGAAGGGCAACAACAACAAAACACTACAAGCAACACAAAAGAATGCGCTCGTAAAACCGAGATTTAGGCCGTGCCACATTTGTGACCAAAAAAAATACACACACACACACACACCAACACACACACACATAGTCATACAGTCACAGGAAGTGTACAGGAAAAGAAGAGAAAAGAGGAGCTAGAACACAGAGAAGCTGGATACTTTTGTGTATGTTTGACGGGGTGGTAGGGGGTGAGGGGTGGCTCTGCTCATTTTATGCGCTAACTGAATCAGCCCCGACAACCATTAACTGAGGCCATTTTATTCAATTTTGTTGTGCCCCATTCAGCTTGCCCCATCTCTTGCACACAACACACAACAACTGAACACAAAAGGACAAACGCAAAAGCGGAAAACGGAAGTGTGTACGCAGGTTATGCAGGAGTTGGTGGAAGCCATAGTCGAAGCTGGACTTTGTACTAGTAGCTACTGCTGCTGATGTTGCTGCTGATGTTGCTGTTGTAGCTGTTGCTGTTGCTGCTGCTCCAGCTACGTGTGACAATAATAAAAGTTTTTATTGCCATCGCACACAGCTGCGACAGGACGAAGGCAGGACAACCAAGCTCGCCCCGACTAACAGTGGAGAGTAGATCTAGAAATTAGCCCCCGTCTGAGCCAATTTCATCATATATACACACATATACATATACCTCTACACAGTAACTGTATACCCAAACTGTATACACTGACTCTCGCCTGCATAGTGTAATCTCAGGTCGTAAATTTTGTCTGACAATGTTTCACCACGAAAACGCAAAAAGAAAAAAACCAAATAAAAATACCACAGAGCCGCCGAAAAACAAATACGAAACTGCGGTTTGACAAAATGCATTTTCCATGCACACCTTTTCCGTCTTTCTTTTGTTGTTGTTGAACCATAATGAAAATATTACTTAAAGGCAAATCTGACAGCGGAATCTATAATAAAGAGTTATTAAGCTGAAAGTGTGAAAGCACTTTTGGCTATAGCTTAGAGAAAGTTAATAGACTTGAAAATCACAAAATATTCTTCTCTAACTACTTTATCAAATATTTCCCACTATTATATCTTTGACATATATTTCATTTAATGTACTTCACTCTAAGCTAGCTAGCTTTCAAACTTCCGCATTTCGTTCAGTGTACAAAACCATTTGTATGACCATTTGCAATAGTTGAAAGTGAAGCATTACAAATAGTTTTGCTCTCTACAACAACAACGCCAACAACAACAACTCGAGAACAGCAATAATATTGAGGAAAATTGCGCAAACTTGACGACGCGAACAAATGATGGAAATTTGAGCATAAAATTGTGCCAAGTACAAGTCCGTTTTCGTGACCATATATATGTATCGTATATATAACGGTATATATATATATATTTTTGGTTTGGTTTGGTTTTGGGTCCTCTCTCTCTCTCTCTCAAGTGGCCTACGTGTGTCAAATGCACAAGCATGGGGCAAGCACGAGCGTATAGAAGTATAGAGAGTGTTGCCCACACCATCGAGCCGTCCCATTAGATATCGTCTTTGTTTTTGAAAAATTGTCTACTTCATTTGGGCCTCGACAAACGGGAAAATGGCCATGAAATATAACAGTACTCATTATGTTGGGATTACGATGCAATCAACGCAGAAAAAAGTGTCAGTCAAATAAATCACTCGACTCAAACATGAGGAATGGGCGGTACCCATCCTTCCTCCTCCTTGTCCCCCTTCCCCTTTGCACGCAATGCGACTTGACAGAAGCACGCAAAATATATATATTGTATTTTATTTTTGTGGGCCTCTTTGCACGCTGACAATGTCAACGCCAAGAGTTCCCCGAAAAACCGTTTGTCTGCTTTCTTTCACATTGAAAGTATATATGTATATGTTGAGGCTGACAGCGAGAACGACTCTGGTAGAGAGAAGGGGCGGAGTCGACTGGTGGGAGAGGCCAAGGCACACACACACACACACACCAGCTGAGGCTGTGTCACTTTGTTCGTCCAGAGAATGAATGAATGGCATTGTGGCTCGCGCTGCTGCTGCCTGTCGCTTGATATTATTTTCGGGGGTTGTTACATTTGCGAGCAAATTTTTTTAATTATGCAGTCGTTACACTTATATATATACGAAGAGTGGTTTTCATCTTCTTCTTCTTTCTTCTTTTTAAGTTTGTCAGCAAAAGTTCTGTGAAAAGGGAAATTGTGATGGAAAAGGTCAGCTAATCAGTGCTAAGTAACGTATTAATTATTTCAAGAGTTTTTCGCTCGCGAGTGAAAGCTGATTGAAAACGAGCTGAAAAAACGTAAATGAAATTGGAAAAATGTTTCAATTTTGTTTCCTTTTAACAAGATGAATTTCTTTCTGACTTGACATAAAAGTGATTAACACATAAATCAAAACTGTTTTTAATTGTCTTATCTTTTATTGCAAGTTTTTTTCGTTTTTGTCATAATTATTGTCAAATCAAAGTTGGTTGGCAAAAGTATTCAACTTTGAACTTCTTATGGGACTTTTGGGCATCGACTCTCAATTTCAAGTTGGCCCTTTGCGATAATCATCATCATCATCTACAATGGAGTTGGAGTCGTAGAAAACTTCATTTCAAACAATTCAGCGCGCGAGCCAAGCCAACACAATGGCGCAACAAATGAGCATGCGATTTGCTCCGCTGGCAATGTCCCTTGCCTGCCCCGCTCCCCGCAAGTCGCGTAGTACGAGCAGCTTATCTCAGTTTCATTACAGTTATTGTCGTTGTCATCAGCTTCTGGGTGTGCCACACACACACACACACACAGACAATGTTGGATAAAACTGGGCTGAGCATAAAACTTCAAGTTCCTGCTAAACCTTCAGGCAACAGCGACCCCTTTTGCCTACCTCTTCCCACTCCATCCCTCCGTTTCTGTCAGTTGTGTCGCCTACGCGCTACTTACTTCTTAGCTGCAATTTCGCATACACACAACAACAGCAACAATAATAGCAGCACAGAACAACAACAACAACGGCATGCGGAGCAACACTTCCGTTAGCTGCTTGAAATAAAAACTTGATTCTGTGGGTAAAAGAAGAAGTGTGGGCAAAGAAGAAGAAGAAGGAGACGCGAAGGGGTGTGGTCGTTGCATTCGCGCCCGCCAAGCAATTCTAAGCACCGCAAC
The DNA here is from genome assembly GCA_035044645.1 of Scaptomyza parva. Taxonomy (NCBI): domain Eukaryota; kingdom Metazoa; phylum Arthropoda; class Insecta; order Diptera; family Drosophilidae; genus Scaptomyza; species Scaptomyza parva. The sequence goes on along the minus strand of JAWNNT010000065.1, from coordinate 5,643,522 downwards.
AAAAGCTGAGCACAACATCAACATCTAAATGCAATGCCATAGAAAAATGCAAAAAAAGAGAAATACAAAAAAATAAATATATATAAAAAAAACGCAGTTTCCGTGAGGCGAACAAGCAAAAACAAAAAGCAACAGCAAAAGCGTAAAAAAAAAGAGTGTGTATATGTAAGTGTGTGTGTGTGTGTTGGTGTATAAAAAAAAAATACAAATAAAAATAAAAATACTTAAGCGTTAGCAATGTCGATTTGTGCCGCCCACCAGAAAGAAGGAGAGAAGGCGACTGCTGCCACGCCCACTTCAGATGCTGATGCTGCTGCTTCTGCTGTTACTGCTGTTTGTTGGTGGGCGTGGCAATGCCAGCTTCACACTTGAACACGTAGCAGCCCGCGGCGTTTGGCCCAACACCCACCCCTTTCACTCTTCACTCTCCCTCCGCTTTGGGTTTGGGTTTTTTATTCTCATCATTGCTGCGTAGCTGCGTTTTAAGCACACAAGCTTAAAAGTATGCTACAAGTTTTTGCATTTGCTTAAAAGCCCCGCTTGGGTCTCGTTCGAACCAATTTGGTTTGGTAAAACGCTATTTGCCACATAACATTTATACGCAAAAATGTTTCTTCTTCTTCATCTTCATCGCTCTGTGTGTGTTTTTAAACATTTTGATGCGTATTTTAAGCGCTTGCATAAATTGATTTATTTCGTCGAGAAATTGAATAGAAATGCAGTCAGCAGATGCTGCTGTAGCTGCTGCCGCCTGCCTGCATTATTTCAATCTAAAACGCTCTTCCACTTTTTGTATATATACATATATATATATATATGTATGTATATGCATAGAGCTATCTACATCTCGTTGGCTCGTTGGTTATTTGTCTGCTTGTCGTTTGATTTATTAGTTTTGTTTTAAACATTGCGGTTGACTCGACATTTCCCATGCTCATTTCTATATATATATATATATATATAGTACATAGAAATATACAACTGTTTTATTTGGGGTTTTGTGTGTGACGAGAGAGAATGTTTCGTGCGCTGTTTGGTGTCTAGCTAATGCCAAATTCGTTAAATAATAAATAAACATAATGAAATATATGCAGAACAATGTATCTTGTATCTTCACATGCTCATCTGTCGGCTTTATCTGTCTAACTGTCTGTCTTTGTGTCCTACTCGTTTCTCGTTGTCGTTCTCGTTGTCGGTTTGGTTTGGTTTCGTTTGGTATGGTTAGGCATAAACTCGTTTATCTGCAAACGTATGCCAAAAATGTTCAACCCACGTCACACAGCGTAGGTGCCATAACAATAGCAACAACCACATCAAGCCTTTTGTATGGGCGTTTGAGTGGGTGGGGCTGGGAGGTTGAAAGGTTGGGTCAACAGTTTCGGTAGCTGTTTGGCGGTGACGTTTTTGTATAATTAATTTTTCTTGTTCAGTGGTTTTGTACAATCAACATTCGATGTAAAAACACTGCAAACAAGTGCAACGCATACAAGCGCACTTAAAGTGCACACACACACACCCGAACACACACATACGTATATATATATATATAAACAAAATGCCACCGCAGGACTTAACAGGAACAACTACAACGATAGAATGAGAGCTTTTGGCTGGACAGGCTACAACTACAACGCAATCGCCCTCTATGGGCATGTGTGTAAGTGTGTGTGTGTGTGTGTTGGGTGTGTGTGCTCTTGGGCTGCTTGCATATGCATGCGAAAATGTTAAAGCAAATAAGAAAGAGTGTGAAAACGAGCAGCTTGTCATGTAAACAAGTAAACCAATAAGTGCAACTCTGTGTAAGTATGTATGTGTGTCTGAAAGAGAGAGAGAAAAGATGGGGAAGAGAATGTGGGAAAAAAGTGTCCGGCAGCCTTCAAAACTGTGTTGTAGTTGTTATTGCACCCCAAAACGAGCACTTGAAAAGAATCTCAGACAAATTCAACATTTTCATTGCACCAAGGTGATGCATTTTCATTACTAAGGTTTCCCTTTTGTATATATATTGTAAGGCTGTCTGGTAATAAATTCCAAATCTATTATTTATAACATACCAATGCTGTCAACACACACACACACACCGATAGTTGAATGGTTATAAAGTGTTCTTTATGTTTTGTGCATAATTTGTAAATCAAAATTCCTTATATGTCTGATGCAGCACTTCTTGGAAAAGTCATTAATGCTGATTCTACTTAAAACTGAATCGATTCATATTTCTGTAGCAAATTTCTTATATGGCTTTTACAGTTAATAGTTCTTGGAATAGTCATTAAGGTTGATTCTACTCAAAACTTAATCAATTTGGATTTCTAAACCGCAATTCCTTATGCAATTTGTACAGTTTATAGTTCTTGGAATAGTCATTAATGTTGACTCTTGTATAAAGTGAATCGAATTATATTTATAAATCGAAATTCCTTATATGTCTTGTGCAGCTTCCACTTCTTGGAAAAGTCATTAATGGTGATTTTACTCAAAACTGAATCGATTCATATTTCTGTAGCAAATTTCTTATATGGCTTTTACAGTTAATAGTTCTTGGAATAGTCATTAAGGCTGATTCTACTCAATTAATCAATTTAGATTTCTAAACCGAAATTCCTTAGATGACTTGTACAGTTTATAGTTCTTGGAATAGTCATTATTGTTGACTCTTGTATAAAGTGAATCGATTTATATTTCTAAACCAAAACCCTTATATGTCTTGTACAGTTTCCACTTCTTCAAATAGTCATTAAGGTTGATTCTTCTCGAAAACAGAATCGATTTATATTGCTAAAAGTAAATAAACCTTCATTAAGAGTTTCTAGCTTAGCAGAATTCTCATTAAGACCAGCGTTAAGGCTTTGCACTTTGAAGAGAATTTTTTTGTTCTCCTTCCAGTTCGTAAATCTCAAAACTAAGCTAAGCTGTAATTGATTCCTGAATACATTCTAGGATCTAAGCTAATACTTATTAGAATTGAAGATGATGCTTTTTTTCATTACAATTTCAATTTCTTCTCATCTCTGTTAAGTTACGCCCAGCAGCAGAAACATTTCTTTTTTTCATCTCGGGGCAAATGAAAAAAAATTGTTTAATGAATTACGCGCTTGTGTTTGATTTTGTTGTTGTTGTTGGTTCATTTTTTTTCTTCTCGTCTTTGTGTTTATTTGTGTGTGTGTTATTTGAGTTTTTTTTTGTTTTGGGTTCTGTGTTGTTGTTTATACAATTTGTTTACGCAACGCGTGACGCTTAAATGCTAAATAATGCAAATGTAAATGCGACGCATTGTTTGGCTTTATATATTTGTGCTGTGCCCCGCGTTTGGTGTTTTTCTGCCTTTTTTTAGCCTTTTGCTCTGTTAATTCTTCTGAAGCCCTTTTTCAAAATATGCCCTAACAACATGATGAGAGTTGATGAGTTGGGTTTGTTGTTGGTTAACACAAAGATTAAAAGTTAACAAATGTAAAATAAGTATAAAGTCTGAGAAAATCTTCTCTTTTTTGAGTTTAAAACTTTCAGAATTCAACTATTTATATTAATTTGTTAAAGTGCTCGAGAGCGAAATTCTTATTTGTCTAACTACCCCAGAAAAAAGTTTTTGCAACTTAATTAATTTACATTTGAGAGTATTAAAAACTTCGACTCTGTTAAAGTGAAGTTTTCGCTTGTTGTTGTTGTTGAATATTGTATTAATTTTCTTACGCATCGGCCGCAATGAACATGCAAGAAATTAGCATATTTTTTTGTCTTTCTCGCTGTGTTTGTGTGTGTGTTTGTGATCGATTTGGGGGACTAACGAGTCAGACCCAAATAATACCCGAAAAAAAAAAGGAAATGTTCAATTGAGGAGTGTGGGGCATTTTACAATTGGTCAAAGACAAGCGCCAGGGGGGGGGGGGGGCATTTTAAAGGGCGTTCTTGCCACAGGCAGAGACACAGAGGCGACACACACACACACACCCAAGTTGGGAGGAGTGGCATGAGGAGGCATTTTCCTAACTTATGATTCGCGAAAAAATTACATTAGAATTGCAAATTGGCAGGCGACTGAGAGTGTTGGTATGGGGCATTCAACATGGGTAAATAAAAAGTTTGTGTTGTCTTCTTCCATGCCGCAGTAACAGCAACAGCAACTGAATTTGATTTGGGATGGGCAGGTACTGGGTAGTGGGAGGGGCAACAGCAACAACATCAACAACAAGAATAGCAAAAAAAAAAAACAAACAAACTCAAACATTTATGACAATAACTTCTTAAATGCGTTGTTGCCATCGCCATCAGGCAACAAGAAAGGAATCTGCTTGCCACAGCTATGTAAGGATATGCAAGAAAGGCGCCGCTTTCGACAGAGTTGCCACCCTCGCTCTCTTTCCTTCCAGCTGCCATGGTGCCTGGCGGCTGGTCTACGTCTCCGGGGCTGCCGTTGAATTGAATTACTTTTGCGCCAGTTGAAATTCCAATTGCCCGGACGGACTTGGGGCTAGGGCGAGGGCGAGGGTGTTAAGGCAGCACTGGGCTCTGCAACACAAAAGCCAAGTGAGGGCGAGCGAGTGGGAGAGGGGGAAGAAAGAACGACAAGGACAAACGTGGACGACTCGACGCACATGTGCAGCCATATGCAATGGTGGCGGCGGCATTGCACTGGCCGGAAACGGAAATGCATGCTGGCATTTTAGCATAGCCCACACACACACACACTCATACACTCAAACACACACATGCATTCACATTTCCCATGCTGCATACTAGCTTGTGCAATGCGAGGGCGTTTGTTGGGGCATACAAATGAGGCGTTGAATAATTGAAGACATAAATTCGCACTTGCGCAAAAAAATGGGCATTGTATTACAATTTCTTTATTTTGGAATGCTTTTGCTCTAAATACCCTCTAACTATTCAAAATGAATGTGTTAAATGGGTATGATGAATGGAATCAAAACCTAATAAATACGTTTTAGATATCACTTTGTTCGAAAACTATATCAATATAGACCCTTGAACTTGATCAGAATCGATTATCTTATCATATTTGTTTTCTTATTTTCATACAGGGTATACTTAATGCAGGGTATTTGTTAGTTACAAACTCAAAAACAAACATTCCAACTAGTTTTTTGTTGTTATTACTATTATTATTCGCTCATTTCGAGTTTTCATCCGGTCAACAAGACCACCCCACCCTTCCTCCGCCTGCCTCTTATCTCGCTCTCCATCGCATCGCATCGCTTGCTATCTCAGCATGTTTAATTCACAATCTCGGGCACAGCGGTGCGACCCGGTGCCACCTTTGCACTCAAGTGCGCATTCAGTTCCATCTCCCCATCTTCCATCCCCCCGAAACTTCATACCACCGCCCACTCTAACTGCACTTGCCCACTTGTGACCCTCAGCAGCAGTTGGAGCAGTGGCAGCAATGGTAGCGAGAGCTGAGCAGAGAGTTGCTCGTTTAACTTTCATGAAATTATAATTTGCTTTGTAATTCGAGCATCCTTAGCAGGCTGACTGGCAGTCAGGCTGGCAAGCAGGCAGGCCGGCTGGCTGGCTAACTGGTTGGGCTTGGGCTTGGCTCGGCTTTGGCCAGGAACCTGGGGGCCCAGAGTCGTCGAGCAGAGACCAGCTGTGGCAGGCGCCGTAACAAGCATATATAACTACACATTGAAAATATTTTAATTAACGAAAATTGTTCAGCAAGTTGTTTTATATATATATATATATATATATATAGCGTTCACTTATATGTATATAAGGCAAACGGCCCAAGTTTTTAGGGCCAGCCCAAAAAGCGAAAAATCCAATCCCATTAGAAATCTCAATTCTACTCGGCAAAAGACGGCAAAGTCCAAGTCCTTTGCAAAAATATTGAGCAGCTGCTTTTTCGTTTGAATCATAACATCACACACACACACACACCCACACGGTATAGTATTTATATATAGATGTGTGTGTAAGTGTGTGCTTGTGTGTGTGGGTATATAAACTTCATGCTTTGTGAGAGATCTCATGTGAAATCGCAGTCCACAAAGTACATATATCTTACTTATGCTCGCAAAGATTAAAAGTTTTTCACTGCCGAGGCATGCTAGGCAAGTTCTTGCCTAAGCTGTAACATCTTTGTGTGTGCCACTTTCCCCACCCACCCGCTCAATACGCCCCCACCCACACACACTTATTCTGGGCCTGCTTTTGCTTTTTGTGCGCTCGTCTTTATATGTGTTTTTTGTGCTGCTGTTGTTGTACATATAACCCTCTCAAGTTGTCGGCCTGCCACAGAATCTGCCCCTTTGCGTGTGTGTGTGTTTCGCACAAAAGCCATGCCGACCCCAGCTCGGGGGCGAGATTGGAACCTTTTCAAATCCGAAATCGATATTAATTAAATTTTAGTAGCTAACGCGAATCTGTGGACTTTGCGTGCTACCCAAAATGCAAAAAGCTTAAGCAACCAAAAAAACCAAAAAAGCCAAAAAAAAGGTGCCAAACTTTTCGTTTTCTTTTCTCTCGTTTTTTGCGTTCGTTCTGTGGCCATCTCATTAAAAGTGATGACAAGTTGGCCTGGCTTAAGCGCAGCGAGCGAGCGCTTCATTATTATAAAAGATATATCTATATATGTATGTGTGTGTGTGTGTGTGTGTGTGTGTATGTGAAGCGTCCCCAATAAATAACAGACTATTACCCGATTTAATGCAAAGCAAAGCAGATGAAAATTAATGAGCCAATCAAGCTGGTTGAAAAAAACTGCTGCCAGATTCAGATTTTCAAGGCATTTTTTTAAGTTTTACTTTAGTTAAGATTTTTTTCGAGCAACTCATCACATTAAAGCTTTTTGGCAACTTTTTGACTTTTCCAAAACACTTATGACCCACACAGAAGGGAATAATAATTATTAATGATATCAGAAACGTTGACCCATGACTGGAGTCATGTATTGTACTCGAATACACACACAAAGAGCATAACTAAGTTATAAGTCTCGATATGTGAGATGTGAGTAGTTGAGAGCATTTTACTTATAAGCCAAGTTGGGCAAAACTGTTGTCGTTGTTGTTGTTGTTGCTGTTGTTGCTGTGTATTTTGCTATACCATCTTCATATTGAATTGAGAACCCAAATCAGTCAACCGCATTAAAAATTCTGCTTCATTTCCGTGACACACACACACACACACACATATACATACTTATGTGTTTACACAGCAACATTCATATGTAAATATTGTTTGCTCTTTGTGCGCATCTGTGACCTTTGCTAAACTAAGGGCAGCTTTGTGTACCGATTGTAACCTACTCCAACCAAACCAAACCCACTTCCTTTTCTCTCTATCTTTCTCTCTCTTTCTCTCTCTCTCTTTGTGTATGTTTGCGGTTCCATAAAATTTCACTCTTTCTTCCATTAATAGTTGATCTACTAAGCCAAGGGCATAAACTATGCAAAAGCTTTTCCATCATTGCCATTTGCCATTCAGTGTAAGCATGACCCAACCCTCTCTCTCTCTCCCTCTCTGTCTCTGTCTGTTATGAGGATTGCTGTCTCTGTTTCACTTAATTGCTCAAATCTCCATACACAATTTAATATTCATACTTGCGTTTCCATTCCATGCTGTTGCTACTGCTAATGTTAGGGTTCGTCCGTTCTCGGATTCATGGTTGGCATAACAACAACAACAACAACAACAACAGCAACGAAAGCTGCAACAGTAGCAAGAGTAGCAAGAGCAACAACAAATCAAGTTGCGGATTATAAAACCGAATCCTTTTTTAATTGAAATATACTCGCACACATACATTTGTATAACCCTTGATATGTATGTGTATGTGTGTTTGTATGTGTGCTGTGGCCCGCTCATTAATGCAACAATTTCAATTGATGCGTTTCTGATTGCAAATTTGTCGCAAACATTTCGCTCGAGTGCATCGACAGCGACAGCGGAGTGAGAGATGGATGGGGCAAGTACACTAGTCTCTTGCTGTGACTCTCCAAGCGCTTTATATGCGCATTACTCATACGCCGTGTGGGGTACAACAACAACAACATCATCGTCGTCGTCGTCAGAGCAAAAAGCAACTTAAATTCTACTTACAGCCAAATATGTAATAAATACGAGCTTAAAAAAGTTTATCTATATTTCAACCGCACGCAGTCATGTGCTTACACACACACACACACACTCAGACACACACGCATATATAGAATAGAAGAAGAAGAAGCGACTGCTGCCTGTTTTTTTGCTGTCGCCCCGAAAAAGTTTTTTGAAAGATGTGCCATCCCCCAATCCGGCACTTAGACAACTCGCACGTCCAGCTACCAAAAAGCAAAAAAAAAAGGAGAAAAAAAAAAGTTCATTTCGCTAGTTTTTTTTTCATTTTTAGATATATCCAAAAACACACCCCGGAAAATCAAAAAAGAAGATAAGTAAGTGTGTAGTGTGTGTGTGTGTGTGTGTGTGTGTGAGTGTGTGGATTGGCATAGAGTCGAGTATAAGTACTTTAGAAAAGCGCCTTTCACTGCCCGCTTTAAGCTTTCATTAAAAGCGACTGTTGCAGCTTTAAAATATTGCGAAACCAAATAAATTCGTCTCCCACTCTCCGCCCGTCTCCGTCTCAATATGCCCAAAAACCCAAAAGTCCGACGCCTTATAAATTGTCGCAATCAAGCGACCGCATAAAATGTCCAACGAATAATACCAAAAAATAAAAAAAGAACGAGATTCTCGCCAAACCGACAGAAAGATGAATTACTGCAAATTATCCAGTTAAAAGTTTTTAGTGTGGAAACGCAAAAAAAAAGTCAGACAGTTGTTCGGTTAACGAGACGAAAAGGCAAAAAAAAACAAATAGACACAATCTATTTTTGGGTGGAATTTTAAGCTAGTTTGCATGTTCAACGAGGGACGAGAGCTTTAATTGATGGCAAATGATGTTGAGAAATAAACTGAATTCATTTCTATTAAAAGTGTCTTTAAAAAGTTTTCGATTTTATCTAAATATTTTAGGCAAAAGTTTCTGCTAAGTTTTCTTTAACATTTCTCTCTAATCACTTTAAATCAATTTGTTGCACAAGCACTTAAAGCAACTAATATAAAACAAGCCACAACAAATATGTTTCCCAAAAAGTTTGTTTCAAATTTGTTCAGAAAGTGATTTTTGAAACACTTGCTTGACATGCCTAATACCAATACCAATACCAAGACACACACATGTGGGGCAATTTTCTTTCAGCTGCTGTCGATGCTTTTAAGTTTTTTTCGCTTTCTTTTTCTTGGCAATTTTTACCTAAAAATAAAATTTGCCCGCAGCTGAAGTTTTTTTTTTTTTGGTTTGTTCTCAACGTTCCGCAACATTCATTAATGTCAGGAACAGCAGAAGCAGAAGCAGCAACAGCGACTTCGTCTAGGACACAGCCACATTATGTGCCACAAAACGCATAAAACACACACATACATAAGTGTCTGTGTGTGTGTGTCTTTGTCGCCGACGCCGTTGTGGTCGTCTACCCGCTGTTTTATATAACGATTACGATAATGAAGCGACGGCTTTTCCAGCGGGCGCAGCATTTTTGTACACACAAAATGAGCCAAATGAATGGCTGCCACAAGCATGGGGCAGGAACACAGAGAGGGGTTAGGGTGGCAGGCAGTCGGCACTCTCGAGGATCTACATTGTAGAAGAAAGAGAGATAGAGCGAGGGAGAGGGAGAGAAAGTGGGAGCAACGTCTGTCGTTGATGGCTTTTTGAAGTTCTTAACGCAGGCGGCGCAATGATTGGGGGATTATGACGAATTAATGAATTCAGATTTAAATAAAATTACGCAGCGCCTGCTTGTTAATGCCACGCCCACTGGGTGGGTGGTGAGCCCGTGCGGTGCGGTGGCGGGCGGTGCGGTGCGGTGCGGTGCGGTCAGAGCAGTATTTAACGTTTGCTAATAGAATTAAAGTTTGCGGTTTTGTTTCGGAAGCTCGTCCAAAAACATAATGAGCAGCGGCAGCAGCAGCAGCAGGAGCAACCGGATCAGCGGCAGGGGGCAGGAAGGTAAATCCTTGCGTAATTATGACTGAAATGTAGGGCGTGGCAAAAGAGTGGGTGGGCTCTAGATGAATTGATAGGAGGGAATTACCCGCTGTATGCAACTGTTGCCCGCTTAATTGACAACAACAATTGCAATTGCACTCGCACTCTCTCGCCCCTCTCCTCTCCCCTCCCGGCAGGTAATTTTTTGTCTCATTTGCCGTGGTGCAACCTTCAGCTGATGGTTTTGTACGCGCATTGTTTGTGGCATTGTTGTTGACTGTTAATTGAAAAACAATGTTGTACACTCTCTCTTACGTCGCCACGTTGCACTTAAAGAGCTGTGAAACAACAACAGAAACAGCAACAACAACAGCAACAACAATAACAACAACACCAAAATCAAACCATTCGTGAGTCGCGAGTCGAATGGAATATTCGAGGCTCTGAACTGAAACTGAAATGTGGCGCGAGGCTTAATTAATTTTTATAAGGCTGTTGTTATCGCCATCGTAGTCGCCATTGTTGTTGTTTTTGTTGTTGTTGTTGCTGCCACTGCACTTTAATTACAATGCACAGAAGTTGCCTTACGCCCATTGATTAAACTTAATCAATGGCTATAAGCAGCAGCAGCAGCAATAACAACAGCCTTACGTAGGACTTGCAACTCAGGCTGCAGGCAGCTCATTAATGCCATCTCTCTTACTCTCTCTCACTCTTTCTCTCTCGGTTTTTTATCTCTATCCATCTCTCTGGCTTACAACTTTGACAGCCAAAGTGCAATTAGCGTCAGGGCCAAAGTGAAAACTTGTCATATTAAAATATTGAATAGCGCCAGCAACAAAATGGAAACACAGAGAGAAGGAAATACTAAGAAAATACTAAGAAAACTGTAATCGAGAGCAAAACTGTTGGCAAGATAAACTTGAGACTGAGACCGAGAGACAAAAGAATGTGTTTGTTTTACACTGTACAAATAATGGCCATCAGATTTTAATCAGTAATTAATACAAAAGGTGAACAGAGTCGAGTTTATCAAGAAAAAGAAACAAAAGCTGCAATCTCAAAAGAAGTAAGACTTTACAAGAAATTTATCACATCATGTCATTTAAAACTGTTCTGGCTTTGACAACATCTTCAAACCCAACTCAATGCCATGATGATGAAAACATATCAATTAGCATATGAGAGAGCGAAGTAAAGAAAGAAAGAGCAACTGCAAATGTCAGTCAGTTAGTTAGTTAGTTACTCGGTTGGGTTGGGTTGAGTTCATCATTGTAAGGCAGTTAGCGGCCTCATTACCGGCTACTACTACCTAAACTCCAAAGTCAAAGTCTGTTTCGGTTAGTTAGTTGCATAGTTTTTGGCCCCGTTTGTCAGTCAACTATCATTATAAGTTCCTCTTTTGCGTCATAATGGCCAAAAAACTTTTACTTCGGCCCTGTTATTGGTATGTGCGTGTGCTCTTTCACTCTCTCTCGCCCTCTCTCTTTCTCTGTGTGTGTGTTGGCCATTGTTGGCGGTCGCTGTGCGCTTACTTTTGCAATTAGCAACAGTTTTGTCTGCTCAGTGCTTTTATTTGGCCATTAATTGAGTTGAGCGCGCGTTCACTGAAAAACTGTAAAATAAGAAGAAAACGAAAAAAAGGAAACCTAAATAGAAAAACGAACTTCGTCTAACAAAGCGCATTTCTTTTTTCTCTCTCTTTTACTTGCAGATCGAGGACGCAATGCTGATGTTTGACAAGCAAACCAATCGGCACAGAGGTAAGCTAACAATAATAATAATACTCGTAACAATAATCATAGACCAACAACAACACAATATCACATAATAGTTATAATAATAATAATAACAATACTGGCTGCTGCTGGCTAGGAACGTAATATACTCGTTATAATAATAATAATAATAATGCTTACAACTCGTGCAGTACGCTCGATTTCTTGTTGCTGTTACAACTAGCTCCGTTTCCTGGCTTTAACGATGCAGAAGACGGAGCCGGAAGTGCGAGCGTTTTGCGCAATGCTCTAGCTCTCTCTCCCTCTCACTCCCTCTCTCTCATTGTGTGTCTGTCAATGCATGACAGATATGAAACGTTACCATTGCATACTCACACACATACATACATATACAAATATACTGGCTAATACAGTTTTAAAACGTTAGCGGGATGGGCATTAAAATGGCCGGGGCCAACAACAGGAAGCAACGACTCAGATAGAGATATACAAAGAGTAAGCGTATGATGAGGGGGGGATTAGAGCAGGGGGTGGTAAAGTGACCCCGAAAAAGATTACCTGCCAATGCAACCGGATATAACCTGAGCGTATATATACACATTCAGTCAGATATGGATGACTGTTTCGGGCTGGGCTGAGCTGATCTGGGTTGAGTTGAGTTGAGTTTTGTTAGCCGTTGTTGTCCGGCCAAAAGGCTTAAATCTCCAGCGTGTACATCCACTACACGAACTTGTAGCCGCACGAGTGAGCCCATTTTGCCCGTTTGGCCCGTTTTGGGCTGCCATGTTATTCCAACATGTTGTGTGTCCATACGTACATACGTACGTAACGTAAAGGACGACCTACGCGAACTGTGGGAACTCGGCGACCTGCTCTTGTTGTTGCTGTTGTTGCTGTGTCCGTTAAGTCGTTGTCGTTGTCAATTTTGCTTATTAAAGTTTTAAATGACGCGCCGAAAATTCGCATTGCGATTCGAGTTCCAGCGCCCATTGACATGTGACAGGAGACGCAGTTGGAGCAGCAGCAGAAGTAGTTGGAGAAGCAGCAGCTGTAGTGGTTCCACCTGAGACACGGCACATTAAGATTGATGTGCCCAATTTGCAGCTAAAGCCGCACCAGAGGCAACTCACACACACACACCCACACACACACACACACATACAGCTGCAGGCAGCTAACAATGTCTGCGTCCAAAAGTAATTAGCTGCCCACTCTTACACACACACAAGCATGCATCAATAGTTACACACACACTCACACACACACACATATGTAGACTACACATTCTGGCCTTGTTAACTTTGGTGGCCTCATGTATATTGAGAGCGCGGGCGCTGGCGTGGGGCGTGTCGGGTCGGTTCGGACACAGTGCACAGTCCAATGTCCAACCAAATTACGCACACGGGAATAAGGAAACATGATTTTTGCTTGTATGCCTGGGCACCATAAAAAATTGTTGCATACTTCTCAGCGCCGCCGCATCAGCATCAACAGCAACAACAACAACAGCACATTGCACTGAGATAAGCAGCGAACCACAGAACATTTCGTTTAATTGGACGCTGGAGTACTGAACGCTGCCCGTTTCTGCCACTGCTGCTGCCGTTGCTGCTGTTGCTGCATCATGATGCAGTCATATGAAAAGAGAAACAGAAACGAACTCAGAAACTCAAACCAAAAGCATCCAGCGAGCAGGAGAGCCTTTCAGCTCAGCAAAATGGCAATAAAAACAAGCAGCGCCCCATTTAAAAATTATGTGCTCTGCTGCCGTTGAAAGATGATGGAAAAAGGACACACCAAAAGAGAGAGGAAGAGCGGAAACAGCTGCTCAGTAATAATGAATGTATGAGGCTGAAAAATTGAGAATAAAAATTCAACTGCAAATTGCCAGCATTCTCAGATTTATTAAATTCGTTAGTTTAATTTGCAAATTCCAAGTGAAAATCGCACGAAATATGTCAACTTTTCAACTACTCATTAACTATATCGATTTTGATATGAATAAGGCATGAATTCGAGCAATTTTGAAGCCGAGTTATTGGCATCGATTATGCAATTGACGTGTATCGCATTTAAGGTTTTAGCCTCATTTCTGTGATTTGCCTTATGAATATGACATGGAAGACTGAATGACTGACTTTGTTGGGGCTGGCTGACTGGCTTTGCTATTTGCTATTGACATGACTTCCCCTTAGTAGTAGTCGTCGTCGTCATCGCAGGACACGTCAATTTTGCAAATTACAATTGCCTGGGTCGATCCAAAATACATACATATAATGAAATATGCAATAGTTGTTAGTCGACCGACCAACAAGAACAAGCCAAGACCAACTGCCCAACTTCACACCGTTTTGTAGCCGTAACCGTAGAGAGAAAAGTCAACCAACCAATCCACATCAAACCGAACCCAACCCACAAACCCACCCATTCGACTCACTTCAAGGAGGGCAACGTTAACGCGACGAGCAACGCTTTTCGCTTTGAGAGTCAATAGAAAATGTGTGTCGTTAATCAAAGGGTATTAGTTGTAGCTTCGCTTCGGTAGCAAGCAGCCTTCATTGCCACAACGACGATGGCGACGATGGGGAGCGGCGGCGGCGGCGGGGCGACTTTTTCTACAACAGCATTGGACGATGTACGACCTTTTGCCATGAGTTGGACTAACAGACGCTCCAGGGCCCCCAAATGTCCACCTTCTCTTTCCCCCCACCCCGCCCCGCTTACTGACTGCCTGCCTGCCTGCCTGACTGCCTACTGGCACTTGCGATATGCCTGTAATTGCATTTTATCGATCCAAGAGAAGAGAAGGTTTCCACAGCGTACATGTGGCAATTGCCAGCACATACACACACACACATCCATACACTCACATACACACATAAAGAGGACACCAACTATAATAAAGAAGCGAAAAAAAGGCGAGCAAAAGACGTCGCTGTTCGTTACTCGGGCTACACGGCAGCAAGTTTGTTACTCATTCATAAATCATGTGTGCAACGACAGACAGACAGACAGACAAACAGACACACACAAACACACACAAACACACACACTCACATATATTTACTGTGAAATGGAAGCGTGGTCACTGAAACATGCAGCGACGTTTCTCCAACTAACGGCTGCATTTGGCCCCAAAAAAAAAATAACAGAGAAAAAGTAAGCGAAGCATTTTATCTACAAGCTATAGCTAAAGGAGGAGAGAAGTGGCGGGGTAGCAAGGTAACGGGAAGACGGAAAAACGAAAACTATATGAATATGCCATAAAACAATATAGGCTGGCATACTAACATCTGCAACAACAGAAACAACAACAGCAATAGCAGCAGCAGCAATAGTGACAACAACAAGCTACAGTAGTAATTGAATAAATGAAACGGTATAGAGAAGTTATTGCCCAAAAGATGTGAGTTTATGGCAAGACTATTAATTTATGGCATAGCTAAAGAGAACTCAAAGCTCTAAAGAATTTTGCAAAAGTTTGCCTCGAGGGTTTTTGGTTTCCTGCTAAGGAACAATAGAGATACGGAAAAAAGTCATAAAAAATTGCATAACAAAAAAGATGAAAAGTTAATAAAGTTGAAGTGAGTTATGCAACAACATTCAATTAAAGCTTTCATATTTATCATAAGCAAAAGCTTGAAGCGCTCGTAAATGCTTGAATCAACTAACTGTTTACTACTGTAGCTTATATATGTGAGAAAGATATGTATATGGATACGATAGGGGGCGCCCTAAACTATGCTATGAATTTCATTTGGCAAGCCAAGGACATGCACAACGTGCGCCTAAAAAGCCGGTTTGCGGGTGGAAACTGGATGGTGGCGGGGGCACCAGACCGAACTGAGGTGTTGGCGATGTTGGATGCAAATAGCATGGTGGGGGGTGTGAGTTGGCTTGGGGGCTTCTTTTTCGGTGCTTGGTGGCAAAACTTGCTTGGCAGTTGGCGTCGCCAGCCGCCACTAATATTAAAATTGAAAATTTTGTAATTTTTCTTCTTGTTATTTTTTTTTGGCAAGCCGGCACAGCGCAGTCATAACAGCTGGCAGGGTTGCCACCCAGACCATTGCCGCCTCCAACATGCCCTCGAGCTTTGCTTCGTTTTGCTGTCTCTATTGCTTGTTAGGGGGTGGAGCAACTGCTATATGTAGCCCATATCTGTGGCCGTTACTTGGCAATAACATGCATGAGTGTGCAATTTTTGCAGTTGGCAAAAGCATCTTCTCATTCTCTGTCTCTCCCACTCTCTCCCATTCACTCTCACTCCTTCTCTCTATGGAAGGCATATCGCGTTGCTCTGTACTCTTCGTCCTGCGGGAAATTTTCGACAGGTAAAAATGGCAGCAAAAGCAGCCGCAGAATTAACTAGCAAGCGACTCCTGCCGGGCATTTTTCATGCTGCTTTTGGCGCATTTGTAGCTAGCAGATACATTTTTGATTGAGTTACGTGCACTGAGTGCTGCAATGGAGTCAAGAGACAGTGAAGAGGCGGGGGCAGTCGAAAAAAATAAAAATTGTTAGCTTCATTTGCTGGCCTGGCCTGGCCAACGCTTGTTGGTTGGTCGCTCTTGGGCTGATTTATGAGTGGCCAAAGGCAACAAAAGTGGCAACAACTACTACTACGTGCAACATGCAACGTGCGCTAATTTTATATAATTAAAACAAACACAAACACAGGGCCAAGACTTGCAGTGGGAGGGAAGAGAGGAGGGAGAGAAAGAGGGCGACACCCACAATGTTGTTGTCAAAGAGCAAGGAGCAAGGGAATCCAGGTGAAGAAGCCGCCGCTGCCGCCACTTCTGCTGCTGCTGTTCAGCACATGTCGCTAATAAGCCTGCGTGTTTACAGTTACTTGTTTCAACTAATTTGTCAGCTACGCCCAACGCCCGCATGCCAAAACAAACACAAACCGAACACACACAAACACACATACATACACACACTTGAACACTTGAACACACGAAACGATGTTTCCGTTTGGGGGGCGTGGCATCAGGTGTCTGCACTTGGCCTTGCTAATTGCACAGCCCTTTTGGCCAGGCCAAATCTTAGACAATTGCGCTAATTGAAAAAAACCTCGATAAGACCAAAGTGCAAATAGTAAAATACTACAGAGAGAGAGCGAAAGACAAACATACTGTAAAAAGATTTTTCTTCGGGGTTTTCCTTTCTTGTTTTCCCTTGTCATTTCCGTTTGGCAAATAAACATGCATTAGCAGTTGGAAAGCATAATAATATGTTAAATGTTTAAGTTGACTAAAGAAAAAGCATTGCAAACAAGGTATATAGATAGTCGATAACTTAGAAACTATCGATAGTTTTTAAATGTAAAAAAAAAGGTTTTTTTTAATGAATTTAGTTAATCAAAAGCTTAAATAACATAAAATCAAAAGAAATAGCCTTATCGAAGCAAATATATAGTTCGATAAACCCACATAAAGCTAATCGAACTAATCGATAACACACTATCTTGCTCTAGTAAAACACATTGAACAAAATATGAGCTGTGTTTAAGGCCTTTTCCTTAAAATGTCACAAAATTTATAGCCAATAAACTGTAGATAAATTATAAATACAATTTTCAAAGTGCTTGCCATGCATTTTTGGGGGTATATACCAAATATAATAAAGTATAAGCACGATTTTAAAAGATTGCATATATTTTGAGAAATTAACAAAATTTGACTATAGAAATTGGGCAGCAACAGCAGCATCAGCAGCAAAGACCAAAAAGTGCTGATCCAGCATTTCTATGCAATTTCCAGAAGGGTTTTTCTTTTTTTTTTTTTAAATACATATATTTTTGCTGGGTGAGAGAAGAGCAAAAGAGGCTTGCGAGTGAAAACTTCATGACAAACTTATTATGCACTCGGCTGGGTTATTTTCAGCGCTGGGCAAAGTTTGCTATGTAAACTCACAGCCTGGCTGGCTGAGCAGGCTGGCTGAGCAGGCTGGTTGGGCAGTGTTTGAATTACTCGGCCCTGCTGGCACTTGAGGTCCCCGCAGGGTAACCAGGCAGGCGCCCGGCCGCATATTGAGGTCAGTTTGGTGAAAGGAGGGCGGTTAGAAGTAGAAGGTAATGGCATGGACAGTGGGTCGCCTGTCTGGGTACGTCTCGGTCTCGACACTTGAGTAAATTATTTAGCCGCTCGCACAAAAGCATATTTCGTTCAATTTCTGCAGCTCTTAAACTTGTTTGCCCTGCCCCCTCACTCTTTGACTCTGTCTCTGATTCTGACTCTGACTCGGACTCTGACTATGTTTTCACTTCATGTTTGTTATTTTCTTTCTTTTACTCACCCCACCGTTCTCATCTCTTTTTTTTCTGTTGCAGGTTTTGGCTTCGTTACATTTCAAAGCGAAGATGTGGTAGACAAAGTTTGTGAAATTCATTTCCATGAGATAAACAACAAAATGGTAAGTCAAGCGAAACCAAATGAAACGAAACGCACCAACTTTACTAAATCCCAAAACCCACTCTCTCGATTGCAGGTGGAGTGCAAGAAGGCGCAGCCGAAGGAGGTAATGCTGCCGGCAAATCTGGCCAAGACCCGTGCCGCTGGTCGCTCCGCTTACGGTGAGTTGGTAGTCTGGGGCAGCCACGCAAATCAGGCGGCATCAGCGGCCCCCTCTGCCGCTGGCCTGCTGCCAAGTAGTTTAGCCGCTGCCGCCACAGCGTTACATCAGCAGCAGCAACAGCAACAACACTCACACCATCACCAACACCATACACAACACCAACAACACCAATCGCACACACATCACCATCATCAGTTGTTTGGGGCAGCAGCGGCAGCTGCCTCCTTGCGCTATACACCCTATCCGCTGCCCACACACATTTCGGCCGCTGCTGTGGCAGCCGCAGCAGCCGCTGCCGCCAATCAGCAGCAGCAACAACAACAGCAGCAGCAGCAAGCCGTTGCTGTTGCCGCCCATCAGCAACATCAGCAGCAACAGCAGCAGCAGCAACAACAGCAACAGAATCTTGCACATGCTGTGGCCGCTGCTGCGGGCGCCCCCTCACTTCTGCCCCTCTCAAGTCCAGCCCAGTCCACGGGCCCCTCACTCCTCCAGTACGCGGCAGCTGCAAATGCCACCCAAAATAATGTTGCCCTGGCGAATTCCCTTTATGCCGACGCTGCTGCTGTTATGGGCTATAAACGGCTGTTGGCCGCCGCTGCAGTTAGCAGTGGGCTAAGAGCCACGCCCACAGCGGCCACTTTGGGTGCCCTCACAGCTGCAGCCACAGCGCCCGCAGCAGCTGCAGCTGCCGCCGCCCAACAGGCGCAACTGCGTCAAAATGCCGCACTTGCCGCCGCCCATTATCCACTCAGCGAACTGCTGGGCATGCCGGGGGGACTGGAAATGCCGGGAGCGGCGTCGGCTGCAGCGGCGGCAGCCTCTCTATATCAGTTGCCTGGCATCTGACCACCAAGGCCGCAGTGAGCCGACGCCAGCATTTGCTAAACCAACTTCTCATTTGAGTTTCCAAAATTTTGACTTAATAAAAGTTTAATGTGGCAAATGCAACACACACTATATACACAAAAACACACACACACACACACTGACAATGCTCTCATTCCGTCTTAATGTCCAAAGCGCGAACATGTCGCAATTTACTCATAGGTTTTAGGCTAACGTGTACGATTCTCACTAGCCTCACATATACATAAACATATACATATACATATATATGTACATACATATCTTACTTAACTTACCAGAAAATAAAACACACATAATTTATTTGTATTCTGTGTCTAATCAGATAAGCGTTTAGGCGTAACGCGGCTATAAATTTACTTACATATAAATTAACTTACTTAAATAATTAATTAACTAGTGGACGCATTTGTTTTTGTTTAAACCTAGAACTTAAGAGATTCGTTTAAGATAACTAGGTTAACAAAACTTTACTTTAAATAAAGAGCAGGTCCTAGAGAGCTGCTTAGATTTTGGCTCAAAGCGTTTTTGTATCGATTGATCGATCGAAATGGGCATAGCAACATTTTGGCGCAATCGATACTTAGCGATATTTAGCGGCGATCATGTAATTCATGTAACTAACAGTAAACCGTAACAACAGTAACACAGTAAAACGTAACTGTATAACAATGCTGCGTGTAAGTCTTAGACATTGTGCAACACTAGAACTTAAGAGATTAATTGATGATGAATTATGTGAAACCGAACCGAAAACCAATTAAACCAAAACCAAAACCAAACTATCGAAATTGTCAAAAACCAATTAATATTAAATCATGAATGTTTCTTGTATGTAAAATACTACATATATTTCTTATATATATACAATGCATATTTAATAACATTTATCTACCTTGTGTTACCCAACTACATACATATATATACATACATATACATATACTTACTTACTTACTTACGTACTTCAGCTCATAACAATAGCTCTTCAAAAATGATTTTCTGTAGTCCCAAAATACTAATAACAATGACAACAAATAACAACAAATAACAACAATATGTTCTAATTACAATAACAATAATAAATAATGACTAGCAAATATGTATCGGCTTAGTATTTAAGTAAATGGCGCATTTAAGCTCAGCTAATAAGCTTAGAATGTATTTAAACACAAACACACTCACACAAACACACTAATACATATGCACTTATGCACTTACTGTGCATGAGTGTGTATTTGAAACAATTTTAGATCGAATACAATATTTGTGGAAAGTGCAAGTCGCAATTGTATAGTAGCAAAAGGCCTTTTGTTGATTGGCATTAGAATGGCAGCTGTCTGCTCGTTATTTTGTGTTAGTAGAATATACGCATACCAGACCAAATGGTTAATTGATAATGTCAATTTGACAAACGAAGAAGAAGAAGGAGAAGACCTCCGTGAAGTAAGGAGTTACAAAATTACAACGTAAGGACTGTTGATGGCCATAATAACAGGCCGGCGGCCACTCAATTACGTATACATGTTTGCATATATAGCCATTAATATTTGACTAAACATGAACTTTAGCTATCGATTATACCTATACCTATACACATACATGCATCAAACTACATACATACTTACATAAATAGTACTTACCTAGTACTTATATGATATAAGCGCATTAAGTGCTTAAAATTTTCTAGCTTATACTTGAATGTTATCTCCACATACATACATAAATGCATACATATATTGTAATAGTGTACTTATGTAAGCCAAAGTTGAGCAACAACAACAACAACAAGAACAATAACAAGAAGAACAGGAAATCAGCCGTCAGCCAAAATTGATGCCAAAGATGAACGAATGAATGATTGAAATGATTGAACGACAGATGACAAAAACAAGTCGTCGTCGCAAAGTTGGAAAGGATCAAAGAAAAATTTTATCCATTAAAAAACTTTCAGAAAAACTATTTACAATATATACGTTTATATAATATTATTAACTAGCTGTTAAATTTGTTTTCTTTATTCCCTTTTTTGGGTTTTTTGGTTTTTGTTTGTGTTGTAGTGCTTTTCCATTAGCCCATTGAGTTTTTTGTTTTATTCGTCAATTTGTGAGTGTTGGTAAACACGATTTGTTATTTGTTTAACTCTTTAACTTAGTTAAACGAGCGGGAAGCGGGGTGCAATGGCCAGCTCTGACATTTTTGTAGAAATGCAAGGCGTGGCTTTTAGAATTGCGCCCCCATCCCCAAAAATATTTATAAAAAACTAAAAAACAAACAAACACTAGATAACAAATGCAATTAATTTTAGTATTTACATTTTAGCATAGCTCTTAAATGTTTTAGTCAACAATATAGTCAACAATGTCTACGTACTTATACATACCTACATACTATATTTAAACATACTACAAACTTACTATATTTAATAAGTGTTTAGAATTGTGTCATATCTACTACATATATTTATTATATTTATATTATCGATGGTACTACAAAACTGTATCCAATATGTAACTCTATATTAATAGCTCAGAAAATCGAAGGCTGTTTACGAAAAACAAAACTAAAAACTAAAAACCTTTGCCAAGTGCAAATATTATTTAGAAAATCTCTCTATGTCTTTCTCTAACAGCAGTACTAAACAATTAGTTTATAGTAAAGCAATCGATAAACGATAAATCGATTGTTTTCTTAGTTTCATAGCCTAACACACACACACACACACACAATTAGATCTCTAAGAACACACATATACACGAAGAAAAAACATATATACTACATTCATATATAGTAATTCAGTCTTTCTATATAACTAGATATCATATATATAATTATATCGATTATTTTTTTTATTGAAATGATCTCTTTTCGTTTACTACTACGAGTACTTAGCTCTAACAAGATGCGCACTAGTGAATGTTTAGTAATTGATTTATGTTCTTTTTGCCTTTCTTTTTTCGTGCTCTCTTTCTCTCTCTCCCTTGTTTCTTATGCGCCAATTATAGATAACATCATGTGGGGTCTGGGGACATTACCCGAAGGTAAGAACTACTGAAAATTTTACTCCATTTAAGTTTTCTAGGAATTCTTTTGATTATATCTCATGCTTAACATTATTTTCATGTGTTTTTTCTTAGGTTTTCCGGCAGCTGCATATGCTGCTTATGCCGCTGGTCGCGGTTACTCTGGCTACCCTAGCTTTGGGCTACCCTATCCAACTGGTAAGTTGCATCAATCTTTTCTACTCTCACACACATATAAACACTTACCAACTTATATAATATTTAAGAATATCTAGAATATCCTCTGCATTTGTCGTATGTCCCTAACTTGTTTGTATGTGTGTGAGTGTAACTGAATGTGTGTATGTATGAGTGTAAGTTGTGACTACTCAAAAATTAACACCTTAAAGAAAACAAAAAACCCCGCCTATACCTTCCCGTTGCAATTTGTGTTAGTTGATATGACGAAAGGCAAACTAGTCCAAAACTGTCTTAAAAACTGTCTTCTTGTATGTATGTATTATTATTGTGCATTAGCATTACATACTAACTACATGCTCGATAATTTGTATTAATTACGTGTCTTTGCTTTTGCTATGTTACTACGAACAACAACAACGAACAACAAGCAACGATTTGTTTTCTTTTTATGATTTTCCTTCTTTCTTTTTTCTTGGTTTTGCCCCGTATAGCTGGTGTTATGGGCGTTATGCCGGAAAATCGCATACTCATCGCTGATTACATGGTTGCACCAACGACCAGCTCCACGGCCTAGGAACTCTGATGTTCAAATCACAAACCAACTCAAACTACTGACTATTTATTCGAGTATTATGAAAAGAAAAAAACTAAATCAAAGAAAAATGATCAATTACGAATAAAAAACCAAACATTATCTATAAAGAACTACTTTAGCGTTCGTCATATCAATGCACAAATAGTACTTAAACAAAAAAAACAAAAAAGCAGCTCTAAAAATCTAGATATACATACATACATATATATTTCATTCATTAATGCTGCTTGATCTTGGGTTTAATATCATTTGCACAAAAAAATACACACACACTCACACATATTCATATCCAATCAATCTAATCCAAACATTCGCTAGTAGGATTTATTCTTTGCCCAAAACTCACATTTACAGCGTGTGTGTTGTACTCGTAATACTCTACCTTATTTTTTTTTGTTTCTTTTGGCTAGGGTTGGAACGGATGTCGAAAATGCATTTTCGCAATTGATTAAGTACTCAAATCCAACACTTTTAACTTAGTTATCGTAGAACCTAATTAGAAACAAACTAAACTTGAAATTCTCGTCTGAGTCCGTATTTTCCTTTTTGACTTGTTGAAAAAGTTGCACGAATGCGAATATACGTATTTGGTATATATGTATACGCTTTCGTCCCAACCCTAGCTTCTACCCGAGACTCTCTTTCTCTCTCTCTCTCTCCGAACCCCCCTCTCTCTCTGTCGTGTGCCTTTTTCTACATTGCAATCTATCTCGTATGTAATTTTGTAGGCTTGACTATTTGTGGCATCGGTAGAAGTTATGGTACCACAACGTGTAGCACGAATGCCGGTCGCAGCAGAGCAACTGGCCCCACTAACGGTGGTGCTGCTGCTGCTGCTGCCGCGGCGGCGGCTGTCCACAATCAAACCCAGTCGGGATATCAACACCATCAGGCGCTGACATTGCCGCTGGCAACGGCGCTAACAGCGCGCACCGCGGCAATCAAATCGCAGTTTTTGGGCAACATAAATTTCTAAAAAACGAAAACAGAAAACAGAAAAAGCCGAGAAAAAAAACCAGCTAACAGAGCCGTGAAAAAGAGAAAAAAACGAAAAGCGAAAAACCGAAACAAGCAAGCATAAAATAAATATTTATGAGAGGCCTGCGCGCAAATTGTATTTAATATTTCATTGCCATTTTGTCTCTCTTTTTTCGAGAATACGCAATCCAAAATAAATCATTTGTACTGTGACAAGTAGGTACAACAAACAAACCAACAACAAACCAACAACCAAACAACAACAACAACCAAAAAACAGCAACACAAATAAAATTTTATTAGCTTAGATTGTTTCTACGGTGAATGGTAACAAACAACCAAACAACAACAACAAATACTCGTCGTTAGTTGTTGATCTATCGAAATATAATAAAAAAAGAAAACAAAAAAAAGTATTTACTACAACAAGTATTTGTACTAATTGCAGACCCTATGTAATCACATTTAGAGCCGCTGCTCTATATATAGTATAACACTTAGTCTCCTCTTCCTTATATAGCTCAACACACACACATACACATTCACACATACTTAGCTACACTTATTACATACATATTGATTATAGAGGCCTTTTTGGACAAGTAACTTGAATCAATATTAGCTTAAACCCTTAGATACATATATATGGTATATATATTCGAACTATCTTTAGAGCTGTGCACCATGTAAAACGGCAGCCAGCACCCTGTATTACGAGTATTCTACATATATCTATAGAGCAGTTGTGTAGTTGTTTATCTTTATACTCTCAAAAGAACTCAACATTGTAGTGTTTAGGCCAAAAACAAAAAGCAAAAACAACAACAACATAATCGCTTAGTCACACACACATTTATAGATATACAGTTAGTGCGTGCGTGTGTGTGTGTAGAAACCTAGAGGTATGACACAATATATAATATATATATACGTACGTAACACAGTAAAAACTCAATATATGCTCCCTTCCTCCCTCCACCCCTCCCATACACACCACTTATACATTTTTCTCATTATCTCATCAATTCTCATTAAACCAACACGAAACCAACAACAACAACAACTATGCTCCCATTTGGTTGTATGCCAGGGACATACATATATTATTTATAAAAACTATTTTACAGTAAGCATTTAAATGCAAATTTTTATTTGTAGTACATCTGCATAAATTAGTTGGACAAAGCGCAACAACAACGATAGTAAAAACCGCGCAAAATGCAAAATGAGAAAAATGCAGAAAAAAAAATTCCCGAACATAAAATCCATTTAGATAAAAACAACATTTTAGCACGCCTGTCACATTTACTAGTATCATTATTATTATCCTTTAATTAATTTCCAGCATAATTTTGTTGCTGTTTTTTTTTTTTTGTTTTAGTTCATTTCATTTTGGCGTTTGGGTCCCCTGAGTTTTAGATAATAAGCAAATGTGGAAAAGATTTTTTTTCCTTTTTTTTTTTTGGCATAGCAAAAAGTTCATTAATTAGTTGAATTCTATGTTTTTGATTGTATTTGTTTTGTTCATTACGTATAGCAACAAAATTCTATCTAAATGCTATCCATACTATATTTATATATATCGTATATTAACCTGCATAAATTCCTTCATCGGTGCATCAAACTGAATTCAGTAATAAGCCAAAAAAAAAAAAAAAAAACAAAAATAAATAAAATTTCTAACAAAAAATGAGCGAAACATTTTTATTGACATTTCTATATGAATAATATATATATAAACTATATACATACATACTTATATATATATATATATTTAATATATAAAAATATACAAGATAAGTTTAAATATTTATTTTATACAAAAATCAAAATTGATATCATTTGTACTATATATATATAATGAAATCTATAAAGAAATAATACGAAAAAATACAATACAATATTAATGTCCATCCATTTTCGAAGAGCGACTTTAAGTTTATGAAAAATGCAATTTTTCTATGTCCTTTCCATTTTACGCATTGTAATCTGTAAGTTTTCACACACACTTAATATACTTAGCTACCAATACTATATACATATATACTATTATAATATTTATGACATATATACACACACACACAGACAAACGGATCAATGACTATAAATTGATAAGCTGTTAATTAGTTAATTGAATGCAGTTATCGCACATTTTTGGCAACAAAATAAATCAAATGTATAGCAAAAACCAAAAACAAAAGAAGGCTAAAATAAAACAAGAATAATAAGACGAAGAAGAAGAAGCAATCTGCTTCAAGGTATCTTAACTATAAAATGCTTGCGAGTTATTTATATATACTATATACAATACCAAAAACAAATTATATAGCTAAACACACACCAACACCAACACACACACACACACACTCATAAACACACATACGCATATCTATGTATTTTACACGTATATACTGTGATTTATAAGAAAACGCTTCAAAAAAAACAAAAAACAGCAACAAAAATGAACAAAAAAAAAACACAAGAAATGCCAACGCAAAATTCAAATTGCTTATGCAAAAAACCAAAAACAAAAACAACAACAAGAAACGTTATTAACTAAATAAATGCACAAGAAACGGATACAAAAGCCGAAACCAAAAAAAAAAAAACCCAAAAGCAAAGTCTATACTTTTTGGCCGCAAGCCTTTTTGCTTCTTGCATTTTGCTTCTTGCTCTATAGCTTTTTGTGTTATTAGCGTTTGAGAGCAGCAGCCAAAAATGTATGGAATGGAATGGAATTGTCGGGCCAACAGTGACAAAGTGGCCATCGAGGCGTATACGTAATAAACTTGACAGCAGCGACAAACCCAAAAACTGCAACAACCAAGAACAACAACCAAGAACAACAACCAAGAACAACAACAAGAACAATGTGAGAAAGTCAACTGCCAACAAGGTCAGCTTATGGTCGTCTTAATATTCAAAATGCATAACCCTACAGCATTCTCTCTATATATATATATATAAATAAATACTTATTATTATCTGTTTCTTTGGGCTCATTATCCAAAAGCCGTAATGTACCGTTAGTTATTCATATATATACTACATATAGAGAAACAAGTTTAGCAACAAAACTCGAAATCGAAATACAAATTGTAAACTGCTCGAAAGAGTCAGTCCGTAGTTCATATAAACATAATACTCTATATATATTTAATGTGTAGTGTTCTTTGAATTATAGAAACTATATATATATATGCCAAAGATTTTTAGTTGATAACAAAAACGAATTAAAATACAATCTAGTTGACGATTCGTCTAAGAATAAATTCATTAGTAGTAAAAATAACAAATATAATCACTTAAAAAATTTCAAACTATAAAAATCTGATGTAACATTAACATTATTTATATTTAAGCTAAAAATGTAGAATTTTTCTAAAAAAAAAAAAAATATTGTCCCACAAAATCTAAACTGTGTAGTGTTGAGAAACGGAGCAAATGTGTAGCTCACATGTATTTTAAATATATTATTATTTTATAAGTATAAGTAGCTATTGAAACGTCCCCATAATCATTTAGACTGTTAGATTTAACCAGAGTTGCCAAAGCTAACGATCTGCGCTTTAAACTTTTCCTCCCGATAAACAACAACAACAATAACAATAACCGTAAGACTGACAGCTCAGCTGACCTCTAACTAACTGACAGTAGTAGTAGCAGTGTTGTTAAACAACACTGTTGTTTTCCAAGCAACAAAACCGCAAGTCTGACAACTAAACAAACTAAAAATGTTGCAGCTGCAACTAGACCAAAGTAGATAGCCACTGAATAGAAAAAAAAATAGAAAAAGAAGTGAAAAACCATACCGGAAACCCATTCTATAACAACAGCTTCAGCTACCGTTACAACTAAAAACTTATTTATTTAGAGAAAAAAATACGCAGTTACCGCTATTTTCTATTGCCAGAAGCTTTCACAAAGTTGTTGCTTGCTGCTCGCTGCGTCGCTAATGAAAACAACATGGCGCACCGAGCTTTTCCGAAAAGCGTAAACTAAACGTAAGCCAAACTTGATTGGCGCCATACACAAACAGCACACACTAGCAGCACACACACACACACACACACATACAATCATATAGAAATAGACATATAGACTCATATACATATAGATATATATATATATAGAGCGCACGCACAAGCGACGACAAGGACGACAATAAGCAAACGTCTGCCACAGCCACGCCTCGTTACGTTACGTCACGTTACGTTACATCAATTTTTGTGTTTCCGCAGGAAATGCAACTGCTACATTCACATTCCCGTTACCAACCGTTGCCTGCCGCCCACACCCCGACCCAACAGACCCCACACATAATACGTTAGCCATAACCCGTTACTTCTTAGCCCAATCCCTCTCCTTCTGTCTCTGTCTCACTGTCTCTGCTGTCTGTGCAATCGCATTCCCATTCTGTTGTCATTCCAATATTGGCGCTAGCTTATTTTTACTTGCTGCACCAGCTGTGACCGTAACAACAACAACAACAAACAGATGGACGGACGGACGGAACGGAGGAACGAACGAACGAACCATCAAAGACTGGCAATGATAACAGAAAAAGCGCCAAAAGGAAAAGTGCGCCAATGCCAGTGTCCCTTTAACCAAGCGTTGTAACTGAGTTTCGTTTTTGCCGCTGCTCTGGTTTTATATCTATATATCTATATGTATATGTATACGTAGTAGTATGTGTACCCGAAAAAAACCCATCATCATAGTTGACGACTACGGGGCTTTCTAGCAGCGACAACGCTCGTTTAATAAACCAGCGAGCACTTTGTGTGTGTTTTCATAACCTGCCTTCACTCTCTAGTTAGCTCGATTTCCATCTTGTTTTTTTTTTTTGCTTTTCGTCGTAGTTTCACCTTTATCTGTTGTACTTGGGTTCTTAGTTAGTTAGTTAGTCGTATTTGGTTTTTAAATATGTTCTTTGATTTGGTATTCAGTTCCATTTTAGCTGAGAATCATTATTTTACATTCATACCTCTCACTACTTACCTACATACCAATACTTGCTTATGATCGTACCAACTTTTCTTATATATGATATACTACTTTATACCACTTAGAACTCAGTCTTGATTACTTTCATATACTCTCTTATATAACTTAGGTATTTTTACTTAATGTCCAACTCTTTAACTAGTTGCATAGTTATCATATCGGCTATATGTATTAAAATTTTCCAACTCTTTTAATCTTTTGCCACTTACAGTTGATCTAACCAATGGGCAGCTGACTCCCAACAACAATACACCGCTCCTAACACAGGCACTGTCAGGTAAGATATCTAAAGACGATTAAAACTGAAACATATTCAAATTGATCATTTTCCGTATTCAAAATATTCAAAGTTTCATAACTTTATAAAAACTTAATCGATTTTGAAGTTCTATACCATTTTATTTAGGTATTACAATCTATATTGATTCTACATCTCCACCTTCCCGTTTCTTTTGCAGTGATGAACAATTATCAGGCAGCTGCTGCCGCCGCTCACAGCTATGGTCCGTCGGCCTCGCCACATGGCGGGGCTGCCACTACGGCCACACGACAGGGCTTTCCGTCAACCAACTCGCCCGGACCAACCATTGATATGTACAGCTCCGGTGGCGCCGATAATGTGGGCTACGTCCAGGCAACTAGTCCGCAGCCATCGGGCTTTCCCATTGCCGTCAGCCGTGCCCCATTGAACTATAGCCCGGTAAGTACAAAAGATCATGCTGATCAATGCGGAAAACAAAAAATTCCAAATAGTTTGTAGATGTAAATTTTGTAGGGGGCGCTAGGACGCGTTTTCTAGGCCCAGTCCTGGTCCGTTTCCGAAATGCTCCGCCATTATTGAGAAATATATATAAAATTAGTTACATAGTTATTGCGTTGACCTTCTATATATGTATTGTATACTATGTATTTCTCTTTCATTTCGTACAGATTTATTCGTTGAACTTTGCGATGGCTAATATATAAAAAGACTGATAACCCAAAAAAAATATAATAAAAAATCCAGAAAACAAAGCAAACAAAAGCAAAAGTATATACAATTATATATATAAATCGAAAATCTATATATATATATATACATATATACGTAAATATAAATAAACAAAATGCAAAAAAACAAAACAAAAAAAAAAAGAAATAAGAGTATATAACAAACGCAGTTGCACAAGGTAGGCACACCAACAAAACTACAGCGTCCTTCTACTACTTTCTTATTTTTTTTTTTCTATAATTCTATAATTAACAATTTCAATTATTAATCAACCAAATTTTCCTAGTCAAAAACAAAACTAAATCAAGTACAAAACAACAACAAAATAAAAAACAAATTATGTATGCACGTCACAAGCACAGTTTAACTAGGACGTTTCAATTAAACTCAATTATGATTTATTACTATATATACATATATATATATATATACTACAAATGTATTATATAAATATTCAATTTAAGCGCTGCGCTCCAACCAAAACACATAAATCATACACAACCAACCAACAAATACTACATACATACATACATACATACGAACATGCATACATTGATTATTCGTGCCTGAGGCGAGTTTTGATAAAGTATTAAAATATTTTTGATTTGACTGCGGTTACAAAATAAATACAAAAAAATCAAAAAAAAAAAATATATATATGAAATAGTTTTAATTTGAATTTCTATGATTTTTAACTTTATCAATACTTTGTCTCCAAGGCAAAAAACAGAAAAAAAAAGTGCAATATTGAATATATACATATATAAACTTTTAAATAATTTTTCTATCTCAATACTTATCACATATATATGTATTCTAAATATATATATATGTATGTATACTCTTATAATAGTTAAATACTCTTTTCTATATATATATATCTATAGATATGTGCATTAGTTGCTCGAGAGATTGTATTTTATCTGAATAATTTTTTTTGGTGTGTTTGTTGTTTTGTTGCCATGCGAAACGTTTATTTACAGGGACCACTAATTCCTGCGGCATTTACAAATGGATACCATTAAAAAGGTGGCGCCGACAACCGCAATGACAACAACAACAACAAGAATAACAACAACAACAGCAGCAGCAGCAACAGCAACAAGCAACAAGCAAACAACCAACAACAGCAACAAATAGAGCAACACTACAACAACAACTACAACAAACAACCACAATGACAACAGACACGAAAAGTAACTGTAATGCTGCAAATAACACACACACACACACACACATTTAATATCGCCGTATATATATAACTTATATACTTATACACACACATATATATATATATAAATTACAAATATATTTACATGCATGCATTGTCTGTATGTATATATAAATATATTTCTATAAAGCAAACGAAATCTGTTAAGCAGCCCAAGCAAAAACCCCAATAAAACCAAAAACACACACACACTCACACACGCATACACATATAACAATTAATTAATTAACGTATATGTAATACATACAATTATGTATATATATTCAAAAAATATATATATACTTGTATACAGTTATAAATTTATAGAACGCAGCGAAAAAAAGAAACAAAAAATTGAGAACCAACAAAAAAAAAAAAATTAATTTTAATTTAATGACAACAAGAACAAGAAGAACAACTATAACAGCAACTACAACAACAACAACAGCAATATAACCAAATAATCAAATAACCAACCACAGCAGCCACACACACACTCACACACACGCAGAGAGAGCAAGCTGCCCCAAAAAGATGCAACGTGTGCAGCAAAAATCGTTTAAAATGCAAATTAAACGAAACTGCGTCAAGTGCAGCAACAGCAGCAAGCAGTCGGCAGTCGGCAAAGTAGGCGTCAAGTGGGCGTGGCCTTTAGCCCACACACACTCAAACACACAAACAAAAAAAACAATATATATATATATATGTGTAAAGGCCAGCCTGGAGGATGACAAAGGCGTAACCATTTTTAAAGTAATGAGAAAACAAACAAAAAAAAAATATGAGAAAAAAAAATACCAAAAAAAAAAAATAAAATAAAATAAATGAAAAGAAATGAAAATGTTGCAATAATAGCGAAAATGTTATTATTTGATTGCGTATTATTATTGAAAGAGACAAGTAAATAATTATTATCATTATTATTATTATTATTACTATTCTTAAATAACTAAGTTGTAACTTTTAAAGTTAAAGTCGATATACATACATATATATATATATCTAAATATATAACAAAAAATATTATACATACAATACATATTAATGAAAACTGCAATATATACAACAACAAAACAAGAAAACCAAAACAAAACTAATTTTAAACACACAAATCAAAATGCATAACAAAAAGATCGAAAAATCGAATAATGATTTGTTATAAATGTTTGTCCAAATGTTAAAAGTACGAAACGGCAACGTCTCAACTCAATTTTTTGGCAACTACATTATCGAAAAAGAAGAAGAAGTGTGTAGTTCAGTGTATATGTTCAGTTCAGTTTTCAATATATGGTATGTGGAAAAAAAATCAAAAATCAAAACAAAAAGTTATCAATTATTCGATGAATTTAATTTAAAGTACAACAAAACGTTTATTGGCCAAAAAAAACAAAAAACAAAAACGAAAAACGAAAACAAAGCAAAACAAACTAATTTGTTACATGTGTTGAAGTTCTGTATTATTTTGATACTAATTGCAAATCTTTTGTGTTCACATATTATATGCATTATGCTAATTAAACAATGGATACGGATACGGATATGGATATATATTGGATAGTTAGACAAATATGTTAAAGCAATCATTAACGCAATGAATGCACATTAGAGCGAAAGAGCGAGAGATTTTGCAAAAGCTCGAGGCATAAATCAATTTATTTGCAACCAAAAAATAAATATATATATATATACATATATATATATATATGTGTAAGAAAACATTTTTAACACACACACACATGCATAAAACTAATGAATCAAAAAAACTATATATATATATATGTATATATATATATATATTTATATATGAATATTATATTTAAGTAAATAAAATATTTATAAACACACAAAAGACAAACGCTGAAACACGCAAATGTTTAAACAATTAACTAAATCTATACATATATAGTATATATATGAATAAGTATGTATAAAAAAACAAAAAAGCCAAGAAAAGCCAGATAAGAATGGGTAAAATATGAAAAGCAGGCCACACATTATGTGCAATTAATTTTTTGGGTAGTCGCGCCTTTGTTTTGTGTCCTGTGTAAAGGACACGACTCGGTGACGACAACGACGTAAGGGAATGCGCGAGGAAAGGGGATGGCGAATTCGATGACAATTCGAGGGGAGGCGTAATAGAAAAATATATTTATATACAACTATATGAAGTATTCAATTATTGGAACAAAACAAAAAAACAAAAAACTATCTGACAATTAAGTAAACAACATTTGTTACACACAGAAAGCGGAAAGAAAACCAGAAAAAAATAACAATTAATAACATGTATTGTTCTATAATTGACAGAACAACAACAATAAGATGTGCTTTTTGTCTGTCTGTCTGAGATTTTTGCATTAGGCGACATAAACAAAAAAAAAAACAGAAACAGAAAAAAAAATACTATAAAACAAACAAGCAGAGAAACAGACAGAAACAGTGAAAATGTTCCTTTCATCAACTTTTTTGCCAAATTGTCAAACCAACGCTATATCCAGGACTTTGCCAAGTCAAGTCTCGGACCAAATAATACACAAACACGATAGAAACAAAAATAAAAACTTATATAAACAAGAACAACATATAACGACAAATAGTTGCAAATAGTGTTGTTTCTGTAATGTTGACAACAAAAACAACAACACTTAATAAATAAAAATCACTCGATGACTTCATTTAAAACGATTCGTACTTCATTTGTGGACAAAGCATAATGCAAATACAACCAAAATTATATATACATAAATATATAACTATATGAAATAATCAGAAAGCAAAAAAAACACACACGTAAGAGAAATTTTAGATAGGCGAAAGTAAGCAGCTAAAATGATTGATAAATGAATGAATATATATAAATGAATATATAAATGAAATCGGCTAGAGGCAATCCATGTATCTAGATTATCGTGCATTATTGGTGATTTTGCTGATTGTCCAGCAAGAAAGCGGAAAGCAGTTTAAGAAGAAGACAGAGACAAATGAATCACACATTTTACTTATGTATACGTATGTATGCATACTATAATACATAACTTACATACACACATACAACTGCAAGGGAGTCAAGGCAATGGTTACTTTAAAGCTAACTAAAACTATTTGTTAATAACAAAAACGATTATATAAGCATTATAAACAGGTCAAAAAGCAAACAAAACCGTAAAATTGTAAGTACTCCAGTAAGTATTCCAGCTGCCTAGCTTACACTTGAGTGACAGCCCAAAATTAGTTGGAGTCGAAGTTGGAGTAAAGAAAATTCGAAAAATGAACACAGAAAAAAATAAACATGTTATATTTGCATACAAATATATACATACATATATGTATATGAAAGTAACTTCTAAGGCATATACATACACACATATATACATATATATATGATTAAATAAATAAATATATTTTTAAGACACGTTCTAAAAGCAATAATTAAAAACAACAACCAGAACAAATAAGTTTGACAAGAAGAAAAAAAAACAAAAAATAAGTATTGAAAAAAAAAATTATAAAAATAAAAAATTTGAAAAAAAAAATGAAATACATAAAATATACACCAATATATAAATATACATAAAAAAAATATATATACACCTAAAAAATATATATACACATACATACATATTATTACTTACGAACGACAGAGACAGAACTGCATTGAAAGGAAAGCAAAGGAGGAACGGATAGAGTATGGGGAACTTTAAAACTCTATCTGTCTCTTAACATTATTGTAAATTACTTGTAAACATTTTTTGGACTGTCCTAGAAGAAAAATGCAAACACACATTCACACAAAGTAGTCTCTCTGCGAGAGAGAGAGAAATGGAGAAAGATTGACCGCAAACATTCTCCAAAATGGGAAATTCATTTCTAGGCAGCTTTGCCAGTAAAATGAAAATGATCAAAAATAAACGAAAAACTTTGCTGGCTCACATAGTAAAGTCGGCTAGAAAATTTTTTATGTTGTAAGTCAAAAACCGTAAAACCAAAATGGTAACATAAAATCGGCTTAGAAGCAGCAAATCGCTTTGTGCAAACCAGGCCCAAAAGCGAAACCCAAAACATTTTTAAGCCAGTCCGCTTCGGTTTGAGTTCATTGTTGAAAGCGATTAGCTTCGAAAACGATTCACAAACATCATGTTGTACGGAGTAAGTCAAACACAAACAAAAACAAAAAACCAAAAACCCCAAAAATACAGCTTTAAGCGTACTGTTGAATTTTTTCTAGCATTTTCCCTGTTAACAAACGTTCGTTATGAGTAGAAGAATAACATGCTTTATACATTTGATTTGTAGTGCTCTCTATTGTTAGAAATCAATTTTCAAGACAGCAACAACTACAACAACAACAACATTAAACAACAACAACAAAACAGTAACAACAACAACTTTATGCAAACTACATTGGTATACCGGATCAACTAAAAGCAACAACAACAAACAACAACCAAAATGAAATGCGTCCTTGTAACAAAAATCAATTTCAGTCAATTAGAAAGGAAAGAAAAAAAAACACAAACAACAAGAACACAAAGAGCAACATAAAGACATACAAAAAAAAACGTAAAAAATACCAAAAAAAAAAATACCAAATGAAAAACAAAATCGAACATTTTTTCATTATTTTTCTACTGAAGGCGCCGTCAATGCGAAACATTTTTGGATGGAAGAGAAATATTTGACGGCGCAGGCGCAAAAGCTTTAAATTGAACATAATAATAACAAAACAAAACAAAAAGATGTCCCTCTTTTTTATAGATGTATATGTGGGGAGGTAAAAATGTGTATAAATAAATGCATAGATATGCCGTAAAAGATTTTTTTAAAAACACAATATATATTAAAACACACACATATACACACACACACACAAACACACATAATTTAAGCTAAAATGCCGTTTTTTGAGTCAAAAGTCAATTTTTGTGGTCGCAACAAGCAGGAATGCAGATAAAAAGATTAAGACGTCAAGTAAAAAGAAAATGTAAAAATAGTTTATAAAAGTGACATTAACGAAAAGACAGAGCAATGTGTAAAAGTTTGGTAGCTACTTTATACGACTTACTTTCCGTTTATTCTCTTATATATATATAAATATATATAAATATTATGTCTTATAAAACATATCAGTTCTATAATTATGTGTATGAGCAAATCAATAACACGCAAAAATAAATAACGGAAGATAAACACACTTAAACATAACTATGAAGTCAGGCGCTAAATACGACAAACTCTTCTTTCGCTACACGTCCCAGTGTTGAGAATCGCATAGAAAGGTGCGTTCGCTAGGGTCGTGGGGAGTTTGTTAGCCACCACTTTGACATGCTTTTGTATGGTAGAAATATCAATATTAATTGCATCAGACATCTTTCTAACTTTTGTTTTGTTTTTTTTTTCATTCTTGTTTTATTGTAGACAAACATAAACATATGTACATACACCAGACCACAGCACACGCCACACAAACACACCACACTTTCACACATACTTGGTAAAGAATGCATACAAAAAAGAACCCTACATACATACATACATTACATACATACGAACGATCACTTGACTATTTTTGCTATAAGTAAGAAATTCCCCCCAGGAATATGTCAGTTTGCAGTTGGTACTCCTACTGACAAAAACACCTTTACTATATTGACAATATCTCTTATATATTTTACACTATACTATATGAAAAAAACGAAAAAAAAAACCAAAAAATTATATATTAATATATACAAGAAAAACAAATAACAAAATAATAATAATATAAAAAGAAAAAACCCAAATACAACAAAAAATGATTAAGATAAAGATAAATGACAAAGTTGGCGGCAGTTGACATTAAAATTGTATTTACAAATGCGTAACCAGGCAAAATGAAATCATTTTAATACTTTATACACGATACAAAGTCGAAGGAATCTTAAAAAAAACCCAAAAAAAAAACCCCAAAATTTAAAAAAAAATTGAAGATACATTTATATATAATGCGCGATAATAAAGCGTACAGTTTGTAAGTATTCTACTATGTAAGTAAAAGTAATTAAGTCGAATCGGGCAATGGATGGTAAATCAATTAAACACACACACACAGCAACACCCGCACACACACACATTGATACATACATACTTAATCGTATAGTATTTTATTGTGTGTGGTATCTATGAGAAACGAGAAGGATGAAGACGGAAACACGGAATAAAGCACGTAAACTTTGAGCGCGAATACTTTACGAATGAAAAAAAAATATATAAGTCTAGGTTTAAATCGCAGGAACGCGAACACATTTGGGCATCGAGTGATTCGATTGATGGATGGATTGAAGTTAATGCAGTTTTAGAAGGTGTTGCCAATGTGTGTATATAATATATATATATGTATGTAAGGATGTATGACAAAAAGAGAAAAAACTACACTTACAGCAAACTATACAAGGTAAATTATAATAACAACAAGAACAAAAACAAAAACAACAACAAGAAATAAGACAAAACACTTAAGAAAAATAGAAGCATAACAAGAATTTAAAACAAACAAAACAAAAAAAAAATACCAAAAAAATATTTCGA
The DNA here is from genome assembly GCA_035044645.1 of Scaptomyza parva. NCBI lineage: Eukaryota > Metazoa > Arthropoda > Insecta > Diptera > Drosophilidae > Scaptomyza > Scaptomyza parva. The sequence goes on along the minus strand of JAWNNT010000065.1, from coordinate 5,605,804 downwards.
AAAAAAAAACAATTTTTTCATTTCTATAAAGAAATCCGGTAACGAATTTGTATATTTACTACGAAAAATACCAAAAAAAACAAAAAACAAACCAAATTATACATATATATGTATATGTGTATATACATATATGATGAGGAGAAAGGCAAAAAAGAAATCTTCAGACGACCGCAACAAATATGCCCATATATATATACATAAATATAAATACAAATATATATATGTATATATCATATACTATATATGCATATATATATGTAATAGTTATATAACCAAGAACAACAAATAAACATATAGTTAAATTCAATAATGTTAAGCAAAGGATGAAACACAGACACAGGGGCGCATGCCGTTGGTTAAATTAATTCAATTATTAATAAGGACCCTTGGGAAAATACATCAGATATGAAAACAATACCGCGGCCATCAAACAAAGAGAAAGAACATTTACATCTGGATAAAGATCATTCAGATATGGCAATTAACGCTACTCACACACACATACACAGACACATCCACCCGTACACAGACAGTCGGACAAGAGGAAATTGTAAAAGTTTTTAATACAAACACACACAAGCACACACATACTCCCACACCCACACACAATATCAACAAAAGAAAAATAATTATTGAAAACTTTAGCAACAAACATTTACAACTTACAACCTACCCCATTAACTGAAATTGATAATGACGAAAAAAAAAAAACAAAAAAAAAAAGTAAAGAGTAAAGAAGAAAAAAACTCACTTTGTTCGCAATGTGTTATAATAAGGCATGTTGTTGAAAAAGGATGCAAAGGCCTGAAGGATATTCCAAAATGAGCTGGTTAAAATCGGCATAAGCATTAAAGAACATCCGATATGCATGCATATATAAATATATATATATAAACTATAATGAAACATGATTTTAAAAACCAAAATGAGAGAAAACAATTAAATAATGGCATTATAAGTTAAGATAATGGTACATAAGTTTAAAAAACAATGGCAAACAAAACGCTCTAGAGCAACAAAAAAACATATATATATATATAATACAAATTATATTGAAATAACTGAGAAATAAATAAATTAATTCATAATGATTAATAAACAAATATGAACATTGTTCAAAAAAATAAAAAAATTTGAATTTTAGTTGGAAAAAATATAGCACACTTTTATGATGAACATGAAAAACGTTGGCGGTAAGTAGTTGCAAATGTGAAAAGTTCAAAGCATACTTTTAGGGTGAAGCAAAATTAGTTCAGAAACAACAGCATAACAATAACACCAAATTTTATTATAATTATTAACTACACAAAACGTACAACATAGAAAACAATCTCAACTCGATTTCTTCGACTTTTTGGCCAATTGCTTGTCATCCCACCACTTGGCATACCATTTGGCACTCCGTTCGGCGCTAATGTCCGGATCATAAAGTGGCACATAATCCATATGAATGGAGGCACGCAGTCGATTGTACATCAGCATAGACGACGTATAAGATGCAATGGCGCGCAGAGAGTAACGCAAGCGATATTTGGTATAGGGATACGCCACGCGAATCACAACTTCCAGAAGGAAAACCAGGAAAAAGTAGAGAAAGTGTGGTATATACCACCAGCTAGTCTTCACCTTGAATCTTTCGCCCATCAGCGCCATCTTTTGCAGAAAACGTGAAACATCATTGATGCCCGTGTCATCGGTAACAAAGACAGGCAAACCATTCACCGCCTTGGTGGACACTTTCAGTGCCTTCAAGGCACAAATATGACCCCAGGCAACGTTGCCAGCATAGACTAACTGTTGTTTGCCACCTACTCCCGCAATCCGTGGATAGGTCCAATCGCGTGTGGACAAATACTCAAAGACGTTTGTTATAAAAACGGAATCTCCCTCGCCATAAGTTAATGGTGAACGTATCGCACTTGTAGCCAGATAATCTAGAATCATATATGGTTAATAGAATCATCAGCAGAGGATAGATTAAGAGTGTCGATTTCTTACCCAATCCATTGTTAAGCGGTGCTCCATTAGAGTTAAGTACTATGTTCTCGGCACGCAGCTTACTCGAAGCATAACCTGCAATCAAAAACTCACCATCCTGCTCCCATAGCTTTGAGCTGTCCAGTGTGGGCGTATCCGTTTTAGACTCTGTGGAATTGATTATTGCCGAGAAGGTGCTACGTCCCTTAAACGGCACAAAACAGACCGAAGTGCAGCTGCTGTAAACCAATCGCTTCACATTGTTCTGTATGCACAAATCCACCACATTGCGAGTGCCTATAATTAGCAATTAGATAATTAGATAGAATGGATAAGTATGTATGCATAAGCTAGAGACTGCATTACTCACCTGTGATATTCACACGTTCCAGTTCCTCATAGTTTGGTGGATACTCAATTTTCACTGAGGCAGCGCAATGGAAGACGCTATCAACGCCGTCAAAGATTTTGTTTAAGCTCTCACGTTCGTCGCCAATGTCGGCGACAAATGTGTGCAGCATCTGCGGCAACTCCAAGTGTCCAATGTTATTCTTATACGGCACTATGTCCATGGACCGTATCTCTTTGATGTTTAGCTCCTTGCGCTGTTCCAGCAGCAGCTTGATAATGTGCTGCCCCAAAAAGCCGCTGCCGCCCGTGACGAGCACTACATCGCCAGCATTGCTTGCCATTTCGTTTCTAATGTCCAACTCTATGAGAATGCTGAAAAATAAAATAATAAAATAAACCAAAAATGTTGGTAGTAACTGCGAAAGTGCAATGGCCATAAAAAATACGCAAGTTGGTCAAGCAAAAGCCATAAAACAGAGAAGCGCGAAGAGTCTGTCGCAAGAGAAGCCTCCATTTGCAGACTCATTGACATTATGATCATAGCCAAAGTAGCTCACCATGGCAACATTGCGGTGAGACCTTCTTCGGGGTCAGACAAAAGCAACTTTATTTTTATTTTTGAATGACAGCGCAATTTATAGCGCATGGCTTACGTGTGAGTTTTATTATGGTAATGAAGCTTATAAGATTAGATCTCAAAAGTGCAGTTTTCCTAATAACTCATAATAAAAGCGAAAGCTTTTTGGTAATTAGTAACTTTAAAAATTCGTAATTTTCTATAATTTTGCAATAAGTTTTAGCATTGATATAAAGTTCATGTTTTTTTTTGTCTCTATTTCCGCTCATAGTGTGTTACTTGGCCAGGGTCAAATTATTCACCACCTTTTGGGCCAAAAGCAGAGCAGTAACAAAGCTTTAATGCGTTAAACTAGACGCTGGACTAGTCGCGATTACAACACAGCAACAACACACAAACAAGAGACAACAGCAGCAAGCAACAGTAGCAACAACGGGAAAATAGCATCTCTATAATTACGACAAGCGAACTGGTTTCCGCGTCTTGGTTACAACATCAAATGCGTCAAGTTGTTAACTTGAGAGCTGTCTATTTGGGCAGCTTTCAATTTAGCCAATGTAAAGTGCATTTGACCCGTTTACCGTTACAATGGCAATTCGCGAAACACTGTAATCAACATCTTGAACTTACCGCGATTAAATTTTATTGGCTTCTTTTGTTAGCCGTTGTTGAACGTTATGGTTTGATCGCCGCTTAACAACTGTTTGACGGTTGAAGCACGGAATGGAGCTACAAATGACGTGGCAGAGTTGCCAACAGTTAGACGGTTGTTATCGAAACGCAGTTATGATCACTGCAGTGTTATCGATCGTTTGCAGGCGCGCGCCAACATTCAAAATATTGCATCTCAGGTTTGGTAAAATTCAATATTTATTCAACAACAATTAAATGAATATGGACATTAAATAGGCTTAAGATTACATAAATAGTTTTCCTTTTCATCATTAATTTTCAAACGAATTGTGTTCAAAATATTACACAGGCATATTACAATATATTTGTAAGTACATTGTTAATTGTTTTCGTTGCATCCCTCTTCATACTATATATAAATATATATAAAGTAAACGAGAAGTAAAAGGCCGTTGATACAAATGACTTTGGATTAGATTAGGCGCGCTTAAACATTAACATTAACACATACATACATGGAATACAAAATGGTGTTAAGTACAATTAAAAATTCTGTTCACATTTCGGTTTGGTTTATTACATTATTTTCTGTAAATATTAATATTTAGTTAACTTGTAACGTTTGTGTGTATGTATGTATGGATTACTTTAAATCTGCAGTTTTTGTGTAAACATAAATAGTATAATAATATTTAAGTACGCACATCATAACGTACAAACTATAAATAATCATTCATAATTATCTAGCAATTTCATTTAGTTTCATTTAGTTATAAAACAACACAGTAAATTTGTATTCTATTGCATTTAGATGCATAATTGGAGTGACATGAAGCAATGAAAACAAATTCTATAATTTTTTAATTGTCGCGCTATGAACAATATGAATGTTGATTGTGTATATTAATCTAGTTTACGTGTATATAGCTCTGTATATATATATGTATATTATATTATATTATATTATGCGGTCGCAAAGAGCAACACTTTAACTAACATTATTTTACTTTAACTATTACAAGTACATTTCATTATCAGCTATTATTGTTGTTATTGTTTTGTGTTGCCGAATAACACATACACCCGCACGTATCCATCCCTTATGTTTCCAATTTTCAGTACGATAATGCTGACGGCGAACGCGAACCAACTGTAAAATCTTTATACACTGAAAACACGGATATCTGCAAAACCAAACATTATATATAAATAGTACATAAGTCATGCGAATATTTATGAATTTAATGAGTGTGTACTATAAATATTTATAAATATATGTATGTGGTCGAATTAATTGGCAACTTGCGTCACAGTCAAGAACTGCATAATGTTGATAATTCTGGCAACTTGCCAGAAAACCAAATTAAACTTGGCATATAACACAATTTATTGGCAGCCCCATTGAAAAAGACGCTTGCCGAAATGTGCCAAACATATATGCTTATCAGCACTCAAGTATTTAATTCTCTAGTATCGTTTACCTTGTCTTTTAGCTGCTGACACAGTTTCTGGCCATTCATCAGCAGCAGGAGAACATCGTTGAGCCATTGTACACCGATTTCCGCTTGACGCGAATCGAATTGCATTGTTCCCTGATTATTAAGCAGCTGGTAGACGGCAATGATGAGCTTGTGGCTTTGTAGATAAAAACTAACAGCCAGATCCTCGGGCAGGTTGGGCACAAGTGATTTCATGTTCCGTCCTTTGATTAGCTCCTCAATTGGCTTCTTCTTTGGAACGAGTAGGCTATTGCGACCTCGCTGCAAGGCATCCAAAATATTGCCTATCACATGGAGCACTTCATCGGAGGTTCTGTGTAATAATCAGCAAGTAATTTTATGATTAAAACAAAAACAACATTAATGGAAAATCACAAACAAAAACACACACACACACGAACGCACACTCACTTAAAGTGATAAGAGTCATCAACGTCGTCAATGTGATTGATTGCTGTTTGCAGATGATTGGCAGCATCCTGAACTTGCTGCAGCTTCCAAGGCGAATCATGCGTTATTGAGGTACGTTGGGTTTGGCTGGGCGCCTTGCACAGCTTAAAGCTTATATCCTGTTTATAATAAGGGTATTTTTTTTATTTATAAGTCAACTTCTGACTATGATTAATACACTTACCGCCTGCGTTATCGCATCACCAGTTAGGGTGAGTACAGCTTTGAGCTGATCGGGCGAAACGCTAAGTATAAACTTTTCAGTCTTCTTGCCCTCGTTATCATAGAGCGGCACGGGAAATCTATGAGCACATTCCTGTAAAAGACTTGTCATGAGTTGTAAAAAACACTCGGATATTTTAAAGTCATACTTACAACCAGTATAGTTCGCAATTGTTTTAATATCGCATGTACTTCTTGCCTCAGCACCCATTCAAACTCAATTTGCTGTGGGAATGTTTACATACGTTTGTATGTATGTGCAATATTAATGGGTGCGCGTTTTCGCGATAGCGCCCGCAAAAAAAACACAATAAGGAAACAACGGCACATTTCATGTACAAATCAATAATATCGGCATTCGTTTCGAGTGTGAAGAGAAGAAAATAGTGAAACAAAAAAAATAGAAAGAATCAATAATCAATTAGCTCACTGTTGATTAATTGCATTGTATTTTTGGAGCAGGCTTGTCATGGATTTTTAATTACACACTCACACATACCAAATTTAGAGCCTCCTCTCGCTCGGTGTCAACGACAAGCATTTTCATGTTGCTTTTGGCCTTCTTGCGCGCTGTTATGTATCTCCGTTTGGTTTTGTCAGCTAATGCTGCAGCACCCCCGTTAGCAGCAACGCCAGAAATTTGCAATGAGAACGCTACAATGTGTTTGGGAGAAGTTTGTTGTATGTACTAAATGACTATATATGTGTGTGGTATTTAACAACTGGTGCTGTTCATGAATGAACAAACAAAAACGAACAAACGCATCTTTGTAAGCGATATCACGATATTGTTGTGGTGTCATCGACTGCTATCTCTAATGCTGCGCAAATTTTAAATTTGGAATGCATCAAAAGTGTTTTAATGTATTATTAAAGTTAAAATAGGTTCAAAGAAAAAGAAAATAACTTGAAAGCATTCAGTTTAAATGTTTTTAATAATAATTGAAGAGTTTTTCATAAACAGTACAGCTCGCAGCCCTGGGTTATGACTAATGCTGCTATCGATTTATCGCAACTCATCGAAACAGTGTACGCGTTTGTGTGTGAATGGTTAAACATTTACGCGCGCTTTTCAAAATAGCTGATAATACTTACGTCTACGTAAAGGCGGAGGTGTGGTCAATACCGCCGTCTCCGGCACCGAATTTAGCACATGATGCTGAAATTGTCCACTACGCTGTCGATGTAGCGGCTGGAATGACCAATTTGTTGTCGAACTGCAAAACAAATTGAAATCACATATACAAATAGCACATTCATTTATATTATTTTAACCAATATATTCAAATTGATTGCTTGCACAAATACCGAACCGACACCAACACCGGCCCCGGCCCGGACACTACAACAATAGAACCACCGAGTTTTTGCGTTATCAAAAATATTTTTTGTGTTTTCTATGATATTTGTGTTTGATTTTTCGGGCTTGATTTGATTCAATCTGAAGTGTTAATTGCCATAATGCCTTTGTTATTGGTCGCTATCGCTGCGCTGCCACTCAACAATGACTCATTGAAGCAGCTGTTGAAAGTGCTTTTTTTTGGGTTTTTGGTAGCGTTAACTGGTAATTGGTAAGAAAAGTTACCCGTTTCGCTTGAACTGCATGTAAATGCATGTAATCTGGGGTTCCCACAATGCGCGCGCGTGTCAGCAACTTCAGTGGCATTGGCTTTTGATTTTTTTGGGTGGGGGAACGGGGGGTGGTTTTAAATTACAAAACGCGCTTATCAAGCGATGCTGACGTTACACACACACAAACACACACACACACACATAAACACGCGCATAAACTTTTGTTAATTTCGTTTTTTTGTGTTTTCTGTATTTTTTTTTTATCAAGCAAGCTCTTTTTGTTGTTCTTGTGATAAGCGAATGTCTGGAAAAAAAACGAATATTGTGTATTAAAGTATTTATTTCGGCCATAAATTTAATAGACACGCTAAGACGACGGCGGCTTTTTTGACACATACGTTTAGGCCACAAAGCAAACACTTTATCATATACTATATATGTATTTGTATTTGTAGGTGGCATATATAAATAACGGTACCTCTGCGGCATATTTTTTTTTTGTGCTTTTTATTTGTTTGTTATTATCAATTGCAAACACTTCACAATCACGAGCGAACGTTAAAGCCAAGTTAGGTTAAACAATTTGTTGCTGCTGCTGTCGTTGTTTTTGTTGTTAGTGGGTGCACATGCGATCAGTTGTTGGTAGCTAAACAGCTAACTGGTAACACAGCTAACGGCAAGGCGAGCGCACACAAAAGCCACAACCAAGCAACTGAACCGACAAACTTCGTCGGTCCCAAGACAAAAAAAAAACAGCCAACACACACAGCGATACGAAAAAAAAAGCGCCGCCGTTGCCGCCGTCAAGTCGAGCGGGCCAACAACAACGCGAATTGGTCAATGGCAGGCAGCAGCAGTCGCCGTCGCAGTCATCGCAGCGACAGCAACGGCAGCCGCGCCAGCGTCAACAGTAGCAGCAACGACGCCGAGGCCAACGTCAACGCATTCGTTTGTTCATTCGTTCGTTGATTTTGTTAACGTAGTTAACTTTGACGAGCTTTTCGTATCGTTTCGTTCGCTTCGTTCGTTTTCGTTTTGTTCGTTTTTTCGATTTGTGCCGTCAGCTTTCTTCAGGTGCGGCGCGGCGCGCTCTTCACTGATAGCCGCGTTTATCAGCAACGCTCACAACAACAAAAGCAACAACAGTAGTAATAGCAACAACAATTGTGCGGTTGGCATTGACAGCATAGCATAACCATAATAATATACGTTTACAAATATTTGTTTGTTTTTGTTTTGTTTTTTTGCATACACAGTATCATTTTTTTTTGTATTTTTATTCTTATTTGTTTTTTGGTATAAAAAAGTAGTACAAAAATGTTTAATGCTATTAATTTGTGTCGGTTGTTGTTTTATGGCTTTTCAATTTAAATACGTGCATTTGTTTATGAAGTGAAACAAATGTGCAAATATCAACAAATACACGCGTACGTCAACAGGTGTGTGTGTGTGTGTGTTGGTGTAGGTGTAGGGGTGTGAGTGTGCATGTGTATGTTGTGTGTGTGTGTGTGTCAAGTGTATTCTTGTTTGTGTCTGTGTTGGTGTGAATCTTTATAGGGGGGGTAAACGCAGCGTTTAGTTTATTCGCCGGTCATCATCTCCATGAATTCTGTAAAATAAACAAAATGACAGACATTAGAAACAAGCAAATCGAATGCCAAGCAAGCATTTTATATGCATTTATAAATAAATATATGTATATGTATATATATACACATGTTCATTAGCATTTAAATACTATATACTTTATTTATATACTAATGGAAATTCGGCATAATTATTTTTTGTATGTCGTTCGTGCAGCTATAAATAGCCTTACGATATGCTCCAAAACGATCAAGTTGTCATAATCGAGAACTCAAGATCACAACACACATCTTCTAGCTGATGTTTACACAAATTTCAAATCGTGGGTGTGTTTTTTTTTTAATATGTGGGTGGGTGTTGCTCTTTTTTTTCGCAACCGACTAGAATCGATTCCATAAATACATATACATAGTACATATGTATGTATATGTTGTAGGTTGTAGAATTGCCAACTCACCATCGAAATCAACTGTACCGGAACCATCACTATCGATTTCCTCAATCATGATGTCCAATTCCTGTTCGGTCAGCTGATCGTCGAGCTCCTTGAGGATCTCCTTGAGGCAGGTGGTGGGAATGAAACCGTTGCCCTGTTTATCATACAAACGGAAGGCCTCACGCAGCTCCTTCTGCATGGCCTCCGCATCCTCCTCCACAATGAATTTGGCAGCCAATTGCACGAACTCACCAAATTCCAAGCGACCAGACTCTGCAACGTACAACAAAAACAACAAATTATAGTCAAGTGTGTGAAAAAGCTGGAAATTCTTATAATAGATTCGAAATGAAATATAGCATATGCTTAATAAATTTATGACACGCTCCGAATGATATATGACCAAGAAATTCCATGGGCTATCAAAATCCATATATATGTGCCATAAGTGTTATAACTGATACTGAATTTAATGACCGATTTCCTATAAAATCTAACTCAAATACTTACTGTCTTCATCAACCTCATCAATCAGTTCCTCCAGGATCTTCTTGTCGAAGGGCTGACCTATAAGTATAATAATAATAAGATTTATAAGAAAAATAAGTTTTGAAGTTTTTTTTTTTGATAATAACTTACCCATCAAACGCAGAATATCGGCAACCATTTCGGTGGGAATACTGCCAGACTTTTGAGAATCGAAGCTGTTGAATGCCTTCTGGAGAACGGCAATTTGCTCGGGTGTCAGATCCTCATCCTAATTAAGGATATTTTTATTGATTATCTCCAAAGAACGAAGAAGTTTTATCCAATTTGCGATAGCTTACCACGGTGCTCATGTTGTTGCTGTTTTATTTTTCTGTTTTCACAAAAGATATATGGATCAATCTGTATCTGACAGATTTTTACGATACGATCACCTCGGTGTATTCGTGCCTACTACGAAGCAGGCGCGCTGTGTTTTCCAAAATATAGCCCACAAAAAACCAAAATTCAGATCGACTGACTGTCTCTGAACTTGCCACAAACACACGCACATACATACATGTATACGAATACGAATACCCAAGACGAACCCGAGACGGAAAAATGTAGTATTTGTATACATAGTATGTAGCGTATGTAGCGCTTTTCCACGCCCGATGCCTGAATTTTATTGTTTTTTAGAAAGAACTGTAAATGCGATTAAATCGTTCGTTCAAGAAACGTTGCCCGATGTGTGCTCGATGCCCGATGCCAGCCAGAATGTGAGCCGTATAGTGGTTTTCCAAACAGAACAGAGGAGAGTAGAGCAGAGTAGGAATGGAGCAGGAAGCGGGGCGGGATGAATATGTGTTGATTGCCGAGGCTGAAGCTGCATGAAACGCGTCGGCTATAATGCGATGCGTTGCGCTCTTTGAAAATATAGACAAAATAAACGAATATCTCTATATAGTATATATATATTTGAACAACATGTAGTATATATATATATATAGACAACAGTTGCAACAACAGCACTCGCGGTATGGAGAAATGCCCCAGTGAAGCATGCGCTAGACAACTAATACTACAATGCACGCTACATTTAAGACCAACAAGCATATTGATTGAACGTTAATCTTTGGCAATGGGCCAAGAAAAACACAATACAATGTCTGTCACAAACAATAGATTAGTCAGGATAAGCCCATTGAACAAAGAAATCTTGACAGTATTTACAAATTTCAGTCAAGGATTAACACGCAAAAAAACAATTCGATTTCAGTTAACTAAACGTAGACATTAAACTTTATTTAATTATAGAGTAGTTTTAATGTGATTGGCAACATAAAATGAAATATCATTCTGTACATTTGTCTAATAATAATCTATAGCTGAAACTAAGTAGATGCCAAATGATTGCTCGTTGGTTTCAATTATTGCGATATGATAGCGTGACGAAAATAGTAGTTGTACAAAGCCAAACTTTATACTTAGTAGCTATTAATATTACTTGATAGTATTTTGATATATGTTTATGTATATGTATATGTATATAGTATATAACACTCTAGTTTAATTGCGAAATTTGTTAGTGCTGGGTGGAGTTCCACCCTGGTTAAGTAAAGCCGTAAGTGTTGCATGCGATGAGCTAAGCGTTGAACTTGTATTGGTGCTGCTGTTGTTGGTGTTTATCATTTTGGATTTGAGTGGATTCGTGGTGCTGCTGCCCACAACTGTGCCCTGCAAGCAGGGCGTTGCAATTGCAACCGATTGTTCTTTGGGTGTTGCTGTTGTTGCATCGTCAACTGTTGGCATCAACATATTCATTGGCATGGGCGTTAACTGTGGCATTGTGGGAGTGCCTTGCAACAGTGCATTCCGTAAATGACTGTTGTTGTTAGCTAACTGTTGCTGCGGTTGCTGTTGTATCGCTTGCTGTTGTTGCGAGTGCTGTTGCTGCTGCTGTTGTTGCTGCTGCTGTTGTTGTTGCTGCTGTTGCGACGGTTGTTGCTGCTGCTGTTGCGACGGTTGTTGTAGCTGCTGTTGCAATTGTTGCTGCTGCTGCTGTTGCGACGGTTGTTGTAGCTGCTGTTGCAATTGTTGCTGCTGCTGCTGTTGCGACGGTTGTTGTAGCTGCTGTTGCTGCTGTTGCAACTGTTGTTGCTGCTGCTGTAGTTGTTGTTGTTGTTCCTGTTGTTGCTGCTGTTGTTCATGCTGCTGCTCAGCATTGCCGGCCAATATAAACGAATTAGTAATTAGTCCACGACTCTTTATATTCAAATCCACAAAGAACAGTTTCATCTTGTGTATCATCGGCTCAGTCACATTGAAAGTGAGCATCATGGTGAGATCAATGCTGGCTTTGTTGCGGTACAGCTCATGGGTTTGTTGCAGACGGAGCACCTCATCATAAATGAGAAATAGGAAACGCGAACTGCGATTCTCGGGCGGAATAATGCCACGCGCCGTAAGCCACTCGCGATCTTCGGCATCGGGCAGATAACGTATAATCTCAGGATGTTTGCTGGCAAGTCGAGCGCCACCCATCTCCTTGCCATCAATGTTAAAGCCAAATGCCAGATTGGCCTGCACGTCCAGCACAAATTTAGTGGTGGTAGAGATTTGTGCAGTATTCCAGAAGATTTGACGCCGCACTGGAGTTGGAAGAGGACCACTCATTAAAGGCATTCGTAGTAATTGTTGCTGTTGTTGTAACTGCAACAATTGTTGCTGCTGTAGCTGTTGTTGCAGCTGCTGCTGCTGCAACTGCTGCTGATGTTGCTGTTGTGCAGCTAAGGTATTCGTGGTGCAAGGCATAGGTTTACCAGCTGACACAGGGAAGCCCAAATTATTTGGAAACATTTTGTTGCTGTTGTACTCATGAGGCTTGGCAGGACGCTTGAGTGCCATGCGTTGCTGTTCAGTGGCAGCTGTTGTTGCCGCACAGCTAGGACGCTGTTGTCGCATCACAAAGTTTGTATACTGCCCCTTGGCATTCTCCAGCAGTGCACACGAGGACATTTTCTGCAAAGTCTCCTCATTTACAGCATGTTGTCCCAGATTCTCCTTGATGTTGCCAAAGGCGGGCTTGAAATAGTTCTACAAAGAAAGCAACCGAATTGTTATTAACAATTCTATAATAATGATGGGGATGACACCCACATTCATATAACGCTTTATAATTTCATTGACTTCCACATCGAATGCCTGCTGCACGCTTATCCTTAACAGTTCCAGAGCTCGCATTGCAGACTCGGCATTGCCACCACTTTCCATGTTGTGGACTCCACTGTAACGTTGCCGTATCCGTTGCAGCATTGTTTCCGCCATCTCCGTCGTGGTTACAAATTTCTATTAATTAATGTAAATCATAATTAATTATTACTGCTGTATATAGTATTCATTACTGTACGCACCTCAAGTGTGCCCATGCCATTCTGTGTTAACGTTGGTAACATAGTCTCCACTGTGGACTCGACTTCATTCGGTTTCGACTGCTTGAGAGGACTAGCTAAGCGCGTGTCCATGGAATGTGTAGTTTGATTGGAGCAATCCGAGTCTTCCGATGAGGAATTGGCCTGAAGTGCAGCAGGCGAACGTTGCTGGACATCGCTGCTGGTATTATTGTGCGCTGTGCTCGCTGAATCACTTAGAATCTTCCAGCTGCGCTGAATGACCATTTTGTTGAATTTTTGCCTATAGTTTTAATATATTGCATTTAATTTTGCTGCTGTTGTTTGAGTGGCTGGATGTTTTTTCTTTTATCTGGGCTGCGTTCTCTGACCAGGGACCATAATGTGTTTGGCTGTAGTGCGCATGCGTTTTGAAGCCACCCCCTTAATGCTCACACTCGACAAAGGTTCAACAGCTGCTGCTGCTGGCACCAGCAACTGCAGGTGGCGATGCCGGTTCCATGCAATCCATATCGAGTTCTCCTAGTTCGAGACGTCGCTGATGATCCAACATGCTGCGCAGGCTAGCATATTCCTCTAGCTCATCCGCCTGCTCTTGTTCCATGGCAACCGTTGTACTACCGGATGTTGATGGTTCTGCAGTCTTAGTTTCTTCAGTTTTGTCACGCTTTTTATACTGTTGTCGTTGCGCCAGCAACTTCTTATCAAACTCATCCATGTATTCTAATGCTGCACTTGGTTTGTAATCCTCTGGAGCTGTATAGCTGCTATGCACAGGCAGCTGAAGCACATCCGGCAGCATAAAAGCGTAGAGCCAGCAGACGAGGGGAGTTGTGCCGCATTCATAGCTTGCTTCTTTGTGGTAGAAGAGCAAACCATCCAGCTGCGGCTGATTATTCGACCACTGTGGATATGTTTGCAGAACCTGCTCTACAGCATTTGCATCCTCAAAGTCATAGTAATCCAGCAGCTTGAAAGGTTTCTCATTGCGTTTGCTCAGCTCACTCAGTTCACCATGCTCATTAAAACGCGAGCGCAGCCAAAAAAAACGAAAGTTCGCATCGCAATCAAGGAGTTGCTGCTGTCCATAGGCTATTGCATCCAACACATAGAAAGTATCCTGTTCCGGCACATGCACGCAATCCAAAACAGTTTTGGACTTTTGCATATGACCATCTCCCGGAAGCAAAGAACGAAATTGCATTATAATGCGTCCCGCTTTGTTGTACATTTTGGTTCGTCCACTGCTGGCAATGACCAGGCATCTTTTACCCACAGGACATGGGAGCAGTAGCCAATCGGCTAGATTCTCAGGGCGATGACGTAGCCATTCTGATTGCTGCAGCTTAAAATGTTGTCCTTTTCTGTTATTAATATTGTTTTTTCGATTGCGTTGCCTGCGTTGTTTATACTGCGTTCTGCTGTGTTCTGCACGTTCCTCCTTTTTTTCTTCTTCATCTTCTTCGGAGTCGGGCACATTTCTGTATTCGTCTTGTTGTAGCTGTCGTCGTTGCTTTTGTTCATCGAGCAGCTGCTTCTGGCGCTGTTTCTGCTGTTCTCCCACATCCAAACTCTTTTTATACAACTCTTTAAAATTAGTATTCACACTCATGTTGCGAAATTTGCCCAATAAACAAAACACCGGCGACTACAACTGTGTTTAAGAATGGTCACACCTGCAATATTTACACATATATCGATAACTTTGTTAAACCAAATCGAATATCATCGTTCATTCATCAATTTGCATTTACATATTTAGTGCCGGCTTAATATTTACCTTTTCCTATTAACCAGAGATCATTAAATGTTAATTAGTAATGAACAAAGCTTCCAGTCTATTTTGGCCAGCATTGGTTACTCCAAAAAATGCTATCGTTAAGCAAACGGAACAATTATCCCGCAGTCAAAAGGTAAAATAGTTGCCTTGATTACGAAAGCAAAACATGCTAAATGAATTTTCTATTTCCAGCTTTTAACAGAGCTTGGTCTGGTCAAGCCGGGCAGCAATGGCACATACCAGATAATGCCCATAGCACAGCGTGCCTTGGACAAGTGTATTAACTTGGTACAACGCAACATGCAGGAGGCGGGCGGCCAAAAGATCAGCCTTCCTGTTCTAACACCAACACAGCTGTGGAAAAAGACGGGCAGATTAGAGGGTGACATTTCCGAGTTTTATATGGTGCGCGATCGAAGTGGAAAACAATTTCTGATGAGTCCAGTGAGTGAGTATACGATGACGAGTGGCATTCCAACTGCGCTGTGTCACAAAAAGATAAATGTCTTAGAACTGAATATATATATATATAAATTCTCGTATCCCCTTTAGACTCACGAGGAAGCAGTGACGGCAATGCTGGCAACAACAGCTCCCATTTCCTATCGTCAGCTACCCTTACGTCTGTATCAGATCGGACCCAAATTTCGGGATGAGCTCAAGTCACGATTTGGGCTAATGCGAGCCAAGGAGTTTCTTATGAAAGACATGTACACATTTGATGTGACTAAGGAGGGTGCAGCGAAGACTTACGCGACAGTAACTAATGCCTACCAACAGTTTTTTAGACAACTTGAAGTGCCGTTTGTCAAAGGTACGTGCTGTCCCTTTGATATGTCAAATAGTATCTATAAATGTGTGATTATTATTATCTTTTAGTTGAAGCGGCAACGGGTATTATGGGTGGCAGTTTATCGCATGAATATCATTATATTTCACCGGTAGGCGAGGATACGCTGCTCAAGTGCAACTCCTGTGGCTATGCTGGAAACGCTGAAGTCTTTGACAACGATTCAGCAAACAGTTGTCCCAGCTGTCAGGCACCAAAACTTACTTCCGTACGTGGCGTTGAGGTAGCGCACACTTTTCTGCTGGGCGAGAAGTACTCAAAGCCATTGGGCGCAACGTTTCTGAACACTTCTGGCAAACCAGAAACACTTATCATGGGCTGTTATGGCATTGGCATTACTCGCGTCATTGCTGCTGCCCTAGAAGTACTCTCCACGGATCAGGAACTACGCTGGCCCAAGTTACTAGCGCCCTACGATGTCTGTCTAATTGGACCCAAGCAAGGCAGCAAGGAGCAGGCACCAGCGGAGCGTATAGAAAACGATCTACTACAGCAATTGATACAAATTTGTGGCGCTGAGGAGCTGCTGCATGATGATCGCAAGGAGTTGACCATAGGCAAGCGGTTGTTTGATGCCAAGCGTCTGGGACACCCTTTAACGATTGTCGTTGGCGCCAAAGCAGTTCAACAGGAAGCTCCCAAACTGGAGCTGCATTTAAGCGGAGCTGAAAAGTTAGAGCTGGAGTCGTCTGAGGTGCTGAGTCTGGTGACGGCGCATGTGCGGCACAAGCAGCAACTGCTGCAGGGGAACGTTACAAATGAACAGGATGTTGCTCAAGGGCGTATTCAACAAATTACAAATGTTTAGCTTACAAATTTAATTGTAAACGGCAAGAGCTGTGGACACCAAACTTTACTCTTAAAAGTATGCAACAAGTTTTTATTATTTAGCAAATACACCAACCAATGTTGTCAGCACCTTTCAAAGGCAACGCAAATTGACAACATTTTCCTTGCGATGAAAAGTTTGATAAAGTAAAAAGTGTAACGATTGGCCATATACATTAGCTTTATATAAACGGAATAAAGGTAACAATAACACA
Source organism: Scaptomyza parva (assembly GCA_035044645.1). Taxonomy (NCBI): domain Eukaryota; kingdom Metazoa; phylum Arthropoda; class Insecta; order Diptera; family Drosophilidae; genus Scaptomyza; species Scaptomyza parva. Next base: position 5,588,949 of record JAWNNT010000065.1, on the reverse strand, counting down.
AAACAAAGTCACAAAAATTTCGCAGCCAAGCTGATTAACCAGCAATCAGTGCCCGAATTGGTTCGGATGCCATTCTAGTGCTCCGTATAATCTGGCTCTGGAATTTGTGGATAAATCTGCACTTGTGGCTTACGTGGTGGTGGTGGTGGTTTTGTGATCATGCCTGTATACGACCAAGGCATCTGATTGCGCAGCTCCTCGCTGACACGCGGGTTTGTCGGCTGGGCTGGATAGATTTCCGAGTAGCGGCTATTCAGTGCTGATCCCGTGGCGATCTGCTGTGCCGCTGGCGACATGGGGCGCTGTGGCGTTGTGGGCTCCGCTGCAGGATAATTAAGTTGATCGGGATGCGCATCTGTGGTTCGGTACGAGTTTATCTCTGGCTGAACTTGAGGCTGTGGTGATTGCAGTTGTTGTTGTTGTACGGGTGGAAGCACTAGAACCGGAGATTGCATACTGGTGCGATCGTTTGTCTGGTAGAGTGAATTCTGACGCTCTATCATCTCGCCATTCTGTGCTGGTATAATAATTGGCAAGGGCTTGGGACGAATCTGCTCCGGATACTGCATCTCCACTTCCGACTGGGGTGTCATCGAAGCAGGTGCTGTTGGCTCATGCATGGGCGCCATGAGCACTTGAGGTTGTGGGGTTTGCTGGCGTGGAGCCATCTCAGCGCTGCGACCCGCCTGCGACACTATCCTATTTTCCGACGCCTGATTGGCCAGGACATGCGACAGCGACAGAGTGAATATGCCACCAATCAAGTTAAGCAGCCAAATGACTACCACACGGCTACTGATGCAGATGAGCACAATGGCGGGCGTTGTAAAGTAGACGCCAAAGGTTTCCAAATACGTCATTACTAGGGGCGGCATCGATGCATCCGGTTGGGCGCCAATAAAGTCCATTGTTTCTTGCAGGGACTGTAAATGAAAAAATAATTTTAGCACATACAATTTGGAAGAGGATTTTGGCCACAGCCCTACCGTAGTATGGGATATGTCCATGCCATGATAGACAGTGGCGACCACGTCCAGGATGCAGCCTGCAAGCACAGACAGGAACCAGGGCCAGTAGACAGTGCCAGAAATGAGTTTTGTTGTAGTACAACACAAGGTAACTATTGAGATAGAAAAGATCTTCAAAATTGAATTCTCATTTGTCATTCAATTTCAACTCACGTATGATGAGACATGAGGATGCTATCCATAGGCCACTGACTGCGGCATAGACAATCATAAAGATGTATTCACGATTTGTAACCGCAAAGGATTTGGGCCAGTCCATATCAATTGGGAACACTTGATTTTCCAGCTGAATCGTTGGAGAACCGCAATTCTCATCTATTCAAAAAAGTTTTAGTTTAGATTTGTGCTTGTCTATTTTAAAGTGATTCCAAGTACTTACCCACAAAGTATATCAGATCCATGGCAAACTTGAAGGGATTACCAGTAATATCCGATGTTGTTTGGCAATCTTTCAATGTAATGCCCCATATCGCAAGGCCCAGATAAATGAGTCCTTGAACCTGAATAGAATTGAAAAGTTTATTCTCATTTACAAAAAACTGTCTAAAAGTGATTTAGATTAGAATTGTTGTATGTCCATCAAACTTGTAATCTATATTTAGCGTTATTTATGATTTTTTTACAAAAAACATATGAAAAGCACCTAGGGCTTGGTTATTCCCCAATGTGGTCTATAAAAAAATCAAATAATTGATTTGAAATAATATTTTACTATCATTTGTTGATAATAAATGATAAATTAGCAAAACTTGAAACAAGTCAAAATCTATATGTCATTAGAAAGGTCGCCAAGGAAATTCGTGGAAGTAATAAACTGACTTTGTTTATGGTTTTAGGGAATTAGGCATATCTGTTGTTGGGTGACTAACGTTTTATGCTTCAAGTGATAAAGTCACATTAATTAGCTTAAAAATAGTTTAATTTGAAGGTTTTGAGAACCGTGTTTAGTTGAGTGTTAAAAATAATTCAACTTACCAATATGACAACGGCCATAAATAGCATAAAACATTTGGCAAATCCCACGCTAACTCCAGCCATGTTGTTGTTGTTGTTCTTGTTGTTGTATGACTAGAAACTGTGATCGATTGTTGTTGTGGTAACACTTGATAAGAGCACACACGCCAATACCTTTAAGGCCATAAATTCAATTAGAAATTAGAAAATTTAAATATCTAATCAGTTTAATGAATTTTGAGTTTTGCTATTGACACTATTCGTTGCTTTTTTGCATATATCAATTAAGAGATTCTTTAGAATTGCAATTGAATTTTCATTTATTGTCACGAATTGTTGTTGTTATTGTTGTTGTTGTTGATGTCACTATCACGTTTATCGCCAATGAGTCACTGAATGAGTGCACTTGAATCAAATTACGATGTTCTCTGTGAGAAATTAACTTGAGTTTGTTGTGCGATACGCATGACGACAAAAACAATAATAAATAGTAGATCTTGTTGTTGTTGTTGTTGTCTGTTGTTATCTGTTGCTCACCGTTAGAATAAATACTAGGTTAGAGACTTCAAAACTGTGGACATGTGGAAAAGCGAAGCGCATTCGCCGGCTGCTTTCCTTGGACTGAGAGCATTTCGTTCAGCGAGCAAATAGAATAAAAAAATGTATACCTCATCCGCCATTGAATGGCCATCGAAGCTCTTTTGTAATTTCTTGGTTCTTCATACATTGGGTTTTTTTTCATTTTGGGCATATGCGATAAGATAAACCTAATGAAATTTTAAGGGTAACACTTTTGCTATCAAAAGTTATACAACAAAATGGGCAAGAAAGACTAGGCCAGGGGCAGTGTATTAGAGCCCCAAAGCTTCAGTCAACGGGCAAATATTTCGAGTGCACTCACATTACAAACTCAATATACATACTATACACATTGCTTATCACACACACAAAAGGCCAACAAACGATGGCCCGTTATCGCACCTGACACCTCTTTATTGTACACACATTTGAATTATATGTTGTATGAATGTGCAAATTAATACTTAGACCAATAAAGTAGTTGTACGAACACACTATTATTAAGTAAATACTATTTATAAGCACTTTTTTCTAATTTTAAATCAATGAATGTGCCAATTTATAGTTAATATCCCCAAATATCTTTGGTATTTGACACACGCTGCGTATACTTAATGACCGCTATTTCGATCATGTGGACGACAGCTTGCCGCTCCTTCCCTCCCGTCAGTCCATAGAGCTCGCAGCTTATTTGCACTCATGTCCATTTTGTTTATCAATTCTCCACGATCGCGTTTTGATTGATATGATTGTGGAGGTGTGGGGGAGGGTTTATAAAAGTAATCAACTTGGTATTCAGATTCTCATACAGCTGATGAGTCAGTGCAAGCAGAAAAGTAAACCCCAGTGCAGTCATGATACTAAGGAACGAAAGGGTATCAAGTGTTGGTTGATAAGAAATGAGGAAATGTTTACGCATAGAGCAATAATCAATGATTCTAACATTATCAAGTTAAATGAATATCAAATTAATCAATAGACAAATACTTTACAAAACATTTTATTTACGAAAGATTCACACTAACTTCTCTGATAAACAATCTTTTTTATTTAAATATATTCTAATTATAATACTAATCTTATTTTTAAAACAGTTTCCAACTCAATCAAATAACATTTCTTAAGCTTTTTACTATCTACACTCACTTTGTTTTTACCTAAAGCTCTAAAATTTATTTGCAAAAGTATGCAACTTTTTTGCCTAAGATGCGTTACTCATTTTGTAATTGATTACATTTTCAAATACTCTTTTCAAATTATGTACTTTCCTCAATTTATTAACACATTTTCTCTGTAAGCATAACAAAATAAATTTGCTTAAATGCAGATTTGCAATACACACACTAACACGCGCACACACCCACACCCACATAGATTGGGCAATATTTGTGTAACCCAATTGCTTGCATTATCTGAATACAAATTGTAAACTGATTGGAATTATTTGCACTAGACAATTAAGTAAATACACATAAGTTTCATACGAAATCGACGGAAACTCTCACACAGAGAGAGAAAGATAAAGAGAGAGAAGAACGTTGGAAAAATGTTTATGGTTGAGTGAATCGTTGGAAGCTCAACATATGCTAATCCATTCTAGCTGTTTGCATTGCCAATTAGAGTCACAAATTTGGCAGATGCCCCCAAGCTCTACTCCCCATTTCAGATTGTGGGAGCAGCTTTAAGCATACACACAGCGTGCGATTTTCTGTTTTATTATTTTTTTGTGTGAATTGTTTATTTAAATAAAGGGGCAACAGTTAGTTGTTGTTGTTTTTGTTGGAGGCTGCTGCTGCTTCAGCTTCAGATCAAATCACATGACTTTAATTGAATTTGGCGTAATATAAATATGTATGTATACTATATGTATTAGAGTTTCAGTGTGTGTGTGTGTGTGTGTGAGCGAGAGGGAAAGAGCGAGAGTGAGGCTAAGACTAGAGTGCATTTTGGCCATCTCAAACACGGGAGCTCAAAATAATAGGCTCAGCTTCAACTTCGGCAACCTTTGTCTTCAGCTTCTCCTCCTCCACCTGCTTCTGCTTAAGGCTTGGCTGCTCTGTGGTGGTGGTGCTGGTGGTGAAGCTACTTGCTGTTGTGGTGGTGGTGGTGCTGCTGCTTTCACTGCTATGCGCCACCTCTGTAGTGCTGCTGGTAGTGCCACTGGTGGTTGTGCCACTGGTGGTGGTGCCACTAGTGGTGCTGTGTGTCTCTGCGCTCTCAACTGGTGCCGTTGAGGTTATGGATGTCTTTGTGATGCTTATCTTGGTCTGTTTGCCATCGCTGCTATCATTGTTGGCATCCTCCTGAATGGTGGCCGAGGTAATCTTGGTGTGATGCACCTGGAAAGTGGGTATGAGTGGCACATGAAGGCCATTGTGTGGCTGTACTGAGACACGATCAATGACCAGATGGGCGGGACCAGTCTCCTCCGAATGCGGCACCTTCTTGGTGGTCTGCACCAGAATCTTACGCTCCTCCGCTGGCGGAATGGGCGTAGTGGCATGGGTAGGTTCATCTGAACGCTTGGTCAAGCTGTGCTCATTGCTTTCAGCTGCCTCGGGCAACACTTCGGCGACCTCCACACCTGGACTGCCGGCACCGCTCACACTCACAGCTGACTGGAACAAACTATTCTCCAGATTGCCAATCAGGGCCTGGAACGAAACCTGCTTCAGTTGTCCATCGGCATTGGCCAATACCTGACGCTTGACCACATCTTGATCGGTTTCTGGTTGTGCCACATCTTGCAAGTTTCTGGGCATACCAAAGAACAGATCATTCAGGTCCAAGGGTGCAGCCAGGCTGGTGGAGGCAATAACTGCCAGCAGCTAAGCAAAAGCAATAGTCAAGGATTATTATATGCCAAGTCATACAAAGTTTAAGCTCTCCTACTCACCATGAATATCAATGCGCACTTCATGGCTCAATCGTTTCCGCTTATTATTTTCAAGTTGTTAGCACCACAAAGTCCAGATTGATAATAAGTTCGCTGACGAGAAGTGTGCGACTATTTAAGGCCGACTCACAAAATGAAAAAAAAAGCAAAGCAAAACAAAAATTTAAAAGTTTTCATAGCTAAGCTTTCAGTTAACACTGTTGCCCCGAACATTGCGCCAAGCCGGGTGTGAGATTCTGTTAACTGGTTTGATATGCGTGTGGCTTAATCTCTGCTCTAGTTCTCCTTAAATTTGGTGTTTTTTTTTTTCTGTTTTTGATTAAATTAAAATTTTTCACTTGAAATTGTCTCATTTTTGTGCTCGTGTTTCTTTAATTAATGATAATAGATGCAACCTTCATTTGTTTATATTTTTTTGTTTAATCAGAATCAAGGATTAATCACTGAGAGGGTTAAAGGAATTGGCCATGTTCAGTATTTTGGATGGATTTAATTATTTGGAACGTGTTCGCTAATCTTTAAATTAATTCAATTAACATTAGATTGTTATTTTTATATAGTGATATTTTTGTATTTTTCATATTTGGGCCTAATTATTTCTCCGAAGAGTAAATAAATATATTTTTTTGTTTTTAGGGGGACTTTATTTGGGAAGAAGTGAAATTTGAAAAACAAAACTAAATAATATTTAATGGAAAAATATTTGGTATTTAAACTTTTGCGTTGCGGCTTAGTAATGACAGAATAACTTACATCTTTCACAGTGTACAGCTTGGAGTAAACCATAATTCATTTTTAAAATAGCTTAAGGTGAATGTGTAAATTGATGTGAAGAAATAAGTCAAGAAGACATCTGGTTCCAGTTTACGTTTTATGAATGAAAAGTCAAGATTGGTCTGGTTTTGTGATTTTACAAAGCAGCTTAAAGCAGTTGTCTTTAGTGTTAAGTTAATAAAGGTAAAGCCGGATGCAAGTGTTTAATTTCATAAGTTATTATGTTTAAGTCTAACTAACGTAAAGCTTTAAAGCTTATGAGAATAAACACAAAATTTTATGTAAAAATCATAATTTTGCCGGCTCACGCTGCGTATGAGTATGATTCATTGATAGTTGCTAATGAAAAGCTTGTGCAAAATAGAGACAGAAACCAATTTACAAATAAACTTTAAACTTAGATTGTTGTTATTGATCAAACTTAAATTTCTAGCGAATCGAACGTCACACAGCGCGTATACGTAATTTGAGAGAGAGACAGGCGCGTGTCCAGACATACAAAATACGTCAAAACGTTTATGACCCTATTTTTGGGCCAATCGTCAGGTAAACAAGACAATAAATGACAATTAACATTAACATAAACCCTTTAGATCAATTGCGATTTTACACCAAGCTGAGATTTGCGTAGACTCCCGTCCCACTACATATTGATACAAAAACGAGCACAATTAATTAGAGCCTGTGTAAGTCAGAGAATCGGCGTTAAAAACAATAACGTATGTATGCCTAGGAGCGCGAGGCAGCGGCTAGAAAGTGCGAGATGTGGCGAGGGGGGCCGTATTCAAACCTGTCGGCCAATTAACAAGTATCATCAATCAGTATCGAAGAAGCTGGCCGAATGCCTATAAAAGCCGTGGATCTGCACTAATTAGTCTCAAACACGCGAACATCACACAAGGGATCACAGCACAGCAGGAGAGACCCACAAACAGGGCAATCCACATACACACACACACGCACACACACGTAGTAGTGTTCTTCTTCTTTTGTTGCAAGTTTTTCCCTGTAAAGCTTCAGAAAGTTTCATGATGATGAAGACACACCATGCGATTGTTGGTGCCGCTGTGTTGGGAATGTTGTTGGCCTTTAGCTCCTCGCTGCCCCTCAAGGATGTTAGCTCAAGCCTCGATAATGCTACACTAGAGATCCTACATGGCAACGGCAATGATACGCCCAAGAATCTGTAAGGCAAAACATCGCCTTTCTTTCTAAAAACTTTACTTAACTTTTTAATCTCTCATTTCCTTAGCTATGTGGTCAAGGCGGTGGTTTATGAGATTGGCATTCTCACCGAAGTGGGCGACAATGATACGGACTTTGAGAGCCAGGAACGTGTGGATTTGACCTTCTACGATGCACACACCAATCAGAGTCACATCGATCTGGGCAACATTCCACTGCCCATCCAGACAAACGTTTCTGGCCAGGTGCTCACCGGCATTGCGCCCATCAATATTGGTGCCTTCAGCAGTCCGCAGGAGCTGTTGCAGACACTTCCACTAACCGGCAGCATTGTGAACATAACGCACAGCGATACGGCATTCTATCAGCTGACCAAGTCCAATACAAGTGGCTTCGAGAAGCCCCAGTTGATCAGCAAAGATGCGTTAGAGAAGTTATCAAATGTTGCCGAACTTTTCCCGTCCAGCGGTTCGATTAGCTTAGCTGGTGTCGCCTCCGCTGCATCCAATGAACTGGATGAAGATAAGTCGCCAGAGAATTGAAATGGAGATCATCTTCAACGTTATGCAGTGCGTAATTTGCCCCACCACAATAATAATAATACTTATTAGCTATAGTTAATCGTCATACGCAATAGTCGCTTTAAGTTTAAGTAGCAAAGACTGGATGAGAACGGGGATAGAACAGAGAAAAAAAATAAATCACCACAAAACTCTTGACATTTGCCATGGTCAAATAATGCTATTTTTGTATACTATTGTTAACTTAAAATTAAAAATCGCATTAGTGCTAGGTAAATGCTTTAGGATTGTGTTACTTTTTCTTGAAACGTTGGATTTCTCATGTGACTCCGAAACTGCTAAAAGCTTTCCATCAATTCTCACCTACTTCTCGAATGACTCAAGAAAAGCAAGCAAAAAAAAACTTGCATATTTCACATCACAATTGTTGAGTAAACAAAAATATTTCTATTGACCAATAAGGAAAGGAATTAAACTTTCTTTCCGCTGCAATTCGCTAATTAAATTTTTAGTATTGTGGAATAAAAGTTCTATAATTCAAAAACATGTTTACGAAAAAATTCAACTATTGCGTTTTTTGCTTATTTTGCAATTACGTTTGAGGGAAAAAAACGCGCAAATTAAATGTTAAAATACTATTTTTCGACCTTAAAATTCTTGGAGAAAAAATAAATTGTTCAATAAATTTTTATATTAACTAGTTTTTAATTCTTCTCATTTTCATTTGTTGGTTTGTTTGTTGTTGTTTGTTTAGCTGTTTAACTGTAGTACAATTGGGTTCTTAATAACTAGTAGATGATATATTTTATATTAATAGATTATATATATATATATATATTTATAAATATAAGTTTAAACTTGTACACGAAAATTAAAATTTCTTGTGAAATGTCTCAAATCGCCCTAATAAGGTTTTTATCCAACCCACAGACCTTAGAAGTGCTCCCCCCAACCACTTCTTTCTGCTCTTAACTTGATCGATAACGATTTCGATTTGAAAGTGGCAACCCTGCATACTACATCCAAGGTATGTGTGTTAGTGTGTGGGTGTGTATTAATATATGTACATACTGCAACGCACATTTGGATACTTGTATTCGTATATAGCATAAATAATATTTAGTTTTTAACTAATTTACATAATCGTGTAGACGATGCGCTCTAGCGGCTTTTCTTTTTAAAATATATATGTATATATGTATGTATGTTAATTTTGGGTGTTTGAGAGTGTGTGTGTGTGTAAGTGTGGGTGTGCTTAATATGTATGTGTTTGTAAATTATGCATGGTATGGTTTATTAGTAGTAGCAGCTACATTTTCAACTTATGTGCACACTTTTCAACATTATTAATAAAACTAAACCGTAACTAGAGAATCTGAAACTGTATCTGTATCTTGTAAAATGTATATATATAATCATGTATGTGTGTACTGTGTTAAGTGTTCCACATTCACATATTTCTTAGTGCTCGACATAATATGTATATATTTACTTTAGGTTGATTTGTGGGTTCTTTTTGTTTTGTTTTTCTAAATTTCTCTGCTCGCTTTATACATATCTGGCTTACTAACAAATTATATATTTTACGCACGCGTCAGCGCAGCCAATAAAACATAAAAACTAATCTTAACACGCCAGCGGCCAAAATGCTGCAGCAAATAACTATGCGAGATTAGGTTTTTTGGTTGATCAACGATGCGTCGATTAATCTGCAAGAATAGCAACTATTAGATTATACATTCATTACAATTAACAGGACTTAAAGACTTACCTATAACATGACTCTCCATATTTGTGATGCGTGGTTTCGATGCGGGCTGTGGTATAATGGTGATCTCATCATTGATCTTAAGCGGCTTCAGCAGGGAATCGTTGGCGGCACCCAGCGAATTGCGCGACATACCGGCACCACCACTACTACTGCTGCTGGACTGTGCGCTATTCTTCTTGCTATCCATTGCCTTGCGGGCCACAGTGCTGTGCGCCGTATACACATGCGTTTCAAACTGTTTGTACATGCCAAAGGTTGCGGTGCATACGGTGCACTTGTAGGATAAATGTGCGGGCTTCAGGGTCATGTGATGATCGCGCGATACGTGATTCAGTAGCTTCCATTGGTACATCTACAAACGTTAAAAGATAATTAGTAACTAATTCAAAATGATATTTAAACATGACTGAAACTTACCCTGCCACAGACAGGACAGCGTCCGGCATCCTTGCCTTTGTTGGCAGCCTCCTGCATGGAACTTGTGACCAAGCCATGCGAGCCAAGCAAATGCCGTTCTAAGCCTTGATCCGTAAAGAATCGGAACTGACACTTCTGACAATTCAATGGTGGACGATTGTAGATCATCTTGGGATGTATCTGAATACAAAGAAAGTAAATAATGAATGAAGTACTTGCTTTAAGCTATTATTGTGCTTGAACTTACCTTCACTTTGTGCATCCATTGCATGTGATTGCGCAGCTGCTCCAGATCTTTGATGTAACCATCGCAAATCTCGCAAATGACGAACTGCGCTTTATTGTTACCGCCGCTGGGACTCTGTCCGGGTTTCATACCAGCTGCTGCTGCCGCTGGTGGTTTGCTTGATGACGCAGCGGCTGCATTACTGTTAGTCGCACTTTGTCGAGGTAGTGGCGTTATTGAGATACTCGGCTGTCCAGCTATCGGCTTCTTGGATGCTTGCTGTAATGTACGAATATGTTAATTAGTAATTTAATTAACTTTATTATATTTCAAGCTTATCTAACCTGCACAAGCTGTCCGGCAGCCAGCTGATAACTGTTGGGAAGCGAGAGAGCCGCATTGTTGCCAATGGCTCCGCGTACGGGCGCTGGATTTCTCACCATATTGTTGGCATTGGGCATTGCCTTGGGCATCGGTGGCGCTCGTTGTCGCATCTTGGCCGCATTCTGTGCAGCGAGCTGGGCCGCCTGCAGATTACGAGCCTGCGCCGCGGCCTGTTGCTGTTGAATGGTCGCCAACGCTGCCTTCTGTGCCGCAGCCTGCGCTGCCATTGCCTGTAAGAGATTCAACACAGAGAATTAGACGGTTATCCTAACAGAGGAAAATGCTTATGGCTTACCTGATAAGCGGTTGCTGTGCCAACGAGTCCATGACGTGGCTTTATGCGCGGTATCTTGGCTGGTGCTTCCCAATCGTTGGGCGGCGCCAGATTAAGCTCCGGCCGGAATTTCTTCGCACAGACAGGCTGATGGCGTGCCAGTTTTGCCTTGCCATTATCCTCAAATCCACAGTTCGGACATTGATGATATGGCAGCGGTTTTATTAGACGCGCCTTGATATTATGCACTGCCTCCATGTGGTAAACGATTTCGGTGGCATTGCGTATTTCAAATGTGCAAAAGTTGCACTTGTACAGGACTCCATTCATGTGCGGCGTCTCGTAATGATTTGCCATGGAGAGCGCCGACTCTGACTTGAAGTTGCAGAATTCACAGCGTTTCATCGTGAACTTGAATGGAGCATTTTTCGTCTTCGATGCCTGCAGATTGCCGCTCAGCGCATTGATAGCCATCTCGAAGTCCTTTGGATCTCGTGTAAGTGATTTACGCATTTTGCGCTTTTGTAATCGCAAAAGATCTGCTTGCACATACTCCTGTACGAGACCAACACCAATGTCCATAAAGAATATGCCCAACGGGCTCTCGAAATAGTTCTCCGTACCGGGTTTGGCTGCAGTAGTCGAGGGCACACCACCTGTGGCAGCTAGTGCAGCAGCAGGTTTGATGGCGCCTTTGAGTGCGGTTAAATCATCGTTGGCTTCCTTGATTAGAACCTTGGTGCGCACACCCGTCTCTGAATCATCATCATCGTCCTCATCGTCATCCTCATCTGATTGTTCCGACCAAGATTCATCATCTTCCGGGTTCTTTTTCTTTTTAGCAGCAGCAATCGCCGCTTTCGCAATACGTTTCTCCTCCTTGTTCTGTTCGGTCATCATGTCAAATTCATCCACCTTATCCGCTACAGCCAAATCCTCCGGCGAGAGCGCATACTTCGTCTCAATGGCTCTGATCACCTCACGAATATTATCATTCGGCGGCTTCTCATAGATGTAGGGCACAATAAACGAGGGCGCCTCCAGCACAAACATATCGTCCGTTAGTCCAGGCAACAGATTCGCATTATTCGTCATGCTGGGCAGACCAGCGTTAGTCAATGAGAGCGTTGGCGGATTTAACTGTACTGTCGCACCCATTCCAGCACCAGAAATACCAGACATGGGCACTAGTTTGGGTGGTGTATTTCCCAAGTTTGTGGCCACACCGGTGACGGCATTTGTTATTGTAACGGGATAGACAGCACCACCAACTGTCGTTGGGCCCGCCTCATGCGGCATTAAGGTGCGCGCATCCTTGATGGTCAGTTGGCCCAAACCGATGCCTGCTGCATTCATGTTAGCCATATTGGAGGAGGGTGTCGAGCTGCGCTGTCGCTTGCTGTTCGGCTGCATATCCTCGAGATCGCTTTTGCGCTTGTTCAGTGCATGCTCGCTGGGCGAAATACTTGGTGGCGTATCATCCTCAATGACCACACAGTCATCGTCGTCATCATCATCATCGTTCTGTACCGGCGGTGGCGGTGGAGCAGCTACTATTGGCGCTGCCTTCACAACGGGCGACAACTTTTTGCTAAGTGGCATCTGTGGCGCTGCTTGTTCAGTTTCCGATTCGGAATCGGAGGGTATTAACACTGCATCGTCAGAGGATTCGCCGCCGCTGGAAAGAGGAGCTGCTTGTGGCATTGGTTTTGCATTGCTGCTTGGAGCTGTTACTGGCTTGGCGGCAGGTGCAGCAGCAGCAACTTTTGGCTGTGTTTCAGGTATATCCTCATCACTGTCCTCATCCAAATTGACAATGCCGCCAGCATCATCATTGCCAACATTATTATTGCTTTTCGTTGTTTCAGCTGTGCTCGCTTGGCCATTGGCTTTGTTGGATGCTTCGGCGGCTGCTTTGGGTGCCTCTTTAGCATCCGGACTCTGAATGAAGCCATTGAGCGGTGTCTCTTTCTTTTTTGACTCCAATACTTCCTCTTCCTCTTCTGTGTGCATTGCGTCTGCATCCGAATCGGTTACAGTTTTAACAGTGCTACTCTCCTGGCTACCCTCCTCATCCTCCTCCAGATCATCAACATTATCGCTGTTCTTCTTCTCTGCCGCATTAGCACGCTCTTTGTTTGTTGCTCCGGGCTGTGTGGCTGCACCTAGAGGATCTTCGGCATCGCAACTGTTTTCCGCTGTGCTGCCAATCTTCTCCTGATCGTCATCAGCTTCCTCATGATCACCATTTGTGGTCACCTCCTCTGATTCTTCTTCGTCCTCGTCTTCACCATCTAACTTTGGCTCTTTGCTATTGCCATTCTCTGTCGAACTTGAGCTGGTTATTTGAGAGTCACCCTCATCCTCCTCAGTGGTATCATCCACATCCATAGACTCCACTGTCACCGCCTGCTTGGCATCGCCATCAAGCTTACAATCATCATTGCTATTGCTATTGCTGTTGCTGTTGCTGTTGCTATCTAGGGCCGACTTGTCATCTATCGCAGCATCCACTTTAAGCTTATTTGCTAACTTTATCTTCTCCTTCTCCGGCACCAGCTGTTCCGCCGTCGCCTCCTCCTCAACATCATTATTGGAGTTTGTGTTCTCTGCGCTACTGTTGCTATTGCTATTGTTGTCATCATCGTCATCACTAGCTGCTGCCTTCGTTGCCGCTGCTGATGTCTTGGCAAGTAGTTTTGTTTTGGGCTCGGCAACGCCCTCTGGCAAGACGACGTCGACTTCAGTCATTTGTTGTTGTTTTGCTAGGTTGATACTGGAATGTGCCTCTTGGTCGATAGATGTCGCTGCTGCAGTTCTTCGTCTTCTTGTCGGGGATGCCTAAAACAATAAACAGATCGATAAATAAATTTGTTCCAAATCACAGCTTTGACCCTAAAATAAAACCCTAGCCGGGAAGCATATTTGGCACATAGAGAAGAAAACTGAAGCGTAAATCGCAACGAAAGAGAAGAGAGAGAAATAAAAAAAAATTGCGCAGAGCTTGCAGAAAATTAATCATATTGAACTCAACTAAAATTAACAATTGCCAAAATATAACTAAAAAACAAAAAAGCAAAGAAAATTGAAAATGAAATCTAGGTGAATTAAGCCCACCCTCCCCTTTTTTGGCCACCCCGCCAAAAGGGGGGGGGCACTAAGAAACAAAAAGAGTTAATTGAGACAAAATGGCTGCCATATTGGATTAAAAACTAAAATACAATTTAATATGTATGCTTGTATATACTTTTGCATATATGTACATATTATATACACTATGTATGTATGTAATGACATAAAAATGTAATTCTGCGCGGTATGTAATGTAGACAACAATGTATGTATGTAATTATATATTTTGTTGCATAAACAAACATAAATATATATATATATATATATATTATTCATATATATAAAAATATATATTTATATATATATATATATGCACATATATAAATATACTGTTACATACATACAGACGAACAGTTACGAGCACACAGCAACTGCACGATTGACATACATACAGACAACACACACACACACACACACACCGACATACATACATACAAAGCGCACCAACAAAACGGGCACACACACACGTGCATGTTTGTATGTACAATCTATATATATATATATACAGATATATATGTATATAATTATATATGTATGTGTGTATGTAGATACAAACGGACACGCAGACGCTGCGACGGACAAACAGACAGACGGACGGCCGGTGAGACGACGATGACGACGACGACGACGTTGGCTTTGGCTCTGCGGTGTTGGTTGTTGGTTGGCTGTGGCTCGCTACTGCTGCTGCTGATGTAGCTGTAGCTGGCGGCGGCGGCGTAGAGTGGAGTACGGGTGGGTACAGGAGCGTGTTTTGCGCTTGTGTATGTATGTATGCGTGTGTGTTTGCGTTTAGTGAATGTGTGTATGTGTGAGTATCTTTATGACTATTTGTATGCATGTATATGAACAATGTGATATTTTTTTAGGCAAGTTGCAAACGAGCAATTCAAAATTCTATTTTTTTTGCACAACCGCAGCCGCAGCCACAATAACAAAATCAAATACAAGACATTCGCGAAATAAACAACAAATGCATCAACTTACAATTTACATTTTACGTCACACTTCAATTGCAATGGCAGGTTGTTGTTATTGTGGCAATTTAAAAACGATAACACGTATGAGATAAACAACACAACAAAAAAACGAAAAGGATCTTTGTTGAACGCACAACAGAAATTTTCTTGATTGTGGAGCACACACAGGGCGAAAGAAAAAGAACGCTATGCCAAAGCGCGAGAAACGGACGATAGACGGGGGCAAACAACAAGGCAAACTGGAAATGGAAGCGGAAAAAAGCAAAAAACGTCGCTACAAACACAGAGTTGCATGAGCGGCAGCCGGCCACGCAGGGTTGCACGGTAGGCCAAAAAACGCCGCGCGCCAACGTTATCGAACAATCGATAATTTTGCAATTATCAGTTGAGTGCATTTTGCAACTGGTGCCCGTACAAAACAAACATATTTAACTGTTGTAAATGTGATGTAAAATGTTACAATTTGCACATAATAAGAAGATCAATGAAAACAAATATAATAACATGCTTTTCGTAAGAGCGCTAACTTTGGCAAAGTGCATGTGGCTCATTGAAGAGCGAGCTGAGAGCACACACAACTTGTTCATAATTGTTACGCTCAAAAATAGCGAATGGCAATGTGAAGCGCAACCGAACCGTTGTCATTGGGGCTCTGTGTTCGTGCATGTGTTTGTCGGTGGGCCGTTTTGCTGTCGTAGTATTGGAGCGCGCCCATGTGAATGGATGGATGGGAGGGAAAAACAAATTTGACAATTGTACCGCGCGTACGAACGAAATGAACAAAACAAAAATGAAACGGCATTGGTGCTGCTGCTGCTGTTGTTGTTCGTAAATGTCGTCGCAGTTACCGGCGTGTGTGATGGATTTTTTTTTTATGATATTCGGCATTCGTATCTACGTCGCGCAGAAAATTCAAATTCGCGCGCGCAAGTGGATAATGCTGCTGCCGCTTATTATTGAAGGTAAGTCTTTAGTTACAATTCTAAACCAGGCCAAAATTGAATGCTCCCCCACACTAATACACATTGACATTCACACTCATACTAATTTATATCGATGTATGTGCTTGTACACACATACATACATTTATATTAAGAGTGTAGTAAGCATAGGCAAAGCGGCGATTGCCCCGCCGTCTGTAAGTTTTAAAACTGTATACTCATCACGATACTTCTGCTGGCACTGCTGATGCTTCTTCTTCTTCTTTCCCAACTTATTTCAGATTACGCTGCTGCTCTCTCTCTATATTTCTCTCTCACTCTGTCCCTCTCACATGCTATGGGCCAATATAATATACGTACGTACAAACATACATACATACATACATATATATGTATGTATACTTATATAAGTATGTATGTTTGTTTGTAAGCTGAATGCGATGTGTATGAGTGTATGTGTGTGTGTTTGTATATTTGTGTATGTTCGTGAGTGAGTGTGTGTGTGTGATTTGGTCTATATGCAAGTACAAATTTGAAAGTAACCCGCTTCTCACCCCCGTTGATCGGCAACTGGTAGAAGTTTGAAATTCGCCTACTGCCACCACGCAGCCACTGCTGCTGTCGCGGGATTCATTAAGAACCAAAAACTATCGGTATAATATGTATGTATGTATGTAAGTATGTACGTATGTATCTATATATTGAAACGATAACAAAACTTTATGTTATACATACACGTGACCTTTTCTGCCTTTGTCGTCCGTCTGTTGTCAAGCTAACTTTAGATACAAAGTATGGGAAGAAGGAACCTTGCAGATATACATTTTTGTTATTGTAATTGAGCTGACACGATTAATTGCAATTAAACGACTTTTTCGATAAGTTATTTTGTTTTTCTTTTTTTAATAAGTAAAGAATTTATAACGTCCTTTGACTTTAAGTGAAGAAAAGTTAACAAATGTCAGTTTTCAAATGAATATTTTACTTTGTTTTGATTATAAGCTCTTTTTAAGATAAATTTCTTATTTGGAAAAGGTTTTGAAAATGTTTCGAATAGCTAGACTAGCAACTGATCAATCCTAAATATAGTTCATAAACAAAGAAAGTTTAAAATGTAAAATTTTAATGACGTTTAGATACTTTAACTGCGATTAAAATTTCTACATTCTATACTGCTTTTGATACATTTTGAAACTATCTTAAGGGATGATTATGCACATGGAAACATACAAACAAACGTACAGATGCACGTACATATGTATGTATGTGTGTAGGACATGCATTTTTATATTCATTATACATTTCAAAGGAAAACCGATGATTCATTCATTACTTTTTTCTTACCCATTTTGTATGAATCAAAATGATTAGTAGTGAAATATTTTTAGATGCGAAAAACCGGCATAAAGTTTAGTTACTAAACTCAAATTACAATGAAAATCGAAATCGAAATACCGGCAGAAAGTTTAATTACTAAACTCAAATTACAATGAAAATCTACTAAAACACACAATTTCTCAATTAAAAGCATAAATGGAAGTATTAAATGCCAATTCACAGGTTAGCCCATTAAACATGATAATCAATATGTATATATTTGAATACGTAAACACATACATACATATATATATACATTATACGCTTATTTTAAGTGCGCAGTTTAATTTTTATATATATACACACACATACATTTATAAGTATGTATGTATGTTTGTAAAGGTATTGAGTGCTCACCTAAACCATGCACTGCGGGCAACCATACAAGGCGACTTCTTTTAGCGACAAATTCAAATATAATTTAAAAGTGATTGATTAATCCTCGCCTTCTCCTTCGTTGTCCTCCTCGTCCTCGTTGAAAGACAATATGCTTTTACTCTTACTGGTACTGCTGCTGGCCTTGGACTTTTTGCGTTTATCTGATGATTTCTGAGATTTGTCCGTAGTATCTTTTTCCGATTTTATAGTTGGCTGCTTGACTCGCTGCTTAAACACAATGGGTTGGTTTAAATCCGCGGGTCTCTCAGCTTCTTCTGCAAAATGTAAAAGAATTCTTTTAGTTATAGTAGGGCATCTTATTCTACATCTGCCCCTCACAAATGCCACAACAACAACAAACAAGAACAACAATAAGTACGCCCTCTATCAGTGCAGCACCTGCTTGCCAATCAAATGAATAAGATAGAAAAATTAGATGCTGGTTTAGTCATTTCCTACTTTGCGACGCAGCTTCCCCATCCCACTTCTAACCGCAACACCAACTTCCGCCCCCCTCCACACCCCACAAACCCTTTGCATCATCTTAAGTTAAACCGTTTTGCAATGCTTCATCTTTGAATTTCGCCAAAGCCAAAACGGACAGTGGCTACCGTCCATCCCTCCTGTCGCTCACCTCACCTGACCTAAGTGCCCGCCCGTGCACCAGCACAAACGCCCCCCTCCTCAAACCCTCTCTGCTCCACTCTTTCGACCATACACATTGTCGTCGACGTCGTCGTCAAGCCACTTGCCGTGCTCTCTTTGTTCGCCTGTTTCGTTCATCATTGTCTCTCCCGTTTTGCTGCTTCGTTCATTCTTTCACACGTTTTCACCCGATTTTCTGCGCGGGCCTTCTGAGCAATAGCAACAGCAACAACAACAGCAACGGCAACGACAAGAGCAGCAGCAGCAGCGACAGCGGTGTTGGTGGCGGGGCGATGACGATGGCAACAACAACAACAAGAATAGCAGCAGCAGCAGCAGCAGTCAGAGCAGCAACAAAGCGGCAGCTGTTGTTGGTTTTTTCGGTCGCCGTTATATTTGTTAACTTCTCTGGCCCGGCTGCTTTATCGTGCGCTCCGCTTTGGCTATGATTTTCATCACATGTTCCGCTTTAGCGGAGCTCCCCAATGAAAATGTCAGTGTGTATGCTTTGCGCCAGCTGTATGTATGAGTGTGTGTGCGTTCGTATGTTTGTATGTGTGTGTACATGAGGGTGCTCCGCTGGCATTGCCACACTAATTGCAATAATCATAGTTAAAGGAAAGGGATATTGGAACTGTGCTGCCATAGAGACGCCCGTGGGCGGTGCGTTGCGGGCGTGGCACACAATACTTATTCCGCCTCCGCCCCCCTACCTACTAGCCAATAACAATAATGAAAAACAAGACACGTTTTCGAGGTTAGAATCGAAGTTAGCATGAAAAACGTATTTTTCATTGAACAATAACAAAACGCGAGGCATATATGAAAAATGCAGCACATTTTATTTGCATAGACCACGACGAAAAAATCGTAAATCGAGCGGCATAAAAAAACACAAACAAAAAAAATCGCCTTAAAGTGCCCGCAAAAATTTCAAATGTTCTGTTTTCAATGTTGTTTGTTGCAGTTTTGCTTATTTTGTTTGCATTTTGTTTATGTTTCATTAAAAATTTCAAATATCAATTGCGAAAACACAAACACACACACATGCACGCGCGCAAACAAACAGATATATATATATATAAATATATATGTACGTACAGACAATGTAGAATAGGGCAGAAAAAAGCGTGGAAGCGACCGACGCTCGATTCTGACTCAACTGAACTGAAAGCCAAACTGCCACAGACGATAACTACATCCTACCTACGCACACACCGACACGCATACACACATACTTACAAATGCAAACTCAAGCATACATACATACATACAACAAATATATAGATGTGTGAGTGTGTTTGTGTGCATACCTTTCGCTATGCGCTGCTGCTCGAGGGCCACCTCATCGGCGGTAAGATCCCCACTTGATAGGACCACAATCTGTGGCTTCTCGTCTTCGCGCTCAGGCCGCTCCTCACTGGAATCGTAGTCCTGGTCCTGGTCCGGGTCCTCAAGTTTCTGGCGCTGATTTTATAAGCTGATCATGAGCGAGGCACTTTGATTTGGCTCGAATAGCTTCTTACCTTTGTGTCGACGCTGGGCCCTTCTTTGTAGCCAATTTCCGCCTTTAGCTTGGCCAAAAAACTGGGTTCCTGTGGCTTCACGTACGTAATATTGTTGCGCTTGGACATAGCAATTAACACATGGGTATATAAATTCTAGCTTCTCTAATGTTTTTCAGTTGTTTATTCTTTCTATTTTGATTGCCGCCGTTCACTTATCATTATGCACTGCTGATTACGAAGTGTTGGAAAACGTCATTTGATCAATATAAAATGATGCCAAACTAATGCAAAAACTAAATTAAATTAAAGATTATTTATGAGAGAATATATTTTTTCGATTTCCCTAAATATATTCTAATTCCTCTTTAGTCTGCTACTTATTTTAAGACATTTATAAATAAGCTATCGATTTGTGATATATCGATAGCAGTGCCAGCTGTCAGCTGTTATTTTTACAACTATTGTGCATTGCGCATTCCCGCAATGTTGACTGGCGCGTAAAAAATTTAAATGTCACTATTGTGAATGAAAACGGCTTTTGGAATTGACCGTTTGCTATAATTTAGTTGTGTTTTGCCAATTTTAGTGGATTTTTTTTAATTTTAACATTTAACTACAGACGCTGATAACATTTAAAGAAATAAATGCTTTTGGCAATCGAAACTGACGGCCAAATTGTTTTTGTGTGGCTTTTATGTTGCTTGTCATTTATTATTTATTACCATAAATTGATTGCTTTTGATTTGAATTGTTCCTCTCTGTAGCTGCAATTCCCCAAACAATTTCCCCCATTGCAATGCAGTCAATTTGCAAAATTTCGCCGTCAAATCACCGCTCTCCTAGCTAGTACAAGTGCTGCCAAATACGAAAAAAAGACAAACAAAATAAAACTAACGGGACACATAAAGCTGTCGCATAACTTGCACATTTTCCACTTCACCTGCAATTCGATGCCCCGAAACGAATTTTGATCAAAACTGACAGCCCAACAATACACAACGGCATTCATCATCATCGTACGCCGTTGTCGCATGCAGCAAGGACGGCTACTCTACCACCATGCCACATGCTGCACGCCCCTTCAGCAACATAATAAATCATCTGTAAATTGATTTCAAAAACTTTAACGGCAAACAGCAGAAAAAACGAACACTTCCAACATCATAAGCTGCTGCTGTCTGCCCCAACCCCAACTATACCCACACCAAAAAAATATGGCACACAAAAAAACAACAACAATCATATATGCATAGAAAAAAAATAGTAACAAATAGTCAGGAATAGAGTTTGACTTGTTGTTGGCACGCGTTTAAATCTTCACAAGCGTTCCCATAACGCTCTGTGTTCCCCAAACTAATATCAAATTGATAGCTTTTAAATTTGATTCCGCGTCTTATCACCGAAGCGACAAGTTCGACAGGCCCATCTGTAGTGTGTGTATGTGCACACACACATACATGCATTAGCCTCCCAGTCACCACCCACTTGCCAACCACTTTGGCTGCATTGCATTAAAAATGAGCAACGCAAAACATTTTATGTGTTGCAACCGTGGCAGCAACTTTTTAAGTTCGACATGGCGTATGCCACACACTTTTTTTTAGAATTTTTTTCTTCTTAAAGATACCCTGTACAGATAAGGTTAAAGAGTGTTTATGCTTTTTTAGCTGGCATTGCAAAAGAGATTAAGAAAAAAACTTTTCATAGCCAAAACTTCTTTATAAAATTTTCGAGTAAAAAAATCAAAGCAAAAAGAAAAAGGCAAAGGGTTAAAACTTCTTTATATCCTTCTATTATACCATATATAACTTTGATTATACCATAGAATAAAGATTAGTTTAGAAAAAAATACAATTTTGGCTCGAAATTTAAAAATCACGATTAAGATTTAGAGCAAAAACAGCTTAAAAACACATTTTCTCACTAAGAAAGTTCTGTGAAAAATTCTAACCTCAACTATCTTACCTACTACAGAGTATCTTCTAGCCATCCCTTACGAACATAAACCTTTAACTTTGTGATTTCTTAGAATGTTGCTGTTAAGTTCTTTATTGTTTTGCACATTTTGAAGCAACAATCAAAATGGTCAGAGAGTAATTTTTTTGTTGTTTTCTTTTTTTGACTTTGTTAGCTTTTATTTTAATCTCTCGGCTTAGCTCCAGCTCAGCTTTTGTGTGTTGCTTTTGGGGATGATTTTGTGTTTGAGTGTTATTTTTGTGGCCTTGACTAAGCTCGGACTAAACGTGTTTACTTTCATATCAGCTTACTTATATAGTACAAGCATAGAACATACACACTCCCCTCCGCTTCCCCCCCTCCGCCACACACACTGAGAAAATCACATAACCAAAATCAAATACTCTTGAGCTGTGTGTGCGCCTCAGGAAAAATGTTATCACAAACTGCATCCGGCGCTGCGTCAACGTCGCTGCTGGCGTCGCAGTCTGGAGTGTGGGGGGTGTCCCGTGTAGGGAATATGCAACATTGGCTCGGCTTTGATTGCTGCTGCTGTCTGCTACTGCTACTGCCACTGCTGCTTGCTACTGCTACTGTGGCTGCTGTTGCTCGTTTCGGTTACGGTTCGGTTCGGTTATGGTTTCGGTTTAATGGCATCGGTTCGGTTACACAGAATCGGTTCATTTTCAGTTTTTCAGATGCTCGTCGGCATTTGGCGCGTGCAGTTGCAAAACGCGGATAAAACGCCAAACAACCCAAACAACCCAAACAATAAACAATCTACAGAAAATTCAAAAAATATTTCTCAAGTCTCAAAAACTTTCAAAAACGAATAAAAAATGATTTTTGTTCAACCGCAAAACTGAAAGTGAAAGTGAAACTTTTTTAAACTGAAACTTTTTTAATAGTGATAAAAAGTTTCGAGTGATAAACCGAATAAAAAAACCAAGTTTGACTATCTCAAAAAAAAAAATAATAAAGAACTAGTTGAAGCACTTCCGCCACAGCCTTGCCGTTTATCACATCTTATTTTAATTGGCGCTCGCCCGGCAAAAAAAAAAAAAAGTTCTCTTTGTGTGTGTTTATTCTTTTCTTTCTTTTCCCCTCCTAGCGACAGTTTCAAGTTACACTTCAAGTCGTTCGGTTTGCCTGTTTGCCTGTTTACCGATTAATCATCAGCGAGAGCAACAGCATCAGAATCAGAATCGAAATCGGAAGCATCAAGATGCGTTGGCAACTTTCGTTGCTGGCTATGTTGGCTGTGTGCCTGTCCAGCTTTGTCAATCTGGCCAATGGACAGTGGGTGCCATGCCCCACGGGTTGCACTTGCTTGGCGCGCACTGTGCGTTGCATACGCGCTCGTCTCACCACATTGCCACAACTGCCGCAGGACACCCAAGTGCTGTAAGTAGTCATAGTCATAGTTCGTTCCACCGTCCACAAGACGGTCTCCGCTTGGTTGGTTGGGTTGGTTTGGTTTGGGTTGGGTTTGGTTGGGTTGGTTGGTTTACATGCATAAATCATGGCAAGTTTTTGGCTTTTGGCAAATCCATAAATTAGTTTTTAATGTGCTCCCCTCTTTCTATCTCTCTCTCTCTCTCTCTCGGAGAGCTGTTTTTGCTAGCGTTAATTTGTAGACTCCTCCTTGTAACAGCTGCTTCCCCACCCCCTCCCCTCTCCCTACAACTATCTATGCTGCGTGTTGACTCAATTAAGCGTTGTCTAACTGTGGCAGCGTTTCTGGAATTTGTATATTTATCACATCGCACCGCATCGCGCATCCATCGAGTCGACTCGAGTCGCGTCGCGATTTGTATGCATGCGAAATATATTTCACTACCCCCCTTTCTCTGTTTCTCCCCCTCTCTCTATACCTATCTCTATCACTGACTGACGCTGCATTTCTGTTCCCAAATGTCAGCAGTTTTCGCATGAATTTTCGGCTAAAGTTTTATACACACACCCAAAGCAAGGAGGAGTAGGGCTTAGGTGGGGGGGGAAGAGTGGCAAGGGATTTCCCTATATTCGACTTGCTCAACTGTTTTGTGGAGCATATGCATATTTATGCATGAGAATAGGCCGTCTCTACCCTCCTCCCCCCACACCATGTCGCAGGATATTATATGTATAAAACACCAATAAGAAATGAAGAAGAATTTCTTACTGTATCTCTTCTGTTCTGTTCTCAGAATTCAATTTGCGGCCGATTTGCAGCTGTGTAAAGTTGCATCTGCATGTGGCATCAGTGTGTGGGTGTGGGTGTAGGTGTGGGTGTGGGTGTGGGTGTAGGTGTGAGTGTGATAAGAAAATGATGATTGTCATTTGAACAAATGAATAAAAAATGAAAATAGAGAGACTGAATGAATGAAGGAGTCAGGCTCCCCAGGGAAGTTGTTTAAAAGTTAAGCAATTTACTGTTTATTTCGCAATAAATCTGTCAAATGCAATGACTGGGAATGCATCGGATTTTAACGTTGACGTTGACTGTTACTGACATTTTTTGTTAGCAATAAAAATAGTTTTTATTAAGAGTTTAAATCGCTGGAGTGTGAATATGTAAAATAAACATTTTAGTACCTTAAAAATGAGTCGTTTTTTTTAACGAAATTGCATTTTTTATATGTAGTTGAAATGCAGTTGTTATTGAGAGAGTATCAAAAAACGATTATTGATAGAAAATCATTGAAATGGAAATCTTTTCCGCCAATATTTAACGAAATATTTCCAAATAAACAGTTAAATATAGCTTATAAACATCAATGTTCGTTTAAAATGTAGCTTTTTTATAGCTAAAATTCAGTTTTCATTTATAGACTATCAAAAAACCATTTAATTTTTTAACTTTTTCAGCTTTTTTGCTAAGATTTAACATTTAACGCTGCATTGTCTATTAAACAGTATAGCTTTTAACATCAAGGTTGGGTTAAAATTAAGCTATTTTATAGCTAAAATGCAGGTTTCATTTAGAAACTATCAAAAAACGATTTATTTGTTAAACAAATTATTAAGTTTCCAGATTTTTCAGCAACATTTAACACTATATTTTGTATTTAACAGTTAAATATAGCAATAAACATACATGTCGGGCTAAAAGTTTGCTTCTTCATAGCTAAAATGCACCTTTCATTTAGACACTATTAAAAAATGTTTTAATTTTAAACAGGTTATTATATTGTTATATATATATTTGCACCTAAAAACACTTTTTAATTACTTTTTCTATCCAAATGCATTTCACACATTATTCAAAACACTTTTAGCACATGAAAGTTTTCTAATGACATCAATCTTAATTTTAAATAAAATATTTCTCCAACAACAATGAATAACAATAACACACTGCACATTTTCCATTCTAAGGTTTTAATTTATTTTGTGTGGCAGTTTTAATTAATTTGTTGCATTTATACGTGTGTTTTTTTTTTGTGTGAAAACTTTATGTGTTTTTTGCTAAAATGTGCCACATAAATACAAATTTTTAGCTGTTCTCGTTGCTTTTGTCTCTCTCTCTCTCTTTCTGTCTCTCTCGCTTTGAACATTTAACACATGTCCATAAAGCAGCCGTCGGAGCAGGCCCCCCCAAAATGCACTAATACTTTGGTATATCATGTAGTATCGTATCATAAATGAGCTTTTGGAGCACACATGTAGCATGATCTCAAATTGTGTGGATGTTTTCGATACCCCGTAGTATAGAGTAGTAGTTAAAGAGGGTATATTGCTTAGTTAAGTTATATATTTGGTTGAGGGAATGAATTTTGAAAACATATGTGCCGTTTTCCCGATTGACTGACTGATTGCTATCAATGCACAGCCTAAACGGTTATATATAGCTATCTCATTCTTTCGCTAATTGATAGCATATGGATCATAATTAATTACTAAGAATGGGTTTCCTCAAAATTGACCTGAAAATATATCAATTTTGAGGTAAAAATGTCAGGGAAAGATTTAGCTTAAAATTTTTACATCTGAATACATTAGAAACTTCTTATTTAATTTATAATATTTTATATATAAAACTTTTAGGATCATAATTAATAACTAGGAATGGGTTCCCTTAAAATTCACGTGGAAATATATCAATTTTGAGCTTAAAAATGACAGGAAAAAATTTCTTAACATTTTTAAATCTGAATAGATTAGAAACTACTTCTTTAATCTATAATATTTCATATATAAAACTTTTCGCTAACAGAAAATGCACTCAAATGCAAAGATGTATTCTATTCCATTTGACTTTTCATACGAAATTGTAATCTTATATTCGGGCTACTCACACAAAGAATATTCATTCGCTTTGAGCTCTTTGCAGCTTAACTCGAATAAACTGTAAAAAGGGGTTAGAAATGTGTTTGAGTTTCTTTTTTTTCGGAGCAGGTATATCTTAGTCGAGTCAGATTAGTTTCATGTGTGTTTGACTTAATTTTGTTAATGGCTTAAAATTTGTTTACACTTTTTGCTCATGTCATGTGCATGTGTGTGTGTGTGTGGGTGTGTGTTTACGATGATGAAAAGGCGAATATGCAAGAATGTGAGAAAAAAAAAGCAAAAGCAGAAGAAAACAGAAAACACAAACAGCAAATGCAAAAAAATTCAGTGCCATATTTAAAGATGTGAAACAGAATTTGTCTCAAGTGAAAAAGCAAATGGAACAAGATTGAATCATTTCTCTCAACAGATGAAGGAACTAAACTGAACTGAACTGAACTGATTTGATATATCATTTGCTCAATTATCCACGTGTAATTTGCAATTTCATTTCAAGTGTCCCATTTTGCAATACTTTGTCTCTCTCTCCTTAAGGGGCCAAGGCCTATGCCACACACACACACACAAATACCCACCGAAATGTTCCTTTTCAAGCTGTCCATCCATCAACATTGTATGTTGGCGGTTTTTACAACCTTTCCCCACAGAAAAGTTTCACTCAAACACACACAAGTTCAAATGTTTATTGAATACGGAATAGAAAAGCGCAAAACATTTTGACTTTGTGTGTGCTTGCCCCCGACTCGCGTATTTAAACTTGCAACTAAATGGGAAGGCAAGTTCTGTGTATGTGCAACATACGGCGTTGCCACGAGCATCATTCATCTTCCTTTGCTTTGAGGCAATTTCTATTTCTTCACGTAGTTTTTTTCTTCGCTCTCTTTCTGTGTTTTTTTTCGTATTCTCTCTTCAGCTAAATAAATGCACTTGATTTCATTTCATGATGATGCATTTCAGCTTGGCCTGCTCTTGAAACTACATATACAATGTGATATATGTGTGTATGTGTGTGCGTTTGTGTGTATATATATTTGAAAAAGTATATGGCATATATATATCTTAGGCCAAATAGCAGCTTTGAATGCTGCCCATTTCCGGCTTTAAAGTCGCTTGCTTTGTCATTATGTGTACACTTTAAGAAAAAGTGAGGTTAGAACAAGATAAAATTAATAAAAATGTATACAATGTATAGTAGTTTGACTCTATCTTATGTTTCTTAATCAAAATATTTCTATCATATAAAAATATAATCTAAAAGTGTTTGAGAAAAACAAAATTTAACTTCCAGCTACGATAAAAAGTTCATTTTTGACCTTGTCAACATTTTGAACATCTTTTGACATGACTTAAGTATACAAAACTCTCATATTTATTCCCCAGAGTGTAGTAGCTTCTGATCCTGAGCATCCCTCGCCTGCCTCCCGCCTGCTCCGTGGAGCTCCGTGGTGCTCCTTGTGCATGGCTCTTGGCTCACATAAAGCCCAGATGTGGAGCCAAGCATATGAGCTATATGGATAGTGCTTATATCTTGCAACTTCTATATGTAAATCGCTTGTATATATATTGCTTGGCATACTCATAACGGTATACCGGGTTATTAGTATATACGTATATATCTATATATATGTATGTACCGTTATCTTCCATGCTGTGCTTGTGTGTATATATATTATCAAAACAAAAGTCGCCACACGTTGCACGCTCGGCATATTAAAAAGTTTGATTAGTGCCCAGCTGAGTGCTCTTCAGCTCGCTGGACAATGCATTGGAGGACGCCCCCTGCTTCCCTCCACTCTGACACACCCCCACAATGCTCCATCCAACCGCCACCCAACCACCCACTTCGCATTACGCAGACGGCAAAACTATTTTATGCTAGCTCGAAAGAAGAAAATTGTTGTTCGGCTGTGTTGTATGGCATGTTGCATGCCCCGTTGCTCAATCTCTTCTCCCTCTTCCTCTCTCCCTCGGTCGCTTGCACACATTTCCTCATTTCGTCATGTAGTAGTATAATATTACGAAGCATTTATGCGTGAGAAATGCCTTGTTTATTCGTGCTCCTTGTTGCTCCTTGCTCCTGATAGTATATACATATATAGTCTGACTGCCACTGCCTCTGCTTGGTTGCACTGTCTGCCTGCCTGCTGCACAAAATATTGTATGTTGTTATTAAATATGCATAAATTTCCTCTTTTGCATGCCACACACACACACTCAAACACACACAGACACATACATAGAGTGTATTGCTTGCCTGTCACCGTTTCTGTTCCTGTTGCAGTTTTGCATTCACATTGGCTGTTTATTTGCCCGTGCAAATATTGAAAATGTTACCAAAAAACATTCCAATAGCCTTGCTCATACTCAGAACAGAAACTAGCCATACAACCGCCCCTCTCTCCTCCTTCCTTCTCCCTTCTTTGCATATAACCAACTTTTATCGACATTGACAGCATGTGTTGGCAACCAAATTTAGTATGGAGGATCACACATATTAAATGCCGCCGGGGCAATATGCGACAAAGAGAGAAGAAGAGAGGGCGAGTGAGAGGGAGCGAGAGAGAGAGGCAGAGAGATGGCATTTTCAATTCCATATTGTGTAGTCGCTAGTTATTATCAAGTCAGACGAAAAAAAAGAAGCAGGTTTAAGGTTTCAACAGATAAAAAAAGTTATATTTTAACTTTAGTTACTTTAATAAATATATATTATTTAAATTGAATTTAATTTTAATTAATCCTTTTGTAGTCAACATTAAACCCAAAATAAATAAATATTCAAAGTAATATAAAACCAAGCATAAAACAGTATATTATTACTGTAATATAATATAACTGTTGAAGCGGCAATATACTCTATAATGTTTTTTATTAAGTGGCATTAGTAAGGATTTGTTTAATGCTTTACTTTAAGTGAAAATTTGATTTGGTTTCGATCAATTTTCGATATTTTGGGTTAGAGTTTTACTATATACTTATTCAACATATGATAAAGTTGTTATCTATATATATTTAATGATGATCTTAAAGATCTGACTTTCACTTTTGATCGATTAAGGATAATTAAAAGTTCAAAATCTTTTCTGTATCCCAACAGAGTATTCCAACTTCGACTTTCACATCTCGTTGTCATTTGCCACACATGATTAATATTTCTTGTTGTTCTTCCCTCTCTCTCTCTCTCTCTCTCTCTCTCTCTCTCTTTTGCCCTTATTGCCATTTTACGCCCATCCCGGCCCTCATTGTGTCCTATAGTATATGTCTGGTTTGACTTTTCAATTGTTGAACATTTTTTCATTTGCATAAAAATGAAATGAAATTGCTCTGCACACACACATATGCACATATACATTCATGTGTGCGCTGACCATTTCGTGGTTCGAACAATTTATAATATGATTTGTAATTATGCAAATGAAACATCCATCGACCTGAAATAAAATGCAAAATGTGCAGCAAATTAGTTAAAGTGAAACATAAAGTGAAATAAAAAGGGAAAGGCGCCATTGTAATCAAGTTTTTCCCCAATTGTTTCCCAACTGTTTCCTCCAATTGTTTCCCAACTGTTTACCACCGTTGATGATGAATCATTTCGAGCCAATCACCACAAAGAGTATACAAATTTAATGCACTTGCCAAAGTGTTGCCCCAAAAAGTAGTTGAATGCGGTGATGGCAACCCTGATGGAGTGGGGGGGTTAGAGTTTCGGTTGATAGGGCTGTCAAGCGTTTTACTTTGACATAGAAAAATCTGCTATTGATTTCGCCTGCAGTACTTTTCACAAGAAGAAGAAGAATGGAAGAGAAATGTCTTTGTCTCTAGTTTGATTTACTTTTCGCACTCTTTTTCACTATCTCTTTCTCGCTCTCACTATCTCTCTCTTTCTCTCTTTCTGCATCTTGCCACGCTGAACAATTTGCATTTAAAGTTTTTTTTTTTTTTTTTTTGTGTTTTTGTGTTTTTTCGATTGCTTTTGCTTTAATGTTGCAACAATGTGGCATTTGCTTCAATTCACTGACATTGGCCATGCCCCCCGCCCCTACACTCCACTTCAGTGCGCTTCTGCCACGCCCAGCAGCTTTGTCATTTCGCATGCTCGTTAGTGCCGGAGAGCACAGAATGCAAAGTAGTTGTTGTTGTTGTTGTTGTTATAGAAGATAGCACCAGCATCCAGCACCAACGGCAACAACGGCAACAACTCACAAACACATGCCACAATTTATAAGCAATGTTATTTTTGTAGCAATCGTGGCGTGTTGAGTTGGTTTGGTTAAGTGAGGGGGCGGGGGGCAACAGCAGCCCGAACATGTCAAAGTGGAGCAATCGGCATGTGCCGGACAACACGCAAAGTGAAGTGAAGAGTGAAGTGAAGTGGGGCGATGGGGCAACTGCAGCCAACGGACTGGTCAAGCATAAGGAACAAGCAGCCCCATAAGTATGCTATGGCAACGAGTGAAGTGAGAAAGAGAGAGAGAGAGCAAGGGGCAAGAACATCAAAACGTTTGTAACCAAAGCAAATGTGCGGCAATTGCAGAGCTAGAAGAAGTAGCTGCTGCTGCCGTTGCTGTTGAAGATGCCATCACGGCACAGGTAAAGTCAACAGCACAAACAGATAGAGAGAGAAAAAGAGAAGGGAGAGAGAGAGAAGGGAAAGCGAAAGGGCATGAGTTGATGCCTGGGAAAAATACGCTGCTCGACCAGGCGGCAAACTAAGTAACTAAGCCAAAGTGGCGCCGCCACGTAGCCTGCATTCCATTTTCATTCCATTTTTTTATGTTCTCGTTTTTTTTTTTTTGTGTGAAATGTGATAGACAGACGCATAATAATGTTAATGTAGTAGCTTGGGCAGCTGCTGTTTGGCATGGCAATTGGCAAACGGACAACGAACTGAAGATGCTCAATGAGATTGAGCTGAGCTGAGCTTCAGTTTAAGTTCCGGGTTGCAACAGCAGCAGCAGTCAAACCAACACGGCGTATACGTTATATTATTAATGAGAGTTTTATTTTGATGGGGCGAATTCCAGTCCGAGTAGAGAGGCCAGGCGTCAGGCGGATATGGCCAAATGATAATGTGGTTAGCAACGTGACTAAGATTAAGTATACCGTTGCTATGCTTTATGTGCGCAGGTGTGGGGCAGAGGGGTTAGCAGCGCGCAGTTAACGATGTGGAAACTTATGGAGAGCGAAAAAGCCAATGGAAAATACTGCAAAATGTTGAGTTTCTGTCAAAAGGAGAGAGAAGTGAAGAAGTGGAAAAGGCAAAACGATTAAAAACGTTGGCAAACAAATTAATTAAAAAAAAATTGATTGTAAAATTCGCGATGAATTGAGAATGAGTTTTTTAAAGGGAATATTTTAAAGAATGAAGATTTAACCAAAGAAAACAGCTTTAAGTTTCACTTTAAACTTAACACTTTTGGCTTTAAAAATGATTTAATTAACTTGCTTTTAATTTAATTTAAATGAATATCATAATAATCTTTTGTATAATCTTCAATGCTTTTGCACATCAAATGTTAACAGAAATAATCCTTTACAATATCAAAAAGCAATTTTGTGAAGTGCATAATTGATGTTGCATGGAAATCATAAATGCGGCTTGCCATAAACTGTCAACATATTATATGGCATTTAATTGACCAATAACCAGAGAACTATAGTTAAGTAATTTTGGTTTTAGTCTATTAATTTAAAAGCCTTTAACACAATAAACTTGCTGTTTGCCGATAAAGTCCCCAAAGTGTAAACCTCGGCACTGACCATGACCACCATCAATCCAAACAAGAACCTAGGACCACGAATGGGAGAAATGCCAACAACAACTCGCTCTCTCGACTCGACACAAGAAATTCCTGTTCATTCACACGGAATTGATATGTGTGTGTGTGTGTGTGTCAGTGTGTTGGTGTTGGTGTTGGTGTTGTCGTGGTTTGGCTGGGTCTACATGTTGTCGTCGTTCACTCCCTCCCTGCCTGCCGCTTGCACATTGTTGCAGTTGCACTTATCTGTGTTGTCGCTGCGGCCACGCACAAGTGACCTCATCAGGAACACCCTCAACCCTCCCCCCTTTCTCGCCTCTCTCTCTCTCTGTCGTTTACCGGCGTAAATTGTTATTTTCAGTAATTATGTCCAATAAGCGACGAAGCGTGATGCGGTAACGTTGCAACATAGAAGAGGATATGCGCCAAGAAGTAGGAGGCTGACTGGCTTCCCGGCTCCCCGGCTCACCCCGACTGACTGACTGGGGTGATGCATGCCACGCGGCAGGAAGGAAAACGTTGTCGTTAATGTTGCCATTATATAAAGCTAACCCAGTTTTAGCGGCGACATGGCATTTCCTTCCTGCCTGACTGCCTTCCCGAATGGTTTGTGCGTTAAATGCCACCACATATTGCCTAGGCACTAGAAAATTATATAGTAAGAAAACCGGGAAGAGAAAATCGCAAACCACACAAAAGAAACAGAAAATAGAGCGAACGAACGCCGCGAACTTCAATTGAGTTGCGGTTAGTGTGGGTTATTCTCGGGTTGAGTTTTGAGTTCCGGTTTTGGGTCATGACACGCTCCAACAGAACTGAACTGAAAAAACTTTCTTTCTTACCCCACGTGCAACATTGCCACTGCAACAAAAAATTCACTTGGCCTGCGAAAAACTAAAATAAACAACTTGCAACGAAACTTGGCTTGCTTTTTTTGGCGAACGCAAAAAAAAAACGAAAAAAAAGAAAGTGGAATAAAAAAATCTTTAGCCGTTAGTCAACAGAAATTCCCAAGCTCTCGAACTTGTCTATTCAAGGCTCTCTTGCTTCCAACACACACAGCCCCTCTTTCTACCCCACCCCACACTCTTCTAAACCCAAGTTCTCTCTAAAAATAATGCTCGACATTGCATTGCTCTTATCGCTGGCGGCTCAGCGCCACTTTTCTGTATTCTTAGCTGATAATGTTTTTCAGCGCCACCCCCTCCCTCCCCCTATCCCAGCTGGCCACTGCCACCAACGAACATTGACTACAGGTGTAAATGTCTCACACACACACTCACACACACTCATACAGACACACATATGGCTAAGCTGCTTTCAGCATTTTTCAGCCCAGGAAAACTGTTTGGCAAAGAGCTCTAGAGTTTTTCCCTATACTGGGGAGACGACAGGGGACTGGGTTCCTGAGCTTTACTATTTTCAGTTATAATTTTCACGTTTGCAGGCGCCACACGAGTGTTGCAACTCCCACACACATGTGTCAGTCTCAATGTGTGTGCGGCTTTGTGCTTGTATTTTTGTTGAAATAAATTTTATTTAAACTTTCGTCTCGTATTTTTGGCAATTTTCACTATGTTTTTAGAGTGTTTTTTTCTTCTCTTGTTGTTGTTGCTTTTGTTGTTGTTAGGCATTTTGTGTGTTGCAGTGTAATGTGTGAAATTCAATTATATATGGCAGGATTTATATGTCGAACATGGCGAAAACAGTTTTGCCCAGTTTCCAGTTGCAGCCAGTTGCAAATGTTATTTGAACAGCCGAAAAAATACACATATATATACACAGACACACACATACATATATGCGAATGTGTCTATCTGTGTGTGCGTGTGTGCATAAAAATAATATGAAAATGAAATGGGGAAATCAGAGCGCCATTCAATTGGAAACTGTTTAATATGCGTATAAAAGGCGAATATTATGGCAAGCCTCTCGCTCTTCTTCTTATTGTGTGAAAACGTTTTTCATTGCAGGAAAACAGGGAAAAAACTGTCAGTTGATTGAAATGTGAACGACTTTAAATGAATGTCAATGATGTTGAAACATTTAAGTACGGATTAGAGTTGAAATTGAGCTTTTGCGCATGATAAGAATTAGCATAAACTGAAAGTGATATATTTTATATGATGAAAAGCATTTAACTTTCTTTCAATAGAAACTTCATAAACTTTTCTTTTCTTTATCAAGTTTTCTCTCTATATTTTCTAATGGGTTCTTTATCAGAACAATACTGTCAGTTGATTGACAATGATGTTGAAACATTTAAGTACGGATTAGTGTTGGAAAGTGATATATTTTATGTGAAAAGCATTTTATTTTCTTTCAATTGAAACTCCATTAAACTTTTGCTGCCTTTATGAAGTTTTCTCTAATGGGTTCTTCATCAGAACAATACAATTTTCAATATTCTTCATCCTCCACAAAAGCCGAGTTTAACAAACAATTTTGAGCTGTGCAAATTAGGCTAAACAAAACAAGACAGGACAAGATGATGCAAGTTGAAGTCAAGCTACTTGCTGAACAAAGAATTTTATGCATGCAACATCTCCAAGGCAATTACGTAAAGTGCTCTAAGTAGCCATTCCCCCCCACCCGAAAATAGCAATAACAAAAGCAAACTGTACACAATTACATTAACAGTTTAGCACACACACCTTCAAAGATAAAGAGAGATAGAGTGAGAAAGAGAATTTGAAGTCTGTTCAAACAAACAAATCAAACTGCATTCAAAGCTGCTGCACACAGCTCAAAACTGTACAGAATTTTGGAGACACAGCGATAGAAAGAGAGAGAGAGAGAGAGAGAGAGATAGAGATAGAGAATTCCATCTCGCCCGAATACTGACCGAGTGACAAAGTGGCAGACTGACAGACAGACAAGCTAAACTTTTAAGCAAGCCAAACAAAAGAAGGTAAACAATGTCAAGCCTGACTCTGAGAGTGGATCACCAGCAATGGCAGCCTGGCAGCCAGGCAGTTGCCTTTGTTTAATAACAATAAAATGCCAAAGAGAACAGAAAAAAAGAAAGAAACACAAGGGTTAAGTGGTGTGTGTGTGTGTGTGTGGGTGGCGTTTCAAATTGCATTACCAAAAGGATCCGAATACAGCTGCGGCTTATGGCACAGACACACAGACAGACAAACACATTCGCATCACATACACAGATGACAATTGTCATGAGTCTTCTTCAGTTCGTCAGCAGCTTTTGTAGTATGTCAGGTATCGCTTGTCAGTCAAAAATCACCTGGGCAACGGTACAGGCAGGATATATGTCTTTGTCTCTGTCTCTGTCTCTGTCTCAGTCAGTCTGTTCTGCGTCATGATGTAAAATGCCTTTGCGAACGGGTTATTATTATTATTATTATTATTATGGTTGTCATGGCTTTATGTAATTGTGTAATGCATGAAAAAGGGTATGCGGTTTCCTCATGTATTGAGCAATAAAAAGCTCTGCATTAGAACTGATTAGTGTCGGTGTAAAAGCACAAAAGCTTTTTCGTGTACATGTGAAAGCTTTCAAGATTAGCTTGAATGATGTTGTAATAAAACTAGATATGAAAAGTTTTACTAAACTAGTTAAAGTAATAAAGATATGAGGTATTTCTGACAAGTTTCTATTATAACTTTTTATACTATATGAAAACCTCTGCAGGGTGTCTCCAATGTCTGACACTCTTAACCTTAACAATGCATCTTATTGTGTTTATTCTTGCTGTGTTTGTAAGCCATGTTATGACAATAATATGCGATGTATAAGTGTGTATGTGTGTGCATGTGTATGTGTGTGCTCATCTTTGTGTGTTATTCAGGCTGTTTGTTTGTCGTGTACAAAAGCTAAAGTTAAATCTTGTTTTTATTGTCACATTTGCCATAAAGGCAGGCAGAGAACAGGCAGAGAGACAAGAGGGGAGGAGCGTCATAAGATGATGTTCTAAGCTGAATGCTACTGTATGTTGCACAAACATGTCTCTCTGTGTGTGTGTCTGAGTGTGTGTGTGCGAGTGTGTTTGTAAGCCAGACAAATCATAATCAGAGACAACGACGACGACGACTCGACTGGCAGTAGTGAAGCCAAACGAGAACAACGACAAATTTACCTTAACAACGAAACATGAGTTTGCCTTCTTCGCACGAGGCTTAAACGAGAGGGTGGCGGGTGGGGTGGGGTGGGGTTGTGGGGCGTGCGTTGAGTACGTGGCACGCCCACATGCTGTGTGATCATACTACACAGATAGAAGGAGGACACGGTCACACGATGAGAGTAGGTGGGCGTGGCAATGAGGGGGCGGTCGTGTGTGTCTGTAAAGGAAATTATGCGTTGCAAGGAGGCGCGCTTGCTGCTGCGTTGTGCTTCGTTTGAGCAAATAAAAAGCGCATATTTATCGGTTCGTTTTTATTTTCTTTTTTTTTTCATGTTGCATACTTCACGGCGCTGAAAAGTAAAAGATAAATGCATGCACCACATGGATGCATGTAGCAAGCGTAAAACAGCAGCAAGAAGAAAAAGGAGCTTAGCTTTAATGAAAGCCGTTGCATATATACGTACTTAATGATAAAACTAACTGCCACGGCGTTGCATGTTAGGCTTTGTGCGTTATTTATATCTAAATGTTGATGATGCTGGGCGTCCGGATAATGGGGGCGTACGGAAAAAAGGGGGCGTCGGATAAAAGGGGCGTCTGCACTTAATGCACATCATATTGTGTTTTATAATGTTCTTAAGTGCTGTATTGAATTAAAAAAGGTTTCAATTAAGAGTTTTTCATATAAACAAAGAAGGCTTTAAAGGTAGGAAAGGTTTAAAGTTTATGAAGGTTTAGTCGATTACAAGAATTTTTTATTATTCCCCATAGATTTTTAGCAAATTCTTTATTAGTAGATGAAGTTTCAATTAAAATTTTACATTTAAAAATGGCTTAAAGGTATGAAACACTAAGGGATTATTATAGTTTAATCAATTATACAGATTTTTCTACTATATCTGACACATTTTTCGAAAATATTTTCCTAGCTGAATATGATTCTTTTAAGATTTTATATATTAAAAACTGTTTAGAGCTAAGAAAGACTTAAAGTTTATAGAAGTTTAGATGATTATAAATATTTGTTCAGGCTACCCGTTAGATTCATTTCAAACCCTTTCTTAGTAGAACAATGAAATATTATTTGATATATTAAAATAGGTTTATAGGCTTGAAAGGCTTAAGACTTAGTGAAGTTTAATCAATTATCCCTATACCCAATAGACTTTTAGCAAACTCTTTCTTAATACTCAGTCTAATCATAAAAAGAAACTACAGTAAAAATTTCAGTTTTGTTGCTTTAACAGTTTAAGCTACGCGTTAATAGCACATCAGTCAGTTAGGAATCACACAGGCCATAACATATTTCACTTAATTTTCTGATTATTGAATCGAATTACCTTAATAAGTATGCTAAATATCTGATAGATATTGTTTGATATCAGTTGAATTATCCAGTTTCATAGTACACCTCATTTAAATCAGTCGTTAATTTCATTGACTATCTCCCTCTCTTTCTCTCCCTCGCACACTCTCCCTATCTCTATTTCGATCTCTGACTAATGCACTAATTTAGTTGCTGTGGTTTTTGCGTCACTAATTTTGGACAACTAATTGAAATCAAATTTGTATTGGCACTAAATAGTTTAACGCCCGTTGAATGCATGTGACACTTTTTGTATTAGTGTGTGTGGCCTGTGTCGACCACGCCCCCCAACTGTGTTAATGGGCGGAGAACACACCAACACACACACATACATATGCATAGTTGTCGAATTGGTTAGCTAAGCGTTAGCTCTTCTCTGGCGCACAATGATAATTGTTTTCATACAATTTGCTGGTTGTCTGGCACCAAAGCTTGGCTTTCGTTTTTGGTGGGTTGGGGATGGGGGGTGGGGCTAAACCATAAATTCTCGTCATGGACCTCAAAGCGTATACGTAACAATGTACATATATGCACAGACTGAATGTGTGTGTGTGTGAGTTCAGACATGCCTGAATAGACAAACATATTCGAACAAGCAAGGCTTTTGTCAATAATATGCATTAATTAAGTGCAGATAGCAGATAGATATATATATATATATATCGATAGATGGGGAAACAACGAGCAATGCCCACAACGGAAGTGCCCTGCCCCATGCGTGTGGCTTACGTACGCGTGTGTGTGTGTGCATATCACTTTAATTGGAATTTTGAACAGGCAGTTGGACAACAACAACAGTAACTGCAAAAAGTAAACCAACAAACAACTTCCTAATGCAAATGTTATTATCAAAATCACTTTGAAAGACGCACAGACGCATTGTAAAAGAAGAGAAAAAATGCAATTTCCTTGCGAGCTTTTGGGCAGGAGCGCATGTGGCATGTGGCATGGGCTATATATTGGGTTCGAGTTGAGCTGTCTGTTGATTGAAATGAAGCATTACACAGCAGGTAGCACGAAACCAGCCAGCGGGTGTCAGGTCAGTGTTATTTGTTGCCTGGGCTTTGAGCCGCAGCGGCAGACAGTTTTTTCTGCTGCTTCCTGCAACTGCAGCTACTGGCGATGCCGATGCCCCGTTGAAGTTGATGCTCGACAAATAGTTGCGCAACTGACATGCAAACTATGCCGAGGCCTGCAACTGGCACAAATGCACACACACACACACTGTGTGTGAGCGAAAGTAAGTAAAAGCTGAATACACAAAAAAAAAGGAGCAGCCCAAAGAGGAGCAATAGAGCAGCAGCTGCAATGACTCACTGACTGAATGACTGACTGACAAACTGGCAAAGTGACTGACTCTCCCGCTTCTTTTGTCCCAGTACAATGTGCATTGAGTGGGAACATCGTTTGTCACACGTCTCCAAAAAGAAACGGGTGCTTAAAGGGGGGCGATTGGGGGGGTGGGCCTCAACCTCAGCTTCAGCTCAAATGCGACAGCGTGTAGAGAGGACAGCAAGCAGAAGCTTCTGTTGGTGCTGCTGCAACTGCTTGTAGCAACATCAGGAGGCCTTCTCAAAAGAGAAAAAAGAAAATGGGAAAAAAATCACTGCACAGTGGTGCAGAAACTTGCGTAATTGGTAGAGAATTTTTAATTAACTGACTGGCTTCACTATTTACAAAAGTAAATAAACCAGAGGCAAGCAAAAAGGCAAAACACAAAGACTCAGAAGTTGACAACATAACAACATAAATAAGTTGTTAAAATGTTATAAAGTTAAGTGTTTATGTTTGTACCAAGACTAAATAATGATAAAAATACTTCACTTTATGTTTTCTTATGTCTTTTTAAGTGTAAATAAACTTTAAATTCGAATTTTTCTGAAATCTTTTTTGCTATAAAAGTGTTCTAAGCGTTAGAAAAGGAACCCAAATCTAGGTTTTTCTACATTTCCCAGGGAAATACTTTCAATCACTTTACTTTATGTTTTCTTATGTCTTCTTAAGTGTAAATAAACTTTAAATTCGAGTTTTTCTGAAATCTTTCTTGCTATAAAAGTGTTCTAAGCGATAGTAAGGAACCCAAATCTAGGTTTTTTACATTTCTCAATCGTTTTTCATGGCCATCAATCAAATAAGATTTATTTCTCTCCTTACTCACTCTCTTTTGTCCCCCCTTTTAAATAGTGTACATTTCTCTCACTTGATCTGTAACAATTTTAGACTTTTCACTGCAACTGTCCCAAGATATTTTTTCAGTCTTTTCAAACACTCTGTCACTCAGACTGTATGTCACTCCTGGACTGGAGTTTGCCATAGTGCACCACAGTGAGTTGTTGGCTGCTGCCTCATGGCTGATGGCTGATGGCTGATGACTGGCCTTATAGTATAGTAGAGTCGAGGCTAATGGAGTTTGTAAGAACTGGATCAAGCCCCTGGTATGCTGCACACATACACACACACACTCGCACGCATACGCACACACAAAGGCATCTCTCGTTGCAAGCAAACCCAACTATTTGCAGCATGCAGGATATGCAGAGGCAACTTACAAATCGTTGTCGTTGCCGCCTGTACCTTACCACCCATTCCTACTCCCCTCCCCTGTTGCCTGCCTGCCTTGCCACATTTTACCCGTTCTCTTTTGCATTCAATGAATGAATCCTGTGCTTGCCCGCAATGTGCATGTGGTTGCCAAGTTGGGGCGACTGGCCCCAGGGCTAGGGTCCTTTTCAGGAGGAACCGACGACCATGTCGACGATTTCACGTTGATGTTAACGTCGACGTCGACTGAGGCAGCGCTGGCAGCGGCTTTGTTTATATGCCAACATTTGGGCACAGAGTCTGTGTTCCTTTTTCGGTCTCTGTGTGTGTGCATCTGTGTGTGTGTGAATATTTCACTCACTCACTGTGAATGCTGCTGGTTTGTTGTTGTTTCTTGTTGTTGCTGTAGTTGCTGTTGTTGTTGTTGTGGAAGCCCTCAAGCTGTACGTGTGAGTGGTTTTAGTGTTGTTCTGGATTTTTAAGTTGTTTTCGTTGTCGTTCGTTGTTGTTTGTGTTGCTTTTTATTTTTTCAGTGTACGTGTGTTCTTTAGTTGCAATTTACACACACACACACGCGCACACATGTACAAATGAAACATATACACTTAACCAACTAACACACACACACACACAGCTACTCACACACTTAGACAGACTGCGGCACAACCACGCACTGAACGCTGACACCAATTAGGGTTAGATGCCTTGCTTCTTCTGTTTTTGCCTGTTGTTGTTGTTGTTTTTGTTGCACTTTGTGTGTTTGCCAGCATGTTTACAGTAGCCACAAAACATAATTTTTGTTCTAGCAACTCCACAAAACGAGGACTAAACTGTTGTTAGTGTTGTTGTTGTTGTTGCTTTAACTCCAATTGCAATTGCTTCTTCTTTTGAGAGTCCCGTCCCCTTGCCAACCTTTGCCATAAATATCGCAGCAACAACAACAACAACGACAACCACAACACAGAAAGCATAGGCAAAAACGACAGAGAGAGAGAGACAAAGAGCAGCTTCATTCTAACGGTAACTTAAGCTGGCCAGCGTTGCCAGTTTGTAATATAATTTTCACTTTGAATTTGGTTTTGCAGCAACAAAAGAAAACTTGTTAGCCAACACTTTCCGTGCTCTGCCCAATAAATACTAAAATATGAAACGTTGAAAGTTTGTTCAAAAATAAGTTTAATATTACAAAATTTGTGATATTAGCTTTCAACTATTATTATTTTGTAATCAAATTTACCATGAAAAAGTTTTTTGTGTGTTAGTTTTCAACTTTGGCATTTTAGTATAATTATAATATGTAAACAAAATCTATAAAATGAAACTTTGCATCAATTATATTAGCTAAGCCTTGAAGAGAGTATCTCGTTGTCAGCCATAACCATAATTTTAGCTTGCATTTTGCTTTGCTGCCGAATTGAATTTACACCCTAACGAGTTTGTTGTTGTGCCAACTTGCAGTTGTTGTTGTTTTTGGTTTGCACTGCGAACTCCAAGAGTTGATTAGAAAGTTTTTTCAGCTGCTGTTGCTGCCGCTTTTGCTGTTGTCGTTAGCTTTGCCGCGTTGCTCACTTGTTTCCATTAGGCGGCAAGTTTGGTAGGTCGCGAACCGCGAGCATATGTGGGAGTTCCTTTATGTGTGTTGCATGCCCCCATATCTAAGTGTGTGTATGTATGTGTAATTGTTTTGGGGTATGTTTCTGGCTGTGGCTTATCGCTCGGCTGCGCTGTCGCTAAGCATAAAAACTATGGCACACAACTTTTCCTAATTAATTTTTAATGTGTGTAAAATGTTTTGTAAATGAGTATTTACTTTGGCTTTTCACATATCAGAAGCCAAGTTCTGAACCAGATTATCAAGCTGGCATGTGTATAGGGTGGCTTAAGAGGACAAATCTTTATGCTGTGGAATGAAAATGTTTAAAAACTTTAAGTGCTAGTATGTTTAAATAATAATTTATACATAATATTACACTTTTAGCTTTTTAAAGCATTTTTCAATTGAAGCTAGATTTTTCGAAATTTAAATTTGAACTTTTTTATTGCAGTTTCAGCAGTAAGAGAAATGCTTTTAAGTGTTGATTTTGTGCTCAAGTAACAAACTAATTGCATATGGCAATTGTAAGACCCAGTTACACAGATTCATAGCCAAAAAACACACACAGACACAGACACACATACTGACCATGACACATGTCCTTACAACGAACAACTTGCAGCAAATTGCGGCAAGGCAAAATGGAAATTGCAAAAAGGGAATGCAATTCACTTCAAACTCATTATGTCCATTATGGTCACAGAGCGAGGAAGGAGTAAGGGGAGCGATTCCCAAGTACCTACTAACCAACAATCACCCGCACAAAACACACACATAAACACCCACACTCACACACACACCCACCAACAACAGTGTGTAAACGTTTTTGCTTTTTGTCTCTATGGCATCGCTGTCATTTTTGCAGAGATTTGCGCTTCAATCACTTTGAGGAGCTGCCGGCCAATGCATTCAATGGACTTGGCCAACTGACGACGCTGTTTCTGAATGACAACGAGCTTGCTTACATACAGGAGGATGCCTTAAAGGGTCTAACATCGTTGCGGTTTCTCTATTTAAACAAGAATCGCCTAAGCCGCTTACCCGCCAACATTTTTCGTCAGTTGCAACGTTTGGAGGCACTGTAAGTAAACACATATACAGACACATACACATACAGAGAGTGTGTCTGCCACAGATTCAATTTCAATTTAAAATCGAGTTCAGGTTTAATTAAAAAAAAAAACCCCCGCCATTTTCGCTCCAATCTCCTTCTAGCTATCTGGAAGACAATAATATTTGGCAACTTCCCGCCGGACTCTTTGACAACTTGCCCCATTTGAATCGTCTGTAAGTTGAACATTTTTCCACGGCAAGCTTCTGGTTTTGTTTACTCAATGAAATTTTTTGGGTTTGTGTTTTTTCTTTGGGTAGATTCCTGCATAACAACAAGCTGACGAGTGTTCCGTTGGATATGTTCAACAAATTGCATAGCTTGAAGCGTTTGCGTTTGGATGGCAATCCGATTGATTGCAATTGCGGTGTCTACTCGTTGTGGCGTCGCTGGCATCTGGATGCCCAACGCCAACTGATGACCATCACACTGACCTGTGCCCAGCCCGCAGCATTGCAACGTCTCAGTTTTAGTGGACTCAACGAAAAGCATTTTCAATGCGGTAAGTGTGGCATGCAGGTTAATGCAACCTGAGCACCTGAATTGGTTTCTGTAAAAATGAATCAGATTTTGCTATAAAAGCATTTTTACGTGAGTCGTAAATGAACACATTACTTAAATGAGAAAACTAGATGAGAAAATCATTTTCAAATTGACTGCATTACTTAAAATAAGAGCGAAAAAAAGCTTTAAGCTTAGTTTTTTAAAGAAAGTGAGAAAATAAAGTGTGAAAGTTAAGAAAATTATTTTCAAATTAACTTAATTACTTAAAATAGTTAAAAAATAGCGAAAAAAAGCTTTAAGCTAAGTTTTTAGAAGGAACTGAGGAAAGAAAGTGTAAAAACGTAGATAATTTAAGCTATGAACCACTTCAAAAGCTTCTTAAGAATGCTTTTACAAGCTTAGAAACTGATTAAAAAGCTTTTTTAAACAACTTTTAAAGAAACTGAAAATGTTTAAAGTGGAATAAA
The DNA here is from genome assembly GCA_035044645.1 of Scaptomyza parva. Classification (NCBI taxonomy): domain Eukaryota; kingdom Metazoa; phylum Arthropoda; class Insecta; order Diptera; family Drosophilidae; genus Scaptomyza; species Scaptomyza parva. The sequence continues at coordinate 5,545,333 of JAWNNT010000065.1, read as the reverse complement.
AGTGACCGAAAAGTTAAGATCAAGCGTTTTTTGAAATCACTTGAATAAATGTGACCTAAAAGTCAAGTTCTAAAGCTTTTAAGAATCACTCACCGTTAAACTAGTACAATTAATATTTTAGAGAAAAAATAATTCAGTTCAGTTCCTGAAAAAGTTATAAAATTACATTTTTTAACAAGTTTTTCACATGCTGTAAAAAGTTTCTAATTTATTTTCAAAAACCTCCAGCGACCAGCGGCTGTTATCTCGTCCAACATATATCATAACATTATTGCAACATATTTTTTTTTCGCTCTCTCTCGCCAATTCAAATCCAATTTACATGCAGTCAAACCAAAGTTGTTGGCCGGCCCTCAGGACATGTATGCGCAATCGGGCGACACTGTGAACATGGCATGCAAGGTGGAGGGTGAACCCAAACCGGAGCTCATCTGGATGCAAAACACTAACGAGATCAGTGTGGAAAGGGCGCCACGCATTCAAGTGCTGCCAAGCGGCTCATTGCGCATCAATGACGTCGATTCAAATGACATTGGCATCTACGAGTGCATAGCCCGCAATGAAATGGGCGAGATCAAGTCACAGCCCATACGCATGATGGTCAGCAGCGATTCAGAGCGACGGGTGCACCCGCCTGTTCCAGCCCGTAGCAATCAGGTGTGGGGAACAGATGGTGCTGCGGATGTGGCTGCAATGGCAACGGCAACGGAACAGACACCACCACGCTTCACCCATCAGCCGCGCGACCAAATTGTGGCACTGCATGGTGGCGGCGAACACGTGCTATTGGATTGTGCCGCCATCGGCTGGCCACAGCCAGACATACAATGGTTCGTCAACGGGCGCCAACTTGCCCAATCCACTGCCACACTCCAGCTGCAGGCAAATGGCAGTCTCCTCCTGCTCCAACCCAGCCAGTTGACAGCGGGCACGTATCGTTGCGAGGCGCACAATCGTTTGGGCAGCATTGAAGCCACCGCCCGCATTGAAGTGAAGGGTGAGTGAGGTTCGGGATTGGGTGTTGGTGTTTTTTTGTTTACTTCCCAGTTGGACACACTCTGTCTGCTTGTCTGCGCGTTTCCACAGTGAACAATCCACAGTTCACAGTTCGGAGTCACAACTGTCGCGTTTAACACAATTTGCAGTCGATTTAATATCGTATTGGGATTGGGATTGCGCTGAGCTTCCAGCTTCCAGCTTCAGCTTCAGCTCTCCCCCAATAGCAAATGTTTTAACTGTAACGTCGTTATGCACTTGTTGTTGTTGTTGTTGTTTTGGTTTGGGGGTTCCCTATTAGCGTCATGATTTAAGTCAACTCCCATTAAAATCAAATAAAAGTGGTTGTTTTTTTCATTGAATTGGCGTAGATTGGGGGCACAGCTTAAGATTAATTGGTCGGAAAAAGAGAGAATTTAACTTTTTTTCGTGCATCGTTGCATTCATATTTAAGCAGCGTTTGTATTGTGTATATGCACAGCTTAACTGAAATGTATTTATGAATATGTTTTCATTTTTTTTTTTGGCATTTTCATAGATTTTTATTTAAAGTTTCAACAGGTTTTAAATGGATTTTTGGTCAACTTTATTTGAATGCGAATGCGGTGAACGGTAAATTGCTCTAAAAAATGAAATAAAAACTATAAAATGTATTTTGAATATGATTTTATTATGAAATTTCAACTATATGTATACAGTTTAAAGTTAGTTTAATAACCTTTTTTTGTGCAATTCATTCAAGTGTCCTTCATGCCAAAAATTATACCAAAAACTGTAAGCCAAATAACTGAAGCATATTACATTTTGCAGCACGTACCAACAATTTGCCATAAATACTCCAAGCACAGAGCTCGCAAGTGTATTTAAACTTTTGCGCTTTAATATCTTTAATTTCTTAGCCCCAAACGATGCCAAGCCAAGCCAAGCGACGTGACTGTACTGTTTATGGCATCAAATATAATCATTGAGAGTTATCTACATAGAGATAGATAGATGAAGAGGAGAGAAGTGTGGTGAGGGGGGAAGTGTGCCTTAATCACAATGGTTGGTTCATTATAATTTGTGGTCACAGCACAAAATGAAGTGCAAAATGTGCGCTTTATTTTGCAAATTAAGTGCAACAACTACAACAATAAAAAATTATAAACTATTATGTGCACTTTATGCGTATATGTATGCGTGCGTATATATTCCCAAATGCAAGCACGCACTTCAAATGGGGCACGAAGTGTGTGGGGATTTTGAGTTTGGTCAGCATAATTAACTCGGCAATCACACATAAATGCACACACACACACACACACACACGCACACATACCACGAACAGCAAAAGCAGCAAACAAAAATGGCGACCAGCTTGTTTTTGAGCTGCACCAAAAAAGTATGCTATGAAAAATGTTCCGAGTTGTTAGAGTCGAGAGAGCGGGACGGGTAAAAGTGCACAAACAACAAAGAACGTGCATAGAAAAACTGCCCAACGGCAGCGGGCAGGCAACGGGGGGGTAGTGTATATTTTTCTGCTGTTATTTGGAGCGTTAGAAATTGCTCAAAATCACTCAAATACGGCTCTCTGGTTTCGCAGATTTACCCGAAATTTTAATGGCACCACAAAACCAAACAATCAAACTGGGCAAAGCCTTTGTGCTCGAATGCGATGCCGATGGCAATCCGTTGCCAACCATAACCTGGCAATTCAATGGCCAAACCCTGCACAACCCCAACTCGACCACCGCCAGCATCAGCGAACTACTACTTGAGAACGAGAACACCGAACTGGTGGTTAGTGTGGCCAAAGAGCATCATGCGGGTAAGTGCAACATTCCCCTTCACTCTCTTTCTCCCGCTCTCTCTTTTTACATAAAAACGTGTTTTTCGAAAGGTGTCTACCGTTGCACAGCGAGCAATGAGAATGGCGAGGTCAGCGTGGAGGCAACGATTAAAGTGGAATTGTCACAAACGCCACCGCGCCTTGCCATCGAGCCAAGCAATTTGGTTGCCATTACGGGCACAACCATTGAGTTGCCCTGCCAGGCCGAGCATCATGAAGACGGTTTGCAGGTTGGTAAAAAGAAAAGCAAAGAAAACTGAAAAGATAAAGTTTTTTTGATGCCGCCACTTGTTGACGTTTTTTTGCGTTTCCGTTTCCGTTTATCGCTCTTTTGTCTTTCACAGATTGTTTGGCGTCGCGATGGACGCCTTATCGATCCCAATGTCCAATTGACTGAAAAATATCAAATAAGCGGCGCCGGCAGTTTGTTTGTCAAGAATGTGACCATCTTGGATGGCGGACGTTACGAGTGTCAGCTAAAGAATAAATTTGGCCGTGCCACAGCCTCAGCTCTGGTTACCATCAGGTGAGCACCACACAGAAAAAACTCAAGGAGCCAACTTTTTTTCCTTTCCTTTTCCTTTCAAAGCAAACTACTTTTGTAAGCTGTCTCAAGGCACTCTCAAGAACGTCCAGACTGGGCTGGCGTACTTAGCACTTAAAAACGCATTAAAGAGTGAGAGACGAAGCAAGAAAAAGGCAAGAAAGAATGAAAAAACTTGGCTTAATTAATTGAAAAATAGTTGGGCAACGTTACAAAAGGCAGCAGTATATAAATGTACTCCAACTCGAACATAGTGTGTTGTAAAAGCATTTATAAATATTTATTTAAGCAGCAGAGATTTTTAGACGTTCCTTTTTTTTGCATTTAAAATTCACTTAAAAAAAGTTGTATAAAGTCAATAAACAAATAGTGCATTACGAATTTCGAAAGTAAACAACTTTAAAGGCACATTGGTTAAGAATTTTTGTTATAAAATTTGAACAAAAACCAATTTAAACAACCCTTTTAGCATTTAAGTTTCCAATTTAACTTTTAGTTGATTAAAAATTAAACATGAAGCCGTCAGGCAAAATTAACAATTGATGAAATTTTGTGCAGCGCCCACCTTTACAATGAATGCTTGACCCACTGTGCCGCTGGCTAAACTGCATATAAAATATGCACTAAAAGACATCAAAAAGCGGCGACGAAAGCACAAAAAAAGTTGCTATGCCAGTTGGCAGTCTGGCTAAAACGTGCCACACAGGACACAAGAAACGTGACTTAGCCAGAGAGAGACAGGGAGAGAGAGATAGACAGAGAGAGAGGGAAAGTGTGTGAAGATGTTCTCATAGTATGAGACAGCCGCACAAGTTGCTCAAATTGCCCAAATTGAAATTGAGTTGACAAGTTGTTCATGGGACATTCCAAAGACGACGACGAAGAAGTTAAGTTTTTCTTTAACTGTATTTGTTGTTGTTTGTGCGCCGTTTTCAAAAGTTTTCAATGCAAGACGGTAGTCAAAATGGCGAATCAGTGTTGCGTGTGTTTGTGTGTGTGTGTGCAACGTGGTGCATGCGGCCGTAAATCAATTTGTTGCCTATGCTCTCTGGCCATGATAAAGCAAAAAAAAAAAAAGCCGCACCAAACGGTAAACCCAAGCAAGCCCACAAATCCCCTTACCTTGGGCGGGCAAAGAGGCGGCGCTTACGCAGCAAAAATTTTTAAATGCATAATGCAAAAGCCGCAACGGCAGCAGCAGCAGCAGCAGCAGCAGCAGCAGTGGCAGTAAAAGCTATGTGTAGCTGTAAGCAATCTTCCGGCTTCCATATGACCTGCTTCCCTTTATGAGATTTAGAGCAAGAGCTACATACATTTATATATGTGTATGTGTATGTGTGTGCTGTATGTTTGCACGCATCATTTAGTTAGCTTGCCAGATGCAGCTGGCAGTGGTGGCGGCAGCTGGATGCTGATGCTGCTGCTGCTGTGGCAGGATGCTGAAACGGCTTACGTTCTGTTTGCCGCCAACAGCATTAGAAACTTTACTCATTACGCTGTGCCAACCTCAGCCGCTAGACCGCAGCAAAGAAAGCACAAGCCGGCATAAGGAAAAAATCAAAAAAAAAAAGAGAAGAGTAGAAAAATACAGAAAAATAAAGGCGTGCAAACGTTAAAAGTGAAAAACTATGCTGAGTCACAAACCAAGAATGGCTAACGGAATTGAGTAGAACAGAGCGGAGCGAAGTGGGGGTGGGTGTAAGGGTTTTTTTGCGGAAGTTAACAAAAAGTGAACGAAAACCGCTGAAAGCTTGCAGCAACAACAATTACGACGACAACAACAACAACAGCAAGCGGCAAAAAGGAAGAACAACAGCAGCTACTGAAAATCCGCCTAAGTTGTGGGTAATGCTGGCGTAAAACAAAAGCTTATCCTGTTACTGGCTGGCTGCTGGGCTTTGGCTTTGGCTCAGGCTCGAGCTCGAGCTCGGTCTCGGAGATGTATGTAGGTGGTTGGCTGGCCACGGAAATACGTGGCCATTGCCACAGCATGTGGCATACACAAACACACACACGCACACACATACATTGTAGTGGCAGTGCAAAGCCAAGAAAATACAAACACACGTGTTAAGTGGCAAAAGCGAGAAGTTCGACTTGTTAGATACTCTTAAAGAATTTTGGGAAAAATATGGAAAAATTATACCTATCATTAAAAGTAATAAAAATATGCTCTTTCAACCGTTTAAGTTTATTCTTACTACAAGATAAGCTTTTTGGCATAAAAGCATCAACTAAATTTGTAGTTTGACTTGTTACATACCCTTAAAGTAGTTTGGGAAAAGTATGGAAAAATTATACCTATTATAAAATGCACTAAAAATATTCAGTTTCAACTATATTATGAAGCTTTTTCTTACTACAAGATAAGCTTAGTTTTTCGATAAGCATAAGAGCATTAACTAAATTTTAAGTTTAACTTGATAGATACTCTTAAAGTAATATGCAATAAAAATATTCACTTTCAACTGTATAATGGAGCTTTTTCTTAATTTAATTTTTCTTTTAACATAAAAACATCAACTAAACTGCAAAGTTCACATTCTCCACGCCCAACCTTGCTCTAATTTTTACGCAACTAAGTAGATAAAAGCTTGCACAAGTTGCTTAGCAAATTCAAAGGACCACATTAAATAACCACTTAGGGTATTTACAAACGCCCCGGCGTGCCAGAAAAAAAAACTGCAACCACAAAATGGCAGCGAAGTGGAAGTGGGGCGAAAAGAAGCAGGTGGCGGCAGCAAGGCAAAGCGGGAAAAATATGTATGTACGTACGTATGTTTATATGTATGTAGTTGGCCTGATGGCAGTGGTTGCCATTTAGTTTGTGTCTGTGTAGTGTGTGTGTGTGTGTGTGTGTGTGTGTGCGATGCGATAGTTGATAGTGGTAAGCAGTGGCTGTGGTGCAACAGGGTGTATTATGGTCGTTAAGTTATTACCTACCACGCCGACAATGGCAAAGTTTACACAGCGAAAGTTTCTAAAAGGGAAATTCCTTTAACGACGATGGCGACGACGACGACGACTGCAGCCGAGAATGTGAGGCATGAATTGTTGTTAATGCCCGGCGCTCTTCTTCTTCTTCGTGTTGTTGTTGTTGTTGTTGTAGTTGTAGCTGGGGGACCCCAGAGCTTGGCGCGGATTTGCCTTGAACAAAAGCAACTGCAAAAAAAAAAGTGTGTGGCATAATTTTGCTCCTTGCCAAGTCAGCGACTGCCGACGGCCACATTCAAAGAGGACCAGACCGAAATACTAAAAAAAATAAAAAGATAAAAGTTTAGTTTACTTCTGGCTTTTTATAAGACAACGACAACGACGTTTTAAGGAACCTCTGACGCTTGCAAAAATTAATTGCAATTAAAGTGTGGAAATGTGCAAAAGTCGTGCTAGTTTCTTTCTACTTTTTTCCCTTTTCGTAATATTAATTAAGGAATTTGCTTTTGTGCGATAAGCGATAGACTTTCTCGTTTGCATTTTAACAGTAAGTTTTATAGTTAAGTTGTCGGAATTTTTTATAAAAACACTTAAACTTTGGGAGTCAAAGAGTTTATAAAAGTTAACTACCTTCAATTTTTGAAATAAGAGTTTTTGTATTCAATGAAAGGACAGGTTTCTTTGCAAGTTATTGATAGGTCCTACCGTTTCCGATTCGTTATCGATATCAATAACTAACAACTATTTTACCCCTCTTCCGTTACAGAAACAATGTGGATTTGGCACCGGGAGATCGTTATGTACGCATTGCATTTGCCGAGGCGGCCAAGGAGATCGATATGGCCATTAACAACACAATCGATACACTGTTCTCCAATCGATCGGCTCGTGCACCACCCAACTATGGGGATTTGTTGCGCGTCTTTCGTTTTCCCACGGGTCAGGCTAGGCAGCTGGCACGTGCCGCAGAGATCTATGAGCGTACATTGGTTAATATTAGGAAGCATGTTCAACGTGGCGATAATCTGACCATGGAGAGTGAGCAGTATGAGTTTAAGGATCTGTTGTCGCGGGAACATTTGCATTTGGTGGCCGAGTTGTCGGGTTGTCAGGAACATCGGGAGATGCCAAACTGTACGGACATGTGCTTCCATTCGCGGTATCGTAGTATTGAGGGTACTTGCAACAATTTGATGCATCCAACATGGGGTGCATCGTTGACGGCGTTCAAACGACTGGCACCACCTATCTATGAGAATGGTTTCAGCATGCCCATCGGCTGGACCAAAGGAGTACTCTATGCAGGACATCCCAAGCCTAGTGCACGTCTGGTTTCGACATCATTGGTGGCTACCAAGGATATCACACCAGATGCACGCATTACGCACATGGTTATGCAATGGGGTCAGTTCTTGGATCACGATCTGGATCATGCCTTACCCTCGGTTAGCTCGGAGAGTTGGGACGGTGTCGATTGCAAGAAGACCTGTGAATTCGCACCACCCTGTTATCCAATTGAGGTTCCTCCCAATGATCCGCGTGTTAAGAATCGTCGCTGCATTGATGTGGTGCGTTCCAGTGCCATCTGTGGTTCCGGCATGACCTCGTTGTTCTTTGACAGTGTGCAGCATCGCGAGCAGATCAATCAGCTGACCTCCTACATTGACGCCTCTCAGATCTATGGTTACAATACACCCTTCGCCCAGGAGCTGCGTAATCTGACCTTCGATGAGGGTCTCCTTCGTGTCGGTGTGCATTTCCCCAATCAGAAGGATATGTTGCCTTTTGCTGCGCCACAGGATGGCATGGACTGTCGCCGAAATCTGGATGAGAACCAGATGAACTGCTTTGTTTCAGGAGATATTAGGGTCAATGAGCAAGTGGGTCTGTTGGCCATGCACACGATCTGGATGAGGGAACACAATCGCATTGCTAGCCAGCTGCGCAAGATTAACCCACACTGGGATGGCGATACACTGTATCAGGAGTCACGCAAGATTGTCGGCGCCCAGATGCAACACATCACCTTTAAGCAGTGGCTTCCACTCATCATTGGAGAGAGTGGTATGCAGCTAATGGGTGAATACCGTGGCTATAATCCTCAACTGAACCCTAGCATTGCCAATGAGTTTGCAACGGCTGCTTTGCGTTTCGGACATACCATCATTAATCCCATTTTGCACCGCCTGAACTCGACATTCCAGCCCATTCCGCAGGGTCATTTGCAGCTGCACAAGGCCTTCTTTGCACCCTGGCGTTTGGCCTATGAGGGTGGAGTGGATCCTTTGTTACGTGGCATGCTCGCTGTTCCCGCCAAGCTAAAGAAACCCGATGAGAATCTCAATTTGGAGCTGACGGAGAAACTGTTCCACACGGCGCATGCTGTGGCTCTGGACTTGGCTGCCATTAATATACAGCGCGGACGTGATCATGGTATTCCCGGCTATAATGTCTATAGGAAGTTCTGTAACATGACCGTTGCTCAAGATTTTGAGGACTTGGCTGGGGAAATTACCAATGCGGAAATAAGGATAAAACTGCGTGATCTTTATGGTCATCCGGACAACATTGATGTCTGGCTGGGCGGCATACTGGAGGATCAGGTTGAGGGTGGCAAAGTGGGTCCACTCTTCCAATGCCTGCTGGTAGAGCAATTCCGTCGCCTGCGTGATGGTGATCGTTTCTACTATGAGAATCCGGGCGTCTTCCTGCCCGAGCAGCTCGTCCAGATCAAGCAGTCCAACTTGGGTCGTGTGTTGTGCGATGTAGGCGATAATTTCGATCAGGTCACCGAAAATGTCTTCATTCTGGCCAAGCATCAAGGAGGCTACAAGCAGTGCGAGGACATTCCCGGTATCAATCTCTATTTGTGGCAGGAGTGCAGCAACTGTAATAATTTGCCAGCAATTTTTGATTCCTACATACCACAAACGTACACGAAGCGTAGTCAGCGCAGGAAGCGTGATGTCCCGCGCTCGGAGAAGGAGGTACTCACTGCCGAGAGCTATGATAGCCCTCTGGAATCACTCTATGAAGTGAATGAGGAACGCGTTAGTGGTTTGGAGGATCTGATCGGTAGCTTCCAGAAGGAGCTGAAGAAGCTACATAAGAAACTGCGCAAGCTGGAAGATTCCTGCAATGCTGCCGATGCTGAACCCGTTGCACAAGTCGTTCAATTGGCGCCTGCACCACTGCCCGCTGCCGTGAAGCCCAAGCGAAGCCATTGCGTCGATGATAAGGGCACTACACGACTGAACAACGAGGTCTGGTCGCCGGATGTGTGCACCAAGTGTAACTGCTTCCACGGCCAGGTGAACTGCTTGCGTCAGCAGTGCGGCGAAATTAGCTGCCCGCCGGGCATTGAGCCGCTTACACCTCCAGAGGCCTGTTGTCCTCACTGCCCCGTAATGCCAATCAAATCCAAGGTGGTCAAGTGAGATGGGCGACACAGAGGCGATACACAGCCATTTGCATATCGACTTAACGATTAATCAAAAACCGTAATTCTTAGTAGCCACATTAATACTAGTAGGAGGATTCTACTGGGCCAACATATGCATAATTTTGGCATAATAACGAGACTTGTCTACCAAAAACATAGATAATCATATGACTTTATCAGACTTTATCACACACCATTAAAACGGAGAATTTACTTAAGGTATTAATGATAAAAGTTACATGATTCAGATTCTTTAGCCCATGGAATCCGCCTATACCTCTTATCGATGATGCACACAGAGCAAGCAATTAATTAACAATTAACTAAATATTTACTGCTACACATGTAACAATAAAGCACATTACTAGCAAAACTTAGCACGCTACTGAAAGTTTACATATTTTGTATGCGAGCCCTTGGCTATCACAGAGTTATCTTTTTTGTGTCGCAGCTTGCAGTCGATGAAGGCCATTTTCTTGCCGGCTCGCACCACATTGGCCTCAATGAGCACCTCTTCGCCCACACGAGCTGTTTTCAGGTAATTGACGTTTATGTCCACTGAGACACCTGGATGACAGGGCTTCGACATCAATGCATAGGTTGTTATCATATCCACCAATGTGGCAGTATAGCCACCATGTAAGCCGCCGTTCTTATTTACATGCTCCGGCGCCACAGTGAATTCGGCTGTGCAAAGTCCATCGCCACCGTCAAGAATTTTAACCTGTTGAATTAAAAAATTAATAGTTCTGTGTATTTTTAATTCATTTTATGTACCTTTTCCAAGTGCCTCTCAAAGCCTGTTGCTTTAGCTATTATCTCTGATATGTGTTTGGCAAATTCCACACCCTTTTTACGTGTACCCATTTTTGTGTTGTTACGAAACGCGTAGATGGCAAACTAAGAACCATAACAAATAGCTTTAGAGATGTGCGATTGAAGTCTGAACTATCGATAGGCAGTGATTGACAAGATAGAGCAATTGTTGCTTAACTATTTAACCAGCAAATTGTCAGGTCAGCGGTAAATAACGGTAAAACACATAGTTTAGTTAATTCAATAGTATTTATTCGTCGTCTTTATTTGCTCTCTTTCGTTTCGAAATCTACAAATTTGGTCTGGCCGCCTGTGGCTATAATTTTGCCATTTGCTTTGTTTCGCAGCACACACTCTATGTACGCCATTTTGCGACCAGAATGTATAGTAACAGCATCCACTTCAATAACATCTCCAGGATGGGCCGCAGCCACATAGGTGACATTCAAACTTGAGCTGACGCCCGGGTGCGAACCCTTGGACATAAGTGCATAAGTAGTTAAATTATCTAAAATGGTAGCAGTCAATCCGCCATGCAACGAACCCAAACGGTTTAAATGTTCTGCTGCAACAGTAAATTCGGCCACGCAGCGTCCTTCGCCACCGCCTGTTATATTCACCTGTAAATGTTCAAATGAAGCGCGTTATCGATAGCTCTGCTTATATAATATCGGCATTTGGTTACAGCTGTTTGGTGCGTCGATATTGGCATTCTTTATGCAAAATATTCCGCGTCTACTTACCATTTGTAAAACGCGATCAAAACTTGAGCCTTTTTGTACAAATTTGGCCACATTTTTAAGCAATTCAACGCCATTCTTAGCTGCCATAGTGTTATTTTTTGAGTTGTTCTGCCGCCGCCTTCACAAAGCAGTTTGCACCGTGAAATGAAAAAAGTGACTGAAGCAAGCGATAGCGATGACAGGGGTAAGTGCCAAACGTGACCTCTATGATGCTAGTACAATTTTACCTATTTCTTGTTGTGTGTGTGAATGTGTACATATGTGTGTGTCGAATTCAAGACGTCTAGACTTGCGATATGTGAGTTTTGCGCATTTGTTGTGCTCGCGCTGTACGCGTCTGCGTCTACCGGTACAAATGTGATAATGAATCAGACACAGTTAATGAAAAATATACAATAAAAATGAACAATGTATGTACGTACATGTTTGTTAGGGCTTACTTTGTACTTATTTATAATATTGAATAATAAAAGTATTCTTTACTTTTCTTAGCTGGCACAGCACTGAAATTCGAACAGTTGGTCAAGGATGATTTAAGACAGGATACTGTCCATGACTTTGTGTCCTACACAACAAATGGCAATTTTATTGCTCTGATTGGCTCCAAAACGGAGCTACTTACCATGGAGTTGACCAGCAAGTTGACTTATCATGTGCCTTTTCCCTACATTTTGGCCACTGCAAACTGCTCGAATAAAAAGCGACCTTTGGATCATCTGTCGCTGAAAGTGAATCTTCAGCATATCTACGAGACTAGCAATGTGCTGGAGATGCAACAGCTAAGCTTGGATCCAACCTATTCAGCTGTCTGTTCAGAAGAAGTGCCTGTGCCGAAAATTATGGCAGTCAGATTTGCACCACAGCCACTGCCCGATGGTCAAATGCTGCTGGCCGCTTTGAACAGTTATGGAGCACTGGATTTGTTAACTAAACGCCCTGAACATACAACCTGGGAAAACTATGGGGACGGTCTGAATGTAGCTACAACACTTAGGGATAAACTGCAACCACCGTACGAAATGCCAGCTTCAAAAATCGAAACATTTCGACAGTTTCAGGCATATATAGATCGCAGCTGGATAACGATGTTCGCTTGGCGTTCAGTTGAGGGCAAAGTTGTACTTGTCCTGGGCACTGCTGCCGGCAGCATTTGGACTCTGACTCTGAACGCCAATGCCCAGACAGTTTTGGCTCATTGCCAACTGCAGACACTTTTGGATCGCATTTGTTTCATGCACATCTTCAAAGATCTGCTGCTTGTGGGCGACAACAGTGGTCTGGTCCACTTGTATAGGTTTGACGATGACGAGGAGGAGGGGCTTTCTCTGGTGAAGACACTCTGGTTGCGACCCGATCACATGGGCCTGCAGCAGGCATTGATTACGTATTGTCCCGAACGTAAATGTCACTATATTGCCTGTTGTAAGGCAGCACATCTATTGATCTGGTGCATGCCACGCAAAACGAACGGTGAATGGCTGGAAACACGTCTCCATGCAGGTGGCATGAAGATCACTGGTAAGTAATACACCGTAAACAGTAATTATAAACTTTTTATACTTTCACACTCTTCCTTCACACAGCACTTTGCTGTATAGAAAACTATAACTATGCTCTGACAACGGCACGAGGAGATTTATACCGAATTGAGCTTAACCATAAGGCTGGACAGCTAAGTGCCAGCATGCGACAGGTGGAACTAAAGGATTCAGAGAACTTTCAACCAGTTGGCCTGTTCAGCAGTCCGCACAACAATCTACTGTCTGTGCTATCCACTCGCAATACGGAGTATGTACTGAACACCACGATGCTGCGACACCAGGTGCAGGTACGCGTCGGTAGACTCCAAAAGAACGATGTAATGGCACAGCTTGCCAACTCTCTGTCGCCCAAGGAGGCTATCAATAGCTGTAGCGATATTCTCGTCGAAATGCGTTTGGACATAATCAATGGCAACAGGTCAGAGGAGTATATGAATTATGCACCATTTGATACGTTTGCATTTGATGGCATTGCCACAGAAGCGCAGCTGATACAGCTCCAACTGAAATATCACGTTCTCGATGCCATCATACAGGCACAGCAAGTTCAGCTCAATGATCTGCCACTGGAGCAGTCCAAGCGTGATATGCAGCTGCTGTTGGCCATGCTAGCCATGACTCACATTCGCTTGCGTTTGCAATTTTTGAGTAGCTTAAAAAAACTAACCGAGTTTCAGAGACAGGCTGTGCAGAGCATGTTGACAGAGAGTGCTCGGATCCGGCAACAACTGCATGAGCAGAATGATCATCCACATGAGGCCACCATTAAACGAGTTTTAACCAAAATGCAGGTGCACTTTGAGGCGCTGCAGCTAAAACTTAAGGTGCCACAAATAACTGTTGAAGAACCTTCACAGCTATGCAATGTATCCCTTGTTGAGGTATGAACTGACCAGCAAATCTTTATACACTAGTATCACTACTAACTTTTTATACCCTTAGTTAAAGCCGTCGCTGGATCGACACTTTTGTTCGTTGTGTGGACGCCAGGCGTTGCTGCAAAAGCAGCTGCTAATGGAACTCTATGCTCCAGATATCACGCTGCTGTTGTGTCCCTGCTGCCACGGAGAATACAACATGGAGCTGTTGAATGCATAAACATGAACAGTGCTGTTCTAAATTCCGAAGCCAAATCAAATACGCAATCTACTAATTTTGCATTCCTATTCTTGAGATTATTCTCTTTTAAGCATTGCCGTTTTGATCTTGTCTCGGAATTTAGAACATGACTGTGAAATTTATATTCAATCATTTTTTTATGTGCGCATGTGTGTGTGTGTGTTTATAATCCACTTAGTGCGATAGTATGTGTGTGTGTGTGTAAATGTGGTAGAACTAAACTTAATATAGTGAAACATAAATAATGGGACTGGTCTCCAGCAACAGAATATCCTGCTCGAGCTGACGCAAATCGCTTTCCAGTTTACCCTTGCGCTGTCGCTTATTTTCGCTATCGATCAGCAAGGACATGGACTGATAGCTCTTGGTCATCTCATTCAAATGAGCTCGTAGACCGACAAGAATTTCGTTACGTTCCGCTTGATCCATGATGCGCATGCCTGGCACTTCTGGTGGTCCAGTGTCACCAGGAGTCGGTTGAGCTACAGATGGCTTTACGCCACCGCAAAGTTCCATGAGACGCTCTTGCTCCTTGCAGCATTCTCCATGCAACTTAGTAAGCAACTTCTTTGTCTTCTTGATGTAGACGGGTACTTGACCAAAGTCCTTGCGGCACACAAACTGTGGCACCATGCCTGAATTGAGTAGATTCTGGCGTGTTCCAACGGGTGTGTCCACATATCTAGGAGGCGGTGGACAGCGCACAGTGTGACGAGCACACAATTTGTTGCGCAACACAAAATTTGGCACCATATCGGCTTTCTGTTCCTTCTTGCCTATCCCCGGCAGTGGCGGCATTGAGTCGCCCTTGGGACAAACATGCAGATTCTCACGACGCCACTTGACGCCCTGGTTCTTGCGAAGAAAAGCGCACGGTGGATCGAGCGGCACATTGGCGCAGCCCATGGTGCGATGCTTGGACTTTTTGGCATCGGTTAGGAGTAGGACACCATCCTTCAGTACTTGCATTGAATGCTTCTTGTACTCCAAGTCGAGACGATCGCGCAACTCCTTGGCGAACTGAGCAGCCTTCGTCGATACATCTGTATTTCCAGTTTCTTTCGTTTCATTGCCCTGCCATTGCCCATCCGGTTGCTTTGGCTTTTCGGGTTCGCGTTCCACATTAAAGATATTCTCGTTGTGATGTGTAATGTAAACCAGCGACATTGTTTTCTTTAAACCAGCAAGTTCTATCGCTTAGAATAAAAATATGCAAGGCTGCAAATTATATTTCGAAATCTGTACTCTACTGAAAATATTTTTGTAATGATAGTTTGTAATGAATGTCTATTTAAGAAACTTTTTATATCGTTGCTAAGTTTCGAAGCAGTTTAAACAAAATGTTGACGTTGCTTTAGCAACCAATCCAATAAAGTACCAATATAATTTTATATCCTAAAAACAAGTTTTGAGTTTGTTACATACCCATTTCATGGGTTAAGGGTATAAAAACCGTGTTTTAATTAAATTAAATTTATTTAGATATGTATATATTTAAATTTAACATTTAAAATTTAAGTCATAAGTTGTGAGCTGAGCTTTTGAGCTCAACAGCTAAGCGCAATGTTGCGTAGTTCTTCTCAAATTAAATGTAACAAGTATTCAGCTGCTATTTCTGTTCATCTGGTATTTGCTACTGCTGCAGCGGCAGTATTTTTTTCTGCTCGTTTTGCCAAAATACAGTTGATTCGGGACTGCAGGTACCAGGCGCACAGAGTGCGCAACAAGTAGCTGAGAAAATATAACATATTGCATACTTTTAGGCTGACCCTAATTTAGGTTTAGCAGCTGCTATTTCTGTTCGCCTGGTATTTGCACTCCTATAACAGCACCATTTTTGATGTTGACACTCGGTAAATTATTGCTACTGCTGCAGCGGTAGTATTTTTATACCCTTCTCCGACCCCATATGAAACCATCAAGCATTGGTAAAGCGGTATACATACATATAAGTGTGTCTATCAGCCCGACCGTCCGACCTGTCCGTCTGTATGATCAATGGTTTTTTTCTTTTTTCTTCTTTTTTAAATGTTGATTTATTAAAGCACAATATCAAGCCACAGCTTGTGTCGCACACACGAGTTACGCTTATAAGACTAATAAAATTGTATATAATTCGTTACCATAAAAAATTCGTGGTGTAAATATAAATAGTTTGTGCTGTGCATGTGTGTGTGTGCGTGTGTGTGAGTTCGGTGTATACATACATATAAAATAGCACTTGAAAACGTTATACATGCTTTGATTGCAAGTCCTTAAACACTAACTAGCTGTGGGCAAATTTTGGAAATTGGAAGCACAATATATTATAAAAAGATAAAACATCTTTTCGGGTATAGAGAGAGATGCGCACAGCAGTGATTAAAAAGCACACAACGTGGTGCTAAGGGCACAAATATGTTCTTATAATAACAGTAACTTATGATATATGCAGCTAATATATATGTATTTGTATATGGTGTATATGGAAGTGTGTGCGTGTGTTTTAACATTTTGTATGAATGATGCATCTCAAAGCCATGACGACTTTCACTTAAGTCGTGGATATGTTTTTGGGGGAAATTGTTGCTCATTTATTGGCACCGCTACTCTCGCTGCTCTCCTTGTTGCGCTCCTCGCGTATTCGCTTGAACGCCTCCGTTTTGACAAAGTCAACATAGTTGTAGACAACGCTACTTTGCACGGGAGCACGCACTGCAGCTGCATCCGTTGCACCCAGACGTTGCACACCACTCATACCAGCAGCACCACCCTGAGTGTAGAGATTGCCCACACTCATGCTCTGGCGATTGAGAAGCGGAGGTTTGTTTGTCACATCCAGATCAAAGTACTGTAGCTTGTGCTCGGCTTGATGTTGCTGCATTGCCTGCTGGTTTTGTTTAAAAGCCGCTGCAACGGCTGCTGCTGCCGCCGATGTTGAGGTCATGGCTGCTGCTGCGGAAGCGGTGCGTTGGTGCTGCACCGAATGACTGCCCGGGCTGTTGGGATGCTGTCGATGTTGCTGGCGAGGCAGGGTGCGTGTTTCATGGAAATAGGCAGCCGGCGAATGCACATCGGTTTCATGTGGCAGAACCATTGAAAGCGGTGCACCCGATGAACGTCGTGTTGCCGGTGACATTGTGGCCGAGGAGCCCAACTGTAAATGCAATAAAGTATAAAATAAGTTGAATATAAAATTATTGATATGCAATGATTGATTTACCTTAAAGGCATTTGGTTTGCATTTCCGATCCACACTGGGTCCACTAGACTGCAGCTTAGTGCTGCTCATTTTGTTGCTCAGTTGTTCTACGGTGCACACCGGGGGCTTGGCTGGGAACTCCTCCGGCGGCTTATCCTCCACACTAGACTTGTGCGTCGCCTCTGGCGGCAGATTGCCCACCTTAGGCTTTAGCTTGCGATTGACAGGCGGACAATCGGCTTGCTCAATGAAATCATAACGAAACACATTGCCTTCCATGCGTGTGGGCGCTGCATTCGTATAGCAATGCTGTCGTGGAAGTGTGCGAGCACTAGTCGGTGAATTGGTTGCCGTTGTTGGTTGGGCAGCCACCTGACCGGTATTAGCGAGAGCAGCAACGCCTGCATCCGCCATTAGATTGGGTGTAGATGCAGCAATTGGATTGGAGTTATGTGGACTGGTGACAGGTCGCTCGCCCAGCAATTGTCCCACATTGCAATAGGGCAACTGATGCGAACGTGGAATGTCATAGCTCTCTTCGATCAACGAGGAATTGGCATGCCGGGACGCCACAATCGCTGGAGATGTATTTTCCGTATCCGAAAGCTGCGGCAGATCGCGGGGCAATCTATAAAAACAGTCTAACTGGTTAACTAAGTGTTTTACTTGAAGTTGCAGTCATTGTCATACTTTTCATTGTCCTTAAAGTCCAGTATGAGATTATTTTTGTTTTTTAGCACCTTAGCTAATCGCTCCAGCGTATGATGCTCAGTGCCAGCTCCATCGGCAGCAGTGCCCGATATTGCACCCAGTTGCTTTGAGTGCTTGTCAGCTGTTGTGGGCGGCAAGGCGACACCATCTTCGGGCATTTTGGAGAAGCGCTGCGCAAAGGTTAGCACAAACGATTCGTTCTCAATAGAGCTATCCGATGGTCGTGTGCTGCGATCTGTATTAAGAGGGATAAACAAAAGCTTAGTTAACACAAATAAGAATGTTTTAAGATCGCTAACTTACCAACATTCTCGCGTAATGGCAACGGATGCGCCCATTCATCATCATCGGTGAAAACGCTTTCCGAGTCAGAGTCAGAGCGTTGACTGCGCTGTTTGCTGCTGTTGGCATTCGCCAGTTGTTGCTGCAAATATACAAAAACTATAAGTACTTAAAACAATAGATAAGTTTGGGTTGTGTTGCTTACCAGGCTGCAGTTGGTTATTTTGGGTGAATAGGATTGATCGTTGGTCAGGTTGAGACCAATGTTATTGTGACTGCGCGGCGTATCATAAAATTTGGGATCCAAATTGTTAAGAGCACCCGCCGCCGAGGCATGGCTATCCAGCAATAGTTTCGGACTGCCCGTAAAGCATTCACTAATGGGTATATACGGCCCTGAGGCAGTGCTAAGCGCTGGAGATGCTTGAACACTGCCATGCTGCTGCTGAGCCATGGCCTCTGCAAGTGTTTGTTGTGTCAGTACCAAATGCTCGGGCAGCTTACGCACAACTCCATTCGAATTGACGGCGAGTCGAGCGGCAGCAGCTTGAGCCTGCGCCTGCTGCTGTTGCTCGGCGACTGCTGCCTGTGCTTGGGCCTGAATCAGAGCGCTTTGATTCAAATAGAGAGCTGTCGCGGGCGAAGGAGGCGGCTGTTGCTGTGCCGCCGATAACAATTGTTGCTGATCAAAATGCGCATCGCACAGCAATGTCTCGCGATTATTGTAGTCTGTATTCACATAGACCGAGTCCGAGTTGTTATTCATCGAGCTTTGCGGCTGCTGATCAATGACCACGGGACGACGTAGCAGTGACGCCGTTGTAGCCGTTGTGCCCGCCGAGGAGTGCAGCGATGTGGTTGTTGTATTTTGTGTGGAGTTGCTCAAGGCACCGCTGGAGCTGGTATGCTGCTGTGCACTGCGATTAGCATCTGGGGGTTAATCAAGAAAAATATGGAGAAAGTGAAAGTAATTGCAACCAGTTTTAAATGATTTGCACTTACCTGCTGTGGCCGCTGCTGCAGCTGCGGCTGCTGCCGTAGATGTTGCTGTGGCGCCCAATGGCAACTCATTGGATTGCTTGGTGTCATGCAAATGGCACACCTGGCATATACAGTTCACCCAATCTCTCATGCTCGCTTCGGTTTCGGCAGCTAAATAATATGTTCGCTTTGGCGTCTTAATATCGAACATGTACTGAAACTTCTGTTTGCGATTCTCGAGTCGCAGACCACAATCGACTTGCTCGCATTGATCCAGATCTATGACACCCTTTAGCTTGCGGCAATATTGATCCGTATAGTATTCAAGGCAAAACTGCTCCGGTATCTCACCCTGCTTCAACGTGAACCAACGGCGACGCCAACGCTGTTAAAATAACAAACAACAAGAGTAAGATAATGGTCAGCGGGCAGTCGAACAGTCACTCAGTCAGCCAGTCAGTCGGTTAACATATGTTATGGATATGATTCGCACACTGCATGACTGCAGATAATGACAAAAACAACAAACATCAACAGCAGCGGCAGCAGCAGCAGCTAACTATCAGCAGCGGTGAGTAATCAACGCCTTTATTCGCTGCTTACGTCGCGGCTTACTGCGCAGCTGGCGTTGCTTTCAGCTTTTCCGCGAAACGCATTTACACTGACATTTTCTTGACTAATCAGCAGCTCACACCCACACGGACACACGGACATACACACACGCCCAACAATTAACCGCATTGCCAAACAGAGTCTATTGACTCCCCAATGAGTTAAGCCCACTTTTCACCTCTCTCATTACACCTCTCTTTTTTGTTTACACCACAGCTCATCAAATTAAGAACAGTTTGAAAGTGAACAGTTAAAAGTGCTATGGTAGCTTTATGGTGACTTTTATCACTTAGCTTAGAGTTAAGTAGTTAGTTAATGTTTTTATTTGACGATACTTAAAAACGTTCATAAAGTTTTTCATTCATAAGTCGGAAGTCGGAAATGTCACGATCTACTGATTTGCGATTAATAAACAACGTTTAAATAATATAAGTATGAATGCTTTGTTTGAGATATTGTGACGGGGATTATACCCTGTACAAATATGAAAATTAAGTTTGCTTTAAAATTCAATGCAAAAAAGTTTAATTTCAAGATAATTTTTATTATTTTTTGTTTGACTTTTTAGAAATGCTTTTTTTATTTATTCGCTAAGATTAAAAAATGTTTGTTTAAACAAATTTGTTTACATTGAAATCCGTTCAAATAAATTTTGTGTATGCATTTTCTTATTATTTTAATTTTTATTGGAGCAAAAGAAAAATTTCTTCAAACATTGTTGATCGACAAAAACTGGAACCATGCCAAGTTATAGGCTAGAAACCAGAACTTTTGTATTTCGAAAATACCCTTTAGTAATTCATCAAATATTTAATGAATTTACGTATTTTGCACGTTCGTTTTAAGTGACTCAAGAAATATGTTTTTTCAGATGATGTATTTGTACTTAAAATGATTCACGGAAAAATTCGAATTCTGACAGCAGAACATAAAGATAAAAAAGATGCTTCATTGATCATTATGTATAAATCATAGGGTATATACGTTTGAACTAACTCATTTTCTTAATGGGTTTCGACAGACAAATTTGCATTGTTGTCTGCACAGTTTCACAGCTTAATTCAATTATAAACAATAAACATTATGCCACACACACGGACACCAATATATGGAGAGATTGGCACCCTGCAGCGCAACAAAATGAAGCAGATGATAACAACGGGAAGCCGAAAATTAAATACACTTATGTCGATAAATAATACTTATCTCTAAGCTAACTAAATATAACCAAAGACAAAAAAAGGAATGGATGGCATAGTTACAAAATTTAGCGACCCTGCTTGGGAAGAGTATAAGCAGCTAATTTCTTTAAGGCACAAGGTATAAACATAATAAATAGGGATGACCAAAAGCTATTTGGTATGAAGTATAGCCCCTATATAAGGGCCTGCCTTAATATCAATAACAGACCAAAACAAAAGCAACAACACTAACAACAACAACAACAACAAGTGCGTCATTGTTTTTGTGCGTGCTGTGTGGCTCTTATTCTTCTTATCGCCTATAGACATTTGCGTACATATTTATTTATGATGTACATACACACACACACACACATACATACATATGTTCATATAAAAGGCAGTATGTTTATATGTGCTTTGTGCTTTTCGTGCACACTTTCTACTTGGCTATATACATTTTGATGAAACTGGCAACAGTTGCGCTAAACTGTTAATGTTGTTGTTGTTTCGGTGTCTGTTGGCTGTTTTGTTGTAATTTAATACGCAAAGCCGCTAGCGGCGCTTAACGGTTAGCGTAGGGTAAACATTTAATTAAGCGTAAACTTGCGATGGCAGAGAGCAACACAAAAATGTTCCCACGCCTGAAATATAAACAGTAACAAAAACACCACAGCAGAACACACAGACACAAATGCACCACCTATTGAAAATAGCTCATTCACATGTCAGCAACAACAACATTGCATTTTGCGGTTTTCGCTTGTTTTGCTTTTCAATCACTTCTCAAGTCGTTTGCAGTTACAATAACAACAACAAAAGCAAGAACAACTCGGATATCATCAGCCATGCAGCCCATGCCCAGCCCGTCAGCCGCTTATTAATGAATTAAAAATGATTATCGGACACACAACAACAACAAACAAATGATCACACACACGAACACTCTCTCACACACATACCATTGTATACACAGCGTAATTGTACATATAAAAAATGCCACTGGTTGGTGCGTTTCTTTGTATGACTCAGTGTAGAACTGAGCGGAAAAAACAGTTAAATGCTCATTTCTTGTTGTTGCTACAGCGGCTGTTGGCTATTTTACCGTATGCATTGCTTGCAGCTTGCAAATTGCACATTTGACTGACCATTTGGTATTTGTGTTGGGGCAAATAGCACAAAAAACAGAAAGACTATACGCTTTGTTGTTAGCCCTTGGGTCAATAAACTTACAGCACGCCAAATGCGCTTGGATGGAGGTGATTTTATAAGCCATCCTTCGTGGAATGTGCTATCCATTGTTAATTATCCGCAGCGTTTATTTATTAAAATTTCCCGTTTACTTTTCACTGTCCGCACACAACAACGCACCGAACTCGCGCATTTATTTTCATTATTTTAATAGCAGTCTAACAGCGGATCAAAATTATTTAACATGTGCTGTCACTGTTATTTAACAGTGAGCGGTTGCAATTTGCTTACAAATCAAAATACGATTTTATTAAACTTTTCTTAGATATTTATAGAAATTTTAATTGACAATGACATGTTTATATGCATAACATACAATAAATATATTTAAATGTAACATAAGCATAACAGCCTTTAAATCAGAGTGCATAAAATAGGTATAAAAATATTATCGGTCACTGTTGTGATTTTCGCCGCACTTATCGAAACTGTAAGTCAACATTTCAATTACGAAAAATTTGTTTACACAATTAAAATGATTATAAATAAACATAAATAGTTTGTAAGTCATCTCTAATAAATATATTATTCTTTACATTTGCGAAAGCGATAAAAGTTTATATGCCGCAAAAACTCGATATTTGTATTCGTTGATTATCGATAATCCCATTGGATAAACAGTAGAGCGCAGCTATAATGAACATCCATCTATCTTTGTTTTGTATTGAAATGACAATTCTACCCCATGAATGTAATATTTGTTGTCTCCCAAAACAATAGTATTAATGAAATGCGTTTGTTTAGAAATAATATTTTATTCCGTCGCGTCAGTTGCATGTTGACAACACAGCATTTCCATATACAATTAGCACAATTCCAACGACTTCAGACGGAACTAGCTCCCTTTTACCAATGCTTATTTGTCCTTGGAATCTCCCTTGCCACCACGAATCCTACCAGTACGACGGGCAGCAATAAGACCGACCTTGCGACCAGCAGATGTGCCACGCTTGACTGTGGAAGCCTTGCCAATATGTTGATGGTTACCACCACCGTGAGGATGCTCAACGGGGTTCATGGCAACACCACGCACCTTAGGCCAGCTGTTGCGCTTCGCCTTGTACTTGTGGTAGGCACGACCGGCCTTCAGGATGGGCTTGTCGATACGACCGCCACCGGCAACAATGCCGACCATAGCGCGGTTAGCCGATGGCACAACCTTCTTGGCGCCTGAGGGCAGCTTGACACGGGTCTTCTTTGTGTCCTGGTTGTGGGCAATGACGGTGGCGTAGTTGCCAGAGGTACGCGCCAAACGTCCACGATCACCAGTCTTCTCCTCCAGATTGCAGATGATGGTACCCTCGGGCATCTGGCTCAAAGGCATCACATTGCCGATCTGAAGAGTGGCCTTGCGACCGCAGTAGACGAACTGGCCGGTGTGCATGCCCTCGGGGGCGATGAACAGCTCCTTGCGGATCTTGTAGCGATAGGGATCGCGGAAGTGGACGCAGGCCAAAGGAGCACCACGACCGGGATCGTGAATGATATCCTAAAACATACAATGGCAACAATCTTAACTTTCTATTCACAATTACGTTATCACACAAATGCAAAACTTACCTTAACGACGCCACGAATGTAGCCAGAGCGCTCGGCGAAGTCCAGAGAACGCAGCTTGGCGGCTCCCTTGCGCTTCTTGACGTGCGCCTTGAAGACGGATCCGGCGCCTTTACGCTGTGCACGAATTACACGACCCATTACTACAAATTGGATGAAGAAGCACAAAATTAATATTTGTCCAATACAATTATTAGAGTCATTTTATTCCGCACGAAGACTGGCGTTTATCACAAATATTTAACGCATGCACAAGTTTAGTCATCATTCTAAACATATTGTTTATTATTTATTGCGGATGTTGTAGTTATATCTTTTAATTTTTCGATTAACATTTCTTAGTCGACACCTACCGATGCTCGGGTAAAAAAGAAAAGAGAGAAGAGGAAGAACATACAAATTGTCAAAGTTTGACAGGAAGCGCTGCCAACTTCACGTTATAATCCGTCAGCTGGTCATGGCAATTCAGTGTTGAATAACAGACAATAGCGTCGCTTATCGATATAAAGCGCCCACAAAACGCTATCGAAAATAGTCGAGTTTGAAATGCAGTTGATTTTGTTTATTTTTTTTTCGTTTTTAATTTTGAGATTATATATATAATGATTTTTTTACGATTTAGATTTACATTCATTTCTTCATCTTCAATTTACTTGTTTTATTTTAGAAATAAAGTAAGCATTTTATTACTAATTCGGTTTTTTAATTGCATTTTAGTGCATTTTTGTATTAAAGAACATTATTAAATATGGGGTTGATGGGTAGGGGGTACACGGGGATATACATTTATTTTGTTTTATAACACAAAAAAACAAACAATATTTTAAATATTTTTCCATTAAGACGGGTAATTGCTTCAATACAACTTTTTTCATATTTTTTCTTAGGGACGTGAGAAAACAACACAAAACAAAACGAAAAAAATAATAATTCATAATAATTCAGCAATTGCTGCCAGGCATAATTTGACATATGTATGTAAATATGTATTGCAAGTGGTACAGAATGTTTTATATATAGAGAATGTGTATGTATTTTGTATATTGCAACGTAGCCATTTTAATGATTAAGCTTAAAACTTTGTCCACACACAGAGAGGAATTGTGATGAGAAACACAACAAAAGACAAAAAGATCGAGAAAAAAGCGGAGTTTAAATAATGATCATTAACAAAAAACAATTGTTATCATCTCGAATTGAGTGTCCAATTTTAACATGCTAGCCTTTTTCTTTCTTTGTATTCTTTATATATACTTAGTTTTTTTCGTTTCGTTTTTTGAGTTCTGTATAAAAGTTCAGTAAAAAATGCAGCTTAACTAGGTTCATCGAATTTAACCTCCAATCTTGTAAGTTTAGGTTGTTGCTGTTGTTGTTGTCTTTTAATGACACATACATACATATGCACTTACACTTATGTAATGTAAGAATAATGCATTCTCAATCCAATTGTCTCATAAGTAGGTTCAAAAATTTCGTTAAGCAAATATTTCTTTTTAAATTGCTTGCCTGATTTTTTGTTTGTGTTGCTTTCTGCTGGGTTTTTGTTTGTTTAGTTTTTTGTTTATTTTACACATATTATTCATTATCAATCATAATCGTTTTGGGCGTTTTCTAATAACATTTGTTTTCATTTTCTTTTCAGCTCTCATTTATAATATTATTTATTTGCTTGTTTTTATCACTTAGTTTTTACAATGGCGCTTTTTTTGTTTTTCTTTCTTCTTTTCGTTTTATAAAAATGAGCATACAGAGACATAATCTTTATATATTATTGATATAAATGGTAAATGTTGTTGCTTTTGCTTTTGCTCAAAACGCACAAATAAATATATATCTAATCGATTTTTATCGATATACGAAAATCAATTGTAATTTGATCATATTTCTTTGCGTTCTTTTTGTTTTATATTTTGCTTTTGCTGCGTGGCTTTTTGCTTTTCATTTTGCTTTTGCATTTGCTTAAACTTAAGTTTAACTTGTAGGCAAATTATATATAAGTAGAAAACAACAATGCACACAATTCTTTTTATATAAAAAATGACATTTGAAATGAAATTGCGCTGTGTGTATGTGTGTGTGAGTGTGTAACTTTGATTTAGTTATGTAATCATCATTATACATATGTAACTTTATCTTTCTCTCGATACTTCGGTTCTAATTGTGGTTTATTTAACGCAAAACAATACAAAAAATAAACCTCGACGAGTGAGCTTTCCCCTTTCTTTTTTCTTGTTTTTAAATACATTATTTTAACGCTCAGTGTTTTTAAAATTGTGCACTCGAATATGTGAGTAACATTTATAGCACATTTACTAATTGAAACGTTATCCTGGTTTAAATTTCATAAGCACATGTTTACACAAAGTCTATGTCTGTCTGTAGATGTGTGTGTGTGTGTAGTATGTTTAGGATGATCTCACTTACAAATTATGCACTTTTTTTCTTACTTAAACGAGCTAATGTGTGTGTATGTGTGTGTGTTTAGATATTTTTTGATAGCTGTTTTATAGCTTGTTGTAAAATAAGAAGAAAATGTTGTTGTTGAATGTTGTTGTTGTTGTTTGTTGGTATCATCGATGGATCAGAGTTGCCAAGTATTTTGTGTGTGTGTTGTTGGCGGTGGTGGTGGAAGTGATGAGAATGTTCCAATTACCAATTTCCAATTACCAATTGGCCATGCCCGGCTTATTGAGCGTCATAAAGTAGATTTGACACGATGAAGCACCTTTGGCACTGCTGAAGAATACTTTGTCATTGCGCTCGCAAAGGAATTTCAAGCGTTGCGCCTTCTTGTGCATAAACACACCATCCAAATGGCCGCTCTCAACGGAACGTATCTACAAAAATTGTAGAATGGAAAGGTTTAGTTTCGTTTCTGAATGACAAAATAAGTCTCTAACAAACCTCTATTGCTTTATTGCCCCAGCCCATTATCTGTCCAGTGCCAATGTAGGCCACCGAGGTGGGCATTTCGCCCCACTAGAAAAGAACAGAAAAACATTTGAATATTATAACTGATATTGGATTCCATAAGCTCCATTCATTTGGTACTTGCCTGCAACACAATGTTCTTGGATACACGTCCGGCAGTGTTCACATAGACGCCCTCATTGTCATAGCACAGCAGTAATTGCATACCGTTTGAATTTGGAAGCGCCACAATACAATGCGGAATGATTGCACCCTGAGTCTGTGGTTGGAATTTCGCATTTATGGGATAGTTCCAATCATTATGGCATGCGGCACCACTTACATGCTTAGGAAGATATATATCGTATACTTCAGCCGAATCTAAATCAACCGCATGGAAACCCTCAGCTGAACCATAAATCACTTTCAGTCGCGACTGATCCTCAATTGTGAGATCGACCAAAAGGGGGCGATGTTCCAGTTCACCAAAATTCTATACGCAAATAAGATCATATATTAGTATATACGAATTTTATATAGCATACTTATATGCGCACCTTAAATGCCATAAATTTGTGATATGGTTTGGGCGCCCATGCATAAATTTCAATAGAGTCTTTTAATGCAATCACTAGGAACTTAATCCTCTCGTATTTGACAATCTTAAAATGTACAGCACCTTGTAGATCACCAACATTAATCCAACCATTGCGGCGTTCCACTTGCTGCGAGGAGTTTTAAAAAACGTTGGTTATCGCTTATCGATAGTAATCGATACACACTTACATCGGAGAGACCATCGGTGCGCAATATCTTGGACTTTAGCCAAGATAAATAATAGACGCGTACACGATTCTTTTTGCCGGATATGGTTACCAATATATTTTGACCCTCTAGCACCTCCATCTGTTGAAAACGACGACGCGAAATGAGCTGATACACCTGTTGATCAAACACCAAAAGGCCGATTAATATCGTTTTACATTAAGTATTCGTTCTGATTTCGTTACCTTTCCCTGTCCCGAACGATCGAGTAACATGAGTCCATTCTCGGTACCAATCAACAAATTGACGCCCCACAATGCGGCACACAGTATCTCCGAGTTGAAACGCTTCTTATACTTACGGATCTCGGGCGTATCATTGGCCACCTCATGCGATGTGGGCGTCACATTCACATTGACCGTGGACTCACGACGTGTTGGACCGGAACCGCCGGCACCGAAGCCAAAGGTGAGAAAGCTGCGTTGTTTCTGTTGCAGCGCATAAGCGTGCGGTGGCAAATGGGAAGAATTGGCAATCGATAGGGCGGAGGCATTCGATGTTGACGAACAGGGCGTCAGATGGTGAATGTTCGCAGAGGAGGAAGAAGCAGATTTATGCAATAAATTAGTAATACTGCTGGAAGAACGCGTTTTACTAATCGAATTCTTTGGCGAATTTTGGCGCGAATTCGATGTCGATGAGGCCAGCGATATGGTTGATTGTGGTGAATTATTAGCACTAATAATTACACCACCGACAACACTGCCGCCGCCATGACCGTGACCGCCAACGCCGACGGCGACGCTTCCGGCGGCGCAACTGCTGCTGCTAGCGATAAACGATTTCGATGGCGTGGAATGCACGGATGAACTAATGGCCGCTTGATACTTTTATAATCGATTGATTTTGGTTTTTTGATCATTTGATTGATTGATTGATTTATATTTGTTTTTTGTTTGTTTTGGGTTTTCATTTTGTTTTGATAATCGCAATTAAAGAGAAAAGAAAATAGAAAAAGTGCAAGAAAAAAATTTCAATTAGTCTTCGAGTTTGTCAACAAAATAAATTCATTAATAAATTAAACATGCTGAGTGGAGTGGGGGGAATTGTGGTAGACAGTGTTTGTGTCTGTGTGTGTGTGTGTATGTGTATGGGATGGTTAAATATTGAGTGCTGCTTATGCTAGCGACAATTAAAATATATAATAATAAAAAACAATAGCCAAAAAATCAAAAATGTTTGCAGGAGCTGAGAAATTGTTTGAAAAATGTGTTAACAATAATAAAAAACAAAATAAAATGTGATTAGTCTTTCCCCAGAGGCCAATGGTAACAAAAAGTTGAAATTGATATTTGTTTGTGTGTGTGTGTGTAGATGTGTATGTTTGTGTGAGTGTGTTTAGAAAAACAATAAGAATGAATTTACAGGTATTTTATGGTGAATGAGAATTATCATCCTCTGCGTGTCTGTTATGTGTACAGTGCGTTAACAGCGAGCGCAGCGCGCAGCAAAACTTAATGTTAGTGACAGTGACGGTGACAAGAGGCTGCCTGCTATGCAACACACAATGTAAATGAGCGAGAGAGAAACACTTAAATAGCGGTCACAGTGGAACACAGTGCATTTGTCTAGCAAATAAAAATATTTATATATACAAAAGACAAAGTAACTTAAATAAGAAGGCATTCCTGGTGCAGAACTGTTCAAAGTTTGTTGAATAATTAAAAATTCCCGCACATGAAAGAGTAGTATGTACAATAACAAATGACACGTTGAAAATATTAAATTATTATATATGTATATATTTTTTTTTTTGAAGAAAGTAAAACTATACACAAAAGTTTGGTAGTTGTTGGGAGTTGATACACGGGTTGTTTTTTTTTAGATTTTTAGAAAGAGTATTTGATTGGTTTTTGTGAAAACTATTGCTGTTGATTTTTGTTGTTTTTCATACTTACTATTGTAAATTTTGGTTTGTTTGTAATTGATTTGTATTTTGTAATTTGTTAGAATATATCGTAGTGGCCATCAGCTCAAACGTTGCGGAAAGACAAAGCACAATTAAGAAGAAGAAAGTGTTTGTAACGGTTTTTGTTTTTTAATTTGGTTAAATTTAAATTCATTTTGGTATTGATTCATTTAAAAATACATGCACTTAAAAAAAAAGAGCTGCACAATGTTGCATGCACATTTTATCATTTTTTAATTATGTCATGTTTTCTTTTCTTCTCGACCAATTTTATTAGATGTAATTTATTTGTATGGATAATTTTTGGTTTCGTTACGCGCTCTTTATAATGAACTTTGCTCCACGTCAAAGATAAAAGTTTATGCTAAGATCATCTTTTTTTGTTTTTTGATTAGTAACATTTAACGGGGGAATTAGGTATATTTGAATAAGTCAGTATAATTTTGTTTTAAATTACAAAACGAATAAAAAACATATAAGAAAAAACTAATAAGAAAGAATTTGAAAAAAAACATTTGGAAAAACATTTAGTTTTAGCTTTTGGGACAAATTCCAAAAAAGTGCTAGTCAATGACCCACTGTAAAATAGTTCTGTTAAGTTAACAGAGCGAAAATGAAATTACAGTTATGAGAGATTTTACGGTTATACAGAAGAAGCAAAAGGAATTGCAAATGACACATAAGCGATGAATGACTCTCGATTTAATTTATGTTTTTCACTTTCTTAGACAGGTAACAAATATCAAAATAACAGAAAAAAATAAGAAAAAAACATGGGCAACTTGAAAACGTTACAAGTTGCGAGAACGCACAAAAACACACAATGAAAAATCGAATTGGTTGATAAATAATAATACGAATAATAATAACAAGAACAAGGGCTATTAATAATAATAATGGGGGGGGATGAATGAGACTGAAAACGCTACTCACCTCCTCACTGGATGATTTATCGTGGCGCGGCGGCGTTGCCGGCGATGCCTGGCTGAGTAGATCGGGCAGAACGCTGCTTGTGCGGGTGCCGGGTGTGCCAAGGCCACTGTTATCCCCACCAGCGCCGCTGCCACCCACACCGCGATTCTATTGCAGAGAGAGGGAAAGAGAGAAGAGTACAAAATGCATATGAGAAAAGTTTCGGTCGTTGAAAAGTTTTTAAATGAACGTAATAAATTTGAGAAAACAAACAATTTGGAAATGAAATTAAAACGAGTAGAATGGGAATTGGTTATAAATGATTGTTTTTGAAAAAGGTAACACATTAAACAAAAAAAAAAACGTAATGAATAAACAACAAATCGAAAGAGAGTCATAAAAGTAGAGTGAGAGAGAGAGAACAAGATAGAGAAAGACAGCGACAAAGAGTCAAAAAGAGAGAAAGCAAAATGAATGCCAATGAGATACTTAAGGATACTAAAAAGTTTGCCTGCAAATTTTTGTACTTTTCTAACATTTTAACACTAACAAAGCTTACGAACTAAAACATAAAGTTTTTTTTTTAATTTTTCTTTGTTTTCAAAATTGTTTTAAAGCTAGCACAGTAATGGTTCGGGGGAGGGTGGGGGTAGACAAAAACAGGACAAAGCACTTAAAATTAGTTTAGTTTTGTTTAGCTGTAAACTTTTTCGAGGAATTTTTTTATTTTTGTATTTTTTGATATTTCTTACAGCAGGCACTAAAACGTTGCTCAATTTGCAAACATCACAAAAACTTTTGTAAAGCTTTTTAATATTTAATGAAATTAACAGTTTCAACTTTTGGCCAACCAAACCAAAAACTTTTTAAAATTCCAGTATTATATCTAAAAAAAAAAAAAGCTTTAAAACAATTTTGAGCAAATGAATGAATATTGTTTGGCAAAAGCAAAGCAAAGTTTACACGGGTTAATTGAAAACCATTTTTATACATTTTAAGAAGAAATTAAACAAATCTCCTTTAGAATTCATTTACGTTTTTACACTAATTGCAATTTCACTTTTATTTCTTAACCCTTTGAGGACCACTATTTCTTAATACTGCTAACAAACTATGAGAGAATGACGTTATTTACAGTTTATTAGCTTAACAGTTACTTTGAAGCCTGCCATTTTGTTTATTTTGCTTGTTTATAAGCATCTCATTAGCATTCGCTACTTTTGTTTTATATGACGATGATAAAAATTATATACATACAATTCAGAGTAGAACACCGTTATATTTACATACAAGAATATGTTTTTTATTTTATTTTTTTTTTTTTTTTGATTAACTAATGCCAATTAGAAATGCGTTTAAAGTTGTTATATATCAAGCAAGACCGCAAGAGCAATAAATATATATGGTTTATAGTAGTTTATTATGATTCTTACTGCTAATTTTATGATTGTGTTATGTTACAAGTTGGAATTAGTTGATGTTTCTGATTAGCAAAACCAAATGCAAATGATGTAATAGTAATAAACATGCCTGGGAAGGTCAAAGCAAAGATGTGGGCGCAAAATAAGAAGCCAGCAAACATAAAAAAAAAAAACAATCAAATTATGCACAACGCAACGATTTCCCAATAGTAATACTTTGTTTGCTGTCAAAAACTCTCTGATATTTACGAGCTGTTAGTGCAATGTTATTAACAGTATATGCATATGTGTACAGCTGCGTGGGAACGCTGGCATGGTGAGATCAAACAACAGAGAGATGTGGAGATGCATGTAAGAGGAGGATAGACAGATAGCTATACATATAGGTATGCATGTAAGTGTGTGTGTGTGTGGGTTTTTGTGTATTTTGGTGGGTGTTTAACGGTGAGTATCGGAATTTTAGCCAAATGGTAAATATTATTTGCATTACGCTTGTCTTTAATATATTTTTGTGGTTTTGTTTTCAAGTAGTTTGGTTTGGTTTACGTTTTCTGGCGCCAAGACAAAACACAATAAATGAACGATTGATTTGAATTATTATTATTTTTTCATCTTCTGCTTTTTTTCTTTTGATGCGTGCGAGCTGAGAACGTTTACCTGCTGCTGCGCCTGTGGCTGCTGCTGCTGTTGTGGTTGTTGTTGCTGCTGTGGTGGTTGTAACTGTAGCGTTTGCTGTTGTTGTTGTTGCTGCTGCTGGTGTTGCTGCGCACGCGCCGCTGCATTATGCAGCACAATAACAGACTCAGTCTTTTCACGACGCGGGCGCAGAAAATCTAAATTAGCCCAACTGGACTTTGTGGGAGCTGCTGCTGTTTTTGTTGTTGTAGCTGCTGCGGCTGCTTTGCTGCTGCTGCTGCTGGCAGTGGACGTTGATGTCGCTTTGGTTTTGTTAACAGCAGCAGCTGCTGTTAGCGAACTGTTATCCTTGCTGCTGTAAATGCTGTTCCTTTGGTACACGGCACTAGCGCGCTGCTGCAGCACAAGATGCGGCGACTGTAACTGAGCAGTCGCAGCGCTGCCACCGCTACTGCTGCTGGCAGTAGTGCTGCCGCTGAGCACAGCTGAATGTCGCTTTGTTAACGGGAAGAAATCAGAATTCTCGCGTCGAAAGCCACGCACAAAATTCTGCAACTTGGAGTCAGACTCCTGTCGCTTGTGCTGCTGCTGCTGCGGCAATGCGCTGCGCTCTTTGGCAATGTTGACGCCAGCAGAGGAGCTGGCGCCTTTCAAAGGCTGATAGCCTTTGGGCACGGGACGTGCTATGGCCTCTGCGACGCTGGCGCGCTGCAGCGCTGTCTCCATTTTCAAAGTGCTCAAATTTGAGCTGCGACTGAGGCTGGCTGTTGTGCTGCTGCTGCTGCCGCTGCTACTGCTCGCAGCGCCGCGACCATTTTGTCTCTTTGGAAAGAATTTGTCAAAGTCCCATTCACGCAAAAGTTTCGCATCTTCGGCTCTCTTTGGCGCATGTGAGGTGGAAGCCGATTTTTGTAAGCGATTTATGTTTTGTTCTAATTTCTGTTTACAGTTGTTTGTTGTTGTTGTGGAGTAGTTGTTGTTGTAAGTAACAGCGCAAGAGAAGAATTGTTGTTAGGTTTTCGGTTGCATTACATTTCTACAGTCTAAATTTGTTTCTTGCTGTGTCTCTATACACCCAGGTAAAAAAAAAACCGCTTGTAGCATGGAAAGTTTTTTCATGAATTCTCTCATTGCATTGCATTCCATATAATACTGATATATAAATACTATATATAAATGTATGTTTGTATATATATATGTATATGATTTATGAGTATTTGTTTTTGTTTTTATTTTGTGTGTACTTTGCTTGTTGTGGAGGGAGTGGATAATAATGCACATATTTGGTGCAAAGGTGTGTTCACAATACATAAGTATATTAAAAATATATCATGTCAAGAGCGAGAGAGAACTGGAAACCAGTTGGATGCACTTTGTAGACGCCTGCCTCGAATTTGTGTATACTCTATATATACAATAGATACATGTGTATGCATGAAATTATGTATTAGTGTTGGAAAACGAACTGTTATCGATAACAGCTTGATCGATTGTCTTCCAGCTCTAATGTGTATGGAATGTGGATCGTGTGTAAACATTCAAATTGTTGCACCAGTGCATATCACTATTTCTTTTTATACAAAACTCAAAAATGTTGAAATAAAAACAAAATATGTTTGAAAGTATATCGAAATAAGAACAGGCTAAGGAATATAATATTACATAAAACTTTTTACAAAAGAAATTCACGAAAAAAGTTGCATACCGTTTGTGTGATTTTTTTTTTCTTTCTTACGAAATATACTAATTAAAAATAGGTAAATAAATATTTATGTATTTAGATTTAGTATAGAAATAAGTATGTTGTTTATAATAGTTTAAGCTAAGGCTCAAATGAAACTTGTTCATTTATCAAATTTGGGTGTGGTTAAAAAGAGTTAAAAAATATATATAAATATTTTTATAGTATTTGCTGCATAATAAAAGTTTTGTCTAAATAGAACCACAACCATCCAATCTTTTTGTTTGTTGTTGTTGTTTGATTTTTTAATTATCTAATATTAATAATAAGTAAGTTTATATTTTATCGCCTTTTTACAATTATTTTGTACCTTTAACCCTACAAAAGCTAATTACAATTTATACATCTGCCTGAAGAAAACTTTAAACTAGGATAAGAACCTAACCTAAACTTTGGTTTGCCCTAAGAACTGCTCTCAACGTAGTATCTCAAAGAGAAAGAGTTGTAAAAAAAACACATTTAAAAACTAAACTAAAAAGAAAAAACATACTAAAAAGATACTAATTCAAGTCTAGTACATAAATGTTAAGATGTATTGAATAGTTTTGAGATGGCAACTACTTACGCGCTTCATGATCAGTGTACGATCTCCGGCCTGATCATCGTCATCCGGCGTCGGTGGCAAGGGTCGATTTGGTGGCCCGCCACTGCCATGGGTTAACGGTGTGGTCGTTGTTGTTGTTGTATCCTCGGAAACGGGTCCCAAGCCGGGCCTATACGAAAATTCGGGTCTGAACAAACGCAAAAAACCGAAACAAAAAACACAAAAACCAACCAAAGGCAAAAACAACGGGGGGAAAAAAACACAAAAAAATAGCAAAACGCAAAAACGGGGCGGCATTTGCACAAATAAATCGATAAATGTGGGTCATGCACATAATGTGTTCGAAGGAATTGTGGATATGGTAATAGGTGTAGGTAATGGGTGAAAGAAAGTTATATTGAATGTGGTGAGAATGCTGTATTGAACGTAACGTTATGGACTACAAGGATGATGTATATGGTGGATCTATTTATATCGATATACATTACAATCGATTAAAATCGATATGTCAATTAAATTAATATCGATTAATCAATGGTTTTTTGGTAATCATTTACTGATTATTGATTAAATTAAAATCGATCACAGGAAATCGATTAATTATCGATATATAAATAAATCCATTATATACATAGATCAATTCTTGGTGCTTGGTGCGCCTTTTTTTTTTGCAAATTTCAGGTTCTATTGTGTTGCAACTTTGTTACGCCACCGCCCGTCGTTTTGTGTCGCATGTGGCAGGCATGTGTGGTTTCTGTTTCTGTGGACTACGTGGAGTACGGAATACTTACAGCGGCTTGGGTGGATCACTGGCCAGGAGAGTGCCATCGTTGCGTGCCCGATCATTCGGCTCATCCGGTTCGCTATCCGAATCGCTGCTGTCGAGCGGATCCAACGGATTGACAACCTGTCCCAGATGATTGTTCGACTGTTGTTGTTGTTGTGGCAGTGCCGCTGCTGGCTTGGCTGACGATGACGATGATGATGATGCGCCCCCCGATACACAGATGGCACCATTGTTGGCACCTGAGGCACGATTGTTGCGCGGTGGCGCCTCCGGTTGTGCCAGTTGTTGCTGCTGTTGTCCGCCCCCTCCTGCGGCTGATGCTGTCTGTGGCTGCGGCTGTTGGGAGGAGACCACGCCCAATTCATTTAATTGTGCTGCTAACACATCCAAATGATCCTACAGGTTTTTTATGTTTTATACAAGAGAATTTTGTTTGGAGAAGTTGGGGACCCAGTTTTATGCACACGGAGGATTTTTGTTGTGTGTAGTGTAGTGTTGTGTTGAATATGTATGTGTGTGTGTGTTGCACGTGGTACCACATAATTATTGTTGTTGTTGTCGGATTTTGAGGGGGGGAGAGCAATTGTTGTATTCGGTTTGGAACGAAAAGTAAGAGAGCATTAGATTTGGTGTTTGCACCTTTCACTTCTTATATAGATAAACAACGAACAGGGCCAAACACATTAGAGAAAGCTCGGTTAGTTATTATCTATGGGAAATATAAAAAACTTGCCAGGTTTTTTTTCTGTTTTTTTTTTTTGTTAGTTTATTGTTTTGTTGGCATTACAAACGCATCAATCATCATAGCAACTCTTCTTGTATTCATTTATAGAACGAATCGGAACAGTTACTCTTCTTTTTTTTTTTTTGTGGTTAGTTTGCTTTTTTGGAAAATTGAAAGTGTTTTTTTGTGTGTTTCGTGTTTTTTGTTGTTGTTTGTTTTAGTGGGATTAGTGGGCACGTGCATTGAGGGTCTCTTTGGGTTTTTTTCGTGTACCTCCAAAGTTGTACATTTTTTCAGAATTTCGACAAGGCTTTCCAAAAATGTTGGGGGTTTTTTTTTTTTGAATACATACAAAATCAAGCATAAAATACACAAAACGTAGGATACAGATAGATAGATGGATAGAGAGAGAGAGAGAGAAAGAGAGGAGCGAGCGAGCAGGCTACAACTGAAAATGATAAAACATACCTCAGGTCTCCTTGGTGGTAACTGTTGTATATATATGATTGTATCGAGTTTCGGGTTGTATTTTTTTTGGTGTGTGTTACAGTGTATTTGGATCAAATTATACGTTATACGGGATGATGTACGTATATACACACACACACATATATAGAGAGAGAGACACACACATGAGCGAAATCATAAGGTCGATATTTATATATATTTAGTTTATATGCATTATATATATGGTTATGGTTGAGGCGCACAACACATGAAAATAAAAGAAATACAAGAAAATCATATATAAATACTATATATACAATCATACTCAATACTTATTAGGGGGGCGGGGATATCTTACTGGGGTTAAATCATAATTATTGATCTTAAAAGGCGGGCGGGGGGCGGGTGTAATAAAACTACTTATCAGCCATAGAACAAAGGGTTTACGGGGGAAACTAACATAGGTTTTTTAAAGAAATAACTATGCCAGAAAGCAAGGTTTATATGATGGGTTTTGAAGGGAAATAATCCTTAATAATTCATAATAATCCCTAATAATTCATAATAATCCCTAATAATTCATAATTCTATACTTAAATATCCATTATCTACAAACTTTCTGAATCTATTCAACTCTGGCAAACATTCCTCAACTAAATCTCTTTTCACGTACGAATATATTCATTAAGACAATAAAAAACTTTGATAATAATAAGTTACTATCACCCTCATTACTATATACCCTATCTATTCAGTCTACTTGACAACAAATTTCCGATCACAGCTCTAAATGTTAATCAAGCGAAAGTTCCTTTCAATATCACTTAAAGTCATTGCTCTGACTGAGGGAAAGAACCAGCAACAAACAAAGCGTAGATTTTCCCCCAGACGAACGCACGCCAAGGCTTATCTCAGGCACAAAGACTAAGTAATAACTGCTGGCTGCACTGCTGGCTGGGCTGGATGGTTGTAATCTCTGTGTGGCAGGGGCAGCACACTCTACTCTATTGTGAATACGCACCGATGGCTTAAAATTGTTCTGCGAGCTGCGCTGTGACTGTTGTTGTTGTTGGGACGCTTGAGACGCTGGCTCGCCGCACTTGGGTGTCGGTGGCAATGGCCGATTGGCATGCGGTGGATCTGGCACCACAATCAGACGTTGCGGCAATTGTGGGCGTGCCGGTGGACCCGGTTCCTCAACCTGCTGACGCTGTGTGAAAAGCGAACAAAAACACAATGAAGATTAGCTTAATAGTAATAATATCCGGATATTGAGACTAACCGATGGCGGTTTCTGTTGACGATTTGCTTGAGGCTGTTGAGCCTGTGCCTGTTGCTGCTGTTGTTGTTGTTGCTGCTGCTGCTGTTGTTGTTGTTGTGCAGCAACCTGTGCCTGTTGCGCTGCATGTGCCGCTGCGGCAGCTGCTGCGGCCGCCTGTTGCTGCTGCTGCTGATGCAGTTGCGCCTGGGCAGCAGCATGTGCCTGGGCTTGAGCTTGGGCCTGAGCCTGAGCCAACATTTGATGATGCTGTTGCTGTTCGGCGGCCAGACGACCCTCCTGGATCTGTTGGAAGTTGCGACGCAATGTGTCGCCGCCGGGTGCTTGAATGATCGAACTCGGTTCACCGGCCAGCTGCGGTTCGTCATCGTCGTTATCGGAGCCCGAGTAGCGATAATCTTCACGCTCCTTCTCCTGCTTACGTTTCTTGCAGCGATCGATGTGATCTTTGAGCTGTATGCGCACCTGTCGATCCGTCGGCTGATCCTTGATGAAGGCATGCTTCAACAGATTCTCGGTATAAGGCCGCTGATGATAGTCCTTCACTGTAGATACAGAGAGAGAGAGAAATAAGTATACAAAGCTATTAAAAAAAGATAGATTTTTATGGGTGTGACTAACCTAGCACCGTGTCAATGAAGCCATGAAACTTCTTGGACCATTTCTTGGATTTGAGACGAGGCGGCGAATTGCGTGGAATTAAGAAAAGAGCACGCATTGGATGCAAATCGCATAGCGGTGGCTGTGACTCAGCCATTTCCAAAGCCGTAATGCCCAGGGACCAAAGATCCGAACGATTATCGTATGTCGCTTCGGGATTCTCATCGCAGGCAATGACCTCCGGTGCCATCCAATAGGGTGTACCTAAACAAATAAACCAGTTATATATATGACTCATATATCAAAGATTCTTGTTTCGTACCAATGAATGTGTTACGTCTGCCTATCGTACGATCCAATTGTGCAGAGACACCAAAGTCCACAAGTTTAACCTCGGCATTATCTGTGAGCAGCACATTTTGGCCCTTGATGTCGCGATGTATGACTTTGTTCGAGTGCAAATAGCTGAGACCGCGCAATATCTCACGGCATATGTATGCGATCCATTCCTCTTTGAGGCTCTGACCTTTTGTGGACTTGACCAGATCGGTAACGGAGCCAGCGCCGCAATATTCCATAACTAGCCACAATTGATCATCTTTGCCTGGCGGCGATTTCTTTATGAATGCCCCATAATAGGTGGCAATGTT
The DNA here is from genome assembly GCA_035044645.1 of Scaptomyza parva. NCBI lineage: Eukaryota > Metazoa > Arthropoda > Insecta > Diptera > Drosophilidae > Scaptomyza > Scaptomyza parva. Next base: position 5,506,229 of record JAWNNT010000065.1, on the reverse strand, counting down.
GCGATGATTTGAGTATTTCTTAAGCACATTGATCTCCAGCTTTATTTCTTCCTCCTCATCCTCGGTGACATCCATCACCTTTATGGCAGCCAACTGACCAGTTTTTGTATGACGGCCCTATGAAACGAAAGGAGAGGAGAGGAAGAAAAAATACATTAGTTGTGTGTATTGAAAAAGTTTTGCTTATCAGCTGGTTAAATGCAGTGTAAATTTACGCGACATTGAGACACTTTTATTATTTTTATTGTTTATAGTCAGTCACAAGACACTTGAACTCATCGCAGACAACAAAAACAACAACAAGAAGAAGAGAATTCTTGACCATGAGCGATGACAATGTCAATAAACGACGTCATATAATACAAAGAAAATGTAAGTGTTTCTCGTCGAGTAAACACATAATAAATTAATAAATATTTATTAGAGACAATAGAACAGGAAAAATTATATGTGTGTGTGAACCTGAAGCAGGAACTGTAATTAAATCATTTTTTTTAAGATTTTTTCTTCTTAAATACATTTATAATTAATTCCCAGTGATAACTAACTTATCCAATTAACTTAAATCTCTTAAATTTCTTACAATTTCTTTAAAATTTTAAGTTCAAGTTGTGATTGATTAGAGTTTTCCCATACATAAAACATAACGTCATATAATACAAAGAAAATGTAAGTTTTTCGTCGAGTAAACACATAATAAATTAATAAATATTTATAAGAGACAAGAGAAGAGGAAGATTTATGAAGCAGGAACTGCAATTAAATAATTCTTTTTAAGATTTTTCCTTTTTAAGTGATAATTAACTTATCCGATTAACTGAAATCTCTTAAATCGCTTACAATTTCTTTCAAATTTCAAGTTCAAGTTGTATTTGAATAGAGTTTTCTCATACATAAATCATAACATGACTTCGATATCGATTATCCTCAAAAAGGAACTGTAATTAAATAAATCTTTTTGACATATTTTCTTCTTAAATACATTTCTAGTGATAACTTACTTATCCGATAAACCCTAAATCTCTTAAATCGCTGACAATTTCTATCAAATTCCAAGTTTAATTCGTATTTGAATAGAGTTTTCCCATACTTAAAACATAACGTGACTTTGACGAAATCGATTATCCTCAAAAAGTCTGTTAGTCAGTCAATCAAGGCGTACAAAATGCATTTCAATTAGCCATCGTTTTAATCAGACCATCTCTCATATAAATTGATTTTTCGCTTCGTCGTTGTTAATTGAGTTGTCCTGACCGGTTATTGAGGCGGCGAAGAGGACCTCGCTCCATCTCCTTATCCACTTTGCTGTCGTGTTTTTCTGTTTTTTTGGTTTTTGTGGAGCAACTTTAAAAGTCATTTAACATTTAATACAGTTTTAATTGACAAGTGCAGAGCTCAGTAGCAGCTTCAAGCGGTTAGTTAGATAGTTTGCAATCCCCAACCATCATATACCATCTCAACCATCATACCATAAATCAACTAACTAACGAGATATGATAATAAATTTACTTTTACTAGAGCAAAAAGTCAGCATGAGAGGAGGAAAAGGAGGAGTTGATGATAGCTTCGTCCGTTGGTTGTATTGATTAGCCAGCGGGGCGGTTTGCTTCTTCTTCTCTATCAAAATGCTATTAGGAAATACAATTTTCAGCACTTCTAACGGTTCTCCAGCTGTGACGATCACTGTGCAAAAATGTGTGCATACTTTATGCAAATTAATGATATGCACTAATGGAGTTGAAATATTGTCTACAACACTTAGCGAAAGAGAGAGGAGGAACATAATCGATTGTGTGGCAGGTGCAACCAGTTTATGGTTCATCATCATTATCATCATTGGCCAAACGTATCCAGTATCCAGTTGCCATTTTTTTTTATAACTAGCCATCGATGATGATGATGATGATTTCAAGCGAATTCAATTTAAAAGTGCCGCAATCAAAAACAAAACAAAACAAAAAAAACCAGAAGAAATACAAAGAAAAATATTTGTGAATCATTCGCGTGAAGCACTCAAAGTTTTGTGGTGGGGCCGGGTAGTAGCGGGGGGTCTTTAGAGCAAATAGAGCTAAACACAATTCAAGAAACAAATAAATAAATAAATAAACAAACAAACAAACAAAAACTGACTGACGTCGCGACAAGCCTGCCTTTTTGCCATATAAAGCACAAAACTGCTGAATACGTCTAAATATCTGTATATATATCTATATATATATAGTATGTATGATGAAAACAAAAACCGAAAACCAAAACGAAAAAGGTAAAGTCAACAATGGCAACGCGACCGCATTTGCCAGCTGTCCCCAACGAACGCTTTGCCTACCTATGCAGAAGTATTTCTTCTTCTTTATTTCTTCTTTTTTTTCTCTGTTCAAGTATTCAGTTACAGTACACAATAACTATATATATATATAGATCTGTGTGGAGCGGTATGGAGCTTGGGTGTGAAAAATGTGAAAAATCAACACAATAATCATAACAAAACTTGATGGAAAAAAAATGCAACACTTTTGTGTTAGGAGATACAAAAATACCCGAGATACGATTGTATATGATTCCTATATATATAGTGTAAGAAAACTGCATAATCAGACAATTACGTGTTGTCATAATGTAATTTTTTTTATATGTAATCATAATGAAGTTGCTCCAATCAAACACATCCCACGCTCAACCATATATATATGTGCAACACATTGTTGCCACAAAGACAGAAAACGTGACTTACTGCAAATAATACCCTAACAATAAAAGATTTTAACTTTTTCAAAGTGTATCGACATTTTAATCTATATATATTTTGCTCCAACTAGTTGTGATAACAAGAAACAAGCAACAAAAAAAATAAACCTGAAAAACTTGCAGAAAGAAACGAAGAGGAAGTTTTTAACCCCCTGCCAAACCCCCTCCCCCTCTGAAAACATGACATGCGCCCGCCTGCTGCTGCTGCTGCTGTCACACAGCAAGTGGAAATGACTAAAAAGATTATCTTTGGACAAGTTTAGTTGACGTGTTGACTATGCAAATTGCCGTAGAGAAAACAGAGAGCAAATAAGAAAAAATAAAGCAAGAAAAAAACTTTATAAGTGGAAAAACTAAAAACAGCTGTCTAGCTAACTGGAAAATTAAAATGGTTCAATGTGTGTGTGTGTGTGTGTTCCGATAAGAACTTAAAAGTAAAGTGAATTCGGTTGAGTAAGAAAATGTGAAAAAAAAATTAGAATGAGGAAATGGAATTAAGATGCATTTAGTTGGGTTAGAAAAAAGCGGAAGGTAAAATTATGAAAGGAACATAGTAAATAGGTCAGCTATAAAAAGATCTAATAAGATTTAAGAGGAAGTATCTAAGCAAACAATTGAGAAAGTAGAAGAATAATAAAGCTATAAAGATAACACCATATTCATATGTAGATTATGAGTATTATTATTGGGCCACCTGACAACTCTAACGGTGCACAACAGCCTACACCTTAACACCTTACAATGCGTGGTTAGGTAATCGAATCAACAACACGCACAGCTCTCTCAGCCGGTATTAGATCAAAGCAACCCCTTCTTTCTCCCCCCCCGCCCATCCCTCCGCTCTATTGTCTGAACAACCACAATGGAATACTATGCACATACTCCACTTCACACATATCAGCACCACGAACTGAACTGAACTCCACAAAGCAAACACACACAAACACTTTGCTCACTGAGCTGCTTGCATATTAAAGTGTTGCGGCCATGTCGCATACCGTATTGGTAAGAGAAGTTACAGCTCTACACACATATTTGTATATATAGAGTCTGAAAACTCTCACACACACAGACATTGTGTTGAAGCTGCTGCAACCGCAATTCAATTTACAGCACTTGCAAATACAATTGCAGCAGCAGCAGCAGCAGCAGGCGGCGGCATGCAGCAACCAAACCAAACCAAACTAAACCAAACGAACCCAATCCAAATGGAAGAGACCTACACGATATTAACACCAAGAGAGAGGAGAAGACCTCTGAGATCTCTGCACCACGCCCCATGCGTCAAGCAACCTAGTGGTTGGTTGTTGCCCTGCCTCGTTTTGCTGCTGCTACTTGCCCCACTGGCCCACAGAGTATGTGTGTGTGTGTGTAACATACATATAGTCTTGTGGCAATATGTTTTAACGCCGCAGCTGCTATTGCGCAAGCTTTTAAAAGCCGCTACACATGCCTCATGCCTTCCCATGCCACATGCCCCATGCCTCAACGAGTGCAAATTTGTTGTGGCGGCTCCAAATTTCAAAACAAATGAGAACTTTAAGCAATGTGTGTACCAGACTGTAAGATGATCTGTAACAAAGACCTATTTAAAATACATAGAAACGGACACAAACACACAAAAGTAGGCTACAAAAATTCGAAAAAGGATAAAATTTTGAAAATAAAATTTGTTTAAAATTTCTTTTGAATGCCATTAAATGTCTATAAAATCTTATACGGTAAGGTAATTCCTTATTCACTGATGAGGTAAGGCATTACTGAAACAGTTACATGGCTACCGATTACAGCGGATCAATTACTAAATTCATTTAATTCCTTTTAAATACCATTATATATCGATAAAACCTTATAAGGGAAGGTAATTCCTTATTCACTGATGAGGTAAGGCATTACTGAATCAGTTACATGGCTGTTGATTACACTGCATCAATTACCAAGTTATTTTTATTCTTTTAAATACCATTATATATCTATTAAACCTCTTAGGGTAAGGTAAGGCATTACTGAAGCAGTTACAAGGCTACTGATTACATTAAATTCTTTTAAATTCCATTATATACCTATTAAACCTTTTAGGGTAAGGTAATCATTTACTTACTAATGAGGTAAGGCATTACTTAAGCAGTTACATGGCTACCGATTACCAATTGTTTCTGGCTGTTGCTTGTCGCTTGCTTGTTTGCTTAATTAACCCAGAAATCAAAGCACAAATGCATTTTGTACTAAACGACAACGCATTACATTTTTTTTCTTTTTTTTTAAATGACCGCAAACAATTGAACTTTGTGTGTTGTAAAGTTAAGTGAGGTTTCCAGCCCCGCCCCTTTTCGTGCAGCTGGCACATAAAATAGCAATTTAAAAAAAAAAAACAATAAAAACAATTTCAACTATGCATAAAATAACTTTTAAAGGCTGCAAGTTGCATTTTGTGGCAAACAATGAATCATTGCCATTATTCTCTAGCCACAACTAGAGATTCAATCTCTTAACGCTCTTCTTCTCACTATTTCTCTATTGTTATTGAGTGCCTTTTATTGAAATTAAATTTCAATTTACAGCCATCAGAAAAGTCTCGAGTCGGTGTTGGAATCGGAGTCTCGAGTGTTTTAGCTTGAACATTTGGTTCAAAGTGTTTTTTTTTTTTTGCTTTACAGAAATGGAAGAAAAGGCTTATTGGCCTGCCTGTCTACCTGTCTGACGCCTACTCTCCACCCCCCTTTACTCCACCCACAACATCCTTTTTGAGTAGTACATGGCTAACCTAGTTAGCAAAAGTTTTGTTTGATGTTCCACTTTCGGTTCAGCCAGCAAACATAGCGAACGTTGTACACGAAGGAGGAAACGTTAAAAGTGTATTTACAAACTTTAATATTGAATTCAAAATCTTGCATAAGCAACAAAAACCGATACAAAGAAAAGCAAGCAAAAATATTCAATCTGATTAAGCCTGAAAGTTCTTGCAAAGTTCTGTCAATAACAAGTCTTTGGAATAATGAACAGGAAAAAATCAACAAGGCTTTGGAAATTGAGTCGAGATTATATATATAACATAACTTATTTATAGGAATTTAATTTGCTGGCTGAAATGTAATAGGGAAAGGAACTAATTTTTGTAAAGTTAGATAGAAATTGATTCAAGCTTTAAGTGTTTTTTTCAGCGTTTTCGATTTAATTTCTTATCGTTAAAAATATTTAGTCATCATGTTTGGATTTGTTTATATCTACATAACTGATTCCGAGTATCTTAAGTATAATATTGCGGAATTCCTAATGTTATGAATATCATTATAATCGGATTAGTAATCAATTTCGTAATCCTAATACTTATATACAAGCTTCTTACAACTTTTTATATAAAAATCACAAGGTAAAAGATAATAAGAATCATTTTTTATTGAGGTTTTTTTCTTATCAGTGTTCCTGGTGCAAAAAACTTTTTGACTCATTGATGCTATTTTCAATGTTGATGCCGGCTTTTTTTCGCTTAAATTTCGCATGGTTTTTTTTTTCTTTTCTTCTTTTTTTTTTTTTTTTTTGTTTATTTCGCTTTGTTCATTTGCGATAAGCTGGCGTGAATTATGTCAAAAGATAATTTGTGCTCAAGAATCGGTTTTTGTTTGTATTTGTATTTGTTATATATTCGTATTATTTAACGCCTCTTGAGGTTTGAGTAACTTGAGAATGACGTCACATTCGGCATTCGTCTCTCGTCTGGGGACACACATACATACATATACATTTGCACCCTCATGGGAGGGATGATTGATTGAAAGAGCTTCCTCGTTACGCTTAATTAATTGAGAGCACTCTACATTCACTTATCAGAGAAATTGAAATTAACTGAATTAAGTGTTGTTGGGTTAAGGCAAAAAACTGAACTGAACTGAAAAAAACCTCAAATCGAAATGCAATCAAGTCGTTAGAGAGGGGATAACAGAGGGGCAGAGGTTTACGTGAACGTCAACTGCGGGTCAAAAGAAATGTGAAATTGCATTTGAAGGAGAGAGTCCATCAAGTTGAGTTTTGCCTGCAACATCGTCATTGTCGCCCAATTACATGACACTCAACGAGTTTATTATACACACACACACACATACAAACACACATAACTCTGTTTTATTATTATTATTATTATTATTGTGAGACATTTGTCTGGGCTCTCTGCTGTGTGGTTTGGCATTGTAAACCAATATGCATATAAGGGACCAGCAGTTAGATAAGACCCAATATCAAACAAAACAACCCCAACAACGAACACAAATACAAACAAACACACACACAAACACACATGCACAAAGGCGACCCATTCATTGTGCACTCTTAATGCATGCAAAAAAGAGAAGAAGAAGAAAAACCAACAAACTTTCACTCATAAATTAATTGTTGTTCGAAATGGAAACAAAACTAAATGCCCCAAAGTGAGAAGCTAATCATGAAATCAACGCTTTCAAGTAAAAATTAGTCTGTCTACATACACACACACACACATAGAGATGTACAAATGTAAATTTATCTGTCTATTTAATAAATCTTTCGCGCAGCTGTGTTATGTTTTTTTTTTTTCAGTTTTGTGAGTAACGATCGGCGCTTTACGTTTGCATATTTAATCATCCAAATTGCTCAAATATTTGAATAACTTTCTGTACGTTGGCAACCTTGAGAGAGCGCCCCAACAAAACAAAACAAAACAAACAACAAGAAACAACAACACCATCTATCGATGACTATGTGCAATTCGATTATCGGCACTGTGTATTTGCGGTCAAATTGTTATCGAATTGCGTTGCGTTTTCTTTTGGTGGGCGGATGGAATTTGAAGTGTGGCCAAAGTAGGTCACAATAAAGAGGCGCAAATTGTTGTGGTTACAGAGACGTTAGATGAGTCACACACATACATACAAACACTCACATGTTTTAAGCGGAAGTTTGAAGTGAATGATGTATTATTATTGACCACAGCGTAACATTTCAAATTGCTAAGGTCGTATGTAAATGTTAACAAAATAACAACATCAACTTTGACGTGAGGCACTTTACATGCATACATATTTATGAAGACAAAAAACAAAAATAACAATTTATGGGTTTGGCGAGAGAATTTGAAATGTTTTCACACTATTTGAGGGAGTGATAGAGTGTTGCCACCTCTATTAGAAGTTTGATGCAACTCTATTTTAAATTCACATTTAATATGCATAACATGACGCATCGACCGTAGTTGCAGTTTGCCGCATTATGTTGAACTTGTGGGAGTTGTGCACTTAAATGATGCCCGTTTAATGCCCACAAAGACTTTCGCCAACGCACTGCGGCCCCCATCTAATTAATATTCTCCAAACATCGCTGCGAACTTTGACCCAATTACGAGCAATACAACGCGACATTTACACAAACACAGAGATATACAAAAACACACCCATACTCATGCATGCACAATTCATATTTACGAGCGAGACCAGATAATAAAACACGCTAGGCGAAAGAGTTGCGTACGGAAGAATGAAAAATGAAGCTAAAAAAAACAATGTGTGGTGCAAAGCTTTTATTTACGACTTCATTTTTGGGCTGCATTCAAGAAACGCAGGCGCGAGCGAGACCAACGCAACGGTAGGTGGAGAAGCAGGAGGAGTTGAGGTACATAATTGGAGAGCCACACGCACACACACACACACACACACACACACACACAAGCACACGCACAAGCAAACAGGCACAACAATAATGCAGGCGCAGCCAATAAAACGCCACTCAAAAGAAACATGCGAAACACATTAAAGGCAATAAACAAATCAAGCAGGAAACACAAGTACACAAAAAACAAATAACAAACCTACAACAGAATGAGATGCGCGCAGCCTCGTAAACATAAAAAAAAACATTATTAAATTGAATTTAAGCAAACGTAAAGTTGCAATTAGGCAGAGCTTGAGTACTCGGCACACAAATTATTTTTTTGTCAGTTATTCTCTTCCCAAACACCGTCTCTTTGGTTCAATGTCAGGCAACAAAACTAAAATGCTTAAGCAAACAGATGAAGCCTAATTATTACGCAAATTTTTGTTTGTTTTTTTTTTTTTTGACAACATTTGAAAACATTAACAAAAAGTCATTGACACATGAGCATAAAACAATAGTCAAACACATATGAAAAGTAGTGGAAAGAGAGAACTAGAAACAATAACAGCATAGTGTGCGTCTCAGTCGCCAAAGTGTCGTTCGCGTCGTCGTCGTCGTCGTTGTAGTTGTATTTGTCGTTCTAGCTGTAGTCATCGTTTGCCCTATGCTCCTTTCTCTTTCACACATAGCAAACATTGCAAATTATTTACCGCAACTTGAACGCCTCACCGGCGCCGCTCTCGCGCAAGCACTCTCTTTTGTGTGCGTGCGAGTGAGTGTGTGTATTTTTACCCGCTCTCCCACTCTGATGCGTTATTTCCCCATTGTATTTTTAGAGGTTCACTAACTTTAGTGTTGTTATACATTCAATTATATTGCTGCTGTTGTTATGCATGAGTGTATGTGCGTGTATGTGTGTGTGTGTGTTTATGAAGTTTGTTTTTGTTGCCCGTCGTCTATGTTCGTCATGTTCGCTTAATTAAATCTCTAGCCCTGACACTTTTTTCATTGACAAGGCAACCTGCGCGCCCGAGAAACTCCGACTAGCCGAAAATAGCAAAAGCCAAAACAATAAATGCGATTTAGGTTTACGAGTATGTTTTGTGTATTTTTACGCTTTGAATGCTTTTGCAAAAAAAAATAAAAACAAAAAAAATACAACAAAATTTTTGCTAGCGCAAGCTTTGCGAGACTCTACATTGGGAAAGTCAATGCGCCCAGCTGCGCGCGAAAAAAAAAACAACTGTAAGCAGGAAGGGGTTGGTGGGTGGGGGTGGGTGGACTTGGGTTGTGACAACAACGACCTTGGGAAACGGTTTGCGTTGATTTTTACAATGTTATTGTTGAAGTTGCCAAGTTATGCAGTTTATAATGTGTCGCTGTTGTTGTTGTTGTTGCTTTTGTTGGGTGCTTATATTAAGTCGTTTCTTTCATTTCATTTCATTTTTTTTTGGCATAAATTAAGTCGCAAAATTTATGACTTTCAAATGGTTCGTGAGAAATTTTGTGTGCAAATTTAATCAAAGCCACAAAACACGGCAAGCGAATGTTACAAAAAAAAAAAAAGGTTAGATTAGTTAACTACATATCTGAATAAATTTCACAATTGACTGTAAAAATAGCTAGTACCATATGTAATTAATTAGATAATAACAGCTATTAACGTTACTACACTGTAATTTTCTATTCTCCGAACGAAAAGCAAACAAACCCCTCCACCCACAGCTACATGTTCCAGATTAATTATATAAACAAAACCAAACCCATATTTACATGTCTCCAACTTTTCGAGTCTACAAACAAAAAAAGTTTAAAGAGAAAACTTTGTGACTCACGAGACATTAAAAGATAAGCAACAATTGAAAAAACGCAGTAGTCATAAAAAGAAAGAAGAAAAAACACACAAATAATATAATAAACGAGAAGTTATCAATAAACCGGAAGTGCAAAGCACAGAACATGCGAGAAATTAGCTGATTAATGGCATGACAAGAGAATACAAAACAAAGAATAACACATTCTGGGTAAGAGGAGGCGGTGGGGAAAGTCTCATTCGCTGCATAAATCAAAACCGTATTTAAACAACGAAGCGTAACGAATGAATTCGTAGAAATGTCACAAGTGACGTCACAATTTGTATATTCGTAATTGAGTTAAAACGACGTTTTAGAAACATACAAAATTCCCCTAAAACTCAATGTGCATTATGAATAAAATGAATGAATAAAATGACGAGATTAATTTCGGTGTTAAGCTCTTACTAAAAAATTCGATTGCGTCTACACTAGAGCAGAGAACGCAACGAGTGCGAAAGAGATGGAACGGGATTAAAAACCGGTTAACTGTCGGTCAATAAAACCAAAATCCAGTAAATGCCTAAGAAATGACACACACACACACAAACAGAACAGAGAGACAGAGAGAACAAAATGAACGAAGCGTATCCAACAAGTGGAAAACAACAACGATGACGACGAGAACTACAAACCAAAAACAACAACAACAATATATCCGTTACTCTTGTAGTGCGTTCTAGCGCTGTCACATGCATGCGAAAGAAAGAGACTCAAAAAAAAAAGCATCTCTGTCGCGTATTACTCATGCTAATTCCGCATATATACACACACACACACACGCATGTGCGCTGGTAGAGTGAGTGTGTTGGACAGTATAATGAACTACTTAAAGCAGCGCATGAAAACAAGTTGTCGCACAGTGGGCAAAATAACTTCAATATGTGTATTCAATTGTTGTTACTAGTTTGCTTGGGTTTCTTTTGCGTTGTTACCACGTGCCACTTGCAGCTTAGCGTGGTTATACAACAAATGAGGTCGTTTCTGTTCCGAAGGAGGCTCAAAAAGGCGTGGGCTCTGTCAAGTACATATAAAAATTATTTTTTTTGTTGCAAATTTTGGCCCGCATTTCTAAGCCCAAAAATGGTGTAAAGTGAGCGGTGTCGAGCGTGACGCATGCAAAAAATGTAAAAGCAGACACTTTATTGACACTTCATGGAAGTGTATTGTGAAATAGGCAATCGTAAAGATTAAGTGTTACCGCATTAAAAAAAAGAGATGGAGAAAGAGAGAGAGGGAATAGACAAAGAATGTTGACAAGGAAAGCTAAATTGTCAGATCTTAGATTAACTGTTTGAGTGATAGTTATCGAAACTATCGATATAACTTCTAGTTCTTTGAAGTTCTTCAAAAGCTACCGCGCATTGAGCCCTAAAATCCCCCCACAAAGTGAATGCAGCAAAGAGAGAGGAAGAACTTGGCCTCCCAAGCGCAAAGCGACATGCCGCAACACAATATACAATCCGAACCGAACAGAACAGCGAGTGGAGCCAACAAACAGCTAACGGTAATCCCCACAGTGTCTATTTTTGTAGAATGCTGCTGCCTGCATTGTGTGTTGTTGTTGTTGCTGTTGTTGTTTGTTGCTGTCTATCTTCCAGATACAATTTTAAACTTATAATTTAAATACAAAGTCTTGGCATTGTTTTTATATGCCTTTTTCTTTCCTACGACAGCGCTGAGCATTTGGTTTAAATCTTTGATGTGATTATTATTATGATGATTGTTGTTCGTTCTTCTTGTTTGTTTTTTCGGTTTTGGTTTCTTTTTGCCCAGCGGCAAAATTCTAAAGCAAAAATGTGTTAATGTGTGAGAAGGAGGAGCAGAGAAGTTTTTGGTGGCAAGATGGCTAGCGGTTCGCAACTAATTAAGGCAGCAAGCAGCAGCCAAAGCAGAAGCAGCCAAAGCAGAAGCAGCGTAAATGACGTAGCTTTTTTCGGATAACTACAAGATACAGATTTTATCTATCTCTCGCTCTCGCTGTCTCTCTCTTTCTGTGTAGTTCAGTAAGTACTATATATATATATATATATGCAACTCATCTTGGCTGTCGGTGGCAGCAGCAGTCTCTCAGACAGCGGACGCATTCAAGCATAAAGTCTAATGATTGCTAATTACAAGACACAAACAAAACCAAGAAACGGTCGCCCTGAAACTAAACTGAACGTAAATTGTGAGATCATTGCGCCGTAACCAAATTGCTTCCAATATAGAAAGCTGCAGAAATATTTGTTTTTGGCCACATAAAAACGTCTCGCAACAGTCTCAGACAACATTCAAATGGTCGGTCAGAGAGTCTCAGACAAATTGTTTTCAATATATCTCAAATCTTATGAGAAACCGCAAAAAAACAGACCAGAAAAATAACTACATTTATTGCAATCTCATATCAAATAATAAAAAACTTGTAGTGTGTTTATTTCCTTGTTTTTTCAAGGTTATCTCATCAAAAAATGAGTTTTGAAAAACTTTTTAATCGATTTATTTTAAGGGGTGTTACCAATACGATCTTAACTACCTGCGCGTTAACAAGGTTGTGTTCAAATTGATTAGAAATATGTTTTTTGCTACCTGTATATTTTATATAAAAATGTTTTAGCTTACCTTATAAACCTGGCCGTAAGTGCCATTGCCAACGACCTCGATGAGCTCAAAGATGCCAGCCGGATCCTGTAAAACACACAAAAAGAAAAAGACAAGATGCCAAATTAGTTTAGGTTCCCCAAAATGTCAAAGACCACAAAGTGCAATAACAATTAAAACAAGCAAATATAAAGAAGAAGAAATCCTTAGCAAAATGTAAAGAGGAAAAAAAAGTAAAACGAACCCGAAAAACAAACAAAGAAAAACGAAATCGTTGTAAAGGCGACGAATGCCAGCCAAATGCGGATGAGTTGAGAATTGGGGCGGGGTCTGCTGTTGCTGCTGCTTGTGGCACAGAGGCAGCACTTAACCAAACAAGAACAACATTTTAGAGGTTTTTTTTCGTTCGAATCAGGCAACGCGACGAACGGAACGTTGTTATTTTGGCTTTTGTTTTGTTTGTTGTTTGTTTGTGTAAACAAATTATTAAGGCATAATAATACAAATACGGATACAGCGGCAACAAAAACGTTAAAAATAAAGCGGCATTTAATACAAATCCCCAAGACATAGTCCCCCCATTCCATCCATAACCCTATCCGTACCCATGTCAAGCCATACAACAACAAATCGCATGAGAGTGAGTTCATTGACACGCAACTCACGAGGCAATCACGATAAACACGAAGCAATCACGAGACTCTACTCTAAACTCTAGACACACTAGAGAGAAAGGGGTCAAAGGGGGTGGAGACGAACTAGTGACAGCTAAGGTAAACGTCAATTAAAATAACAACAGCAATTTCAACAGGTAACTCGACAGAATTCTTCTTCTTCTTCTCTCTCTCTCTTCTTCTTTTTTGACAGTTAGGGCAGCCAGTGCTCTAAATTCCGTTTTATGACAAGCTAAACTACATGCCGAAAGGGCAGCCCAACAGGGGGCAAAAGGGCGCAGACGAAAACAAACAGACGAAGAAAAAGTAGTAATAGAAAAAGAAGAAGAAGAAAAGGGTTAAACTGAGAAGACATGAAAGTTTAATGTTAAAGTAAAAGTTGTATGCGGTTGTTAGACTTTGCGATTTAGTTTGGATGAGAATTAATGGATTAAGGGGCAGAATATAGTATTTTAAGTCAGGGAACTTCTCTTTTTCTCTCTCTCTTCTCTTTTTCGTTTTGAGAAATACCAACGATAGTTTACTTAGTTGTTCTCTGTTTACCTTTGCCTACAACTCTTAAGGGTATTTTACAGATCTTTTTCTGTTGATTAGAAACCACTTTAAAGTATACCCTACCCCTTTTTTCTACCTCATCCAACAGCGCTTATGCATTCCTTAGGCATTCTTCTTCTTGCATTGCGCTATGCTTACAAAAAAAATTAAAATAAAAAATCCACTCGTTATGTTTGCCCGCCCCATTGTAACGGAATACGCTCGCACCGAACGACGACCGCGACGGCGACGTCGCTTTAAAAGCTTCAGCTGCACATTTCAACAAATACATATAAACGCCTCCCCCTCCCCCCTCCACCTTCTTTAAACAAAAGCAGAGCTATATAACGGTAGGAGCAATTTGCAGGCGAGCGAGCTGCGCTGGGCTGACTGATGATATGCTCAAGCAGTTGTTGGGAAGCACAAGCCACAGGAATTATAATAAAGCCCAAAGACAAAGCGTTAGTCGAAAAATATATAAAAATAATAAAAAAAAACAGCAAATGGGGCAAAAGAGTAAGAAAGAGAGAGAGAGAGTACAAACTATTGAAAGCTGCCTCAAGTAGATTTATGGGGCTGCCTTCAAATGAGCCATCGAGCAACGCCTTCCCAGCGCTATCATTGTTCTTGTTCTTATTCGGTTTTTTTTTTTCTTTCGATGTTTTGCCTTAAAGTGTGTCAAATGCATGCGGCGAGAGAGGGAAAGAGCGAGAGAGAGGTGGCATGGCAATCAAACAGTCCGTCAGCAATTACTGCTATTTATGGCCGATTACTTCACGTTGTAAAATCAATTAAAAATGCACAAAAAAAAAATGAGCCAAGTGTTTCCGTACACTCCTACCCCCACACCTCACCTCCCCTTCTTCTTCTAACCCTTTCTCACCACGAACAGCGCAAAAAACCGCTTCATGACTCATTAGCGTTGACATGTTAAGGCAAAACACAAACACAAACATAAAAAATGCAACCGTTCACTGTAACACACGAAAGGGAGTGGGAGAGAGAGCCCAGTATATGTGAGTAAGTGTGAGCGAGCGAGAGAGAGAAGGTGTGAAGGTTTGCTTGAAGGCACACATTAGTGAATAGTTCTAGCAACCAGAACGAAGCCAGCTGCGATTTACAGTTATCAGTAATCGTTACTGCCTGCTGCTGACCATTTCTCTGCTCTCACACATGTGTTCTATTCGCTCTCCCACTCTCTCTTTATCTTTTGCTTTATGGTTGTTTTTGGGGACTTTCTTAGTTTTTTGTAACAGAAACAGAAAATTTAACGACATTCCAGTCTGGAATGCATGGAAATGCAAACTTCCAAAGATAAGATTTGTACAGAAATTAGAATTAACTCGATTACAGTGTAAAGAGTATTGAAAATTCGTCACACTATATATAGCCTAACTGCACTTTCTTGTTTATCTGTGTATCTTGTATCGTTCTGTTGTCGTTGTTGTCGGTTGTTGTAGTAGTAGTAGTAGTTATTTGTGGAAACGGGCCACGAGTGCAACTTAAACTAAAACTTACAAAAATAAAAACAACAAAAACTTGCTGATACTCCGTGTCTAAAACTCGCTGCTGCTGCTGCTGCTGCTGGGCAGGCTGTTTAGCAGTTGGTTTTTGTGCTGGCTAGCAAAACTGGATTTCATTTTGGCCGTACACCAAGGCTTGGCCCAGTTAGACTAGCAATGATATGTGCACACATATGAACACACATACATACATACATACCTCTGTGTGTGTGTATGTACATTAAGGAGACTCGCCAACAGGACTGACTGCATATTGAACGCCCATGCGAGAAATAATAGCAGCAGCAAGAGTTGAATTGAAGAGGAGTCAGGGGCAAGGGGGGATGACAGATGGTAAAACTACATATATATGTTAATAGTAGGTATATGTATGTGTGTGTGTGGGCTGTGACCAATTCGAATTAGGAATGCAATGCATAACATATACAAGAGCTTCAAGTTGTTAAAAAAAACGCGCAAATGAAGCTGACAGCAAATGGGAAAAACCAGTTAACACGCAAAAGTGGCAAAAAAAGAAAAGGAGTAATACGTAATAATGAAACTATGATATATACGTTTTGAACACGAAGTTTCATTTCATAAAACTATTTAAAGTTGGCTATTTTTAGAGATGTTTACAAAACAGAATCACTTGAAGAACCATTTTGCATTCGTAGTTCTTTAAGTACATACACACACGCACACATACATATACATATTTGTGTATTCCTGTTTCGTATGTCCAGCTGAGTTGAGATACGGTTATTTTTCCCCTGTGTATTTATTCAAGTCATGTTGATTTAACCCACAAAACAGACCAAAACCCAAACATATGTGATATTCTTTCTCTTTCTAGCTCTTTGCTATATCCAGCCTGCACGAACAACAACAACAATAACAAATGCAGCAAATTGCAGCACTTTAAAACAACAACAACAACAACAGCGCCATACAGCGCACACCAAATGTGGGCGAACACGTTTTTATCGCACAAAAGCCAAATGCAATAAACGTTGATTAAAAGAAATATACAAGAAACGCACAAAAGAAAAAGAAAAACAAAGGCAGAAAAATGTATACAAATGTATGTGTGTGTGTGTGTTTGTATGTATAGAAGCGCCGACACATGGTCATGCTTTAAACAAAAACAAAAAAAAAAAAACTAAATATGAAGACAATCAGCAAAAAGAGCGCTTATCAAATTGTGCAACAACAACAACTTCAAACTGCATTTAGTTTCCAAGCTAGTTATGAAAAAAAAAACAAATAAATAAGTACACATAGATAAACAATACACAGACACTCATACATACACATACATATGTATGGGGGTTTCAGCTGGCAATTATAAAATAATAATTAATGAAATTGCGCTGATGAAATGCATTTTGCTTCTGTTCCAAGTATCTTATCAGTTTAACTGTTTTTTTTCTTTTTCTGTGGGAATGAGGGCGTACGAAGAAGAAGCAGGAGCGGGAGTACAAGTGCCATTCGCCCCAGCAGCATCAGCGGCTTTAAGGACTGTGACCTTTTGTCAACACAACAACAGCAGCAACAACAACTAAGCTGTATACTATTTCGGGGCACGTATTTCATTGTTTAATGACCTTTAAAAAGCCAACGCAGACGCGGCGCCCACGCGCCTGCTGCGAGAAGGCCAACAACGGCAACAAGAGCAGCAGCCGCAGCGGCAGAAGCAGCAGCAACAACAACAAACGATAAACGACAACTACAACAACTCATGGGGCCATCACACGCCTGCCATTTTTTGCTTTTTTTTTCTCTCTCGTTGCTTTGCTTCTTCAGTGCTTCATCATCATCTTCATGTCGTCTGCACACAAACACTCACACACACATACATATGCATTTATTTACACACGCACGCTTCTGCTTCATACTTCTGCTGCTGCTTCTTTTAATAAAGTAAACTAAACAATTTTCATTCTTGTCTCGTTTATGTCTCGTCTTCTTCGACTATGAAGAACATATGCACACATGCACATGCCATCACACAAGCAAGCACACACACACACACATACACCAAAACGAACGACAGTCGCCGTCGCAATCCACCTTATACTCCCCACCACTCTGCCCACCCACCATCGCAGCTGCAAGACAGAGTCAACAAACGGACACTCGCACACACACACACACACGCACGCACACATACAAATATGAAGAGACAGGCGGCACACAGACAGCGCAGCTCCTCAACACTGGCAAAACTTTACTTTCTGTGGTGCTGGCTGGGGTGCTGCGCCCAACATGGGGCGGCCCGTCGTGGTGAATTTGAAAAAGCTGTGGTGAATGTTTGCTGAAAGAGAAAGGCAAAAGCACAGGCAACATAGCCACACAAAACAACGCGTGCGGCTTGTGCGTGTGGGGCATTTCATTGAGAAATGAAAAATATCAAAAGAAAACCAACAACAACAGCAACGATGATGATAAACAAGACTTGGCAAAGGCGCTGACACCGGCCGGTCACTGGCGCTATATGGTGGTAATTTCAAGAGTGGGGTGAGGTAGTTTGGGGTGAATACGCAGCAAAGAGAGCGCAGCGGAAAGTGCTTAAAGAAAACAGTAAATGTCAATATGCAGTTATTATGCATTATGTTTTGCATGTTTTACAGCTGTATGTGTGTGTGTTTGGGGAGTGGGCGTTGCCATAGTCTTTCTTTGAACAACAATTGGCAATTTTTATGATTTTAAATAGGTTCAATGACACGCTATTGTATAACGATCAATAAACATACATACATACATATATTTCATTATTGGGTAACACTGAAATTCTTATCAGACTGCAGGTTGTTGATCGATAAAGTTAGTTAGTGCAGTTA
This sequence comes from Scaptomyza parva, assembly GCA_035044645.1. Classification (NCBI taxonomy): domain Eukaryota; kingdom Metazoa; phylum Arthropoda; class Insecta; order Diptera; family Drosophilidae; genus Scaptomyza; species Scaptomyza parva. The sequence continues at coordinate 5,487,876 of JAWNNT010000065.1, read as the reverse complement.
GGATTGAAAGTGAGAAATACTACAGATGCGAGAGTGAACAAAAGAGGCATAAATGCAATAAAAAACTATATTTAAAGTTGATGAGTGTCGTAATGCGGAAATTGCTTAAAATATAACATATAACAAGAAAAAAAATAATGCACACATGGCCACACCTTGCAGCAAATGAGCGAGACTCCAGCAGTTGTTGTTGTTGTTTCTGTTGTGCATGAAGCTCTGCTGGTTTTATTGTTGCTGTTGTTGTTGAGGTTTTTTTTTTATTTGGTGAAGCTGACAAAAACTTACCTTTAGTGCCGTCAAATCGATATCATCCAATGAACAATTCACCGATTGTGCCAGTTGTTGTTGCTGGTGCGCCATTTTGATTTGCTATTTTTTGTTATTCTGCCTGGTGCGGCTGGCTGTTGTTGTTGTTGCTGCTGCTGCTACTTCACACAAACACACACGCACACTCTGCTATGCAGGCTATGCACACCAACGCACACACACATATACACTCATACACAAAAGCACTCGCCGTCACTTTTTTTCTCTGCTTGTTATTATTGTTTATAATTTTTTTGAAAGTAATAAGCACAGATTTTATTTTTTTTTAATTTATATTCTTATTGCTATGTAAAAGAAATTGACAAAAAAGAAGATCATTAAGTACAGCAATTAACAGAACAAACTATTTGGCTAACAAATTGTTATTTGTTGCTGGCCATACAACTTTTCTCTTTTGTTAGTATGCGCGCGTATGTGTGTGAGTGAGCGATTTGCTTATGTGTTAGTTGGTGTGTATGTATGTGTAACGTTTGGCAAACGGGCGCGGCACACACTTTTGCACAGATTTGTATAAAATCAAAACACCAAGTGCAATTAATATATTTACACAGACCGCTGGAAATTTAATATTCTTATTTTTCACCGATTATTCACACAGCACACATACACTTTGCGCTCTTCGCTCGTTATTCACATATACACGCATTCATATACTTCGGATATATGTATACGTATGTTTGTGTAGGTAGACAGGAAAAAATCTGCCACTCGCTTTTTCTCTTTTGCCTTTCGGAGTTTGCGATTGAAGTTGCGGTATTCTTTACATACTTTACGCGAACAGATGATTGAAGTTATTGTTTTTGCGTAACGAGCACAATGTACAACTGACTTGCCTAATTTTCAGCAAGTTCCGGTTTGTGCAAGTCGATTGAAAAAGTTAAATAAATCTATACGCGAGCGACACGGACAAGTACGTCCGTACTTCGACGCAACAACAACAGAAATGTTACTCGCCCTGCCAGTGTGACCAAGGTCTGTTCGTTAAAATATACAGCTTAACTCTTAGAAAAATACCCACAAAATACCATTCCATACCATTATTTATATGCCTTAAATATACCATTAAATTGATTCAATATTATTTTCAGTCTTTATTGCAAACAATAAGACAACTAAGTTTCAAGTATATTCATAATTTAACATATTTTGGCTTTTAATGGAGTATATATGCGATCACAATGTGGAATTTACAAAGTTTGTTTGAAAGTTTTAAATACATTTTTTTATTTGGATATCTTGATATTTAATATTATCTGTCAATATTTATAAATTGTTCACCGTTTTTAATATTGTATATTATTTGCTGATATACTTGAAAACAAAAATGGTTTAATTTTACAGATGTGACCCAATCAGCAAAAGATTCAAATAACTTATTGTTAATCTGATGCAGTATTTAGATAACGAAAAAATACCACAGGGCTGAAAAACATATCCAACTACGTTACTCACAATTGCGCGGCGTGAAGCTGGCTGTGAGTAAATTGCAATTGCATTCTATTGCGTTAACGTAATAATTTTCTGCAACGTAACAGGGCGAAGGGTTATGTTACATGGTATATGTTTAAGGGCTCAACCCTGATCATTAAGGACTTAATATATTTGGATCGAAATTCAGATATCTTAAATAATACCAATCTATAATAATTTATTTCTATGTTTATTTGTAATAACCAGTCATTGGAGTGTTATTTCTGTGAAAATATTTTGTTTAAAAATATATTTTAATTTGTATATGGCTTGTTAACAAGTTTTAAATTTGTAGCCAGAAACGATAAGTAAATAATCGAAGCATTTAAAAATGCATCGAATATGTAGATATAAATCGGTTTAAAACCTATCGATACTTTGGTGCTTCGATGGCTTGCTTGAACATCGACCACAACATTGTAAAGCGAGATCGTGGGTTGACAAGACGTGCGTGAATCGAGAGCGCGTAACGCTAAAAAATTTAACCGTAAAAGCAACGTACCAAAAGTGCAAACATCTAAAATATACACAAATGTACATCAAATCATTACAACTAAAAGCTATTGAATAATGCGCAATCGTTAAAGCTGTTTAACTGTTGTTTGCTGCTGCCGTTATTGTTGCTGTTGTTTTTGTACTAATTAGAAAGAACTGCTGCGGCGTCGACGACTTCTGCGCCGGCGTTTTAGAACGCGGCTATCTAATTGTTGGCCCAAAAACAAAAAAAAAGTGGCGAAGCTGGTTTTTTTGCGCATCGTTGTGTGTGTGTGTGTGTGAGAGTGTAAGCGAAGATCAGTGTAAGTGTGAGTGTTCTGTGGCTGTGCATTGGAATTTGTTAAAACACGAGCGTATTAAGGTCAAAAGCAACAAGTGACAAGCAAAAGAAATTATTATAATAAAATTCTAAGCCAAAAACAACAAATATATAAATAAAAAAAAACCTATAGCATTTTTAAACGAAAAAAAAAATTGTTTTTTGTCTTTTTTACTGCCAACAAGAGCGGCAACAACAACAAGAACAGCAGCAACAAGTAACAAAAAAACGCAGCAGCCAAAGAACGCCGCGTAAAGCAACAACAACAGCAAAAACAACTTTCCGGTTTTTCTCTCTGCTTCATCTCTGAGCGTCTTTTTCTTATTTTGTTACGTGTGTTTATTGATCTTCGTGGCTTACGCGTTTTTACGTTTGATAAAATGAGAAGGAGTGGGAGAAAAAGCGCCTAAAGCATAATACAGTGAAATTTGAAAACAAAAATAAATCAATTTTAATTCAAATAGAAAAACGACAACAACAAAAAGAACGAGTCAACGCTGCAGGACACAAAAGCAAGGAAAAAGAGAAACGAAAAGAGGAATTAGAAAGATCACGCCGTCTATTTTTGTGTGTGCGCTGCTTTTAAGAGAGCGGTAAAAAAAGGATAGAGTAGAAGAGAGAGAGAGAGAGAGCGGAAGCTGTAAACAACAACAAAAAGTCATATTTTGTCAGCAGGATTTTAACATAAATCATTCACGCTGGATTTGGGATATTACGAGGCTGTAAAAGGTAAAAATAATAAAAACCAAAGCAAAAACAATTTTACGTAACTGTTAAAAGCTAAGCTCAACACGTACAAAAGCTAAAATAAATTACAATGGGTGGCAATTCATTTGCAAAATTCATTTAACATTTAATAACTAACCGTTGGCCTTTTCAAACCGTTAAATACACTGCTTTGAAATACAAAACTCTCAAGTCGTCCACAAAAAAATTTAAAGGATTTAGTAATTTTGTGCTTAGCTAATCTTATCTTATCTTTATCTACATGTAAATCGTATATACCCCTTTTTGTAAATGAAACAGTGTGTGTTCACATCATAACATTTTTTATATGCAGTCAACGAACGCACCTGAAAGCTACCACGCTCACTATGCGGTCTTTATGGCCGTCCAATAAGCCACAAAAATATATATGTATTTAATAATAAGCCCATTCAAAAAAACTTGTTGCATAATCGCCGCCAATTCGATTCCAGTTTGGGCCTTTCGAACTGTACAGTTTGATTGAAAGGGCGCAAATTGCGTGTTTAGGAATCATAAAAATTGCCAACGCTTGTCACACTTTTCTTATTAGCATAATCGCGTGATAGAGCGAGATGAAATGGCAAGAGAATGGATGACAGACAGAGAGAGAGAGAGAGAACCATTTTACAGGTGCGCAGCAGCAGTCGCACCACCTAGTGTGAGAGCGAGCAAGAGCTGTGGTCATTAAGCCTGGCTTTGACTACGGCGATGACGACGACGGCGCAGCTGTAAACTAGGCTAAATAGGGTCTCTAGCCAAAAGCACGTTTTGGTCTGAAGCAGCTCGCTTGCTTGCTTGCTTTGGGCTTGGTTTATTTTTAAACCGCATTCCGCGTGGCATTTTGTATTTGCCTGGGCCAGTTGGCCACTCTCACACACACACATATGCATATATATAGAAATACATACTTGCAATATATATGTACATATATGCAAGCATGTGTGTAAGGTACATTAAAATACATGTAAAAGCATTACCGTTAACATTAAGCAGTTTGAGAGTCATTGTATGAACAACGGCGCCGCTTGCTGTGATTTACATTTATGCTTTACACACATACAGTAAGTATGTATGTTTGTATAGATGGAGACAATTGCAGCAAGACAATTGCTCTAAATTAAATTACGCTTAACCGGGGGCAGCTAAAGGCCAACGATGCACATTAAAAGAGAGAAAGAGTCTGCGATAGAGTTGGAAGCTGGAGAGCAATGCAAATGCAATGAATGCACACACTCAACGCTTGTCAAACTGTCTCTTCTATAAACAACAACAATCGACTGTAAATCAAATGAGCAATTCTAATTGTATGCTTATTTCAAAATTGTATATGCTTCAAAATTGTGCAGCGAGCAGCAGTGTTCTGGAATAAAATCCAATTGGTAAACCAAACCAAGTTGGTCCATTTGATTCTTTTGCTGCGCTTTTGTTTTCGTTCTTTTGCTGCAGCTGGCCGCGTGCTCTATCTCTGTTGTTGTTGTTGTTCTTGTTAGTGCTGCACTCTTTGCACTCACTGTTGCTGTTGCTGATGTTGTTGTTGTAGCGTGGCATTCTTTAGCGTTTTGCGCAATTTGTGCGCTGTACTTTTTTATTTTATATTTTTTCTTTCTGATTTTGTTTTTGTAATGGCCCATACACACAAGATTTGTACATTCACAATTGAAAGTTGGCCACACGTAATCCCAGAAAAAAGAAACAACAAAAATGATTCCAGTTCCAATTCCAATTCCATTTTTACATTCAGTTCCAGTTTCAATCAATCACACCGTTTCTTATTTAGCATTTCAATCAATCAACCCAGTTTAATTTTTGTAGAATTCATTTTTTTAATGCGGTTTTTCTTGTTCACAATGTAAAAGAGTCACAAAATGCTGTACAAGGCCTCAATTTAAAGATAATGATAAACATTTTTTAATGATAATTGCTCAAGTGAAGTGAGTTAGAGAGAGAAAGAGAGAGAGAGAAGGAGCCACTTAGATACGCATAATTAATTGAATGACTGCCCTGCAAAAGGGCGTAAGGCCTCTTAAATTGCTCCCTCAACGAATTGAGAATTGCCGCCAATTGACTGCTGCTGAACTGTGCCAAGAGATAGATAAGAAAATACTAGAAAAAAAAGATTTTTAAATACTCATATTACTCATATATTTTAGTTGGAAATAGGCTGTTCATCTCATTAGCTCACATTACATTTTTAATTACAAATCTTATCTGAGATTTTCAAGTGTTTTTATTATACTATATATGATCGAGCAATCTCAGTGTTATAAAGACACATAAATGACAAATTCAGTTGAATGATTTTTTTTCTCATTATTATTAATGCAAGTAACAGGTTCTCACTTATCAGTTTCGTGAAATATATTTATAAAACGAAGTCCAAAAACGGCAAGAAAATTTAATCGCAGCTCATAAATATTCAATGTACTTACGTATATATATACTTAGTTATAGTATAAATAGATTTGTTGTATTATTTAATTAAGTACACCTACTTATGTCATGCGACATTGAAAGGCTGAAACAAATTGTTTCCTTCAAGTTGATAAGAAAATGCTTCAAGTTAAGGTTTTCTCTAAAATAAATGATGATGCGATCTAAACTGAATGACATTTTGAAGTTTCAAACTTGATTGATATTCAAAGAGCAGAAGCAATCTTTTTTTATCGCTTTTTTTCTACTGTTTAAAAAAACAGCAATAATACTAACTGAACAGTTTTTAATTATAAACACGTTGATTTTGTTATACATTTGCATTCCCGAGTTCTACTAACATACATACACATTTATACAATCTGTATTTGTGTATTGGTGTATATGCATATATACATATACATAGATAGTTCCAATTGGCTGAAGCTGGTTGCCAAGTGTGTCAAGCGTAATTAGAAAAGCAACCGCATGTTAAAGTGCAAAACTGCTCTAGCACAACTAAATAACAGTGAAACAAATACAGAGAGAGTGAGAGAGAGAGAGAGAGAGAGAGAGATATAGATAGAGAGCGAGGGAGAGTGTGTCTCATTTCACTTATCTCCAAAACTAACTAGCAAATAACGGTTAAGAGGTTTTTTGTGGGACGTCTGAATTTTTAGTCTTTAACCAAAGCGATTAGTATAATATATTTCATAGATATATGGTATTATGCCGAGAACACAAACTTTTTTGCATTTTCAACGGTTAAAACCAATAACATAGCTCCAAGCTGTTAACTAACATAGAAATGTTATAAACTTCATATAAATTTCAAATGCATTTAGTGAATAGTTTCTAGTTTATGTTTAGTTTATGTATTAAGTTTACAATCAACAATCAAACCGCTTATAGGGTATGTTTAGGTCGTGCCGTTTTCACTTTTGACTTCCTTTACCTGTTGGCAGCACTTTTTGCCTTTTTTTGTTTCTTCGCGCGCGCCAAAAACAGCGAGTCTGTCAAAGAGCAACAACAATAAATGCACATTCAAGGCTACAGCAACTGCAGCAGCAACAATCGCACCAACAACAACAACGACAACAACAACAACTCGATCTACTCAAACTGGTTTTTCAATCTTGTGGTTTGCTTTCTTTTTTTTTTGTGTTTGTGTTTTTGTTTTTTCTTGTTCGGCTTGTAACTGCACGTAGCCAAAAAATATGCTAAAGTCATATCACAACAACAGCAACAACAACAACAACAACAACAACAAGAGCAAGAGAGCACAGGAAATACACTTTACAGATATGTATACACACACACACACACACACCAACACACACACACACAATTATAGTTACATTGAATTTATAAACAATTTGCACGATTTTACAACGGAATTGCAGTTGCATATTTTCAGTTTTTGTCGGCTTTGCTGTAGATCTGTATATATATGTATATGTATATACTATATGTATGTAGGTATGTAAAGGGTCGGTCAGTTTCTGTATGGTGTTGTTGTTGTTTACTTTGCACTCAACAACACTGACAACGTTGTGTGGGATTTTCGGCTGAAGCAGAAAGAATTAAAAAAAAAACAACTTGCACAGTTTTGCACCCAATATGAATAAGGTTCGGGGTACAGCTTGACAAGAATTTAAAAAGAATTTTTAAAGCACTTTTTGGCTTTTGAACAAATGAACTTGTTTTTAATAAACAGCGAAAGTACATAAACATTTTCTTTTCTCTAGTTGATTTCCTCTTTTGAGTTTCCTTTACACATACAAAATAATATTTAAAGATCTCTTAATTTTCTTAATTATGCCACAGACCTCAATTTAAACAACCTCCAGTTTTAATTTGTACTCCACGCTCATCATTTTGTCATCTTATCCATTCGCCTTTTCGTTGTTGTTGTTGTTGTTTAGTCAATTACAATCATAGAAATATAAGATCTGTTCAAAAAAAGAGAAAAATGAAAAAAAAGCTCAGCCCATTCACCTGTTGTTACCCATATTATCATAGAAAAAAATCGCTGGCAACCTTGAAAATGGCTGCGCCTTCCGCTGACTGAGTCAAATTTCTCACCATATATATATACATACATACATATATATATAAAAGACTTGATTCTTCTCTATCTCTTTTACTCTTGGATTTTGCTTTTGATTTTGTTTTTTGTTTTTTAATTTTTTTTTTTTTAAATTTTTTTTTATTTAGTTTTCAGTTTTTTGTCTTTGCTTTCAAGTTTAGAGTCGCACCATAAATAATTTTGAGCAGCTTTTTTATTTTTCGTATTTGTTAAACCTTTTTATTATGTCTAGTTTTTTCTTTTCTTTATTATTTTTTCTTTTTTTTTTGGAAGTGTTATCAAGTCAAGTGCTTTAAACAACAAGAAATGTTGGTAAAATAAATCAAAGGTTGATTAACCAAAAAAATATTTATTTTAAAGCCATTTCTTTTGACTTAACCAATGTTGTTAGCTAGTGATTCATAGATTCGAAAGATATTTGTTGATTTTTCTTGTTATTTTTTTGCTGACAGGAAGTCATTCATCACAAATGTTAATTTCTTTAAGAGATGAATGCAAACCAAAAACTGGTTTGCCAAAAAATTGTAAAAAGAAACAAAAAAAATCAATAAAATGTGTTAAAAATCAAACTTTTGTTTAAGAAATTTATGTCTTAAGTCACAGCTTAAACATTTTTAAGTTAGTTTATTTTATTCTTCCAAAAATTCTATTAGACATTCTGATTTTTTTTTAATAAAAGTATTTCTGGGTGTAAAAGCTTATCAGCATAGAATATTTTTTATAAAAATTTTGCGGAAAAAAAAACTCAAAATATTTAGCCTTGACTCTGGCTTTAAGTGTTTGCCAAAATTGCTGGCAATCTGGGATGTTGCCTTTTAAAACAACAAACAAATTTAATAATGTCTGCGAATAAATTGATGCTTGGCTGTTCTTGTTGTTGTTGTTGGTGTTGATTTGTTGCAGCCTCGACCGCGAGCTCAATCAAAATATTTAGCTTATTAGTTGCAAAAAAAAAAAAAAACAAAAAAAAAACATAAAAGAAAAGAGTCAAACAATAAACAGTAATCGAGACCGCAGTCATCGCGTAGTCGTGAGAGTTGAAGGCAAAAAAAAAAAAAAAATTGCCGGACGACGAATTCACATTAAGCATACGCCGCTTGGGCCGCCAGGTCTAGTGATCTCTCTCTCTCTATGATTCTCCCGCTGTCTGCCTTCGGGCAATTAATTACATTTTGCGTACTTTATTTCCGCTTTACACCGGGGCGTTGGTAGAATTTTGTAGTTCCTTCACTTTATCTATAGGTACTACTACTGTAATTATTTTCCTAGTACATACATATATATACATATGTGCCTCATCTTACTTCTCTCTTCACTATTTTTGTGCTTTTTATGCTGTTTTTCCAAAAGACACAACAAGAACAAAGATGAAGCCGTAAAAATGCCGCTGTTTGTGTCTTTTTTTTTTTGCCTCGACGACGAGTACTCTTTTGACGGCTTTTGTATTTGTGCAGCTTGCCTAGAAAGGTGTTGATGATATGGTCACTCAATGCCTTTTGCTGGGTGGGGAGGGATGTGGGGAGGGCATTGATTTTAATGCTTGCATTACCAACACCGGCCGCAACTAAAAAACGGTTCTTTAGTACCGAAACGTTTATGCCCTTTCAACGAGTAACAATTGGTAACAACTACTTCAAAGATCTTATGATTAAACTTAACCATCTCTTAATAACAGCTTCCTGCCTGAGTGCGTTACAAACTAAATGCTTTAGTTAATATAAGCTTTAAGCAAGCTTATACACAAATACTTACATATATGTAAAATCAAGCCGCGAACAAGAACAATGCGCATTTGTGCGCTACTCGTAAAAATGCTTGGCCCCCTTTTTTGTTCTTTTTATACCCTTAACCCATGAAATGGGTAAAAAAAGGTATAATGTTTTTGTGCAAAAGTATGTAACAGGCAGAAGGAAGCTTCTCCGACCCCATAAAGTATATATATTCTTGATCAGCATCAACAGCCGAGTCGATTTAGCCATGTCCGTCTGTCTGTCCGTCTGTCCGTCCGTCTGTCCGTCCGTCTGTATGTATGAACGCGTCGATCTCAGAGACTGTAAGAGCTAGAGATTTCAAATTTTGGATATGAGCTCTCCTAATCCCTAGGCATGACAAGTTTGTTTCAAATTTTCGATAACTTATCTGGTTTACGATATACACATGTAATCGATAACAAAAAAATCTTGAATTTCAAAAAACTGAGGATTGAAACTATATAATATATAACGAACTTCTGTAAAAATTTCATTAAAATCGGTTAAGAAACACCGGAGATATTAAGCCATCAAGAATTGGTCCAGTGGTACACGTACATATGTGTATGTCTGTCAGCCCGACCGTCTGTCCGTCTGTATGATCAAGGGTTAAGGGTATCTTCTAGTCGAGCGTACTCGACTAGAGCCTTCTTACTTGTTTTTTTTGCATATGCTTTCCATGTACTCAACTGTGTACTCAGTATGTGTTTAGTATGTGTGTACATATGTATATGTGTGCATGTCTTTGTATTTGTGCCCTCAACGTATTCCGACCATCGATCGAAATCAAAAAGCGTAACAACAAAACAGAAATGCCAAAAATTCTTGGCTTTTGCTTCTCTGCTTCTGCTTCAAGCTCAGCTCAGCTCAGCTGTGAAATGTGAGTCTCAAGACCAAGCAAAACAAGAGAGAGACAGAGAGAGGGAGAGAAAAGCCAATCCCCAAAGAAGGCCCTGAAGGCTTTTTGGACTCCTCATTGTAGGGCGTAGTACATTCTCTGGTCTCGTTCCACTTCTTACACATACATTTATTCATATGTGAGCTTCAACACAAATTTCTTGTTCCCAGATGACAAAAGTCCAGTAGTAGAGATATGTCCATTTAATAACCGTTATCTACAAAGTCCAAAAGCGGAAAAGGTGACTTTGCTTAAGCTATTTATGTGTTGATTTCTTTGTGTCCAGCTCTAATCAGTGCAATAAAAAAAAAAGCCACAACTAGATAATGACATTATCAATCGATATGAATTTGCAACGAAAAAGAACGGTATAATGCAGAATTTTCGCAAAATGATGTCAGAGTCAGAGTCAGTGTTAACTTTGTGAGTCTGAGTCATGCATATTTCTAGTCATATGGGTGAGAGCTAACTGTCTGTCTAGCTTGTCATGATTAATTAGCTGGGAATAAGCACAAGCTCTCTCTCTCTCTCTCTCTTTCTCTCTCTCTTTCTGTCTTTGTCTATGTGATCATCTGAATGATGATGCGAAATCAAGTCTCAAAACTTATGACTAGACACCACAAGACCCACAAGACTCTCTCATCAACAATTATAGTAGACAGACATTAAACTCGACATTAAACAAATGTTTCACATTTGCATTCAATGAGCGTTCGCATACGAATTTGTATTCTTAACCTTGTATTTGAAGTATTCAGTACTCGTTTTTATACTCTCTACACAAATATATTTCTGTTGCATTTAATTATAAATAACATACAGGTATTTGTTGTTGTTGTTCTCGTTTGTTATTGTTGTTAAAGCTATATTGACGTTATAAAAATAAAATCAGCTAGCAAATATATATATATTTGCTAAAGGTAACGTCGTACCTTTTGTACACTAAAAATGCATTAAGTATTTGCACAATTGTTCAGTTTTTTAATTGAATTCTAGTGTAGGTTCTTGACTCTGAAGATTCTAAAGTCATTAATGTGTTTCATGCTTATTTACAAAGTTAAAACAGTTAAGATTGTTAAGTTATTTTTAGTTATTCAAGTATTAATCTTGAAAAGAAACTCAAACTCCCACAAGTTCTACAAAGCGTTACAAAGCGTTTGACATGCGCGTAATGCTAGGCTTAAAGGGTATAATTACACGGTTAAATAACAAAATATTTGCTTAAACGCTGACATCAGACAGTAATTGCCAGCTGGGCAGTAACAACTGTTGAAGAGAAAAACAAATACAGATCGACAGACAGAGCGAGAGAGAGAGAGAGACAGAGAAAGAAGGGAGAGAAAGACCACGAAAAAGGCAAAACTCGTGCCCCGTTGCTCGGTTTTACTTTAACTTTAAAGGCGATGTGGAGCTTCCAAAAACAAAATAAGATTCTTTACCGGTTTTTTTTTTGTTTTCCATATATCGTACACAAATGTTGCGTCTGTTTAGCATTGTAGCGTGAAGTTATGTATTGTATATATAATTTTTTTTATTCAGTTTATATTTGGCTTATTTATTTACGATTTTTTATTATGATGCCGACAACGCGTCTTTGGCAACGGTATTGAAAGTTTTTTATTTCGTCTTCTTTCGGGAAAGACAGTTCTCGAGGCAACACACTCTTGTCAATTTGCATATGCCGAAACGTGAAACACGTTTTTGCAATTTGGCCACCCGGGCAAAGTCGCGAGGACCCAAGGCGAAATCTTCAACATCAACCGCAATGAAATGAAGGAAAGGGGCGACAAAAAAAATCTTATTTTTGACAAGGCAACCCATTGAAGAACTGGCTAAGCAGCTTAAGATAATGAAGAATTGAGCACACAAAAGATTTAAAAGTTGCTGCTGATAAGTTTTTTTATGCGCCAAACTTAACTAAATAACCACTTTGCATAGTAAAGATAGATTGTAAACTTTTAATGCTTTATAAAAAGCTACTGAATGAGATAAGACTCTATTCTACACTGTTATTAAAATTCTATTGGTTTATATTAGGAAATTTTTGCATACTTTATCGTCTTTTTATAACCTTAACCCATGAAATGGGGAAAAAAGGGTATATAAATTTGTGCAAAAGTATGTAACAGTCAGAAGGAAGCTTCTCTGATCCCATAAAGAGATAAGATAAGTTATATTGTTGATCAGCATCAACAGCCAAGTCGATATAGCCATGTCGACCTCAGGAACTACAAAAGAGAGAGACTCCAGATTGTGGATATACGCATTCCTAATCCCTAGGCATACCACGTTTATTTCAAATTTTCGGTAACTTTTCAGGTTTACGATATACACATATAATCGACAACACAAAAATCTTAAATATCGAAAACTTGAACATGGAGATTGAACCTATTAACAAAATAATGAAAATCTGTGAAATTTTTGTTAAAATCGGTTCAGAAACACCGGAGATATGAAGTCATCAAGCATTGGTCCGGTAGTTCAAGTACGTCACGTATGTCGCTCAGCCCGACCGTCTGTATGGTCAATGGTTAAGGGTATCCTCTAGTCGAGTTAGCTCGACTTCCTTGTCTTCTTACTTGTTTTTCATAGTATAACGTCATCAAAAATGAATTTTGTCATTTGTAACATTAAACGATTTGTTATTGTGAACACATTTTGCAGTTTGCGCAACGTGCCTTTGAGTTCAAAATGCAATATACTTTTTTGGTTATTACTTTTTTACATATTTCGTTTTTGTGTGTGTGTATAGGGGTGTAATAACAAACCCATATCTCATACAGTTCGTGTCTCATCAAAAACACATTGAAATCGTTTGAAATTCATTTAAAAATCATAACTTTAAAGCCTTATCACACATTTTGTGTTAACAACAATCCAATGATGAGTTGCAAGGCTACAACAAAGGAAAATTGTTGTACTTCCAAAATATTTATATATTTATTAATGGCTTTTCTAAACGATTTACAAATAAACGAGGCAATAAAAATTGTTGTTTTTGTTTAAAGACAAAACAAAATATTATTATTATTATTATGGTTATTGTTGTGATCGTTGACGACCCAAAAACAGTTGAGTAAATATTTAAAGTGGTTCTGTGAAGTATGCGACAGTTGACATGTTAAGAGTATAGACAATAATTGTTGTTGGTTTGGTTTTTGGTAGGGTGCTGACTTCCACTTCAGGGCTTAGCCAATTAAAAAAAAAATACGAAAAATCCCATGATAGATCGAAAGTGCTTTAAAAAAAAATTCATGCCCTAACTTTACAAACACACACAAATAAACACTTTCAAGATACACGCTACCGAATGCTTCATATATTTATTTTGGGGCCTGTCAAAATGGAATTGAATTGTTTAGTTCTTCAACTTGTTGTAGATCTGGGGTTCACATCTTCGTCGTCTTCATTTTTAGAGATTGCCGTTGGTACATTTTAATTAAAACTATAACGTTTGATTCGACATTGTTACAGCTACCAAACTGATAGCGTGACTAGTATACATATATGAAAGAATCTTTTGGAAGCTTCTACAAGTTCTTTGCATTTTTTTTCTATTTTTTTCCTACTATTTTCGATAACACATTTTGGCTTGGCAACTTCCTGCGAAAAACGCAACGCACAACGGAAATATTTCTTTAAGGTTTTAGGGTGTTGTTACTATGTAGTTGTATTTGTAGTTGTTTAAATATTTACACTGTGATTCAAAACACTTATACGGTTTCCTATAGCTGTTGTTGTTGTTATTGTGACTCAGTAACCGAACGGCTTTGCTGTTGTTGATCTTTCCATTTTTGGGTTTACACGTGTTTTTTTTTTCTTGTTAAGCGGCATATGCAAATCATTTCTCACTCGTATCAAACGCTTGATTAAGCCAAGCTGATTGCTAAGAAGGAAATGGTAGACGCCCCTGCCTCGACAATGCTTATTAATTACAGATCACAGCCATATAGACAGCCCTTTTCAGAAAACTGGGAAAATTAATGTAAGCTTTTGTCTGCATAGAAATTTTTTAAGTGCTAGAAATCTTCTTTTTTTTTTGTTCATTTTGACAAATCGAATAGTATTTGTTTGTCAAAGTGTATGTCATTAGCTTTATTCTTAAGGGTTTACCAAGAATTTATTGTCGTGATATTTTCCAGAGAATTACTTTAAGATATCTGTGAAGAGTTCCCGCTTGAAGCTTGCGTGCCTTCTGCAATTACAATAATTAATCAGTCTCTGATTGCTTTTTTCTTACATTGTTATACTAACTAATCGATGCATGAACAACTGATTCCAAGTTGGTTCTAGTCAGAGATTGTTAATTGTCTGGCACTTCCCCGGTAGTTGACTGAGAGAGGAAATCAATCAGTTAGTAAACCTGTTGAAATGCTCACACCTAAACAAAGTCTCTCATCATTTACAACAAGAAGTGAGCTGATTAATGGGCCAACATATATACATATATACATACATATATCCGGTATAACGAATCTTAATTGCACAGCCATTAAAAATGCGAGTTTAAAACGCGTGCTGCTTAAAACTATTTGGCACATAATTAATGAATCTGCCGTTGAGTCTTTTACTCTGTCTGGCCCTTTGGCTATATAGACAGACATTTTTTGGATTGATTAAAATTAATAAAAAAAACTGAAAACAAAAACAAACAAAGCCAAAAAGAACTATGAAATCTGTTTATTAATCATAAAAAGCAATAAGAAAATTTCACTTTTAATTGATCTTTATTGTGCTTAACAAAAATTGTGTTGAGTGAAATTCTATTGTTTGTTCAAAACCAGTCAAACCGCCCGCTGTTAAATGGCAAATGCTGCAAAAAAAATTCGTTTTCTATTTCTACAAAAGGTTCTTTTAGAAATTTGCCGAATTCTCTGATGTCATCAGTTTTTGAGCTTAAATCACAGCCCAAAAAAACTTTTTCCCATCCATAGCTGTAAACGTTGTAATTGATTTGTTGATTGATTTGAAACCGCTTTTCAATTTGGCCAAAAACAATAGCCAAAAATTTCACTGTCAAGCTCGTTAATGCGGCGCCCACTTTAAATCCATTTGCATGCCAAAAAAAGAAAAAACAAAAAAAAATACACCCAAAAAAACAACAGAAAATGAATAAATACAGTAGCTGCTGCGCATGCGCAGAAAACCAAAAATCAAGAATTTCATTCCCTCTGGCAGAGCGAGTATCTCAACAGTATGTATATGTATGTATTTGTTAGATACTTAGATACAAATGCGCAGCTGTGGATGATGTCATTGGAGTGGAGTTTTGGTCTTGTCTTTGGTCTTTGGTCTCTTGTCTACGACGCGGGTGTAACGCCCCAGGGGGGCGTAACAAATGCCAAACACAAGCACACACACACACACATTTATAATAGAAAAAACAATTTTAAAGGCATAAGTAATGGCAATAATAAAAGAAACGAAAAGAGCGGCTTGAGGCAGGCGTGTTGTCTATTGACTAATTTTTGCAAATAACTTTTGGAGCAGCACCAACAATAATAAAGCAAAAAAGCCGACATAAAAAAGATGAAGACAACACACACATACACACACACAGAAAGATAATTTTTAATGTATAGCTTTTTTATTGTAGTCATGACAATAATTTGCCATAATGTTTGGTAATAAGTTTTTTTTTTTTTTTAAAGAGTTTGACTGCAGCTGACAGGCGAAGGATGACTTCAAAGCGTGTGTGTTCGCTTGGGAATTTATTTAAATATTTGGCAATAAATATCAGGTTTTTTTTTGTTTTTGAGCATACGATGAAACTAATAGATAAATTCCTTGAAATTTGCACTGAAAATAACTCGAAAAATGAACGAAAAGTTAAAATTCTTCACTTTCATAACTCTTTTTATATGATAAAAATCTTTTCTATAAAAATTTTCCCTAAAGTTATTTATAATCATGCCTGTACTTATAAATAGTTATACAAAATAACCGTTAGAAGTGCTGTCAACTAAATAAAAGTTCCCAATAAATTCAAGGTTTACAATCCAAAAAGCTACAAACAAAACTCTCGCCCTCGTTTTTTTTTTCCTCTTATTTCAATGAGGTTTTCTCTTTTTGTTTTGGAAATTTGTTTGGCATGCCAGGCACAAACAAAAGAATTTATAACATTGACTGAATCTCAGTTATTTTTGTTATTTTTGTTATTTTTGTTGTTGTTGTTGTTGTTGTCATTGAAGCCAAAACTGAATTTTAATTTTCGGCAAGTGATGAGGTAATTTTATGCACGACTTTTTGACAGAAAAAAAAAACAGAATACAAAAATGAAACAAAAACAATTTCCAAATTAGGTAAAAAGAGAACAACACAAAAAAATAACACTGTGCTACAGGTCTCATTTCGTGTGCCAGAACAGACAGATAGACAGGGAGAAGGGGGGTGGGGGGAGTAGAAATATCTTACATAGAAATGACAATCAAATTGTTATCTTCAGCGATCGCAGGTTATAATTAAATTCCAATGCTTAACCAAAATCGATTAAAACAAACGTTCGACGCATGTAAATGATTTTGCATTTTTGCCATCGGTAATAAAGTCAAATATTGTTTTATGCCTTATGTTTATTGATTTATGCAAATCTCATTTTAGCCAATGTGAGGTTATTGCACGCCTAATCAGCAACCAGACAACTTTCTTAGTTCTGTGTGTTCCAAAAACACCACACACACTCCAAGAAGTTCTTCTCTTCGCTGCTCAAGGAGATCGTTAAAAACTCAATGGGGAGCCTGTTTATAAATATAACGATATACAAATTATTTGCCGCCTTCTGGCAAACTGTGCTCAGCTGTCGACACAAATACACACCAAACACACACGTTTATACACACACATTTACACATACATACACACATGTGTGCACCTCATGTTTCCATCCGTTTTCCCGCAAATCCAAAACAATCCTTGTACGCCTGCGCACTAAGCGCTAAGTGTTTATTTTTGGTGTAAACAGGATGCACTTCTCTTTTTCTGCTCTCTTTCTCTCTCTTTCTGCTCTCTTTCTCCCTTTCTTTCTCTCCCTCTCCCTCTATGTGCCCAGTTGTTGAGTGTCTGATTTTACTTTCATGTTTTATGACTTGATCTTGTCGTGTTGTTGCCTTTAAACGTTTTGGCACTAAAAATAGTCGAAGCATTTTACGTTTTGCAGCTGTGAGGAGTTTCTATACCGTATATGTGTAGGGTAGCTTGGGGTTACGTATTTATACTGTTATTTCTTATACCCTGAACTTATAGAATATGTAAAAAAGAGTATAATGGTTTTGTGCAAAAGTATGGAACAGACAGAAGGAAGTAGCTCCGATCTCGTAAAGTATATATATTCTTGAACAGCATCAACAGCTGAGTCTTTTTTTAGGAACGTGTCGATCTCCAAAGCTATAAGGGTATTTCCTAGCTTACTCTCCCAGTTTCTTATTTGATTTTAAAGTATTTTTTTAGCTAGTTATAAGCTAAATTTATGGGATTCTGTAAATGTTTCTGAGTTATTAGAAACTTTTTATTGTAGATTAGCTAACTAAAATCCAATTAGGTAGGGTATCTGCCCACTCATCAATGTCTGCCCTGCTCTTAACTTTCCTTTCATCTCCCAAGGGGGAAAAACGTTTTAGCTTTAGATGTTTAAGAATGCAGAATGCTATGGGCTGGCACATTAATTTAATAGGTTTTCGTGTAAAAGCCTAAAGTTATGCCTCAATTTGCGCTATATGGGTGCCATACTACCTACTATTACTACTACTAGCTACCCTACAAACATATATATACTCTACTTATAACTAAGGTACTTGCATTTTAGAGCAAAAGTATTGAGAGCGCGCCAAAAGATAAGAAAGTTTACGTCGTCGGCACTTCTTATCAGTGTGTATGGTAAAGTTTATTGTCACGATGTTGTTGCTTGTTTGTATTGTGTTGTTTGTTGCCGATTTTATTGTTTAGTTTTCACCTCGTTTTTTTTTCTTTAATTGATTTTTCATTTTATACGGCCCTGTTTTGTGTACTTTGCAAAAGTGTTTTGTTTGCTTTTAAAAGTGTCTTTCAGATGACCTCACAGCAAAACCGATTAAAGACAATGGGCCAAGAATGGCTAAATGTCAAATAGGCGTTCCAAAGATTAATGGCAATTAAGAAATAAGTTTCTGCTCGAAGTATTAATGATGTCACCACTTTTGGGGACCCATAATAAATAACTGTCAACTCCATTTTTGTCACATGAATTTATGATATATTTGTCTGAAGTACATTTCATATTAATTGCATTTCAGCCTAAAAATAACTGTAACTTTGCAAATATTCCCCATATAATCTATAGGACGACATATGTGCAAGGTATGCGGAGATCTGATATTAAATCGATAAGATAAAGTTCTCTTCCTACCCCTGCCAGGGTTGACAAGTTTGTTTGGTTTCGTTTGTTACACATTTTTGCGTTATCAGTTTTAAGCTTTAGTACAACAGCCAAATGATAACGATAAAAAGAATTCACCATACGCAGAAAACCGCAAGTAACTGAAATAGAATTCGTTTTTTTTTCCTGTTTTTTGCCACTTTCAGTTTTTTTCTCGTTTTTCTTCTTAGCCGCGCATAGCTCTACACAAAAAAAAATTTTAATTTGCTCGCTATCTCTGATATAAATGGCATAAAGCCGACTGCCTAAAAAGCTTTTCTGCTGCCCAAGAAAAAACCAACCAGCAGCTCTGCTTCTCCAGTGTCCCAACGGCGCGGGCAGTGCGAGCAACTATCGAAAAGAAAAAAACGCCGTTGAAAAGAATTTTATTATATTTCCATCATATTTATTAGACAAACTTTGCAGTGATCCGTGTGTGTAAAAACAGATCTTAACTATGGAATACAATTCGATATTGCGTTCGAATTTTTCGCGCAATGAGTATAAACGATATATATCGTATGAGCGTCAGTCTTTGGGTAGGTT
Source organism: Scaptomyza parva (assembly GCA_035044645.1). Classification (NCBI taxonomy): domain Eukaryota; kingdom Metazoa; phylum Arthropoda; class Insecta; order Diptera; family Drosophilidae; genus Scaptomyza; species Scaptomyza parva. The sequence goes on along the minus strand of JAWNNT010000065.1, from coordinate 5,468,433 downwards.
TTAACTGAATTTTGCAAGTGCGTGATCTACACATAAACCAATTACACTATGGATATGAACTCAAGGCAAAAGTATTTTTGCCCTTTTTATCTCTCACATGATAAGTGACAAAACAATAAAAAATACCATTGTCTCCTGTCAACATAATAATGTATCATGTATAGTAAATATTCTAGAAATACGTGACATACTAGAACAAATCAAAGTTCGAAACATTTCGTAAAGTTGGTTTTATTGTGTTTCTAGCATAGCACAAATATTACGTAATCCAGACAATTGTCAAGTTGATAAAAACCAAAAATATATATACATATATAGTATATGTGAACCCATTCGGTGGTATATTAATTGCTGATAACGCTTCTAAATTACGGCATAGACCCCGGAATGTTAAACTTTTGTTGTTGTTGTTGTCGGGAAGTTAGTTTTGTATTTGGCCTTTGTGGTTTTCGGCTTTAATCTATGTTTTAGTAGATTGTATCATAACACCCAAAAATAAAGCCATTGACTAATAGCTAAAAGAATTGCGACAATGAATAGTAGAAAAAATAAACATGACGTTAACAATCAAAGTACTTTTTGACACCTGTATTAGATCATTTTGTTTAGTTGTTACAATGAAGGTGAAGGAAAAATCATTTGAAACTTCGTGTAGTTAAAAGAAGATTAATCATTTTATTGTCTCTAAAAACTATGATTTGAGTTATAAGAAGAATAGATAGTATAAGAAGTTCGCTGTTCTTTATGAATGTCATTTCTAAAGTATACTTAACAGTTCCTCTGTTTAATAGCCCTTCCAAACAAAGAAAGATTGTAGCAAAGTCTCACATACAAGTGCTTTACCTGCTTACTTGTAACGTCATTTGTTCAATATAAGCTTTATCTCCCATATAAGCTAATACCCATTAATTACTTTAACTTGCGATAAGTAAAAAAAAAACACTCACACATATACAAAAGAACTGTTCTTATCGTGCCAATGCACTGAAGCGTTGCCATTTATGGTATTGGCAACAACAACAAAAAAGGCCAAAAGCCAATGGGGAAAAAAACACCTTTTCTAAAGCACACACACCCCTCTGTCCCACCATATTGATTGTGGGGTTGGGTTGATGTAGTTGTGTTGCGTATGTGTGTGTGAAATCAAAACAAAATGCTAAACGCATTTTTGCACTTTTAGGGCTTTGTTAGAGCTTTGCTAATCCTTGGTTTCTGTTGCGTTTCTTTTTAGCATCACAATATGAGCCCGGTGGCTACTCAACGCAGCAGGCATCATCGTCCTCCAGCCGCGGCAACAATATGACGCAACGCGATGGCATTATCAAATTCGAGAATGAGCGCATTAAGACGCTGCAGGAGGAACGTTTACACATTCAAAAGAAGACCTTTACAAAATGGATGAATTCGTTTCTGATCAAGGTGAGAAAACATATATAGAGATCTCTCTCTTAAGCTTTTACTTAATTATTACTATTGTCTCCTTATGTTTAGGCCAAAATGGAGGTCGAAGACCTATTCACAGATCTAGCCGATGGCATCAAGCTGTTGAAGCTGCTTGAGATTATATCAGGGGAGAAACTGGGCAAACCGAATAGCGGACGTATGCGCGTACACAAAATCGAAAATGTCAACAAGAGTCTGGCATTCTTGCACACCAAGGTAAGTTGGCTGTCCAAAGAGAAGGGTATGCAGACAGTGGAGACAGCGAAACAAGAGGGAGTGGGAATGGAGGGAGAGGCCTACGCATTTGTAGAAAGTGCAAGTCTTGAGGCAGCTGCGCGTAGCAATGTTTGCGTGCTTTGTTTGCCACATGAGCCACGCGAGAGAGTTATGAGACGAGACGCTAAAAAACGACACTTTAGATGCAAGACTGCATCTGACAAATGTACAGAGATATATATACATACACGTATATATTTGTATTTGATTACATTTTTGTTTAAAATATTTGCATACTTTCTAATGCACGCGTTGCATAGTTTCTTTACAATGTTTTTTTTTACATTTAATTTAGTTAGTTTTGATTAATATAGTTATATATATTTTCTTCTTGTTTAACTCTTCGTGTCGGCACATTTTCCGTACACTTTCTTTGCTTGCATTTTTTTGGATTTTAATTGTGTGTGCAAGCAGCTCTAAATGGAATCCATAGATTGAGCTTCCTCTCACTCTCTCTCTCTCACTGTCTATCTCTGTCGCTCACTTTCAGCTTAGCGTGCGACATAGTTTCGCTTGATGTCTAACTTCTGCTGATACAACTACTGCGTGTGTGTGTGTGTGTGTGTGTGTGTGTGGGTATGTGTGTTAGTTTTTCTTTAAGCCTAATCTAATTAGAAACAATGGCGCTTTTAATGCACATTAAATGCATGTAATTTGTACGTATTGCAATGGCAATAACAGCTATAACAACAACAACGACACTGCATACACGTATTTTGTATTTGACGTAGTGAAAGTTGTTGATTTTTCTGTGTTGCTTTTTTCAGTTTTTGGGCTTGTCTTTGGGTTGCGTTTTAGCGTTTTTTTTTCACTTTGCGACATCGGCATTTATTGCATTTTAATTGGTTTTTCAGCTTGAAGAGGCTCGAAAGTAAAAGAGAGAGAAAAATGAAAAACTAAAAACAAAAAACACTTAACGCACAGCTGAGCAAGCATTTAGTTAAGGATCTTAGCCAATAGAGCGTAGAATCGGTCAAGCGACATAGATTCTTTCAACTTAAGTTTGAAACCGCTTTGAGGTCATTAATCAAGTTTTTAAAAAGCTCAGTTTTGTATACGTTTTTATGTCTGCGATAAAGATCAAGTCGTAACTTATGCTTTCTTCGCCTATTTCTATTTTATCTCTGCCTACCTGTTCTTCACGCCATGACCTACTATAAATTCAAATGAACCTGAGACAAACAAATACTCAAATACACACATCCATACGTATACATACACACACGCAATAGGGGGTCAAGCACCTAGCAAGGCATTCACTCTGATAATGCGTGACTTGTTGGCCCCAAACAGAAAACAGCAGCTCAAGTTCTGTGCGGTTCGCTTGTTACGGACGTTGTAAGAAGCGTAATTTGAGACGTGCAGCTTAGCGAAACGGAGCATTCGCAGTCAGATCTACCCAACCCCACACCCCACACAAATCCCTCTTGAGTTAGAATGCCAACTTATGCACTTGTATATCATTTTGTTATTTGCAACAGGTACGCTTAGAGTCCATTGGTGCTGAGGACATTGTCGATGGCAATCCCAGATTGATCTTGGGTCTTATTTGGACCATCATTTTGCGTTTTCAAATTCAGGAAATCGTCATCGATGTTGTAAGTTAAATGCTCTTATTACAATGGAACGATCTATTAAGTTTTCTTTATTCTTTTTAGGATGAAGAAAACGAATCCAGTGAGAAACGTTCAGCCAAAGATGCATTGCTGTTGTGGTGCCAGCGTAAGACGCATGGTTATCCGGGTGTTAACATCACGGACTTTACATCATCGTGGCGTTCCGGCTTGGGTTTCAATGCTCTCATCCATTCGCACCGACCCGATCTGTTTGAATACAGCACCATTGTCAATTCAAAGAATTCCAATTTGGATAATTTGAATCATGCATTCGATACGGCCGCCAACGAATTGGGCATACCAAGGTAAGTAAATCATATCTGCAAATTTTTATGGCTATGTCTAAAATAGTCATTAAACAAATTCTTGGTACTTATAACATTTCTTTGTTTTAGTTTGCTCGATGCGGAGGACATTGATTCGGCGCGACCGGATGAGAAATCGATCTTGACCTATGTAGCATCATATTATCACACATTTGCGCGCATGAAGAATGAACAAAAGAGCGGCAAGCGCATCGCTAATGTAAGTTTAACACACCTTTGATTAGTGGGTTTGGGTGACAGTCAGGGTCGGGGGCGTTGCATGGGTGCTGTCGGAAGCTGTTGCAGCGTAACGAGCGCTTCAATATAGCTTAACGCTCTACTTCGCACATTCAATTCGATGCCGTTTGATCGGGTTAGGCCTTAGAAAGTTGTCTAACTAGGTCTTCTCCCTTTTTGCTCCGTATAGATTGTGGGACAGCTGATGGATGCCGATCGTAAAAAGATGCACTACGAACGTCTGACCACAAATCTGCTCAGTTGGATAAGACAAAAAACGTTGGAACTGAATCAGCGCGATTTGCCAAACTCACTGGAGGGTATACAGCATGAACTGTTGGCCTTCAAGGAGTATCGCACCATTGAAAAACCACCCAAGTAAGTAGAAAATTTGCTAGATATTTTTGTCTAACACATTTACTAATTAATGATTATTTTTTTTTAGATACAAGGAACGTAGCGAGATTGAGGCTTTGTACTTTACCATAAATACACTGCTCAAGGCGTTGAATCAACCGTCTTACAATCCCCAGGATGGTCAGCTGGTCAATGACATTGAGAAGGCCTGGCAGATCTTGGAGTATGCTGAGCACAAACGTGAGGTTGCCTTACGTGATGAACTTCTGCGTCAGGAGAAACTCGAGCAGCTGAATTACAAGTTCGAAAAGAAGTCCGTGCTTCGTGAGGGTTATCTTAAGGAGATGATTCAAGTGCTGTCGGATCCACGCTACCTGCGTCAAGTTGATGCCACACTGAAGAAGCATGAAGCTATCTCCGCGGATATTTTGGCTCGTGTCGAAAGATTCAATGATCTAACGGCCATGGCCAATGAGTTAGAGAAGGAGAACTATCATGGCAAGGAGCGTGTGAAGCGTCGCGAACAGGAGGTCATGGATAAATGGCGCAAATTGCTTGAGCTGCTCGAAAATCAACGCCTTAATCTTTCGCAAATGAGCAATCTGATGAATTTGCTGCGTGAGATTGCCAGCACAACGGAATCAGTGCGAGAGCTGCAGCAACAGTTTGCCTCCGAGGATGTGGGTCCACATCTGCTTGGTGTCGAGGAGCTGCTGCAAGCGCACTCGCTGCAGGAGTTGCAAGTGAACACCTATGGTGAGACTCTAAAGCGTTTCAATCGTCAGGCCCTGCCCTACAAGAATTCCGAACATAAGGATGCCGCAGTGCTGGCTCAACGTCTTGCCCAGTTGGAGGAGGCATATGCTGAGCTGTTAAAGCTCTCTGCACAGCGTCGAGCACGTCTGGAGGAAGCCCGCAATTTCCATCACTTCATGGAGGACTACGACAACGAAGAAGGCTGGCTGGTTGATAAACAGCGCATCTGCAAGACAGGCATTACGGCCAAGGATTTGCGTGCGGTACTCTCGTTGCAGCAGAAGCACAAAGCACTGGAGGATGAGATCAAGTCACGCAAGCCAAAATCCTCACAAATGTCGGAGGCAGGCAAACGTCTCATTGGCGAAAAGCATCCGCGTGCCAGCGAGATCAAGAGTCGCATTGATTCCCTGGCGGAGCATTGGCAGGCGCTGGAATCGCTTGTTGACCTGCGACGCCGCCAGCTGGAGGATGCCGCTGAGGCCTATCAGTTCTACACGGATGCCAATGAGGCTGAGTCGTGGTTAAATGAGAAAATGGCTTTGGTTAATTCTCGGGACTATGGTAACGATGAGCCCTCAGCGCAGGCGCTTTTGCAACGTCATCGTGATCTGCAGGGTGAACTCAATGCCTATTCCGGCGACATACTCAACCTTAATCAGCAAGCAGATAAGCTGATCAAAGCGGGCATTTGCACTTTGGAGCTGACGGCAGCTGAACCCGAATTGGCCGAGTTGGAGCAAGAGGAGTGGGTGAATGAGACCCGACTTGTTCCCAAAGAGGTGTGGGAAGATGAGTGGGTCGAGAAGTTGGAACACAAGAAGGTCACCGAAACAAAAATGTTGCCCCATGTGCGTTCCCTTTTTCCCTTCGAGGGTCAGGGCATGAAAATGGAAAAGGGCGAGGTTATGCTGCTAAAGTCGAAAACCAACGACGACTGGTGGTGTGTGCGTAAGGATAATGGTCACGAAGGTTTCGTGCCAGCCAACTATGTACGTGAAATCGAAGCACGTCCCGTTGCCTGCATTGTGCCCAAGGCCGAGAAGGTCAAGAGCCTTCAGAAGGTAAAGAAGACCATACTTGTGAGACAGGTGGTTCCTGTTAAGCGCATTCGGCCGGTCAGTGTAGATCCAAAGCCCCTTGTGCAACGTCGTACCTCCAATATGAGCATCAACGAGAATGCCGATAGTGTGGAGAAGCGCCAGCAACGCATTAATAAGACCTACGATGAACTGCAGGAGATGGCACAAAAGCGTCATGCATTGCTCGAGGATTCGATTCATCTGTTTGGCTTCTATCGCGAATGTGATGACTTTGAGAAGTGGATGAAGGAGAAGGAGCGCATGATCAAGACAGACGATGGTGATGGTGTGGACAATGCCAAACGCAAGTTTGAGAAGTTCATTACCGATCTGTCGGCTGCATCGAAGCGTGTTGAGGAGATCGATGGTGCAGTAGACACCTTCCGCCAACAGGGTCACTCGCAGCTGGACAAGATCATAGCGCGACAACGTCAAATCCATCAAATATGGCAGCGCCTCAACAATGCCAAGGCACAGCGTGAGAAGAGTCTGGAGGGCGCTTCCAGCGTAGAGCTTTTCAATCGCACCTGCGACGAGGCCAAGGTCTGGATGAGCGAAAAGATGCTCCAACTGGATACGGCCGTCATAACATCTGATCTTAAGACTGTGCAAGCCCTGCAGCGACGCCACCAAAATCTGGAACGCGAATTGGCACCCGTCGAGGAGAAGGTCAATCGTGTCACCTATCTCGGCAACTCGGTGAAGAATGCTTATCCCGCCGAGCGTGACAATGTCAATGCCCGACAGCAAGAGGTGCAAGATATGTGGCAGCAAGTCCAGCTGCGTGGCAGTGAGCTACGTGCTCGCATCGAGAGCGAAGTTGGTCAACAAATCTTCAACAACAGTGCCAAGACCCTGCTTGCCTGGATTGATTCTGTCAAGGATCAGCTTAATGCCGATGAGTCTGCACGTGATGTGGAAACCGCCAACAATCTGCTGAAGAAACACAACGATTTGGGTGATGATATCAAGGCCCATGATAACGAATTTGTTGAGGTCATCCAATTGGGCAAACAGCTCTCCGATGGCAAACCTAACATGGCGGAGACAGTTCAGCTAATTGAACGTTTGAAGGCCGAACAGGATGCCATTCATCGTGGCTGGAGCGAAAAACAAAAATGGCTTCTGCAGTGCGTTGAGTTGCAAATGTTTAATCGTGAAGCGGACAAAATCGATGCCACCACCAAGAGTCACGAGGCCTTCCTGGAGTACAACAACCTGGGCGTAAGTGCAAAACAAACAATCTTGAAAATAAACATTTTTTATAACAAACTTCTTTAATAAATAGTCATCGCTGGATGAGGTGGAGGCAATACTCAAGCGTCATCTGGACTTTGAGAAAAGCCTTATGGCACAAGACAAGATCCTCAAGGGCTTCTCAGACAATGCAGATAAGCTTATTGCAAATGACCACTACGATTCCAAATAGTAAGTATTTAAGAATAACTAAATTTTAATGTTTTTACTATTTATACTATGTTTTACCTCTTGTAGCATTGCCGAACGTCGCAAACAGGTGCTGGGCAAGCGTAAGGCTGTCAAGGATCGCGCATTCGAACGCAAGCGTCTGCTACAGGCTTCCAAGGACTATCACAAGTTCGCCGCCGAGGCTGATGATCTAAAGGTTTGGTTACAGGACAAAACCAAAATTGCGGGTGACGAGAGCTATCGCGATCTGAGCAATCTGCCACGGAAGCTTCAGAAGCATAAGGCATTCGAACGTGAGCTGCGTGCAAACGAAGGACAGTTGCGTAATGTGAACAAGGATGGTGAGGCTTTGATTCAGGCTGAGAACCGTGTTCCCGAAGTGGAACATCGTGTGGCTGATTTGAACAAAAAGTGGAAGGATCTGCTCACACTATCTGAGGACAAGGGACGCAAGCTGGAACAGGCTGCTTCACAACGGGAGCACAACCGCGCCATTGAGGATGCCAAGAAGAAGGTAGATGAGCTGGATTCGGCGCTCAAGAGCAAGGATGTGGGCAATGATTTGCGCAGCTGCAAGGATCTAATCAACAAACAGCAAATGCTTGAATCAGAGATTACCGTTTGGGATCAAAAGGTTGCCGAGCTGGTCTCCACTGGCGATGATATGGCTCACGAGGGTCACTTTAATGCAAAGAACATTGAGGATGAGACAAAGGAGCTGCAGCAACGCTTTAGGGATCTTCGTGATCCCACACAAATGCGTCGTGATAAATTGGAGGAGAGCCTAAACTTTCACAAGTTTGTCTTCGAACTGGATGCCGAATTCCAATGGATCAACGATCATCTGCCGGCAGCCAAGTCCAATGAGCTTGGACACAATCTGCACCAGGCACAATCACTGTACAAGAAACACAAAAAACTCGATGCAGAAATCAAGGGTCATCAGCCAATGATCAATAAGGCGCTGCAAGGTGGACAATCTCTAGTTGCCCAACAGCATCCCGAGAGCAAGAATGTTGAGGCGCTGTGCGAGCAACTGGAGCAGGCCTGGCAGGATCTTGAGCAGCACTGTGGTGAGCGCACGCGCAAGCTTGAAATGTCACTGAAGGCACAGCAATATCTGTTTGATGCCGGCGAGATTGAGTCCTGGTTGGGTGAACGCAACAATGCCCTGCGATCCACCGAATATGGTCGTGATCGTGATTCGGCTGCTAAGTTGCTGACCAAACACAAGACCATCGAGCTGGAATTGGATACATATTCGAGCATTGTCACAGAAATGGGACACACCTGCGCCGCCATGGTTGCTGCCCAGCATCCCGACAGTAAAGTGCTTGCCGCCAAACAGCAGCTTATCGAGAAGATGCTGAAATCGCTGCACAAGTTAGCTTCACAGCGACAGATGCGCCTTATGGAGAGTCTATCGAAACATGAATACTTCTTGGAATCCGATGAGGTGGAACAATGGATAAGAGAACAGGAACAAACTGCCTCATCGGAGGACTATGGACAGGACTTTGAACATTTGCAGCTGCTACAAAACAAATTTGATGATTTGAAACATCGCGTTGAGGTCGGCGCTGATCGTGTGGATCAATGTGAACTGCTTGCAAAGAAACTCATCGACTCGGAGAGCTCCTACGCCAATGAGGTGGAGAAGAGACAGGAACAATTAAGGTAAGATAAGATAACACTTTAATCAATTTGATAAAGAAAATTCAAATTTTTGTATCATTTATAGAACGTCTTGGGAGACTCTCTTGGAGTTGCTGAATCAACGCGAACAGAAGTTGCATGCTGCTGGTGAAATCCATCGCTTCCATCGTGATGTTGCCGAGGCACTCTTCCGCATACAGGACAAGAATGCTGCACTCTCTTCGGAGCTGGGCAAGGACTTGAACTCTGCTTTGGCTTTGCTGCGCAAGCATGAAGGTTTTGAGAATGATCTGGTTGCGTTGGAGGCACAGCTACAAGTGCTGGTCGAAGACTCTGTTCGTCTGCAAGCCAAGTATCCTTCCAATGCTGCATCCATTGCCCAGCAACAAGATAAAGTGGTCGCTGCATGGAATGATCTGAAGGAACGATCAACGGCACGTGGTGATCGATTGGCTGCCAGCTCTGATCTGCAAACCTTCCTTACCGATGTCCGTGACATTGTCTCATGGTCAGCGAATCTGCGCGCCGCTCTCCAAGCTGAAGAGCACGTAAGCGATGCCGCAGGTGCCACGGCATTGAAGATTCAACACGATGCCATCTATGGTGAGATTGAAGCACGTGAGGATAAGTTCCGTTACTTAAATGAGCTTAGCGATTCAATGGTTCAAACGGGACACTATGCAGCCGCTGATGTGGAGGAGAAGTGTGCCGCCATGTTGGATGAGCGACAGAAACTGCATGCAGCATGGAACAAGAAGAAGATCATGCTGGAACAGAAAATCGATTTGTTCTGCTTCCTGCGCGACGCAAAACAGATTGATAATCTCTCAAGTACACAGCAGGCAGCACTCAGCAGCTCCGACTTTGGTCAGACAGTGGAGGATGTCCAAAACCAGATTAAGAAGCACGATGAATTCGAGCGTGTCATTCAGACGCAAGAGGAGAAGGTCGCACTGTTGCAAGAGCACGGCCGGAAGTTGATTGAGCAGCGTCATTATGATAGCGCGAATATACAGACGATACTCCAAGGAGTGCTTGCACGACGCCAAAAGGTTAAGGATCTGTGCGCGGTGCGTCGTTATAAACTAGAAGATGCCCTGCTCTATGCCAAGTTTGTGCGTGATTGCGCCGAGGGTGAGTCCTGGATTAATGAGAAGCAAAAGAAACTGGAAGCAGATGCAGCTAGCTACGCAGAGGTTACCAATCTCGATGAAAAGATTAAGAAGCTGCAAAAGCATCAAGCATTCCAAGCTGAAGTGGCTGCTAACCAGGGTCGCATTAAGGAAATCCAGGACACAGGAGTCATACTGCTAAGCAAACAACACGAATCATCGACCGAAATCAAGCAGGCTATTGAGCGTGTGCTCGCCGCCTGGCAAGGACTTCTTGCCGAGCTGGATCAGCGTGGACGTGGCCTCGAGGAGGCTCAGGACATACTGGAATTCAACAATCAGCTTGACAAGATTGAGGCCTGGATACGCGACAAGGAAATGATGGTGCAAGCCAGCGACACCGGACGCGATCTTGAACACTGCAGCGCCCTTATGCGCAAACTGGATGACGTCGACTCTGATATGCGTGTGGATGATCAGAGGGTTAAGCACATTAATGTGTTGGCAGATAAGCTTATTAACCAGGCACAACTCCCAGCCGATACCCAGAGCGTGGATAAACGTCGTCGTGACTTTAATCACAACTGGCGTCAGCTGCAAGGTGCCCTGAATGCATATCGAGCTCTTCTAGGTGGCGCACATGAGATCCATGTATTTAACCGGGATGTGGATGATACTGCAGAACGTATTGCCGAGAAGGCACTAGCCATGAGTTCGGCGGACACGGGCCGTGATCTGGCTGCTGTTGAGGCATTAATCCGACGCGAAGAGGCCCTCGAGCGTGACATGTCAGCTGTCAAACAGAAGATCGATGAACATGAAACAGCTGCCGAGTTTCTTATTAACAAGTATCCCGAGCGTGGCGCACAGGTTATTGAGCGTAAGTTGCAGGAACTGCACAAATCTTGGGGCAATCTGCAAAGTCTATCCGTTAAGCGACAGACTGTGCTCAACGAGGCATATCTGACGCACAAGTTTGTCTCGGATGTGCGTGAATTGGAACTGTGGGTCAACGACATGGTCAAGAAAATGAATGCCACCCAAGCGCCATCAACAATCAACGATTGCGAAACGCAGTTGGAGCTGCATCAGGAACGCAAGGTGGAAATCGAGGGACGTGATCAGGCTTTTGTTTCACTTAAACATCATGGAGAACAGCTCAGCGGTCAGGCTAAGCAACCTGAAAGTGTTAAGAAATATCTGCGAGTACTCGAGGAACTGCATCAGACGTTGCACGAGGCGTGGAGTGAACGTGCTCGTGATTTAACAGAAGCACATCAACTCCAGTTGTTCAAGGCTCAAGTGGAACAGGTTGAAATTTGGCTGGCCAACAAAGAAGCCTTCCTTAACAACGATGATCTGGGTGATTCATACACAGCTGTTGAGCGTCTGCTTAAAAAACACGATGCCTTTGAAAAGCTGCTCGATGCGGATCATGTAGATGCATTGCAAAAGTTTGCCAACAGCATACTGGAAGGTGATCCCAAGGATGCGGATTTAATTAGCGAGAAATTGGCCTATGTGCTGCGTAGAAAACAAAAGCTATTAGACTTGACAGCCGAACGCAAGCATCGTCTGCTGCAATCACTACAGCTGCAGGAGTTCCTGCGCAGTCTCTACGAAATCGATCGCTGGCTGGTTCAGAAACTCCAAGTGGCTCTGGACGAAAACTATCGCGAGCCAAGTAACCTGCAAAGCAAGATTCAGAAGCATACAGCATTTGATTCCGAGCTGTTGAGCAACTCCCCACGCGTTCAAGCTGTCATCAGTGAGGGTGAACGTTTGATTAAGGGTGAGCACTTTGCCAAGGATGAAATTGCACAACAAGTGCAACTTCTAGAGGGTGACTGGCTCAAGCTGAAGGCTGCATCCAAGGCAAAGAAGGAGAAGTTGCAGCAGGCTCATGAGGCGCTGGCTTTCAATCGCAGCGTCGATGAGTTCAATAACTGGATGGACGATGTTGAAGTGCAGCTGTCCAGTGAGGACTATGGCAAGGATTTGACCACCGTTAGCAATCTACTTAAGAAGCACGAACGCCTCGAAGCTGATGTGGCGCATCATAATGAGCTAGCTGATCAACTCAAGCTCAAGGATGAGCACTTCTTCCAGGTTGATCACTTCCTAAAACATGATATTCACGAACGCGCCATGGCTACAATTAAGCGATATAATACGCTGCATGAACCGATTGCCATACGTCGGGAAAATCTCGAGGATTCGTTGAGCCTGCAGCAATTCCTGCGCGATGCCGAGGATGAGCTGCAATGGTTGGCCGAAAAGCAATTGATTGCTGGCTCTCAAGATCTGGGCAGCAGTCTGCTTGCCGTGCAGGGTCTGCAAAAGAAACACAATGCCCTGGAAGCAGAGCTAACCTCACAGGAACCCTTAATACAGGCGTTGTTGCAGCGTGGCCAGCAAATGATTCGCGACAATCACTTTGCCAGTGAGCAGCTGCAATACAAATCCGAGTTGTTACAGAAGCAACTGGTGCAGCTCAGAGATCTGGCTGCCATAAGGCGATTACGTTTGTTGGATGCTGTTGAAAGTCAATTGTTCTATGTGGAAGCCAATGAGGCCGATGCCTGGATGCGTGAGAAGCGACCCATTTTGGCCAGCAGTGATTATGGACGCGATGAGATCTCCGTTCAGACACACCAGAAGAAACTGGAAGTGCTGCAACGGGAACTGACTGCCTTCAAGCCATCCATTGACAAGGTCAACAAACTGGCAACTGGTCTAATCGAACGCAATCATTTCGATAGCGCAAACATTCAGGAGAAGAATGGCTCTGTGGCACAACAGTATGTAGAACTACTGCGTCTTGCCAAGGATCGTGAACTGCGTCTCAGTGAGTGCAAGAAACTCTTTGAGTATCTGCGCGAAACGGAGGAGCTGCACGAATGGGTTGGCGATCAAATGACCGTCACTGCTAGCGAGGATTACGGCGAGGATGTGGAGCATGTTGAACAACTAATGCTCGCATTTGAGTCGTTTGTCTCTAACCTGAATGCCAATGAGTCACGTGTGGAGGCTTGTTTGGAGCGTGGTGATCGCTTGATTCAAGAAAACAATCCCTATCGCAACTCCATTAAGGCCAAACGTGATGAAACGAAACAGCTTTGGGATGAGCTCAAGGATTTGGTGAATGCACGCCAGGACGCGCTTGCTGGTGCCAAACAGGTGCACGTGTACGATCGTGTTGCCGATGAGACTATCTCGCTGATTAATGAGAAGGATGCATCGCTCATCTCCGAGGATTATGGACAGGATCTGGAGAGCATACAAGCACTGGGACGCAAACATCAAGTGTTCGAGGGTGAGTTGGTGGCCATCAAGGAGCAGGTTGACTCGGTGCTCGGCGAAGCCGTTAAGCTTGGTGAAATCTATCCCGATGCCCGCGAACACATCGAAGTGAAGCGTGACGAGACCGTTGAAGCCTGGACCGATCTTAAGGAGAAGACAAATGCGCGAAAGGGCAAACTAAACCAGGCGGAACAGTTGCAATCATATTTCGATGAGTATCGCGATTTGATTGCCTGGATCAATGAAATGCTGGCCAAGATCACAGCGCCCGAGCTGGCTACCAGTGTGGCCGGTGCTGAGCTACTTCTTGCCAGCATTAAGGATCATCATGCTGAGATCCGTGCACGCGACGAAACCTTTGCCAATTTCACAGCCAATGGCCAGAAGTTGATTAAGGAGAAGCACTTCCTAGCTCACGAGGTGGAAGATAAGATTAAGGTGCTGCATTCGCGTCATGAGCTCCTCGAGCATACATTGCAACAGCGCAAGGAGATCTATGAGCTCAACCTTGACACACAACTTTTCCTCAAGGATGCCGAAATACTGGAACAATGGATCAGCAGTCGCGAACCCCTGCTAAAGGATGCCAAACTGGGAGATTCCATACCCCAAGTGGAGGATCTGCTGCGTCGTCACGAGGACTTCGAAAAGACAGTGGCCGCCCAGGAGGAGAAATTCCAAGCCATTAAACGCATTACACTGCTTGAACAGCGTTTCCGTAAGCAGCTGGAGCATGAGAAACTGGCCAAGCTAAAGGAAAAGGAACGTCTCGAGAAAGAGCGCCTTGAACAGATTAAGCAAAAGGAGTTGCAGCGTCTAAATGATGAACGTCGTCGTGCCGAGAAACAACAGGAACACCGCAATAACGCTGCCGCTCAGGAAAAGACTCCCATCTTCTCTACGCCCATGGTTACGATTGGCAACAATGCCAACATCAGTGCACCCGGTAGTGCCAACCAATCGCCAGCCATCTCGCAAGCACAGCTGCGTCCACCCTTCCAAGATCAGACTCACGATGAGCATGCTGCCCTGCAGAAGAGCAGCTCCAGCGGTATTTTCGGTGATCGTCTGCGTCGCGGCTCAGCCGATGCCAATGTGAAGCGCGCCGAGAGCATGAAGGTACAACCCAAGCAAGCCAAGCGTACGCCATCCTTTACGACACGTCGTCGTGCTCAATCCTTCCGGAAGAACCAGAAGGGTGAAGGCTTCGATTTGCCACCAGTGGAGATTCAAGGCATGCTGGAGCGTAAGCACGGACTACAATCGGGTGGCAAGAAGGCGCCCGTGCGTTCCTGGAAACAGTTCCATACAGTGCTGTGCGGTCAATTGGTTTGCTTCTTTAAGGACGAGAACGATTTCCTGCAACAAAAGACGGCACAAGCGCCAGTCAACATTCTGGGTGCCAAGTGTGAACGTGCCGATGACTACACGAAGAAGAAGTATGTATTCCGGCTAAAACTGCCCGACGGTTCTGAGTTCCTGTTTGAGGCACCATCACTGGACATTATGAACGATTGGGTACGCAAGATATCCTTCCACGCTAGTCTCCCGCCAAATCTACAGCTGCTGAGCTACGATGAATCGATGAAGGTAAGTTCATATATATTGTAACAAGACATTGAAACTAACTCTTCGCTTTGACTTACAGCAACAATCGAGCAGCTCCCCAGACATTAAGGTGACGAGCAGTGTGGAATCACCCGTTAGTTCACGTAATTCCTCGCCAGATTCACAACGACGTGCCAGCAGTGGCCAAACACTGGACTCCGCTGGGGCTACACCACAAATGGCATTCCTGCGACAAATGCAACAACAGCAACAGCAACTGCAGCAGCAGCAACAACAATCATCATCCCAGCCCGGCTCACCAACATCTGGTTTTGATCAAAAGCCACCCATTCCACCGCGTGGTGCACCGCCAGTGGCAACAACACGCCAGAGCCAAGAGAATCTGGTAGTGTTGCGCACCCGCCAAAGTTCCAGCAATGGTGAGAATGCTCAAATTATATCCTCTAGGGCAATTCTTTATAGTAGTTTCTCTTGCAGATCTGCATCAATCCGCCACGTTACCCGCCCAGAATGGAAATAGCAAAGATGACAGCGGCGTTCTAATGCGCAATAGCGACTCCAGACAGTCCGGTAAGTAATCATCAATTGTGGCGTCCACTTGTAGTGTTTCTGCCTTCAGCTATATATTTGTGTTTGTTTCATATACACACACAAACACTCACACACACACACATACCTATTTTATCATCCATTTGTAAAAACGTGTACCCCTCCAAAACTCGACTTCGTATATTAGATAATCCGCCGCCATTGCCAACAACGATGCCGCCCTTGGGTAGCGCCAGTAGTCATCATCAGAAACAGACACATCAGCAACAGCATCCACAACAACAACAACATTCACATCAGCATAGCCATCAATCACCGCATGCGGCGCAGGTGCAGCAACGCATCAATGCGTTTAATGCAGCCGCAAATCAACAGCAGCAACAGCATCATCATCAGCCCGACTACTACAACAGCAACATTGTGAGGCAACAACAGCAACACATGACACATTCGCCACAACGTGTGCCCTCACTTAACACTGGACGCATTGATACGACGCGCAAGTTCATAGAGATGGAAGCACATGCGCCGGGCAATAGCTATAGTCACAGCAGCAACACCAGCCACTCAAGCAATAACAACAATGGCCACAGTTCCGGCAACAGTAGCAGCAGCAGCAACACCACAACAACGACAAAGCGTACCATTAACTATTCGAGCAGCGGAGCTAGCAGCAATGGCAATGGTAATATCATACAAAAGAGCAGCACAACAACAACAACAACATCATCATCGACAACAACAACACAACAACAACATGCGACAAGCAGTCGCACGGTTTGGCATTTAACGAGTTCACCAACATCATCAACGAAATCATCATCCGGCTCCGTCGATCATAACAATGCCATCAGTAATCCAAGCTACATGGGTCTACATCTAAATAACAATAACGATGGAATCGGTGGTTAGCACACATCTAAAAAAAAAAACAAAAAAAGAAAACATATCCTACTAATTAAGGCTTGCTCTGATGGTTGATACTCTTTGAGTATGGTAGTTTTGAAAATTAGCTTAGCTTGCAATTAATGGTTAATGGTTCTTAAGTCTCGTTTATCTTTTTCTTATGTCTCTCTCTTTCTCTCGTTTCTACTTGTTTTGGCATGCGTAATCTGTGAAGGTTCAACGTTGAAATCGGTGAAAATATCGCGTCGATCCTATCTGCGCACAAGTTTGCAAAGTATTCCACATAAGTTTCTCTCTTTTCTTGTCAAACTTAAGCTAAGAAAACAACTCTTTTGCACGAACACTTTGACTTTTACTTTCGTTTCGTATGTTAACATTATAAGCTTTCATACTATATCGCTGCATGCGCTTTTTATCATCAAACGCTTTGCATAAATATTTCTCTCATATACTTACTCTCTCTTTATATTTTGCATTCACCAGGTTGGGGCAACAGTCGCTTTGAGGGCAACCGACCCGTTTCACTGCAGCCCGACTCGATAAGCTTTACGCGAGCATCGGCGGAGAGTTCCAGTGAGAGTGAAGCACAGTCCATTTCCTCCGTGTCCGGTGTTAAGGGCAGCAAGAGCAAAGAGGAGCGTCGCAGTGGCATGTTCCGCATCTTTGGACGCAAGGGCGGCGACAAGGAAAAGGAGAAGGATAAGCGTCGCTCGAGTCAAACGCCGCCACAGTGAAGGAAACATTGAATTCAACAACGGTTTCAACTTAACTTAAATAACAAATTTCTTTGGACAATGGCGAATGGAGAAGAATTCAACCGTTATGGCGGTGCCAATTGTTTTTGTATTTTTTATATACATATATAAATAATAAATATTTAATTCATAACCACAAAGTAAAATTCGAAAGAACAGCAAAATGCTGATTAAAAAACGAGAAACAATCAATACAAATAAGCAACAATATATAAATATTAAAAAATCTGTCTTAAAACGCTGAAAAAGTATAAACAATTATTATATTAAACAGTCAATGTTTTAAATTTCATTATAAAATGTGTAAATGTAAGTTTGTTCGTTGTATGATTATGCTTAACTTTAATTTTCGTGAAACAAAACAAAAACAAAACCAATAAAATTATTATATTATATGTGAGAAATGAAATTGTTAAATAATCAATGGTGAAATTTGCTTGTCGCTTCTTACGAAAATACGAACCATAGATGGCGCCAGTGCGCAAATAAATTTGTGCTTTCATATTTTCGACGCATTTTGTATGCATTTTATTCGTGGCAAGTAAAACTGCGCTTAATACTAAGGATTTATGGATAACATATTATTATATAAGGTAAGATCAATAAGGTAATGGAAAGGGCCCTTCCACCGATTTGGGGGATGTGGGGGGGTGCTCGTATCTCTTAATTAAAAACAAAAAAAACAACAATCGAATTGGTCAGCTATACAAATCCGGGTCTACAACGATTCGGCTCCTAACCATAACTAGCATACAGATTGCCATGTGTGGATGTGGATTGGAAATGCACCAAATCACCATGTGTCGTCGCCGGCTGCTGATAGTAAGCTGCCTGATGGTAGTGAGAAGGTGAAGCTGGCTCATTAACCTGAATCTGATGGTAGTTGGTAACGGGCTCATGTTCGACAACTTCGCGTACCGTCTGGAATGGATGATTGACGACAATGCGACGCTTGTGGAAAGTTTCGCTTGTGGCAGACGCATCGGTGGGTGCTGCAGTGGCAGAAATGACGCGTTCATTGGGTTGCAGATGACGATTCAGGTGACCGGCTCCACCATTGAGCGACACATCAACATCCAATTGAGGCTGACCTGACGAGGGCGTGGCCTGAGTGCTAGGTACTGGGGAAACAGCTGGGGTCTCAACCAGACGCTGGAATTGTTCCTGCTGTTGAGGTTGTCGGTAGCGTGCAGATCTTTCCTCCGTCTGCTCGTCCTCCTGATGGTGGTGATGATGATGATGCTGATTGTCCTGCTTATCGCAATCGGGTTTCAGTGGACTAATTGTGGCAGTTGCTACAATGTTCTGATTCTCATCATCATGATTTGGTATTTGCAGGTGAATATGTGCCTTTGCCGATTCCTTTTTCTCCTCCTTGGGCGCATCCACTAGTCGCCCGGATTCTGCATCCGGATCGTAACGCATGCGTGAATACGGTGCACTATATTCTAGTTCCTCGGCAACAGAACTGCGCTGCCGGGAGACCGCCGGCTGACGGAAGTAGCCACGTGCTGTGCCAGCAGGTCGCACCGCTGACTTGGCATAAACCACTGTGGGACCAGCATGATTACGCAAATACGGCTTCAGTTCAGCGACAGTGGCAGGCTGCTCTTCCTGAATGCGTTGCTCCTTTGGCGGCGGCTGACGACTGCGTCCCAAGTAGATGTTATGCTGCGATGGCGGCAAATGAATCTTGTGCTCGTGCTTGATGATCTGTTGGCGTGGTGCTGGTGCATCCTCGAGACGCGCTGGCTTTGCATCCACATTGCCGGCATTGGCATTGGGCAGATACTCGCTACTGAAGTAATCGTCATTGCTGGGATTCTGATAGACAGGCTGGCGATTGAAGCTGTTGGTGCGTTGATAGCCACGTTGACTGGGATAACTTGCCTCACTGCGTCCATAGTTAAAATCCTGCTGCTGCTGCTCTGGCTCCAAACGTGGTAGCATCTTGGGAGTGAGATGCTTTGTTTTGAACTGGAACTGATTGCCATTGGAATCAGTGGCAACTACACTTGAGGTTGGAATAGAGCTGGAGCTAGAGCTAGAACTAGAACTGGAACTGGATACAGGCTGACGAATGCTATCGGTGGCATCGCTTCCTTGAGGATGCTGCTGTTGCAGCTGCGCCTCCACATACTCATCCTTGGGTGCTTGGTCATAGGCAGGCATTGTTGTCACACTAGAACCAACTGTGGTCACCTGTGCCTGCTCCTTGGGTCCATCATAGTTGTGTCTATACTCGTTGCCATTGTTGTTATAGCTTGGAGCTTGTCCATTATTGTTATTGTTATTATTGCTATTGTGGTAGGCAGAAGCAACAGCGGGATGGGGATGTCCCAAAGGCAGCAGGGTTTCACCCTTAGGTATCTTTGCAACCGGATGATCTAGTTCAACAACCAATGTTCCCGCTGGCTTAATCACAACCCGTTCCTCAATATCGTAGAATTCCTTCTGAACGGCCGGATGACGCACCTCGTACTTCTTGGCCTTCAGCGCTGGTTGGACAATCTGTATGGTCTTTGTAACGACTGGGCGGGGTGGAGCTGGTGGACCATAGCCTTGCTGTGGGGGCAAATAGCCACCAGATTGATCGGCATAATCATCGTAGCTGGAGCTCTCGTCCACTGCGGGTGGATACTGATCCTGGTACTCATCCTGGCCTTCGTCATAGCCGTTGTAGCCACCCTGATCGTAGCCAGAATAACTATAGCTGTCGCCTCCGTTGTAGGCAGGCTCATAGGAGGACTCAAAGCTACCACTGCCGCCTTGCTTAACATCTTTGGGTACAGAGGGCGCAGGAGCAGGAACACTGCCTGAACTGGAACTAGAGGAAGAAACGGAGCTGCTGCTCACAGCAGGTGCAACAGAAGCTACTTTAACAGGAGCAGCTGGCTGCTGTGGTTCGTATATGGGTTTGACATCCTGTTTCTGCTCAACCACATTGGCACTTTGGCTCTGGACAGGAGTTGGAGCTGCAACCTGACGTTCAAACATACGCAGCTGCTGGGATTTGCTGCCACCAATAGACACGACATCATCGTCAGCCACGGAACTGGAGCTATCACTGCTTACTCCACTGCTGCTGCTGCTGCTGCTGGACTGAGTATAACGCTGAGGTGTTGGACTGGACGATTCAAAGACCTACAAGAAAGGAATAGGAATAATCATAGGAAGAAGGTGAAGGATTCCTTTTTTTGTGCTTACCGTCTCCACGGAGGGTCCATTACTATGATAGGACTGAATGTAGCGCTCGAACTCCTGATTCTGACGCAGCTGCTGGTTGCGTTGACGAAATTGTCCACTGTGCGGCGGTTGTTGCAACAACGAGGGACGGCGATTGTGCATACGACGACGTGCCTGACGGCCATTATTGTAATTGTGGTTGTTGTGCTGCGTCATCTGTGGAGGCTGCAATCCCAAACCCTGACGCGGAGTCAATGGCTGTTGCTGCTGTTGTTGCGGCGATTGCGATTGTTGTTGCTGAACTGCCGACTGCGACGACTGTTGCTGTTGCTGCTGCACCTGTTGTTGCTGCTGCTGTTGCACTTGCATCTGTTGCTGTGGTCGGTCCTGCAGGCGGGCAAAACGTGGCTCTTCCTCATCACGATTAGGACCCGCTCTCAGTTCAGCAGGCGCATGTCCATCAACGTAGTTAACATCCGCAGGATTTGTAGCCGGCTGTTGGCCAATGGAAATGTTGACATGTGTCGCCGCATAGCTGACACCAACAAGCGCGAGCAGCAATAACACCGCCCGGCACATCATCATAACACACTCTACTAGCTATAGATCCTTTTCCTATCGCAGTCAGTCGTCTGTCGTCGTTGTCGCTGATGGAAACGCGCACCGGCCGAAATCGTCTGGTTGTGTGACACAAAGCGAATCATGCGCCGCATATTTATACGCGTTGAGGGGGAGCGATCACGAATCGATCATGAATCGTCGTAAGCGTATCAGTGTCAATGTCAGTGTGGCTAAAACACCCTGTTTAGGGATGAGATGCTGCTTGCCCCAGTTCTACAATTAAAGGCATGACAGGCCGCCCCATGATGATGCACACAGACAAATAACGCCAACAACGAAATTTGTTAACACTTTTGTATGTGGCACGCGCATTTGCGACTGCCCAAAAATAATAAAGAAGCTAAAGCTTGCTTCGAGTTGGCAACTAGCCGTAATTGGCGGCGTGCAACATATTCGTATAATTGTCGGAAGGTCAGGTCAAGCGTATGCAACGTACGCTGCGTATGAGCGATGTTGACTATTTAACAATTTGAACTTGAAATTGCCGCGATCGCGATCGATTTTCTAAATGAGACGTTGAACTAAACAAATACGCATTGTTTTCGATTTTGATTTCGTTTCGATTTGGTTTTCGTTTGATTTTTGTTGACAGTCAATCAGAGTCTAAAGCAGGTGTTACACATACGCCCCGTGTCTGGGCTGGTCAGGCAAATTTGCGCAATTGAGGTAGGTGAAGAATTCGCAACATCTGTATATGTATGTAGATTCGTATGTAATACAACAGATACACTACGATAAAGGTTAATAGGTATTTTAGAGTGTTCAGTAATAAACATTTGACCAACTTTTAGGTGTTGAATGGCCAAAAGAAATCTGCATTTTTATAGAGTCAAATTTTACACTTACAGTTTGAAGGTAAAACAAGAGTTTTACATTTTTTCTTAGCTATAAGCTTAAATAACTGTAAATAAGTAGATTCAACACAAAATAACAATTTAAGCCGGTATTCACTTTTGACCAACTGTGAGCTGAATGCAAAACAAAGCAATGTAAAATAAGTGTAAATTTGTATGTGAACTTGAATAAGACAACTAAAGGGCATTAATGCATATGTAGTTTGAATACAAATGACGAATATATAAGTGATACAGAAGGGCTTTTAGATAACTTATAGCTCGGGTAAAACTGAAGTAAGTCTAATTAATCAACTCTTCTTCTACATCAACTTTGTTTTAATAATGTTATATGCTCAAAAATTTACTTTAACTTGCGAATTCTTAAAAGCCTTTCTATGTTGCTCTTACGTTCTAAATACGCTTACCTAAATGACAACAATTTGACAGGCAATGTAGCTAAAAATAGTTGTACCAGCAACATACTCTTATTTAGCTCCAGCATACCTCTGAAAAGCTTAAATTAAACCCGCCTGTAAGCCGAGCACTCACCAAAACTTATTGTAGACAAACTACGCACTTGGCACTTTGCACTAGCAACAGCAGCAGCAACTGGGCCAATAATATTCAGCAAGCAGCAGCAGTCGACACCAGGATGAGGACTTAACTGGAAATGGGCACACGTGGGCTCTGTGTATTGCATACATAAATAACAATTGCGAAGTATCGACGACGTAGATAGCAGCGAGAAGAAAGCAGGAGCCGGCAAAATAATAAAAATAATAAAGCTCAATACAAATGTGTGAGAGAGGGACGCTGATATTTAAATCAGCTGCACGCAGGTGCGGGTGCATGTGTGGGTGGGTGGTGCGGCGGCGGTGCGGCGCCTGTTTACCATGCTTGCCACACCTGATTAAAATCTATTGAGACCAAACTGGAGCACGCTAACAGGACAAAGGCAAACAAGAGCAAAATGGCAATTGTCGCCATCCCAAATACAAATGAAACCCAATTACACAAGCAATAGAGTCCGAGGGCGTCCGAGGAGAGCGAGGAATTCGAGGACCAAAGGCAAACAAAAACAGCTGCAGAGTCATTGGCGCAGCCAAGCTGCTACACTGCTACACCTGTTAACGGTATATTTGCATTTTTTTTGCCCACCTTCTATGTGTGTGCAAGGAGCACAACATACACATATAAATATATATGAAGTTTATTATTATTAACGCCCATGGGCCCTCCTCATTGCCCTGTTATTGCCAAGGACATGCGCAAACAACACCCCAACCACCCGTATCGACACATGGCCTCCAACCCCCTCCATTCTCACCTCACCTCAGCAGACGAGACCAAAAAAAACCCACCCACTATCCTCCAGCAGCACGAGCCGCTCATCTCCGTATAAATAAGACTCAACAATGAGCATAGAGCCTCAGTTGCTGGACCGTGTTGCTCGCGTGTGGCCTCATCATCCCCAGCTGCTCCTGTTCAGCTCCGGTTGAAGTGAATTCGGAAACCGCAAACTGTTGCGAAAATTTAGCAAAAGCAGCAGTAGAAAAACTCGACAATTGCTAGTAGAAGCAGGTGCTATTAATTTTCATGTGCTTACAAATTACCGGTGTGTAATTTTGGCGACAATTTGGAGTAACATTATTCCCCAAACAGGTAAGATGAACATTTATCTTTTTAACGAATTAGGTTGACAGCGCCCACTATTAGGGTTAGTGGGTGAAGTTTAATGGGGTTACCTCAACTATACTGTAGCAAAAATAGTTTTAGTTACAAAAAAAACCTAGCCAGAATTTAAGTTAAAGTTAAATTATATAATAATAAAAGTACAAAATTTTAAGTTTAATAATATTTATGATGCCATTCATAATGTCATGCAAATGCAACAGTTAATCGTTTAACATGCATTAAGATCTTATCATCTTAATTATGTGTGCTTCATTTCCGTTCTATAAATAAACAGTTCGTGCCTTTACAACACTGCATTTTGGCAAGTGCAATGTGCCCCGAAAGACCAAAAATACACAATAACAAAAACAAAATATCACCCACAATGGTGACGACAAAAAATCAGAGAGAGAGAGAGAGAGTAAACATAAAACTGGTTTCATTACTTGGAGAAAAAAAAGCAAAATAGTGGTTTCATAAAGCACGCGACCAAACCAGAGAAAGAACCACCCCTAAGTGGCAATGGGAGCGTTGCCAGACAGACAGCTTTTTGTAAGGGTTCGCATGCAGACATTAGCCATTCAGTTGAACAGCAAACTTCGAAGCGTGCGGTTCGCAATTGCAAGTCGCGTTTCTATCTTTCTCCAACCATTTTTAGCAAACTTCTCACACACTCACACCCGTAACCCATCAACGATAGCGGCAATAGGAGGCCACCAACATTATAACCAACAAACAGAGCCCCCTCGTAACAATCGCAGCTAACTGAGCGTGTGTGTGTGTGTGTGTGAAACGCGTGTGTGTGTGTTTTTCTTGTTCTAACTAAACCACAATTGAGGAACGACACGTTGAAAGTGCAGAGGCCCAAAAAGCACAAAGCAAGATGGCCGAAAATTGCACAAAATGCAAAAAATCAATCAACACGAAGGATGCACTCATCATATGCAATTCGGATGACTGCCTCAAGAAGTTCCACCGGACATGCTGTAACATTGACGATGCCATGTACGATATGATACAGAAGAATCCAATGATATCATTTAACTGTGATGAATGCCGCAATCAGACACCGAAAGCACTCTGCTCCAAGCTGCAGACCATCGAGGAGAAGGTGAACAAGGTGTGCAACGGAGTCAATCAAATCCAGGGACGGATGTACCAGCAGTATTTCCAATTTGGCAATCAGCCCATCGCCAACAATCTTGATGGGAAAAAGCACCCGCAACAGAACAATCTCATCGTTGTCGGCAACAATTGCAATTCGGATCGATTGCACGTCGTATGCGACTACGGCCGTTGGGTGCAGGTGGGAAAATTTGCAACGAACACCAGCGAGGATGACATTATCGAGCACCTGGCCGAGGAGCTGAAGATCAATAAGAATCTGGTCAAGTGCACCAAACTGGTGAAGAATGATGCCAATTTGTCGCAGTTATCATATTGCAAATTCAAAATATCCATTCCGGACTATCGCTTCAATGAACTATTCAACGAGGCGATTTGGCCAAGTGGTGTTATGGTTAGCCCCTTCACACCACGTTCCCAGCTGAATCAGAATCGCCTATAGAACGAGAGAGCCGGACCGAGAGCGCGCCTGCGTCTTAACGCTAAAGTGGGGGGTGCATTGCACTGAGAGCGTTACAGACATAGAGAGAGAGAGAGAGAGCGCGCTCTCGGTGAGGGGATGAGGGTTGCTTGCCGGTCGGACAGCGACATTAGCAACCAAGACTAGAGAACAACAAAAACAAGAACAAGAGCAAGAACAACAGAAACAACAACACATAGTTTTTTCATTCGATAATGTTTTTTAGCCATCAGCCGTCTTTTGGACAAGCGGGTGGGTTAGTGGAGGCGGAGTCGGTGGCGGAGGGTTGGCTCACAAATTGTATGCAAATTTTTTGACTTTGACAACTCAAGAACTCTGTCTAAAAACTTTCAAAGCTTACTTATTATTAGAAAAGCAACAATTACAGCTTAATAACACACACTCACACTTATCGAATTAACTTTGAAAATGCATTTTAAAATGTTTTAGCGTTGCGTAAAAGTATCAAAAACTAAGAAAGCAAAGTAATATTTTCAAAGGCAAAACATATAAATAATATACTTAAATTTGAAACAACGTAAAATATTAGTCATTTATGCATAACTGTCGTATTTAAATTAAACAAAACAAAATGAAACTATTAAATCATCCAGTCAGTAAATATTTAAACCAAAAACAAAAAAAAAACTATAAAAATATACATATTTAAAATATTTAAGCAAGGCACCAAGTTATCGGTTCGTTTTTATTTTTCATAGAACTTTTTTTCAATAAATTTTCAAATTTATTTCTAGATTTTTTTTATTGAATAAAATAAGTAAACTTTTTAATTTGTGTACTTTCCCAAACTTAACTTTAAAACCAAAGCATTAGCTTTTAACAAGTATATTCAGCTATATTGTATTCGTATGCGTAGTTTGAAGCATTTTCAAAGCTTGTTCTCAAAAATTTCTAGAAATTTTGCGAACCCATTGAAATGGATATTGACCACTTGTAAACTCTATTCAAAACAAAAATTATATTCTATATTCGAAACAATATATTAAAAAAAAAAGAAATTACACAAAATGAAAACAAATATTTAGAAACCTGTTCAACACAATTTACGAAAGAAAAGTTGAGGTTCGATAATTGATAAAGCGCAGCTGGGCTAATTTGTTGCAATAAACTCAACTCAAAAAGAATATATATATAGAGATAAAGTAATAAATATATTAAATATACATACATACATATATATTTCGTAATTGATGTATTTTTTAAAGCGAACCCAAGTTTCGCTCCAATCACAACAGGAACACAGCAATAGGTTGAAACACCTTCAGTGATCGCCGCCTCAAATGAAAAGTTTTGGAAATGGAAATTTTGACAGGGTGGGATTTATTTGAGGTGTGCATCTTAAGCATTATAAAAGAAAGCAAACGTAGATTTCTATTTTCGCAAGATTGCGTCAGAAACGACAAGATCAAATAAAAATAAAAAAATATTAAAAAAACATATATTATATATTTAGTATACAACAATATGCATGCATGTATTTATGTCAACTTTTTCAATAAATTCTACAAAAAAACAAAAACCAAAAAATCACAAAATGAATATGTTAAGCGACTATATAATCACTCTAGATTGGGTTATCTTCTATGAAACTAACTCAATACATAGATTCTACTTCAAGCACCAAGAATGACCAACTCGAAACGTAAGCAGCCCACAAAGCCAACAGCATCAGATGCTGACACAGAAAACAAATCACCAGCACCAACCACAACAGATGAGGCTCCTATGCCCAAAAATGAATCAGCAGCTGATAATGCTCCGACAAGCGCAACTGCTCATTTATTTAAAGTATGCTTTGGTCATCAGTTGGATAACTTTTACAGCTTAAACAGTTTCGCACGCTGGCTGGAGCGACCTGTTGATGGTGCCGCCTTGGGCATCTTTCGGATGCTTTATGGCGCTGCCATGTTGATCGATTTAGCCGAGGAGCGTGGTGGCGGTCAGCTGGATGTGCGCTTTGGTGAACCGCAACATTGTCATTTTCCGCTAGTCAATGGCATGGATGCCATGGAATATCCGCTGATGGGCTGCCTGTATTTGTGTATGTGGCTGGGTGCTTTGGGCATTATGCTGGGTTATCGTTTTCGCAGCAGCTGCCTGATCTTTGTGGCGGGTTATTGGTACATCTTTCTGTTGGACAAGCCGGCGTGGAATAATCACAGCTATCTATTTGGACTGGTTGGCACACTGTTACTCTTCACTCAGGCGCATAACTACTGGTGGGTAGGTCTATTGTTTCCCAAGAAGAGATGCCTCAATTCTTTCACTTACAGCTCCCTGGACAGTTTGTTGTATCCACAGCTAAGGCAGCCTGTGCCATATTGGAATTACTTTCTGATAAAGTTTCAATTCTTTGTGCTGTACATGTATGCGGGTCTGAAGAAGCTTTCGTTGGAATGGCTCTCTGGCTATGCCATGTCCAGTTTGAGCCAGCATTGGGTATTCACACCTTTTCGACAGGTGCTCGACGCGGAACTAATCGATTTGCTGATTGTTCATTGGTTTACTGCCTTTTTCGATCTCTCCATTGCATTCTTTATGACATGCGAGAAGACGCGTCTGCTGGTTACACCATTCATGATAAGCTTTCATTTGATGAACTCGCGATTGTTTATCATAGGTAAGGGATTTAATAATCTAATCTTAACACTTTCTATATTCTTTTCCAACTATTTCTAGGCATGTTCCCCTGGGTCTGTCTGGCAGAGGTGCCGCTATTCTTCCGCTTTGACTGGCCAAGACGTTTAGGTCGCCTGCTCAGCAGATCACCAGAGGTCGAATATAAAAATAAAGAAGTCCGTGTTAAACCTGGTTTTAAGGCTCAGTTTCGCAGCTGCATTATAGTTTTTTATTGCATACTCCAATTGTTTTTGCCCTATTCGCATTTTATTACCAAGGGCTACAATAACTGGACAAATGGACTGTATGGCTACTCCTGGGATATGATGGTGCACTCCTATGATACAGTCCTGACCTCTATTAAGGTAGTCGACAATGAAAACCAGCAGGAGCATCATTTGAATCCCTACGCCTTCACCGAATATGATCGCTGGACCAAGTATGCCGACATGGCTGTCCAGTATGCCAAATGCATAGAGAGAAACATACGCGATGATTTAACTAAGCATCCGAATAGAACTCCCCTGAAGAGCAGCAACATTTCCATCTATTTTGACATTTGGTGCGCCATGAACGGACGTTTTCAGCAGCGCACCTTTGATCCTCGTGTTGATCTCCTGAAAGCACCTTGGTCACCCTTCAAACAAACTCCTTGGTCGCTGCCATTGCTAACTGAACTCAATCATATGCGTCCGAAACTCAAAACGATTACAGACGAAGTTCTCTCATGGAATAACTTCTCGGATGTCATATTTGTTGCTGATTTTCCTGGTCTGACGCTGAGCAACTTCATTGCACCGGCATTGTTTAACTGCTCCCTCACGATATTCGAAGGTAATGTGCGCTACAAAAGT
The DNA here is from genome assembly GCA_035044645.1 of Scaptomyza parva. Taxonomy (NCBI): domain Eukaryota; kingdom Metazoa; phylum Arthropoda; class Insecta; order Diptera; family Drosophilidae; genus Scaptomyza; species Scaptomyza parva. The sequence continues at coordinate 5,439,687 of JAWNNT010000065.1, read as the reverse complement.
GACAACGATGACGAGTTCTATTTCCTAACCGCTGGAAAGAGCATCAGTTTGGAGAGCAATGTCACACACTTTGTGACCACCATTGGTCAGAAGCCAGCCTCCTACTTGTACACCTATGTGAACAGAACTATGTTGGAGCAGGAGATTGTGATCGATGAGGTGGCTAAGCCGAAGGAACAACGATCTGTGTTGCCATTGTGGAAGGAGTTTAAGCAGCGCATTAAAAACTACCAGCAGTTCCTTAAGCATCTGGCTAATTGTATACTATATTTGGTATACGATGTACCCATACCAATTTCCATTCGAGAGAGAGATTAAGAATGAAGCGGTTGAGATTATAATTCACCTGCTAACCCATATATTATTATCTTGCCTAAGTCCCTAAGTGTCACATATGTATTGTGTGGGTGATAAAACTGATAATAAATGTTTAATGTTATGTGTACCTATAAACGATGATTTAATTATATTACTTTAATTTTTACCTGATTTTGTATAACTTGTATTGAACTTTGAATTTTTAAAGCCATTTAAGGTTATCATTATTACATTAGACTATAGTACATTAACTTTTTAACTGTATTTACAAACCGGACACAATAATATTTTTAGCCTAATTATAAACAAATCTCAACTACAAATTTTGTTGTCTTCGTCAATGAAAAAAGCGCTTTGTTAAAACTAGAAAAACTCGTGATTAACGAGACCAAACACTTTGCTAAATAGCAGCCGCCTCTGCACGTTGACGACTGGGATCAAATTGCTGGGTCTGTGTCTCCCACAGACGGGCATAGAGACCATTTTGTTGTAGAAGCTCCATATGTGTGCCACGCTCACCAACACGTCCATGCTCCAACACCAGAATCTCATCCGCGTCCTTGATTGTGGACAGCCGATGGGCAATGCAAATGCTGGTTCTTCCCGTGGTTGCCCGCGAAAGAGCTTGCAAAATGTTCTGTAAAGATAGAAATAAAGATAAGTCTTGAGATATATACAGAGTGAAATATAACTCACATGTTCTGTGATGGAATCCAAACTGCTGGTGGCCTCATCAAAGATAAGTATGGGCGTGTTCTTAAGAATGGCACGTGCTATTGCTACTCGCTGCTTTTCGCCACCGGACAGCTTAAGGCCACGTTCGCCAACCTCGGTACGGTATTGATTGGGCCAGCTCATGATCGATTCATGGAGATCAGCCATGCGTGCCGCATTTTCCACATCCTCTTGGCACTTGTTTAGGTTGCCATAATGAATATTATGCTTAATGGTATTGTGGAATAAAACCGAATCCTGTGGCACAACCGCTATGCATTTGCGTAAGCTGTCCAGTTCCACGTCGTTGATGTCCTGGCCGCCAATCAATATAGTGCCCGAGTTAGGCTCGAAGAATCGATACAACAAACGCACCATTGATGACTTGCCCGATCCAGAACCACCAACAATGGCCACGTTTTTGCCAGCAGGTATGCTGAATGAAAGATCCCTGAATATGGGCTTGCCAGGCTCGTATTCGAAGCTTACATTCTTAAACTCAATGGATGAGTTGCTGTTGTCCACAAACAGAGTTTTCGCATTGGGCGCACTCTGTATGCGGCTATCCACATTCATGAGAGTAAACATGGCTTGCATGTCCAGTAAGGCCTGACGCACCTCACGATACACACTGCCAAGGAATCCCAGTGGTATGGACAGTTGAAAAAGCAATCCATTAACCATAACCAGATCTCCGACAGTCATGTTGCCCTGTGATATCTCCTTGGCCGCCAGCACCATAATCAAACTCAGAGCGCTGCTGAAGATCGCATTCTGTCCGAAATTAAGCATCGCCAGACTGGAGCTGGTCTTCAAGCTGGCCGCCTCGTACTTCTTCAGCACCTCATTATAGCAACCCGCTTCGTATTTCTCGTTATTAAAATACTTGACTGTCTCATAGTTGATCAGTGAGTCAACAGCTTTGTTGCCCGCCTCGTTCTCTGCCTGATTCATGTATACCCTATATCGTGTTCTCCACTGCGTCACGCTTAGTGTATACAGAGCATATACGCCCACACAGCCCATGCTAACGCTTGCGAAGGCCAATCCATATTTCAAACCCAAAACGCTGGAGACCAGCGCCAGCTCAAAAATCGTCGGCACTATATTAAACACCATGGCTGTAAGCACAAAATTAATGCCACGCGAGCCACGATCGATCGTCTTGGACAATGCACCAGTCTGTTTGTTCAAATGGAACGCCAAATCCAGATTGTGCAAATGCAGAAACACATTGGTCGCGATCTTCCTTATGGAATGGTGAGCTACCTTTGCGAAGACCGCATTTCGCAGCTCATTGAAACCAGCAGCACTAGCTCGCGCAATGCCATCTAAATAGCAAATATGTATTTAATCAGGAATTGAACTAAGTTAAATTTATTGAACAACTTACATCCCAGCAGCATTGCCGTGGCTGTGGACAGCACTACATCCGGCGCAGTGTCCATGTTCAGTGTCATCATTGTGTCCACGGCGCCTTTGAATAAAAATGGCACACAGACAGTCAACAGCTTGGACCCAGCGAGGAGTCCTAGCGATATGGCCACACTGCAGGTGCATGACAATAAGTTGGTTACGCCTATGGGAGACGCCGACATACTTACCGCTTTCTCACCAGCGGATCCTCCTTGGGCCAAATGTACGCCATCATGGCACGCATCATATCCTTCGAGGTGACCTCCGGGGCATCCAGTTTACCCAACGCTGAGCCACCCTCATTGCCGCTGCTGCCTATATGAACGTGACATTGTCGTGATTGTTGTTGTTGTGTCGGCAGTCGTTGTTGTTGTTGTTGATTCAGTACTGGAACCGCATTGAATTAACTTTAATGCAGCTAAATCCAAACAGGCGCCAACACAACAAACGAACAGACAAACAAACAAACATTCGAGCATTTTTGGGTATATCATATTACAAATTGGCTCAAATAACAAAAACATCAAAACTCCAAATTTGTTAGTCATAATTATAGAAAATCAAATGCAATAAAAGAATTTCTTCAACAAAAGCATTATTGTGGCACGCTTCAAGTACACATTTGTTCTTGCAAAACCTACCTTTTGCCTTCTTGGCAAAAACGCCACCCAGCAATTTGCTGCCCGGTGTGGGCGTAAACGGTGTTATCCTTTTGGTCTTCGCATTCTGATGCGATTCATCATCGGAGCTGGCAACCGTTGCATATTGCTGCAAAGCAAATAATAAATAAATAAATAAAAAAATATATATTTTAAATAAATGACTATCAGAACTTTATAAATAAATGTTTTTTACTTTATTGGTAATCTTAAATAAAATAATTATTTTCTGCACAATGCTTCGTCTCAAACTCGCGTAGATAGCGTAAGCACTCCATGAGGTAACCATGTACCACTATTCCGCTATCCGTGAGCTGTGGCAGCTTCTCCAGTGCCCCAACAAAGACTTGATATTCCTTAATTTTGTATGTCAGCAAATTGGTTAACTCCAGCTGCACATCATCAAACTGAGCCACATCTCCAAAGGCAATTTGATTGAGCAGATTGGGAAAGTATGCCTGCTGCTTAAAGATCAGGTGAAGCACCACCCGCAGATTGTGTGAGCACCCGTCATTAATATGCACAAACATTTGATCCATAAGATTGTGCTCCCTGATGAACTTAAAGATGTTGCTATGATAGCTTTGCGCAGCTAACTCCCTATTGTGTGCGATCATCTGCTCAATGTCCAGCAGCGAGAACTCAAAGTAATCATGCGCATTCTTCTCCAAATAAAAGCCGTACTCTGTTAGAAGCTTCAGATTGGGTAGGGCACCATAGCTGATAAAGAGTTGCTCATATGGTTTTACTTTAGGAGCCTTTAGGGTATTAAGTGTTAGCACATAGTCTTGTCTTTTGTTTTTGGCAACCAACTGCAGCTCAGCTGTGGTTTTCACTTGGTCAGAGTGATTGAATAGATCCAAAAAGGGAGCCAGTGCCAGATTTGTTGTGCCGCTGAGCAGCTCTTGGAAATAACAGCGATCTGGATGCAATTGCCGAGAGTTTAGGTGGACACTGCGACTATTAACAGCAAAGTAAGCACGACGATATTCAGCGAGTGTCCAAATCTCCTCACCGAAGCGTTTACCACAGCACTGACAATGCTGTGTGCCAACAAGGGACTTTAACACCTGATAATAGTCACGTATCTTACGATTTTGTGCCACTGTGATTTCCAACAAAGCCTCTGGCAGACACTGTAACTCCGAAATGGTACAGAAAAAGGGCATTGTGTAGCTGACTTGTAGCAGACTTTCCAAGTAAGCACTAAATGGGGATTCCTTTGTAGATTTAAGCAGATGTTGTTGATGCATTAAATAGCAGGCAACTAGTGCTTGAAACGAAATTCGTGAATCCTTGTCAAACAATTCCTTGTTGAACAATGCCTTAAACTGTTCATCTGTTTCCAGAGTGACAATGCTTATCAAACAGCTGGCGGGCAGGCGCAGTAGCTCATCACCCGCCTTAAAACATTGCGTCTTGGAGCGCAAGCCACGTCCAGTTTGATCAAAATTAAATGCAGACAACTGAGTTTCATTGCGCCAGCCCAACGCATGAAGTTGTTTGTACAACACGTGTAAAGAATCTGACTGCGTATCAGCTGTTTTCGTTGTTTGTGAGCGACGATGACGCTGGCGCTGCGTGCGTCCCATATTTGTATGTGTGTGCTGTTTTGGCGGCCGCTTAATGTCCTAAGGTGAGTTTTGCTTGCTGCAACGAAATAAGCAGCGTTAAATTTTATATAAAACGCGAAACAAACTCAAGTCAATACATCTGTTACTCGCCCTACGTCAAAAAGGGGCCAAAACAACACACACGCATACTGTTGCCTGACCTCTTTGTTGTTATTGTTTTTGGTTAATTATACGCATGATACACACTTTTTGTGCCAATGTATTATCATTATCCAAAATTATGAAATCGTTATCTAGGAAAGATTACCCACCTCACTGAGGCCTTGAAATCTTGACGTTACTTACCGCTCGAGATTGCAGATGTCTTCCAAACGGATTTTGACATGTAATGTGGAAAGTATAGGTGAATGTCTTCTTTTTACTGCACAATTTTCTTAGGTGTAATAGTCCGGCCATACTTTATACGCAAAAAACAAATACTAAATTCTAATACGCTGCTAGGGGCTGCTAGATATATCGATACATCGCTTGTGAATCGATGTTTTAACATTTTTAAGGTGACCAGCGTATCGTATTAAAATACCAAAACAGAGTTATCTTCTTTGACGTTTCCAGCAGAATGGCACGTTATTTATTCTAGAAAAAACCTAAACCGGCCAAAATGTTTGGGTTAATAAGTTCAGGCAGATTGGTGTGTATTATTTGAAAATCTCTATTTATAATGTATACAACGAAAAAACCTATTAAAACAGCCACAAACGGACTTTGTCGCGGTAGATGAAAACAAACTGCTGGTCAACGTGCCTGACATTGAGAGCGTCAATTATGTTGTTGTCTTCTTAACTGGAATTTCGCCTCTTCCACTAGGCACTGCAGCTGCTATTTACTTCAGTTGGCCAGATGCAAATGCGGCGCCTACCTGGCAATATCTAGGCCACATCAACAACAACAAACCTTCGGCAATCTTTAAAATTGCACAGCTCAAGAAAAGTCATGAACTGGACGCACATGGGAACGGCATGGTTTTTGGCGCCCAGGAGATCTCACATATAGCACAAATTGGTATTTCTATTGAGCCCGAGCAAACGGTGATACAACAAACGCCAGCAGTGGTATGTCTTTGCTTTTGTACCAATTAAATATGTCACTAATCTCACTCCTTCCTTGCAGTCCAGCGCCAATGATAACAAACAATTTGGACAGCGTATGTTGGAGAATTTCTTCAATTACGCGTCCAGTTTTTGTGTGGGCGTGCCTGATATTCCACCCGCCACTAGTGAAACATATGTGCCTTTTTCTGTGGTGCAAAATTGGTATATGAACTTTCAGCGCCGAATGGAACAGAATCCCAATTATTGGAAACAGTGCTGAAAGGTTAAGCTTTTTCTATGGAATATTAATCTGAAATTGTATATTTTAATCACATTTGTATGTATGTTAATAGATTTAAAGAAATCATTTCTATTACTATATTAGGTGGAATACAGAAACAGATTTTTTATAAACGTAAGAGTCAAATTGTTTTGATTTTGTTATAAATATTACTATTTTTTTATAGGATCATCTGGAGCATTTTCATCTTTACTCTGCTTTTCAGTCGGAACTTTGGCTTTCTTAGATTTGGTAACCACCTGTTTAGCTGCTGCTTTGGGTTTTGATATAATATTCTCAGCTGGCAATGCTTGTTCGGATGCTGAGGGGGTCGCCGCTTTAGCTGACTTTTTGGGCTTATCTTCACCAGCTGGCGATGCGCCTGCCTTTTTGGGTTCAGCTTCACCAGCTGGCGATGCCTCTGCCTTTTTAGCTTTCTCCTCCTTTGCTTTGGCCAAGCTAGCTTCGGATTTCTTAACGGCCTTCTGTTGCATCTCTTCCTTAAGACACTTAAGTCGCGCTTTATTGGCTTCCGTCAATTTACCAAATATACTCGTCACAAAGTCTTTGTATTCATTATAATGCTGCACTTTATTGCCAGTGGCTGAGGCCGAATTTGGTACTCGTCCACGATATTGAAAGCATCGCCTGCGGATTGCAAACAAATCAACATTATTAGAGGGGGGATTAAGCATTTAATACAAATTGTGGTCTCTGTTATTTATGTTTCGCAGCCGGCAATTTTTGGCAAGGCCCTGTGCCTATATACAATTCTAAACTGTCTGATATATCATATATATTGTGTACATACATATATATACTGCTTACATAGTATAGAGGTCTGTTCAAACAATGGGATTGTGGCGCTGCTTGGCACGAGTGGGTTTTATTTTTTTTTATTTAAATTTTACTCTTTACCTATCTTTCGTTTTCTTAGTTGTTTTATTTTTTGTGGCCTGCAAAAAAGCAATTTGGCAAGCTGACACATTTATCTAGTCTATATAATCAAGAGTATATATACTCAGTTATATTATAGTTGCAGACACAATGTATCTTAAGATTTATAGTTATACTTATATAAATGACATTAAAAAACTAAACAATCTATTATTTATCAGTTTTATCCCATTTCAGCAAGTTTGTAACATGGTTAGGATTTCAAAAGAGATCTTTTGATAAACCGTTACTTACGTCATATACTCTGTTTGATGTTTTGCAGCGTATTTAAGGTTCGTGTTTGACAACGAACTATACCAAATTAATTGGCAAATATGTTTGCAAAGAGATCTGCATTGATTAAGTATTTGTAAATGCATTTGTTGCTACAACAACAACAGCACCAACAACGAGGCAACTTTTGTCGGGCTAATTTCTTGCTGTTGAAAGATGCCCTGTGTTGCCAGTTCGGGTTGCAACGTGCTGCCGTGTGCAGCAACAATAAACTGCGCGTGTTTGAATTGCACACTAAAATATCCTAAGCAAAATAGGTCAACTACAGAGCATCAACAATCAAAATAACATCGCGGAGGCGTTGTTATTTAATGTAGACCACAAATTAGGGCAGGAAAATCAAGCAGAAATCACACTGACAGCAGCTAATAATAATAATTTGCCATATTTGCCTGACGCCATCAAAAAACATAACTGTGAGTCAGCCATGTTGTCAACAACACAAGCAAATGGTTTCTCTTCGCTGCCGGAAGTGCCAATTAATAAGCAGCGATTTCCGTTGCAACAGTTACACAAATCACTTTGGTGTTACTCATCAAAACAACAGCAGCGTCAACAACAACAATCTGAGCAACAGCACAACCAACTGCAGCAACAACATGTAAAAATTGCAGCACCTGGAAAGTTTCCACTGCTGGAAACAAAAGTTAAAGCTAACTTAAATGGATTTCCTGTGCAACGGCTAGATTGTGAAGATACCCTAAGTAAGAGCAGCCACAAGCTGTGCCCCACAGCAACATTGCGATTTCCCGAGCAAATGATTCACCTGACGTTGCCACAAAGATTTCCTCTTAGTTGCCAATTATCCAAGAGGAATTTTAGCAATTCTGTTCAATCAACAAGCGGGCGGGGGAGCAGCCCACCACCCATGTCAAACTCAAGGCTAGCGACGCTCAAACAATTTCCCACAATTAAAAAACAATTTGTCAGCTTTAGTGATAATCGGCCGCAAACCTGTAAGCATCAGCATGGAAATGTTAAAAGGAAAGAGGCAACGGATGTGGTGCCCACACCAGCAACAACACAAACACCAGCAACAACAATGACGCAGACGAGCCAGAATATGATGAGCACCAAAATAGACATGGATTTGAATATGGATGTCAATGTTGATGATGATCTTGATGTACATAAGGCTGAGGTGTTTGATAATGAACTCAATGCTCGTGAGCAAACATTAAACTTGAACGTGGAACCAGCTGAAGGCGTTGTTGGCGAGCAAAAGGAAATCGAGCATCAACAGGCGGAAAATTTTAATGACGCCTTTGGGTGGCGACACGACCACGACAACGATGGCAACAACAACAACAACGAAGGCAACGACGACGTGGGTACTGCCAAAAATAAACGCGAAATATGTGAGCAAAGCAAATTAGAGACGACGGCGACAGCGAATGTTCATAATGAGCTAAATATGACTAAAGAGCAACAACGGCAGCAGCAGCAGCAGCAACAACAACAACAGCAGCAGTCAATATGCTTAGCCAGTGAGCAGGAAAATCAAACAATAGACGAGCGAACAACAAACGCCTACAATCGAGAATCATCAGACGCGCGCGGTACGTCGTCAGAGCAAGTGGATGGTCAAGAGCAACAATCAAATCTTATTTCGTACGTAACCCAAACCGAAATCGAGGAAGCAGCGTCGAGTATTAAAATCTTAAAGTGTGCGGTTCGCGAGCTGCTAGACAAAACCACCAACAGTGTTCCACTTGTCGTTGATCTCGATTTGATTGATCTTTTGGGTGATCTTGTGCAATTAATTGCCTCGCCCACAAGCACGGGTATTATTTGGAGCGTTCCTTTGGTGGAGGAGCAAGTGGTGGTCGATGAATGCGCGGATATGACGGTGACGAAAGTGAGTGACGATAGTGAAACAGCAACAGCCGTCGTTGTTGATATATATAACGAGCAAATTGAGCAGCAGCCAGTTGAACTGGATGACAACTACAACAACAACAACGGAAACAACAATAGCAACGATATGAAATACGAAGTGCTTAAGAGCACCACACGCTTGCCAGAAACGCTAACAAGTCGATTATCTAGCACATCACTAGCAGCAGCAGCAGCAACAACAACACCCCTGACAACAGCAACCGTTGCTCCCATCTCAGCGCTAACAAGTCGTATACGTGATGTGACGACAACGCCAACGTCCTCAACATCTACGCGTCCTCTTCTAGGCGATCTAAAGCGCTGCTCTTCGAGTCGCGATGCAGTACCTATTGATGTGGAATCGCTGTTGCCGCAGCGAACGCTTTTGCGTCGTCAGAGACGTATGCGCTCTCAGGATTCGGCGGAGGAGACGCCAGAGGATGTCATCGCGCGACTCAACAAGCTAAAGGAGCGCATTTCGGGTGCCCTGAGTGAGGTCAAGGGAGTGCTGAAACAATATAGCACAGAGAGCGAAGCGGAGGCAGCGGGTGAAAAATGGACGGGACCACCATCGGCAAAACCCACGTCAGAGTCGGCGGTTGCAGAGTCAGAAACGGAGGCAGAGAAACAACCTGTGCAATTTCGATTTGTGAAGAAGATTCGCAGGCGTAGCTTCTTTGACGAAGCAGAAGAGGAGAAGGAAAAGGCAAATGATGCTGCAAACTTGTCTAAAACTGAAGTCCCGACCAAAGAAATTGAGCTTAAAGATGAAGCCGTCGCTGGAGCAACAACTACCAAGCCTGTTGAAGAGCAAAATGAATTAGTTAAAGTTGTCACAGAAAATAAGATCATTGAGAATCGTGAAAAATCAGTTGAAGAGCAAAATAAAACAGAAAAAGCTGTCGTAGAAAACAAGAAAATTGAGAATCATGAAAAACCAGTTGAAGCTGCTTCAGCAAGCAAAGTCAGCGAGAAGCATAAAAAAACAAGCAAAGTTTCTAGAGCAAGCAAAATTCACGAGGATAAGAAAAAACCCAAGGAATCATCTCCTCACAGCAAAGACATTGGAGATCAGAAGAAACCGAGTGAAGATGCTACAACAAGTAAAAACGACGAGAAGCAAATGAAAACTGTTGACACTGCTAAGCTGGAGGAAAAATCTATAGAAGCTCCAACCCCTAGCAAGATAATTGAAGCTAATAAAATAATTGAAGAACCAATTAAGCAAGCTAAGGAAGAACAGATACCAAGCGCAGTAAAACCCAAACCATTAGAAACACCCAAAGCACAGACAAAACTTGAATTTCTAGCCAAGGTACAAAGTGAACTAAAATCAAAGCCCAAAGCAAAAGACGCACCTGTAACTAAAGAGCTTCCCACGGAGGAAATACCACAAGTACCAGCATCGGACGAAGTCAAGGAGCTGAAATCCAAGCCTAAAGCAAAGGACACGCCAGTAACTAAGGAACTTCACAAGGAGGAAATAATACAAGTAACAGCAACAGAGGAAGCCAAGGAGCTAAAGTCCAAGCCCAAAGTAAAGGACTCGCTAGTACCTAAAGAGCTTCCCAAGGAGGAAGTTAAACAAGCTACAGAGGGAACAAAGGACCTGGAATCTAAGCCAAAAACAAAGGACACGCCAGTTACTAAGGAGCTTCCCAAGGAGCAAATACCACAAGCAACAGCATCGGAGGAAGCTAAGGAGCTGCAATCCAAGCTCAAAGCAAAGGACCCGCCAGTAACTAATGATCTTCCAAAGGAGGAAATTGAACAAGCTACAGAGGGAGCCAAGGTGCTGAAATTAAAGCCCAAATCAAAGGACCCGCCAGTAACTAAGGATCTTGCCAAGGAAAAGGGAGCCAAAGAGCTTTCAAAGAACAAAGCTGTACCAACAACAGACGCAGTAGCCAAGAAGCCGGCTAAAACAGCAGCCACTGAGCAACCCCAGCCTGTGGAGGCAGTGGAAGCACCACCACAAACAGCAGCACTACCCAAAGAGTCGGCCACACAGCCAGCCACAGAAGAGCCTGCACCAACCACAACAACAAAGAAGAAGATAATTGTCAAAAAGAATCCACGACGTGCATCGATTGCCGCTGTGGAGCCATCGAAGATAGAGATAGAGACCGTGCAGATCGATGCACTGATACAAAGGCGACCCTCCGATTCAGAGGCGATTGTCAAGCGTAAGAAGAAGCTGAAATTAACGACTAGCGACGGCGCGACGGCAACAGTTTCCGGTAGCAATGAGAGGCGACAAATGCAACAACAACAAGAGCAGCCACAAGAGGTGACAACGATAAATGAACAAGTTGTAGCTGCAAAGGTTAACAACAATGCGACCACTGCCAAAAGCGTAACAGCAACACAAGCAACAACTGCCAAAAGCGAGAAGCAGACAGCAGCACCAACAGCAGCAGGAACGGCGGCAACCACAACAGCGACAACAACATTAATCGAAGCGACAGCAACAACAGTGCCAACGGCGCCAAAACAATTGCTAATCGATGATCTGATTGCCAATCAAGCAGCAGCCAGCGAGCCGAGCAGACGCGCCAGCCTCAAACTAGCCGAATTGGTGGGTGAAACAGTGCTGGTGGTGCCAGCAGCAGCAACAACCGCAGCAACAGCAACTGCAACAGCCCCAAAAAGTGCACAGGACATTAACACAAACTCAACTGCAGCGGTAATCACCAGTTCATTAAGCGAGTCCAAAAAACTCATCAATCAGACTGCAATTATCCCGCCATTGCAACAAGAACAACAACAACAACAGGTGGTTGCTGCCGTTGACATTGAAGTCGCCCCCGTCGCATCGACGACGACAACGACGACGACACAAATAGCACCGACATTGAGCGAAGTCTCACACGAAGTGTCATCGCCACAAAAACAACAAGAAGAACAGCTGCAACAACAAGAACAACCACAGCAACAAGAACAACAAGATCATTTAGCTACAAAAGACAACGCACAGGCACAGGAAAATACCAGTCTAGTTGACATGCCGGAGCTGAAAGTACTCACGGGTCCTGTGCAACCCGTTAAAATAGAAACGGTCGAGCAGCCGCACGATGAATCCGATTTGGTTGTGGCCAAAAAGAAGTCACCGCATCTTAAGAAACTAGTGCGCAAGACCTCCATAGACAAGGGCAAGGAGAAGGTGTCGGATGCCGCCAAACTTAGCTCCATACTTAAGGATAAGAATAAGATCGCCAATCAAGCGGATAGACTCAACAAGTTAACACCGCCAAAGAAACAATCAAAGCCAACAGCAGCAACAAAGGAGAAGGTAGAAGCTGAAACAGCACAACCGGAGGAGGTGCAACAAGAAAATGAAAATGAAGTCTGCGAGGAAAACACAACCGACACACCGCAACTCGAGCTGGAACTTGAGCAGCAACCGGAACCGGAACCAAAACCCAAGAAACCGCGACAAATCAAAAAGAAAGTAATCATAAAAAGACAAAAGCGAAAGCTCTCTGTTGGCGATACATTCTTCATACAGCAGGAGCCGGAGGAGCCAAAAGTGCCAGAAATTGAGACGATAGAAAAAGCGATTGCCTACGTAACAGACGATGAGGATGATGTGGAACCCGAACCGGTTTCGGAGCAACCAAAGCCTATAAAATCGTGCCTACACGTGCGTGAATACAAAATTGGTGATCTAATTCTCTACGCGGAACGTTATCGCAAGACTCAAGTGCGTTGGAAACGTGGTCGTATCTTGGAGCGTATTACCAGCATATCGTATAAGCTGGATATCGAGGGCAAGGAGGTGGCAGCCCACATAAGCTATATTAAGAAGTACACGGGACGCAAGGTGAAATTTGTGGGCAAGGAGTACCTGGATATCGAATACGAACAGGTTGTGGAGGAAGAGCGTCGAGCGCGCAGCTATAGCATCTGGAATATGGTCTAGATGAGGATACATCTCAAAACCGAACCCTATGTGTAGGTGTGTATGTTTGTAAGTTTGTGCCAAAAGTTATGATTGTCTTCGCCCTCTCCTTTTGAGTGGAATTAAGAAATTTCGATGTGGAATTTTTTGAGGATCTCAAGTTTGACATTCAGTTAATTGTATAGCTAGTTTTATATATAAACTATATATAAACCTGTAAATATATATGTGTACTATGTATATGTGTTAGTCTAGTTTATCCTAGTGTTTAGGTCCATAGACTTCTAATTTTGTATGTACGTGAAATTATTCCAAAGATTTCAACTCGTTGGAAAAGTAAAAAACAACAAAAACAAACGAGTTCTAAACAAGTAACGAATTTGTTATAAAATTTTACGTTGCCTTTCGTTTCATATGTTTAGTTTATATTTTAAGAAATTGCCAAAAACAAATTAAATGTTTAATAAAGAGAAAACCAAAATATTTCAACTATGCGCAGTTTGAATTTTTTACATCATCACATTGCGATCATCAACAAAGCCAACAACAACAACATTCAAAAATTCAATTACTCATAAACATTTTTATGAATTTGTTTATTTCAAATCGCGGCGGCGTTCACGATTATGATATTTATAGATTTGTATATATATATCAATCCACATTCAGACAATCCATTTGGAAAATGAATGAATAAAATCAAATCAGGCAAGAGCCTTCTATAAAACATCAAATCTTTGACTTGCACCCCGTCTTCGGTTATTATATGGCGCCTCTTCTCCCGACAGGGTCGTATTCTATAAATAATCACAGGCTATATAGCTATGCCTAGTTCGGCTATATATCTTATCTATATATCCGCCCACTCCATCAGCTCAGTATATGTCAGCAACAAGAACAACAAAAATGCGTGTCATTAATAAAACTTTGGCGTAATGCATGCAAAAACCAAAAACCAAAAAACAACAAATAGAAAGAAAAACAAGAGCTAAACATTTTTTCCTTGATTTCTCTGTCCCCTAGCATTTCTCATAATTGATGGCCAAGGCGTTTGGCGTTTGGGGTTTGGCGCTTTCTACAAGAGAAATCCCTCAAAAATTATTATTGCCATGCCTTTTGTACAAGAGTAGAGAACAACAAAGGCATTTTCAACAAGAAAACATATAGTATGGATATAGATATATAGTACTTATGTACCATAAACACATAAGTATGTATGTATGTATGTTTGTTGGGGATATGGCACTTATTGTATATGATATAGTCGAGCAAATATGCTACATTCCTGGGATTTAACAGCGCGTCTTTGTGTGCGGGGTTTTTTCATTCAAAATTTTCATTGCTGGCAACGCGACTCGACTCGACGACGATAATATATACTTGATATATATATTTAATGCATTAACAAATTGCAAAAGAGACATAAGCAATTTCATGCCGATTGAAGATTAAGAGGTAAGATTTGCGGGAAATTCCCATTCCCATTTCACAATAAATAATAGATTCATAAATATTAAATAAAAGTTCACAAACATAAATTTCTAAATGTATCTGTTCAAAGAAATTAATATTTCTATTTAAAATTGCCACTTTAAAGTTAAAAAATGAAGATTGATTATTAGAAAATATTTTAAAAAAATGTTTATTTAAAAAATAAAATACCTAAATGCTTAGACGTTGAAATAGTTGAAGTGACTACACGTGTAGGAATGTTTTCTTAGCAAGGTCTTCAGATGTTTAGGGAAACAAACTTTTGTAGCCACTTCTGTGCCCAACAAATATTTCCATAAATCAGCGCACAAGTCTAGCAAAGCACTGGCAACTATTAGCACCAGGACCAGAACATAGAACTACTCATAGAAACTTGTATATGTCGCTACATTTAGTTTTATGTAGATTGTGCGAGAAAAATTCATTCTACAAAATACATTCTACACAAAGAGAAATGGCAACGGCAAAACGCTAAATTCAATATAAAAACGGGCCATCTACATACATACATATATAGATGATCAATGTGGATGGGGATGAGGATGAGGGTTGTGTTGATGTTTGGTGGGGTGCATCGGGCGGATTGTTTAGTATCAAACGCCGACTAAAAACTGTGCCAAGTTCCTTGCGCTAGTTTCATGCGACAGCGACATGGACATTCACATTAGCATCGACTGTCTCGCAATTTGTTTCAAAGTGCATTTCGGCAAGAAAGCGAGGCCAGGCTAATTACTAACAACGCAAAAAGCAAATTGAAATTAATTATTGGAGCCTTCAAATTGTGAGCGTGCTGTAATTTATCGAAATCAAATTGACAGCATTCAACATATTTGTTTGGCTTAGTCAGCATAAAAACAGGGAAATAACGAGAAATCAGACAATGTGTCTGAACTTTAAGAAGGCCATTGAAAATATATTACAACTTTCGAGAGTGCTCTCTGTTAAAAAATGTTCGAGAAGTTCAGACATCAATTTGACGTAAAATATTATCGTATGTTTAGAAAATGCGCGTATGTCCAATAAATCTAATGGGGAAAAATCAGCCTTCAAGTGTTTGTTTCGATTTTTTTGTATGCCCTGTAAATCTGCCAGAGGGGTAGTATCAAAGGGAACATACTTCAAGTATTTGGAAGCCAGAAAATTAATATTTTAACAGTGATATTACATAAAGTTTAAATATTCATCAAGAAATCAAATTATAATCTGAAAGTTTCTAATAATTTAAACTTATTTAAGATATATTTGTACAACCAAAACCAAGTATAGGGTATACTCTTAGTCTTACTTGACAAACAGACAATTTTGGGGGCGACGGACGTTGCTTGGCACACGTTTTGGTTTCTTTTGTGGCGTTTGAAAATCGATTAATGAGAAAAATCAGCTAGTTGCCTTTTGGTGTCAACAAAGACACCGAAGAGGACGCATGCCCGATATGGCGTCATGCCTGATGCCAATGTTGACGCCATTTTGAATCATTGCAAGTGATCGTCACCGAAAACGCGCAAATCGACATCGATCGACACATTGAAGGCGCGTCGTGTCGCATCGCATCGCACCTGAATCATTAACGGTGGCATAACGGTGCGGTGGCAGTAGCCCAAGGTCTGATTAACCGCCTTGGCATTTAGAGAAACGTTTCTCTTTATCAATAAGACGACAATGAGATACAGCCAAAATAGTTGAGATACACACATACATATGCATATGCAAAGAAATAAAATGTGAAATGGTAAAATATCACTTACTTTTCATTATCCATATTAATGAGCGTTGTGTCGAAACGAGGTTGAACGAAGGACCAAGCTCCCTGATTCTTGTGCTCCTCTTGCGCCCAAATGAGTTCAGCCTCTTTATACTTTTCAAGCTCCTTGACGATCAGATCATACGGAAAGGGACACAGCTGTGGGAAAAGCAAAACAAAATTATTAAACTAAAGTAAGTTCAAGATAACTTAAAGTCTACCTGTTCTACTCGCGCTATGGCTACCGTATCATCCTGTTCGTGATCCTCTCGCTCCCTGACCAAATCATAGTAGACCTTCCCAGAGCAGAACACGAGCTTTTTAACGCATTCGGGATTCTGTTCTGCTTTGCCCTTTTCGGGAATGAGACGTTGAAAGCAGCTGCACTCATCAAAGTCACTAAACGGACTCTTTGCCATTGGATGTCGTAGAAGAGACTTGGGTGTGAAATTAATGAGGGGTTTACGAAAACTAACGGACACCTGGCGTCGCAGGACATGGAAGATGTTCGCTGGGGTTGTTACATTCGTCACAAACCAATTAATGTCCAAGAGTTGGCGGGCTACAAAATCGGGATCTTTTATATCTGGAAAGCAATCAGGATCACAGTGGCTGAGCTGCAAAAAGCGTTCAATGCGAGCGGAAGAGTGTTCCGGACCCATGCCTTCCATGGCGTGCGGCAGGAAAAGAACTAAACCAGATTGACGCACCCATTTAGTTTCGCCACTGGCGATAAATGTGTCTATTATCGGCTGAGCTGTATTAGCAAAGTCACCGAATTGCGCCTCCCAGATGACCAACGTATAAGGATTGGCCATTGAAAAGCCCAACTCAAAACCCATGACGGCACACTCCGACAGGGAACTGTTGCAAACGTCATACTCTGCCTGATCGGGATACAAATTCTGCAATGAGTTGTAACGCGAATTATCCTTTGACTGATGATGTAGAACATGATGGCGATGCGCAAAGGTTCCACGCTCCACATCCTGGCCGGACAGACGCACATGTATGCCATCCTTGAGCAACGTACCGAAAGCAAATGCCTCGCCCAAGGACCAATCTGCAACACACTCATCTAACATCTTCTTGCGCATTCCCAAAATACGTACAATACCTCTGCAAAAAAATGAAAACAGAAAAATATATCGAAATCTACATGATTTAATGATTATATTACTTACCTGTGCACTTCAAACTTTCGCTCAGGAGGCGGCAGTGATGAATATACTTTACCAATGTGTTGAAGAACTTTAAGACTAACGCCAGTTGGACACATCTTAAGACGATCACTGCCCTGAAAGAAGGCTGGCCATGGTGAATCCAACCAGGAAGAGTTCTAAAAGAAACCGCATTAAAAATTATTTTTTTAAAAAGCTAACTCAAATCTTACCTTGAATGTCTTTATCTTTTTGGACTCCTCAAAGGCATCATTACAAATCTTATCGTATGTGGTGATCATTTCTTTATACTCCTCCATTTTGATGACACCTTCTTTGACCAGCTGATCGGCATATTTATCCGTACAATTTTTTAACTTGCGAATGCGCTGATACATTAGTGGCTGGGTAAACATTGGTTCGTCAGCCTCATTGTGTCCATTGCGACGATATCCCACAATATCAATAACAACATCATTGTGGAATTTCGCCCGCCATTTAGAAGCAACGCGGGCACAGTGCACACACGCCTCCGGATCATCGGCGTTGACATGAAAAATGGGTGCGTTAAGGACACGTGCGACATCAGTGCAGTACCGTGAGGAGCGACTAAAGCGTGGATCTGTGGTGAAGCCCACCTGATTGTTGACCACCACATGGATTGTGCCATGCGTCGTATAGGCGGGCAGATCAGACAAATGGATGGACTCATAGACAACGCCCTGGCCACAGAACGAGGCATCGCCGTGCAAAGTAATGGGTAGCACCTTATTGCCCTGGTAATCGCCACGGAGATACATGTCGGCACGCGCCTTACCCAACACCACCGGATTAACAAACTCCAAATGCGATGGATTGGCCACAACGGTGATCCGTACATTCTTGTTAGTAAGGCGGTTTTGCCGATCGCTGAACATACCCAAATGATACTTGACATCACCAGAGCCACTATCTTTGGCTTGAATGGCATTGAACTGTGAGACTAAATCCGCGATGGGTTTCCGGCACACATTAGCAAGAACATTTAGGCGACCACGATGAGCTAAGCCAATGTAAATTGACTCAACGTTCAACTTGACCGATTGATCAACAATTTCCTTCAATACTGGAATCATTATATCACAGCCCTCTAATCCAAAGCGTTTCTCCGAGGTAAATTTTTTAGCTAAAAAGTTTTCGAAACCCGTGGTGCGTGTAAGACGCTCAAGAATCAATTTCTTCTCATCGGGACTGAAATGGATTGCGCCTGGTTTTTCAAAATGCTCTCGAATCCAGCTGCTCTTGAAGAACGATGTGATATTCATGTATTCCACACCAATGTGACCGCAATAGATACGCTCTAAACGTTCCAGAATTTCTCTAAAAAGGATAACGAATTAATTAAAAAAGCATATTCTTTGCAGGTTTTTTTTTACTTGAGCGGTAGAAATTGTTCATCGCCGCCAATACAGGTAGAATTTGGTAGCTTGAACATGGCATTTAAATCATCTACAAAAGAAAGAGGTTCCTCAATTAAGGAAAATAACTTCGCAACTGTGTATTACTTACTAAATGTGTAGGTAAAATGCTGACGCAGCACAGCTCGAGTTGCCTGTAGCTTCTTGTCATTTGTGGACATCGAAAGACCCTTCGGACCCACAATGCCCAGTGGATCAAGGTCAGCAGCCAGATGACCACGCGTTTGATAAGCTCTGATTATGGCCTGTACCGCTAAATGATCGTCTATATATTTCCAGTCTGCATTGGGAATAGCTGGAGCTGCAGCACCGGCACCGGCGGCAGCGGCAGACGAACTGCTACGTGGTGTTTCCGCCGAAGTTTTAAAACTCTTTTTGAAGAGCGCAGGCTTTGAAGAACTTTTGAGGGTCTTGCCCTTAAAGTATGCATCCCAAGACTAAGAAATTATACAAGTTTAGCTTAGACAGCTAATAGTATGCATAAATGCAGTCTTACCTCATCTACAGAGCTGGGATTCTTCCACCACTTTGCATACAATTTATCGATGTAATTGGCGTTGCTTCCATTTGCCAGGCTGTCAATATCCGAACGGGATTTGGAGATGCCTGAAAACGTTGCTTTGGCAACTCGCATTGTTTGACGGGTTGCATTATAGCCACAAAATTTATATCTATAACCTTTTGACAATACGGCATGCCCAAATCGTCCATTGCTGAGTTGCATGATTACAATCCTAAAAACAATAAATTTTGAAATTTTAATTTGGAATTTTAAACTTTCTTTTCATTCTGATTTATTGGCCTAAGATGAGATGTTGTTTTAGGAGATGTTGTTTTAGGAACTAAATATGCTTTATTACTCATAAGTTCTCTTCTATGTTTGACATTTAAAAATGTTTAACCAAAATATCTATAATTAATTATTTGAGTTTTTCTTATTTTTTAGGCATTTCCACTGGCTTAAAGTGTTTTGCCACAGTTTTGGAACCTTTTTTTAATTGTTTTAGGGACTTTTGCATCTTTTTCTTTGCTATACTCTTAAGTTTTTTTTTCATATAGTCTCTTGTGTTGGACGGTTGCTTATCCAAAGCGGCCTTGACTTTTACGATGGCTTTAAGATGTTCGGCCATATTATTATCAAAATTGGTTTTATATTTTTTATTCGAGCTTGGTTTTGTTGACGTAGGAATATCATTTATTAATTTTTTCACGTTTAAATATTCATCAATTGCTATCTTCGACTTCTCCTTTTTTGGATTAAAGGTTATTTGTCCTAGCACAAAGTCTGATTCTTGGAATGGTGGTTTTTTACTAATCCCAGCTCCAGCGGACTCGTTGGAACTTTTACATTTTTGCTCATTTTGCAGATATTCGCTTAATGATTTGGGTGCTATTGTTATGGCTAAATCATCAAATAGTCTTATATCTTTAATTACTGATTCATCTTTCGGATTTCCATCTCCAAATTGAATTTTTGGCGTGTCTTGTTGTATGTGTGCATTATCACTACTTACAATTATATCCCTAAAATATTCTTGCCAAGACTGTGTGAAAAGTTTTTAGTTATTTATTTAAAAAATCCTAGTTTCAAATTCTTACCGCATGTACCGAATTCGGATTTTTTATCCATTTTGAGAAAAGATATTCCAGATATGTTGCATTAGCACCGCATATGAAATTGTTACTTATAGTCTTATGCGTGGTAAGATCTACGGTATTTAATTTTTTGGGCTTGTTACCCTTTTCTGTACTCCCACTACTTCGAGTACCTGTACTGAAAAACTTGATTTGTGGCGCCCGCAATAACTTAAAAGTAATTTTGAATTTAGTATATGCAAACATGTCGTCATTTACAATTAAATAATCAATTTAATTCCAAAAGTATAATTTGTACATTTATATTTAAATAGCGAGCCTACTATTAGTTACAGCTGATTTGTTCTAAGAAAAACGACGTGTTGTACAAAACTATTTTACTTTTTTTAATAAGTTTGGTTTCCTTGCATCAGCTGGTCACATTGCTAATAATAAGTGTTGGTAAACAGCCCGGCGCAGTTGTCCAACACTTTTGAGACACAGCAGCTGGACAAAACAAAAGTCCACGCTAAGAAACAAAAAAAATACTTTTGTTTATTACCGAAACTAAAGCATTAGTTAAAACAAATTATTGCAGAAATGAATCAATTTCACACGCCCTCCTTTGGAGATGAAGTATTTGAGATGAACGATACTCCATTGGAGCAGACAACGCAACAACAAGATACAGTAAGTTAAAAAGAGCAAAAACTGCAGCAAGGAGCTTTCTTCAAGCGGGGATGAGCGCCAAGTCGTTTAGTATGATTAAATCATTTTTTTCATTTTCCGTAAAAATATACAAAATCGCTTTAGTCGTCATATTCCTCCTTATTAACAAAAAAAAAAAAGACTGCAACTGAAGCGAGCTATAAAAATACACCATCAGTGGCCAACAACAAAGCGTAACTGAATCAAACATATTTCTACTGACGAATACATAGACGATAATGAATGGGTAACATTAACTGGATATCAGTTGATAATCGGTTTATAATAGTCGAATTGGAATCGCTCAAGTGAAGCTATACCACTGTGTGTTCGTATTGCGTGTCTGTGTTTGAGTTCGAGTATAGCCCTATATGATGGCATCAGTAAGCGTAAGAGGGTTATCGATACAAAGCAACAACAATCACCTAGAAGCAAACGCTTGCTTATCAACAAACACACGCATACCGTCAAGCACAAACAAACACACCCATACACATAAGTATACGCATTTACGTATACACTCAGCAGGTTGCGGCTGCCACTGACTGTTGCTCTGCCCAAAGCCATATGCGCCGCCCTAGCCAGCAGCAATACGTGTGTTATGCACAAAAGCACATGTACAAACAAACATACGTATCAATTGTCTAACGTTATAGCTGACGCTGCGATTAATACTTTAGTTTGCATGTGAATTAATTTCGCATTTCAATTGACAGGGCACATCTAAGATGAAGAAGTTGCTAGTAAGCGTTTAACATAAACAAAAATTAATCGAATTTATTAGGCAGTACATTTTCTAAAATATTATTTTTTTTTCTTTTTCCAGTCTCGTCGCCTCAGTCGACTTACCAGTTTGGATCATTCAACGCTGGATGACAATGAAGAGGAGCGCATGGATCAACACTATGAGACACCTACCACATACACCAACATGTCAACCACATCTCCTCCACAACAACCACAACCACAGCTATTATCGCAACAGACCCAACAACAACAACCACAACAGGCTCCCTCTAAGCCGCTGGCGCCATATGCACTCTTTTTTCGCGACACAATGACAGCGATAAAGCAACAGAATCCCGCCTGTACGCTGGAGCAAATTACAGCAATAGCACATAACATGTGGGAGTCAATCGATGAGAAGCAAAAGAACGTCTACGAGCAGCGTCATGAGCAGGAGAAACGCGAATATGTGCGACAGCTGCGCGATTATCAACGTAATCAGCAATTAGTGGAAGCAGGCTCGGATACAACACCACAACAACAATCGCCAGAAAGGGAGGAAGAGCCACCTGTAGTTGCTGCTGCTGCAGATGCTACTGAGCCCATTAGCAGCGCTGCGACTGATTCATCACCACCACCAACAGAACAAATTCAACTGTTAACTGAAGCGGCAGCTGTGCAAAAATGTACTCGTGATCAATGCAATAAGCCGGCAATAATAAATCCCGATTGGGAGGATGAGTACTGTAGTAATGAGTGCGTTGTCATACATTGTCGCAATGTATTTACCGAGTGGGCTCGCTCCTTACAGAATTCGCCCACGTAGTGACTAAACTAAATTGACGCTCTTCTAGGAATTAACTAAATATTTAGCTAAAAATCGCAATCGTCATTCGCATAATTCGCTAATCAGCTGTTTTCTGCGCAGCGTTGCCAGCTCACAAAATGAAACAATTGGAATTTGGAATCTGAAACATGGCGCGCATTCAAATTGTGTCTGTAAATGGTTTTTATTGTTTTTTAACACTTGCTAGTATTATGAATTTTTTAAAAATAAAGAAAACACCATACGTTTAACTTTTAATAAATACACACATTTATTAAACTTGCACTTCATTATCATTGTATCAATATATCAATGTCTTGCTTACAAAATACATTTCTTTGTGTTTTTTATTTTTATATCAAATAATTAAAATGTATATAAATTAAGAAAAAAACATTTTCTTGGTTGCGCGCCCGATTCGCTGAACTGCTACGATTAAAAATTCAAATAAAGAACAGTATAAAAAATTGCAAGGCTTAAAATATTTTAGAGTAGGTTTAAGGGTATATAGAGAGAGTGCATCATATTTTTTTTAACAATATGTTAAAGCTGCAGCGCAGAGACTACTTAAATGCAGTTGGCAAAGCACATACTTATTTTTAGTAGTTTTTATGATGAGAGTACTTCAAGCACACACAAAATTTGCAATAAGATTCAAAAATGAAAATTAACAAAAAAATAATAAAAAAGCAAGCGCACACTAAATAATATCACCAAATTTGTTATCCTTTTTGACATTGCTTCGACTCCGCCACGCATACAATTCATGCCTATAATAAGGTATTTAAATATGTTTTATATTGTATTGTATTGGGAGGAGGGAGTTGGGGGTTAACGACAATAAGTTTTATGTATAAATATACATATACACTATATAATATAACTGCTATAATTTTTAGTGGGTGTGCATCATTTTGCTTTGTAGTAACATGTTGTTTTCATCATCTATTGATTATTGATTTATTGTTAATGGTTTTCCTGCGCCTGCAACTACATGCTATTATTGACTAGAGTTGCCTTATGGGACGTGTATGGGTGTTGTTGTTTCGTTCGGCTCATATTTGATATGACCTGTTAATAAATGAAATATTTGTTAGATTTTAGAGATTCTTTAGGAGATGCACTCTTGCACACGGACCGTTTTGTATATTTACTCCACAATTTGTAATTCGCTAACATTTAAATCCAAATCGGCGCTGTCCTTGCAGAATGTGCTGGATCTCTCCAACTTGGATTCGACATGTCGCTCGTTGTTATTGATGCTACCCAATTGCTGGGCATCGATGAGCAAATCCAGTTTCTGTTTAACCGCCTGGGCTGACTTGTACGGATGTGTGCCATTCATGACGCCATTTGTGGTTGGCTTATGACCATTAAATCCATTTGTGGTGGCCGTTGTTGTTGTTGTCTTACGCAGATGGAGCGTATTGGGACGACGTGTGGGTATATTGGAGGGCAGACTGTTGCGCAGATTGTGCTGCTGCAGCATGCTGCTAACGGCGGAATGTGATGAGGAGCGTAGTGGACCAGCAGACGCACGCAATTGTGTGTGCCGCTCATCTCCCGAGCTGTGTTGTTGTTGTTGCTGCTGCTGTTGTTGTTGTTGTTGCTGCTGCTGCTGTTGTTGAAGTTTGTTCTTTTCGGCTCGTTTGGCTAGAATCTCACGCGACTTGGCCGATAGAAAACTGGGACGACTCTTTGTTGGTGCTTCACCGCCGGCCGGCACAGATATGGAACGCTGCTTAAACAACTCCCGTGTCGACAAAGTGCTGCTTACAGAGGATAAGCGGCTGGTTGCCGATTTGGTAGTGTGCACCGAACTGGGACTCGAGCCATTGGAGGCGCCTGCATTACGCTGCTGTTTGAGCTGCCGTGTCGACTTGTTGCCTACCGTCGAGGTGCGCTGTGTGCCTCTTGAAGGCGCCAAAGTAGATGGCTTGGTGCCACCATTGAGCTGCTGCACGCGCGCCAATTTGGAGCTGCTCGTCAGCGATTCATGTGAGATCGTTTTATTGGTAATCACCGAGCTCTTCATGCTCTCCGCCATCGAGTCCACATTGAGATCGGACGAGTAGCGATCACGTGATCCGCTCTTGGCCAAACTATCAGTGGATAGATTGCTTGATTTATTACCCAAACGCTGGCCATTCTGAACTCGTCGCACTGCTGCCGGACTTGAGTTTCGCGAACTGTCACTGGAAGAGATGTGAAGATTCTTGGCCTGCGCCTTGCGTGCCGCCGGTATGCTGGAACTAGTAGCACTACGCACTGGTCCAGTGCTGCCGGCACTAACTGCACGCGGTTTCCTCGGTTCCATGTAACGAGCACGCACTTCACCCAATCGTGCGGTCGGTGCAGCTGCTGTCTTTGCTGCAGGTTCCGGCTGCTTTGCTGCAACAGCAGCGACCAGAACTGGTTTCTTGTGTGTAACTGGCGGCGCTTCAGACTGTGTGCGTCGATGCGTATTAAGACTGTGGCGATCTGTTGCCGTCTGTGAGCTGGCCCGATGCGATTGTGGCACATAAGCACGAGAATTGGATTTCAACAGTTTACCTAAAACAAATTGAGTATTAATAGATGAAATTAGTCATCATTAACGTTATTTAATACTCACTGTTGCCTTCACGCAAATCGTGATTGCCCTGTGCCTGAACGCCCCGCTCTGTGGTTTGCACATTGCCCGGATCATATGTGGTTTGAGTGGCCTTATACTGTTGTGTCTCATGCGCTTGGGCGCGCTTAGATTGCGCCTGAATGGCCAACTTTATTTGAACGAGATCCTGACTGCGTGTACTGCCACCAAAGGAGAAGGCCTTGCTCACCGACTTGCCGCTGTTGCGCTTGAGATCGAGTGGCTCCGTTAGCCTAGCCATTGTCTGTATCTTCTTGCGCAGCTCCAGATCCATGCGTTGCCAGGCTGTCACACGCATAGCCCTCGAACACTGCCGTATGAGACACTGCTCGACGGCATAGACCAAAGCACTGACCAGACGAATGTACTCGGGCTGCCAGTCTAGCTGTTCCTCCTGCAAACCCTGCAGCTCCTTGGCCAGTTCACCCAGATTGTCCGGCATGTGGATAAGCTTTGCCTGCAGCACTGTATTTAAACGCGTTACACGCTGATAACTGCGACAAGCCTGCTCTGGGGTTAAAGCAGCAGCTGTCTGTAGCAGCAACGTCTCCAGACGTGGAATGTGGCGACTACGATCGTGTCCCAGGGACAAGAAGGAATCGCTGGCAATCAAGCTGGCAAAATGATCTCCTACATAACCATAGGCAGCGTCCAATATATCGCGCACCAACTGCTCACAAACGTGACCCCAACGATAGGCGGACAACTGAGCCAGTAGATGATCACAATCGAGCACCGTGTCCAGCACCGTCTCGGAAGTCTGTGTGGAAAAGAAAAAGTTTAAAAGTGTCTGACGCTTTTCTAGGGAGCACTCATTGACTTACCATATAGGCAACAATCTGTTGTCGACAGCGTCCGAGAATGTCTGGCGGCAGTTGGGCAAATTGTCGCGTGGGCCACACCTTGAGATAGTGGCGACATGTCCAGCGCAAGCACTTGCGATAGAGATCATCGAGAGCATGATTTAGAGCAACGGGCAAGACCTGCAGAATGCCATCAATGCAGCCCGAGCAGGGCTTATGGAAGTTGTGGCAATAGTTGGTTTTCAGGGCATGCGAAGTCACCTCCTTGAGTCCCTCCAGACCTAAGAGATCCGCCAAGGCGGCCAGTTCCATTAGACTAATACCATCGGGAGGATGTGAGGCGCCTGAATAAATGTGACACAGGGCAAAGTGTACAGCGGCATAGGAGTAGCCTTGCAGGGAGACAACACTCTGGGATCCATGACCCGCAAGCATAGCAGCAAAATACTGACAACGGCTACGAAGGATACACTTGTGGGCACGGATGCGACGTCCATGTACCTCAACGAGCATATCTGTGGCAATCTCCTGCAGAAACATCTTCAGCAGATCTTCGCCAAGTCTACGCGGCTGACGACAGCTCATGGAAGACTCATCCATGCCGGAGCGACTGAAACTGGATGCCAAACTGGAGTCAGCACTTAGATCCGTTTGTATATAATCCAATTGTTGCTGCTGCTGTGCAGCATTGTTGTTGTCCAGTGTCATGTCACCGGGCAACGAATTGGAGAACTCCTTGCTAAAGTTGGGAAACAATCGGGATAGACTGCGCAGGTTATCCACGGAGCTGGCAAAGTGCTGGATTTGATTGCCACTGGAGCGTGTCATGGCCCAGGAATGTGGTCGTGCACGATGCTGTTCATCACGATAGAAACGCTGCTGACCATTGCTGCGTTGGTTGCCAGCACTTTTGCTCATTGCATCGGGTGATTGGATCTCATGCTTTGCTACCGGTTTATCCATATCGGAGAGTTTTACAAAACTAGCTGCAGTCGGAGGCAGTTGCTCGACATTCTCATTAACTGTCTCGAGTAGTTGTTTCTGCTTCTCAATTGTAGCATGTAATGTTTCCATAGTGTGTCCATTGCTTAGACCAGTTCCTGGCTGCTTCTTGGGCGATGCCGTCTCCTTGGCCTCAATGATCGTCTCCATGATGGATGTGCGATTGGAGCTACTTGTCAGTTGCACCACCTGTTGCATTTCACGCAATGCTATCTGCTCATCCTGCTGGAAGGTGAGATCATCTGTATCGGTATTCGAAGCCGGTGACATATCCTTGGATAGGACACCCTCGGTTAGCGCAGAAGCAATGCTACTACTCTTATCATATGTCTCATTTAACTGTACATCACGTCGTCGCTTCTTGAGACGCGCTGCCTGCTGCTCCTCATCCGATCCACAGCTGCTCATGGCGCCAGTGCTATACTCATCATAGGGTGACAGGGAACTGTTCACCGAGAGGGAAGAAGCTTTTGATATGATGGGCAGTTTGTCAATGATGCTCATTAGACCATTGCCACCATTCTGATCGACACCATTTGCAGTCAGGCTAATGGAACGCTTGTATTCACCAACTGGAGGCACTTGCTCCTTGCAGTTGCTACTGTTATTGCTGCCCCAGCTGTGACGCTTGCTTGGGTCCTGCTGTTGCTGCGGCTGTTGTCGGGACATACGTCTCAGGGCAGCTACAGTCAACGGCTGTTGTTGCTGCTGCTGATCCAGATTGCAACGATAATCCAGAGATTTACTTTCCTCCTTCTGCTGGGTGCCGCTCTTGGCCATAAGGGTCTCTGTGGAGCTGGCACTGGACTTCATTAGCTCCTCGCTGCGTCGCTGGGCAACGCTGAGAGAGCTGCTCAGGCGTTGTGCCAAATTGAAGGGCTCCTTGCGTCCATTTGTGGTACGCGGCTTGGCCGACTCACCAAAGTCAATAAACATGCTAAAGATATTCTTTTTCTCCTGCTCCTGTTTCTCGTCCTGCTGCTCTTCCGCCTTTAATTGCTGTTGTTGCTGTTCCTCCTTTGCTTGATAGTCACTCTGCGAGAGATTCACAAAGAAATTGGATGCCTTGGGCGCTGTATAGGATTTGCTGAGTGACTGTTGCTGCACAGATTTCTCTTGCTGTTGTTGTTGTTGTTCAAGCTCCGGTTTGATCTTTGGCTTTCTGTCCATATCATCGAGTGACACATAGAAACCGCAACCGCTCTTATGTGAGCTATTCGAGTCGGAACGTTCGCGAAAACGTGCCGCCATTGCCGGCTGCACTGCCTCCAAACTGGATGTGGAGCTGCTGCTCTTGCGTCGCTCTGGCCGGCAATCGCTCATGTCCACCACCCAGGATGCAATGCCTGGTAGTGGCTTGCGCTGTACTGTCTTCACACGCATCTCAACGCTTTCCAACTCTGCATCATCCTCTCCATTGTCCTTCTCGTGCTCGTATTCATCCTCGTCTTGGGGTTGAGTGGTGGCAAAGTCCAAAGAGACAAAACCACCCGAGACAATGGGACATGTATCTGTGCGTCGTTTTAGATTCGGACTGTCGCAATGCTTCTGCCGGAAGTCCTCGATGGAAGCACCTCCAGAAACAATGGGATTCGCTTCATCAAACTTAGAACGCTTGGGAGTGCGTGGAAGGGGCAAGGGTGAATCGGTGGCATCACTACAATAAGCGCCCGAATCCCTATGATGCGATAGGGATGAGCTTAATGTGTAATCTCTGTGGATGGAGCTGTTATTGCTGCTCGAATGGTGTTCCAGAATGTGCACCATTGAGTTGTGTGGAGTATCTGTGGGTGGAGCCAGTGGTGGATGTTGGTGGTGAGAAGACTGTTTAGACGGCTGCCGGCCCTGCTCCGACCAGACCAAACTGTGTGCCGGACTACTCGATGAGTAATCCGTTGTATAGCTGAGATCGTGATGTGCTGCAAACTTGGGACTGCTCCCAAGCGGATGCACACTAAACTGTTGCGTATTATGCTGGAAGCTGTAGGGCACCGACACCGGAGCAGCTGAAGCCGGAGCACGACGTCGTCGTGCACTCAACGAGGAATCCGAAGAGTCCGCATCGGCTGCCAGGGAAACACTGCTCGTTTCGGCACCACTGGCGGGCAACTGCTGTTCCCGCTTCCACAGCTTTTCCTCATCCGATAAATTGTGTGTAGCGCTATCTGGCTGCGGTTCATCTGGTTCCACATCGGAGCTGCAATTGGATTGACTGCTGCGTTGCGTAATGCTGGAGCCTTTGCACTTGGCAAATGCCTTGTGAAATTGTTCCAGCTCCATCTCTTGTTCCGGCTTGGCTGTCTCCTCCGGCTGCACTGCATCCAGACTGGGAAAAGCAGACAACACTTCATCCTCATCGCGCAGCGACGAGGCATCAATGAAGCAGGCGCTATTCTGTGATCCAGTCAACGGTTGCTGTTCCCGTTTCTCAAATTCACGCAACAGACAGCTGGCGCTGATACCTTCGGGCTGTGATGTGGAGGTTGATTGTGCCGCATGTGGCACATTCGGATATACAGACTCCCAGGAGCCTGTCTCTGTGGACACTGTGGATGTTTCCATGCAGACAATTTCCTCGTTCTGACGTTGCTTCTCCTCCTTGGAAGGTGGTTTCAATTTGGTATCGTAACTTTTGTTATCCCGACTGCTGCTGCTGCTCCCGCTGGCAACAGCAACAACTGTTGCTGCTGTTGTTCCAACAACAACTGCTGCCGCGCCGTTACAATCGGGACTGGAGACGGGTGAGAAGGTATCGCGTTCCTCCTCGCCCACATCCAATTCACAGGTCTTGTGCGATGAATGTGAACCTCGCTGACTTTGACTCTGACGCAGTGCAGCCGCTGCACGCAAATCTTCGCTATACTGTGGCGCCGACGACGTTGAGGATGAACTGCTGCTATCGTTAGCCGCGGAAGGACTGCTGACGTTGCTAGGACAGTGACTGCTGCTGTTGCTACTGTTGCTGGTATTGGTGAGATTCGAGTAGTGCGAATGATTGGGTGAACCAATGGTAGCGTCCACCTGCTGGTCCAATGACCTGGCCGTCACCGCAATTGCTAACGTTGGTTCCGCTACTTGATGATGTTGCTCCTGCTGCGTTGCGTCCATTGCAAATGTGCTGCTGATGGTGGGAACTGCTGGTGTTGGGGGCTGGTGCGAGGAGCTATGGTTTGGTATGGTTGCTTGGCTCTCTTTAGCTCAACTCATCGACGCTTTTCCGGCTGCGTTGACTTGAATAACAAGTGACTGAGCTAAAGTGACTGTCAAGTGACAGTCAAGTGGTGGCGTGTGATGGTGGTGCTTCTGCTATGGTTGTTGCTGTTTCTGTTGTTGTTGTTGCTTTAATGGCAGTCTGCTGTGTGTGTGCCTTTACATGGCCACATGCTGCATTCCCTGGCGTTGGCGTTTGCCCCTACCAAAAAGTATCTTGCAGCTCTCTTTTTTCAGCCAACCGAAATAGCTGACAAAACAGCAAGAAATCGATACCGAGACGATGAACAAAGAAAGACGTCTGCTTCTTCACCTTCTCCTCCTCCGCCTTCTCCTTCTTGGCTGTTAATGATGCACTGCCTCCTGCCTGCGTTTCTTTGTTTGTTTGTTTTCGTTATTCGTTTTTCTAGTTTTTTTCTTTTTTCTTTTTTTTTTTGCGGTGTCTGCTAAAAGTTCAAGCGACGTCGACTGCTGCTGCTGCTGTTGCTGATTTATTGCCAATTGTGCCAATTGTTGCACTTATTGTTGTTGTTGTTGTTGCACAATAAAACTGCAAAAGAGGGGAAACAATAAAGAAAATCTGTTAGGTTTGTTGCTTAACATAACTTTATAGATAATTATTTGTTTGCCGATAATTGTGATAATTATTCAAAACACTTGAAATAAAGTCTTTAGAATGTTGATTCACGAGCGGAAAACAACAGTAAAATAATATAATTAAATGAGTCAAACCCTGAAATTGACAAACTCTTTAAGCTTTTTTGGGTTAAGTTAAGAGCTTTGTTTGTAGTAATATATTCCATATAGATATGTGGTCTACCAATCCTAAAATAAAATAGATTTCCATTTCTGATAAGTTCTTCATGAAGGTCAATTTGTTAACTGCATAAATGCAACTAAAATTCATCTAAAGAAAGACCTCAAAAAGCCGCTGCAATTAAACTTAAAACTTAAGGCCAAATGAAGGTAAAATCAAGGTGCAGTACACAAATTGCGTACGTGTGCATAAAATGAAAAAGGAAACCTATAAAAAAAAAAGAGTCAAGTCAGTATCAGTACTTGAATATAATATATATGTTTAATCTTATTGCATTCTTATGTCTTTTTTTTTGATTGAGTAATAAAATACATTGAATTAAAGATCATAATGACCGATAATGCGGCTCGTTTCCGACATGGTGATTAAAAAATTAATTAATTTTGATTATATCAATAAAAGTAATCAAAGAATACAAAATGTTTCATGTCATTTCACGAGTGCAGTAAGTACATATTTTTGGCAAAATATTATCTAAAAAACATTATTAAATAATATATTCAAGTAACTCTTGAGTTTCGAAAATTCCAAACTGTAATTAGTAATTAATGATTTTCCGGTTCTACCAAATTATTGCTACTTAATCAAATCAATTCGCTTGGCTAACTGGCATTACTTTTCAATGCTTTTCAATGCCTGACGTCAATGGCGACAACGACGACGCACCCAAAACCCGAAACCTAACTCATCATTAGCCACCGTTTTCCGGTTACAAATACGTCCAAGCCACCTCCCACCCCCAACGTTCAACCCACTAACCGCAATAACAAACAAAACGCATTTGATGTTGTTGATGGGTAAGCTTGACCCTCGGGCACAGAGCACAAAGCTCAGCGACGACAGAATACAGTTTTCCCCCCGTTCCTTCCTTTATCGATGTTCGGTGTAACGGTATGCCCTCCCTCCCCCAACTTGGGCAAACATCTAGAATTTCAATTTGTTATCTCGGAAGTGCAAGTGCATAGAAATTTCAGTAGCTCATTTTCATAAGTGGAAGAAATGTATATATATTTGTATATGTTGAGGTTGAGCATTAAATTTGTCACCTAAAAGCATTTACTTTAGGTTCTCCGCCACCCGCTATTTGAAGAGGGTTTCGTTCCAAAGAACAATATCGTGAGTTATTTACGCAAACTTTACAAAGTGAACAGTCATGAAAATGATATACCATATACATATACCTGGCGACAGACAGAAAGAAAGACCGACATTGAATAAATATTTACGCAGTTCAGTGAAATTTGAATAAAGGAAAAAAAGTTTTGCAACAGAATGTCTGGTATTTACGTATTGTTGACTTAAGCGGGAACTTAATCCAAGTTTGCAATCAGTTTTGCTTTTGTATTTACAAGTATATATATTCTTATATGCGACTAGTTCCTTGACTATATTATTAAATATATTATGTATGAATGTGTTTATTGAATAATTATAATAAATTTGCATATAAAGGCGCGACTTTGACGGGTTAAACATATACATTAATACATTAATACGTTCTATAAAGAAATCTCTTAACTTTTAAATATGCAAATCGTGTACACGACGCAAAAAGAACAATAAACATAAACATGGTATTAGTTGAATGCTAAGATTGATTGATTATATTGTTACAAATTGTCTAAAATGTTAATTTAATATCATAAAAATCGATATCAACTGGAAAAAGTTGGTATCCCCAAGTTCATTCAACTTTTTTTCAAAACGCAAAAAGAAAAACTCTATAAACAAAGGTCACAAAAGAGAACAACAACAACAACAAGAACAAGAAGAACATTGATAGCCAATATTGCAATATTGCTGACAGATAAAAACGTACAGCAAATTATGTAATTTATGACTTATTGCACGATACGATATGCATGTTGGAGATGAAGAAAAAAAAACAACAACAACAACAGTTGACTAGTCAACAAGATTCCGGTCACCATAATAATCAGCAACAGCAGTAAAAACAAAAAAAAGATACATAAAATAAAAACAAATTCATTTGTAACTCGATAATTGCACGTTCGGTCAAACTGAACGAACGAACAACAACAACAACAGCAACAACTGAATTACTGTCGATAAATGTAGTATGTATGCGAGAGTTGGTTTTATGTTTAGCATTTATTATTATTATTTTTTGTTGTTGTTTCCAGTTCGTTAGTTTCTTATAGTATCGGCATTCGCACGAACTGCCAACTGCCAACTGCCCACAACCATATACGGTAAATGACAGATTTTTATTTTAATGTCTTTCAATACAAAGTAATAAATTTAATGATCATTGCACAAATTGTGTGTGCTTATACTATATAAACGAGCTGCAAATTGCAAATGATTGCAGTTAAAAAAGAAAAGTTTTGTTTTTAACTGGAACAGGTGCTGAGGCATTAAAAGAGTTAATAGAAGTCTGTTAAAAAGTTTTGAATTAGAATTGAAAAGTTTTAAGGTAAAATTCTATTAACAAGAACAAATTACAGTTACGATAAGAACCATATGTACATATATTCGCCATTTAGGGATTAGTCTGCAGTAGTTATATCTCTTCCCGCTTACTTTCTCACTAGCAATTCATCGATTATTTAGCTGCTTATCTTACATCTCTTCCCGCTTACTATTTTACTAGTTATTCATCGATTATTTAGTTCTTAACTCGCTTCCAGCGTACTTTTTCACTAGTTATTTATCACGTATTTAGTTGCTTATCTTTTATATCTTACAAACTTAGTTTTTCACTAGTTAATCATCGATTTTTCAATATTTTATCTTAAATATCTTACAGTTTACTTTTTTTCTAGTTTTTTATTAATTATTCAGTTCTAAAATAGCTTTCAGATTACTTTTTCACTAGTTATTCATAGATTATTTAGTTCTTAACTCGCTTACAGCTTACGTTTTCACTAGTTATTCATCAATTATTCAGTTGCTTATCTTATATCTCCACCTAAACTACTTTATCTCTAGTTCATTATCAATTACTTAGTTGTTTATCTTCTATATCTTCATTGCTTCCATTTTCTCACTAGTTCTTTATCAATTATTCAGTGTTCATTAAAAAAAACCTTAAAAAGTATTCCAGATCTTTAGTTTTTCATACATTTTTCAGTGCAACTAAGTAAAATAAACATTGACATTTAACACAACTAAACTATTTACTTTCTTTACAAAACACACCCCAAATAGCATATTTATAGTTCTCTAGAGTGTTAAAACGCCTCACGATCATTAAAAACACGCACGCATCTCTAACAAAACATGCCTCGAGGCACATTTGGTACACAATTTGTACAAGCAATTTGTGTGTTGTGTGTGTGTGTGTGTGTGTTTAGTTGTGTGTTGTCTCTTTGGTGTTTAGGCGTCGTTTCAAGTTGTCGCCGTTGTTGTCAGAAAGGAGAAACCGAAGGCGGGACCGGCTAGATGGGAGCCTGAGGAGCTAGCTCTGAGCTCAACAAACTCTATATATCGTAGCTACTTTTGGACAATTTGCAAAATCATCGCGCGACGCCACACGACGATGATGACGACGACGTCGACGACGCATACTTTTATTTTTCTTTCTTTCTTGTTTTTTTGCTATAAATACTGTGAAGAGGAGGATTGTGGCATTATTATGTTCATTATTATTATTACTAATAATACAATGTATACATTTAAACAATTTGTACTTTTATCTATAAGCGCTTAAAAAAAATGTTTTTGCAACAATGTTTGAGGCATTTATAAAGCATATCGTTTTGTCATGCCTCTTTCTCTCTTTCTCCCTATCTTTATCGTCAGGTATTTCTTTATCTATATATATATATATATATATATATATATGCGTATACATATCTCCCCTTTCTTAAATGCTTTCAACTGGTATTTTTTTTCGACTCCAATCGAGATTCAGCGCACGTTTCGGCTATTTGATGTCATATATAAAAAAACTAAACAAATTTATTCATTTTTCCTTTTTTTTTTGGGGTTCTCTGCAAAAAGATTAAATTGAATTCTCAAATCAACTTTCGCTTGCAATCAATTTGAAGTATTTTGACATTAAACTTCAACTTCTGTCTTCTGCCCACACTTCCTTCCTTATTATGTTAGATATCTTTATATATATATAGAGATGTTATTGTTTTTCTTATTTTACATATATATTCAATATTCTTATACAATCTGTATATTTACATATAAATATATTGTAATATTGTTGTTGTTGGATAGTCATTGTCATCGATTTTGTTGTCGCGTCAACTTGTTACGCCCATATTTGGCAACGAATTCAAATCTAACGTCTCTTTGATTGCTTTATCGAATGTATTGAATCTTTAGATTCTATTTATTACCTGCTTGGCCTGTCGTCTGGCTATTCTCGACAACGGCATTACTCATTCCCCACACGACCTTTGTTTAATAACGCATATATGCATATATATATATGTATATATATATATAAATTATATAAAATTTATAGTATTCATATACAAATAAGTTTTATATGAAAGTTAAGCTTGTGAAACGATCAAAAGCTAACTTAAATGTTCTTTTAATGATTCATTATAATATTTTTGTAAGCATATTTTGACTAAAAGAAAGTTTTAGCGGTTTTTTAGCTTATTTTGCTTAACAAAGTGAATGTCAAACATGGCCCAAAATATGTAAAATAGTTCTTAAAAAACGACAGCTTTACCCCTTGTATAACGGTTTGATGTTTATCTCTATTTCTCGGACAGACCATGATAGTAAATGTTCTGGAAATTGCAAACAGTTTATGAGCCAACAATGGAACACCTTGCTAGCCAAAAATAAACGTTAAAGTCTCAATAAATTTGATGGCTTTCGTGCTGCCAAACTAGAAATTCACTTTCGTCAAAGTACATATATGTATACAGTACTGTACTGTATGTTTGTTTGTGTTTGTTAGTGTTTGTGTGTTTGTTTATGTGGCCTAGAAACCAAGAAACCAATTGAGGCGTTGCTGCCAACTGGCCAATTGAGTGGCAAGTGGATAATGTGGGTCTTCATTTGGCATTTGCGAATTGCAACAGTGCACGGAAAAGCGTTTACGAGGTCAGTAACGATGGGGGGGCCCTGATTTTTACAACCAGTTTGTTCTGTTCGGTTTGGATGGATTGGGTTGGGACTGGTTTGGAGCTTAAGGACTTTGTGGCACGCCAAGGTGCAAAACGGGGGATTAAGATCTAGTATGTGAGTTATTCGAGTTTAGAAAAGAAGAATAACACATTCAGAAGACAACAACAATAACTAAACTGACCCTGAACAACGGTTGCCAACAACAGCAGTAAATAACAATAAGACTCAAAAAATAATGAAAATAAAAATAAAACGTGCTTGGTAATAAATCAAAAAATTATTTCTTAACATTAACTGCAAACTTGACAGCAGCTCAACGCAATCAGACGGAACAAGACCGCATGATAATTAACTGAAGAAATATAAAATTTATGAAATCGACAAAAATATATTACTGAATGTACATTTCAGATCTGTATCGCACACATTTTGGTGCCACATCATTTGGTGCGCAATGCAATGAAGCGTTTATTAACGCGCAACTTGACCCCTGACATTGACTTTAACATGACCTTTGTCAACTGACAAGAAGACAACACAACTTGGGAATGGGCAGATATTACTATATGACAATGAGCAATTGCAAGCGATGGGAAAACATTTTATAATTACATTCAAACAATAAAACAAATTAAACGAACATCTTCTGTTCAGTGTTGTAATGCGAGGTTCGTTATAAAAGTTAGGAAACTTTGGTTTGCTAAAAATATTTTTATCAAGTATTCAAAATTAAAGTTCAAATTTGAACAATTGTTTACATAATAAATATTTGTAGATATTTTAACACCAGCTTAACCTTTTTAAGTATTGAATACATATTGAACAAAATCTTGAAATTACCTTAATCTCTGAAGTGGATACCTTAGATATTGAACATGCAAATCATTAATCTTCATTGAATATCATTAAGTTCTATATATGACAGACAAGAAAATGCCACAGACATTTAAAATTAGCATACAAATTGAACTGAATTCAATTTTTGAAAATCAATTTGTTTAAAGGTGCTGAAAAACTGAAAGATACACAATTGATTTTTGAGGTGTGACATAATTTAATGATGCTTCACGCATATTAATCGAGAATTGAGGTAAATTTTCAAATTTAAATGCACAACACATAACGATTTACAAGCAAGTCCTTAAGTTAACCCTCGCCTGTAAGACAATAGAGATTTGTTAGCCCATCATTGCGGCAGGGGGGGGGCGCGCGAGGGCAAATTTGTAACTCAATCAGGCGTCAAAATGTGGAGGCCCTTGACGTCAAATAAGAAGCAGCCAAGCACAAATCAAGTCTGAAGTCAACTGTTAAAACAGAGCTTAGAGCACAGCTGGTATTGCGTATCTGTATGTGTGTGTGTGTTTGTGGATTGCATGTGGATTGTGTTTTTTTGTTATGCTTTAGTTTCGAGTTTGGTATTTATTCACACACAGTACTATTATTATGAATATTTAAAATACGTGTGCGGCCCACGCTTCGATAATTACACAGCATTTTCAACTTTGCATTATTTACAATTCAAAATTTTATTAGCAAGTCGCCTTTTGTTATTGTTTATTATAATTGTTAGGCCATATACGTTTGTTTGTTGCGGAAGTTTATTGAGTTTTTGACAAGGGCCTATTGAATTTAATTTTGTATTTGGGTTGAATTATTAAGAACAGCAACTAACTAACTAAAACAGCTAATTAAATACGCAGACAAAATTAAAAATATAAACAAAGATAGTCTCTTAATCAAATTCGATGTGGGTCATGTTTTAATCTTGTTCTTTTTTTTGCCACTACAAACTAAAATCAAATTAAGAAACTAACTATCAAAGAGAGTCCAACAAAGCGTGGTACAAATCAGCAACGAGATTATTTATTAAACTCGACGTTTAATTGTTTTCAACTATCGACAACCGATATATACGCGATCCGCAATCACCCGTCGACGTAACGCGCGAGCGCAAAGCTAAAAACACACTAAGCTCTTGAAGTCGTCGACAGCAGCAGCAGAGCCCCAACAGCCTCAGCTGTGTGAAAGAGAACAGATAGTTGGTGAGACCAATGACAACGCTGAGTGAGTGTGGGAGAGAGTGCTGACACGGGCAAGTGCATTTGCTATTGCTACTGAGAGTAAAGTGTGGAGAGTATAAACTCTGTGTGTGTGTGGTTGTATGAGTGTGTCTGCCGGCGTGTGAAACTTTATGCAAATTAGCCTGAATTTGTATATGCGGAAAATAAAAGTTTATGTCAGTCGTCTCTTTGACAATAAAAACATGCAAAGACAAAAAAAAACTGTTGCTGATACGGTACAATGAGTGTGTGATACGCGGCCAAGCTAAATTTTTAAAAAAGCCTAACAGCAGCAGCTGTAGCAGACGAGAACCTGCCTCAATTTGTTGCTGTGATATGTTTATGTTGTATGTATAATGTGTGTGCGCGTTTTTGTACATATGTACATATGTGAAAAAGTTCATTGCACGTTGATTACACAAAATAGCAGCAGGCCGACCAACAAAATAACAAAAAAAAATTCTTCGCTTTTATTACAAACATTAAAACGCACATACACATAAACATTTTTATAGTATTTCCCAACAATAGTCGGTTTGATGCTTTTGGTACGTGCTTTTTCGCACTACAATTAATCATTAAAATGGCCAATGAGCATAAAATTAGTTACGCAAAACTTTGGGTGGCTTACAGTTAAAGCTTCCTCTTCAGTTTTGGCAGCTCTGCTGCTGCTGATGTCATCAGCAAGAAGCGACTGCAGTGACGAGAGTGCACAACAGCACATAATACGCCGACTCTTTTTGGCACAGTGTCAAGTTTGACTGGGGGACATAATGCAATGGAAGAAGAAGCTAAAGAAATTCGTTTGGCAATAAATACAAAATTCAGTTTTGATATGCAAATTTAGCGCAACGCTTGTGTAGAGACTCACTCTTGCAAAAATTGAATATTTTTTCCTCTTCTTCATTTTGAAACGAAAACGAAATATTTATGGCCTCGAGGCGACAAAGTCAAAAGCGAACAACAAAACAAAGAAGACGCCAAAAACTGCACTCTACTGCGGCTGCAATAAAATTTTTAATGTCAGGTTCGACGACAAATGTGATGTGCGCCAAGAAAAATAATGATGACGATGGAAGGAGACGAGAATTACATGTGTGTGTGTGTGGAGTGTATAACGTGCGTGCCAATAAAAATATTTGGTCCACATTCAAGCATTAAATGTGCGTCGTGCGTGCATTGCAAAAACAATTTTACTTTTTTTCTCTCGATTAAAATGCAGGAGCTGTCTACCAAATATCTTTGCTATGTGTGAGTGAGTATTGGACTGCGTTCAAGGTCAGCGCACGATTGCGATCGCGCTGTGGAAGCTTTCGACTAAACGCAACAAAAAAAAGAAGCTAAAGCAAAAGATTAATTAAAAGCGAAAAATACAAAGAGAGGGGGAGCACAACAACAAGAGTAAGCTAGACAGAGATAGATAGCCAAAATATTGAGTATTGTGTGTGAAACAAAATCAATACTTAACGAAACTGGTAATAAGGCAATGCATGGATGGCGCTCTTCGACTAAGCAAATACTCTTTCATAAGGTGCGAACTTTGTTTAACCATAAAAAAAACAAATATTTAAACTACAAAAAATCAGCTAATCAAATAAAACATGTTTTTAAATGTTTTTTTGCTTATAGTCGCACAGCTATTACTAAAACGTTTATATACCCCATGCTTTAAAGAGTATTCAAAATAATAATAATGTTTTAACAGCAGGCCACAAAAAAAGTAATTATTATAAATAATTATTAGAGCGCAGTGGCAGTTATAAACACACACACACACACACAAACATAGCATGAATAAGCCATTGTTGCCATATGTATGTACAATAAAACACTTTTCTAAATATTATCTGCTGCTGCTGCTGAGAGCATAGAGCTTGGCTGCGCGTTTTTCATAGATAGGCCGGCAAACAGACCGACCGTCCGTCGCACGCTCTCTCGTCCGTCTTCGTTCTCGCTCACACAACTTTTCTGCTCACAGCTCCAACTTTCCATATTGTAAATTTTCCATTGTTTATGATTAAAGTTGTGGGGTTTGGTTTGCTTTTGTTCCGTTTTTATATTTGTTAGTGTGTTTTTATATACAATATATGCCTGCACCACCTCAGTCAGATGCAAAGTTGCCAGTTAAGCCGATAAGGCGACGAAGCAAAACTCATTAAGCGCCACTCGTTCTTCCTATCTCTCTTTCTCACTTTGTGTGTTTTTTTGTGCTTCAATCTTAATTATACGCTCTTCTCTGTAGATTCGTTTTCAAATAGTGGGTATTAAAATTATTCTTTTGCATTTTCTCTACACCTTTGTATAGGGTATATGGAAGTACAGCATTTTAGCTCGTCTTTTATGCAGCAAATAATGCACTTTGATGGCCAACAACAACGCTCTACAGGGAAATGCGCAATATTTGTGCAAATTTCAACTGACAGTGGGCGTGGTTGGCGCATTTGCATATGAGAAGAAAAATAAAGAAACTAAAATAAAGCGAACGTTGTTTGCTCATTTGTTAATCTTTGGAAGTTTTTTTTTCTCTTTTTTCTATGCGCCACTATTATTCAACACTCAATGCTCAGGTACCGTTACGTACATAAATCCAACAGCTAATGCTAACCAACTTTTGCGGTTGTCTGTCTGAGTCTTTGCCGTTCGTTACCGTTGTTGTTGCTAGGCAAATGGGCAAAATGTTAATAAACTTTTATTGCGCAAAAAATGAAAATGAAAAAAAAATGCGACTACATTTATTATAATAATTGTGCAAGTTGTTGGATGATATGCTTTGTAAATGATTTGCATACTTTTCGCTAAGCGCCGGCATTTTCATTAATGCACAAAACGAAAGTCGTGATGGGCGGTTGCATTTATAAGTGTGTGTGTATATGCGATGTATCCACATCGATTATTATGAATTTGTTTAATTCGATACGAAATTGCCGATTGAAGTTGGCTGCGCTCAGCTTTCTTTTTGGACATATTGACATTCACAGCGGCCCACACGCAGGCGCAATTACATCAAAATGAATAATTACATGCTCACAATTAAACAAATGCGCCCAGGCAAACACATAAGGCAGCACAAAGTATTGCGCAGACGCCCACGCAATGACGACATCGCCTTCGAATCCAAGTTCTAATGCCGCCCAAAAGACAAAGAGAAGAAGAGAACAAAAGAGAGCAACAGTCGCAGCAGCCCCATAGAGCATAAAGCACATACACACATACACATTTGAAGGTACTAGAAACCAAATATGAAAAGAGAGGTTGATGAACTTCTGAGCAAGTGTGCCTCTGTCGTTGTAGCCGTCTCACTGGCCAATTTTTATTGCCTACAAGTTGTAGTATACTTTTCAATTCGATGTAATTACGGCAAAGCTTTCAATTTGCCTCAGTTAAACGAAGCGTTGAATTGAAAGCGAGCGGCGGTGGCAGCGGGAGCAGAGTATAAAAAAAAAGCCGCCTCCATGTCCATATGCTATAATTTGCTAATCACATTTGGTAAATTATGTTGTAAGCCGCACTCAATTGTACAATCAAAATAACGTGTGATGCGACACAAACAAAAGCACACATACACATGCATAAGCACACAAGTTGACAAATTTCCACGTTCAATTTGCCAAAACTTGAGCTCTGATGTATTGTTGCTATCCCCAAACAAGAAAGAAAGTCACAATGGGCAGACAGAAAGAGAGAGAGAGACAGGCGGAAGAACAGTTAGGCGCCAAAGAACATGCAAAGGAAATGTGGTGGAAAGAAAAGTCTCGTGAATCATATGCAAAAAGTAGAACAAACAAAAAAAAATAAAACACGTTTATGGCCCAGGCAGGCACACGCCCCACTGAGAGAACGAAAACAACAACAACAACACAAACACCAAGAACAGGCGAAAATTTTGCCATAAACAATTAATCTTGATTCGTTTTGTGTTGGGGTTGGAGGAGGTCATTAGAGCTTACTCAGAGCTTACCGATAGGTAAATGACCACAAATTCATCGTCATCATCGGCCCATTGCGTAGCAAATGTTTTGGTCGTGCCGCCGACCGCCATAATGGATTAATTGAGTGCCATTTTATTGATAGACGACACCATATAGTTTCTTGTTATTGTTGTTGTTGTTATTGTTTGTTTATAGGACATTGCCCATACTAAGCAGCTTTTGCTTTGATTTATCCAAAACATGTAAACTTGCTGTATATCATATGAATTTAAATTCAGTCAATACGATTAGTCAGCAGCAGATATTAATTTTAGGTTTTGATGTAACATTATTTATTTTAATAATTGTGGTTAGGCATGACTAATTCATCACACGAATAACATACATACATATGTACACATATGGATATTATAAATGTGAAACATTTTGCAACACTGCTT
Source organism: Scaptomyza parva (assembly GCA_035044645.1). Taxonomy (NCBI): domain Eukaryota; kingdom Metazoa; phylum Arthropoda; class Insecta; order Diptera; family Drosophilidae; genus Scaptomyza; species Scaptomyza parva. The sequence continues at coordinate 5,396,985 of JAWNNT010000065.1, read as the reverse complement.
TCTGTAGAAGGATAATCTGTTTCTCTCCTTCTTCTCACTTTTAAAGCTGCTGCGTCATGCAGCGGATAAATAAGTTCTTCGTGAGGGGCGCGAGACCAAAATTTGTTTCAATTGGCTTTTGAAAAATCGTGCAACTAAATAAAAAATATCCATATTTAAGTGTAATTTTTTAAATTCTCCATTGTTTCTTTACCCGTTTCTTCGGCCCGCAGCGACCCATTGAAACTTTTTGGCTTATTTGACTAAAATTTGCATAATTTTACACGCGAGAAACACTTCAAAAGAAATCGCATGCAAATTGAAAATTGATTTTCGTCATAATATTTGCTGATTTTCGGCGTTGCGCCAGACTTTAAAGGTGTTGAAGGTTATTTGCATCTATTGTTATTGTATTTTTCTACTAGATACACATACATGCATATATACTGCATTATACGTATGTATATATTTTGTGTAATAAACTGTATATACTCCATTTTATATTCATGTTTTGATTGCTCTAATTGGTTTTATTCACTTGATTTATGTGCTTCAAATGGTCCGATTTGAATGATTGATGAGATTTTGTTGTTGTTGCTGTTGTTGTGATTGTTGAATGCCACTTTAACGGTGCTTGCATAATAAAGCACTCAATTGAGTTCAATTGGAAATGGAAAAGATGAAACCTATTTATATATTTATAGCGCCGTTAAACTGACCACAGTCAAGGGCAAAATGGCACCCACGCATATAAGAAGCCTAATATTTACAACTTCCTCAAACTAAGCTGGCAGAAAATATGTGCCAAATATAAATCATAGCCATAAAAAGATCGTCAGTTAACCCACTCAAATTTCCACAAAGCATGCCCAAAATTGGCGCACATTTAGCCGATTAGCATCTGTTGTGGAACCTATGTGTTTGCGTGTATTTATGTATGATGAGCTGATGTCTAATTCCAGACCAGGTGTGCCCAGGTTGCGTGACACTTTTGCCAAATAGCCGGCCACACTTTCTGCCTGCCTAATTGTTCACACCCGCCGCCACCTCAAGAGCCACACCCAACAAAAGCTTCTTCATAGCTGAAATTAATCTGTAAACAATTAAGTCGCGAGCTCGCACACACACATGTCTATTTGTGAGTGTGTGTTTGTATGTGTGCATAAGGAGATGGGTATCTCATTTTACTGCATTACGGTACTATTCGCATTTAAAATTAATTGGCGACGTGTGCCATTAAAATAATGAAGTTTTAAATGGGCCAAGACAACAAAAAAAAAAACGATAGCCAATGCGATAAAATAATTAAAAATCATTAATTAGCAACGCGAAAGGGTAAACAATTTAGTTATACGCTCCCAGCATGTAAGCAATAATTTCCTATACACAATTCAATCAGTAGGATCGTAACAATTTTATTTTTTTTTATTTTGTAATATATTGTAATGGAAAAGTACATGCTAGAAATGACCGAAATGAGCCACCAAAAAACGTACAACAAAAATAAATAAAAGAGAGCGAGAGTGCTGATAAGACAAAACAACAACAAAAACAACACATTGATTAAATCAACACAGCACAACAAAAGCGATTGCAACGTATGTATGTATACACATACACATTTGTCTATGGCTGTGTGTGTATGTCCAAACGCATTTGACTCACTTTCACACAAACAAACCAAAAGACAAATAATAACAACAACGAAAAACAAACAATTCAAACTCAAACAAATATAACCCAAAAAAGAAACTAATCAACCTCTCTTAAATTTGCTCTCTCGCTCTGGCGTCTGTCGATTTTATTGTATCTCTCTCACTTTTATTTCGAGATCAAAGCATTTCTTAAAGCCCGTTATGTCATGTAAAATATTGTTGCTATGCTCTCAATTTGACACCCTGTACGAACCTATTGGTATCCACTTCGAAAACTTATGTTTATGCTCACAATACACACCACCCACACAAGAGCTTAAAATTCTTTCCATATTTTTGCAATGATTTAAAAAAATTACGAATATGTGTTTAGCATTAGTAACTTTTATCTATACAAAAAAATAACATCTATATAAATGTAAAGTAAAATGAAAATGGGTGACTTTCAAACTGTTATAACATATGTATGTATGTATTTACATATGTTAAACTTATTATAACTGCAGTTTTCACTTGTCAAATGTCAGCTGTTTGCGCACTTGCCCTTTGGCAAGTCATACTTATATGGAAATACAAGCACACACACATCAAAAGCTTATTCAGAGTGTGGCACGCAATATGGCGTCATTTCTTTGGCAGCCACAGAAGCGCAGTCTACAATGAACGTGACAATTAAATAAGAGAACGACATTGTGCGAGCGAGAGGTCCAGAAAGAATGCGACAGTGGACAACAATTCTAGGTCAGCATTTGAGATGAGCGCGTGATAAATAATACGTGAGCGTAAAACTAACCAATTTTACTCATTTACGCATTTGGTGTACCTCTATTACTGTTCAATTAGAAGAGCTATAAATTTTAGTTTGCTTATCGATACATTGCTCATCTCTGATACACTGATAATGGACACCGCCTTCTTTTGTGCCTGTCTTCTTCGATGTACGATAAGTAAATAGTACATAAAAATTCGTCTGACACTTTAAGCATGCTTTTGCCTTTGTTTTTTCTTGTGTTTTTGTTGTGATAAGCGTCCGTTTGTTTAATGATGTCGCAACTGTAAATATATCGCATGCGATACAAATGTTTTTTGTTTGTTGATCGATTACCGGAAATTCAACAGAAATTGGAAACAGAAATGATAAGTCCAATAGATATATAAATAGCACAATTTTTCACCCATGCTTTCTGCAGAAATTCTGTTTACAATAGCACTTTAATTGAAACAATCAACGAAACATGATATCATCATAAGGCGAAAAATGTTTTTCAACTAATAGAAAGCAGTGAGAAGATTACAGTTGTGGTAGTAGTAATCTGGAAAATTCTTTTAATATGGTTGTTTTTGTCTACTGCAACGATAAGAGAAAGTCTGCATTTATTGCGGATTCTACGCTGACGCATTCGAAGAAGCCACTTGACTTTTGATCAATAGAAATGCCCCCACGCTCAAAACGAAATAAACTAATCGGCGTGTGAAATTAAGTTGTATATACATACATTTATATATATATTGTTGATTTTGAACATTTGCAAATGTTAAGTTTTGCCGCATGAGTCACGGAAAGCGATTTAACCAAATTCTTAGTTGTGCTGTTTTGCTTTTAATTTATTTGTCAGCCAGCATGCAGTCATTGCTCTCCCTCTCTTTCGCTCACCCTTTTTCTGTTTTTCTCTCTCTAATTTGAGTACATCTGTCTGCCATATTGAATTTGGGTTAATAACATATGTACACACTTAAATGTTTGTTAGGCGTACTTTTGCTTTCGGCGCAGTTTTTACAGCTACAATGTGTATATACATATGTATGTATGTATGTAGCTTTCCAGCGTCAGCAGCATTATTGATTTCTCTTATTTGCACCAAAAAATGCATAAATATACTAAATGTTGTAAACAACTCAAATGTTTGCATACATACTACACACAGGCATAAGCATGCTTTTGTGTGCAAGTGTAAAAGATAGGTTTTCCTGCGGGTACCGGGCAGCCGCCAAAAAAAAAATACGCTGAGCATCGTTGGTGTTTTTACATTAAGCGGCTTATTTGTTTTATGCGGCATACTCTGACTCTCTCTCACATACACAAAGCGTTTGCGTGTCTGTGTGTATGTATGTGATTCCTACCCCAATTACGTCCTGGGCTCCCCCACAGCCCACGCATCACCCCAACAGCTGCAGCGGCGCTGATTTATCGATTTTTCACCCATAACAAATCCGAATTCGGCAATTACATAAAATGCTCTATGCGGACTATAAGAACGAATAGGGATTTGATATAAAATATATAATTAGCATACCAATAGGCCACGGCCAGCTAAAATTAGCAACAACAATTAGCACAACAAATAACTAAACCACCTGCCGCAAGATAGATAGAAAGATAAAAAAAGAGAGACCGAGAAGACGCAGGGCGCTTTGTCTCTATTTAGTTTTTGCACAAGAACAAATCATACGTATAATTTCTAGCTGCCCTTGAGTCTTATTTATCGTCTTTATGTGGCTCTTCTACCTGCCTTTCGCACAAATACTAACACACTCTTACGCAGAAACGTCTGCCGCCTCTTTGACTGCAAATGCGAACGTTTCAGCGACGCCAAAAACCTACACAAATGCAGTTTTTTTTTATTTTATTTTATATATAAAGGCTGGTATGCACATGCACCATTTTTTTAAGTATCTATACTTGGCTTGTACTTACTCATATGTATTTTGCAAAAAAAAATTCGCTGGAAATCGGCTTTTGGTCGTCTTAACTAAACGGAGGGGGAATCTGGTTTTAAGTTGTCATGGAAAATTCAACCTTGTGTGGTTAAAAGCTGGTTGTTTTTTTTATGTTGGTTTGCAGTTGCTGTGCCCATTCAATTAATAAGCGTTAAAACACTCACTTAAAACGCATCACACAACACTTTCATTTAACATTTCATTTGTTTGCCATAAAAATGTTTTTTATTTTGCTCCACAAAAAGGAATTACTCCAACTTCGCATACATAACTGGTTTTCATATTTTGGCACCTTGCTTTTCTTTTTTACGCTTTCAGGTGTTTGTCCTATTTAATTAGGTTTTCAAAACTACCACAATCTGTTATTAATGCACCGTTTTTTGTTTATGAAAATATTAAAATAAGAATCTTGTACTACACATCAAGTTTTTGTCGACAGCGAACAAATTTTCCCGTTGCGCGTTCAACGCGCTCACTATTCTGTTAGCGATGCGATAATGAGATTCTTGGGGTGGCCAACGACATCATGCGCATCGATAGCCCCAAAGTATATGCGCGGCATTTTCAATAAATATATCGATATTATATTCGATTCATAAGAATACAAAAAATATTTGATTGTATTAAGAAAACTATGCAGCATTGGGAGTTGAGATAATCAAATATTTATTGAATTACAATATTCTTCAATATTTTTATATAACTAAATTTTTTTAGGCACCTGCAGTCTAGTCTCGTATTACGGTCACACTTTTTGTGACAATAGAGGGGAAAACCTAGCACGGGCACTCTGCACAGACGTGTCATTTGACGACGGCTGTAAATACATAAGATTTTTAAATTCGCGTCGTGTAATTACTGCAATTAGCGGTAGTTAATTTAATTTTGGGTCAAACCAAAAGCAATCAAAACGTTTAGTCGAACACATTTGATTCCATACCGCAAACGCGCGCAGTTCCAGACTGCCAGCGTGTGGCAAACATCAGCTGGGCCACTGCCGACAAGGAAAAAAGACGGGAGACCAAACCCAAACCACTTTAAAAGAAGAAACAAAACGCTGATTTTGTAAATAAATTAACAGTCGCCGGCACTGCGACAGCAACAACAGCAATTATGGCGGGTCAAAAGTTTCAATATGATGAAAGTGGTGGAACGTTCTACTACTTTGTGTTATCATTTTTGGCTTTAGTATTGATACCGACAACGATTTACTATTGGCCACGTAAAAAGAAAGAAGGTTAGTGCTGCTGATTATAATCACACTGCAGTTCGCTCTCACCCCTTGTATGTGTTTGTGAACGTATTTTGAGCTTTTACCCACATTTGCACACATGTGCTGCAAATGGACACGTTCCAATAAGTTATTCTAACAGCGTTGACGAGCTCAGCTCAGCAATGTCTTCGTGTTGGTGAAAGCTGTGACTGCAACAACAATTCAAGCCAGTTCACTTCACAAATGGGACACACAAACACAAAGTCGTACTTACACATACACACACAATCGCTCTCTCGATCTCACATATTTTTGACTCTCTCACCTTACGTTTTTCCCAAATCTTATTCTAATCTATTTTCTTTGTTTGTTTTTATATCGCGCAGATCCCAGCAAACTGAAAGAAGAATGTCAATGTCCCGATTGCTTAAAGAAGAGTATTATCTTAGCCAATGCAGAACCTTATCGTACCCTTAAATCAGTTGTCATCAAACTGGCAATTGTGCTTGGCTGGGCTTTGCTTCTATTGCTCACCTATCGCGTCTCGCAGTTCGACTATGAAATGGCCAGCTTTGATCCCTTTGAGATATTAAATGTGCCTCCAACTTCCAGCCAGGCGGAGATTAAGAAAGCCTACTATAAGCTATCGAAGGTGCTGCATCCCGACAAGGAGACTGGTGATGAGAAGGCTTTCATGATGCTGAGCAAGGCATACCAGGCGTTAACCGATGAAGTGGCCAAGGAGAATTATGAGAAATATGGCAATCCTGATGGTCCTGGTGCCATGTCCTTTGGCATTGCACTGCCCTCGTGGATTGTCGAAAAGGAGAATAGTGTTTGGGTCTTGGGTCTCTATGGCTTGGTCTTCATGGTTGCCATGCCCTCTGCAGTTGGCGTCTGGTGGTATCGCTCCATACGCTTTAGTGGCGACAAGGTGCTTCTGGACACCACACAAATGTATTTCTATTTTATACACAAGACACCGCACATGCTGCTCAAGCGCGCTTTAATGGTGCTCGCTGCCAGTTTGGAGTTTGACAAACGACACAATTCCCAGATCATAGAACGGCAGTCGGATAACGATGAGGTTCCAGCGGTATGTATAATATATAATGTTACCTTAACATATCACTGTTAAGTGCATGTTATGTGTAGCAGCTGTATAACAGTTTTACCAAGCACTGACTAATATTACAATTATTATTCCACAGCTTATTCGCCAGCTACCACATTTGAATGAAAAGTGCAAGGAGCATCCTTTGTGTCGCATGTACTCGATTAAGGCGCGTGCCATTCTACACGCCCATCTTTCACGCATGCCACTTAACCCGGAGACACTAGAACGTGATCGACAGTACATGGTGAAGAAATGTCCGTATCTGGTCCAGGAGATGGTCAGCTGTGTCCATCAACTGATCATGATGGCCTATGCAAGACGTGTGCCTCGCCTGCCCAGCATTGAAACAATTGAGAACTGCATGAAAATGTCGCCGATCATTATTCAGGGACTGTGGGAATTCAAATCGCCGCTGTTGCAATTACCCCATCTCACCGAGGATCATTTGTACTTTATGAATAAGAAGCGACATGTGAAGAACTTGCAGCAGTTTGCTCAACTCAAGCCTGAGGAGAGTCGTCAGCTGCTTAAGAATCTCTCGGACTTTGAGTATGAGAATGTAATGCGTGTGCTGGGCAAGATGCCGTTGATTGACTTCTCCATACGCTGCGAGGTGATTGATGATGAGAACACAAATGTGGTCACCGCTGGAGCGATTGTAACCGTCACTGTTAGCCTGGAGCGGAAGGATATGAAGACATTGTTTGGCGATACCAAGGTGCCTGAGAAGCAGGGCATCAAGGACGACAACAACGAGGAGGGTGCAGGTGAAGAGGATGAAGCTGGTGCTGCCGCTGCAGTGCCCGTTAAAAAGGCATCCGCCTGGTCAAAGCCACGCAAGGGCGGCAAGGGTAAGGGTGGCAAGAAGCCTCCAAACAATCAAAAGAAGAAGGTGCAACCTAAACAGGCAGCTGCTGCCGCGGCTGTTGCATCCGCTGCTGCCACATCGTCAACAACAACTGATGAACAAACCGCTGCAAACTCCGAGGCAGATTCAGATGCTGGAGAGCACAGCGATGTGGAATCTGTTGCTGGTTCCGGCAGCGAAGATGATGATAAGCAGAACAAAAACAATTCCTCACTGGATGACGATGATGATGAGGAATGGGAACGCCTGCAGGCAAAGCTCAATAAACGCGAACGTCTCGAAGGCAAATCCCGCACATCGCACACGGTCCACTGCCCATTCTTTCCAGAGGAGAAACAGGAGTACTGGTGGACATATATTTGCGATCGCAAATCGCGCACACTCCTAACGGCGCCCTATCACGTCACAAATCTTGTCGAGAAGGAGGAAATACAGCTTAAATTCACCGCGCCACGTTGGCCCGGCGTTTATCCCTTTACAGTCTGCCTGCGATCAGGTAAGTTCGCTTTATAAACTATCTTTAACTATATAAATGATGACTTTCATTTCGCTTTTGTAGACTCGTATTTGGGCATGGATCAGCAGCAGGAGCTGAAGCTGGATGTACAGAAGGCACCAGTACCACCGACAGATCATCCCCAATGGGATCTTAGCGAATCGGAACCGGAGCACAATGATCAGCAAGAGAATCTAAGTGATTACACTACGGACACATCCGATGATGAGCATAGCGATTAGAAAGCGAAATATATTAATCACTGAGAGATACATCAATCATGACATTATCCGCTCCTTCTCCTCCTTTGCGCCACCATCACTCAACATAGCAACCTCCTCCTCATCAAACCATCCTTCAGCGAGTGAATGTTTTGAAGATTTTGATTTTGTTTTTCCTTTTTCTTTTAGTAAATGATTTTGAGTTGCGAATATTGTTCGCATATTTTTTTAACTAGTTTTTGTAATTGTAATTAAACAATGGATTATGAGCCCGAAACTAGAGCGTACGTAACTAAATAAGTAAAAGAAAGAAAAGAACTTCATTTTTAATGTCTATTTACTAAACATAATTATAAATGTACTGTATATTTAATTATTTGGATACAAGAAAGAAATAACAAGAGTAAAAAAAAAAACAAAAAAAATATATGTGTGAAACGCGACTATTTTAATTGACATTTCTGGTCAATAAGTGGAAAAAAAAGAAACATTTTCAAAATAAAATCAAGAAAACGAATTAATATTTATATAATTTTTATTGTTTACTACTTTAATTTCATTACTGCGCAGCTGCAGCGCGTTCCAAGTCCAAAAGCTTAGCCGAAGACGTTTCTGATTCTGGAACTGGCACTGGAATTGGAACGAAAGCTTCTGTTGTTGTTGAAGTCAGCTGCTGTGGGAAAATAAACAGTTATTTTTAAACGATTACTGTTGTTTGGTTTACGCTAATTGTCATTACCCTCCACCAGCTTTTTATTATTATTAGTGATTTGTGTATTTTTCTTATTTACAATACATGTTTCATTATTTGCTAATATAGTATGTATGTGTATGTTTGTGTTCTTTAAGCGTGTGGGTGAGATACGACTACAGGTTGCGGTTCATTTGATGAGAGTGTGTGCGGGGGGTGTTTGTATTGTTTCGAAATCGTTTTAGTTTGTTCGTTGTAGTTGTTCGATCTAACGGCAGTTATTCTTCTTCGCTGTCTTCCTCCTCGGAGGATGTTTCTGTTTTTGACGCGTCCTTTGTTTCTTCTGTTTTCCCTTTCGTTTCATCTTTTACCTCTTCTGTAGTTTTGTCTTCGGTTTCGGTTGGCTTTTCTTCTGATGTAGATTCATCAGGTGTTGGTTTTTCTTCTTCTACTTCATCTTTATTAGTTTTCTCCTTACCTTCGTCATTTGCATCTGTAACTTCATCAACTTTCTCCGATTTTTCTTCGGTTTCCGCAGAATCTTCTTTCGTATTCGAAGTATTTTCGGTTGTTTCTTCTTCGTCCTTTTTGTCGTCTTCTGGCTTTTCTTCTTTTTCCTCTACCTGCTTTTCAACATCCTTTGCTTCGGACTTTTCTTCTTTTGTGGAGTCTTCTTCTTTTTCAGAAGTCGTTTTTTCTTTAGTCTCTTCTTCATCATTCTTTTTATCCTTTTTTTCCTCATCTAAGTCTTCTGGTTTCGATTCAGGTTTCTCCTTTGTATCTTCTTCATCTTTGACTTCCTTTTCCTCGTCAGATTTTTCTTCCGTTTCTTCGTCAGAGCTTTCTTCCGCTTCCTCTACAGCGTCTTTAGAATCTTCTGATTTCTCTTTACTTTCGCTTTCAACTTCTTTAGACTCCTCATCTGTCGATTTTTCGTCCGTTTTCTTACCTTCCTCCTTTTCACCAGTCTCATCATCATTTTTACTATCTTCACCCTCCGTTTTATCGGTTTTCTCTTCCTTATCCTCATTCTCATCTTCTGCTTTGTCTGGTTTGGCATCGGGGGAAAGTTGAGATTAGTGTTCCGATGTAGACTATCTTTACATTACCTGTTGATTCCACCTTCTCTTCCTTGGACTCGGATTCTTTGTTCTCTTCTGTTGCATCGGTTTCAGTCTTTTGTGCAGGTTGGTTAAATTATTGGATGCGATGTGTTATAGATATTTATATTCAGAGGTGTGTTGAGGAAAATGGGAAAAATTTATATATACATATCAGTAAGGATCAGCTAGTTCTATCTAAACTTGAAATGAGCAATATATGTTGCAATAACATGCCGGATTAGCTTCTTAATCGCATCTATTGGACTAATGTTAAGTTGTCTTGGTTCATGCAACATCTATTCAATATTTTTTTTTTTATTTTACCTTTTCTTCACTACTTTCGCTCTTCTTTTCTGCATCAGCATCATCAGCGATTTCTGCTTTTTCCTTATCATCACTTGCTGCCTCGCCATCTTCGTCCTTATTCTTTGAAATTTGACGAGCACAAAGTATTTAACATTAGATTTATCAACTCTCGCTCTTATTTGACATGCGCTGTTAACTAACTGTTAGCTGCTACAGATTTGAGACGTTGCTTTCGTCTCTCTCTCTTGTTGTTGTGTTTAGTGTGTGTTAATATTAAAGCATTTGGTTTTTAGTAAATACAAATATATTTCGTTTTTTTATTCATTATTATTACATATATGTACTTATATATTCAGCGGATTTTTATGTTTTCGCATTAACATAACTCAGCCGCACAAATCGTACAGATTTTACTTTTTCTCTACACTCTCCTCTTTTTAAATTTAGGGTAAGTATTCAATTAGAAACCTAAAGTTGCTTTTACTTTCGAGTGTGTGGTTAACAAAAATATTTCAATTATAATGTTGTCATATATACATACATACAAAAAATGTGTGTATGAGTGTGAGTTGTCTTTATCATAAATAATATTTGTATGTATTTTGATTAAAAATTTAAATTCTTTTTAGCGTGAACACAATCGCTTTATAAAAAAATATTAGTGTGTAGTATGCATGTCATAAATATATGTATATATTTATAAGTATATAAATAAAGTAGCTTAACTTAAAGAACCGCAGTCGTGGTAGTAGAAGCTCAATTGCTAGAATTGGAACAAACGTTGGTTTTTGCGCCCAATTTTGCTGAAATGCTGTTAGATTACATTTATTCATTGTGTTATTGCTACTGTTGTTAACATGGCTGATTGCGTCTCGTTAGTGATAGTAGAAGAAAGTGGTTGCTGTTGTTAAAATGTTATTGTTTAATATAATTATTATTGTTGTCATTGTGGTTGCTTCTGTGCAGGCTTGTTGTTGTTGTTGTCGCTTCATAACAGTAAACAGAAAAGTACAAATAGCACAAAAGCTCTCAAACCTCTGCCTTCTCCTTATCCGCCTCGCCCGTCTCTTCTGCAGCAGCAGCAGCTTCACCTTCACCAGCGTCCGCTGGAGCTTTTACCTCCTCCTTGTCACCATTCTCCTTCTTCAGTTCGATTTGAGCACTGCTCACGGCGGTAGTATCGGCTGGTGCCAACTTGAGGAATACCTCCAGGGTGTCAATCTCATTGGCCATATCGAAGGCATCATAGTCGCCACAATACTCTTCATCGTTAAACAGTTGCGGCGGCAAGGGATGTCTTGGCTCTGGATCGCTTACTGTTCCACCATTGCTAGTCGATTTATTTTGCATTAGTTCCTTTTCACCCTCCTTACCAGGCTCTGTGATATCAACGGTATCGTATTGAATATGCTTGCTGTCCAGTATCATCAAAACGCGCTGTTGGCGTTTCTTCACCTGCACAAACAAAAAAAAATTCAATGTTCAATCAAGTTGTTTTCTTTTTTATTTGTTTCCCAGCCCTGGTTTACAATTGCCGGCAAGCCCAAAACATGCACACACGCACACACACTTGCACACATACACATGCGCAAGTGCGTATCGCACTTCAAAAAGCTATCACTGTATGCTTGTAATTTACAGTTGATAAAGTGTTGTTGATATTTATTGCTTTTAATCTCATACTACATACAAACATGTTGTACAAGCACTATTTAAAAAGCTGACGCGTTTGCAACAATAAACAATGAACACACAGCGCATTCAAGCTTTCAGTACTCACACACACACACGCCCAACTCGGACACTGCCATTGTGGTTTTGCACAATGACCGTTGTTTAAGTTCGCAAATGATACAAAGATAGGGGCAAAAAGCAGAGTCACAGAAATGAATCATACACGCACACACGCAACATTTTTACACACACAAAGGCAAGCGGGTACCCACGCATATGGAAAAACTGAGATCAATGAATTCTTTTACGCTTCCATAGTTCACAATACAATAAGCTTATATGGAAATGTTTGCGGTCGTTGTGCTGCTTCTTGCCACCACCATCGCCAAAGCGCACGCACACAACCACAGGCCAATCAAAATACCCACTTGCTGTTCTGTTTTGAAATGAGAGAGATGACGTTCCGACTGTACGTACTACATCATCGTTTCACACACACATACACGCACCCGCGCATATACATATATACAAGCTCGAACGCAAACAAACAAGAGAATCGTATAGTGCATAAAATAGAATATGCAATTTGATTTTTTCTTTTTATCTATTCCACCAAGCTAGCAAACATTCCATTAACATGACACTGACTTTTATAGCTTAATCATACACTCTTTTAAATGGATGTGTGTGTGTGTTCTTTTCGGCTGCCCCTTACTCCACGCCCACACTTAAGACTGCACTACTCACCTCCTTGTTGCCGGACATTCCGCTGACGTACACTTTCAATACCATTTTTGCAATTAATTATGCGTCGTTGCGTCTTTTAGTTTAAAGCTTTATTTGTTGCGCGAAATAAAATATACGACTTTCACACGATGATCAAAAATATTTTTAGAACTTTCTTTCTTTGCTCTGCTTTTGCTTTTTCTGTTGCCTGCTCTTGGCCCCTACCGCGATACGTAATGTTGTTAATTATTAATATGCACGCACTGGGCTAATAGCTGTGTAACGATGTAAATTCGTTGGAAAAGCGATTATTAAGTTGTTTTCTATAAAAATATAAAAATATTTATTATTAATTGCACAAGTTTGCTCTCACACACTGCCTTTTATTCCTACTTTATTCGTTCGCACTTGTGTGACCTAATCAATTGAGGGAGAAAATACATACCTTTGGAAATAAAAATACTAACTCATCGCGATATTTCAAATTTGAAAATTTATCTTATTGCAAACATTTTTTTTTAGCTTTTTTATCCTTTGCCTAAACTTTACAAATTTCGAGAACCCTAAATATAGAAATTTAATAGTATATTTTATTATATATTTATTATACACCTTACATAACTATATAAGACTACTTTGTGTTTATAAATACAAGAAAAATTTATGAGCAGCATACCCAACATAACAAAGTTCAAATATCGATAACTTTCAGCGTCGATACAAGGAATGCATCTGTCAAAACGGCGTGTAAATCATCGTTTGGCCATCGCTAGTCTCGCCTCTCTGTTCACGAATCGTCGTCACGCATGCATCGGTCGTCCATTTTTCGTAAGAATCCGACAGAAAACTGAAAATTACATCGCAAAAAGACAAACTTCATAAATCAAACACTTTTAAACAACTCTCAGCACAGTGCATTTCAGTGGCCTTTGAAATACTGCTCAACCCAACATAAGCAATATCAATCTTAAATTAGTTTTACAATTAATCTAAAACAAACGTTCGTGCGTATGTACAAATATAAAAGTAAATAAAGCGCGTGTGAAGTGGTGCAGAAATCCGAGGTGTTAGTATACATTATTAAACGTAAGTGCGAACTTGTATAATCTAAACTGTGTTAGATAGTATATTTTCCTTGATGCTATCTAAAAAGCTACGATAATGATATGCGCTGCGACCATTTTTAAAATTTCACGAAATCAAAATTCCAACTCACAGCTGCAAGAGTGTGCGTGTGTATGTGCAAGCGAGACAACCATTGAGCTCATAAGCTGCTGTCATTTTGTTTTTAGTAAAACGATTCTTTTATTTATTTTCGTGTCACATAAGGAAGCATTAATCATTTATTATTAAAAAGCCTTTAAAATACGGCAAAGAAACGCTCATCAAATGCTTCAGTAACACATACACTATGAAAACTCATTTTGGGTTCATTTACAGTTATTGTACGTAGGTATATCGTGCGCTTGCATATTTGTGTTTGTAGTGATGTCGCTGTGTTAAAACAGCTGCTATAGCTCTAAGGATACGCATACGCGTTTTTATTGTTGTAGTTTTAAAGTGCGTGTGTTTGCTTGCATGTGCATGTATGCATGTATTGGTGCTGGTGGTTGGCATCATTTTCAGAATGTTTTCTTTTGAGTCTCTTCCTCGCGTGCATTACTATGCATGTGTGTTTATGTAGCTGTAAAGTTCTTGTGGTTGTTGGTAACACTCCCTTTAATTGCGCATCGCCGCAAGTTCCTTTTTCTTTTAATGGCCTTTTTCGTAGTAGAGCTGTCCACTTCGTTCAGTTATTGCTCCATTGAACGAATTAATTTTAATTATTGCAGCTACATACATATACTCATGTACATATACAGATACAATTTTTTAAAAGAAATTTAAGATTAATAATGAACTAAAATTCAGACATCAAATTAACAATTCAAAAATTTTGTGGCTCACATTCAATTAACGAACTACTTTCCTAAATTGAACTAGGAACGGCACCACTAGATTTACGCTGCTGGAGTCGACTTCTTTCAAGCAGCTGCCATAAATCGCTGCACCATTTTCTTTTTATTCTTCTTGTGTGCGTGTGTGTGTGTGTGCCTGTCAGGTGAATCCTGTTTTCCTTGAAACCAGTTTTTTGTTTCTTTTTTAAATTTCATTTGTGTGTCTCAGTGTGCGTTGCTTCTTTCTGCTAGTTTCTAGTACTGAAAATTTTCTCCATTTTTATTCTCATTCACAGCGAACGCTTCCAAGCAGCAACTGTGTGGCAATAAATTAAAAATAATATAAAAAAAAAACAGAATAGCAGAACAAATTCAATTTATATAACAAAAATAGAAAGTTAACAAATTTAAATATACAATTTTGTAAACCTAGATAAAGTTGTTGTTCTCCACGTTATCATAATTATGGCATGTGCAACACTAAAGCGCGCCTCGGACTGGGAGTCTCTCAATCAACGACCGAACAAGCGTCGACGATGCAATCCTTTTGGACAATCTCGCAACAGCTCGCCAGCACGTAACAAAAATGGCAACAATGATGGCAATGACAGTACAAAAACAACGCCCAGCAATCGCTACGCCAAAGACTGCTCTGAGCCGAGTCCTTTTTCAGAGTCTGCTTTAGCCAAGATGTCGCCTGGTAAGTCAGCATTCTCAAATTTTTCCAAGAATTTTTTACATAAATTCTTTTCCAGATAAAATGGCTGAGAATCTGTGCAATGAGATCAAGAGACTGCACAAACGCAAACAATTACCCATCACTTCGGCCGCTTTGGAGCGCATGCAGGATTCAGAGTCGAGTGGCTCCGAAATGGGACCGGAGAGTCCGCATCGTCCGGACAGTCCACCAAATCACATGATGCGCCCGCATGACGACCCAAAGGCTTTATTCACGTTCAAGCAAGTGCAACTTATATGTGAGGGCATGATACAGGAGCGCGAGGATCAGCTTCGTGAACGTTACGAGTGTGTTCTGACAACCAAACTGGCCGAACAGTACGATGCCTTTGTTAAATTCACATACGATCAAATACAGCGTCGTTACGAGGCAGCGCCTAGCTGTAAGCAAGACACATTTTTCACCTCAACTTTCATTTAAACTAATCGAATTTATTTTCAGATTTGTCGTAAGGTTCACTTATATGTTCTCAAAAACAAGTGCACTACGATCTTATGTGACGGTTACGATGGTAATTCTAACCGAATACAACAACAAAGGCACCGGCAACAATGCACATGCCTTAAGCAAGAAAAAAACACCAACAACAACAACATACAAGCCCTCATTTAATAAACAATAACTACGTTTGTGTTTATTATATATTTTGAAATATAAAAGAGTTATAGTTTAAAACTAGAATAACATATATAAATGAAAAAAAAAAAACAAAAAAAAATGAGAAGACAACAAAGGGAGAATACTTTAACAGCTTATGCGCAAAGCAAACAGCAAAACAAAACCTTGTTACATTTACGTTTTCATATAACGAAAATTCTAAATAAAAATGACAAATATCTATTTAGTACGTATGGAAACAACACTATGCAAAACGCTAATATATAAACAAAAAAATAAATTTACAAAAAAACGCTGCAAAAAGGTGCAACAACAAATACACACATCTATAAAGTAATATTAAAAAACACAATTCAAAGAAACCTCAACATTAGCTTCGTACATACAAAATAAAGCAAAAAAGAAAAAAAAACAATTGGTAAAGATATATACTATGTTAGGTACATACATAGCATATAAGGTATATTTGTAAAAGGTATCAAAACTATATTGTATTTCAAAATAGCAATGATCAGAGATGACAACTAAACAGAAGAAGAAAATAGTAAAAGTAAAAACAAATCAGTAGGACGACGACAGAAAATATACAAATATACAAACAAATCAAGAAGAACAATGCAAAAAACTAAATTAAAACATAAGAACTACTCATGAAAAGTTTATTTTTGAATAATATATATTATTTTCCTAAAACAAAGCAAGCGAGTGAAGAATTATAGCATCTGTATAAAAGATAAATACATTTTATATACGTTTCTTGGATTGTTAATTGTTTCTTCCTTTGATATACATTTTGCAAAGTAATGAAAACACAATAGTTATATTATCGTTTGCAATTTTTAATTTGCTTTAAAATGTAAAACAAACAATAACAAATAGAACAACAAAATTAAGAAGTTGTATAATTTAAGTCAACTCGAACGCTTTCATCTTTATATACGCTTGGCAGAAGAAGTTTCATGTTCATTATAAATATTTTTCACTTGATATATACACATATATATATATCTATATATATATATTTTTCAATTACCGCAATCATACATACTTTACACTAGTAATTTAAAACTTAATATTAGTAAAGAAATGCCATTTTTATATTAAAAGAAAAATAAAAAAGCGATGAATTGAGAAACCTAATGTGTTTGTTCCAATCAAATTTATAACGGAAAGTTGATGAATTGAAATAAGATTTAAAATTCAAAGGTGCCGCGCAGTTATAATAAATTCTAACGACCGCCAAATCATGAGAAAGTTATGTTAAATTAACATAACGTTAAGTTGGCTGCGCGCAATTAGTACCTCACTTGAAGTTGGGCCTGGTGCTACTTTTAACAGAACTGGCATACAGCTGTTAACAGCGCAATAAGCTGAAAAGAATGAAAAAACAACAAGCAGTCGCTGGAATTCCGAGAGCAACAAAATCGAACGTGTGTGTTTTTCAAAAACAAATGTTGAAACGCAAAATTATGTGTCGTTGAGTTTCAAAGTGCAATAGCCGTTTGCCCAGGTGCTAAAAATGCTGCACTCGCGAAACATTACACAAAGTTATCAATATTAATTGATAATCCGCGTATTTTATACAAAATAGATACACAGTGTGAAAAGAGAAAGAGAGGAGAAGTGGCAGAGGCAGAGGCAGAGAATAGAAAGCTTTAACAATGTGCGACGATGGCGGTGAAATTTGTGAGTCAGCGGTGCAAACGACGCCGGCGAAGCCACAACTAAAAATTGCTGTAACTCAAACAAATGATAAGTTACAGAACCTGACACAGTACACCAAATCTTCACAGACCAGTTTACAGTCAGCTGAGCCAGATGTGCTGGAAATCGAGCAATGGCAACAGGATGAAGTCGAGCATTGGGTGTGCAGCAACATGGAACACTTCTCTACAGATCTTCTTATTTGCCTGCGTCAAGAGGCTATAGATGGCCAAGTGTTGCTCGCCCTAACAGAACATGATGTGTACAACATGCGCTATAAACTCAATTATAAACTCACCATTGGTGAGATGAAAAAGTTCTGGTTAACGGTATTCCAGCTGCAGCTGCACTGGAAGCAGGAACAGCCACAGGAGCAACAGCACCAAAATTTTCCTCTCGGATACGCCAACAACAATTTAGCTGCGCAGGTTTTACAACCTTTTTCAACAGTTAGCTTAGGGCCACCAATTGCAACCGAACCATGTCCTTGCCCACCCGGATCGGAGGAACAAAAAAATGGGATCGAGCGCGAATTATTTAGGCTGAAGAATAAACGTATGGTATCGCCGGAATATTTTAAGACTGCAATTAGCTTAGGTGAGCATTTATCAATTTCGGGTTCAATAGGGTCTTATCGGTCTTTTGGCCAATTATAAAATAACCTTGATTTCATTCAATTCCTCTTTATCTACAATCAATCACGCTGCATATTCTTTTCCACACTTATCAGCTTTCCCAATACGACAACGCATTTCCAATTGGAATGTGTTACACAGAGATATTTATGTACGTCATCGTAATTGTAAATTTAGTTACAGTTTTATTATGCCAGTGACTCGAGCTCTGCTTCACTGTTATTTTAATTTGGAGGTTATTTGTATGTAGTTTGTGTGTGCGTTTGTGTATATATGTACATGTATGTAAATGCATGTGGCCTGCTTTCCCGCTCGCACTTACATTGCTCTATGTTTTGCTTTCTGCATGTTATTGAATTTTTGTTGTTGTTTTTATTAATGTGCGTCTTTTGTGTAATATTGCGTGCACAAATTTTCAAACGTTTCACACGTACACATACTATTAAGAACAGCCATTGTGCACTTTGCCATTGTATTCGTTACCGATAAACATTTTTCGAATGAATATTTACAAATGCAGTTGAAGCAAGAAAAATAATGCTTCCAGCAATTGAAATAATCAGGAAATTATAAATATTTTTTTTTCGCAAATGCATTTTTTCCTCTTAACATATGACATATCAGACCAATTCACAAAACATAACACTTAAGCAACAGAGTAAACAAATTACGACTTGATTAAATTGTTTGTTTACATTAATTACAAAAGTTAGTTGACTGAGTTTTAAATTGCGCTTCCAATTGTTTTTCTATTGCAGGCTATTCGTTTGTAGTCACATGGATAACATCGTTTGTAATGGTAATCGTGCACGAACGTGTGCCCGATATGAAACGCTATCCACCGTTACCCGATATATTTCTTGATAATGTCCCCCACATACCCTGGGCATTTAATATGTGCGAAATCACCGGTTCGCTGCTATTCAGCATATGGCTCTTTGTGCTCATCTTTCACAAGTATCGAATGGTGTTGTTGCGTCGCTTTTTTGCATTGGCTGGCACCGTTTTCCTGCTGCGCTGTGTGACCATGCTGATAACATCGCTGAGTGTGCCCGGCACACATTTGCAGTGTAGTCAGAAGGATTTTGCGATTGATGATCCGAATGTGGATGTTTTTGGTGCTTTGGTTATACGAATGACGCGCGCATATCGTATCTGGAGCGGATTGGGCATGTCCATACAGGGTGTTCGAACGTGCGGCGATTATATGTTTAGCGGTCATACGGTCGCTTTAACGCTCCTCAACTTTTTCATCACTGAATGTGAGTCGATATTGTATTTGAATATGAGATATTTACTAATTGCAATTATTTCTTGCAGATACTCCACGCAATCTTTATTTTCTGCACACGCTGACCTGGCTGTTGAACATGTTTGGCATTTTCTTCATATTGGCTGCACACGAGCATTATTCAATCGATGTCTTTGTGGCGTTCTATATCACATCGCGTCTGTTCCTGTACTATCATACGCTGGCTAATAATCGGGCAAGTTCTAGCAAACTTTAAGTCTTGATTTATCTAATCCATACCTTACCTTTTGCCTGCTTAGGCTCTCATGCAAAGCGATTCGACGCGCACCCGCATCTGGTTTCCCATGTTCAGCTACTTTGAGAACTCTGTCGATGGCATTATACCCAATGAGTTTGATACAGCTGGTACGTTAATTGACTCCTTGGTACATCAGTTAATCAAAATCAAGGAGGAATTATCGTCGATCTCTCAGCGCATTTGGCTATCCAGATCGGCTTTCGTGTCGGGAAAATCATCATTGTTCATATTTAACAACTCTGAGACGGAATCTCGAAATCATATACATACACCGGCCTCCAATTTCATAACTCGAAACCAGTCGCAACACTCCGGCGTAACCCAGTACCTCTCGCCTACTTCATCAGTTACCTCAATAGCGACCCAGCAGAAGGTCGCGACGATTGATGATAGCGCCAGTACTTTTGCTGTTACGGCGGAAACGCTGAACTTTAGAACTCCATTGACGGAAAAGAAGGTGCTGTGATTGATTTAGCTGATTCATCAGCGAGTCTTCCAAACTGGATCACAAATCTTTTTTTTGTTTATCGTCGCTTAACAAAGAGATTGCGGAAAAAACACCGACTGATAATTTTTATTTGAAAAATGTATTTCAAAATGTGTCCCATTGCAGCCGCTGCAGCAGCGGCATCATCTGTATATCTGTATTATCTACTATTACACTCGTAGTGCCTTCCGAGTAGTCTTAAATTCACACAGCAAGCCCTCCTTCTCTTAGGTAAATAACATTTAGTTAACAAAATGGATTAATGTATTAAAAATTGTATGAATTTTTACTTTGAAATGTACTATAAATTGGTTAATAGATGTTAATCGTCATTCCGCGTAGTTTAGTTTTATTATTGAAGACTATTTAATGCATTATTATATAATTCTAAGCACGTACAACAAATTTATTTAAGTTTTTTAGTGATAAGTTACAAAGTTTTTGTTGAACGCACAAAATCCAATAAATCAAAATTTTAAATGTGGAAAAAATTTTATCGAAAATTTGAATTGAGCGTACTTTGAGCGTAATTTATAATTGTTATCGATTAAAGAGTCGGCACTTTTCAAATCAGCTGGCTGAGTAATAATGATGAACATGTCTATTTCAATATTTGCTTAAATGGTTAGTATTTATAAAGACTTCACTGAGAGTGAACCTGAAGTAATAAATATATTTCTTTTTTTTTTTCGTAAGTGAAATCAAAATATAACAAAACAATTAATTTTTTTTATTTCATAAATACTGTATTTTGCTTTTTGGTATTTATTTTTTACGATTTTCGATAATTCCTTGTGTACTGTGTGAATGACGATTACTTCTTCTTGTGAATAGCGTCGGCGTCGTATTTTGTAGCGGGTTAAGCGAATTTATTCTCGTGTGTGATTTTTGGCAGCCTAATTTTGCCCACACAGAATATGAAGAAAGTTAAACCACAGTTACACGACCATTTGATAACTAATCGTGTAAAGCAGGTAATGTAAAATATAATTTTCTGCTAATAGATATAAGTTTCCGTACACTCAGCGCCGGTAATAAAAAGTGCAAAAGCAAGGTTAGTTTTTGGCAAATTACTAATTTAATGGTAATTTTGTTTCCTGTTGCAGTATCTAGAGGAGCACATCGACCAGACCTATTTGGATGTAAAGCAGATGACCAAAGAGTTAATGCGCAAATATCCAGAATATTCTCGTCGCAAAGTCGGGCCTTTTAGACAACTGGTGCATCAAGGTAAAGTCAAAGTAAATATTACAAATATGTCTGCGCATGACGCCAACAGAGAGGCGGGCGATGTAACAAGGCATTTTTTTGTCCGTTCCACATTTAAATAATTTGGGGTAGGCCCCTGCACATAGCCAACATACCTATGTATCTGCCTACGTTGTGTGCATACAACCATAATATACTAAGTCAGCATATTGCTATCAGTTCTTAACGTGCCAAGCGAAAAGTTTTTCTGTTTTTTATTATAATTCTAATCAGTGGAAGCTTCGAATATTTTCTGCCCTTATTTAACTTTTACAAGTACCCTATAGTTTTGTTTTGCAAATCTATTTATTTATTATTTTCTTGCTTTCGACTTTCAGCTTTTGCTATTGTTTCAGACAGCTATAATTTGGACAAGGAAACAAGCTCCGAAGAAGAGGACGACTATCTATCTGAGGACGTAGATCGAACAGCCAGAAACAGCATTATGAATAACATGGTGACGGGCTTGTACACAAAACCAAACGAGCCAATTGCTATTTCCAGTGGCGATGAGAACGAGGATGAACCATCCCAAAGTCCACCAAATGGTAGTAGTCTATCTGCTGCAGCTGCAGCCGCTGCTATAAGCGAAATTCTTCCATCGAAAACACTGAAGCGTCCATTAGAATCATCGCACGTAACAACTGGCGTACAGCCGAAGAAAGGCAAGTCAAGCAACAGTTAAGCAATATAACAATAGTTTATTTTTGGGTAAAAAGTTAAAACCAATCCTCTTTTAGCTGGTTTGCCAATGAACTTAAACAATTGCTGCAACTCATCTGTTGGTCCGAGTAACCCCAAGAAGTGTAAGTAACCTATTTTGATGCAGGCATTACGCCAAATGCTAAAATTGAATTTTTGGTTGCCTTTAGTCATTGCTGTGTCTGCTAATCTTGGCAAAAACAACTCCGATTCTGGAGCACGCAAAGAGTCGCGTTCGCATCACGGTGCACCGCATTCTTATCAACAGCAACAACAATTTATGCAGCAGCAACAGCAACAACAGCAGCAACAGCAACAACAGCAGCAACAGCAGCAACAGCAGCAGCGTGTGCGTAAGTACAAAAAGGAGTTGGAAGTGACTCGCTCGTCGGAGAGTTTCCGTGATATTGGTGGTATGGATGGAACATTGAAGGAACTCTGTGAGATGCTCATACATATCAAATCGCCTGAGTTTTACTTTCAATTGGGCTTGCTGCCCTCACGTGGCCTTCTGCTACACGGACCGCCGGGATGTGGCAAAACCTATTTGGCACGCGCTATTGCAGGCGTGAGTGATGAAATCAAGTTAATTTATTAATGCACTTATTAACATGCTGAATTTTGTTTAAAGCAATTGAAAATGCCGCTGCTGGAGGTGCCAGCTACAGAGTTGATTGGAGGCATCTCTGGTGAATCGGAGGAACGTATCCGCGATGTCTTCGAACAGGCCATCGATCATTCGCCATGCGTGCTTTTTATTGATGAAATCGATGCCATTGCTGGAAATCGCCAATGGGCTGCCAAGGATATGGAGCGTCGAATTGTCTCACAACTAATAACCAGTTTGGATCAACTGAAGGCCACCGAATTTGGTCAATCTGTTGTTGTTATTGGCGCTACAACACGTCCGGATACTCTGGATCCGGGTCTGCGTCGCATTGGTCGTTTCGACCACGAGATTGCCATACACATTCCTTCACGCAAGGAGCGTCGCGAAATATTGCGGATTCAATGCGAAGGCTTATCGATTGATTCAAAGCTAAACTATGATAAAATTGCTGAGCTGACGCCTGGTTATGTGGGCGCTGATCTGCTGGCATTGGTCTCTCGGGCAGCAACTATCGCCGTGAAGCGCAGATCAATGAAGAAGTTCCGGGAGCTACACGCCGCCAGCGAGTTAAATATGACCACTGTGACCTTGGACGACGATGAGCCCAACGAGGAAAAACAAGAGGAAAACGGGCCAAAGAAGGTATTGGAACAGAAGGAACAGAATTCCGACG
Source organism: Scaptomyza parva (assembly GCA_035044645.1). Classification (NCBI taxonomy): domain Eukaryota; kingdom Metazoa; phylum Arthropoda; class Insecta; order Diptera; family Drosophilidae; genus Scaptomyza; species Scaptomyza parva. The sequence goes on along the minus strand of JAWNNT010000065.1, from coordinate 5,373,315 downwards.
AGGAGAAATCGCCAACTCCCGATGCAAGCCACGATAAGTCAGAAGAAACCACAAACGGTGAAAAGACAAATAATGGAAAAAGTATTGGTGAAGACAGCGTGGCTCCAATTGAAGAAGATAATAAAGATGATAAAACTGACGATATATCCGAGGCTCAAAAGAAGGCCGTTGCTGAGTCCAAGCCCGATTCCCTGGACCAACCAATCTCAAGTGACAAATCGCCCATCTCAGCTGATGATTTCTACGAGCCCACATTGGCTGAATTGACAAATTTCCTCGACAATCCGCCCGAGGAATTCGTTGATTCCAATTTCTGTCTTACCCTAGATGATTTTACTGCCGCTATTAAAGTGATGCAGCCATCGGCAAAGCGTGAAGGCTTCATCACAGTACCGGATACTACATGGGATGACATTGGCTCACTGCATGATATTCGTGAAGAGCTAAAGCTAGCTGTGCTAGCACCTGTCAAGTATCCCGAGATGCTGTCCCGTCTCGGGCTGGAGGCACCATCCGGTGTACTACTCTGTGGACCACCTGGCTGTGGCAAAACTCTGCTCGCCAAGGCCATTGCCAATGAAGCTGGCATTAATTTTATATCCGTTAAAGGACCCGAGCTGATGAACATGGTAAGTTATTCGACTTGATTTTAATGCGATTTGATTATTGATTGCATTCTCCTCTTGCAGTATGTGGGCGAAAGTGAGCGTGCAGTGCGTGCTTGCTTCCAACGTGCCAGGAACTCTTTGCCATGTGTCATCTTCTTTGATGAATTCGATTCACTGTGCCCCAAGCGTTCGGATGGTGGCGATGGTAACAATTCCGGCACACGTATCGTTAATCAGTTGCTGACTGAAATGGATGGTGTTGAGGAGCGAAAGGGTGTTTATATACTGGCTGCTACCAATCGACCGGATATTATTGATCCGGCCATATTGCGTCCAGGACGTTTGGATACCATACTGTACGTGGGTTTGCCACAGGAGCTGGAACGTGCTGACATTCTCAAAGCCACCACTAAGGTAAGTAGTTAATGTACATTCAAAAACTAATATACTACTAAGACACTTTTTATTATCAATACAGAATGGCAAGCGTCCCGTGCTGGCCGATGATGTAGATCTTAACGATTTGGCTGCACAAACCCATGGTTACACGGGCGCCGATTTGGCCGGTTTGGTTAAACAAGCTTCGATGTTCGCACTACGGCAATCCCTAAACAATGGTGATACCAGTGTAGATGATTTGTGTGTACGTAAACAGCACTTCGAAGAGGCTCTAAAGCAGCTGCGTCCTTCGGTTAGCGATCAGGTAAGTTCATGAAATTACTGCTCCAAATGAAACCCAGTTAATATTCATATATTATTTCGATAGGATCGCAAGGTTTATGAGAAGCTGCGCCAGAAATACGCAGCACCACGTATTCCGCTCTTCGTGGCCAAGTAACTCATCGCTCGGCACTGTTGTACTAATATTTAAAAAATCATAAAAGACACACACGCTTTATAGCAAAGATATGAAGGCTATTGCGTATTTTCCTCATTTGCATTATGATGTACAAAAACCAAGTTATAAACACACACAAACAGCAAACACACAAATTAAAATGCCCAAGCAAATAAACATTGGGACCAAGCCCAGCCTAATTTCAATACATTACTATCGTTTTGTTATTAATATAATACCATACACAATACAAACACAATACATTTACTAGGAAGGAAGTCAACTAGTGTGCTCCATCGCCTCCACCGGTACGTGTTGCCAGTGGCGCTGTCAATGCTCTTCTGGGCAATATCGATTTTTGAATGTGATTCTTCTGCAGCTCAAGAATATCCATATGTTGCGTGAGAATCGTGCGCTTGGAACGCTTCTTGATTTTCTTTCGGATTGGAGACTTCTTTTTCTCCTCAGTAGCAGTTTCGGCACGAACCGTACCATCGCCAGCACCCATTTCAACGTGACCCGGTGGCTTGGGCGCCTTTGGCTCCTCATTACGTTTAATTTTCTGGCGCAGATCGAAGGCGTTCTTGCACATCTCGCGTATACCAAACCAGCTCTCGTGTCCAATCTGACTGATCATCTCGACAGGCGGTTGAAAGCCCAGTTCACGCGACGGTAGCTCCATTACCAAAGCCATTGGAGTCTTCAATATACCATACACATAATCCACAACAGAGCCGCTAATGGTGCGTTTGGTCAGACTGCTTATACTTCCCGTACGATAATCGCGTCCATTGTATGACTTGATCGCGGTGCGTCCAGTGGTTGCCAGTGCGTCGAGTTCGCGCCAGTAATACGGTGTTTCACGCGAATAGCCCCAGGGATACATGATACTCTGGCCGTAAGAGTGCAGGGATAAGAAGAATAACAAATTCGGCGCCAGATTGTCCAAAATATTGCGCATGGCACGCGTCTCCGGCTCGGAGAATGGATGCTCCCCCTTGTACGTATTGCGATTGGTTTTCGTATGACCGCACTCCCAATATATGTCATAGTTTCGATTGCAATCGGTGCCCACAAATTTGGAGGCCTTATGCGGTCGTCGATTCTTGCGCCAGTTGCGATTCTAAAAAGGATTAGAGTTAAAAGTGAAAGCAAACATAGAAATTCACACAAATCCACCTTGGTACGCGAGTACTCATAGCCATCGGGATTCACCAGAGGCACAATAATGAAACGCAGATTACGCAGCATTTCAATGTTCCGGGTATATCGCTCCGTCAGCTGGTAAATGCAATTCAGACTGGTGCTGACAGTAATCCATTCACGAGCGTGGGTTCCACCCTCAATGAAGATAATGTTGCGATTCTTCTCGCCCGGCAGCACTAGGGGACCCTTGGCACCTCTGACCTTGTGCAGTTGAGCCTGCTGTGTTGCATGCATGCGCATCATGGTTGGAAGTTCGGCATTGTCGGGATTCATCCAATTGATTTCGACGGCTCGCACTTCACGCTTCTCATGCGTTATGCCCAGCGTATAGAGCTTGACAAAGTTCGAATACCGATGAACTATGTATTCCAAATACTGATTAATCTGTGCATAATCCAGATATGTGTGTAGTACATCCGGACGCGGTATGACCAGGCGGCGCAAAGGATTTGGTGGCACTGCAATGGCGGGTATCTTTTGGGCAGCTCGCGATTTTGTCTTCTTTGTGCGTTTCGTGTTTGTGGATTGCATTTTGAATTTGTTATAAATACCGGTAAAAGTTATATGTGTATATTTATTAAAACTGGCATAAACTATGTATAAATGTCACTAAAATTTTGAAATCTATCTTTACACACTACACAACACAACAATAATGAATATGAACAAAAAATTAAATTTTGTGATTCCATTTCAACTGGGCGCTGATGAAAATTCTCGAAAGCCTGCTATGAGATTATTTCTCACCTGGTGCTCGACTTGAAGCAGCTGCTCCACCAGGGCGAGACGTGCGAGCACTCTGGGTCTGGCTGCCATTATGCGATCCGAATGGATTGCCCGTTTGAGTTTTTATCAACATTGCATTATACACAGCGGAGACGACGACGGAGCAGCGAAAAGTGGCACAGTGCCTTAGTGCCACAGTGCCTCAGTGCCACAATGCCACACATCCCACATAGCGTGGGTGCAGAAGAGTAAAAGAGTTTCCATTGGGGGTAAATTGGGACAGCGACAACGTTTAATAAGTTGGGCACGGCACACAGGCAGCTTGTAATGCGGAATTGGATTTGTATTGCCGCTGTCCTTCTGATGGCTGGCTGGCTGGCTGGGCTGCAACTGGCTGCCACAAAACGCAAATATGCTAAATGTCAGAGTTGGTCTATCGCGGGAATCGTTTGGATGTTTTTGGCCGGGAAGGGGAGGCGGGCAGACGGGCAGTCATCCAGCCATCCAGCCAGGTAGCTAAAAGCGCAGGCACGTGCTATGCAAATAAACAAGGAAGCGTACGATTCCAAAACAGACGCTCCAACATTGGCGTGCCGTCCCGGAAACGGGACGTTTGGTCTACGAAAAAGGCCTTAAAGCATTCCATTCCCAGAAAAAAACTCTAAAAGACACTGTACTACAAATGGTTGTAACAGACCCTTGCCTATGTGTATAAATGAAAATATGTAGATGCAAGGTTAAATAGTTATTCTACGTATTCTAACTGACTGACTACTATAAACATATTGTCCAAATTATAGGACATAGGGAACTTATAACTTATGAAAAGTAGGTGAACACTTTGTAAAGATTATTTCAAAATTCACTTACAAAAAAGATAATCTTTGATCTAATTTAGGTATGTATGTACATATTCTGTTGAACAGTGTTATTTTGTATCCAACAAACGTCATGTCAACGCAAAAATCAAAAGTGCGGGGTCGGAACTGACGAAACAGACATATGTACATACACATACACAAATATATGAAATAGTATAAATGCATTTATATGAACATCGTTCGCGACGCAACCAGTTGATTTATACAGAAAACAAGGTTCGTGTTGATTTTCATTTAACGGTCTTTTAGTCAACTTCCTGACACAGTGACTGCCATTTATTTACGTCTGGCTGTGCTCGTAAAAACAGTTATGTGCATATTGGTGCCCCGGAAAAACTAGTTGTTCAAATAATAATAACACTTTGACAATTTTGAGGATTTATTTTCTTCAATCCCAATAATACTTTTAGAATTTTTCTTTAACAAATCTTGATATGGTTTGGTTTTATTTATAGGTTCCACTTTTAGATCATATACTGTTGATAGTTTGCCAGTCAAGAACTTCCTGCTATACACATTAAAATTATTCCCTACCATTTTTTTTTTCTTGTTGCTTTTTCTTTGTGGCAGAGACACGCAAAGGCCCAGACAGGTTGCACAGTCAGGTTGGTACCGTTAGGGGGCGTTTCTGAAGTATGCACATTATGTCATTAGCATGTTGGCAAAAGGAAAAAAAAGGGCTAAAACTTTGTTTTTGGGAACGCCGGGAACATAAAAAAAATAAGTCAGACTAAATGTTCCCAGTTTGTCGTTTGTCTCGTTGATGACGAAATGTTTGGCAGGATAAAACTGGCTACAAATTAACAAAATTCCACCAATTATGCCAAACAAAACACAAAAAAGCACAGAGCTCAGGACCTGTCCCAACAAATGACAACAACATCAACGACAACGACAACAACAACAACAACAACAACAACAACAACAACAACTGAAAATATATAGAACACTGCATATTTTTGCATTTTATATGGCATGGCAATTTAACTTTTGTTATGCAATTTGCCGTAATCGGATGGCATATAAAGTTATGTTGATTCTGTACACGTTGATATGACAGGTGGTTAGCATATTGTGAAGTCTCAATTAACCTACTGGCACAATGTCTTTGGCAACAGTTGTTGATATAGAGATTGTTAAAGTACATACATTTATTTTGGGGTAACGATTTAAGATTTTTCATATATATTTTGTAATAATTTATTACGCTCTTTCCCTAGTATGTCGTTGTTCAACAAAGTCAATTCCTCCATACATGGGTTGATTTTGTGTTGGTTTGTCATTTCTGGGGGGTGGTGGAGCTATTATTTTTCTTGCGTTTTTTGCAATAACCTCTAGATCCTCGATGCGATCGAGGATGTCATCCAGTTCGTTCAAACTATTGCACTGCTTCATACACTGATTAATTTCATCATCGTTCTTATTTAGTTTGTCAAGTGCATCCTTAAGCTGTTTTTCAATATCAAAAATTCGTTTTTCCAGCTGTAAGGCCTTGTCCATATCATCGCGTAACTTATCGAACCCATCCTCTAGCTCTTCCAAGCGCTTATTTATATCATCGTCTTCTTTGCTGTTTCCCATATTATTAGTATTATTAATATCGTTGAATTTGCCATCAAATTCCTTTATTTTTTGCTCTGTTTGATGTTTAAATTCTTCGAGTTCTTTGTTTTGATCTTCATTCAGTATTCTTAGCTCTTCCAATTGTTTTGTTAGGTTGTTCTTAATGTCGTTCAGCTTATCATCGGCCTTATCATCAATTTTGTTTTGAATTGGTGTTAGTTTGTCTTTTGTTCTGGTTATTTCAGCTTCCAATTCTTTGATACGATCATCAGTTACATTATGTGAACTGAGTTGCAGGACTTGTAGATCTAGACGCTTCTGTAAATCTTTTAGATCCGCTTCTAGTTTTGTAACATGATCTTTATATCTGTTGTCCATTTCTTTCATATTTTGCTCCAACTGTTTAGCACCTTCGGTTAACTTATCAATATTTGTGCAACAACTTTTGGCTTTATCAATTTCATTTTTTAACTCTTCCGTGAAGGGGCAAACTTTTGATTCCATTTCATCTTGTTGTTTCCGTATCTTCCTAATTAATTCTTCAATGCTCAACAAGTCGCTTTTAAGCTGTTTGCATTGTTCTGAAGTTTCACTTAGCTTATCAATTTTATCAGCCTTACCGGAAAGTTCAGTAATTGCATTTTCAATATTTTCAAATTTCTTATCACAGTTTTCCAATATTTCCGTTTCCTCTTTAATTTGTTGTGTTCCATCGGTCTTTTCGCAATTTTCTATAACTTTTTGTGTATTATTAGAAAGTTTTTCCAACTCCCCTTTGATATTTGTTAATAGACCATCTTGTTTGTTTTGTTTATCCTGCATTTCTTGAAGCTGCTCTGCAAGCTCCTTCGCCTTATTTATATTCCCAGTTTTAGCTGTTTCGATTTGGCTTGTTATCTCTTTTAACTTGGCGTCCAACTCTTCGCAACATTTTGTCGATTCTGTCTGATAGTCAATCTGCTTCTGTTCCTGTTTATCAATACGATCCTTAAGTTCATTTAGAGTGTTATTGAGCGCAGCTTGATTAACAATAAGCTGATCTCTTTGGTCTGTGTTTTCCTTGTTCTTTTCAATAAGTTTCTGTTTGAAGCTCTCCAATTGCTTCAGTAAATCATTTTCAAGTGTTTGAAGTTCGTCTTTTAAAAGCTCACAACAGGTTTTCATATTCTTCCCGGCAAGTAACTTTAATCTGGCTATAATCATATCCAGATCTGTACCTATATCTCCGCTTGCCAAAAGCGGCTTCTCTTCTGTTATATTACCCTTGACTGACAGTCTGTTAATATCCTCAAAGATCTTATCCATGGTTATCTTATCATAGAAACAACAATGCTTGTCACCAATCTGTTCCGGTCGTGTGGTGTTCAAGGCATCCAATAATTGGGCCAAACGATGATTGAAACCCGATATCTTGGCATTTCTCACAACCTCTTCATTGATCCAGCGTACAATCTGTTCACGACTCTCACAGACGGCTGATGGTGCTACGCTTCGAACAAGTGGATACAAGTTATCACCTATAACGTCATCATAGTCATAGAATTCAAATGCTTTCATTTGCCTATGAACTGATAAGAGCAATAGCAATAACTGCAACGACGTCATCATATGCTGTCAATGGTATTGATTGTAAGTAATGACGAAATGCTTATTTACTTTTCTGCGTACTCACCATATATTAAGTTTTCCTCCGTTTTGTTGTGCTGCCTCCAAGTGATCCAGACGAACTGAACAATCTTTGGAAGCACTCCACCCATTCTGGATCATAATTGATTTGCATGCTGTGGCTATAAAGTTCCGAGAGTTGCAATCAGAGTTTGGCAGCAGTAAATATCTATATTAAATATAAAAAATCATATGAAGATCAACTTTTGATATAGATTTTTTGATATCTCGTCTTTGCCCTTGCTGTTTTGGTATTAATCGAGACACTATTTACAAATCATCTCAAGTCATTTCTCACATATTTGAGCTAAACAACAATTAAACATTAGTTCGAGTGCCTAAAGATTATTTTCATGGTTAAGGTCGCAAAACAAAGTAGGGTTTTTTCATATGTTGATTGGGGCGTTGACAAAGACCAAATCGAAAACATATATACAAAATGCAAGCAATTAAAAAATGAATTCAAAGATACCTCGTCACCGAAACTAGTTATGTTTTGGTCTAAAAATGCTTTAAAATATTGAATATTACTTCAAAATAAACTTTCGGTTCATAATTTAAAGCAGTTTTTGATAAAAGACATTTTAATTTGTAGTTTTAACACAAACGTCATGACTACAGAGTATAAAACCAGTCTCATATACATATTTTCTATATGTATTGTAAGATAATGGGATTATTGGGTAATAATGGTGTGTTTTGCCATGCTCATTTTTTTATTTGAGACAACGCGGTCAAGAAGAAAAGTTGAATGCCCTGAGTTTTGAGTTAGAACACCATTAAGCTGATTAAAATGATTTAAAAGTTAAACCAGCTGGACTAGCGAGAGTGGTATTAAAATCAACAGATAGTTAAAAATTTAATATGCAAATTAGAGCAAACATGTTTTAGGTTTTATTTGGTAACAGCACCGGAAACATACAGCTTGATTTGTTTAAAGAACAAATGCCTCGATGTCTCCAACGTTTAGATACACTTATTGATCTTAAGCGATCTATAAAAATATATATACATATATATAGCTGTATCAAGCGGAAGTGCCCAAAGCGACAGTCAAGTGTTATAATTGTCGAAACAACTAATACGCAGATAAATATTGAGAGACATATCATCTGAAGAGTGGAAAACGAATACGAAAGATGATGAAGATGATGATTTTTGTGAACGGCTTCTGTTAGCCATGACGTTGAGCTATTTACAGATAGGTCTATCAGTCAAACACTTAATGTTTTAATGAACTCGAACCACGCATGTGCCTTAGACGATTATCTTCGGATTTTTAATAGGTTCATCAGCGGCAGCCGCTTCTTCATCGGTTGATTGTGGTAACTGTAATGGTCCACACGTTTTGTTGTTTAGAGTGGCAACAGCAACAACATTCATATTGCTTCCGGCTAAACTAGAGACACCGTAACCTTGCATGCCAAAAATCGAAATCAATAGTTCACTCACTGCTCGATTTTGGCCAGGCTAACAGAATTAGCTCTTCGAGCGCATCTTGTGTGCTTGTTTGTTTGTAAACTTTCAAATTGATTTCATTAGAACAGGAATCTGCGATTATGCCACTCACCATATACAAATAGCCGGCGGCTCTGTATCGCTATGTCAGACCGTGACATTAGGAAGACAATGGCAGACAAAGTTGGCCCAAAGCATAACACACATACACAAACAGAACACACATACGTATAATTCAAGTTCCTCTATAAAAACCAGTAAATAAACAAGTAACGGCTTCAGAATCGATTTAAGACCCGCGACACGCGGATGCAAAACGCATGAAAGAGCAAATCTTATTGATTTCAACCCAAAAAAATAACTCAACACAAAAGTGATTAAATTGTACAAACTAGTTTAGACACAAAATATAAAAAACCACCGACAATATTCTTAGAGAAAATAAAATAATAAAATTAGTCAAACATAAATTATGCAAAAATAAATAAATTACGAAAGAACTTATCAAGTTCTGATCGACGTGTGCCGTGAACATCTTTCGAAAATAAATCGAAAAAATAAAACTTTCCGTATTTTGTCTCGTGACAAGTTAACAAACGCCCACAAAGACGTCTTGGATATTTTTTAAGTCTTTGCGTTTTAAACTTGCCACATATCATACATTGGAGGGGATTGGACCGTGCCAGCACCGACCTTGACACTCACTTTTCTAAAAAAAAAAAAAAAAATTCAAAAAAATAACGCTATACATATAAACGATACAAAAACAAAATACAATTTTCGGGTTTTTGGCGTTTGGTAACGCGTCTTCTTTCTCAGCCGCGTTTTGAGCTGTTCGACAGTCTTTGGCCGCAACGGAGATGAAACACACGAAACGGGCTGCGTTCAGTGTTTAAGTTTAACATAAAACTTAAGGCTTAACTCTTCATGCAGTTGGCCAGTTGCATAACGCTTTTTTTCAAGTGCAACGTGCAAAATTAATCAGATTCAACATCAAATTACAAGTCAAGTAATAAAAAATAAAAAGATAGCAAAAAATCGACAAGTGATTCCATGCTTCAGCTACCTAGCTGAACTAAGCTGCATATTTTAATACATAACTTGTGAAAAATAAACACAATAAACAAACAAAACATATACAACAAATACAAGTAGCAGCTGTTGCCAATTGTTGTTAAGTGCACAAAAAATGTGTTATAAAATCGTGTGTTGTTTGTTGCTTTGCCTCATCGGCTTGGCGTACTCCAGCAGCAGCCTCAGCAGCAGCTCCAACAATCTGGCTGGCTATGAAGGGTAATTAGCACAATATATATATATTATACCAAGAAAAGAGTTTATAAATAAATTTATTTAGTTATGAAGCACATCAATCAGAAAGTTTGAGCAATCAAATTTTTGCATTAATTTTTTCATAATAATCGAGTTTGCCGGCTAGTTGGTAAACTGGTTTAGGCTTTTATTATGTACTCATATCTGTCTTTAAACAAAAAGCTCGTCTTAAGCTTACCAGTAGCAAGTGCTTCCAAATCATTTCATTTTCGATCATCTATGGGCGATGAATCTTGCGTTCAATCCAATAAATGGGTACAAGTGCTACGATAATGTACATAACACAAATATCAAATGTCAAATACGACATTGCCCAAAAGGATGAATCATATTGTTGATAAAATTAAAACTTCTTTAGATTTTCAAAACAATAAATATTTTATATACACGTTTTATGTCAAATAATGTTAAATGGTGTGAAACTAAAAAAGAATTGCTTGAAAGGTGGATTTTTTATATAAAGCCTTATTTGTCTCTAACATTTTAGTTGGTCTTCTTCTTCTGACACTCAATGTTATGCGAATATGTACATGTGTGCAAATAAAAACGTGTTAGTATAAACGATTGTCATTGCCAGATAATTAGATGCTGTCATTAACATTAGCACTTAAACTAAACGTTTGCCCAGTTCGAGCGCACTAAGCAAAAAAAAAAAAAAAAAAACAAACCCAAACCAATATCCAACCACACGCCCATGACTGCGATTCCATTCATGATGATGTTGATGATGATGATACCGCAAAACATAATATATGCAAATGCCAAACCGATCGCTGTGCAAATGTTTTGGCACAAGATGTCAGCAAATTGCATGCTTGTCTCAACACGGGGGGGCAGTGGGGAGGGGGTCACACACGACGTATGTGTGATGCAAAAATGTGTTGTGGAAAAAAATTGGAAATCTAAACGAGCGCGAAACTACAACTTGGCATTTAATTAGTACGCAAAATGTTTGCTTCCTTCCGTTTTGCTTTGTTGTTAATATTTTTGATTATTGTTGTTGTTGCTATTTTTCTAACACAATACGTTTTTAGTTTTAATGTTCAAAAATAGATGCTTAATATTCAAAGATATCTATATATATATAGTTGGCAAGGCCGACTGCAGCAGCTGATTAAAATCTGGCGTACAAACAATAGCTCTTCGTTTGTACTAAAATATTTAGGAAAATTTACATCAACTACAACTAATTAAAATTTAAAACAAACTAATCGCATGTAAACAAAATCGACCTGATGTGTTATTTTTTTTCAACCACTCTTTGCCTGTTGTTTCTGCGAGAGATCTGAATTATGTTGGCAGGCGTTTAATTAAATTATAAATCATTCATTGTTGTATGTCGACGCCGCTGTCGATGCCGCTGCCACACGTGATTAGCCTCGTCTTTTGTTTCTTCTTCTTCTGTCATCTCCATCTTTTGGCACCCCCGCATCCAGTGTCGTTGCACATGATGAATATGCATAGATTTTCAATAGTTTGTTGCCTGTTGCTTCAACATCGAGTGGAATTTTGTGAAATGATAAATTGGCTACAAATTCATGGCGAGGTGGCAAAACGCCAATTGGCCAGGCGACGAGATCGAGAACGAGACGTTCTGCACACAATTTGTGAATCAACAACTTATTTTATATTTCATTCGGGCGCCACAGATTAATTTTGTTGTCCAATTAGCCTCAAGACGTATTAGATGTGTATTTGAGTGTGTTTGTGTAGAGCAATTGATTTTTGTTGGGTTTTTTCGCATTTTTAATTGGATATTTATTATGTTACCAATTGCATGTAAATGGGTTTTGCCGTTGATTGGTTAAGAACATGATCAATCAATCAACCATAAACAGAAATTTTTCGTTTAAAAATAACTAAAATGTTGTACATGAAGCTCATTAGAATATTTATGTGAGCCGGTATGATAAACCCTCAGAGTTATGTGGAAATGTATTTATACTTTTTCATGAGAATGTAAAACTTTAAAGAGATATTTTCTAATGATGGATAGCAGTTCTAAGCTGATTGATATGCAATCCAATAAATAATTGATAAATATTTTGAACCCATATATCAAGTTCTTATCTTATATCTTTCCTTACATTACCGTCCACACCGTTATAATAATACTATTTCGATTACTTTCAGCTACACAAAGTATACAGTGCAGCATGGAGATGATAGCGCTTTTCGTTATATGGTTGATCTTCAAACGAATGATACAGATGTTGACTTTTGGCTGCTAACCCGTAATATGTCCGTCTTGACGGTGGGTCCACAACGCAGATCACAGTTTGAGTCACGCCTATTGCAGCTGGGTGTTGATTACGAAACGCAGCCACTGATGGATCTGATGGCAGCACTGGATGGCAATAGTACCTACTATGATGACGGTGATGTGGATGAGTGTCAGTCGGGTGCTTGTGAATCGGAGCGTCCACGTAATCGTCAGCGTCGCCAGGCACGCGGCTTCTTTTCGCATTATCCACGCTATCATGAGATACTTAACTTTATGAGTGGATTGGCGGCGCGTTATCCTCAATTCTGTCGCTACGAATCATTGGGTCGCTCTAACGAGGGTCGTCATATAGCCGGACTATCGATTTCCCTAAACCAGAGAGTACGTCCTCGCCGAGTGGCCTACATTCAGGCAGCTGCTCATGGTCGGGAGTGGATTACAACTCAGACAGTTCTGTACCTGGCCTATGAGCTGCTCAGTAATCTGAGAGCTTTCCAGCGTGTGCTTAATGATGTTGAGGTTTTCCTGGTGCCGCTGGTAAATCCCGATGGCTATGAATACACACACACAACGGTAAGTTATAGATAACAGCGATATGATCTAAAGTGGTCAAAGTAATCTTGTTCAAAAGATAATTTATAGATTGATTAGCGATATCTCGGAATTAGTTTTTAGCAGAGATAAGGTCTTAGGGTCAAGTACGTTCATGTTTTAAAAATATCTAATATTGTTTTTCTACTTTTAGGATCGATTCTGGCGCAAGAATCGTCATCGCTTTGCTGGACAGCGTTGCAGTGGTGTTGATATCAATCGTAACTATGGCAATCACTGGAACTTTAACGGCGCGAGTCGGAACGTAAGCAACCTGTTGTTTAATTTGACTTTGACCTTTATTGTTTTTAACAAAAAACCAACACACAGCTCTGCTCGGAGGTGTATTCTGGCACATCGCCCAATTCGGAGCCGGAAACAGCGGCTGTGGTTCGCTATCTGGAATTCAATCGTCATCGTGTGAAGCTCAGCCTCGATGTGCACTCATTCGGCAAATTCATTTTTTATCCCTACGGCTATGCGAAGTAGGTGTTGTATATGGTTATATTTTTCTGTTTTTTGGGCGTCTCTCTGCTTCAAAAAAGAAATTCAATTTACTTTTCAATTAATTACTAAAAGCAATTAAAAAGCGAATATTTTTCGACTGTCTGTATTTTTAAACTTTTATCCATTTTACAGGAACACAGTTCCACCCACAGTGAACACATTGCGTTCCGTGGCATTGAGGGCCGCCAACCAAATCGCCAAATATCGTGGAACACGGTACACCATCGGCACCTCCGCCTCCATACTGTATGAGGCATCTGGCAGTCTGGATGACTTTGCCTATGGCAACCTGGGTATACCCTTGTCCTACACGCTTGAGCTGCCCGGTGAGGAATTCCATGTGGCCTCCTTTGACATCATTCATGTCTGCAAAGAGACATTTGCCGGCTTTGTTGAGTTTATCCGGCATGTTAGTCTGTATTAAAAGTGTACTTGTTTTTGGAAAGTACATGCGTTGGCCTCTTATAGCATTTAAGCAATTGAATTTATAATTGTTAATTAAACTAATTATTGTCGTCGTCGTTGTCGTTGTTAGGCATTAAATGAAAAATAATGTGAGTTGAAAAAAAAACTGGATTGTTTTAATGTCAGGGAATTGGTTCTTTTTCATGTACTTATCCAGCCCTGAATAACATTTTCTTATCCTATCCATGCCATAAACGGAAGCGTCTAGTTCAAACGATAAAATAAAACTTTTATGGTATCGTAATCTTCAATCGGCAGCAGCTCCAATTAAATGATAAGTTCGCTATGGTTTATGTATCGAAATGTTTCGGTTATAGTCTTGCTCGAACTTTACACAAATGAAATCGTTTACTCTGTTGAGAGTGTTGCTGCTGGTCTTGCTGCAGTCCGTAAGCCTCTTGGCCTGGCAGGATTACAAGGATTATAAGGTGTTTGAGTTGAGGCTACGCGATGACACACAACAGCGTCTGTTACATCAGTTGGCAAGGGAGAAGCCGCAATGGGTTTTGCTTGCACCAGGTCGTTACAATGAGAGTGTATGGAAGGTTCTAGTGGAGCCGACCCAAGTAGAGGGCTTACTGGGACTACTAACCAAACATGGTATAGAACATGAACTGCTCTTGGATGATTTATCTCCTCTGGTGAAGGCTCAACGTGCCGAGAATGAACGCAGCAAATCGCGATCACCTTCGCCTCACCTTGATGTCCTGGCGGGTTTTTATACCCACACCGAGATCAATGAGTATTTGGACAGTTTGCCTAATCGCTATCCGCGGCAGGCACTGGTCAAACATTTTGGTTGGAGTTACGAAAGGCGTCCATTGAAACTGTTGACCATTCACAATGGCGATGGGCGTAGGAATAAGCCGGTGATCTTTATTGATGCCACAATGCATGCTCGAGAGTGGATAGCGCCTTCGTTTGCGCTATATATTATACAGCAACTCTTAGATCACTACGAGGAAAATAAAGAGCTTCTCGAGGATTATGATTGGGTTATAATGCCGGTAGTCAATGCGGATGGTTATGAGTTTAGTCACACGGACTCTCGTTACTGGCGCAAGACCCGTAAACCTACCTGGGATCCCGAGAATATTGGCACAGATCTTAATCGTAATTTTGGCTATGAATGGGGCCTCGATAAGGATGATGCTTCATCGCCAAACCCTGCTGATGAAATCTATCGTGGCGAACATGCCTTCGATCAGCCCGAATCGCAGGTGGTGCGGGATATCCTACTTCAATATAGCGATCGTTTGACCTTCTACCTATCACTTCACTCTTATGGTAATTACTTCTTGCTACCATGGGGTCATACAAGGTAAGGGGAAAGGAAGTAGTTACTAGTAAGTAGCTTGTTAACTGCTAGTTTTGATTGTCTTACAGTGAATTTCCTGGGAATTACTTTGATATGTTGGATATTGCTGATGCAGGTGCTATGGCTATTGTAAAAGCTACTAATGGAATTTATAGCTATGGTAGCGGTTATCATCTGATGTATCCAACGTCCGGTGATTCAACAGATTATGCTGTGGGTGTGGCTAATGCTACAATTGCTATCACAATGGAATTACCCGCTGGCGGCTTTCTCGGTTTCGATCCATGGGTCTCGCACATCGAAGACATCGTAACCGAAAGTTGGGTGGGTGTACGAGCGATGGCCATGGAGGTGATAAGACGTTATCAATCGAAATCGTAAATAAAATCCAGATTAAGGCTATCATGTTTATTACTTTCAAAATCAGTTGGGTATTAAGATTAGATAGGGATTGGCTATTTAAGTGACTGCGTATGGCCCACGCGTGTCTATAGTCTATAGATCGCGTAATAATGTCATATTTTGGATTATTGACACTGCTGTTGGGCTTAGCTCTAGTAACCGCCGAACAAAGTCTTCAAGGGTAAGTTAGATGGAATTGTTAAGGATAGTTTTCCTTACACAACATAAATTTGCAGTTATCGCATCTATGAGCTAACTCCTAAGAATGCGGCAGAGGGCGAGTTGCTAAAGAATCTTAGCCAGCAAGGTTATGATTTCCTTAGCTTGCGCCGTTTGGTGGGACACCCTTCACGCGTCATCGTGAGTCCCGAACAACTGAGCAACTTTGAAACGTTGATCAAGGAACAGTTGATAAGCTATAGCCTGATTAACAATAATCTGGGCGAAACCGTTGATGCCGAGTTTGCTCAGCGCCAACTTCAACGACAGCTTTCACCTATCACAGGAAAGGGTCGTTTGAGCACTGAGCGTTATTATACGCACGAGGAGATAACTAACTATATCGATGACCTGGCGAACCGGTATCCGAAACGTGTATTTGTCAAGACCGTGGGTTGGTCGTATGAAAAGCGTGCTTTAAAAACCATTACCATTACCAATGGCGATGGACGTTCCAACAAGAAAGTGATCTTTATGGATGGTGGCTTCCATGCTCGTGAATGGATCTCGCCGGCGGCAGTGCTGTATGTAATTGATCAGTTAGTGGAAAAATTCGATCAAAATGCTGATCTGCTCAAGAACTACGACTGGGTGATTTTGCCAGTGGTTAACCCGGACGGTTATGAACATACCCAGAAAGGCACGTTTGCGCGCATATTCCGTAAGACACGTCAACCCTACAAATTTTTGGGTCAGACCTGTTATGGCGCAGATCCCAATCGAAACTTCGATTTTCATTGGAACGAAGAGGGTGCCTCCTCGACACCCTGCGTTGACACATATGCCGGACCAAAAGCTTTCTCCGAACCTGAGACAATTGTGGTACGTGATTTAATGCACTCACTGGCGGATCGTGGAAGCATGTATTTGACCATACATTCCTTTGGCAATTATCTGCTCTATCCATGGGGCTGGACCAGGTTAGTTACTACCTTTATCACATATCAAAACATGACCTTTAATAATTTGTTCATTTACAGTGATTTGCCTGATACTTGGGAAGATCTTGATGAAGTGGCCAGGGCTGGCGGTGATGCCATTAAAGAAGCTACCGGCACTGAATACTCAGTGGGTAGCTCCACCAATGTTCTGTACATTGCTGCTGGCGCAAGTGATGACTACGGTTTCTATGCAGGCTTTAATATCTCCATCACAATGGAATTAAGTGGTGGTGGTGTCACTGGCTTTGATCCACCAGCCGATAAAATTGATGAGTTCGTAACAGAAACATGGATTGGCATTCGTGCCATGGCCGAGAAAGTTATCGAAAAGTATTAAGAAATAAAACGAATTATTTTACTTAGTTCGGAAACAATAAAATATGTCTGACTAATTGAGTTGAGTTATGATAATATATAAAAAGCTATAGTCATATTATATTTTAGTTTTGGTAAAACCAATTTGCTGATTACTTTGAGCGTGCAAGCTTCTTTTGAGAAGTTTAATTAGAATTCTAGTGCTTTAAAAGTTTTATATATTGACGTCAGTTTTCTGAACTGGCAATGTTTAATGATGATTGGGATTTTGTTTATGTTCTTCATCCTCAGAATTTACTAATGGAAAGAAAAGTATTTTCGTGATCTGATTCACAGTCTTGACGACCGTGGCATCCTATTTATAATCTAAGCATATGTATTTTTTAATATGTTTTTGGATGCAATAAATCATAAAGAAATCATAAAGAATAGTTTTTTCTTCTAAAGGTTGTTTCCGTTACTAAATGATGATAAAATATGATTTTGGTAATTTTCTCTGGTGGTTAACTGGCTTGGACCCACTGGCCGATGATGGCGAAAAAGTTATCGAAAAGTATTGAGAAATATATTTTTCAAACTTTCTGTTAGGCAGTGCTAAAAACATAAAATGCAAATCAATACTCTTAATTTTGGGTCTAAAACTTATATCACGAAGTGTATGTGTCTCTTGTCCGACCGATTCTTGAATATGGGATCTTGTATATGGTATCCCAAATACAGGGTTCATCAAGATAGAATAGAATCGGTACAAAAACAATTTTTGCTCTTTGCTCTTCGGGGTCTTAACTGGGATAATAGTACAAATTTACCTGCTTACCACAGTAGACTTTTACTAATAAATCTTTCCTCTCTTACTAATCGTAGAACTATGCTAGCATTAACCTTTTTTCACAAATTAATAAATGGTGAAATAGATTCCCCCGTACTAATTAACCAAATTAACTTTGCTGTACCTATTAGAAGTAGTAGACATTTTTTACCTATAGCCCTGCATGCTTGCTTATCTAACTATGCTATCCATAACCCTTTTCGAATCTTATGTTCTTTATATAACGATTTTTCCCACCTAATAACTAGTACCACTTCTGCATGCTCACTAAAAAAAATTGTGTTATGTCATTTGTCTACATGTTCGCGATCTTCGTAACCGCACGTTACGCGGTGCGCCCCTCGGTCGGATGGGCGGGAGGTGGGTCGCTTTATGCTTGGTTGTACTTGATTGATTGTACTGTCCGTTAGTACATCTACGTCCAATAATTAATTAGAAGAGATATCAAACTTATTATCGCTATAGTGCATTTTATACCATGACATAAAAATTCTTAGCCAAATTGACAAAGTATGTCTGTGAGCTTTTAATAATCTATTAGAATCGCCAATATTTATCATTTACAACCAATTTACTGATTAGTTTCTTTTACGATAACAAACATTATTAGAGTTCTAGTGCTTGGTAAGTGTTATAAGCAACCGTCAGTTTTTTCTGAGCTTGCAGTGTGTGATAATGAAGCTATTCTGGTTTGGTTTGTGTTGTCTGTGCATAGCAGCAACTAATGGAACACAAAGTATTTACAATGGGTGAGTCTGTTTGCAAAGTGAGATGAGTCTTAAGCTAATTGGAAAACAGTTTTAAGATCTACGAATTGAACAAGAAAGGTCGTTCCACTGGAGTTGACTCGGTCTTGTCTGAGTTGGTAAAGAATGAAACATATTATGAGGTTTACGACGCTGATTCTGATTCTGCAAGAATCATGGTCCATCCGGATGCACAGCCAGAGTTTATACAGCTCCTCGACGGAAATACGGTGAACTTTAAGATCATAAATCATGATGTGGGCTTAACGTTGCGTCGGGAGTTCGAAACGAATCGCATGCTACGTAACTGGTATCCCTTTCAAGGACGATTGGGAACTGAACGTTATTACTCGCATGATGAGATCAATCAGTATATTGAGGAGTTGGCTAAACAGCATCCTACTCGCGTGTTCATCAAAACAGTGGGCAAAAGCTATGAGGGACGTTGGATGAAGACCATACGGATAACGAATGGAGACGGACGTGCCAATAAGAATGTGATCCTGATGGATGGTGGCATTCATGCCCGAGAATGGATCTCACCTGCTACGGTGGTTTATGGCATCGGTCAGCTGGTGAACAACTATGAAGCGCATGCGGACCTGCTTTTGGATTACGATTGGGTTATTCTGCCAGTGGCTAATCCCGATGGCTATGAGTACACCCAGGAGTCAGCGGATACGAGACTCTGGCGTAAGACTCGCCAGCCGAGCAGTGCTGATTGTATTGGCACAGATCCCAATCGCAACTTTGGTTTTCACTGGGGCGAAACTGGCGCTTCTCCGGACCCTTGCTCTAATACCTATGCAGGACCAAAGGCCTTTTCTGAGCCGGAGGCAGTGGTTCTGCGTGATCTAATTCACAGTTTTGTCGATCGTGGCAAAATGTATCTGACCGTTCATTCAGCTGGGAACTATATACTCTATCCTTGGGGCTATATTGAGTAAGTGACTAATTCCATCTCAGGAATTTGGTTTTTGTATTATTGGGCTTACATTACAGTGAGCTGCCAGACACTTGGGAGGATCTGGATGAAGTTGGTCGCGCTGGCGGGGATGCTATAAAAGAGGCCACTGGAACAATCTACCAAGTAGGATGCTCCACAACATTGTTGTATGCAGCAGCCGGTGCTAGCGATGATTATGCTTTCAATGCTGGTTTTCCGATATCATTTACCATGGAATTGCCTGCAGGTGGACCAAATCGTTTTGACCCACCTGCTGCCGATATTGATAGATTGGTTAAGGAAACATGGGTGGGCATTAAGGCCATGGCTTATAAGGTAACCGAAAAGTATCCGCTTGAGTAAGCTTATCAATTTAAAGACATCTTGTCTTATTGTGTGCAATAAATTATGAGAAATCATAAGGACTAGTTTTTCATCTTAATAAAAAATAATATATATATATTTACTGATCAAATAAATTAAGCGAATGTTTATTCTACATACTTAGTAAGGAAAGAATAAAAAATGTCTGACAATTGAGTTGAGTTAAAATTTTTTAAATACGAGTATACACAAAGAATTGATATTAAGCTACTTATCGCTTTCGTAAATTTTGTAGTCTGATATGAAAGTTCCTATCCAAATTGACCAAGAAAAGCAAGTCTTTGTGCTTTTAATAATCAACTAGTATCGCTGATTTCTAATATTTACAACCAATTTACTGATTACTTTGAGTGGGCTAGTTTCTTTTGAGATAACAAATTTTTATTAGAGTTCTAGGGCTTGATATGTTTTATAAAAAACCGCCAGTTTTCTCTGAGCTTGCAACGTGTAATGATGAAGCTATTCTGGTTTGGTTTGTGTTGTCTTTGCATAGCAGTTACTAATGGGAAACAAAGTATTTACAATGGGTGAGTCTGTTTGCAAAGTGAGATGAGTCTTAAACTAACTAACAGAAAACAGTTTTAAGATCTACGAGTTGAACAAAAAAGATCGTTCCACTGGAGTTGACTCGGTCTTGTCTGAGTTGGTAAAAAATGAAACATATTATGAGGTATACGACGCTGATTCTGATTCTGCAAGAATCATGGTCCATCCAGATGCACAGCCAGAGTTTATACAGCTCCTCGACGGAAATACGGTGAACTTTAAGATCATAAATCATGATGTGGGCTTAACGTTGCGTCGGGAGTTCGAAACGAATCGCATGCTGCGTAACTGGTATCCCTTTCAAGGACGTTTGGGGACTGAACGTTATTACTCGCACGATGAGATCAATCAGTATATTGAGGAGTTGGCTAAACAGCATCCTACTCGCGTGTTCATCAAAACAGTGGGCAAAAGCTATGAGGGACGTTGGATGAAGACCATACGGATAACGAATGGAGACGGACGTGCCAATAAGAATGTGATCCTGATGGATGGAGGCATTCATGCCCGAGAATGGATCTCACCTGCTACGGTGGTTTATGGCATCGGTCAGCTGGTGAACAACTATGAAGCGCATGCGGACCTGCTCTTGGATTACGATTGGGTTATTCTGCCAGTGGCTAATCCCGATGGCTATGAGTACACCCAGGAGTCAGCGGATACGAGACTCTGGCGTAAGACTCGCCAGCCGAGCAGTGCTGATTGTATTGGCACAGATCCCAATCGCAACTTTGGTTTTCACTGGGGCGAAACTGGCGCTTCTCCGGACCCTTGCTCTAATACCTATGCAGGACCAAAGGCTTTTTCCGAGCAGGAGGCGGTTGTGCTGCGTGATCTTATTCACAGTTTCGTCGACCGAGGCAAAATGTATCTGACCGTTCATTCATACGGAAAATATGTACTTTATCCTTGGGGCTATATCGAGTAAGTGACTAATTCCATCTCAGGAATCTGAATTTTGTATCATTGGGCTTACATTACAGCGAGGTGCCAGACACTTGGGAGGATCTGGATGAAGTTGGGCGCTCTGGCGCGGATGCTATCAAAGAGGCCACTGGAACAATCTACCGGGTGGGTTGCTCCACAACATTGCTGGGTGCAGCAGCTGGTGCTAGCGATGATTATGCTTTCAATGCTGGTTTTCCCATATCATTTACCATGGAATTGCCTGGAGGTGGAGCGAACGGTTTTGACCCACCTGCTGCAGATATTGATAGACTGGTTAAGGAAACATGGGTGGGCATTAAGGCCATGGCTCATAAGGTAACCGAGAAGTATCCGCTTCAGTAATTTTATCCTATTAAAGCTATCTTATCTTACTTATCCAAAATCTAAACATATACGTAAATAAATATCTATTTGTGTGCAATAAATTATGAGAAATAAAAGGAAATAGGTTTTTATCTAGTAAAAATTGGATTTTAACTAGTTTCGTTTCCAAAATAATTACATATACTTCAAACTAGAAGTCAAAACTTAATTAATTACTCATTAGACAAAGTATTTATATACTTTACCTTATAAAGTTTTAAGATATTAAACAGACGGGTTTCAAGGTGCTTTGAGTAATACTTCACTTAATTTGTTGCCACTCTTCGATTGTACAAGCACAATTAATGGCTAGCGATAATTCGAAGTGTAGGCACGCAGCAAAGCAGTTTTGCTATGAACCACATTGTTCACAAGTGTGTCATTGCTAGAAATGCAGTTTAAGTGATTCGCGTGTGCCCCATGGGTGGCACTTATCGAAACCGCCGACGACTGTAAACGGAAATGGAACACGAACCAACGATATGTGGTTGTAAATTTATATAAAAAATCGTTGATTTATTTTTGCAGAACTACTATTTAGTATTTATTAACAACCACCTGGGCCATGGCACGAATACCAGTCCAGGTTTCAGTGACGAACGGTAGAATTTGAGAAGTGGTAGGATTGAATCCAGTGCCGCCAGCTGGCAGTTCCATGGTGATGGATACTGGGAACTTGGCAACGCCAAAGGCATAATCATCACTGCCACCAGCAGCGGCATACAGTACATTGGTTGAGCTGCCCACGGTATACTTGGTGCCGGTCGAAGCCTTGATGGCCGCAGCACCCGCCTGGGCAACCTCATCATGAGCACGCCAGTCAGCGGGCAAAGCGCTGCAAGTAGATGATCAAGGTTAAACTCAAGAAGGTCACTTAGTTAGGCTTATACTTACGATGTGTAGCCCCATGGATACAACAGATAGTTGCCGTAAGAGTGCAAGGTCAGGTAGAACTTGCCACGGCCGGTCAAGCCGAGCAGTTGGTCACGCACAGCCTGGGTTTCGGGCTCTGAGAAGGCACTGTTGCCCTTGTAGGTATCGGCACAGGAGGAGCTGGAGGCACCAACCTCTCCCCAGTGGAAGTCAAAGTTGCGATTGGCATCGGTGCCAGTGCAGGTGCCCGCTGGCTTGCGAGTCTTGCGCCACATGCGTGAGTTGGTGTGACTGTATTCATAACCATCGGGATTGACCACGGGTAAAATGACCCAATCGTAGTTCTTCAACAGATCGGCGTTGGCCACAAAGTTCTCCACTAGTTGGTAGATGACATACAATGCGCCCGCTGGTGCAATCCATTCACGAGCATGAATGCCACCATCCACGAAGATAACATTCTTGCCCTTCTTGCCATCACCGTTCGAGATGGTAATGGTCTTCAGGTCACGTTTCTCATATGACTTTCCTGCTGTCTCGACGCGTACACGGCTGGGGTAGGCTTTAGCCAACTCATCCAGATAGGCATTGATCTCGGCATGACGATGGAAGGCAGTGAAGGTAATGCCACGAGCAGTACCACGCTGTATTACCAAACGTTGGTTCTTCTCCTCCAGCTCCTCCACCTGCAGTGTAGTGCCCAGATTCTCATCTATCACTATAAAGTTTACAGCAAACCTTTGCAGTGTCTTCTCAAACACTTCCTGATCCTTGGGCTGCACCATGACACGTGTTGCAGCCTCCAGAGAACGCGGCATAGCAAAGAAATCGTAATCCTCATTGCTGGCAAGACGCAACATCAGCTGCTTCTCAAAGTTATTGCGAGTATGGATGTCATAAATCTTGTAGCTGTAAATGTAAATTAACTACGAATTAGCTACACTAACAAAATGTTAGAACCTTTCCACCAGACTTACCCATCGTAGCTGTGGGCCGACAGCGCCACAATGCCGCACAATAGCAGCAGCAGGCAAGTTTTTATAAACATGTTGTTTTTAGTTCCGTTGAGTTGCGGCTCAAAACGCCTATTAAATTGTAATGCTTCAGCTGTTTTCTTTATATAGCGTTGCTGACAAGCGTCCGCACCACTTGACGTATGCGCAATGCTCGGTGGAGACTTTGCCGATTGATAAATTTGATCAGAAAAATCTTATCAGCGTTATCAGGTGTGAACGCTTGGGTTTTTGTGTGTTTTGTGCTTGACTTAAATTCAATAGAAAATCTGACAAAATTTATAATTCAACCGGTAGATGACAGTTAAGTATTTACAAATTTTAAAGCAAACACATTTGGGTCCAATATGTTGTTGACTTTTTAATAAATAATACGCAACAAGTGAGTAATAGATAATAAGTATTATGAACCCTTTCAATAATGATGTTTTTTGTAAACTTATTCAGTTTTTGAAAAGTATTTAAAGTAAAATAATCGCAAAATTAAAATAATTATCAATTTTATTTCTATACACTTGATAATGTTTAACATTTTTGTCATGAAGGAAACATAGCCGACCCGATAAAGTATATATTTGCTTGATCAAGATCGCGCATTGAGTTATCGAGCTGAAACTTTGGTAAAGCTGTTTTTTTCGTTGCACTTTGATTATTTGTCAAAACCAGCAAGATCGGGTCACTATATCATATATACCTGTCATACAAATGCGAGATCCTTAACCAGATTTTCTTTTGAAACCCAAACAAATAAACTTTTTTACAAGTGTACATACTATTCGGCATGCCGAAGATAACTTTCTTATTTGCGTAACTTCCATTCAACTTTGAGGACAGCATTCAGTTCAAGTCTGATAACATCTGCAAAGCCCAATAAAAATCACGATTCATAACAGTTTTCTATTTTTTGCCAGGCATTTCATTAAAGTCGATTGTAAATTTGTCATTCAATACTTTCGCAATATACAATTGATTTATACAGTTTGCAGAACGGAGCTTTATCAGTTTGTCGGTTATACTTAAAGTTCCACTGCACCAGGGCCAAGAACTCGTGTCAGTCAAAACAATAAAAGCCTTTATACGTGAACAACTAAACGAATCCCAATAACAAATAACTGAAGCGAATACCTTAATACCCATTAAAATATGCATTAAGATTGCACGTGTCACGGTTGACGTCATAACAAGTAGCTGAAAAATTATATTAAAATAAATTATCAATGGATTTTTTTTCTTATTATATCAAAACTCATAAAACCCAAACATTTTCCTGCCAAACCCGCTATTCGGTCTTTTAAAGAGTAAATGAAATAACATATAAAAACAAAACTTGACTATTCCTGCCGCGTACACAGAATATATATATATATTTGAAAATTTATTGCATTTCATGCGTTTTCCCATATTTGTCTGCATTTGTAGGCTGTAGTTTTTGGTCAACAACTTTTGCCGGCTGCTGCTGCTGCTGCTCAACCAACAACAAAAACAACAACATTGAAAGAGGACACAACAAAAAACAAACAAAAAAAAGAACTATTGAAAAAGTTGCTTACTTAAAACTGACAATGAGCGCATGGAAATGACAAAAAACACTGCGGAAACTGTTGGCTCGTAATTTTGAATGGCCCATTGGACGCGACAGGCAGTCAGTCCCCTTTGTGCCTTTCAACTCCTAGACCATAGGAAAGTTTGCGAATACCCTGTACTGAGAGCGTAGAAAGAATCTTCATTAAGTTGATTTGAATTAGTAATACTTCAATACTAAACATTTCTGTTGAAGTTTCATATCAAATCACCGTAATATATATTATTGTAGGATATCTTTAAGTCCATCAATTGTGCAATGCATAAACTCTTTTGAACTGCATGTTAGTGCCAGAAAATGTATGTGTGTGTGTGCGTACTTTTTTGAGTGTAGCGTGGTTTTTTTATTTGCATTTTCTTGTTTTGTTTTTTGGTTGGTTGTTTTTTTTTTTGGTAAAACTTTGGTAAAAGTTGTGCCATACTCTGCATTTTGCATTGAACAATAGATAAAGCGGCATTGTTTGCTGTTTGCTGTAAATTATGCAAAATAATTTGCTAAGCATTTGTGGTTGGCCTTAAAGTGTCCCAGAGATCTTGACTTTAATTGAAATTGATAGCCGGGCATGATGACAAATTACTCGTAAGTAGTTTCGAAAATTCATTTACACCATCATTTGCATAAATATATATATTCGACAAAAAAGCATTTTGTGGAAAAGTTTTTCGTCAGGCGCTGTCTTTAATTCCCATTTTACATAAATTAAAAGCCAAATGCCAACAATGACTAAGCCCATACCAAGGAAACAGGATGAGGACCAGGGCGAAGACCATCCTTGGCATGAACTTGCGGCTTTATTGCTCTATTAAGACCCAATCCCTTTTGTCGACCAGCAAAGCAAGTTGAGTGTCAGAAATTTCACCACAACAGTACCAAAAGCGAAGGGAGGGGGGAGTGATGGAAGTTAAAAGTTGGCGTTGCGCAAAGATTTTAATTAAAATTCATCTTCACATTTAATCAAATCATGGCAGAGCAGCAGCAGCAGCAGTATCAGCCAACGCCTGCCAACGACATCGACACTCGCTTCTAATTAAGTGCGAAAAATCGTTAAATGTAAAATCAAATCGTGCAAAAAGTAATTCAAGAACTTCTCTCTCGCACCCCTCTCTTCACCCCACACAAAAAAAGGGGTGTGTATACAAAACGTTGACTTGAACTTGACGATTCATCGCCAACCAAACTTGTAAATTGAGTCGAGTATTTGTTGTTGTTGTTGTTGCTGGATTAAGGCCACAAACAATAGCGCACACAATTAGAATGGGGATGGGGTTAAGTACAGGTGCAATGGGTGTCTCATATTTACAATCTATTATTTGTACGAAATGGCATTTGTTGCTAGGTGTTAATAGCCAACAATTGTGGCCAATTTTTAGTAATTGGCAACTGAAAAGCTTTATGTTTCAAATATTTTGAATACAACCCTGCAAGTGCTTAGATAAAGATACATTTTATAATTACAAAATGTTCCCATTCGGTTTTATTGATCAGCAAACAATGACAAAGAGCTTAGCTCTGACTATATATATATATAGACGCACACACACACAAACACACAAAACTCAATTAGCTTGTTTGAGCTCATTTGTAGCGGCAAATGTTATTTGAGAAATTAAGCTTTAATTAAGCCAAGCACGAGGATTGCAGGTAAACCGACACAAAAGCGGCTGCCACTACTGCAGCAGTAATAACATTAAAAATAACAATGCTGAAAATAACAAAAAAAATTAAAACCAACAAAATAAAAACCAGGGAATCAGAGAACGACCAAAAGCAAATGACAAACGAACAGCAAACACACATACACACACACGCACACACACATTCGTACACACACATATACACTTACACATGCAAACAGATCCAAGTAAGTCGTATTAAATTTAATTGGATTTGAGTGTTTACCAGCGGCACAAGCCGTCGGCAAAGCCACAAGCACACCAGCTGAAGCTTCCCAGTTTTCTCATTGCATTCGCCGCACCCAATTCGCACGCGTTACGACCTACTTTTTTTCTCTGCTTTCTTCCTTTTATTGTGTGTGCGTGTGTGTGTGTGTGTGTGTAGTTGTTGAGTGGCAGCAAAAATATCATACATATCACAGGTAGCATGAGGCTTAAGCCGGATTTTATAGACTCACAACCAGCCCTTAGGGAGGCAGAGAGAGAGGGAGAGCAAGTATAACAAACAGTAAAAAAGTGTTGAAACAAATCAAATATTGCGTATACGCCAAGGCAGCCAAAAGCCAAAGCACGTGGTCAGCTTCTGTTTGGTTGTCAGCGCAACGCTCTGCAAGAGTGACCAATTAGCGTTATAAGTAAATGCCAACTTGCATAGTTAAGTAAAATAAATACTACTTTTTTACTCTTACAATGATTGTTAAAAAAAGTATTTTTATGTGAATTATGACAAATAAAGTATGAAATAAATTATTAAAAAATCTATATATGTATATATGTTTATGAAAATCAAAATGTCTGTCTAGTCTGGCAATTAAAAATGTGGCAAATTTTGAAGTGTACCCGTTGGGAGTAGAGAAGTGTTAGCATGCAAATATGATAAATCACCGTCATTATTGGACCATCAATCAAAATTATGCCGTCTGCTTGTCTCTCTATTTCACTCTCTCTCACTCTCTTTCTTCCTGTTTGTGTGTGTGTGAAGTGTCTAATTGAATAACGAAGCGTGCAAATTGAGCCGATGTCTGTTTCAATGTCCCACTGTCTCTGTCTCTGTCTCCCACTTTCTACTGTTCAGTCTGTTTGTCTGTCTGTTGTGGGTGCTGCTGCTCCTGCTCCTGGTGCTGGTGATGGTGCCTTGTCCTTGTCGTGGGTACTGGCATAAAAACCGTTAGCCGGCGGCAGTTAACGACACATCCGTAGAGATTTATAGAGACAGGGCTGACACTCTCCAATGTCTGCGGTTAGTATTTGTAGCCCCAAAGGCACCAAGGCACTGACAATGTTTTACTTGTACTAACTTGTTACTTGGTTTTAAATTTGCTTAAACTCAGTGCAGCTCACACTTAAACATAGTTTTTTAGCAGCAAGCAGCAGCTATGCAAATACGGTTAGAGGTTTACCAGGTGTACTATATATATATATAGAGAGAAACTGCTACTGACAAAGCCGCAGAGGCACCCGGTTTGCCGGTTACCGTTACACCGTTTGCTTTTTAATCCCGTTGCATTTGATTGTATGCAGCTGGCACAAAAAAGTAATTTAGTTCGAGTAAAGCGTTGTGTGTGTGTGAGAGTTTGTGTTTAATTTGCAGCATGTCAAAAAAGCCGGCCACACATGACTGTATGTGTGTGTGTGTGTATGTATGTGTCTTTGTATGCATATAATTATTGCATTTCTGGCACGTTCGGAGACTGAAACCAAAACGAAACAGACCAGAGAAACAGGCAGCTCGACACTCGAGTGTTTGTTTTGTAAGTTGGCAAATGGTACATTTCCCTTGCTTTTGCCAGGGCTTTCATTATATTCTTTTGCTTCTTCTTCTTTTTCTTTCACTACTCGCTGTAAGTATTTTTTAATGATACATAAACTAAAAAGATACACAACAACTATATATGTAAATATGCACATGTATGTGAGTTAGTGTGTGTATGTGCGAGTGTTGGCAACTCGTCTAAATTATTTACACATCCGTTTTGCATTTACACTGTGTTTGTTTTTGCCACGCATGCCCTGCACTTCAAGTATTTCCCTTATTTTGCATTTTTACCATTGTTTCTGGTTGTTGTTTTTAGTTGTTGTTGCTGTTGTTGTTGTTGCATTGTTTCCTCATTTGCAGCTCAACACTTTCTGTGTCATTGTGGTGTCTGCGTTGTGGCAGCAAACCACCGCAGGCTCTAGCCTCGTTTTCCGTTTTCTGTTTTCCGTTTACCAATCTCTTTTGTGCCACTGCCACATAATGAATGCAATTTTTTTTCACTCCCTCTCTCTTTCGCTCTTACTCACTCTCTTTTCTGTGCATTGAGTGGGTTCCGTTCGAGTACGTTTGAAGCGAGGTTTCGATTACAAGATACATAAATGCATATATGTATATCTGGATATATGTATATGCATATGCATATCGTGTTGTTTTAGTGCACGACTAAAATCAAAACTATGCTAATTTTATGGGTTTTTCGAGCAAAACGATTTTAAAGCATGGTTAAACTTTTTACCGTCTTGATCTTTCTCGCTCTCTTTCACTCTTTTATATGACTAGAATCAGGTTATACGATAATGTCACTCTCAGCCCTGACTCAACTTGTCTTCACTTCGAGTTTTTTCCATTCTACTTTTTCGTGATTAAAAAAGAAATAATTGCACATTCTTGCAGTAGTTGTGCTTAAGATTGCGATTACGTTGTGTCGACGAGTGTTTGGCTAATTAAAACCGCAAAATAGCCAACAAATGTATAGAAAATTTCAAGGATTTCAGTTGTTGTTGATGCAATTAAAGGGCAGCAGGAAACAGGCTAGCAAAAGATTTGTAGCACACTTTTAGGCTAACAAATTATTTTTGCTGTCGTATTTCAACTGTTTTGGTGTACAGTTTGCAGTTGTTTGTTAGTTGTTTGTTAGTGTTGTTATTGTTGCGGTTAGTTGCAGATAAAAAAAACGCGTCCGACTGGCAATTGTTACGTTTTGGCGCACAACCTAACACCAAAGCAAAAAAGGGGCAACTACAACAGACAATGGCTTTAATTTAACTGTCGGAAGTGAAACACAATGCAAAATACGAGTTGAACTTACAAGCAATTTGCCTTATGCATTACCCGGCCAAACTGCATACCCATGCCAAGGAGACACGCCCATTTCTCACTAACACACACAGACACACACACAGAGACAAAGAAACATCAGTAAACATACTATAAATCCTATGCCGACAAAAACGTGGCGGAGTTTCTGCACTGAATCCGAATCCTGAACGTCGTTGCACGCATAGTGCAGCGGGTGGTGGTGGGATGGATGGGTGGAGCGATTCAGGACTTTGACTGGAGCTGCTGTTGAGTTGCTCCTTGTTGTTTTTTCCGCTGACTTTTGCTTTGGTATGTTCATTATTTTTATCTTTCGCAATGAATGCGAAAACTACGAAACAAAACGAATCCAACAAAAACAGCAACAAGACCAAACGGGGGGTGGGGGTGATGGGGATGTGGATGGGGAGTTAAGGGAAGACAGCACACAAATATGCAAAACAGTTAAAGGATTCATGCCGCTCAAATCTAGGCGTAAAGTGTGAATAACGCGTAGCAATGTGAATGAGCTGACGGCGCTTTGAGGGTTAAACCCAAACCGTTAACTAAAGACCAAACCAGAGAGACCAAGCCAGCTCCTCAGTCTTACATGGCTCTGGGTTGCCCGGGAATGCAATCAGCGGAATTGTAATTTAGCGTAAAAGGAAGTTGCGGTAGCTCAAATTGAGGTTTTCTAATGTTTTTTATTTTCATTTTCATTTTTTTTTTCTGCTTGTGCAGTTTGCCTCGCGCACAAAAAGCAGCCTGCAAGTAAACAACTTCCGCTAGATAATAGCAAATACCAGACGGCCAGCTAGCGCCAGCATTTCCCAACCAGTATTCCCTCTCTCTCTCTCTTTCTCTCTCTCCCTCTGCCAGCCAGACACGTCATGTTAAATGCGCTGCAAAATTGCATTAAATACGCACGCTTGTCACTTTTTGATAACGGAATTAAATTTTGCGGTTTAACGCTGGCGGCACACAAGTCCTCCGCACAAAAACCAAACTTACCTCCCCCCCCGTCACACAAGCCAGTGGCAGCAGGGTATTGGCCATGTTTATGCCGCACACTGCCAACGCTGTAAACCAAACTGAGACGTCGACAGACTGTCAACAGCATCCCCTTCTTGATTATAGTCGTTTATTGAATTTGAGCTGATTTTAGATGAAAACAAAAACGGGAATTTGTCTTGAAACAGTTTGAGGAAAGGTTTTTAACTGGGTTATACACTCAAGTAAATAGCTATTTATCATTATTTGATTCAGGTATTAGTCAAAATGCTACTTAAAATAAGTTTATCGATATTCCAATACTTAAATATTGAGTTTTCTTTAAGTAAGTATAACTTTGCTCGAACAAAAAACTTAAAACAAGTATTTCAATAACAACTAAAATTAAAAATTTGTATTCTATGATAATTTTTAATATTAAACTTAGTTTTATATGCTAGTTCCAAAAACTTTTGTACTAAAAACAATTATATGAATACTTGTTTTAAGTTTGCAAGCTGATTTTCAACTGTACAACTATTATATTATGCAGCTCAATAAAAAAGAGGTTGCAGTGTTTTTTTTTTCAATTGCATTGGCAAGTAGATTTGCATTTCCCCCCTTATTTTTTTACATAGAAAGGCAATTGCGCAGCTGACAGAGTGCATAATTACCCTTATAAAGAGAAACCGCATTGTGGTTCTTGTAAGTGGGCCATAAAACAAACTTCTCTACACAAACAAACATACACACACTTACACATAGAGACAAAAGTTTTTGTAGGCCCGCAGAATTAATGTGCATATGGCACGCACCAAATGTGTGGAAGACTTACCTCAGATAGCAAACACGACGAGTACAATGTGTGTGTTTTAATGGTTTAGCAGCAGCAGAAATATTTTGAACAGAGGAGCTGTTTGTGAAAAGGCGTCGCTGCTGCTGCTGCTGCTGCAGTGCGGTAAAGTTTAATGAAATTTTGATTAATTTGATTAATTGGCCAACGCTCATAAATCATTAATTACATGCAGCATATTATTGGTGCCATTGAGCCATTGCCCCAAAGGGGCCACACATTAACCCAAAGCCTAACCCAAGGAAAAATCTCACTCAAACACACTGACACACAGGAAGCGAGGCAGCCAAAAGACTCCACAAGGCTTGACAAATGGCATTTTGTGTGGTGGTGCTGCGACGTGCCGCTGAGCTTGGGCTAAATATTTTCGTAATTACATTTCCACGTAGAGTAATTAATTTTGTCTCGCTTTGGTTTTTGCCCCTTCGTGTGCCTTTTTGGTATTTTTTTTCCTTGTCCCTCTTTTGCTGTTGACATTTGCCATTTTGTGTTGCATACTTTTGTGCGCTTTTTGCTGTCGTTAAATGTCACAAAGCGTTTGCCTCACTTTCGGATTAGTTGCAGGCACCCGCATTACTATTATTATTATTATATTTTGTTTTATTATTTGATGAGCAACTTAATGTGTAGAACAACAACAGCCGGCCATACTTTTCATATAATTTTCTTAAGCCAAATCTGTTTTATTACTCTCCCTTCTCTAGGGATCACATACACGTAGAGCTGGACCCATAAAAACCTTTTGCTAGCTACTTAAGTCGTTTGCCATTGCCAGGTAGCCTCCGAATATAATGGTGATATAAATTATGCATCAAGCTGGCTATAAAACATAGTCCATGGCATGTCAAATGGCAACCTGGCGTATGTGTAATTAAGCTCATAATTTAACCTTAAAAAGGTTTTAGTCCTTAAAGTTACTTATGGGTTGGTCTTAATTCTGAGCTAAGAAAGTGACAGTTTTCAACCTAAAATATAAACTTTTGTCTAACAATATTGAACTTTCTATTACCCTTTCTCAAAATATGAACAGATTTTACCATAAAATCTAATCTTAGGTCTAACAATATTGAACTTTTGCCTACTCTAGCTCAAAATATTTACTTGCCATAACTAAATCGAGTCTTCAAAGCCAACTACTCCATAATAAGCTTACACCTTTCTGACCATAGCTAACATTTAATCTAGTATGGTATTAAAGAATTTAAAAAAACAGCTGCTTATTAGGAACAATTTCAACCTGGATATGTTTTGTAATATTTATATGTATAATTCTTCTGAAGTTCTCGCTGGATGTCTTTGGAGACTCGCACGACAACATAATTTGTTGTTAATGTACTCCAGAGTCGCAACTGGCACTCGTCCAGCTGCTGACTGACACAAACACCTAACCAAACACACACAGAGACACACACACATGCACACGGTTGGTAGTTGACATTTTTAAAGTCCTGGCGACACATAATTAACCCAATTAGAACGTGTGTGTGTGTCAACGCTAAGCTGAATTTATGTGAATTTTTAATTATGCTTGTGCAAAATAAGAAGAAGAAGACGACGGAGCATTCCATGCTGTCCATTTGCGTCTAGTGGCGACCGCAAAACCAAACAACAAAACAGCACAAAACAGACCCAACGAGTACAACCAGAACAAACGACCCGAACCTGGACCCGCTTGCTGGCTGCTGACTGCTGTTGTTGTTGCTGTTGGTTAAATGAAAAACGTAGTAAACAGTGCGCAAAACACCTGAGGATTCACCATGGCGACCATGGCAGGCAGCCCCATGACCGACAATGAGTGGCCAACCCAGCGGCTGCTCCTTTGGGCTGCTGTTTGGTTTGGTTTCCAGCTTGCTGCTTTGCTGGCTTGGTTGCTGGTTGTTGTTGTAGTCAAGCAGCTTTGCCATTTCCGGGCATGCCTTTTGTTTGCTCGTTTACCTTTTTCATTGTTTCTTCTCTCTGTATTTTTGTTGCTGTTGTGTGTTAGTTTAACTGCATTGTGCCTTGTGACTTTTTGTGTGCTGCTGCAGCAAAGCTACTACTGCATAGAGTGATAGAGATGGCGAGAAAAGGTAAAAGTTTTAAGCAAAATGTTGCCAAGTGTTTAACATTTTGTACCGGTGTCAGTTGTTTCCTGTTCTGTGTGTGTATGTAAGTGTGCGTGTGTGCACCTAAGGGACTTTAACACACACAACTGCAAATGAACTTGCCCGGTAGGCTAAGCGTGCGGATAAATGTAAATTAAACAATGTTCAAGGCACAACGAGGCAGTGGCAGGCAGTTAGGCAAACAGGCAGGCAGCAACTGTGGCACACGTTTTAACTGGCGTTGATTTTTGGCACACCCAAGTGGCCAAATGGAATGTTATCTCTCTATATGTGATCACAAGAAATGCGAGGGTTAATTTCATTCTTATCTTAAAGTAAACTGATTTGAAGTTGGTTAGTTATAAGTCTTTTTAATAGAATATTCATATGATCTTTAAGTAATGAAACAAACAAAATAATGAAAGAAATCCTTGTTAAAACCCTCTTTCATATTCATATTGTAGTGTGAACTTTATTAATTCATGCCCAACCCATCCAAAAACCTTTTCAAATTTGTTGTTGCATTGCTGACAAATGTGAGCATATTTTTGGGACGTTCGTTTTGATTGGCAGTTGTTGTTGTTGCTGGTCTGCTCATTTATGGAATTTCATTAAAAACTTACATATGCCACCAGAGCGAACGGCGACCGGCGACCGGCGACAAAGTCCAATGGCACAACCCAGTCAAGTCCTCCTGGCCAGTTTAAGGTTAGTTTTAGTCCAAGGATGCTTGCATGTTTAAGCGAAATTAAAAGCAGTCCAAGCAGACAATGATATAAAAATTTATGAGTTCAATCTTTTTGGCGAAGAAGGAGCAAAAGTCAAAGGACAAGCCTTCTGCCATCTCCTCCTGCTAAGGGCGTACCGGTCAACACGAACAGACACTAACGTCACGAAGGGTGTGTGGGTGGGGGGGTTTTTTGACGGGTTTTTTATTTCAAGGATAATCTTTCTATGCATCGCGTGTAGCTCGCTAAAATTCAAGGAGTGTGTATGTGATTTTTATCATGCAAACAGGCGGAAAATGACCTCCCCGCCCCCCAAACCAGCCGTCAAACTCAGTTGGACACATAAAAAAGTGCTAAATGAGTAAGGTAAATGAAATTACCAGAACGAACACACCTCAAAAGTGGACACAAATACAAACACACACATATACGCAGACGCTCTGTGTCCAGTTGTGCGTGTGTATGTATGTGTGTGTGTGTGTGTGTTTTTTTTTTCGTTTTGTATTTCCGTTTCTATTTGACGGCATGTTGCGTGTGTGGAGAGTGTGCAAAGTTTTATTAAAGAGCGGAAATTACAAATTTGTCCGGCGCTAATGGATTTCCATTTCAATTTGCACTGCTTTCGCCATGTCAGTTTTTCCTAGCTTTCTTTTTTTTTGTTTTTTTCAAATTTTCACACATTTTAAAGTGTTTATTTTTTTTTTGCAGTACGTCGCGTCTGCAATGATTAGCCGCACAATTTATGTGCCCTCAAAAATGTAAAGAAAATTAAATTTTTGGCTTTTCTCGTTCGTGGTATCGTCGTTGTTGTTGTTGTTTTTGTCGTCATCGTCCTTGCCACAAAACGCTAACGACTACAAAATTGCAAGAAAATTACCCGTTAATGTCCAACATTTATGGCCCGGCTGGAAAGACGACGCCACGCCATTGAGGATGCCACCACCATGTCTGGGGCCACCAACTTCCAAAGTAATCGCGGCTGCATTTTAGGCGAAATACTTACTTCTTTATATACATATATATAGAATACAGAGCGAGAGAGAGACAGAGGCGAATAACTGGCAAAAACTATTATGGCCCTTGTGCTTATTACTTGCTGACATGCAAACACTTGCCCTCTCTTTCCAGCCAAGCCACTTTGGGCCATCTCACTTTAACAGCTGCTGTCAGTGCTCTGTCCTCGGTCCTCCCGTCCGCTTTCCTCTGTGTCTGTGTTGTGATGCCAAGGACAAGGACAATGTGTAGGTGTAGACTAAATGGCAAAAAAAAACGAGAAGCCGTTTCAGGCCCTTACTTTAAGTCGCGTTTACGGACGGATGGGTGTACTTTAAGGGAATACGATTATAACTATTAAATATTTAAGATATTTTGACATTTAATTCACAATGGCACATAATAAATAATAACATGACACATATCAGACTGTAATTTATAAGCACAAATCGAAAAAGTAAATAAAATTGCTTTTCAACGAAACTTAGCGAACCTGACACACATGTCGAACAGTCATTAATAATGTAGCTGGATGCCACATTCAAGTGGCATTGCAACCACACAATGAAAATCGACAGCCACACACCCACATACACATGTAGAGAAATCGTTTCGTGTATTGAGTAGGGAAACAAACTCTAGCCCAAGTGGAATGTCAAACGTGCCGCTTGCCACTGTCAAAGTAAATTTATGCACCCACGGTCAACTCACTCCACTGTTCGAGGGGGGCAAGGAATGCCAGGCAACTAAAAGTATTTTGTAGTTACTCCTGGAACCACCCCTACCTCTGTCTATACACACATAAAATTTGCGGTCTGACTTTTGTGGTGTCTGCAACTAATTTCAATATCATCAAAAATTAATTTCACTAATTCGATTAGAGGCATTTTCTTCCATTTTCTCTCTATGCGGCATGTTAAAGTTGCATGGTGCGTGGACAGCAAGCAGTAACTTTCTCCGAATTCTCCGAATTCATTAATTTAAGTCAGATCCCAAACATACATACATTCACTAGACGATGTGGCAATGGCGTGTGTGTTTAATATATATGGACATTAAAGCAATGATAGTCTGAACAAGAGCTGATTGCTTTAGATCTGGTTTTTGTAGAAGGAGTTTAGCCTAACACAGTAAAGAGATAAGGAAAACAAATATTCCTTTTAATATGTTTTTTTCCACTTAAGAACATTTCCTGATTTCACTTCACTGTCATTTTTGACACATCCCACAAGTCCATACTTACAATTTTAAAGCCATTGCCAAAAAGCTGAACATTTAATTAGGTCTTAGGAAATAAAAATCCCCTTCTCCTGAAAGCCAAATGTAAATGGTGAATTACACTTCACACACACACACACGCACACAGAGATAACATTTTTGGGAAACATTTGCGTTTTCATTTTAAGAGACAGAAACATGCTTACGCAAATTAAATCCCAAGTAAAAGATGTGGCACACCTTCCTTCCCAACTTCCTTCCACGAATTCTTCCTGTATGATGAAAGGTAACGTTTTGTTCTTCTTCTCTTTTTCGCGTTTTCCATTTTTTTTTTATATATTTAATTTGGCTTTATGGCCGCTGCCGCACCTTATTTCATTCTGAACAAACAAAGAGCGTGCAAATAAAAGTGAAAAGAAAAAGAAAACGAAACGAAAAAAAAATGCTCATGTGTGAAAAGGCATTTGAAGCTGAAGCTGGAATTGTAAAAAGCCAAACACATATCCACGTCAAACGCCAAAAGTCACGAAGCCAGAGGTAGAGGTAGTGCTTCTTTCCCTACCCCCCTCTTTTCCCTTTTCCCATTCACTTCCGCTATAGAAGCAAACGTGCGCTTGGCTTTTACTAATTGTCTTTGCTGTGCGTGCGTGCGAGCTGTAAGGGCGGGTGTGTGTGTGTGCGGGTGTGTGCGAGTGTGCCGGGGTGCGAGGGTGTTTGTGTAAGTATTTGGGGTGCTCGTTGGTGATGGTAGTGGGGGGCTAAGGTGGTTGCATATATTTAACGGTTGTTTAGCTTCGCGTATGCGCCAGTTGCCTTTTATAGCCCTCTAAATGGCAGCAGCCTCTCAGCCGCAAAATTTATTTAAAAATTCCATAAGAATGAATGAAAAAATAAATGTAATGTAAATTCTTCAAGTGAGTCTTGTGTGTTAGATTATATTATTTTTCTTTTAGATTATTGTTTGCCAGTGCAGCTGACCAATTATGCAGTCTATATTTATAAACAGTGCGATCGCATAATTCACTTAATGATCAAAAAAATACATTTTAATAGAGCAAAAGCTAGCATTTCGCTATGTCAGACACTTCCGTTCGGTTGACTCAACCACAAAAAATAGTGTATGTACAATAAATATAGACCAGTTACCATATAGTATATATGTATATATAGTATAGTATGTATGTATTTACGACTACACTTACCGCATGTCAATCAAAAATCTCCAACTGTGACGCTCGAGCACCACAGGATTCAGTTTATGAATCGTCGTCGTTGTTGTTGTTTGTGTCGTCGTCGTCGTAGTCGTCAGAGTATTTGGCTTGTTTGTCATTCTTTTAGTTAGTTTTGGGTCGGTGTGGCAAATTCCCTGTGCCAATTAAACGTCGCTTTCTAGATTGTCATGCGGCTAGCCAAAGGCAAAGACATTCATATGACAATGGCGCAGTGGTAATAAGGCACAAACAGGACAAACAGGACAACAAGTCACTCAGAGTCAGAGGTGGAAGGAGCTGGCCCATTGCTCAGCGTGTGCTCGCATGTCCTGCCAAAGTAAACTAATTGCAGACCCTTTTCCCATTGCTGGAGACCTGGTTCTCATTTTCATGTGTAGCCTTCGTGTAGCCTCGTGCAGCTAATGTGCAAATTAACATTACCATCAACAAGAAACAGCAATAAGAAT
Source organism: Scaptomyza parva (assembly GCA_035044645.1). Taxonomy (NCBI): domain Eukaryota; kingdom Metazoa; phylum Arthropoda; class Insecta; order Diptera; family Drosophilidae; genus Scaptomyza; species Scaptomyza parva. The sequence goes on along the minus strand of JAWNNT010000065.1, from coordinate 5,334,560 downwards.
GAGTGCACCCACCCTCCCCCTCTCCCCGAGCGCGTTTCTACTTGCAACTTAACTTGCGTAGATTAATCGGGCTGATTAGACGCACGCCACAGCCCCCACTTCCACCAATTCGTCCAACTCTCTGACAGAGTCGCATCCGTCTTGCCTATTCATTATGCAATTATTTTGAATGACTTTCGTAAGTGATATTTCCGAGAATATTTCATGCGCTCTTCTTATGTATGTATGTACATATATAGTATATGTATGTATTTGGAATGCATTTCATTTTGTTTGCAAAGTTTTTTGGTTATTTATCCAAATGCTAAATGAGGTTAATGTTGAGTTGGGAAGAATTTCAACTATGTGCTCGGAATTACATTGCTTAATTGTTTGTTAGTCACAAGAGATATGGAAAAACATTTAGTTTGTCTTATTCTTACTTGAATTGTAAAGAAATGTTTGAGTTTGACTCTTTTTATGCTAAAGTTAAGAGCGTGGAAAGATTGTCTCAAAGCTAAAGCAATGAATTTAAAATCGGTCAACAAACTTTTTAAAGCAAAATTCTTCTTGAGTTTGAGATAAAATTCATAAAATGTTTCACTATTTGTGAAGCAAATTAGCCCATTCATGAGAGACGCTGATTAACATAAATGCAATTTATAATTGTAACAATTTAGTCTGAAGAATGCCGCGCATATTTATATGCTGCATTATGAATTATAACCGAGTGAATAACCAGAGCAATTCTTTCGACATAAATCAACGCGAAACAACTGGCAAAAGACCAGACATAATTGTCTGTGGTCGTGACGTCACAGCAATGTTTGGCTGCCATCGGCGAATCAGTCAGGATAAGTTAAAAATAGAAAACAAACAGTGAAATATTATTGAAAAGTATTATGGACAACTATAATTTCCAATTGTCTGTCAATCTTTATAACTATAGTCAACATTTGGCCTTTTTTCCGTTGCTTTGCCAGTCTGGAACTGAGCTACTTTTAACCCCTTGATTGGTCTTTGGCCAAATGCCAGGTGTGTCTGCTGTCAAAAATTTTGTTTTTTGAGGACTAAGCATAATGTAATTAGATGCAACAGCCCAGATCAACAACAAATAAGCATGAAATGTACATACAACAAACAAGCAATTGGACTTCAAGATGCCCTATGTTAAGAAGTATATATTAAACTATCTGATTAATTGTTTCATTTTATCTTTCAGACTAAGTTAATTAAAAATTTGATTAATTTATATCCATTATAATATTTCATTAACAACTGTTATCAATATTTTTTCCAATAATTATATTAAAGTGTAAGAAAACAAAATAAATCGTATAAGTGTGCATTTAAAATTTATTTGCATGAATGCTGAGCCAATGAAGACTTCTTCTATATACATATCTATGTGTATATATACACTTTTTATCTAGAAACTTGTTGTTGTTTTTGTTGTTAAATAATTTGGCAATGAACCAAAAAAAGAAGAAAGCGGACACAACAACAACTGGGCAACAAAAACAGCAACAACTAATTTGTTCAGGTGCGAAAACTCTGTGATCAAAACGACGGAAAACTGAAAGGCGCCCAGTTCTCCATACAGTCCCCGGTCTATCATGTACCAGATGATCGTGCCATATATAGATAACTTTTTAGCCCTTTGTGAACTCTTCTTTGCTTGCGACAGATCGATTCTTATTGTATATATTTTGTTGTCTGCTCTCTGTTAATGTTTTTTCCATATTTGTTTTTAATAGCTTTTCTGGCACAACAGACATCAGTTGCTTGTTTAGTTGTTAAGCATCTTGTGATTTGTTTTTTTTTGGGTGTTTTTTTTTTTTCGTATTTTTATGTTATTTTTAATGTCAAAGACTTATTTTTATTGCTTGTCAATTTTTGGGGAAAATCAATTGCTTACCCTCAATGTAATCTATCTCTCTTCATCTTAAAATTTACAATGTCAAACTTCAATCTCTTTTAAATTGAATTACCCCATAAATTTTCCTTCAACTAATTGCGTTTAAATGTGGCTTATATAAGTAGTTCAGGTAGTCAATTGTAGGCCAATTATTGTGGCATGGCCTTTAAAAGTTGAAAAGTCAATGTTAAACAGATTGCTCAATGCACGCATCGTGTTTTTTTTGGCCACGCCCACAGTGTGTCAAACACGCTAATTTACTGTTACATTATTTACATATACATATACACACTCACAAGCAAACACACACACACATAGACAATCACACACACAATCGCACACACAGAGAGACAACGATAAAACTGAAAGGTTGTCACTTTGGAGGCGTTAGGCGGTCGCTCGTCGTTTTATGGTGTTGGTGTTGGTGGCAATGAGGGAGACACACACACATTATAAGAAAAACAACAAAGAGTTTCTTTAACGAGGCGGTGGCAACAGGGCGCATGAGCAATATATCTGTATTGCTAGCAACATCTGAATAATGTTGCCAAACACAAAACCCATGATAATCGCTTTTAATTAGGTAAAATATGATTTTCCGCAAATAAAACACACTTAACCGAATTATATTTATGGCCAAAACAATTGTGCATTCGTTTTGGGGGGAATTGTGAATGGATGTGCCATAAAATACACAAAATGTTGCTAAGCTCCAAAGAGTCAACACCGAATAGCATCCACAAAGTTTCCCGCCAATTGCAGGCCAAGCCGAAGTGTATACAAACAAACGCACAGACACACGCGCACACACACTTACACGTACGTACACTCTAGCAACCCCGAAAAGCCGCAAAGCAAACACAAGGGTAAGGGTCGTATGGGTGGGATTGCGAATCCGTTTGGGTTTGGGTTGGGTTGGGTTAGGTTAGTCTTCGTCACCTGACGCACTGTTGTTGTCGTTGTTGCCTTTGTTGTTGTTGTCGTTGTGAATTTCGTACGATAAAGATCCTAGTGTGTGTAACCAAAAGCCGGCAACTGGCTCAAGCATACACCAACACCACCACCCTTCTCTTCCTCACCCAAACCATTCGTTTCATCCCACCTCGCCCTGTTAGAGAACTGTTATTTACATTTTGTTTTGCCGGCTTTTCTTCTTCAACGACGACATACAAAAAGACGAAGTGAAACCCGAACATTGCCGACAACTCTTCGGCTCTGCGCTGTCGTTTAGTGTTCGCCGTGTGCCGTTAGTTTGCCAAGAGTGCCCGGTTCACCGAATCCATTCGACTAACACACTTCAGTTGGCAACGGCCCGCATGCTGAAACGGACGTGTTTCTCTCTGCTCGATTTTTTCAATATTTTCAAAATATCTGTATCGGCGGCACTTTTTGAGTTGATTCTTGTGTGTGTGTTTTGTTATATTTTAAGTTATCGCGATTTGCGTCTAAAAGTGCAATTAGTGTCGCAAAATTGAGAAATTTGTGCAATGAATTGAAAATATTTTCCCCGGCTAGCCATCGGCCATCAAATGAATTGAATTGAATACATAACGTGCTAAACATTTTTGAAGATTTTTCAGTGTGTTTTCTGAGTGTGTGTTTTGTTGTTGTTGACAATAGCAACAGCTCTCAACGCCAGCATCAGCAATCAGCTGACATAAACCAAAAGGTAAACCTTTAGGCTAGTTTCATTTGTGGCCAAAATGCCACATTGCAATGTGATTTGTGTAAAAAACAAAAAACACAAACAAACAAGCAGCAAAAAAAAAACATAATAATGTCACCCTGTCTGTGACAGAAACACAAACCGCGCATGTTAATTAAAGACAGGCGTACACGCATAGAAAAAACAAAATTAAAAAGTCACAAAAAAAAATTGAATTGTCTTTTTTTTTATTTTGAGTATGAGAAAATGTTATTGAGGATGCCATGGTTCGATCCATCCATCCATCACTCAATTGCCTGTTCAGTATTTTGGATTTTTGCTCTATATATATATAAATATTTGGTTTTTTTTTTTGTATTTCATATGGCGACATGAATAAATCTCTATTTGTTTCTGTCTAGTTTTTGTTTTTGCTGACGCCCCTTAACAACTGTGCATTAAATTTAATTTCGAAATTTAAATTGAGAGCATATAACACGAAAACACAATGCACATGTGTTTTAATATTGGTATTTTTTTTCTGTTGTTTCTTCTGTTTTTGTTATTGTTATTTGTTGTTGTTATTGTTCTTGTGTATTGTATTCCGTTGCGTCAGTCAGTTTCAGCCCAATACCGAACCAATACCAAATTTCAGAACCATTCGTCTGGCCGTTAGCGATAAATAATCAACAGCAGCCGCTTTGATTTGCGTCTGGTGCCATAAATATTTATGCAATTGGACGCACTTGTTTAAACAGTCAGCAGTTCCAGTTCCATTCTCAGGCACTTCACTCTTCATAAGTAATCACTGGAAACTTTTTTTTTTGTTCGGCTTCCTTTATCATAAACGATAGATTTGTTTATGCAATTTACTGCGGGCCACGCCTCTTCAATTAAAAACTTACTTACTTATTTTGCTGGGTTTGGCGGCAGGTGAATGTGAAATTATCCCTCATTGTTTTGATGTTATCAGTTGAGACGTTGTTTTTATTGTTGTTGTTGTTGGTTTTTGCGGCCTGTTTCTGTTGCATGTTGGCTAACAAAATAATTGACAAAACAAATCATTTACGTGGCAAAAGTTTCAGTCCCCAAATACCGAATACCGCCCAGAGTTTAACTGCACACGGCGGCAAAGCACGCAACACACAACGTGCAACAACAACGCGCAACGCCGACTAAAGAGTATTTGACGACAAACAACAACAAAAACTAAAACACACACAAAAACCAAAAACAAAAGCAAAAGCCAAACAATATTTTTGCGGGTTTGGGTTTTGGGAGACAGAAAAACTGTGCTGAAATATGTATAAATAACAGCATAATAATGAGAGAACAACAATATGAATGCAATGATATTTTGTGTCTAGTTTTGTGGCAGAGTCGGTGAATGCAATAAATTTAAAGTATTTTGTGTGTGTTTATTTAAACAGTCCAAAGATTAATGAGTTATATAGAAAATCTAGTTATACAAATTTGATTTATTTAACATAGTTCATTTGGGCTTTACCCTTATTTTTCTTGGTAATCTATTGTAAAATTCTAACGAAAACTATTTTGAATGAACCAATTGCCATATAATCAAAATAGAGAACTTTCAAGATTTCCAAATTTTACATGAATTTTACGTTGAAATAACAAGCTTATATGAACATTTTTTAAATAAACACAACAAGTCTTTGATTTGTATATCAATAATAATGGTTAATAAATTTAATTGTGTGATTTATATTTCGTTTTATGTGATTTTCCGTTTAAAATGATGTGAGTCTTTTTATTCCAAGTGAATGTGAAACATCTGCTTAAAAAACGCGGCTATAAATTCTGTTGTTGTCTGTCTGTCTGTTTGCCTTAAACGCATGAAGTGCTAAATAGATCTTAATAGAAAATGAATTTTATTGAAATTAGATAATTAGTTGAAATTTTTTTGTAATATATTCAGTCTATAAATCATTTAGCTAAGCGTATGAGTAATATAATGCGTATACGTATGGAAAACTATGGCGAAAATGAAATTTAACCGCTATTTAAATTATATTACGGTTAAAGACCGCAAAATTTGCCGCCTATGGCAATGTCAAGGGTGTTTATTTGGTTTGTGGGCTCACAGTCGATTGCCTGATTTACACACACACACACCGCACACACACACTGTGAATAGTCGACATGTTAACACGTTAACAAGTTGTTAAACACACACATGGTGTGAGGGGTGGAGGGACAATAAATAGGCGCAATTTTTACAGCCTATTTTGTGTATAAAAATCCCAACATTTATTGCTATTAGTCTGTCGGTTATTGGCCGCGCGTCACACTGTTAGTGCCGATGAATTGCATCGATATGGCTAGCCCCCATTTACCCTCCCCACGCCACCCCCTGTCTGTGGCAACAGCAATTGGTTTTTGGGCCTGACAAATGTCGGCTCAAGTAGCATTCACCCCTGCCGAGGTTTGTTTATTAAAATCGAATTGCGACTTATTGGGGCAACACGCTAGGGGCGCCTAACAGCAGGCAATAGTTTTTATGAGTTTATGCCAATTTCCGTAATATAATAACGATATAATAAAGGTCATAAATGTGTGTATAAGTGCAAATTTATAAGACAGCAGATTGCATTTGATGAATCGAACCGCCAAAAACGTATTTGAATTATTCATTTTTATTGATATTATCTTAAAGATTTGTTTTCAACATAAAAATATCAAAAGACTTGTTTTTGTATATGCTATAAGTCTTATGTTTTTCTTCTTGTCCTTGAGAGCATGTCGAAGTGTTGCCGATTGTACAAATAAATAGTAGTTTATATCTTGAGAGAGAGAGAGAGAGAGCGAGAGAGATCTTGTTAGCGATAGTTTATGACGTCGGGTCGGGCGTAAAAAACTTTATGGCATTTTAATTGTGCGTATTTAGTATTGTTCGTATTGCTTGAAAAGTTACGGAAATCAGGCCAACATATGCCTTTTTGGAACTCAGTCAGTTAGCCAATCAAGTTTTCCTCACTGTTTTTCCGGCAATGCTGTTTATTTATGTGCGATTAATTTATATTTTTAGTCTGGTTGCGCACTTGAAAGTCTTCTCAAATGAACATTATTGTAACGGTAATATAAAAATTTCAACGGCTTTGTCATCGTCGCCCTGCCAACTCGGCTATAATTAAGTAAAAAGAATATACATGTATAAGGAAAATCGGAAAAACTAAAAACAAAAATCGACGAAAATCCGCCCCCTTTTGCATTACCAGCACATTTTTGTGTAGTTACAGCATCTGAATGAACCCTCCGCCCACCCCTGCCCCTTCCCGACTACAAATGCAACGGCATCAAAGCAGCCGTCGTATTAACTTTTCATCTAAACAGGCCAAAATTGCAGCTATTAAAATCAAAAATTGTGTTTATGAGGTGTGGAGCGGTGGTGTGTGTGTGTGTGTTGGAAAATTCCAAGCATATCAAAACCATTTGGGCCACAATTGAAATTGCAATTGCGATTTGTTGCAGGTGCCAAGATGCTCTCACACTCACTCTTACTCTGTCTCTCTCTCTCTCTCTCTCTCTCTCTCGTTCGCCTAATTTATGAGCTGTGTGCATTGTGGCTAAATGTAACCGCAAATTGGCACTTTGAATTAAACAAGATGCCTCACTCAACCCCCACCTCAACTCTGGCAAGGTCGTTTACATTCCGCACAATGAAAACAGAAACCAGCTTGTTGCAAAAGGGCTCTTCATTTGTCCAACGTCATGCTCCAATTGGCATTGGCAAAGGCTTTTAATTGGAGCAGAGTTAATTCTTTGTCGATTGCCAGCTTTTGTCATTTGTACGGCTTTCAAACGATTAGCGGAAACATTTGTCAAAGTGTTTAATGAATGATTCCAATCGACTATGACTAGAACCCATATAAAAATCATCAGTTTCAACTTTGATCATTTTAGATTAAGAGCGAATGCAGGCATTTAATTAGAGATAGTTTTCGTCGAATAAATCTATTCCTCACACAGTTGTGCAATAAATTTCACTTTTACAATATTAAATGCCAGCAATATCGCATTTGAGATTTTATTTATTATCTGATTGATGGTTTTCCGTCAGGAAATGATTTGCCAATGGCGTGAAATTTACTCTCGCTACTTTTGTTCTTGCTATTCTTGTTATTGTTATTGTTAGTTATTCTGTAAATCTGTAATTTACTGGCTGTAAGTGCACATTACGTACATTGTTGAGGGGTTTACGTGTTTCATGTTTCCATGTGCCAAGGATTTTTATCGAGTTCTGGCTTATTGATTCGATGTACTATATGTGTGTTTGTGTGTGTGTGTGTGTGTGTGTGAGCCAAAGCAAAGCAAAATAATTAGCAACTAACTGGAAATGCTGGGTCATAAATTCAACGCTGACATTTCATGTCAAGGCTCAACGGCGAATCGATTGATAAATTAATCAAAATTAGGCCTTGAGAGTGCATAATAAATATTTATAACATACTCCGCTCACCCTCCGCCCTCTCCCACTATCTCTGACTAAAAACGAAATCCAATCCTCTGCAAAATCGACTGGCGTGTCTCAGTGGAAAATTTTCAATTTCAACTGCAATTTAAACGTCCATCAATAACCAACACAGAAGTAAAGATAGAGAGAGAGTGGGGGGTGGCAGGCAGTTTCGGTTGGGCAAATCGCCAACAATACATTAAAGCACAGATTAAACTCCTCGCGCGCGTATTTGTTGTTGCAAGCCATATTTCATGCCACACACATAGAGTAAAGCCGAGAAATGAACTCCGTCTGACAACGAAGCCACTTAAGTCAACTTGAAGGCAGAAAGCAGCAACAGACGCAGGCAGGCAGGCAGGCAGGCAGGCAGGATCCTGGTTAGTCAGTCCTTGGGTGAAGCGTTTGGGTAGAGAGCGACTAACAAATGAAGACTGACATTTACAAAACAGTTGAAAAACAAAAACCAAATCATTCTCTCGTGCAACTTGTCGCGACAGTTGAGTTTTTAAAAGCAACTTGTTGTCATAAGGCAGTGACAGATTTTTTTGCGTTTCTTTGGTAGAGAGTGTTGGGTAGGGGCTGGCAGAGGATGGAAATTGTTTGTATTGTTGTGTACGTGAAAGATTTAAAATAAAACCACTTAGCGGCAGCTTCATTTTTCGACAATTGCTAAAGCCTTAACATGCTGTGATAAAGTGTCCTTGGAGAATTTGTTTGGGCGTTTGAGAATGGATGATACCTAAAATGTGTCATATGCAAGAAGAAGAGACTAAGAAACAAAAGAGGTTTTATTTGTAAATTATTTCACATAAAATTAACATTTTTTCTCATTTAAGCAAGCAATATTGTTCAATTATTATGATTATAAGTTTACTTTTGCTGAATGAACGAATTTTGGGTTTTTGAGTTTTGTTTATTTTGCACGCAATTTAAACAATTAATGTCAGTCGGCGGACGAGTAAAATAATTGGCTTGTCTTAGCCCGAAACTTATTTAAACAATTCTAGCTAATCAAATTAATTGAATTTCATCTCATTGGCTTTTTGGCTTCTTGGCTCTTGGCTCTTGACTCTTCCCCATGTTCATTTGTGTACTTATTTATTTACAATTTAATATAAATAAAACTTGCAATGGTTGCGAAATATTTATAAACAGCTAAGCACAAAAATATATAAATAACAAAAGCAAGAAAAAAGAAACAAAAATAATAATAATACTTGCCAACAACAACAACAATAGTTGTGGCATCATCAGTAGCGGGGGCAGGCACAAAAATAGAATGAAAATTTTGTTCTTTCTTTTTTGTGCATTTTCCACCTGCAAGTGCTACAAAATGAACATCATCGTCATATTCGTTGTCTTTGTCTTTTGGGGGAACTGTCCATTTCAATATAATTATTTTTTTGTGTTTTTCCCTCAAATATTCATTATTAACTTAAAACTGACAGTTTAAATAGAAAATTGCCTGCACACCTGCAACAACGAACAACAAAAAAAAAGCAAAGATAATTCAAAAATGCAATGAGGCGGTGATTTGAATGTTAAGCTGGCAACTTTTTAGCTACGGGAAAGAGAGAGGAAGAGAGGCGGAAATGTACATATATTCGTTAGCAGTGTTGGAAAGTTGTCAACAGGCGCAACAAGTTGCCTGTTGTAGTAGGCAACAAAATGGCGGAAACGTGTCGATGTTGCTGTCGCTGTCGGCGTCGACGTCATTGCTGACGTTTGCCAGACACTTGAATCAAAGATCTTTTTTTTTTTGCTGTTTTTTGTGTTTTATGCCTGTAAATTTATGAAGTGAATGAATATTTAAACGCAACTTTAAACTTTTTTATTGCTTTGAGAGTTGCAGCAACGGCTGCTGCTGCCGCTGCTGCTGGTTGCATCCTAATTGTGGCAAACTTTCGCACACGCTTTCATATCATGAAGTTGGCCCTGATATTATGTGTCCTGTCTTACAGCCTTACAGTGTCTGTCTGTGTGTGTGTGCCTGTGTGTGTTTGGGTAAAGTCTCCTGCCGCTTGCCTGCGTGCCGGCCTGCCTGTCGTTTTCTCTGTTTCTGTCCCTGTCGCTGTCGCTGTTCATTGACTTTGGCAGCAACAACAACTAGGATAACTTTTGCACAGAAAAGGGCTCACACACACACACATACACACACAAACTGTGATGTGAAACGCACTGTGACTTTGTTTTTAATACACTCCAGTGGCCGTTGCATCGATCGCCAGAACAAACAAGGCGCCTGTCTCTGCCAACGGCCGCAGTTCATTACTCCTCCAGCAAGCTTGGCCCAGCCAGCATGTCCTGTGGCCACACACACACTGTATGTGTCTGTGTGTGTGTGTGAGTGCTTACACTGACTATTCATGCTCATATTTTGCACACACGCCACGCAATACGCGCCGTGTTATCCTTTAGCTCACGTCACAAGCCATGACAAAGATTATCAATAACCGAGTACAAAAAAGCAAGAAGAAGAAGAAGAATACACTGTTCCTTGCGACTGCAACGGATATTGGCCACGCTTGAAACTTTGTTGTTGTCAGCCTTAATCCAATATTCACCATCCACATCCACATCGACATCAATATCAATCGCAATTGCATTGGCAATCGGCCGAGACACATTTGGTTTATGCTGTCATCGCCTCGTCGCCACATCGCCCTAGCTGCTCATCGATTAAACCTTAAATTGTTATTACCATATTTAGGTGGAATGTCTGGTTTGGGACAAGACAAGTCCCCAGGCAACCCTTTGGGTCAATCAACATGTCACAAACAACATGCGAAACATGAAAGTACCGAACATTTTGATATACTTTCTTTCTACATAGTTATGTAGTTAGAATCAATTTAACTTTATGTTTTGTACAGATCTTAAATATTATTAACAGATCAATTAATATATTTTTCATTAAATTATGTTTATAAAGAAAAATGTTTCTTTTTTATTACAATTTCAAAATATCACAGTTATAAGTTTTACAGCATCGCAGCCAACTTAATAAACTACTTGCTTTGGTGCTGCCAGATTGCTAACAGATCTCAAAAACTCGTGTGTTGCAAACGTTATAACAATGTTGCGCTGACTTTGCTCGCTGTTAGAGTGTTTTGAGGCACAACAGACGTCTGTTTTATGTTAGCCTTTTGGAGGACTTTTGCCAACTCATAAACATATTCCGTCCGTGTGCCTGTGTGTGTGTGTACGGGGCTGGGCTGTTTGGCATTTTGACTATTTGCAGCAGCAGCAGCCACAAGCCGTATCATCATAATTTGTTCAAGGCGCTGACAGGAAGTTGCCGCTGGAAATATGTATGCTGAAACAAGTAGCCAGCGCTCGATGTAGCTGTAGCTGGCAGTAGGAGTAGATGATGTGGTGAGGGGTGTTTAGTGGGCGGGGATGGCAACCTTGTCATATCCTGTTGACGGTCGCTGACAAGACGCTCGCTCGCTCAGCTCAGTTCAGTTCAGTTCAGTACAGTTCAGGTGGCCTCTGCCTCTGGCCGTGGCATGGCGGAAGTGTGAAATATTTTTAGAGCACTCTTTTTACCATCTTCAAATGGAATTTTTCGTTGGAGCGTATTTTATTGGCATTTTGCAGAAAATTTGTGGCTCGGGCTATGAAAATGCCATGAATTGCGTTCTACACTTGTGGCCCAGCAATTTTCATATTAAAAATTTTTTTTCGCTCTCTCTCTCGCTGAAAATTTGTAGCTTTTGTTGCACATTGTTTGTGTGCGTGGTGTGTTCGTGGCGCACATTGCGTATAATTGATTTAGCCAAATTGTTAAACGAATCAAAATTGCCAAAATTGTACTTGTGCGACTCTAACACGAAAAGTTGTCCTCCACTTTTGGCCAAGGACTGTGAAAAGGGAAAAGGCCTTTTAATTTTGTTTTTGCCTGCGTTGCACGTTGCATAAATTTGTTCAGCTTGTTGCATGTTGCACGTTGCATAATTATGCGACAGTTGTCAATTGAAAATTTGCATGCCATTGCAGTTTCGATTTTGACTGCGACAAGTTTTTACACCAGAGATTTCAATTGATGGAGATTTTCACACAAATTAATCCCTAAAATTCAATTACTAATTAGAACTTTGGGTGTAGCGAATCGGAACTACTTCAATGTATTGACGAGGTATAGTTAGAGTAAGAGTTTGTTAAATTAATTGAAAGCCTTTTTCCATATCCAATCTTATCATTCGTTTTGTTACAAATTTATGGTCCCAACTAATGAATTAATGGATATTTACACAGACTTTTTAGTGTATATAAAAAACGCGAATGGGTAATTGCAACATGTGATAGATTAATGCACTCGCAATGTTGCATGTCAACATTAAAAATTACAACAAATAATTGCTACAAATTCCACGCCACTGTCACTGACACACAAAACACAATTTAGTAGTAGCAACAAATTTATTTTTTACGGATGTGTGTGTGTGCCAAAGCAACATGTCGTAGCTGTTCTATATAGTTTATGCTCGTTTAGCTAATTAAATCAACTAAACTCAACGAGAAACAACAAAAATACGACTAGAACACCAATTTCTATCTCTCGATTACATGTTAAGCTGAATGTCTGGCCCACACCACGATTGCACCTTTGCAGTCAGAATAAGGCAGGCACTATTGGGGCGTAGTTGCATTTTAGCTGTTGACGCTTTGAAATTTGGGTCAATTATGCGATTTGTCGCGCCACAGACAAAACACACTTTGCCCGACCGACAACGGACGTACATCCATCAGTTGCCATTCGCACATACATATGTCACTGGCATTGAATTGCTTTATAATGTGTATGAAGGGGATGCGGGACGGAGAGAGAGTGGGGGGGAAAGGGGGCGCGCGGAAATGTAGGGGGTGGCTTTTGTCAATGATGGGGGGGTGTTGGTGCTTCTTCTCCTGTCTTTGGCAGATGCACAGCACAGCAGGTTGCTTTTGCCGTAATTATTTGTCAAATTCACACAGTACACACTATGGCCACTAACGAGCAACAGGCAGGAGATACAAAAGACAGACGGACAGACAGACAGTCATGTCGCTCTCAATCTACCAAGCCCCCCTTCCACCCTCCCTCACATACACGTACACACATATACAGCCCACATTCACCCAATTGGCAATCAATCAACTGTAATGGCGTGTCGCTCATTATAATGACCCGTGTTCAAAAAAGTATATATATATATATTCATGCATATTGTTAATGATTAGGCTGGTGGATCCCGACTTTCGTTTTGTGTACTGCCGGAAGTTTTTATCAATGTTTTGGTGACAAATATGATAGGCAAGATAAGATTTAAGTTTAATTTTTCAATGCCGCCTGAAAGTATGCAATGGAGTTTTAATAAATTTATCTATTCCTGATAAAAAGTCAATACATCATACATTATATGTTGCTTATTTTATATATCGAATTTTTTAATTGTTTTAATTTTAGTGCTTTCTTCGTGTTCCTTCTATTCGTCCGCCAATGGCAGAATAACAACAGTGTTCCTGCAATTTTGCGCTCTCCATTCCCTACCCTTTTTCTCGCTCTCATTTTCTCTTTTTTTCGCTCTGGCGCCCCCCTTACAGCAACGAGCATCCACGTTTGCGTGTTTTACGAGTAGGCGGACAAAGCACCGCGCGTATAGCCTCTTCGAACACAGACTTCAGTCCTTTCTGCGTCAGCGCTGAGCATTCCAAATACTTGACAGCCGCTATTTCCTTGGCCATTGCCAATCCTTGCGGATATGTGATGGGCGTTAGCTTCTTATCCTTGAGCTTCTCAATCGTCTGTTCGTCGTCGCGCAAATCGAGCTTTGTGCCGACGAGAATGATGGGCACATTGATGCTACTATGACGCACCTCCGGGAACCATTTTTCGCACACGTTCTCAAACGATGCAGGATTCACCACCGAGAAGCAGATGAGAAACACATCTGTCTGGGGATACGAAAGCGGACGCAAACGATCGTAATCCTCCTGTCCGGCGGTATCCCAAAGTCCCAAATTAATGGGTCTTGCATCGACCATCACATTGGCCGAGTAGTTATCAAATACGGTGGGTATATATTCGCCGGGGAAGGCATTTGTCGTATAGCTGATCAGCAGGCAAGTCTTACCCACGGCGCCGTCGCCAACAACAACACATTTGATTGCCTGCATGACGTCGTCTGTTGCCTTGTTGTTGTTGTTGTTGTTGGTTTAGTTTCTTTATAGGTAGTTTAATAATTTATACACACACACACACGAACAGCAGTAACCGCAGCAAAGTGTGAGGGAGGCAGCGAATTTAACAAGTTTTGGCGATTATACAACTCAATTTTTTGCTCACGCACTCACACAGATTCTTTGTTTCACTAACACAGTGATCTTTAATGCATTTGATGTTTATATTTAAAGTTGATATTCAATTTGATGTGTGTGCAGGTTTGCCCTTTTTTCTTGTCACTTGTTTGTAATTAACTTAGTTGCTTGCATAGAGAAATTTTGCACGAACAGAAAAATAAAAACACACCCAAACGCTAAGAAATCGACTCTGAGGGAGCCTGGAGCGTAAGACTGAAGAAATTGTTAAGCGTAGTGCTTATATATGTTGGTGTTTATATAATATATATAATTTGCATAAATGTATTGAGTGAATAAGGCAATTGGTATTGATAAGGATTTGATACTTGCTACAATTAAAACCGCAATGCAACGGGGCTCAAGTGTCAAATTATAAGCAAGTAGAAACACTCTAGGCGAGTTAGCTCGACTAGGAGATACCCTGAACCCTTAACCATACACGTACGAACATGCCTGCACTTATACCGTGTGTATGCTTAAAGACTAATCTAAAAACAATCTTGCTTATCTCCATTGATTCTAAAACGTGTTAAAGAAATTATATATGTAGATGTATATATATTTATGCATTTTCTTAATCATTAGGCTGGTGGATCCCAACTTCCGTTCTGTGTACTGCCGGAAGTTTTTATCAATGTTTTGGTGACAAATATGATAGGCAAGATAAGATTTAAGTTTAATTCTTCAATGCCGCCTGAAAGTATGCAATGGAGTTTTAATAAATTTATCTTCTATTCCCGATTAAAAGTCAATAAATCATACATTATTTGTTGTTTTTTTTTTGTTTTTTTTATATTTAGAATTTTTTAATTGTTTTAATTTTAGTGCTTTGTTCTTGTTCCCTCTATTCGTCCGTCAATGGAAAAATAACAAAAGTGTTCCTGCAATTTTGCGCTCTCCATTCCCTACCCTTTTTCTCGCTCTCTTTTTCTCTTGTTCTCGCTCTGGCGCCACCCTTTACATCAACGAGCATCCACGTTTGCATGTCTTACGAATGGGCGGATAAAGCACCGAGCGTATAGCCTCTTCGAACACAGTCTTCAGTCCTTTCTGCGTCAGCGCTGAGCATTCCAAATACTTGACAGCCGCTATTTTCTTGGCCATTGCCCATCCTTGCGGATATGTAATAATATCCTTGAGCTTCTCAATCGTCGGTTTGTCGTCTCGCAAATCGAGCTTTGTGCCGACGAGAATGATGGGCACATTGTTGCAATGATGACGCACCTCCGGGAACCATTTGGCGCGCACGTTCTCAAACGATGCAGGATTCACCAACGAGAAGCAGATGAGTAACACATCTGTCTGGGGATACATGAGCGGACGCAAACGATCGTACACGTCCTGTCCGGCGGTATCCCAAAGACTCAAATCAATGGGTTTTGCATCGACCATCACATTGGCCGAGTAGTTATCAAATACGGTGGGTATATATTGGCCGGGGAAGGCATTTGTCGTATAGCTGATCAGCAGGCAAGTCTTACCCACGGTGCCGTCGCCAACAACAACACATTTGATTGCCTGCATGACGTCGTCTGTTGCCTTGTTGTTGTAGTTGTTGTTGGTTTAGTTTCTTTATAGGTAGTTTAATAATTTATACTCACACACACACACGAACAGCAGTATTAGAAGCAGCAACCGCAGCAAAGTGTGAGGGAGGCAGCGAATTCAACAAGTTTTGGCGATTATACAACTCAATTTTTTGCTCACGCACTCACACAGATTCTTTGTTTCACTAACACAGTGATCTTTAATGCATTTGCTGTTTATATTTAAATTTGATATTCAATTTGATGTGTGTGCAGGTTTGCCCTTTTTTCTTGTCACTTGTTTGTAATTAACTTGGTGGCCGGCATAGAGAAATTTTGCACGAACAGCAAAATAAAAACACACCCAAACGCTGTGAAATCGACTCTGAGGGAGCCTGGAGCGTAAGACTGGAGAAATTGGTTAGCGTGGTGTTTATATATGTTGGTGTTTATAGAATATATATAATTTGCATAAATATATTGAGTGAATTAGCAATTGACATTGATAAGGAATTTCTATGTGCAACAATTAAAACCGCAATGCAGCGAGGTTCAAGTGTCAAAGTATAAGCAGGAAGTAGAAGAATTGCTCGACTGAGAGATACCCTGCACTTATACCGTGTATATGCTTAAAGAATAATCTTCAATCTTGCTTATCCCCATTTATTCTTAACCGTGTTCAAAAAGGTAGCTATATATATATTTGTATATATATTTTTGCATATTGTTAATGATTAGGCTGGTGGATCTCGACTTCCGTTCTGTGTATTGCCGGAAGTTATTAATGTTTTGGTGACAAATATGATAGGCAAGATAAGATTAAAGTTCAATTTTTCGATACCGCCTGAAAGTATGCAATGGAGTTTCAATAAGGTTATCTTCTTTGCACTCCCGATAATAAGTCAATAAATCATACATTATTTGTTTTTTTTTTTGGTTTATTTTTTATTTACAATTTTTATTTGTTTTATTACATTTTTTTAACAGTAAATTATGTGTTAATATAAATAAATTGTGTGTTTTTTTCTCTTTTGTATATCGATATCAAAATGGGTAGTTTATTAAACATAAAACACAAAAGCACAGTTTGGCAAAAAGTTCGTTGCATTTTAATTAATGTACGTATGTATGTGTGTGTCATTGCTGAACATGTATTTAGTGTACATTAATATTATTAAATAAATTAAAATAAAAGAATCAAAAACAAAAACTATACGCGCTTAAAGTCAAAATGCATTCAAAAGGCAGTTCACACACACATACATACACACATACATGTATAATGTACTTGTTTACAATTATTTTTTGTTTGTTTTTGTTTTTTATTGCACTTTGCATTCGTATGGAAGCCCATGCATATTAGTAATTTAAATAGAGTATAAATTAAAAGCAAAAAATTATACATTTAAGCATTTTTGTGTGTGAAATCGGGTAACTTTTCTTTATTTATAGGTATGTGCCAAATAATTGCTCAGACCGATAAGCGGTTGGGGTTTGTAGTCTTTGCTCTGTTTTTTTTTTGTTATCAGTGTATTGCTTTTGGCCAAGTTTCAAATCATTCTAGATTTATTTACAATTAATTATAGCATTCTATTTCTTCATTCGATTTCCATAGAAATTCAAAAGGCATTTGTCATACAATCTTTTAATATGGGTTCTCCGGAAGTTATAGCTTTCAGAAGAAATCTTAAAACGAACTGTGGTTTTCTTAAAGGTTTTGCCTATTGTTTCAACTATTTATTTTCAGTTTCCAAAATGTATTCTCAAATTGAAAGCACTTTTCAAAACAGAACGATTTAATGCACCCACGACAACTGTATGTGTATGTATGTATTGTATATCTATAAATTTTGTGTTTGTATATGTGTATTATATGTTTATTCATATCAACTTGTCGACTGCGGTCCCCTCTTATGACGCTTACGCTTACAAAATTTAATGCGTTGCCCCCCACACACACACACACATACACACAGACTCATAATAACAACAAAAACAAAAAATAAATGAATACTTTGCCTATGTGCGTGACGACTCTTCTCTTCCCCACTCCCTCACTCGCATTTGCTCCCTCTCCCTCTCTCTGTCTTGTACGCACGCACACATGCACAAAAAACTGTAACTGTAACTAAAGCGATTGAATTTTTGCAAACTTTTTTGCGCTTTGTTCTTGTTCCCTCTCTTTGTCCGTCAATGGCAGAATAACTACAGTGTTCCTGCGATTCTGCACTCCCCATTCCCCACCCTTTCTCACGCTCTCTTTTTCTCTTACTTTCGCTCTGGCGCCCCCCCTTACAGCAACGAGCATCCACGTTTGCGTGTTTTACGAATGGGCGGACAAAGCACCGAGCGTATAGCCTCATCAAACACAGTCTTCAGTCCTTTCTGCGTCAGCGCTGAGCATTCCAAATACTTGACAGCCGCTATTTCCTTGGCCATTGCCAATCCTTGCGGATATGTGATGGGCGTTAGCTTCTTATCCTTGAGCTTCTCGATCGTCGGTTTGTCGTCGCGCAAATCGAGCTTTGTGCCGACGAGAATGATGGGCACATTGTTGCAATGATGACGCACCTCCGGGAACCATTTGGCACGCACGTTCTCGAACGAGGCAGGATTCACCAGCGAGAAGCAGATGAGAAACACATCTGTCTGTGGATAAGAGAGCGGACGCAAACGATCGTAATCCTCCTGTCCGGCGGTATCCCAAAGTCCCAAATTAATGGGTTTTGCATCGACCATCACATTGGCCGAGTAGTTATCAAATACGGTGGGTATATATTCGCCGGGAAACGCATTTGTCGTATAGCTGATCAGCAGGCAAGTCTTACCCACGGCGCCGTCGCCAACAACAACACATTTGATTGCCTGCATGACGTCGTCTGTTGCCTTGTTGTTGTTGTTGGTTTAGTTTCTTTATAGGTAGTTTAATAATTTATACACACACACACACACGAACAGCAGTATTAGCAGCAGCAACCGCAGCAAAGTGTGAGGGAGGCAGCGAATTCAACAAGTTTTGGCGATTATACAACTCAATTTTTTGCTCACGCACTCACACAGATACTTTGTTTCACTAACACAGTGATCTTTAATTTTAATGCATTTGCTGTTTATATTTAAATTTGATATTCAATTTGATGTGTGTGCAGGTTTGCCCTTTTTTTTTCTTGTCACTTGTTTGTAATTAACTTAGTGGCCTGCATAGAGAAATTTTGCACGAACAGCAAAATAAAAACACACCCAAACGCTGTGAAATCGACGCTGTCACTGAGCAAGCAAGAGAGCGGAAAACTGAAAAAATTGTGTGTGTTGCTGTTGTGTTGTTGCTTTTGCTTAACAGCTGCACACACACACTAGTTGTCTCTTTTGCGCCCACATTAGTTAGCGAACAGCGCAAAGTATGCCGCGCACGCTCCCACACAAAATAGCAGCTACAGCAACAGACAACAGTCGTGTCGCGCACAATGTGTATAGTGCTTAAACTCTGCGTGAGTCATCAGTTGTTGTTGGTGACGTTTGATCTGCTCAAAACTCAAAGAGCGCACAAACAGATCATAGAGAGACTATACTATCTCTGTAGAGAAAGAGAGAGAGAGAGAGTAAGCCAGACTGTCTTGCTCTTTATTTGTAGCTGATCGCATTCACTTGACCTTGCTTTGGTCTTATTTGATGAGGTTTTTCTTCTAAATTTGTACGCCGTTTTCCATGAATTTTTCTTTCTTTTGCCACAGGCAGTTTTCACGTGGTCATCGGCACATTGTTGTTGTTGTTAGCTGACTGTTTTAATGGACCACAAAACAACAAAACGACAATCGACAGCAATGCTCTTGTTGTGGCTACTAACACCCTAACCAAAAAACCAAAAACCGTAACCGAAACCGAAACGAAAACCCAAAAAAAAACACGCCAAACCAAAATCCGCATCCGCGTCGACTGAAAAGCGATAACCGAAAAATGCAAACGCAAACGCGCTGTTTGTGCATGTTTCCGCATCTACAGCCACGCCCCCTCAAAATCCCATCGACCCACTACACCGCCCAGCGACCACAAAACATTTTTGCATATGAAAATTGTTAAAGCGGCGAGCGCATTTTCAAAATGTTGCACGCCACTTCAGCATACTCGTGAAATATTTTTTAGTTAATTTCTTTGGCGCCGCCTGTAATTGGATAATTAAATAGGCGCTGTAAATCGCTTGTTGGTGTTTATATAATATATATAATTTGCATAAATATATGGAGTGGATAATGCAATTGATATTGATAAGGAATTTATATTTACAACAATTAAATCCGCAATGCAACGAGGTTCAAGTGTCAAAGTATAAACAAGTAGGAAGACTCTAGGTAAATAAGCTCGACTAGGAGATACCCTAAACCCTATACCAACATGCCTGCACTTATACCGTATAAATGCTTAAAGACCAATCTTCAATCTTGCAAATCTCCGATTTCGATTAAATCGATGCAATTTTTTACAGTTTTTCCTTGTTTTCGATTACATCTTATATCGTAAAACCGAAACAGTTATCGCTATTTTGAAACAAACTTCCTAGGGCTAGTACCTAGGGCTAACTCCTGAGTCTCTGAGATTGACGCGATCATACAGACAGACGGACTTGGATATATCGACTAGTCTGTTGAAGCTGATCGATAATATATATACTTTAAAGGGTTCGAAAATCCTTCCTTCTTTCTGTTACATAGTTTTAAACAAAATTATCTTATAACAAAAGTTTCCGTAGTATCGAATTCTAATGGTGCTGATAATGAATGGTACTTTATTTATTTAAGGTACGTTTCAAGTTATAAATATGAATCAATGTTTTATGAAGGTGTGGATCTCTTTGAGATATCGAGATACATAACTTTCGCAAGTTTTACTCTATTAACTTACTTCACTGATTATTTTCTTGAATTCTGTTCATTTCTCATAGGACTTTCATTATGAAAATGGAAAAACTCTGCAAATAATTAAAGTTAAAAAAACAAAAAAAAAAAAAAAGACTGCAATATATGACAGCAAATGCAACAATTATTTGATTACTGTCGCAGTCGTTGCCTCGTAATTGGCGAAGTGATATATATACGCAAATATGAGTATATAACAACGCCCTGCACCTCTCCTCCCCCATTACCTACTCGCCCACAGAAGCCATTACGAAGTATGTGTGTGTGGAAGGGGGGATAAGAGTTATTCATAATTGTTGTTGCTGCTGCTGTTGCAACAAAAGTGGCGAGAAATGCATAACAAACTGAAAAATATGCACGCCATTTTTATTGCCACACCAGACAGAACAACACACACACTCACACACCCTTACACACACACATATATATACAATAAACACTCACATTGTGCGACTATAATGAATGAATGCACAGCTAAAGAACCGCAGTATGCCCCTGCCCCATACCCCTGTCCCTGCCTCTGCCTCTGCCTTTGTCGATGACGACCCCAAAAAACAAATATATACCGCCTGACTGCCTGACCAACAATAAATTTAACACTTTAACGTCTGTGTAAACAAGTGAATGAAATCCGAGCTTCAAATGGTAAATGCGAGAATATATATAGAGTTCGTAAAGACATAAACGCCTTAGATATATAATAAGATCGTATGATATTTAGTTTCGGTTTCAAGTTGGATTATATGAAATTTTATTAAAATCTCGATTTTTCCAACTTCTCCAGTGAAATTTTATATAGTAAGAAATGTTGTACTAGAATCTAAAGTAATAAATATCTTTAAAATCTACGTAAAGTACAAATAATCGGGTATAAATATCATTTTCAATGCTCATAAACTAATACTTTCATCGAATTAATATCATAATATGATAACAGAAAAATGATTATTTGCAAACTTGAAACAACTTATTCATAAAGTAAAAATTGTTTATTGGAAACACACATTTTCTCAATTTTCAATCAACCAAATATGAAAAATATATATATAATATAATTATTTTTCCAGATTCATTTGTTTAACACTTTTGAAAATTAAATTTGCTTAATGAGTAGCGCAATAAAATGCATTTACTGTCAAGTGATAAAATGTCATTTCACTTTGCTTTTATATTTTTATTTCCATATACGACATATAACTATATATATGTGCCACATATATGCCACATTCCCCCCGCTCGTCGTTTTGAAAACTTCTCTCTCTCTCTCTCTCTCTTTTTTGCTGGCTGTTGACATGCAGCAATTATTAACTTTTATGCGGCTGCTGCCATGACGCCGTGTGTTTGTTATTAATTTCTTGTTATTTATGCAAATAGTTGGCACTTAATACGCTTGTACATTCAGTTTTTTTGTTCGTTTGTGTTGTTTCGTTGTTGTTGTTTTTCGTTTCGCAAATTGCTTTCCGCATTACAATAAATTAACAGCATAAGCGAACAGCGAACAGCAACAACAACAACAATGACCCCAACCTGACCCAACCCAATCGAAACACAACCCAAACCCGCCGAATCGGATTCAATCCGACACGTTTCATGCTTATCGACAACGTCGCACAGTTCGCTTATCGAGCGAAATTTAAAAACTATGTTGCATACCGTGAGGCGTCTCGCCTCGGCATATTCTCGACTCTTTTGCTTCTATAAACTGTGTTGAGTTATCGCTCACAGACGTGAAGTCATCTCTGAATGCTGACCATATAAATTCCATTGGATAGGATGCCTCTTCCATAGTTTTATCATTTGTTTGGTTTTGCTTCGGGTCACGTCTGTCTTTTGGGTGTGTGTGTGTGTGTGAGTGTGTTTGTCCCAGTCTGACTGCTTATGAATAAAGTTGTTTGGCTGACTGGCCTGCCTGTCAATACACAAACACACACACACACATACATTTCCACTCAACATCATCATCTTTGACTTCATCCTCCCATCCCATTCAATTGGGGTTATTTGTCGCTCTATCTAGCACAGTCTTCATTCTGCAACTGCCACTGCCACTGCTACTGCTGTTGCTTTGTTGACTTTTTGGCTTTCAATGGCCGGAACGTCTATTCAATTTTTTGTACGTCGCTATTAGAGCCAAACACCCTAACCACAAACCCTAAACAACCCTCCAACTCATATTCACCCCTCGAGCAATTTGAAATGAAAAGTTGTCTTGCCATATAAACATGTGTGCAGTAAAAAAACAAGTAGAAGAAAAAATAGGAAACAAAAACGCAGAAAAAAAAAGATGATGATGATATGTTCTGGCCATATTTGTAGGCAGTAAATAGCAACAAGGCTCGGTGACGAAATGTGTCCTTTGACATTTGATCGCAAAGCGACAGCAACGACTGATAATCCCGGCCAGAAGTCAGCCTCAAAGTTGTTGGGAGTCAGCCGAAGATGAAGCGTTTCAACTGGCTTTTCAACAGCTTTTTTCTCTGGCCTGCTTAATGGCCTGCTGCATTATTTAGCACGTCGCAAGCCAATAAAATTGCTTTAAAATACTGTCAACGCGTTAAATTGTTGACTTTAAGCTGTAGACAATGCCAGCACATTAAGTATACGTATAGCAGTAGCTTAAGCAAAAGGATACCAACAAGTAATTACACTTTCTTTTTGAGAAGAATATGGCTTATATATATTTTGAAATATAATATGTGTGCTTCTTAGAGCTCTTAATATGGTCTATGGTGTTTTTTGATTATGTTAATATAAAAATGTTTATACATTATATTTTGTTTAGTAACAATAATTTGGATTTTAGGTGCTATAAAGATACAAGTCATCAAATTAATAAATCCAAATATTTATCCGGATGTGAAGACTTTGTAGAAAATAATAAAAAATCACTTTTTAAAAACAAAATTTATATTTTTTAAACATTTTAGATTTCTTATTTATCTTATAAGTTGCTTTTCTGCTCAAGTTAAAACGAACACAAATCGTCAAAGCATTTAAATCAATATTGTAACCAAGAAAAAACTGCATTCAAAGAAGAAGATTATCCATTGAAAGAGTCTTACAAATTCGGCACACAAATGTTATTTTTAGTTCACAGTCAATTATAAAGCTTCGCACATGTGCTTTTCCTTAAGCTGTGCTGTTGAATTGGCGCTTTTCAAGTTTTTAGCTGCGACGACTTTTACTTAACTTCAAGGCATCTTAATTTACTTTTGCACTCAGGCAGCTGGAAAAAAAAGAAGTGCAGGCATGGGCCTAAAACAAAACTGCCGAGCAGCAAGAGAATAGAATGAAGCTGGTCCAGGCAAAGGACGGAGAGAGGGAGGAATTCGAGGGCAAAGAATTACGGCAATTTCCTGTGCAATTTCTCTTGTGGTTGAACTTGCTTGGCTTCTGCCGAGGCACACATACACACACATCCAGGCGTCTACACACACTCGTATATTTTTTTTTGTAGTTGGCGCTCAGCAGTGCAGTTAATTATAATTAAGACGAGTTAACTAACCACTTGCCAGGCACTTGAAAAGAGAGAGCGCGGGGGGAAGAGGAACACTAACTGCAGCAGCTTTGGTTGTTGTTGTTTTTTTTTTGGTTTGTGTAAATGCAATTTAAATTTTGTAGTCGTTGTTATTTGTTGGCTTTAATTAAAGCTGCGTTCATTAAAAACCAAAACTGCGGGCCCTAAAACTAGGCCACAAAAAGTGTTGCATATTCAAATGGAGTTGGTGGGTGGTTGGCGGTTGGAGGGCGTGTAAAAAGGGAAGGGATAATGAATAACAACAACAATGACTCGACTCGGTTATTCAATACGGCTTTGGATTTGTTTCGGGCTGACTGTTTTGTTGTTGGTTTGTTGGTATCAATGCAACACAATGGGTCATGTTAGCCGTCAAGGAAGCTGCGAGCTGTTATATGCAAAAGCCGCCACCGGCGACATGCCTTCATTTGCAAGGACAACGCGACACAACGACAAGAATGTCTGGCAAAATGAAAAACAGAGAAAAAAAGAGAAAGAATCAACACATAGAAAGCGTCGAATGAATGAATGAAGCTGGCTGACTGAATGAAGCAGGCAGGACATGCTGGATGACAGGACATAGGACGCAGGACAGCAGCAGCAGCAGCTGCAGCAGCATCAAGGAATGCTATTATAATAAATAA
This sequence comes from Scaptomyza parva, assembly GCA_035044645.1. Classification (NCBI taxonomy): domain Eukaryota; kingdom Metazoa; phylum Arthropoda; class Insecta; order Diptera; family Drosophilidae; genus Scaptomyza; species Scaptomyza parva. The sequence continues at coordinate 5,309,605 of JAWNNT010000065.1, read as the reverse complement.
AGCGCCTTTCACTCATAACTGGCGCACAATGCATTAACAAACCAAAGCAATGAATAACTCTTGTATCTGTATCTGTTAATGAATATGTATATGTGTAGGTGTAAGTGTAGTTGTATGTGTGTGTTTGATTTAAGCAGCGCAAACAATGCAAAAACACTTTTAATATAGCTGATGGCAAAAGTGCTTTGAATCGATAGCTTTAATCAAAGTAAAGTTCATCTTAAGGTGTCTGTGTTTGGGTTTAAGCAATTAATGACAACTGCTGCCTACCATAAATATGCAATAAATATAGAGACACACACTTGCACACACACATTCACACCCTCTTATAAGACTCGCAAGCTATTGCATAAAAATCACATTAACAATTTGCTACAACAAGAGTATTTTATTTTTATTGCTGCCTGTTTTATTTTTATTTCCATGCATCGCTTACACATATATACTCTATGCAAAGCACACACACACACATACACACTCTCGCACACACATTGTATACACGTGTTGCCAGCAGCAGACAGGAAGCAGCATGTGGTGCTGTGTACAGGATCAGTGCTAGTAGTGCTGTAGGTTGTGCAAAAGCGCAATAAAAACGCTTAATTTTTCACTTTTACACGAACGTGAATAACGCCTTCATTGTTGCTTTTGTCGTTGTTGTTGTTGTTGCTGTTGCTCTCGGTGTTGCTGTTGTTGCTGTTGCTGCTTCTGCTGCTGCTGCTGCTGCTGCTGCTGCTGCTGCTGCTGCTGCTGCTGCTGCTGCTGCTGCTGCTGCTGAGTGTGCTGTCGCTTGTGTGTAAGCCATTTAAAAGTTATTTAATTTAATAACACGCACAAAACATGTACCAAGTAAAAGCAAACGAACATAAATATGACACATATATAAACACACACTTTAAAGTGTGTGCGACATAAAACGATGGCAACAACAACAACTGTCCGAGAGCGGGGAGTGGAGGGTGTATTGTGTCTTGACTGTTATGCTCTTTTACATCTTAAAGCATAAGTTGCCGCTAGCTTTTATAACTCAAGGCAAGTGGTCAAGTTTTTGTAGTTGAAAAAGTAGTTTAAGTCGAAGAGGAGGTCGTCATGTCAGCAAATAAATATATAATATCATACTTAACATACTACACATATGCATAATGGCAAGCGTTAATGTTAAAAGTCAAATGAATAAATTCTGTTCTGAGCTCTTAACCATCAACTAGCAATGTAACCTTTGATAGGCTTTAACAAAAAAAAAAGTTATGTGCAACTGACTTTCAATTAAAAGGGCATTTTTGCATTTTAATTGCATGCCGATAAGATTAAATTCACATACACAAAACAGAGACAAAACAAACTGTTCTTTGGGATAAATGATATATAAATACAGCAGACAGCAAACGATATGCCTCGAAATGAATACCCATTGATATTTAAGCCGCAACAACAAAAAAGAAAGAAAAAATAAAAATAAAAGCGAAAACAAACAAAAGTGATTGTCAATTTGTATTTATGCATGACGTTCTTGTTGTTTTTTCTTATTTTACAGATTTAACAACAACAACATCAACAACCAAAAGCGACAAACTGCGGCCGCTCACAGATTACAGAATTTTGCGTTGAAAAGTGAAAAATCAGCAAACACAGCGCACAGGACACAAAAACGGGATACACACAGGACAGTCTGATACCGAGGACAAGGGCAGCTTGGCAAAATCCGCATTCCGCATTCCGCAGTTCGCATTCGCATTCGTAGAGGCGCCCCAAGGCCAAATGCAATAAGCTGCAGCAAAACGCAGCACACACAAAGCCATAAACAAAGCAATCTAAGCTACCAAAGACCCCCGCCGCTCCCTTCACCTCGTCGGAAGCGAAGCAAACAGTCTTAGTCCTTGTTATTGTGGTTGTTGCTGCTGCTATTTTTGGTTTGTTTGGATTTTGGGTTTGCAGCCGCCAGGATTGCTTTCTTGTACTTTGGACACACGTGCGCTGCGGCTGCGCCGTTGCCGCTGCCATTGCCGTGCCCGTTGCTGCCCGTGTCGTCCTTGCCAGCACTAGCATCAGCGTCGCCTTCGGCAACGGCGACAACAATGAAGCTGTCAAAACTGTCCAACCAGACGAACTCGCAGGATCCGCAGGCGGTTAACTCGCGCATCTTTGTTGGCAATCTGAATACATTTCAATGCTCCAAAACGGATGTGGAACGCATGTTTCAAATCTACGGCCGTCTAGCGGGTAAGTCAAAGACTCTCCGTCTCCCTCTCCCACCTCTCTCTCCGTAATGTGCGTTGTCTCATGTGTGTCTCGTTTCTATCCACAGGCATCTCCATGCATAAGGGCTATGCCTTTGTGCAGTTCACCAACCCGTTCGATGCCCGCAATGCCTGTCACGGCGAGGATGGCAAAACGGTACTTAGCCAAACATTAGGTGAGTTTTATTATAATTTTTTTGTTGGCCGATATCATTAATAACGTTTACAGAGCTAGAATAGATTTTCATTAGGAAAGTTTTCACAATCAAATGATTCATTCAATGTTTTTAACTTTTGCTTGATTGCTTGCAAAAACTTCAAAAAAATTCCTTCTTTCCTTATATCTATGTTACTTTTATGTGTGTGTTTTTTTTTGTGGCGTTCTTGTTGTTTTGCATAGACATAATAGTGTAGACCTTAACCCTCGCATAGTTGCATGTTCGTGGTGGCAAAGTCAGGGCAGGTTAATGGCCGCCAGTGCCGGAAGTGCAGCACTAAAATCGAACAAGAGCGCGAAAAAAAACGAACACAAGCGAAAAATTGTAATAGACTAATAGTGGTAATAGTAGGTAGCCCTGGCTGCGGCTACACGGCCCTGGCATGTATAGTGGCCATATCTTAGAGCGTTCGCCCCGCCAACTAACTGTCTGCGTATTTTGTGCAACGGAAGTCGCTGCAGGCCGCAACTTAAAGTGGCATGCCCCACACACACACACACCCTCAACATAAATCCTTGCGCGATACTTTTAATGAAATTTCAATGTTGTGCAGGTATGTGTGTTGAGTGTGTTTGTGTGTGTGTGTGTGTGCTGACTACCTGGCAGCCTGACAACTGACTGTTTGTCGATTTAATTTCAACGTTTAATGAAATTTTCAAGCCTCGTCGCGTGTCACTTGCAGCTGCAGATGCAGCAGACAGAGAGAGAGAGAGTCGCGCAGATAGATAGATGACAGCGGGAGGCAAATACAGATTCCTTGGCATTCTTTCATGCGTGTGTCTCGCGTGTGTGAATAACAACTTAATGCACTTAGTGCGCTATGTCACATGCCTGATGATGATGATGATCATCATGTTGATGATGATGAGAAATGCATGATGCAGTCAGTTGAAGAGTTTTCTGTCATATTCATACGACCCGTTGGCAATGTAATGAAAACTTTTACAGCAATCATAAAAAGCATTTTGTGTTGCTTTCACAGCAAATGCTTATGCAAATGCAGCCAAATGCTAATTTCACTGATTAGAACGGAAGCAAAGAGAAGCTCAAAAATAAAATAATACCAAAGACATAGAAAGAAAAGCACTCGAGAGTTGAGTGTCCTGCTGTAATATTTCATTGCTACGCGCCATTGACTTTTAAGCGGCACTGTAGCTGAATAGCTGTGTGGCAATGTGGCGTTTGTGGCTGGGAGGGCAGCGTTAAACCGATTGCCTTAAAACTTGCGGAAATCCTTCTTACGCTTTTATCCTTAATCTTAATTATAGCCTGCCAGCAGCCCAGTTTCACTGCCCTTCACTTCCCAAAGCGAAGTGGCGCCTCAGACAAACAGAAGAAATTCTTGAGAACAAAAAATAAAAAATGAAGAAAATAAATGTAAAGCTGCCACACCCCCAAAGTCCAGTAATTTGTAGTTATAGCAACTGACTCACACTCATTCAATACCGCCCCCGCCCCCTCACCCTGTTTGGGGTTTGTCTTCTTTTCTCTTTTTTTGGGCGCGTTGCTTTTTAGCCACCCTGCGGCGCAGACGTCGCACTTCAAACTTTGTCATGAATTATGATGAACGAGCGCGAACGAGCTGAACTTTTCACGGCAGAGACTAAAAGCAAAAAAACAGCCGACTGTCGCACCCTTTTCATTGAAAAATGAAATATATAATGCATTAGGGCACGATTTTGATTTAAGCTTAGGCTTCGAATGCGTAGGTAGAGTATGTACCAAAAGTTTGTGATTTCTGTAATCAAAAGTAAAAGTTTAAAACAAGACCAACAAAAATATCTACATGCTAACACCTTAATAAAGTTTTTACTTCTTTTTGTTAGTGTATCAACAACTTCGGTCATTCACCCTGATTTTCACTGAGTATACCCTTTTATCTTATGCAAAATCTGACAATGTCTTTTGTCGCTGTTAACCATGTTTTCCACATCTCATTTTTCTTATGAAGATTAATGATTCCAAGTCAGATTATATTATTATGGTGTTGCAGTTGCACACAGCCTGTTTGTTGTTTTTAATCACTTAGTGTCCCCAACATTTGCATAATGAAAAATCAACAAAAACAAAATAATGTCTAAACTTGCGCATAATAGAAACAAAAAATGCCATTGTCTACATTCTTATTTACTCAGTCACTTCAAAGGCTTAAACAAAAATGTGTTGTGCTTCCTATTTTTGAGATAAAGCAGATTTGTTTGCTATTGTTCGGTTAGTTTATTTGTTACGACTACAGTTACATACAGTTTTATTTATTTTTGGTTTTTCTGTTCTTTCAGATGTCAACATGGTGGCTGAGCCAAAGGCGCATCAAATTGGCAGGAAACGCCAGAATGTCAGCAAAACGGGCAACGATTGGTAAGTGTCTGGGAAAAACCGGAGAAAAAAAAACAATTTCAAATACAATTTCATGCTTCACATTTTAATTTAAATAAATGCCTAGAGTTTAGAGCAAGTTTTTGCTCAATTTAATGCGACCATGTGGCGCTCATTTTTGGGTTTATTTACATCTCATTTAATGGGCATGGGCTAAAAAGTTTCCTTATATTTTTTTCACACACACACACACACACACCCAAATAAATAAATAAATAAGGCACAATTCATCAGGGCATGGACATGGACGTATACGTATTCTCGTCTCCTTTTGTTTCAACACCCCAACGACACACATAAAATATTTCGGCTGTCAACTCTATGCGAGGTTTTTCGTTTCCGTTACTTTCAACTCTCCATCGCCATCGCCATGCCATCTCCTACTCCGTTTCTCTGCCTCTGTCTGGGGCAGTTGTGTGTTGGTATCGAGTGCTACGTCCACACTGAAACTGTGTATACAAAGAGAAAAAATACTGAACCGGGAATGTCTGTCTGTGAGTGACAGTTGCAATGTATGCTATAATATCCTTGCTTCGCTCTTTGCTCCTGGCGCTGACATGTGCACTTGTTTGTCCCTGGCGCGGCCTTAATGATGACTGAGCGAGCGCAACGGCCAGCATTTACAATTTATTTCGTCGACATTGCCGACGACGACGATGACGACTCTGACGACGGCAACGACTTGCCTCAGTCGTGTGGAAATATTTAATTTAAGCTTAATGACGCCGAAAGGAAGTGCGTTAAGGCTTTAAAAAGGTTGCCAAATGACACACAACACACACACACGACACACAAACACACTGACAACAACTTGATTGTAATTAAAACGCAAACATTGCCGTTGCTGCTGCTGCTGCTGCTGCTGCCGTTGCTGCTCTTCAGGTGCTCGGTCGGTCGGTCGCTCTATGGGCTTCCCGCACTCTGTACATTTTGACCGCATACAAACTGACCGTAAAGCCACAATTGTTTGGCGCCCATCCCCACGCCCACGCCCAAGCCACCAAACGATATGAAAACTGCCTCAATATTCGACCACAAAATGGATACTGACGCTGGCAATTGTATCAATCACAGGCAACATACACACACACACACACGCAAACGCTCACAAAACAAGCAGTTGTTCGTTGTTGGAATGTTGTGCGAATGGCAAAAAGGGGGCATAAAAGTTTCCCCATAATTGGCAAATGACAATTGTAACGACGTCATTGTGAGCCGTCGGGGTGAGTCCTAAACAAATATTGACTGACATAAAGGCAGGCAGACAGGCAGACAATCAGTTTGATAGGCAACAGTTGGCTGAATGTTCATTTACTCTTGCCAAATACCTATTAAAAAGTGGATAATAAAGGTATTATGAACTTGTGCAACAGAAGGTATTATTAACTTAAGTCCCTTACTTAACTTTCATAACCCAATAAGTGAGAAACAACACACTTTTGCTTTATGAATATACATACAGGGTATTTAGCAGTCTCTTTACTAAAACACTCTGATATGTTCTTGTTGGTATTCAGTTTGGGAAATTGGTAACATTGACACTTCAATTACGTACAGAGTTGGCCCTAAACACTTACCACAACTAATGAGCTGTCACGACTTGAATCCATATTATTTTCTTCTGTTTTTTTGCAGGGACTACTTCTATGACAGCTACTGCTCGTCGGCGTTGCTGCGTGGTGGCGGCGGCGGCGGCGGTGGTGTTGGTGGTTCCAATGGTGTGCGTCCCAAGAAACGTAAGCGTCTGATGACCAACAACAATAGTCTTGCTGCGGCTGTGCAACAGCAACAGCAGCAACATCATCATAGTGCCGCTGCAGTTGCGGCTGCTGCTGCCGCTGCGGTGCATCATCAGCAACAGCAGCAGGCGGTACAGCAGCAACAGCAACACCAGCAACATCACCATCAGCAGCAGCAACAGCAGCAGCAGCAACATCATCATCATCAGCAGCAGGTTGCTGCCGTTGCCATGGCAGCGATGGCCAATTTATTGCCACAGCAGCAGCTGTTGCTGCATCAGCAGAATTTGCTATCGAATGCGGCTGCGGCTGTGGCCACCACAGCGGCTACGACAACGGCGCCGGGCGCACTTCACTGGTCGCAATACAAACAGGACCAACAGCAACAGCAGCAGCAGCATCAACAGCAGCAGCCACTACAACAACAGCAGCAACAATTTGTAGCTGCCACAGGTTTCCAGTTGAAAAGCGTTATCGCCGGGCAGTCAACGACTTCGCCACAGAATGCAAAGTCAGCAATAATTGCTAATCAAACAGCGCTCGTGGAGCAGTACGGTGCCTTTTCCCAACAGCCGTCGCATCACCAGCAACAGCAACATCAACAACAGCAACAACAACAACAACAGCAGCAACAGCAACAACAACAGTTGGGCTGTCTGTTGCAACCGTTGACTTTGGCATTGTCCCCACAGCAACCGCAGTCGCTACAATTGCATAGCCAACTGATGCAGCAACAACAACAACAGCAGCAGCAGCATCAACAACAGCAGCAACAACAACAACAAATACAGCAACAACAACAGCAGCAGCAGCATCAACATCCACAGCACCAACATGCACAGGAGCAATTAAGTTTGCATCAACATTGGGGACCTTTCAAAGTCTACAGTGAGTATTGTCTTGATTTGTTTACATTTTGGTTATACTCAGTTTGATAGCAACAATCGATAGCTATTAAAGAGTTCTGCATTGATTAGCAAAACAATTTCTTGTTATTAACGAATATCTTAACAAATTTAAAGTTATTTCGAATGTTTTGTTACTTTCGCTTTGTTTCATTTGTCTTATTTGACGATTTATCATTTGTGTTTCTCAAAATGAGAAATGTGTCAGCGTCACAGATTTGGCGTTATTATATACTACTATTTGCTCGCCGTTTCTATTGCCTCCTGCATACTTGTTCAGCCTGAAACGCCAAAGGATTCACTTTTGATGAACAGCTCAACATTATTTCCACCTGGCTATTTAAACGGCTTACTTAGTTTGAAAGGCAGCCTCCTATTAAACAACTTGAAGGCCAATGAAGAGAAGTTGAAAAACAAATTCAACTCTGATCGTCAAACGACGCAAGCACTTGTGGAGCAGACTGCTACTACATCTCAGGTTATCGTCGAGCAAAAGGATTTGCAAAAGGAAGTGCATAAAAAGCTTGTGCAGCTTGAAATTGATCTTAAGCAACAGGATTATAAGCTGAAGCAAAAAGATGAGCAATTTGCTGAACAGGTTACCGCGGAACAACAACAACAACGACAAGAGCCCGACTGTGTGCAGCCTCAGTGGGAGCTGTCCAAAGCAGAGCCAACAGCAACAACAGCAACAACAACAACAATAGAACAATCAAAGAAAAAACTCAGTCCGTTAACACAGTCGTTAAAGCCTAAGCTAGCAGTGCAATTCAAACTGCAACCACAAGAGTTACCATCACAGTCCATTGAGGCAGATGTTGCTCAAAATATTAGCTCTAAATTTCAATTGCTGCAACAACTCGCGAGCTTCTTTGGACAGGGACAGCTGCAGCAGCAGCAACTCCCTAAGGAGGAAAAGCAGCAAGTAAAATCTAAGCCACAACCACAAGAATTTGTGAAGAATATGAATTATGCACTGTTGACGCCGTCAGAACAAGATGTCTTGGAAGATTTTCCATGTCCCGACGAGAAAAGAACAACGGAAACAACATCGCTGAGAACTACTACACAAACTACACCAAGGAAAATTAGAACGACTGCAGAACCCCTTGATGCAGTACTGCACATAACAATATGTGTTACAAATGGCACACTACAATCAGAACCCGTCTGTGAGTCAACATCGACAACGCCAGAGACCCCTCCAACGAATACCACCTGTAAGCCAAATTCGAATGACCAATCGACAATGCAATACAAACCTCCAACGAATTCCACCGCTCAGCCAAATTCGAATGACCAATCGACAATGGAATGGAAACCTCCAGCGAATCTCAGCTGTCCGCCAAATTGGAATGACCAGTCGACAACGCAAGATAAGCCAACAACTCTCCCATCGACTTCCCAAACAACGAAAAAGTGTACTACAGCAAAAACTTTTAATTTAAGCAAATTGGTAAACTTATCGCATAATTGGTGTGTTAATGAGAAACGAAAAAAGACACAAGATCGAATTTATCGGCATGCTAGGGCCAACAACCAAGCCAATTTACGAATCGATGCAATTGCAACGTTGCTCAAATATCGCCATAGACAAGCTGATCCATCTGAGATTGAGTTCCAAAAACCGTTTCGACTAAAGGAAGACAAGCCAAGTAGAATATTCAAGGCAAGGCAAAATAAGAGAGCAATCAGACAACGAGCTGGCTATTCAAACTGCAACCACTGCAACCTTAATAGAAGTCAAATATTGCAGGCTAAGACGAAAATTTGGCCTTTAAGATCAACACCTTGAAATTATTATAATTTTTCAATTATATTTTTTAATAGTTTGTATCAATTATTAATTTTTATATACCAAAACTATATTTATGAAATGTTTTTTGTTGATAGAGCTTAAAAACAAGTTTAGTCTAAAAGAAAATCCGTTCATGACTCATACAGCTAGTTGTATTTGCATTAAAATCCATATTTTATATGAACATATGTGTTTCGTTTATTGTAGGCAATCCGGATACATTAATCTGCGGCAACTGCCGGGAATGCTTCAGCGAGCTGTCTGAGTTATTGGACCACAAGAAAAGTTACTGCAAGCTGAGGTTCACATGCAAATGCCAGGATCTGGCCTTTGCAGCAAGTAAGTCATCAGCAAAGAAAAAAGGGGGCGTGGCATTAGCTGTCTGCAATTAATTTATGATTGTTAAACACTCTTACGAACATATATCCATAGCAATGTGTGTGTGTGTGTGTTTATCTAAGGCCACATTGTGTGTGGCTAGATTCCTTGTTGCAAGTCAGCAACATCTGTCTGTCTTTCTGTCTGTCTTTCGGTCTGTCTGTTCGTTTTGTTTGTCTGCCTGCAAATTCATTTAAAATTGAGTTATTTATGCGACTAAGCCCTGCCCAGACCACCGTATATTCTGTAAATTCCAACTTAAATAACTAATTAATTCTTGCATGTTTGGCTCGCTCTCACTCACACTCTAACACTCACTTCTACATAGAAACTCCGCCAACGAGCGCCAAATTGCTTTGCGCCGTTTGCAAGGATGCATTCGCCAATCCCTGGGATTTGATGGTGCACGCACAGGCCGCACACATGGTTAACATTTACGAGCTGGGCGATGAGGCCGCTAACGTCGTGAATGCCGCCAATGGCAACGGCAATCCCAGCCCCAACAACAGCAACAACAGCAACAACAACAATGTTAACGATGCAACTGCAATTGCAGGCAGTGTTGCTGCTGCTGTTGCTGTTGGTGCTGCTGTTGCTGATGATGAGGCAACAACTATAACAAAGCACATGCCAACGTCAGCAACACTTAACAAGGAGCCAAATAACAATAACAAAATTAGCAACAATATCAACAACAACAACAACAACAATAGCAGCAATGAGAACAACAACATCATCAATGGACACATGTCGCCCATTGCCAACGGCAACAGCAGTAGCAACAGCAACGACATCGCTGCCATTGCAGCAAATGGCATTGATGTTGCTGCCGTTGCAGTTGCTGCAAACGATGGCCATGTCAGCAGCGATACAGAGACCCAAAGCATTGACATCAAGTTTGAGCTCTGCACCAGTCCCAAAGAGGTGTGTGTTTAACTGTTAACCAAACCAAGTATTTCAAGTATTGTTTGAAATATGTTTTAACTACACCTTGCAGGAACCGCAACGGGATGATCTGTCGCTGGATGGACGATTGTCGAGTAGCTCACAGACACATCACTCGGATGACATCAATATGAACATAAAGCTACTTAACGGTTCGGTCTCCTCACGTGGCAGCTCGCCCGGCTTGGAGTCCGATGAGCCGCCGGCAACTCGTGCCTGCATTGTCCGAACCCTGAGCATTGTGAGTATGAGCTATAAAGTTATAATATATAATTAAGAAAAATATCTTTAAGGCTTACTGATTTATTTTTCTGAAATTTCCTAACATTATAATGCTTATTTTTGTCATTCTTTCAGGAGGCTGCTGGTGGCACAAGCTCACCCACTGCCTTGAGTCTGATGTCAAATGGTCTCAGTTTGGCTTTGGCACCATAATAAGTCAACTATTAAGAATCAAAAGTGTTTCAACTGCAAGCCAGTTAAGCCAGTATAAAGAGTTTAGATATTAAAGCGTATGTAGTGCATTCGTGGGAGAAAGAGAATTAAAAATGCTCGTATTGCTTTTGGCTTTTGTGTATTGTATTGTATTGTATTGTATTGGGTATAAGTATGTAATTGTGAGTGCGATGCAAGTGCAATTTATTCAGTATTTTTGTACTAGACTTAAACAGAGGAAAGTTTGAACAGAACAAATGAAAAAACGTAAATTACCACAAAAACATATCATTTTAAATTAGGTATTATTCTAGCTATAACAATTTAAACTAATTATATAAAATATATATATTGTATGTATATGCCTGTCTTCATCTGTCTTCATATATATTTGTTTTCATTTTTTTGTGTTTTAGCAAACATATTTTGGGTTTCAAAACTGCATATGAGAACATATAGGTAAAAAACAAGATAAGAAAGGTAAGACAGCTGGAAAAACTGTTAACAAAAGTTCATGAAATATGTATAAGAGCTAGCTAAATGGCATTATGTAGGACAAATGAGCTTTGTATATAGTCACAAATACAAAACATATATAAAATATTGTTAGCAAACACAATACGCCCCACAACAAATACCATCATTTATTTTATATACAAGTGCATAACTAAACTAATATTAAATATTGAAAGAGCCAATAATATTATGATTCAAAATACGTACCATTGTATATCAAATGTAGCATAGTGATGACAACAGGTGTTTCAAAAACAGCAGCAAAAAGTGTTGGAAAGTGTCCCAAACCAAAGACACAAAAGAAAAGTTAAGCCCAATAAATTATATAAACGTATTGATATATTTAATATAATAATTACTAACTTATGTATATCAAAACTAGCAGCTATGTAAATAGATTAGTTATACAACAACAAGAAACAAAAAAAATTAAATATTGTAAACAAATAACAACATTCAATTCAGTGTCCTCCAGCTAAACATGTAAACAGGCAGAAAAATGTATTTAATAAAAGAATATTATGAAAAAAAAAAATTCGAACAACTTTAATTGTGTTTCCATTTTACTGAACGAAAGCGAAACCAGCTTTACTAATTTCATATGGATGCGAAATTTCAGTTTCGGCGCACATTAGAAATTCTATTTTCGAGCTCATTAAAATAAATGATGATCAACTGCACACGGCGCAAACTGTCGACAGGCGACGCAGTGTGTAAACAGTAACAGCAAAAGGACACCAACAACAAGGACACTGCAAACATTGTTGAAAGCAGAAAGCAAAGTACGATAATGAAAAGTGCCAACAAAAGGTGAACACAAAGGAACACGACAGAGTTGTTGCCAGAGCATGCCTCACTCTCCACACGGAAGAAAAAAAAAACAAAAACAACTTCTGGACACAATGCCGAAATGCAGTTAACTTTATTAAAATGCGCAACGAAAATGACTCTGCTGTGTTGTTGTCTGTCCTTGCCGCTGGCTGCGAGTCCTGTGTGCTCCAAAATATTTTTATTGTCGGCAACGTGTGGCGGCCGTTAAGTTTCTGTTACTGTTTTTGGAGGTCGAGTTAAGCGCCTGCGGTCAACTCATGTACTTGATTTAAAATGCATAAGCAAGGGACAAAAGAGTGAAGGCTGCAGCAGCTACTATTCAATTTGAGGCTGGGCAACCTTAAAGTGCGCTGCGGCTAATTAGAATGCCTCGCCCAGGTGCGACACAGTCTACCATGCTACACATTCCGCCGCGTTCAGTTGGCGCAAAGGTAACATTTAGCCAGGTGAAATTACGAGTGGCAGCTCCTCTTGTTGGCTGGGGACCTTCGCTGTCTGTATGTGTCTGTGTGTGTGTGTGGCTTGCAGTAGTTGCAAATTACGCGAACTTAGCCCAATGAAGTAATTGAAATGACGCCGAAAACTAGCTAGAACTACTTAATTTCACACCTAACCCAAAGCAGAAAACACATGGCGTATGCGTGATGCGGCAGCTGCGTGAGCGTAACAACTAAAGGCTATCCCATTGGGAGTTCCCAGTGTACCCAGTTGACTCATAAGCAACGCCCGTACAGAATAGAGTATAAAAGGCAAAGACTCGTCGTCCACTCGCCTGAGTTAGTTAAAGTAGCCGGAACGTGTCGGTCTTCCAACTCGGAATCGGAAACGGAATCGGAATCGTGGTCGCACTCCAATGTCGTCAAACAGCACACAGCCGCAGACGCCCATCGATGGGATAGAGGTGCCGCGGACAAATTTTACCACATCGCAACAATGGAAACGTGCAGCACTGATGGCCAAGTCGGCATCAGCTTGCAGGGACAACTCGGACGATAGTGAGGATGAGGTGGATACCAAGCAGCAGATCAAATATGGCAGCGGCTTTCAGGCGGCAAAGGCCATTATACATGAGTATTGTGACTATAGTACCATTCATGGCATACGTTATCTGGGAGAGAAGAAGCGTCCGTGGCTTGAGCGTTTGTTTTGGGTCAGTGTATTTTTGCTCTCGATATTTACCTGTTTCCAGCTAACACTCAACATCTGGGACAAGTGGAATAACAATCCCGTAATTGTCAGTTTTGCCGAGAAATCAACACCAGTGTGGCAAATACCCTTTCCCTCGGTCACTGTCTGTCCCGAGACAAAGTCACGTCAGACAGCATTTAACTTTACAGAAATCTATTGGCAAATACGCGATTTTCGTGACAATGTCAGTGGAGTACCTGATTTGACCGAAAAAGAGTAAGTAAAATGGTTTACATAGTTTACATAGATTTTGTAGAGTATCTATATATTTTATACTTACACAGAAAATCCACATTTGGTGCTGTGACACAGGTTTGTGATGCTCCTTTGCATACCATTGATTTTGGCCACAAGACCCGTAAGGGTGTTGAAATCATTGATGAACTAAGCGAAGTAATACCTAGATTTGATGAGACATATCTGGACTGTAAGTGGCGTAATTCTCCGATAAAATGTAATGAGATCTTCCACAAGTTTGTCACCGAGGATGGGGTTTGCTATAGCTTCAACTCGTTGAGTCCTGGCGAGATCTTTCGACCCGAGGGGTAAGCTTTACTGCACTTTAATTTAAAGAGTTTCAAGTTCTAAGCCAATGGTTTCCAGCATCATACCTGATATAATATTTCGAGAGCAAAATCGTAGGGACACTGAGTGGAATGTGGAGGATGGCTATAGCATAAGTGCCAATACTGAGACCTATCCGCATCGTGTTCTAGGTCCGGGTGCCAAGGCTGGTTTGTATTTGTTCATGGGTGGCATTGAAGTGGATTTTGATGATATGTGCCGTGGTCCCGTGCAGGGTTTTAAGGTGTGTTGCTCTTTCAATCTATCTGTGACATATGTTGCATGACCAATTACGTTCCCCCTAGATTCTGTTGCATACACCTGGTGAAGTGGCACAGGTTACACGACAATACTTTCGCATACCTTTCGATCAGGAGGTGCTCATATCCATACGACCTAAGATTATTACAACCTCGGATGGCCTAAAGCACTATGAGCCACATCGACGACAATGCTACTTCCAGAAGGAGCGTCATCTACGCTATTTCAACATCTACTCCCAGACAAATTGTGAACTGGAGTGTTTGGCCAACTTTACTCTAACCAAATGTGGCTGTGTTAAGTTCTCCATGCCGCGTGAGTTTTCAACTGAATATTTGCATTCAATTAAAGACTAATAACGGAGGGTTTCAGGCAATGCTAATGTGCCCGTTTGTGGTGCTGGCAATTTGAAGTGCTACAACGATGCGGAGGATGAGCTGCTGCTCAAGGAGTTCCAGCAGGGCATGGCCTCGGCGGGTGAGAACTATCGTGGTCAGACAGATTGCAATTGTTTGCCATCGTGCACCTCAATTGCATATGAGGCAGAAATTTCTCAAGCTGATTTTGACTACAAGACAGTCGCCAGCAAGGATAAATCCGGAGATGAGGAAACAAATCGCGAGGGGTAAGTAAACTGTAAAAATACCTTATATCAATCTAAGCTAAGTTTACTTTGCTTGCAGCATGAAAATGTCGCGAGTTTCGATATTCTTTAAGGAGGCACAGTTTCTTACCTCACGTCGTTCCGAACTGTATGGCACCACCGATTTTCTGGCCAATTGCGGTGGTCTGTTGGGTCTCTTTATGGGCGTCTCTACGCTAAGCATTGTGGAATTGGTGTATTTCTGCACAGTGCGTTTGATTTCCAATTTGCGTATGCGTCGCAAGACACGCAAGGAGTTATCCCTGGCTGCCAGCAAGGAGGCCTAGTCTGGCGAATGCCTAAACGCCAAAATGAAGACAACCACTTATCAATAAGGCAAAGGGTTCTCTGTGTGTGTTGTATTTAAAATGCAAACAATGGAAATAAATTCGTACTCTTAGCAAAGTCAGCAATTGGAGTCAGAATCGGATACTTGATAGGATAGCATATATAGTACCCGCATTGCTGCCAAAGACAAACGTTTGTGGTTTGTTCGTGTGTGTGTGTGTGTGTGTGTGTGTGTTGGAGTGCATTTGAAATGGAATCAATTATTTTATTGTGTGATTTGCAGCTGCAATTCAATTCGATTGCCAAAAGTCAACAGACGCAAGTCAGCGCCAGAAATTCGACAGACACTCTCTCGTCTCTTGTCTCTCGGCTCTTTCGTCTCCAGTCTAATATGTTATGCAAGGACAGGCCTTTGATTTGCCTGCCAGCAGTTTGTAAAAGGGATACACAGATCTAGCTAAAGGGATATAGTATACCCCTCTACCTATAACTAAGCAAATAACTCAATTTAACTTGGTTCAACTTAGTTCAGCTCTCAACTCGAGTTGTGTGTGTGTGCGTGCGGCTCTAATGGAAATCCAATTGAATTAAGTTAATTATGTTGGCAAATATTTAAACAATAGCTGCAATTTATGCACACCCTACCCACAACCATACTACCCGAACACACACTACCTTTTGCTGGCTTTAAACTCTATAAGCTGCAGTTGTCATTTAGTTTAATTCAATTTTCATGCACGACTCGCGGCCATTATTAGCATATAATTTTGCAATGGCGGCATGCATCTTGTGTGTGTGTGTTTGTGGAACGGTTGTGCAACAGTTGTGTATGCCAGATACGTGCTCACAAACTACTGAAATATGCACATACACATTCGCACACACACAGACACTTCGCGCTGTTGAGTTCATTATGGCAACAAGTGTCGAAATGTGTCGAAATATTGCAAATAAAGTTGACACATTTGCATACCTAATAAAATTCTCCATGCACATGTGGAAAACTGTGGATGCCGCTGAGTGCAACAATGGCGTTGCAGCCTTTTCCTGCCACCAGGCATAAAACTGACATGCATGTGTACGTGTGTGTCTGTGTGTGTGTGTGTGATGTGCGTTTGTGTGCAGTTGGCACTTTCCACTTTAATGTTGCATTCGTGCACGCCAATTTTATTCATATGTGTATATAAGTTAAAATGAAATTTATGACAATTTTATATTGATGATGTCGGTCGAGGCTGTCTCCTGAGGCTTATCGATTATGTGATGAACATGGTTAGGAATCAAAGATTATTGATTTTTATTATTATCTTCATAAAAATTATTAATCAGAATTGGAATGCCATTAAAATATCTTCTTGATGGAAAGTTGATTAACAAATAGCGAATGCAATTTTCGAAAGAAAAAGTTTAACTTGACTTGTGACAACTTCTTAAACAACTCTCGAAACAGTTTGACATCTGTGTCTGTGTCTGCATTACAAGCGCAACATAATGTGACATTGGCTATTAAGGACTGAAAGCTGCTCGTCAACTTTGGCCGATGTCAGTAATCAATTTGCATTAAAGGAAAAAAAGAAAAAAAGAATGAAAAAACGCAGACAGCAGACGGCAATAAACGGAGAATAAGCCATGAATAACATGACATTTGACATTGGCAGCAAGAGCAACAATCAACAACAACAAGAAGAGAATGTCTTGACAGGCACACACAAACTCCATAACAATATCAATAAAAAAGTTGTTTGGCAATTGCAAGGAATTGTTGGCGAATTTGTAATTAAACTTTTCCAACACAATGCATTGCAACTTGCAAGCTTGCTTTGCCGCTGTGTCCGCAGTGTCTGGCACACAGAAAAACAACAATCAAAATGCCTGGCAACAGGCAACAAAACAACAAAACAGCAAACAATCGCGGCATTGGACAACCGTTCGCTTCATTTGCTTGGCATGGCTTTAAATTTCCGGTTTCCGGTTTTAGGTGTACACCCTGCCGTCCCCTGCCATCAGCCGCCTGCTGCTGGTCGGTCGCCAATGGCGGCTATGTTTGTTTGTATTTAAGTCGGTTTCTGAGCAACATTTTGCGGCATTTAACAGCACGAGACGCTGTCATGTCACAAACGGCTCACCTGCCGCCCAGCAGTCAGTCAGACAGTCAGCAAGGCAGGCAGTCAGCAAAGGCAGGCTCCTAGTTAGTTTTGGTTGGCTTTTGAACTGACTGCTTAAGCGGAAATGACTTGAATGCTTTTGCATGGCACTCACAAAACACACTCGTGTCACATGTGGCGTATGTGGAATTTCGCACTCGACACCCACCTGCATGTGTGTGTTTGTGTGTGTGTGTGTGTGGCTTGGCGAAAGTTTCTTGTAACGCGATTAGCGGTTTGCATTTTGTTTGCTGTTGTGTCTGAGCCCAAAAATAGTTTGCATACATATATAAAGAAGACAGTTAACTGCAACAAAACAACAACAATTGTGCGCTGCAGTAATTACAGATTTAAGATTCTCAGCCATAGTTTGAAAAGTCATTAAAAACTTGTGTGCAACACTCTCTATCTCTTTCTCTCTCTTTCTCTGCCTTTTTATGCAAACTTCGAAATGTGATTTGGAAATTTTTGATTAAATCGTTTTGGCGGCACATTTTAAGCAAGTTCAAAGGCAAAAGATGTTGCGACAAGACAATTAATGAAAAATACATGCCAACAAAAACAAAATGGCAAATCAATGTTTATCGTGACATCAATTGCGAATTGACATACACACACATATATACACATACATATACATTGTCACGCACACATATCGTCGTTATTGTGGTTGGGTGTGATATGGAATTTGTATGCAAACCGCGCACTAAATTAGATTCTTTTTTACTGCATTGGCATCGCCTGTTGACGATGACAACGCCATCATCATCTATGATGCGGATATATATTTAGAAGGTTGTCTGTTGCTTCTGTCCTTGCAACAGCGGCCGTGGCAGTGGCAGCGGCAGCAACAGCAGCACGAGCGATAAAATGCGTAAGCTCGTTAAAATTGCAGGCGTCGCTCCTTTTATAATACGAATAATGATCGAATGATGGGTGGCAATATACATATATATATTGAGGGTGTTGGTATTGATTTGACTTTTGTCGTAATGCATAGCGAAATGTTTGATTTTGCCTTTAAGTCTGCAGAGGGTATAAATCCCCACCTATCTTTTGGGATGTCTGCTCATAAAATGTTAATGAGCGTGTGAAACTTATGTGTAATGCGGATTTAACATTAACTTTGTGACCTGTTAAACTTCCTAGTTAAAGTTCCTTTGAGTAGCCTTAAGAGCGAAACTAAGAGATGGATATACAACATAGCAAGGTAAGAGAATATCTCTTCTAGTTGCTCCCAACTAAACACTATAAAATCATTTAATTATCTTCTTTTCAGTATAAGTAACCAAATAATACTTATTTTTCCTATTTGCTTTTCATACACTCTACGTTATTGTTAAATAATATTAGTTTCATTATAAGCTGATTAAATCAAACGCAGCGAAAAACTAAAACAAAGAGTATAAAGTCTAAAAATAACAATGCCTTCTGCTCCACTCGTACTAAATTGTTTGTTCATACTATCTTTTACGAGAGTTGCGCTTTGTTGGCCCAGAAAACATAAATTAAATACACACACACAGAAACCGGCGAGAGACTCATACTTATTATGCATTACCTAATGAAAAGTGGGCTCAGGGCCGGGACCAGGAACTTTTGTTGGCAACTCTCAAAGGGGGCAGAGGCAGGCAGGCAGTCAGAGAGGCAGGAGGCGTAAGCAAATAATAAATAAATAAATAAACGAAAAGCGCAAATAACATTTGAGCGCCAGATTTAATTTCTAACGTTGAGTGCGCATATTAAAACAGGCAACAAGGAAGCAGGAAGCAGGGGCTTGGAACTGCAAAGGCAATGTGGCTGTGAGTAACAAACAAAGATGATGCGGATATCACTGCGTCTCTGGTGTTAGTGGAAGTGCAACGGAAATGCGGGATGCCGAGCAAAAAGATGGCAAGGGAAGGGGGCAACAGATAAAAGCTGTGTGTGTGTGCGGGCAGGCAGAAGTAAAGTGGCAGGGGGAAACCTCCCCCCACCCGAAAAGAAAACAATAAAAGCGTGGGCAAATGTAGAAAATTAAACACAAGCCAAGTGGTGGAGGGCGCGCCAGTCAAGGAGGGGCGTGTCGGAAGGCGTAATAGAAGTTAGCGCGGATAAACAATGAATTACGGAATCATGAAAGCAAATTGACTTTAATGCAAAAATCAAATATTTACACAGCGCGAGAAAAACGAAGCGAAACGAATGCAATTGAAAATTGTGAAAAGATGCAGCAGAGAGTAAGAGAGACAAAAGGACAGACAGACAGACAAACAGTTAGATAGTCAGACAGATAAAAGACAAAAACAAACAAAAACAAACTCACACACATTCATACACAAACACATAACCACAAAGTGAGGTTATGTTAGACTCTTCTCTGGCCCCCAAAAAACTCGTTTTAGCACTTAAATGGCAATACACACTCAAACACACATACATACATGTCTGAGCTTAGATATGAGTAACTGGGGGGTTGAGAAGAAAGAGGGGGGGACAGCTTTTGGTCTGCGGCATATCCGGTTTGAGAGTATACGTTATTAGCCCGTTGCTGTGGCTGTCCAGCGTGTCTGCATTTTACGATTTCATTCATTTTTGTGGCTGCCATTCGACGCCACAAAATATGCAACACAAAATTTTATTTCCAAAACTCCACCAACACACACACTCGCACACACACACAGCTGCATATCCAAAAGGGTAAATAATAATAAAAACTATTATCTAATGTTCTGTAAAGAAAATCGCAAACATTTTCCTCAGCAACTTGCAATTTGTTTAAGAATTTCCCAATTAGAATACAAGCAACAAAACAATAAACCATTCTGCTCGACAAAAAAAAACATACATAAAAAACCGAAAATGGAGAATGCATTGCACAAATCTGAAAGATATAAAAGTGTCACTTTCAATTGTCTATGTCTGTTGTGTGCAAAGCCAAAAAAAAACCAAAAGCGACAACCGGATATCGATGCCAACAAGTGAAATTGAAACATTGCACGGCTACAAATTGATGATTAAGTGTGTGTTGGGAGTACTGTGTGATTTTTCACTATTCCCTTTTTTATGGCCCTTTGGGGGAATAGTGATTTTATTGGTTGTTTTGTGCCATGCCTATAAATAAAAGATTGCTATAGTTTTAGCTGTATTTGGTGTTGTAAGTTGATAAGTTTTTGAAGTTGTAAAACATCAACTTCTGATTTTCATTCTAATAAATATTAAATATCTATGTTTCTATCCAGTTTTCACTTTTCATAGAGCATTTTACACTCAATAAACCAGTTTTTATGGGTTTCTTTTTTATTCTATTCACAACCTCATATATATTACTTTTTATTGCTGCGATGCCTGGCGATGATTGACACCTCGTCTGGCAATAAATTTTTAATTTTCAATGCGCCGTGATAGACTGGCTGACTCTCACTCTCTCTCTCCCTCTCTCTCTCTGAGTGACTGTCTAAGGACACGCTCCTCTGGAAGCTGAAGCTGTGTGTGTAGCTGGGAGCTTGTTAAATTCAAATTAGAGCCTTGACTTTTTCATAGAGTTTGCCGCTGACAGCGAAGATAAATGACAGTGCTTCTGTGCGATCGCAACAAATTAACCTTGTTAGGGGGCTGCAGCCAGCAAACAGTTACAAGTGTATGTAATTTTTTATCGTCTACACACACACAGTATCTCCCCCTCTAGCGTCTCAAGCTGCAACTTACTCCACTGACTGACTGACTTATGAATGGCGTGTGGCAGTTTTTGTGTGTTGTAGGAGGAGAGGGTGGTTGGGCGTTGCTGTGTTTTCTCAGTTTCTCACATCGATAAATCAGTTTGTATATCAAATTGAATTCACGAGAGCGTGCACTTGACACCAGCACACACGCACACATTTATCAGCACTCGACTATTCTCTCTTATGGAGAGACTTGCATTCGCAGTTGAAAACACAAAAACAAACGAAAAGAAAACTGGGCATCTTTGGCATTTGTGTTTGGCGCTTTAACTTGGCTTGAAATGGAAAGCCACAAAATTTTAATTTCAACTAAAAGCGAAGCGGCTAAAAATATCAGCGCTTTTGCATTATAAATTATTCATTACATTGCCACCGACCACGCCCACAAACTCCCAACACACCACTCCCATACCCACATCTGCCACGCAGCTTCTCCTCACTGACGGCTGCTCGTTTGCACCTAATTTGATTTTTAGTTGTGTTGAATGGCTGTGGATCCCGACTCTGGTTACGACCAACACTCCCCCACACTCCACACTCCACTCTTCACTCCATTCTGACTGGGCTGCGGTTGCCCCGTGGCAATCTTTTTTGTAGCTGCCTCTCAGTGGCAGCACATGAGGGAGCATTGGCCACGCCTTGTTCTCTCTCTCTCCCTATCTCTCTTAAAAGGCAGCGCTTTATTCCATACCATCTTTGGGTTTCATTCATTTGGACTCCGTCGAAAAAATGTCTGTTATGTGGCTGGCAGAATTTTGCAGTAATTAATGGCAACTGTTTGATTAAAAAATTCCATAGTCGGTTATGTACTAGTAATAGTAGCTAGTATAGAGCAAGGGCAGATAGTCAAGACCACAGCAAATCTATGTAAATTCTGAGAAAAATTCTTGAAGTAAAGCTCATTTCAATCAACATTTCATATAGCAATCCTGGTAATATAAACATATAAACTATTTTCATATAAACACATCAACTCAATAATGCAGAGAAGCAATTTACGCAGAAGTGAAAGTCTAAGTTGTCTGCCAGGCAGTAACTATTTTCCAAGACCTACAAATGAAAGTCAAGTGCAAAGAACTACCCGAATTTCAAGGCAAGAACATGATTCTATAGATTCACGATTGGAGCCAATTGATGACACAAACTGGAAATTGATATTCTTTCGATGGGCCCTATATATATGCTTTATAACATGTTTTGTAAGTAATCCTTTTTATATGCACTTGAAAATTAATAGAAGGAAGCATATTCGACCATTTCAGGTATATATATACTATTGATAAGCCTTGCGAACTCACTTGTTCGTAAGGCCTAGGTCAAGTACTAATATATAGCTAATCTTTAACACGATTTTACCATAAAAAACAAAAAAAGTTCTATTATATTTCAAGTGTATATCAAATTCGGCATGCCTGAATTAACTTCCCAACTTGTTTCTTAAACTATTTTGATATTTTCTCTTTTTCTTTGACAGATTTGCAATATAATAGACATTATCTATCACAGCAAAATGATAGGTCTTTACTGGAAATTTGAAGAAGCTGAATTTATGAAGTTTGAATTAATAGTGTTGATTGCAAACCTGGTAATAGTTCCTCTTCTTATTGTTGGGACTATTATCATACTCAGGCAGAGTATATATTGTTTGCGAAAAGTATGTATTTGCGGATATATTTATAGATATATTTTAAAAAACTAAATAAAAACACACATATTCAGTACCTAACGTTGCTGTTTGTGGGCAGCTGGGAACAAATGCTGTTGATTTTGGTACTAACACAGCTTTTTCCTCATCTTCGGACGGTGCACGAAAAATGGGATAAAGGTGAAAGTATTGCCGAATATGAAATATTAGTAAGTAAAGTAGTAACGTTTCTTTATGTCAACTTTAGCTTTATACACTACTAACATTTAGCTCAAATGCTGTGGCCTGTTTGGTCCCAAAGATTATCTTGATATAAAACCACATGCTGTGCCCACCAGCTGTTTTGTCAATCCCCGAAATAAAAAGTCTAAGGAGCTTTACCACGATGGCTGCCTAAGTCAATTTGAACCAAACACGAATATCCTTCGTCCAGAGCTGGTTACGCCATTTTTTCAGGTAAACTTTCTGCATTCTTTTATATTTTATTAATTATTATAAAACTCTTTTCTTTCAGTTCATTTTAGTCATCTTATTGGTCGTGCATTACTTTTATCTCAAGAAAATTAAAGCTAAAGTGCGCACCTTTCGACACATTTGCAAAGCTCGTATCGTGTTTTAGTTTTCAGTCTCAGACATACAAATTGCATTTGCATTTGCATGCAAGACAAATTGGATGGCATTGAAATTGGTGAAATTGGATGAGTATTGGGATTGGCATCACAGCTTACACTTCTCATATATTTCACAAGCTGCAATCAATAACGATAAACACTCGAGTGTCTCTCAGTCATCCTACTACAAAACCCGATTGTCCGAGAGTGTCCGCTTTTGCATATGCATGAGCCAATAAAGAAATCAAGAAAGCAAAGCAAGCGAATCCAAATACCAAACAGAACAGAACAGAACAACAGGACACAACACTCGAAACAATATGCACAGAGGAGAAGCACATGTTCAAGGACAATCTCGAATCGTTTGTGTTTTTTATTTGCACATAAATTTTATTGTTGTCAACATTAAATTTGGCTGGCGCCATGAGAAACAATTTTTAAGCATTTGGAAATGCATAAAATATGCATACAAAAATGTTTCATAGAACGACCAACTTTATGGCTAAATAGTTTGCTCCTAGCCCAAGCAGTTAATACTGTTTTTTACGCCTCTATCCCTAGTCCTTTCCCCAAACGAGTTGGTCAAAAACTTTTCCGCCATCGCTAACGCTTTAACCCCCACATAACCATAACAATAACAACAACACTTTTGGTCAAGCTGCTAAGCTTCTGATGGGTCCCATCGCAAAGTTTATAGCGGCAAAGGCAACTGGTGCAAACTGAAGGGGGGAGAGAGCTGTTGAAAACCAAATAAAAAGGGGTCATTTGGCTCATTAAACTTTGGCCAACAATTTTTTGTAAGCCCTGCCACCTCACCCCTTCTCGCCCACCCACCAACCAAAGACAAACAAAAAGTTTTGTACTAAATATTTGACGCCCCTACCATGAAATATATAAAGAGTAAGTACCGTTTCGTCTGAATAAGCGAGAGGCATAAAATTATGGCACACATACGGCCCATTAAATACTAGACAAATGTGAAGGCCAACATCTGTGTGTAAAAAACCGATATGAGTAGGGGAAAAGTGAGAGATTGAGAGAGCAACATTGAAAAACCACTAAAGTTCTGCAATTAAAGAAATCTTTTCAAGCAAAAAACTATATTTTTTTGTAACTAAACAAAAGTTTTATTTCGTTTTCGATAGATCAACAATAGTTTCAACAATATGTAAAAAAGCTAAATTCTAGCTTTTTAGTAGCCCCAGTGTGAGCCAAAGCCATCGAAGCTGATGTGAGACACACCAACAGCTGGAGAGTACTTAACATAGGCTGTGGGAGCAGCAACTGGTGTGGAGTAGGCAACAGCTGGAGCGGCATAGGACTTGGCGTAAACTGGAGCTGGTGCAGCATAGGCAACAGCAGGAGCAGCATAAGAGACAGCCTTGGTCACAACTGGAGCTGGAGCGGCATAGTGGACAGCTGGAGCGGCATAGGACACAGTCTTGGCAACAACTGGAGCTGGGGCAGCATACGCGACAGCTGGAGCAGCATAGGACACAGCCTTGTGAACAACTGGAGCAGGTGCAGCATAGTGGACAGCTGGAGCGGCATAAGTCACAGCTGGAGCAGCATAAGTCACAGCTGGAGCAGCAGCGGCATAGACGGACTTGGTAACCACCGTGGCTGGGGCGCTGCTGTACAGAGTCTTGGGCGTGTACACATTGTTGGTGATGCGAGAGTCCACCTTGCTAACGCTGGAGTAGGGTGTGACAACGTTCTTCGAGTAGGTGGAGACAGTGCCACCAAACGAGCGCACCACATTCTGTTGGGTGGTGCCAACGGCATCGTAATGGGGTTGAGCCAACTTGGTCACCACTGGAGCGGAGACATAGGTGGTGGCTGGTGCCAGGATGCCAGCATTGGTGGCGCCGAGCAGAGCGCAGAGGGAGAGAAGGACGTACTTGAATGCCATGGCTGGATTGATGTTGATTAACAACTGGAACTGGAAACGTTACTGATGCTTAACTGGTCCAAGTGTGTGGCTTAAATAGCCAAAAAAAACGGTGCTCTTTGGCAAAAATATTCACGGCCAAAAGACGGCCTCATGAGTGTGACAGCGCGAATTAGGCCTAAGTATAAGCTCCCATTATTGAAAAAAATCAGCTAAAGAAACTGGTTCAATGGGTCGACAAATGACGTAGCACAACGTAATAGAGAAGTTTCAGTTAGAGTCGGAGTTCGTGTTATTTTTGGGAGGGGGGGGAGGGTCGCGTAACAAAGTGAATTATTTTGAATACTATCAGCAGCTCATAAATTTTCCAGAAAACAAAAAACTTTTATTGCTCTGGCGTATTTTTCCATTAAATTGACTTCAACTCAAGCAGCAAACATGCCACAACAACAACAACAACACCACCACTCAAGGACTCTTCTTCTTTGCCTGCTGCTTGTGTCAACTTTTTGTATTTAGGGTGTGTTTGGTTTTTTTTGTTCTTGTTGCAAACGACTTGTTTATGATTTTTTTACTTTTCGTGCAACTTTCTCAAAATCCTCACTGTTGCTTTCTGCTTTTTCCACGGGGCGCATGATGAATATTTATTGAAATTACCAAAGTTGCCGCTGCTTCAAATTGAATTGTGTTGCCAACTTGGGATGTCCTCACTCTCTCTCTCTTTCTTTCGCCAACTTTCTCTTTGTCTTATATATATTTCAATCTTATTTTTGGCAAATTGTTATTAATATTACACGTGTGCCATTGAGCCGCCCTCTAAACCTAATTACCACGTTTAAATTTATGCCCACGAAAATTGGCTTTCAAATAATTGTCAAACAGTCAAACATGTAGACAGCTTGTACGGTTCAGACAGAGACAACAGAGACAACACATACAAGAGACAAGATAGACAATCAGTCGTAACGAAACTCACATCTCATTGTGGGCAGCAACAACAACAATTGGTGTTTGGCACGCGTCAATTGCGTATAAAAGCCGCAGCATTTTGGCCAAATCAACAACAGTCAGTTTCAGTATCTGCTACAGTCAGTCTCCAATCGCCAATCTCCAATCTCCCAGCTTCAATTATGGCTTTCCATTACGTCATCACGTTGTGCGCCTTGGTGGCCGTTGCCAATGCTGGTCTCCTGGCCAGCCATGTGGCTATTGCCAATCCAGCTGTAGATGCCGTTGCCTCTACTCACCAGAATGTGGTGCGCTCCTTTGACGGCACTGTATCCAGCTACTCCAAGGCTATCGATACACCCTACTCCAGCGTGCGCAAGTCGGACACTCGCATCCAGAACAATGTGTACACTCCGGCCATAGCTAAGACCACCTATTCAGCTCCTTTGTATACTCAGGCCACGCCTGTGGTACAGAAGACTTTGTATGCTGCTCCAGCTCCTGTTGTTCAAAAGACTGTGTATGCCGCACCCGCTCCCGTTGTCCACAAGACTGTGTATGCCGCTCCCGCTCCAGTTGTCCACAAGACTGTTGCATATGCTGCTCCTGCTGTTCACTATGCTGCTCCCGCTCCAGTTGTGCAAAAGACTGTGTATGCCGCTCCAGCTCCAGTTGTCCACAAGACCGTCTCGTATGCTGCTCCAGCTGTTGCCTATGCTGCCCCAGCTCCCGTCTACACCAAGTCATATGCCGCTCCAGCTGTTGCCTATGCTGCACCTGCTCCAGTCGTTGCCAAGACCGTCTCCTATGCCGCTCCAGCTGTCCACTATGCTGCACCTGCTCCAGTCGTTGCCAAGACCGTCTCCTATGCCGCTCCCGCTGCCCACTATGCTGCACCATTGGCCACCACCAATGTAAACCATGGACCAGCTGCCACCACCTACACCCACAATGCACCTGCTCTGGGTGTGTCCAGCTACGGCAGCTCCCAGACCGTTCACTACTCACCCGCTGAGAGCGTCTCCCACATGAGCTTCGATGGTTTTGGCACCCACTGGGGTTTCTAAACGAATCTCCGACTAATTGTTGTTAAAGCTTCTTGTTTACGTTTGCACGTTGTTCGCAATAAAGACCAAATTTGTTATAAAACCATGAAAAACCTTAAGACCTTGGCAAAGCTTCCGTTTTGGGTTTCAGGTTTCGAGGCCGAAATCGCAATCATCTTGGGCTAAGCAAAATGAAGCCTAACAAGCAATAAACGCGCAATTGTCCAAAGCTGCCCAAAAAGTACTCAATGATTATATCAGACCACCAGACCAGACTTCAAAAATTGGAGCCGGTTTCTGCGACGTCATCGTTGGCATATTTCTTCTTTTTTTTTCGATTTTGGTTTTGTCGGGCAACCTTCGCTGGTTTTGTGTTAAGCGGCTTTTGTCTGATAACTTTTGCGTGGGGGCGTGTCGTGTATGTTTGCGCATTATATTATGTGCCATTAATTGGATTTAATATTTTTGCACACCTTCATTCACAGTTTGCCCTCAGGGGCTGCCCAGTGTTGATCTATTAAATTGATATCGAATCGAAATCGAAATCAGATTCATTGCCATTTCGCGCTGTGTGTTTTTTTGTGCCTTTAGCCGGACACATAATAATTGTGACCCGGTTTTTGTACTTGTTATAATTGTTGTCAGTTAATTATCGTCTGTTTCAGTTGATATAACACCAATGACAATGAACACACACACATTTCTTTTGTTGGCCAACACTTTTTATGCCTCTTTTTTTCGACCTGACACTTAAATGCATTTATCAAGTGCTCGGCAGTTAACTAATGGCCTAAACCCATGAAATTTGTTAAGTCAAGGCAATTTTTCATTAATTCTATTGTGGAGTAAGGGTTAACGATTTGTGTGTTGATCTTGAAGTTACACATAGAAACAAACCACAAGGTTGATAAATATTTATGGCAACAAATGAGAGTGATTAGCGGCTTGCTCATTAATAAAGCGTTTTTTCATTTTGTATTCGTTTTGCTATAATTTTTATAACATTTTTGCAATATTCATATCATTTATAGTCCCACTTTGTAGCTAATTTCTTAAAGTGTTTTGTCATGCTGTGTCTCGAGATGACACCTATTTGAGTGTCATCTCATACTTTTGCAAATTGTCCAATCATCTAATTGAAAGCCTACTTAAAAAGCGATTGTGGAACACTTTATTTTGCATTTTACACCCCTCAACTCTCTCTCTGTCTGTTTGTGTAAATGATATGACAAATGATGCGACATGTAATAGATTTCGTTCAATTCCCCCGTTGTCCAATGTCCGCTGTCCGTTTTGGACATAAACAATCAGATTAAATGAAGATAAGAAATTGGAACTGGAAATGGGGAACACTCACACGTTTTTCTTTGGCAAATTAGCTGTGAATTGTGATTGCGTATACGCAGTGTGGGCCCACACATTCTCTTGTCTGTCTGACTTGACAATTAGTCAATAATTTATTTCAATTTCATTTGGCATGCCAAGCACATACACACACATTCACTCACACACACACACACATACCAGCAACAGAACTGGCCTAAGTGCAATTTAATTACATTTGCATTTGGGCTTGTGCTTGTGTCGTGTTTTGGGTTTTTGTGCGACAAAACTGCTTGCGCATGCAACTGAGCACAAACAATTGTTGCAATCCAATTTATGTAAGCGAATTTCCATGATTTAAATACGAGAGAGAGCATTATGGTTTATTGTGCCTCAGCGTGAAAACAGACAACAGTAAAAGACAGAGAGGGAAAACGCAGAGAAAAACTGCATTTCCCTTTCCATTCCATTCGCATTCCGAGAGTCATTGAGTCAGCCAGCTTGTGTGTCTGGTGTCTGGTACAACATCTATGTCCTGGTATAATTAAATTATGAAAGGACATAAGACGCATAATAAGTCATAAATCAAATTTACCTATCCCACGGGCATGTCCAGCAGCCAGCTAGACAGTCAAACTAAAACCCAGACAACCCAGAGACAGTCTCACATATTGTTGCCTCAACTCTCCGAACGTAATTTGATGGACATTATGACGACTCTGTCTCGGCAAACAATTAGACAATTGATGCATCTATGAGCTGCTATTTTGACCAATGCCAAATTCCATTTTGTATTTGTATCGAGGCATGACTCGGGTCAAAACGTGAAAAGGGCTGAACCCAAAAATGCCAACAACCGATCCGGTCAACTGAGTGTGTTGTGCGTGTGTGTTTGTGTGTGTGTGAATGCATTTTATGTTGTCCACGTCATAGCCAGACGCTGTTTGAAGTGTGCAATTGAAAAATTTCTACATATCTGCAACAGCAAATGTAAATTTTGCATTGTGCATGTTGCATGTTGCAAAATGTTGCTGTTTTTGTTGTTCCTCCCGAAAAACTCAGCTTCATTCCATTGACAATACCACAATATTGCATTTACAGCAAAAATTCTATCTTTTTAACACTAGCTCTGACTAAATATCGTGTTACAAATGAGTCGTGAAAAGTTCTGGCTTAAATCAGTTAATAATATACCCAAGCAAATTCAGATTATTTAAATCTTGAAATTTAAACAAATTTGAACACGTTTAAGGCCAGACAAACTAGAGACAAGAAAATGAAAGGAAAAATGAAAAGAAATGCGGAAAACGAGAAACGAGAAACCGAAAGACGGCGACCATCGCGATATGTCATAGTCCCAGACAAAGGGCAGCTGACCTAGGCGAGAGAGATGGGTAGGAGAGGGATGGTTTTCGAATGCAGATGCTGACAGAGGCATTAGCAACCTCGACTAACTGATATGGATCATTGCTAGGCCGGCGGGCATTGCCTTGTGCAGATTAAAATTTAATTTTTAATTTAAAGACTGTGTTTTTGTGTGTGTTTTATTTGCGTTTCTCTTGTTGTTGTTTCTTGTTCTTGTTGTGTGTGCAATTTAAATAAATGAGCAGAGGAAAAGCAACCTTAAAGGTTCATCTGTTGATTTATCATTATTCTATGCAAATTTAATGTTCATCTACGTATCTATGAGCCAACATCTGTGTGGCAAGTTTGTCTGTCGTTATCGGGCAGAGTAACGCGGCTGCCACGTGCAATGTCAATGCCAAGCGATTAACATTCAATTAGCTTTTGGCTTCATCAATGATTTTATCGCCAGCCATTAGAAGAGGGTCATGAGAGAACGAGAGAACGAGAGAGAACAGGAGTTGGGGTGGCGGGTACAAGTGCCCCTGTTGCTGTGGCTGGTTTGAGTGTAAATTGTGGCAAATTATCATTAGCCTGTTGTTGTTGTGGCAGCTTGTTATGTGTATGTTTGTTTGTCTTTGTGTGTGTGTGTGGGTGTGGGTGTGTGTGTGTGCCTTGGCAACGACATCTTAACATCTTCAAAAGGTTTTTATGACATCAACAGCTGTCGTTGACAGATTATTGTGGCGATTATTTTAGCAGACAGAGACCGTGTTTAGGGGGCAGCCACAAACCAAAAGGGCAGACAACAACAATAAGGGGCAATGGGGCTGTGGCAGCGGCGGGGGTTTGGGTGATGTGAAGTAACCAGGAGTCTTGTGCTATCTTGTGCTGGTTTGTGCCTTCAACTGGAAATTGTCAACAATGTTGTCATTGTTGTTATGCTTGTTGTTGTTGTTTATGTGTATATGAGAGTATGTGTGGGTGTGTGTGTATGTGTGTGGGCCACTTAAACATCTTGTGGGTTAGCACTTGAAAATAACTATGTTTCACTTGGAATACTTGTCATTTTTATACACACTTTTAACAACAGCATCGACACATTATTCAATCTACTAAGTATGTTAGTGTGATGTTCCCTAAACCGAAGATATTGGTCAAGATCATATCTTCTGTAATTTTGACTATACTTTTGGTAAGATATTCTCTATTTGCTCATCTATTTACCATTGAAATCATTTATTTTAAGCTCTTCTGTGGTATTGAAATCTGTGTAGATATTAATGAAGGATTTAATGATAAGCCTGAAAAGACATTGTTGATAGTTTCATGCGTTGTGACGGGCATTTTTTTTCTCTTAATTATCTGCTTTGGCATCTGCATCCTATATGGCGAAAGATTTATACGACTACTGTTGGTAAAGTTTAATACACTGAAGTAAAGAAAGAATAAATTTTGATATACAAGTCTCTTAGCTAGTCATAGTCATTGCTGGATTCCTTATTATCAAATGCGGTCTGTGCGTATTCTTTCTGACTTATGGCGCTAAACCTGAAGTGGCTAAGAATAGCGTATGGTTTTATATAACAATCGTTTTTGCAGTAAAAAAAACCTGATAAAACCCCAGAATACAAAAATATAAACTGCTTTTATTTGCAGGTGTTAAGTTTGATTGTAGTTATTATACAAATGCGTTACAGGTAACCGTTTTATTAAACGCTTAATTTACGGAAAATGTGTTTTCTAGGAAAACATTTATTGAAAGTTAATTGCTATTTTGTATCTGTCGCTGTGATGGTAAGTTACGAAATAGTGCTTATTAATGAATTATTTACTCATCTTTTCCTGTTCAGATTTGCAGTTGTATTGATCTTGCTTTTGATGTCACCAATCTTCATCTATTTGCGGGATACGATAAGAGTTGGCTAATCGTATCAATAGTACTGAATGGTCTTGTTTGTTGTGCAATATGTTTTGGCTTTTATGGCGTTGCTGTCACCAAAGCACGTTACTTACTAATAGTAAGTTCAAAATACAATTAACATTTCTGCAGTAATCACAACTCATTTTTAGTATGCGAGTACATTGTTGTGTTTTGTGGTCGGCAAGCTAATTCTTTTACAAATGACTTTATATTTACGTGATAAATATTTTCATATGTTTGGGTCTCTATGGTATTATTTAGTCCCAGCGCTGTCTGTAAGTAAACTTTGCAAAAGCTACGGATATTATTTAGATATTTCTTTTATATTCTTTCAGATCCTATTGTTAGTATTAGTTTTTGCCCTATTTTTGCAAGTATAGGAACTAGACGAGCTCAACAGAATGGGTTGAACAGAATGTGTTTGAAATCTTAAAGCTTTAGAACTATGTGTCAGTTTGTTTTAAAATAAAATTCAAATTTCTTATATAAGTAGTAGTTTTTTACCCAGAATAATGTGCTTCTTTGGCTTGAAAACACTTAAGATACTTACGCTAGTCATAGTTGCCGTTCTCGTAGTAAGTTATATGTTATAAAATGAAGCGAAACTTATAAAAAAGTGTTTAATCTGTTTAGATAAGCAATGTTCTTGATATATGCGTATCCGTTTCACTCGTTGGTGAGACAGAAAAAGGTACCACGTTTGCATTATATGCATCAATTGTAATGAGTACCCTTGTGAATTTTGGAATTATGCACGGTATTTATGGAACTATCTGTGATAACACCCAAGAGGTCAAAAGAGTAGGTTGCATAACATTTTGGGTTTTGTCTATTGTCTATTTTCTAAAGTCTAAATTGTCATTAACATTTGCAGTTTATATTCATTTTGTTCATCTTCTTTTTTGGAAAAGTAGCGATTGCCAAATCAATCGCAGAGTGCGATAATGAAAATATGGATTTAGTTGTATCCATATGGTATCAGATCGATGTAGTCTTCACAGTAAGTAGTTGTATCAATTTGATAGGATTATGAGATTGATTTTTATTTATTGCAGGGCATTTCCTTGGTTTGCGCCACACCATTTTGCTTGAAGCTGATGGAAAAAGAATCTCGAGCAGTAGTTATTGTATAAAAACTATATATTCAATCTTCAATTAAATCTAAATTACCGAATGCCAAAGACACCTTAATGAACTTTATCAGCATAACCATTTAAGGGCTAAGACATTCGATTTACTGTTTCAGATAGCAAAATGTGTGTAAGGGTGATCACATTACATGCAGAATTATGGCGAAACAACACACCCGCAGGATAACAACAACAGAAATGGCATAGGAAGCAGCTGGAGCATCAACAGCAGCAGTAGCAGCAGCAGTATCTGTGGCAGCCAATAAAGATGACAATGACAAGATAAACGAAAGTTTGTGGCATGGTCATGCGGGGTGTTGGTTGATTGTTGGAGGGGAGAGGAAGGGGTTCAAAGAGGTCTCTGCTTTAAATGAAATTTAACGATGCACACAAATAATGGCACTTTGCATTTTAAAACACTTTCGCGTGGCAACACACCAAATGGCGACAAATGGCAGGGGCGGGGTCAAAAGTCAGCCAACGGACGCGACATTGACATTCAATTGGTTACAGGACGCCGGACGCACCAGATGCAGAGACGCAGAGACGAGGGGGACAATGAACTCTGAATGCTCATTATACGCATTTTCATTTGACACTTTTATTGGCGCAGCTGTCCACTGCTGATATTTCACACTTTTCCGCTTTTCCACTTTTCCTGCCAATGACTTTTGGCCAAATTAAATGCGTAATGCTGGCCCCGAAGAGCGCTTCATTTATGCGGGTCATTTTATAGCCAGTAACGGATGCGGATGCGGTTACAGATATATACCGATAAGGCCATTAAATTTTTGTGTGCACCACTTTCCCATAAACTGGCTGCCGCACATCACTCAGCCATCGAGGAACGCCCGAAGCACTCAGCCAATTACGCAAATAAAAAGAAAATGTGCGCTTTCTCTCCTGTCTCTTGTCTGCTACTTATGTGGAAACGTGTCAAAGTGCTAAAAAAAAAATGCAACAGCTTTTTACGGTTGCATAAGTGTAAGTGTGTGTGTGTATGTGTGTGTGAAGTGGCTGCTCATTAGGCGTGTTGGTCCCCCCCTGAAGGTGTTCGCTGGTTAAATTGTGTGGAAAAACGAGCACACACTAAAACTCAAAACTGTCATACTCAAAAATTTAATGCGCCTTCCAAGCATGATGTATTTGCTGTAACAAAAGAGATGTACTAAATATATACTATGTGCCCCAATTACACAATCGTTTAATTAAAGCAATGTGCTGCGCCGTAGGCGATTTTCATCATTTCGTTCAGTCCGTTTTAGTTCGCCCGAAATGCTAAAATTGTCAATTGTCGCCAAGCAGCGCCAGCTGTTTCAAAAGCAGTACCCAAAAACAGCATGTCGCCGTTGTCGTTGTCGTTGTCCTTGTTGCCGTTGTGTGTGTGTGTGTGTGTATGTTCGTTGTCCAGGCGCATATCCTGCGGCTGATTAAAATCTATTAGAGTCAAAGAGAGACAGAGAGCGAGGGAGAGAGCGAGAGATGTAAGACACTGCAGAGCACAAAGTGGATGAGTTGGGGGGTTGGCCAATGACTTGGCATGTAAATGTCGACGCAATTGAAATGCATGCGGCGGAAACTTTCAACTTGCTATAACTTAAATACACAATTGAGCATTACGGGTATATCACTACGTTCGGTAAGTAGACAATGTTGATTTTAAAGATAATGAAACTGAACGGCTAAATAGTTAGTTATACTTTATCCCATCGATAAGTATTTATAACTTTCATTTCTATCATCTCATAATTCTTATAAATTAAGAACTGATATGTCTAACTGAGTACTAAAGAGTATTAATTGTGATATCCTGACGCAAACAGCAAAAAAATCAACTTGTAAGAGTATTCAAGTTCTATTTGTTGTTGTTGGCATTGCGGCGCTGCCAAAAGTCGCACACAAAAACTTTTGAACGCAAACTTTTCAACGGAAATTGTGCAGCTGTTTTGTGTGCGACGACATCTTTGTCGAAAGGGGGGGAGTTGAGGAAGAGGAAAAGGAAAAGTATAGCACTTGTTGGCCACACACCACACATACAATTCTAAAGACATTTAGTAGTAGGAAAAAAAAAAAAGAAAAATGTCTTACAAAAATTTGTTGAAATTTTAATTCAATGGCAAGCATGGAAAGAGATGCCTGTGTACTTTCTTAGAGAGCAAAAGAATATAAACTTATATATGTACCTATATGTTCCTATCGTTATCGAACATGTGCCAACATGTGCCGCCTCTCAATATGAATTTTCATGATTAGGGCGCGTGTCGCTTGGCAATTTTATCGCTAAAAGACAGCAACGGAATGTCGCCGGTTTGGTTCGATGCGGTACGGTACGATGCGGTACAGTTACTGTTCGGTTCGGCTCGTTTCGATTGAGAATTTTCTTATAAATTATCGTTTGGTAACAAATGTGTCCACACAGCCATTGGCACGCATGCATAATAAAGTGATTTTAAAGGGCACTTTTCCGGCGCTCGTCTTGCGTAAAATTTTCCATTTACTCGAAGGTCTGAGTGGGGCACTCAACTTCATTGGAATTGAAAGTTGCCAACAGCAGTGAAAGCAGCAGTGGCAGGGGTTGGGGTTGGACACACATGTGCTATAAGCTCTAATGTGTCTTGGCTTTAACAATTCATTAAAATTTTATATATAAATGTTGCAGCTAGAGCCTCATCAAAGAGCATTACAACGCATCAACTGCGTTTTGCTGCATGGCGGCTCCCCGAGTAAAGTAATCCACTTTGTTATTTAATCCAGTGTTATTTACAAATGTGCATCTATCTGGTGTCAGGATTGTATACACAATACAAAATATATATATATATATATTAAATGCAGCGCAAAAGCGTCAAGTCATAAACTGCTCATCAGTCTTGGGTCTACAGTTGTCTAACCCAAACCCCGCTCTTAACTGTAATTATGCGCGTCGTTGTTGCAAAAACTTTACACTATCACTATCACAACTCATTCTCATCGCGTGCCCCATGGCTCGTGGCTCATCCTTGTGTTGTCATTGTGTCTCGACGCGCAGCAGGAAGTGCCAAAGCGCCGCAGGGCAGCCTGTGTTGGATGGTGGATGTTGCACAGTGGTAGCTGGATGGTGGATGGTGATGGTAGCTGGCGTCCTTTTGACGCTGATAATGCAATTTCCGCGTACAGCGCGTAATTTACTGTTATGCAATGTTTCATTTTATTCTCTGGCCCTCTGACTTTTCGCATAACGCAATGCTTTTAAAGCGCCTTCGAGACAATCAACACCATAATAGTTTTTGTTGTTGCTATTTATCTACATAAAGTTAATTGAAAACATTCAAATGCCGAAGGAGACTTTTACTATGATTCTGATGCTTCTGCGTGATGTGTCAACATCTTTCGAATGCCACATAATCCTCAACATGCCGCTGGACGCTGAATGGTGAATGGTGACTGCATGTCCACTTTCATGTCCATTCTCATTCGTAGTCTTTATTACAAATTGGTTTTCTGCACTCGCTCGCATGTTTCGTGCGCAATTTGCGGCAACACTCTGAATGAATATGGAAGCCGCAGAAAAAAGCACACCAAAAAAAATATTACGAAAAAAAAGCAAAATGGTAAATTGCAGCCGGCAAAACCGGCAGGAGTGAACCCACACACACGTGGTAAATCTAGGGGAAAAAATATCAACCTCCGTGCATTCTCGTCGTGAAACGTGTTCACTTTGCACGTTAACGAACTGAAATCGAAAGTTTTGGTTGCGGTCAACGTGGGTATTGTCATAGCCGTATATTTGTCTGTGTCTGTTTCTGTGTCTGTCTGTCCATGTGTCCCCCATTCGAGGTTGTCCTTGTGTGTGTGTCTCCCACAGTTTGTGACTGTCAGATTGAATGGTTTATGTGTGACACCTTTGACCGGTCGGGTCGAGTTGCCAGCAATATAAATTAAACCTGCAGCTGCAACCCGAAACAACTTAAAGCCATATTCCAACATCATCTCACTCAGATAAAACGCTCTTGAAAGCTTCCGACCAGAATGTGGTTTCATGATTTGCTTAACAAGTTGACTACAAATAGGTAAATGTGGCTTTTAAGCTTACGAAAAGATTTTAGCATGTTTTTTGGCTAACAAATTAAATGGCTTTTGAGTTAGTTTAATATAAGATTTATTAGTTTAAGTATTTACTTAGCTTTAATAAATACGCCTTTCGTTTCATGCAAACATATTTTTTCATTAATCTTGTTTTTCGCCTGAACATGAAATGTTTCGGTTCAGCTGCAATTTTCCAACCCTCCCAGTTTTTTTTTTTTGGGTTTGCTTTTATTTGCCCAGCAAAAGTCACGTGGCATTCATAATTCTTAAAACGACGCCATCTGAAATTATGTAGCAATGCTAAGTGCACCCAAAACAGCGACAGCTGCCCCACCCTCTTTGCCCCTCTCTTCATCCCGTTTTACTATCCTACTTTCCGATTGTACGTGACCAGCATTTGTCGCGCTGCAAAGTATGCTATGATTTTTGGACTCACTCGAACACAATGGGGAATTGATTTTAGCTTTTTGGACCAAGTGCCTGGAAGCTGATTATGGAATTAAAACATATTTTTGCCACTGCCCAAAAACTTAAAACTTTAAGTGGCAAAGGTTGTTGCCGTACGTGACATTCTCCAGTTAGCCAAGTTTATCACACACACACACACACATACATACACATTCGCAACGTGTTTCATTTCCATTCTTGTGACAACGATAAAAAAAAAGTGTAGAGAAAACAAGTTCAGCGTGTGTGTGAGAAAAAGAAATGAATAAGTAAGCGAAAACTACAAAGAAGTTAACTACAAGAGCGCACTGTGAAAGTGAACTTGGGTTACAAAGGCTTCCCGTTTTTTGATAAGGGGACAGAAGAAGCGGAAAAAAACACAGATAAATAACATTGAATGCGAAAAAACAGAGAAAAACGAAAAAACACAAAATAAAAAATAAACAATACGCCTTTTGAAATGCTAAACGTGACACACACACACGCACGCATACTGACACAGTGAACCCGAAGGCACACTTCACACTTCTGCGAGGACGCGCACAGAACTCGTGTATTTATTTTTATTAGCCCCGGCACCCCACGTTTGCCTTGGCGCATCAGTTTATCTTGTTACGTTGGTTGGCGTGCGCTCAGTGCCCGAAAAAAGAAAACATTTATCTTGTCGTATTTATTTTGTAGCGCATTAATTTCGCCTCATGTTTGAATTGAGAATTGACTTATTTGCATTTACTTTAATTTGTCTGCTTAGCAATAAGGAAAAAAGAACAGAAGAAAAAGAAGCTGCCTTTTGTTTGTGGTTGTGGCACTGTATATAATAGCCACAGGTGCTGCAAGTGTCAAAGTTTTGATTGATTGCAAAGAAAAAATTATGAGATTTGTTTTTTACGCCTTCTTCTTATAACTAAGACAAAGAAGCGTTCAGATTGATTGATTTTTAGGCAAATCTGAGTTATTTTTACAACAGAACAAGAAAAAGAACATAACAAAATGTAAAAAAGGATACTTTTTACAAAGTATTTAAAGCTGTGTCAGCTTATGAGAAAGCTCATTCATTTGGCCAAAATGAAATAACCACATTAACATGACAATTCGAAATGAAGTTGTTTTTTGGGGCAACTGGTTGCCCATTCACATCATGTAACAGCAGACAAATGCATTTTTCATAAGGCAGACAGCGATAGATTACACACACACACACACACGAACAAACACACAAGCTATATTCAGATACTGGTATGAAGGTTGTTAGCCAGTTGGACTACCTGCAGACGACGACGACGAAGGCTATCGACAGGGGCAACAACAACAACAACAACGGCAACGGCGGCTGACAATGGCCAAAAGCGAACAATGTCAACTGAAATTGCGATTGCGTTAAAACTCTATAAATACCAAAGTATCATGCAACAACAACAACACAAACAGTGGCAAGGACATGCTGATATTGCAACAACACAATCTAATCCGGTTATTGCATTTTAAATGCGGAACAAGCTTTCATTTTGTTAACCCCTACAGCGTCGACGACAAGTAAAACATTGAACTCCCGATTTAAATTAGGCATTGTTTTCGGTTTGAATTTTATGTGTAAAGATGATGATTTAATACTTTAATAACTGTAGGATGATAAAGAGTGCTTTAAGATTTAAGTGTGTTTTAAAGTGGCTTTAAAGCTTATGTAGAAACTTTAAATGCTTTAAGATTTATTTTATGATTTGCTTTCTCTTTTAAAGGACTACGAAAGCTTTAAATACACATGCAGGCTCAACCAAGGACAAGAGAGCTTTAAGCTTGAAGTAAACTTTAATATGGTTTTAAACTTATGCAGAAACTTAAAACACTTTAAGATTAGCTGAAATTTTACTGCAAGCTTCTTAACTAGTTTTCATAACAAGCCTAAAAGTATATTAAAGCTCATCCAAAGCTTTAAGCTTTGCTGTCAGTCTTACTATTCATGATGTTTGTTATGTATTCAAGTCTCTTTCTTAACATTATCAAAAATGTTAGCTGAAATCTGTTCTCCGTTTAATTATACAAAATTAGGTGTACTTTACACACACACACACACACTTACACTCGAATAGTCTTATGTTAATGCGCTTATCTGCATAACAGGCAGCCAGCAAAAGCTAACCGCAAGGCAACTCTTTTCAAAATGTAATGCAATTTCACAGCATATTAAACAGCTGGAGTCTGTGTGGTTGCACACACCACGTGCCTTGTGCCTTGTGCCCTGGCTGCAATCGTGCAACAGTTGTGTTGATGGTGTTTGCCACACCGCAAATCGCAAACAAATTTCAACCAAACTTTTGCCAGCTTAAGATACCAACACTAAGAGCCAAGGGAGACAGGTGTGCAGGCGAGCAGCTGGCGTTGCCGCCCAAAAGGTGAAAAGCCAATCATAAGTGAGTGCCAGAGTGTGAGTGTGAATGGGTGATAGAGTAAGTAAGTAAGTGTGAGTGTTCTCATGAACTGGCAGAATGGCTAATCAATTGCTCGCACTTTGTGCACAAATCAAATTACAAACTTGCCACCCCGTTTTTTATTCGCGTTTGCACAAAAGTTTCTTGTAAGTTCAACTTTTGCTCAATTTGATTTTTTACAAAGCATGCAAAAAATTTATATATAAAGAGAGAATGAGCAGGAGAAAGATCAACTTTTAACTTTTTTACCTGTACGTTGTGCGTTTCTCTGTCTGTCTAGCGCTCTTTTTGCCTGTCGTTAAACAAACTTATCCAATAAAAGTTTGTCAACATTGATTTAAAGCCAAAGACGAGCGAATATATCAAACAAAAAGCGAAGGACCCACTTGCTGTCTGTTTGTTTTTTAAATGGGCGTGGCAACAGCTGTCACAATAGTAAGATGCTCAAAATCGATATATTAGTAATCTGATTTTTCAGTATACAGTCTATATTTCTTAACTCTGGCAACGCTGTCTCTTACAATTATTCACATAAATATACCATTTATTTTACACTTAAGCCAGCTTTCGCAGCTTTCGTTTCAACTGAGACAACAGAAAAGTGTTAAGCATGGCGCATAAGTAGG
Organism: Scaptomyza parva; assembly: GCA_035044645.1. Classification (NCBI taxonomy): domain Eukaryota; kingdom Metazoa; phylum Arthropoda; class Insecta; order Diptera; family Drosophilidae; genus Scaptomyza; species Scaptomyza parva. The sequence goes on along the minus strand of JAWNNT010000065.1, from coordinate 5,269,015 downwards.
ACTAGTCCGAGTAAAAGTTTTTGTTGCAACAACAAGACCATTATGTTGCCACTGAAGTTCCTCAGCATTTACAGTTATGTGGCAAGCCAAAGCTGCAGCTTCTTGATGCACATCTACTTAATACTTTAATAGTTGCAAAAGTTTGTCCGGCATTCGCTTAAGTAGCTGTTACTTTTGCTTCTTGAACTGTTTCGTTTCGTTTTGTTCCTTGTTCTTGGCTGATTCTGTTCTTTGGGTAGTACTTAAAATAACTGTAAAACTGACAACATAAATCTAGCCACAACATCTTTTATGTTCATAGTAGCCAAGAACTTAATGTTAATGCTATTTGCCGCCCCCAACAAACCAACAAACCAAGCACGTGAGCAATAATTTTCCTCAGTTGTGCAAGAGTCGCATCATGTCAGCTTTAAGATGAGATTAAAAAGTTGAAGGAATCGACGGAAACAAACGGCAAATTGACGTGTATCTTTTGCATATTGAATAAAAAGTAAAATTGTGTTTGGCATAATAAGCAGGAATCATTCGAAAATCGAAAGCAAATGGTCTTCGCCAGGAACTGAAATCCAACCCTCCCCGCACAGCCCAACAACGTCGAAAAGTGATTTTTCTTGTTGGACTTTCAGCTTAGCGAGGCAGCAATGTCTGCGACTTTAGATAATAAGTTGACAAAGTTCGGCGGGAAACTGGATTTCCGTATTCGATTCATCGAATGTATACGACAATTGTTACTACTCAATATTTGTCAAAAAGCTTAAGAGTTTTTAAAAAATATTCATTGGTATAAAATTTAAAACACAATTATAAAGATATCACGTCTTCTTCTATATAATATTCGAATATAAAACTAATTATCATTATTACATTATTCAAAAAGTGTTTTTCTGTTTGTCAAATATATCACAAACAAACATATTAAATACAATTTATTAATTTCGCATATTTTTATTTGATTTTGCTGTTGTTCAATTGCCTGTCAATTGCATTCTTTGTTGAAAACTGTTTGCTTGGCGTCGTTTTTCCCCGTATTTCTTGTGCCATTTAATACTGTTGACATTTAATTATTATTATTGCAAAGTGCTTGCACGAAAATATTTTAAATAAATATAATTTTACGCTTCGCATTATGCTGTAATTCAAGCTTAAATTTTTGTGCACAGAAAACCAACCGCAACATTTTGACAAATACCAAAAATGTCCCAACTCGATGTGTTCAGTGTGTGTGTGGGCGGTTTTATGGAACAGCAGATACACTACAAAAAGTAGGGAAAATAAAGATTTCTATCATTTCGCAGCCGGTAGGATTCGAACCTACGCTCCCAGAGGGAATCTGATTTCTAGTCAGACGCCTTAACCGCTCGGCCACGACTGCTCTTAAACAATGGCTAAAATGGGTTAGCTATTTTCAATCAGTTTATTTATAGATAATAAAATATATATACTATATGTTTATAAATAAAATCAGACAATTTTTTAGTGGCCGACTGATAAAGCTTTGTTAATCAACTTGAAAACTAAGATAACTATAATTACTCTCAACTTTTCAAGCACATCTCGCTGATATGTATAAACAATTGTATTTATAGCTATAAATTTTATTATATATTCGCGACATGGGCAAATACACAACTAGTGTCCGAAATGTTCATCGAATTTGCCGTTGCTAATGAGCCAAACACAATGCAAATTGATAGCACTTTTTGTAGGAGGGTTATTGTTGTTGTTGTTGTTTGGGGTTGTTTGGCTTAAGGGATTAGCATCATTATGCGCAGTTTATTTGTTTACAACGCGGATAGCGATGCTTTAGTACTATATTTATGTTTTTGTGGTGTAAAATGTAATTTTCATGTAATTGTTTTTAATTTCCATGCATTTATAATTCATTCATTCATTTGGCGGCGGCGCCTGCCGCACACAGCTCTTGAGTGTCATGAAAAGCTCATTTACTTTATGCCACATAAATTAACAACAAGACAGGCGGCAGTCTGTCTGTCCGCCTGTCCGCCTTTTTTGCCTGCAGGTTATGAGTGTCGAGTGGCCAAGTGTCGGAGTGTCAGCGTTTCGGCGCGTTGTCTACTTCAAAAATAAAGCCGAAAGCTACAACGTGGCGTATGCGCAATGCGCTAATGAGGTGAGTTCTTCGACGCGCCCTCTGCTGTGTAATTATGCAAATTTTTAATGAGTGTGAAAATTATATATATTTCAAAGCGCAACACGTGCCCCACCGACCAATACCAGAGACCTGTTCCGTCTCCTGATTCCCTTCCTTCTCCTTCTCAGCTACCTGAATGAGCCATCATTGACTGCGGCTAATTCCATTTGGCAGCTTTGGTAAGCACTTTCACTGCTGCTTCATCTCTCTCTATCTCTCTCTCTCCCTCTATCTTTCTCTCTTTCTCTGCTCTTTGCAAATCCGGCTCATGTGCGAGCCAGTTAACTGCTGACTGCTGCTTGTTACGGCATTTGCTCTTTAGATTTATACGGATTTTGTCAAACAAAACATGAATCTGCACTTTTATATATACGACTGACTATGTGAATGTGTGAACGGCTGAAAGCCGATTTCATAAAAGCATCGCATGCTGCGTCAGTTGGTCTATTCAAAATGTACAAATGTTTTAAAAGGGTAAACGTTTTTCAGTTACCTTCAGTTTACTTATGAATGATAAGAAGAAAAAAATATATTGTTTTTGTGCATTTTTTCAATAGAAAGGTGAATGAATGCTCTGACTAATTAGTCTTATCGCAATGAACAGTATTTGGATTATAACATACAGTATAACTAGAAGAACAAGTGTACCTATCGTCAAACCGTAAGAACAAGTGTACTGTATTAAGAACTGTGTACTGTACATAAGAACAAGTGTACTATACAGAAAAACAAGTGTACCTAAATCATTATTGAGTAAGTTTCGATAAAATTATATTAATACAATAATATAGGCTTTTCCTTAACACAAGTTATTATAAAAGTTAAAATATTCATAAGCTATTATAAACTTCTATTTGCTTTAATAAAGTTGTAATTTCAATATGTTTTTGTTAATTCTTTCAAAGCAAAGGTGAATGAATGCACTTACTGATTAGTCTTATCTGTATGGACAATATTTTGTTTTTAACAAACAGTAAACATATAAGAACAAGTGTACCCAAATAAAAATTGAGTTAGTAATTAGATTAAAACATATTATACAACTTTAAGAACAAGTGTACTGTATTGAAAGTATTTTGAGTAAAATCATACAGTATAACCATAAGAACAAGTGAACCTAAATCAAAATTGATCAAGGTCCGAAAATATTATGGTATAATAATAATATAGGCTTTTTCCGTGACAAAAATCCATAAGTTCAATATAAAATTTAAGATATATTCATAAGTTTGAAAAAATTACCACTTGTTATATTAATGTTTAAGTTTTAATATTTTTTTGCGAGTTTTTTTTTAATAGAGAGGTAACTGCGCTTACTAATAAGTCTTATCTGTATGGACAGTATTTTGATTATAGGAACAAGTGTACCTAACATAAAATTGGCTTAGTAATTATTTTATTAGTATTAGATTATAACACCTGGTAAGAACAAGTGAACCTAAATTAAAATTGACTTAGGTTCGAATAAACTTTAGTATAATAATAATATGGGCTTTTGCCTTAAAACAAATTCGAAGGCTTTAATCTAATAGTTAGATATATTAACAAGTTTTCAATAATTTTCACTTCTAATATTAATGTTTTAATTTAAATATTTTTATAATAATATTGTGAAAATATTGTGGTATAATAATAGTATAGACTTTTTCCTTAACACAATTTATAAGCTTTAATCTAAAAGTTTATTAATATTCATAAGTTGTCATTAATTTGCAATTAAAAGGTGAATGCGCTTACTGATTAGTCTTATCTATCTGGACAGTGTTTTGATTATCACATACAGTAAACTTTAAGAACAAGTGTACCTCAATCAAAAGTGAGTAAGTATTTAGATTATAACATTTAGTATAACTAAAAGAACAAGTGTACTGAATTAAAAGAATTTTGATTATAACTTACAGTATAACTATTACAACAAGTGTGCCAAAATTGAAATTGATTTAAGTATAATACACATATAGGCTTATTCTTAACACCAATTCAAAAGCATTAATCGTAAAGTTATGATGCATTAATAAGTTTTTATTAATTTTACTTGCTATAATAAAGTTTTTTTTTTTTGCATATATGTTTAATTGAAAGGTGAATGAATGCGCTTAGTGATTAGTCTTATCTGTTTGGACAGTGTTTTGATTATAAAGAACAGTAAACATATAAGAACAAGTGTACCCAAATTAAAATTCAGTTAGTATTTAGATTATAACTTTTAGTATAACCATAAGAACAAGTGAACCGAAGTTAAAATTGATAAGAAGTAAATTCTAGTAATATATAAGTGTTATAAGTTCTTCCTTAACACAAATTCAAAAGTTTCAATCTAAAAGTTAAGATGAATATAAGTTTTCATTAATTTCCACTTATTGTTGTTTTAAAGATTTTAATTGATTTTTCGAAAATATTTATATCTCATACGACGTGTGTTCCATGCGAAGTTTATCAATTGCATTTGCAAAAGTGAAACGTTTTAAGTGTCAATTCGCATAAAATTCAATTGGTTATAAATAGTATTTGGTATACTCATATATTGCAACTGTCTCTTTTAATTAATACAAATGGTACACACACACACATACTCACACTCACACTCACACACACACTTGTTCACACAACAATGCATTCAGCGCTTCGCTTTAAATGCAAATGCAGATTTTTAAGCCTTGCGGCAGCTTTTCGCAAACAGATTGTAAACAAATAAATGCCGCCAGCAGATATACAAAGATACACACACACACATACACACTCTCTACCGCTCTCTCTCTCTCACACATACTACTGTTGCATTGAGTGGTCAGAGCGGTGGCAATTTGCAGTTGGATTCAGGACATCGCCTGGAGGCCATTGGCACAGTGCCTGCGAATTGTGAAACGCGCTTGACTTTCCATATTTTATTTGACTTATTTGTATGCACATACATACACATACATCATCTGTGTGTACGTGTTCGTATGTGTCTGTGTGTGTATTAATGTAACGCATATGCATATGCATATGTGTGTGTGTGTACTTTTTACTCTGGCAACGTATTTCACACTTAAGTGGTTAAATTGGCTGTGATAAATTGTCGCGCAGTCAAAGTTGTTGCCACAGTTGCGCTGCGGGGCACCTTAAGTCGCAGTGGAGAGTGTCATGTGTGCGTGTGTGTGTGTGGCATAAGCCCATAAGGATATGAGTGCCATGAGTGCTTATTCATAGTGCGCACTTCTTACTCCAACCACCCTCTCTCTCTCTCCACATCTCTATCTCTCTAGCTCTATCACGCTGAGTGCCTGCCGCTGACAGTAATCATAACGCACACATCAGCTTGTATTATTAGGGGCTGGCTGACATATGACAACTGGGAATTAATACACTGTGTGATGCGAAAACTATGCTAAAAGTAGACACAAAAAGTCAATGGCATAATTGTGGGTGTGTGTGTGTGTGGGATGGCGTGGCATGCCTGCCTGTGAGTGATGGCAACCTTTTAGCTTCACAACCAAATTAAATGTCTAGCCAAATGTAGTTAGTCAACACAGACAAAGCAGTCAAGATACGACTTACAGTTCATCTTTATTAACTGGCAGACGCCAGCTGGAAGCAAGCTGTATATATCCTTAATCTAAACTTGCCTCAATTAGTGCAAAGCAACTGACAAACAGCAACAACAACAACTAGCGTGAAGTTAGCTCAGTGAAGTTAGCAAATTTTCGCGCTTATCGCACCATTGATATCAGACAGTGTTGATGTGCATATCATTTTTATGGGCATTTCATGCAAAATGCTTCCTGTCACCAACGACGCCAGGCAACAGCAGCAACACCACCAACAACAACAACAACAATAACATCAGCCATTCTAACAGTTACGACGTGGAAGTACGACTTACAAATGCCCTACACAAATGTAACTTCATTTTGTAAGTTTTCAATTCTATGATAGTACATTTATAAGCTTATTTTATGATTCATATGCATTTTTTTTTAGCTTGATATTGTTTTAAAAAGCTTTTAAATCTTCAATCACAAGCTCAAAAACTTAAAGCCTAAGCTTAAATGTGCTTTTAAACCTTCACCCACAGCTTTAAGGTGCTTTCAAAGCTTTGTAGCTTAAGCTCAATCTGCATCTTTTAACAAGCTTCAAAGCTTACAGCATAAGCTTGAACGTGCTTTTGAAGCCTACTGCACAACTTTAATGTGCTTTCAAAGTTTTGTAGCTCAAGCTCAAGTCATATCTTATAGCTTAAAAACTTTAAACAGAAGATTATCCAATTTTGGGGCTTAAGTAACAGCTTTAATGTGCTTACAAAGATCAAAGCTTAAGCTAAAGGCCTCTAGCGCTTCTTGCATAAAGTGTCATTATACATTTCTTCATCGAAACAAAAAGCAGCTCATTGCCCAGTTCGTTGTCAATGGCAATAGCCTTTGTGTTTTTTCAACTTCAAACATTTTTATGTTGTTGTTGTCATCGCTGCTCGTCGTCGCCGCCGTCGTCATCGTTGTTGTCGTGTGTCTTTTGGTCAGTCTCTAACTTGCCGGCTGACCGACTGCATTTGCAATTTATAAGCGTATATGTATGTACGAGTAACTAGTATGGATGTATCTAGTATCTGTCGCCTTTTTTGTGCCCCATGCACTTGTAGCTACACTCCCCTCTCTTTTTTCTTTAAAGCCAAACAACTGAGTGTTCCTTGTTGTTGTTGTTGTTGTTGTGTGTTGGCTGCAAAAAATGGAAACAATGGGAATGTAAATTTTTTTTATGTCTTTATTTTTTGTCGAAGGCAACAAACACGATGTGCCGCCTAGAATATTTGGCAGGCCTGTGCAAGGGATTTGCATCCTGTATGCCATTTACTTTTTTTTGCGTGCGCCACACTCCAAAAGCCGCATGCAACAACAATAACAACAACAGCAACAAGAAAAGAAACAATCCGAATGGTCAGACTTTTGGCTTTGTTGTTATTTTTCGCTTAGTTTTCATTGTCGACGCCGTTTGTCGCATTTCTTTTTTGTTAATTTGCATACGTGCAACATTCGGAAGGAGACGTTTCGTTTGCTCCTGACATTGACGTATGAATTTTACATTCTGAAATGTACATATGTATATCTGTGTGTGGATGTACATAAATGATCAACCTGGGGTTCAACAAACCCAGAGACAGAACAATAACATTGCCTTCATTAGTCCAACATTAGCCACAAGAATGTTTCTTCTTTACCATTCACACGATATTAAATTGTGCAGAAAGGTACCTTAAATTGCTGGTGGACACATGACCATTGCCCTTGCCCCGATGCAGAATGCGTGTTTGTCCCATTAAAGTTTCATCAGTGTCGGCAAAATGAGAATATTGCTGAGAGAAGCAACAGCTAAGAGCCACAAACCTCTCAAATCCCCAAAGCCCTCGCGGCCAAAAACCAGAGCAAGTGGGTGGAGGGTATAAAGGGGTCGTTGTAACTGTTGCTGTTACTGTTGCTGTTGCTGATATTGTCATTACATGCTTCGAGGATATTTCTGTGGCGTAACCGAGGCAAATGTACTTTTGACAGTTGGACTCTTGAAAGGGTTGACCGACAGCCCTAAAACCAACCAACCCACACACACACATACCCATACAACAGACACACATAGAAACTTTTCACAAAAGATTTAAATTTTCTAGCTCTGAACAGCAACAGCTGCCATATGAAAATGCCGCTGGGGAGCAAGCGGATGAGACAACAACAAAGCCTCCCTTAATCCCCCTTACTTACGGCCCACTTGTAATAGTTTTTGAAATGATTTTGCCAGCAGCAACAGCAATAAATGTTTGTTAAGTGTTTAAATATTTTATCAATGTGTGCTTTGCCGATTTCACAAACATTTCTATTCCAATTTCTATTACCACGTTTGGGCCAATCAAGTTAGTTGATTGTGTTTACAAACTGAATATGCACAAAACTCAATTATTGAAACATTTTCGAGCACACACAATAAATAAATTTCAATTAAGAAAGCTAATCGAGAAACAATTATTAATTTAATACTTGTCTATCATTCTAAGCACATATCTGAATATAAATCTTTGATTATCAATTGAAATTTTAATGTTGCCAACTAAAACAAATGTTGCAAAGCTCATGTTGCTAGCAACATTTTTTGTGGAACGTAACTGTAAATGACTAAAACAAGATTCCCATTCAATAAAATAGTATGTCAGATAAGCATTTTGAGTATTTTTAGGTATTGCTTATGCTTAAATAGAATTCAAGGCTGATTTGCAACCAAATTATCATAAATAAGATTAAACCTTTGAGTTTTTTTGAATTCCTAATGAACTTGCAGCAAACAAATTTGGAACATTATCGTTTGTTGGATCGTAAAAACACTTGAGATTGCCCCCCAGAAGAATGGTCAGTAATAAACTGGTTCTAATCTGCATTTGGCATAAACAGCTTGCACTAACACCTGGCCTTCTCAGTTGGCAAAATGATCTTAGGCAGCATTTTTGTGTGTTTCTGTTTGGCTTCGGCTTTTAACTATTTTCGAACGCGTCGACAGCGAAAATTGGTGAAAAACCTTAAGGGTCCCTTTACCTGGCCCCTGGTGGGCGCCATGCACAAGATCGTGCTACTCAGACCAAAGAGTATGTTTAGCATTGATTGAATTTGCCTGCAGTTACTTAGTATTTCAATAGATTTCTTCAAGCGCAGCGCCAAGTACCTGTCTAAATATGGAACACTGACTCGTTGCTGGGCCTTTCATCGTCTACTCATACCCGTTGCTGACTTGGAGCTGGCCAAACAACTGCTGCTGAGTGAATCACATCTGGAAACTGGCTATGAGCTAATGAGTGACTGGCTAGGAGCAGGTGTACTCATGTGCAAGCCAGAAGAATGGTCAAAACGGCACCAGCATTTAGCTGCATTCTTTAGTTCTGAGCATATTAAGCAATTAACAAAACTGTGCCAGCAACAGGCTGAACAACTCTGTTCTGATCTCGTGGAACTGGCAGAATCTCACGAAATCTTTGATGTGTGGCAAAAAGTGTCAGCAAATGTGCTTGACTTGATGTTGTCAATCACTTGTGGCGTGCCACCAACTGTGGCATATAAAAAGGCATTTACAGAGTAAGTAAAATATATTTATTGTATTCACTTTGAGTTCACAAACAAAACTTTCTTCACAGTTTAACTGAACTCTATCGCAAACGTTTTCTGAACATTAAGTCGGCAAATCGGTTTACCTTTTGGCTGGCTTCTCCAATTATGCGACATCGTCAAAAGAAACTGATCAAAGCTCTAAATGCTGAGCACAAACAGATCTTGGAGCAGTGTCGTCAACAACAACTTTCAGAGAAAATAGTTAAAAAAGAAGCTATCGTTATTGATCGCTTTGAGCCAACAATTAAGTGGGAACATCAATCTCTGCTGGATGTGCTTTTGGCTAATGATAATCTCACCGATGAGCAACTGTTAGACGAATTGAATACATGCAACTATTTGGGTTATCTACTGTGCAGCACGACGCTTTGCTTTGCCTTGATTCTGATTGCTCGTCATCCGAGCGTGCAGCAACGTTGTCTCGAGGAGTTGCACAATAAGATGGATTTGAATCTGCCCTATCTGGATGCTGTTCTCAAGGAGACTTTGCGTTTACATCCACCTCAGCTGATTGTGGGGCGACAACTAAGCCAGGACTTTAGCTACAGTATGTTTATTAACCAGTCTACATACCAGAATCTAACATTATGATATCTTCTCGTAGCTCATTCTGTGCTTGGTGATGGTGACTTGCCCACTGGCGCCGAGATTTACATAAATCTCTACGAGCTGCAACGTTCAGAGCAACATCATGGCAAAAAAGCTGACCTCTTTCAACCGGAACGCTTTCTGGATCATCCTCCCGAACTGCTTAGTTTTAGTCTGGGTCCACGCAGTTGTCCTGCTCAACAGTTTAGTCTGGAGCTGCTGAAGGCACTGCTAGCTCCTTTGCTGCTCCAGTTTGAGCTGTTGCCGTATGGCGATGCAGTGCGTCTGGATCTGCGATTGAGTCTTGGCTCAAAGAATGGCTTTCAATTAGCCTTACGTCAACGTTAAGTGTTCAAAATAAACTCATATTTATATAAAAAAAAACATGTTTTAATGTCAATTTGCTGCTTTAAATATTATAATTACAAATTATTAAGTATACGTATAGATGGCCATTGTTCTCAGCAACATACAAAACCCTAACCCAAATGTTGCATACTTAAATATTATAAAAAAAAATTTAAATACTTTTAATATTTGGTATTCTCGGTTGCATTGCGTTTGCGCATTCCCAGCTGGAACCCGTTATCCGATCGCAGAACAATGTTAACCACAGGTTGCACGGGATCACCCATTGGCAACAACTCATATTCGCGAACAATCTTTGTCAGCATCATCTTAATCTCCAGCTGTGCAAACTTCTGTCCAATGCAGTTCCTTGGTCCAGCACTAAATGGCACATATGCAAAGTTGGGAATGCGTTCGCCATTCTCGTGCCGCTCGGGCTTAAAGAGTTCCGGCTCGGGGAAATACTTAGCATCATTCTGCGTACCAACAAGACCCATGAGAACTTCTGTGCCGGCGGGTATGATGCCATTACCCAGCTTGGAGTGAGCTATGAGGAATTTGAATTTATTTATTAAATGTTAACTTTTTGAATTTTATTCGGACTTACTGTACTTGAAATCGGTTTGAAGTTTTCGTCCCACTAGAACCACTGGAGGATGACGACGCAGTGACTCCTTAATCACACACTCCATATACCTTAGTTCACCGAGATCTCGTGTGGTGATTGGTCGACTGCGATCAGGGCCAATTACCTCTAAAATCTCTTCCAGCATTTTCTTTTGCACCTCTGGATGCCTTGAGATAGACCAGAGGCAAAAGCTTGTTGCACTGGTTGTCGTATCATGACCCTCAAACATAAATGTATCCACCTCCTCACGGATCTCCTCGTTCCGCAACGGTTTTCCATCCACACTTGCCTGAAGAAGGATATCCAACAAGGCCATGCGTCGTCGCTTGCCTCCCACTTCATCATCCTGCTGATCCTCTGTTTGCTGCTGTTGTTTCTCACGCTCCTCCTGCAGTGCTTGACGACGCTGCTCAATCACATTGATGGTGAACTCATGCATGGTGCGAATAAGCTGCATCTGCCGCCACTTGAGATGTGGATGCGTTAGCGTGAAGAGCAACTCAATCTGCAGATAGGCTGACATAAAGCGCCAAGCCAACAATGCAGTGCATCTACAGAAGAAGAAAAGTTAGATTAACCTATAATAATAAATATCCTTAAACTCACTCATTGACGGCATTGGCATATGGGGTACTCTCCGCCAGTTGGGCATTCACTTTGGTACCCATGGCCGTCTCCGCAATGATATCCAAGGCAGCCAGGCAGATGAAGGGATACACATCGAAGGTGGATTTGCCATCTGCCTTCTGCTCCAAGCGTTTAATGCAGACATTCGTCTGTTGATCGAAGATCTCCACAAACTGATCGAGTATTGAGAAATGGAAGGCAGGGGTTATGATCTTGCGACGCTGATACCATGTTTTGCCATCGCTGAGCAGCAGACCATTGCCCAGCCATTGACCCAGGATCTTGTAGACGGGATGCTTGACCAGATGGTCTTGTGTTGTGAGCATCTGTTCGTTAAATTCCAGATCACTGCTGACCACCATTAAGCGATTGAAGATCCAGACACGCTGTAAGTTCCCAAATTGATCGCTATGTTTTTTGCTCACTTCAAGAAAATCTGCGGAGTGTCAAAAATATAAAGGTTATTACAAAGGCATTGGCGATAACGATATCATGTTTAATCCAAAGCTCAATTCACGATTGCTTGTAAACACTTCTTTTATAGGCTTGCAACAAAGAAGCAAATTAGATTAAACCCAATATAGCATTCACAATCAATTGTGTTTCGATTAGACAAAGTATTTTTATACAAAGTATTTTTGTACAAAGTATATTTATACAAAGTATTTTTAACTCGTAAAAATATTACACATTATTAAAAATGTACTACGAAATGTGTTGCGTTTCATGCATTACTTCTAAATGCAAATATATATAAATATATATAATGCAAATGTCTATATCCAAGTTGCATTTTATTTTGCATCTTTTGAGTTACACAGTATATATATATATTTTTTCACTTTGTATATATATTTATATATTTTTATATGCAACATTAAAAATAAATCAATTGTCATGGTGCACTTGCACTCAACACTCTGATCTCATTTTGTTAATTTGCTTGGAACACCTACTCTTTGGATTAATGCTTATCACGCGATGCAAGGCGCCAATCAAGGGTGGACAAAAGGGGCCTGGCAGATTGGCCACCGCCTCACGACGCCGCCGCTGACTGCGATGGGTGAGAAAAGCCGCCGTAAGCAAAAACACAACTATTGCGATCAACAGCATTTTTCACTATGAAACCTAATTTCAAATTCACTGAACTTCTAGGGGCTGCAGTGGGAATAATCTTATCAGTATCAGCTGCAGTCACTCTCGCTCTCACTTTCGCTCTCTCTCTCTCTTGAGGTGGCTGTAACGCTTCTGAGTTTAAGCAGCGATTAGCACAAACTGAAACAAATTTGAGTTGTTGTATTTAAAATGCTCTGAATGAAATCGTGAATTGAGAAAGAAACGAGTGTGTTAATTGTTTTAACATCCATTTTTACGTTAGTGACACGGCCATTGAGTCATTTCACTCAAATGTTTTTATTTCGTTTCTTTTCGCTTTTTATTAAGGTAATTTCCGTTAGAGACATTCGTGCGGAAATTAAAACATTTGTGCAGTACTCGTCGTGATAACTAGAGTTGGATGAATAGCTGCCAAGGCAAATGCGTTGTCCCAAGTTGTCAGAGGGTTGCCCTCTCGCAAAAAAAACTAATTAACAGTTGCTTCCTGAATCGGGGAAGCGTGCGGGGCGACGGGTTCGAACCAACTTTGACTTTTGTAATCGCATTTTTGTGATGCTATTTTAAATGGCAAAAGGGTCAGCGTCCAAAAACAACTTCAGATACGTACAAATTATGCATATACATGTATGCATCTATATGTATGTATATGTTTAAACATGTTTTTTTAATTGTGCCACGCAAATGTGAATTTTCAATTTGCACAATGACTGTTATAAATAAAATGCTCTGCAAATATATACAGATATATTTTTTTGTGGCTTTTTGCCGTTCAAAAAAAGATTTTCCACATTAATTTCTGCATATTAAAAATGCAATTTGTTGCGTTAATTGCACCATGCGAAATGTATCAGACAATCCCACTGAAAGATAGCACAGACAGTACCCAGAACCCCCTCCCCCCCCCCCCCCACACACGTCCCACCTAAAAGGAAAGAGAAGATGCGACCAAGTCACGTTGATATGGTCATGGCAAACTGTTCTGCGCCGCATCCAATTGGGTGGGTGTCGCCCCAGCCACGTGATCCCACGAGCCACGAGTTGCAACACATAGCACATCCTTTCACCAAACTCCCCCTCCCTTCACTTAGCACTGTGTACGCGTGTGGCGGATTTAAAACAGCAAATACATACATACCATACATACATATATTTTTTAAATGCGAGACAACTGATATTTCGGTTAAGGCGCAAAACGTTCGGAAAATTAATATAAATGAAACGAACTCGAATGCAGCGAATGGAACACAACAGCAATTAAACTCGATTCCCAGCATGGTCTCAACTTAAAGATGAGTTAAACAGCCATCGAAAAAAGAAAAGAATATAAGTTTAGTATTATAAATATACAAATTAAATTTTTCTATATACAAATTTTTAACAAGTTTTTATATACATATTTTATATAAGAATCTTTCTTTTTATACCCTTAACCCATGAAATGTGTAAAAAAGGGTATAATGGTTTTGTGCAAAAGTATGTAACAGAAAGAAACTTCTCCGACCCCATAAAGTATATATATTCTTGTTCAGCATCGACAGTCGAGTCGATATAGCCATTTCCGTCTGTCTGTCTGTCCGTCCAGGATCTCAGGAATTACAAAAACTATACCCAGATTTTGGATATAAGCTCTCCTAATCCATAGGCATAGCAAGTTAGTTTCAAATTTTCGATAACTTTTCCGGTTTACGATATACATCTGGAATCGATAAAAAAATCTTAAGTTTCATAAATTTGAAAATGAGGATTGAAACTTTTAACAAAATAATATACATCTGTGAAATTTTTATTAATATCGGTTAAAAAACACCAGAGATATGAAACCATCAAGCATTAGTATAGTAGTACACGTATGTGTATGCCTGTCAGACCGACTGTTTGTCCGTCTGTATGTTCAAGGGTTAAAAGCAATAAATATTTTAAAAAATATTCATCATTAAGTATTCTAAAACTTAACATTTAAGCTACTTAATTAGACAAAAAGGATATATGTAAGCGTCATGATAAGTATTATTTTTGGAATATTTTTTAAGCTATGCGATGATAATGAATCAGTTTGTAGTTGTAGTTCAGGCGACAATGTTGCATTATGATAGGGATAATATTCAATAGCCTTTTCGGACATGCCTCTGATGCCCGACCACGATTCCTGCGCCAGCTCTGTGAGAAATTTCGTTGGTGGCCAAAAATCAAAAGTTTCACCCTTAAACTTTTCAGATAGTTCAAACGTGAAGGAAAGAGGAAACCCAATGACATAGGCATAGTCCGCACTGGTGCCACCAAACGAATCATATGAGCCAACTTGCTCATAAGTAAATATTGTGCCACTCGTTTTGCGTATAGCCTCAGCACCAGATTTGGCCACCTCGCGCAGTCTTATCACATTTTCAGCAGGATCACTGGGGAAACCAAATAAAGTTATAAAGAATTTGCTAAAGGTGTTCATGAATATTAGTAACTTACCTTTTGTAAAACCAGGGAAAGAAGATACATGTATGATGAGAGTGCAGAGAAATGAACATCAGAGCACGATCTGCATTAACTAACTCCAACATTTGGTCCCTAACAGCTCGCGTTTCCGACTCCGAGAAGGGTTTCCTGCCCGCGTAGTGATTGGTACAGGGATCTTTGAGTTCCGGATAACCCGTTTTCCAGCCAATATCAAAGTTTCGATTAATGTTGCTGCCAAAACAGTTCCCGCCATTCGGAGAGCGTGTACTGCGCCACATCTTTCGCGAGCATGTGCACCGCCAATCAAAAGGATGGTCTTCTTTCCCCGACGTCCATCGCCATTGGTAATGGTGATGGCTTTCAGCGTGCGATTCTCATAGCTGGTGCCCACTGTACGCAGCTCCACACGCTGACTGTAGGCAGCGCTCAACTGTTCCAGATAATCCAGCATGCCATCGTAGGTATAGTATTTGGTTGTGTTCAGTTTGAGTTCCACATGATCTCGCGACACCCCAGAAGCAAATGTCTGATCGATATATGTTACCGATAAGATAAGCACCAAGAGAACAGAAAACAAGTTTTTGCTAATTATCATTCTACACATGATACGCTAATCCAACAATATTCAAATAAGCAGCCGCGTTTTTCCTCTGTATATTATATATATATTATATACTATATATTATAGATATATATGTATATGTATGTGTATGTGTGTTTTATGCATTTCGCATGCGAATTAGTTGGCAAGAAATTGAACTGTTCTCTCTTACGGGCGAACATCGACTAAATTGTGTTGGAATTGTAAAAATTGTAACATGATCAACCCTTTTGTCGGTATCTCTCGCTCTCTCTTTTATTCATTATATTTATAAAACTACATTATAACAGGTCTATATATTATTTAAGATTGACTCATCATTATTATGAAATTATTCTCAGTGCAATTCAATAGAATTGAATGAAATCACAAATGAAATAGTTGGGCGATCTGAAAAGGTAAAACAAAAAAACACGAAAAGTTCTAATCTGGAGGTCGGCTTATATTTTCGATCTGGCTGAAACCAAATTTGAAGTTTTTTTTTACTGAATCTAATCTCGGTTTGGATATTACGTTAAAAAATCAATATCAAAAACCTTACCTGAGCTAATGGAAAGAAAAAGCATCGAAAATCTGTTATAATAGATTTCTATATTATATATATTTCTATTCTAAAGTAACCCTAGTAACCGGTTAGAAAACGTTCTAAATTCAAAGTAAACAGAAAAAGTACCCCGTTCAATGCCAAATACTTGTAATTAGCTTCAAAAATTTCATATATATATATAAAAATGTATCTACCTAGAAAAAAAACGGATCAAATTCACAGAATCAACTAATTGAGTTAAGTTTTTTTTTCGCTTTTTCAAACATTTTCATGAACTTGCAAGCCTAACGGTTGCTTCAAAAGAAAACAGTTAAACAACAAAGCTACTATATACTTATATATACTTAATATATATATATCTTCTAGTTTTATGCTCTACTTTTATCTCATTTAACGGCTTTGCCATTTTGCGGTTTAAAAAGCCATTAAAAAATGTAATTATGTTGATAAATACGTCTTACTGGGGGGCAGTTTGCATTTTTCTATTTTATTTTTTTTTTTTGTGCAACTTCCTTTTGACGGCTAGTTTCAAATGGAGGCAGGGATGTGGGGCAAAGGGATGAGTGCAAGGCTGTTGCCATTGCCACTCAACTTTGGCCGCAACAGCAAAACAACATGGCTAAAACAACAACACCAACAACAACAACAACAACAACACTTGGTCCTTTCTTCACTTTTATTTGCAGGCAACATTTTACTTGGCGAGGCAAATATTTTATCATTGCGCCTTTTTGCAGTGGCACAAGTGGTAAGGCGGGACGGGGGGCGGGCAAGACGGCAACGGTGGCAATGGCAACAAGGACCAAGCCCAGAAGCAGCTGACTGTTGCATTTAAGAGCTGTTTATGACCGCATTTTGTTTCATTTAACGTTTGTTGCAAGCGACTTTTTCAATTTGCCAAGCAAATTTCGTTTTTTTTTTCCTCCTTTTTTTTGACGAAAATTTATTTGGCCATTTTCTGCGTATTAGCTTGAAGGCATTTATGTGCTGCTCTTCTCTTTTTTGCCATTCAACTGATTGCCATCTAAATGAAGCTATCTATCATTTATGCCACTTGCCACTTGCCACTTGCCACTGATGACCATCGAATTTGAACTCAAAATTGAGTTTTGATTCACTTTTTTTTTTCAAATTCCAACTTGCAAAATTAATGAGATGGTAAAAATGTGATTTCAATTTATAGATTATGACCCTATTGGACTCAGATTTCGACTTCCAATTGCAATTGTCAATGTGCATAATTTATAACGAGTGTGAAAGAGAGAGAGAGAGAAAGAGAAAGAGTGAAAAAAAAGATTGCAAGCAATCCGATTAGTTCACTTGATGCTGTGTCCTTTGGCTTCCGGCTGCTTCGACTTCTTTTCGGTCCTTTGGGCACTTCGCAATGCGAGTCACGTAGCTTTCATGTCCGATTTTTAAGTTTGCGCTGCACAAATTACGTAACCCAACAACGAGCTGTAAATGGAGAGGGGAGTGGTGGGGCGGGGTGGGAACGACACAACAAGCTAGCAAGCTAATGTCCCTACTTGAGGCTATTTGTAGTGCACTTTTGTGTGGATTTTTATGATTTGTTTATCCACCAACATGAAGACGTGAGCCACACTACATGCATTGGATAAAGAAATAGTATATGAAAACCAGAATTAAATTCCATTATTGTATTTGGGAATGGATTATGTTTTTTGTTTGAACATGAAACCAAATTAAATTACTTTTTTAAAGGGTTTTTGAGGTAAAAACATTTTTTATTGCAAACACTTAAAAATAGTTAATCTAGAAACCATAGTGAGTACCGAAACCATCGAAACTCATGTGGGAAACGGTTTCCGCGGGTGAATAATGAACCGCAATGGGCTGATGACTAGCATAGGTAGCTGGAGCAGTTGGAATATGTTGCTGCTGCTGCTGCGGATATTGTTGCTGATATTGCTGTTGCTGATAGACAGAAGCAACTTGAGCAGCTGGAGCTGCCGGCGAGAAGAGATGCTGTTGCGGTGTGTAGACCTGTTGGTGTGGTGTATAGACCTGTTGGTGTGGTGTATAGACAGTGGGCACTGCTACTGCTGGGGCGGCATAGGTAACCGTCTTGGCAATGGCCGGCTGGTAGACATTGTTGCTGATGCGTGTATCCTGCTTATGGACCTGGGAGTAGGGCGTGGACACAGACTTGGCATAGTGCGAGACGGTGCCATCGAAGTTTCTAACCACATTCTGATGAGTGTGGGCCACGGCATGCTGCTCATCACCTCCCAGGTAGCTAAGTCCAGCCCAGGTTGGAGTCAGGAGCAGCAGGATTGTTGCAAGAGTTAGTGTTACAAATTTGGATGCCATGTTGTTGCTGTGAATGAAGTTGATCAACTGTTTAGTATTTGCCACAGCCAAACAGACTTATAAATGGATTCAGGTTATGAGCATTGGCCTGGCCAATTACTCATAAGTGTTGTGGCCCAGTTTAGCGTGACTTTCATAAATCCATTTCTATCTCGAGATCGTGTCAAATCAATTTACAGTGACAGCAAATGGAGGGCGTGTCACCGTATCACTTTTATTCACGCACTTACATACTTATAAATATCATTACATAACACAAAAACAAAAATATAAAACAATTGTTATTATTTGAGGTCGGCGCACATGCTCCACATAATGCTAGAGCTGCTTTGGCTGGTATGCCACTGAAGTGCCCTCAAGTGTTGTAGTTAGCTGAAGGTATGCCCAAAAAGAGTATAACCAAGCCAGGCATACACAATTTATGGGCCATCGGAGATGCATTAAGGATGCCCAAAATTGTTAATGCATCTCGACAGCTGGCGAGTTCAAGTGCTTTTGAATGTGTCTTTCAAATGTGGGCCAACAATGATAACAATGCATATAAGTAAAGTACACGAAGAAAAACAACAAATTGAGTTTCAAGCATTATGCAAAGTCATCTAAAGCACTTAAATATATAAATAGTTCAAAATCATGTCTAAAATCACTTAATTTTTAATAGTTTTTCTTTGTTATATTCCAAATATATAAAATCATATAATTATTTAATACGTTTTAAAGCTTAAAAATTGATTCCAAGGCGAAATTATTAATGGACCTTCTTTTTCATGATCAAAGTTTTCCTGAGTGTATCTAACTATGACATTGTTACATATAGGGTATCAATTGTTTGTTTGATGGAAACTTTTGTAGTACTATCCACTTGCCACACTTGAAAT
Organism: Scaptomyza parva; assembly: GCA_035044645.1. NCBI lineage: Eukaryota > Metazoa > Arthropoda > Insecta > Diptera > Drosophilidae > Scaptomyza > Scaptomyza parva. Next base: position 5,249,633 of record JAWNNT010000065.1, on the reverse strand, counting down.
AAAGTTGCTTTGTAGTTCTCTCAACACACAGTCCATTCAGTTTTTCGGCACTTGTGCTGTGTGTGAAGGAGTCGATTCGATACCATAAAAATCGCTCAGCTACAATTGAGTTATAATGCAATTGGCAAACGTAAAGCAAATGTTGTTAACTTGCAGCATTTCGAATCGAAAGAACACAAAAGTGGATAGAGCGAGAGAGAAGGTCCCATTACCAAGTAGGAAATTCAGTACATTGTTGTCGTTGTCCTCGTTGACCGTCTGCAAAAAGTTTTGCGCAATGAAAATGACACATAAATAGCATCAACAAGAATCAGGATTTTTCGGCAACACAAATGTGATTACGATTACGTCCAACATTCGAGGCATGAGGTACTCCTCTCTCTCTCTCTCTATACATATATATATGGGGAAGTCACCTTTGTTTGTTGATGACTTTTGCTTGTGTGTGTGTGTGAAAGTCCATTATGAAATTTGGCACATAAATTGTATTATTGCATTTATGCTTGATTTTATTTCCGTTTGCCTTACAATCGTCATGTGATTGTGTTGATGCTTTACTCATTGTCTGTATGTGTGTGTCCTTTTGTATTGACCGTTAAATTGGCTTTAGTTGCTTTTATGTCACTTAAGTGAATTTACGGTAAATTCGTCTTCGTCTGTGCTTTCAAGCTTGTCTTTACCCTATTTTTCGCCTTGCCATGTGTGAGTTCTTACATTTCAACGGTTTCCTTAACTAAGCGCCTTACAACAAAGACGAGCACAGTTTGAACTTCAATTAGCTGCCTGGGCATTGGCCATTGGCTAATAATCGTTCCACTTATTTAACCTTCGGCTCGTTTACTCACACTCATTACAGGATCAGACGTTCTTTCTTTGTCTCTGTCCTACTTCGTATACAGTTACAAATGACGCGCCAGCGCCAGGCCGAAAGTCAATTAACGGTACACGCATAAAAGCTCCAAGCGCCTCGTCTGCTAATTGGAATTGAAACATAAATTAAAAGTCAAAGACGATAACGAAAAACGAAACAAAGACGAAGACGAAATTGTGAGCACTCTAAATGCAACTAAAACTTTACGACTTCCTTATGTATGTATGTGTGCGCGTGTGTGTGTTAGTAGGGTCAATTCGTAACGTAATACGTGCAATATACGTAACGGCTGTGCAATTTTTACGTTGTGCCGTTTTGTGTGCAGCCAATTACGATAGTTTCTGCTGTTTGTTGTTGTTTCAACATCCGCATTGACAGCTTAGATTAAGTGTTGACTGTAAATTTTTGTGGTTGTAGTTTTTGGTTCTGGTTCAAGTTCGCGATATTTATGAGAATGCTTTGCGATTGCCACTTGCAAGTGGAAATTATTTACTAGCAATTACAACTATGACCTATGCCAGCATTTTCACCAAAACCCATTGAACCGACCATCCACACATAAACACATATGCTTACACACAAAAACATGCACTTGTTTAGTTTAACCCTTATACTGGCACCATTTTTTTTCTTTAACCTCACTTTCACGGAAATCGAAATTTTAGGTTTTAAGACAAGTTAGAATATTGAAAATGTGAAAACTATACATAAATATTATTATGCTGTGACGAATATCGTTATTTCTTATTAAGAATTAAAAAAAAAATAAAAATATAATGATAAAAATAAAATGAATATTAAAAATTTGCTTAGAGAATTCTTAGAATTTACAATTTTGCTCTGATTAGTTTAGTATAAAGTGTCTCTGTTACATATTTTTACATATAGTCACTATAATGTTGTGGCATAAGGGTTAATGCCACATTTGATCGCTTGTGGTACCCGGGTGTTATATTGCCAATCAGCTGGCTGGTTCGCTTTGTCTTGCTGGCAATGCCGTCAAGCAAGCCTTCAAGCAACCCCAGCGTCAGTCCTATTCCCATACTCACACCCACACGCACCCCCCATCCCCTCTACTACTACCATTTCTACTGCTGCTTGGTTGGTATCCTGGTTTATGGCACAAAGGGGACTTGGCTTCAATTTTCTTTATATTATAGCTTGATTTAATTTGACGTGAGACTTTGGCTCTTGCCACTTTTATTTCTATTTCTGTTTCTTGCTCTTCCTCTTCAGCTTTCTGTTCTTGACCGTTACTTGGAAAAACGGTAAATCGGAAATGAAAAACTTGCTTAAGAAAATGATTACAACTCAAATTTCAATGCGTACAAAAATTCAAATTTTTCGGAATACAAAAAAAAAACAAATTAACAATAACAAAAGCAAAAGTCATTTGCCAGCTGCCAGATGCACGACAACAACAATAATAATAATAATAATAATTTTTAGGGGTTGAGTTTTGGCTGATTTGCCCCCAAATTGATATAATTTCATTAAGTCGCGTCTCCCAACACCCCAAACATAATTCTGCTGCCCAGCAATTATTATTGTTGTAATTTGCCCATTGAAATGTCAGCGAAAGCGACACGCCCCCTTTTATAAACGCCCACTTTAACGCCACTTGCAACAGTGGCAGGATAAAGTTTCCTTTTTTTTTGAGGGGAGAACAACATAATAATAAATAGAAAAGCGAACAAAAAAACGCTGATAATGAAAATGAAAATGCATAAACAGTTGTTGAGGTAGAGGGGGCGGGTGGTGTGTGGGGAAAGAGGCCGAGTGAAGTGGCAGGATAAAGTTTCCTTTTTTTTTGAGGGGAGAACAACATAATAATAAATAGAAAAGCGAACAAAAAAACGCTGATAATGAAAATGAAAATGCATAAACAGTTGTTGAGGTAGAGGGGGCGGGTGGTGTGTGGGGAAAGAGGCCGAGTGAAGTGTCGAAAACTCATTAAAACTTTTTTACAGCCCATTTAAAAGCAATTTGTAAATTGCGAGGCCAACACTCGGCGGACAATTGGAAGCGTTAAGAAATGTTGTAAAATTATTAATATTTATATTATTTGAATAAGTAAAGTAGAATTAAACTTTGTTGTAGCTATCTTTATACCTTGTACAAATATAATACCTGCAATTCTTATTCTTAAAGCCGCAACTGAAAAAAAATGATGGCAATCATTTTTTGAAAGCCGAAAAAGGACTCACAATCTCCGACATTAAATCACATTTCCGCACATTTCTTGAGGTTTAAGCTGGCGCTTGCCCTTTTTCCTTTGCTCCCTTGCAACATCTACTTACCCATGCCACTTAAATATTCAAAGCAAAAAGTTCCACTACACCTTAGCTGCGGCTTCGGCGGCGGCGGCTTTTCCATATTATTCATACGCCGTCGTTTTTCTTTCATTTTTTTTTTTTGTGTGTGCAGCGCCCGAAAAATTCCCACAGGATGCAGTTCAAAGGTTGAAGAGTTTACCGTTGCCTGCAGGTGGGGTTAATATATGCGGCATGTACATCAAGTGTTTTTATGAACAACAATTGTTGTGCACATGCGGATTAAGGAACATTAGATATGCACATCATTTTAGTATTTCAAAAATGCCGCTGTGTTGACAGGGTGGCAACATAGCTTGCCAGACTGTCAAAAAAAAAACATCTGCCACATATCAAAAGACATTTGCAGTATTTAACAAGTGTGACCGCATAAAAATACTAAATGCCTTATAAGTCAAGCAAACAGTATATTTTGTAACAATTAATAAGTCAAGAAATCTCTGTCACAGACGGCAGCTATTTTTGTGAAATTGTTTGTCCAAATTAACCAGAACTAAATTTCAATTTAATTGCTGGCTAATAGGTGTTATCTTGTGTTAAAATATCGTAGTAGCTTCAACGAATCGCAACCGCAAACCAAGTACAAAGTGTCTAAGAAAATATAAGCTTTGCCGGATTGAAAAACACATAGCGTGGAAAAAGAGTGTAATCGCGAGTGTGTATGTGGGAGAGTAAGAAGGGCGAATGCGAATGCGAGCGCGATTCGATTGGCAAAAAAGAAAACGAAACGACTCAACGATATTCCGACATCGGCACCGATTTTCATCCCCTTCCCCGGCCAGCTGCCGTCTGTTAAGATATTTGTGCGGAGCAAGAAACTAATTGAAAAGAATAACGCCGTAATTGACAAGACGGTTAAATACCGACACAGACGGCCGAGAAAATGTTAATAAATCTAAAGGTGAAAACTTTAGATGCGCGCACACACGACTTTAGCATCGACAATGAGGTAAGGTGTATATGTGTTTTTGTGTGTGTATCAGCGCGTGCATTTGTATGTATGTGGAATATGTATTTTCTTTAGTTGTTTTTTTTTCTGTTATTTTGAGGTTGTGTGACCAGAAGGTTCTATTAAAACGCTTTTTATTTTAACCTTTACAGCTAACCATACGTCAGTTCAAGGACCAAATTGCCGTTAAAACGAACATTGCAGCCGAAAATCAACGTATTATCTATCAGGGACGTGTCTTGGCCGATGATAAGCAAGTGAAGGAATACGGTGAGTCACACACATACACACAATCATTCAGCTGGTTAATTACAATTTTACACGCATACACACACACACACACACAGATGTCGATGGGAAGGTGCTGCACGTCGCGGAGCGTCCGCCCTTTTCGCAACGCGGCGCCAACGCAACAAACAACGATGAACCGATGCGTACCTTTCGCAATATGCCCGGTCGTCCAACACCCCGCAACATGCGCAATTCACCCTATTTCCGTGCCCTCGATGGCATGCTTGTGGGCACAATGGCCATACCAGTCAATAATGGCAACCTAACTGCAGCGGGTGTAAGTTTTGGCCTATCTTTATTATTGTGAATATTATTTAATATTTGCTTTTGGTTTCTGTAGACCCGCACACCGCCGAATCGCTTCCCGAACTCATCGTCCTTCTGCATTAATCGCATAACCGTAGCTCAGCACATGATCGATTGTGCCAACAATATTGCCGCCTACCTGGAGAATCCAGAGATCGGTTTGAATAACCAACCATTGGATATACTGCAGCGCGGGCATTGGACCATGGAATCCACAGTGGTCGAGGTGGGCGTCTCAACGGATATGCCGCGCAACAATAACATCATTGACATGGTACAGGATGCAGTCAGTGCAGCTCTCTCCCGTAACACTCCCGGACGCAACTACACGGTCGTACAGCTGCCCACGGTTTACACTAACGATGGCGGAGCCGAAAACAATCAGCAGGCGCAGCAGATACGTGACGGTGGCAATGAGGGAATCAGCATTGAGGGTGGCGCTACATCTGGTGGCACTGCTAGCACCAGTGAGTCGAGCGAGGAAGCCACAGCTGCCGCTGCTGCTGTCATTATCGAGGACGTGATTGTAACGGATGAAGATGAACGTTCCACATCGCCACAGTCGGGTGAAGAGGCCGGTGGAGCTGGAGCAGTAACTGCCACAGGTGGGGCACCAACAGCGTCTGGCAATACAGGAGATGAGCCCAGTGCACCCAATGTGAACGCAACTGGTATGGATTCACGTCGCCGCACACGTCCCCAGGTGCTGGCGTCTGTTATTCAACGTTATCGTACGGTGGAGACTCGTCTGGCACCCTTCTTTGATCGTTACCACGAGATATTGCTGCAAGATCCGGAATTCGGGGAACAAGACAGTGTTGGACGCGAAAATGCTCAACGCACCTTCGATCGCGTCTCGGAGGCTTTGCACTATCTCTCGCATGCCCAGCACGCCATCTCGGATTTGATGCTCGATCTGTCGCAGCCAGGACCACGCGTTCTTACTTGCCGACCCATTCTCGTGGAGCAAAGTGGCTACATACGCTCCAACAACATATTTACGCCCAATATTGTCGCGGCGCCGTTTTCTGAGCTCCTGCCCCAAGTACCAGCAATGGTTCATACAAATCCTCCATCAGCAAATGCTGCAACTACTGATCCAGCCCCCGCTACAGACCCGCTTGCCGCAGCCGAAGCACATGTGGCGGAAAATGTTTTAAGTATCGATCAACTTATAGAATCGATTGCATCCGATAGAGACAGATGGATGAGGGGAGCTGCGCCAGCTCCAGCCCCAGTTGGAACACAGCGTGCACCAGCGCCTAGCCAACCAGCTTCTGATGCTGCTGCAGCTGCTGTTGGAACGCAGCCTGGCCAAGCGCCAGACACATCGCATGCTGATCTATTGGAGGAAGTCGAAGGAGATGAGCGCATGCTCGCCGATGCTGCAGCTGCTCTCGTTGCTGGTCTTGGCCAGCATCGTACCGAGAACGTTGAGGATCCTGTTGATGAGCCCATGGTTGCACCGCCAACTGCCCCCGGCACTCAGCCACCGTCGCAAGAGCAACAACAACAGCAGCAACAACCGCCGAGTAAGAATTTTCCCTTCAAAAAAATCAATTGTAGACCATATATATGAAATTTGTAGAATCGCAAACCTTACCTTTGATTTTCTAGATGAGCACATGGAGCAATCAGTAGATACGGGCGAAGAGGCACCACGGCCCAGGTTTCGCGTCTATGTGCCAGTGCCATTACCACCGCCCAGTAGGTTTTGTTTTCCCCCCTTCTTTTTGCATTCGCCTTTGCCAAATGCTTGAAGAGTTTCTGAAGTGTTCTATTGTTTGCTCTAATCGATAGGCTTCTTTCTGCTAACATAATGTACCAACAAGATTACAAGATTGGTTTTCGTTGATTTAACTCTGTTCTGTTGATTGCCCATAACCCCCCCCATTTCATGATACCTAATATAGTACTAATGATGTCTAATTTGTTGCTTACAGATCCGTATATGCGCATCGCTCGTCTCATTCAGGCCGTGGCCAATAGTGCAACCAATGATGCTGACTTGCGTTTGGAGTTCAATATGCCCAATGTGATTAATTTGCCGGTGCATGTTATAACCGCTGCACTGCATCCACCACCGGCAGGAGGTAATGCGGGTGGAACAGAAAATGGAACGGCGGCTGCTGGGGCTGCAAGCGATTCAACAAATGCTGCAACAGCTGTTGTCGCACCAGCAACGACAGTTTTGGGTGCTGGTGGAGCCGCATCGACTTCAAGTGGCACACGCAGCGGCGATCAACGGGCCAATACTTTGCCCACAACTGCAACACAGACACGTTCCACGTCTCGGCCACAGATACAAATTGGTGGCAATAACAATTGGGCTGGACGCATTGCACCCACACACACCGCATTCGATCGTTTCTTGCCCTGCAACAGTCATCATATTCGTGAAGTGGAGCCGCCTTTGGTTCAGCATCAGCAACAACACCAACACCAACAACAGCAACAGCCAACATCAACAATGCAAACCAACAATAACAACAACAGCAACAATAATAACATCAGCAGCAGCACCACCGCCACCAGTGCTGTCACCAACACCATCGGAACAGGTAGCGCCAACGCTCGTCGGGCAGCATCCAATTATGCAATCGGTGAGTTGTTAAGAAGTAATTATAAGTTATTAGATAGTATATATAATGCTGTCCAGAAAGTAGTCCAGTATTGTGTCTGTAAATCATGTGATTGTCTCTCTGGCACGTTGTCTCTTGTATTGTATTGTTTTGTTAATCATCATCATCCAAATATCATTATTCACCGGAGATGTAAACCGGGAGGGTTTGTCCTTCGATTTGTACAAAGATATTGATCATAAGAATTTCTTATCGGTTCAACTAAGACGAACTATATAGTAAACACTCACATACACATACGCATACACACACACGCATACACTCACAAACACACACACACGCACACATTATGTTAGATATAGGTTATTCGCGCCGGTTTGCATCTCTGACATCTAATTTGCATTCTATGTATATGTGTTCATCATATAGTCATCGCAAATCGCTTGCGTAACCAGATGGGCGCGAATCTATCGCGTCCATTGTTGGGTCGACGTGCCGCCATCAATCGTGAGAACCGAAGTGGTGCCAATTTGCCGGCGATGGCAACCGTTGGTGGTGCCGTTGTTACCCGTGCTCTCGCTCGGCCCGTGCACAGATCTGGCAGACTCTTAAACCCTAGGTTTCACAATTATTTGGTAACTAATATGAGAAATCATCGTGCGCAAACAGGCTTAGGTGGCACCGCAACCGCTGCCGCAGCCACCGCCTCTGCTGGCACTGCCGGCACAACAGCAGCCACAGGTGTTGGAGTCATCAATGCCAATGCCGTTGCCAGTCCATCTGCACCAACTATTACTACAGTAGGAGCTGATGGCGCTGGCTCAACTGTATCCGTTACTGAGGGCAGCAGCAACAACACGACTGCAACCGCCTCATCAGGATCACAAGCATCACGCAATCTGCGTGCACAGGTGCGCAGCTTCTTGCATCAAACTGTCTTCGAGGGTGGTCCCATTAACGCTGTCACAATACCCACGGCCATTGACCGTGCTCTGGAGTGGTTCACCGATAGTCTGCTCTATTTGCGTCAATACGAGCGACCCGAATACAACTCACATGATTCAGTGTGCAATATGCTGCGCAGGAGTATGCGTCTCATCATCGCATTGTGCAATGATCCCAGTCATTGCCATGTACACTTTGAGCATCGTCTAAAGCAGATCTGTGAGCAGTTCCGTATGCGTTTGTACAGTGTGCTGTTCCTGTGCCTAGGCAGCGCCAATGCGGAGCTCTTCTGGCGCCAGCTAATGCGTCTTCTTTGCGTCCCTCTGCGCTCAAGTAAGTACTTCAAAAGAATCCAATTCAAATCTGATATTAATCTTTGATTTCTTTTAGATTTCCGCAATGAGGCTTTGCAGTTTTTGTGCATATACATTGATCCAACCATACCGGCCCACACAGACACCGCCGATGCCCAACAGTTCCTGGTGCTGCGCAATGCTGCACAGACAACGATGCCCACAGACGATGATGTAAGTTAAATGGAGACAAAAAAATTGGGTAACTCTTGCCAAGAGTGCAACTAATAGCAACCTTTTGTTGCGCCACCGTCGCTTGCATTTAATCCACAGCAACAACAGCAACAATCTGCGGATTCGGAGCAGCAGTCCCTGGACAATGATATTGAAATGGCCGAGGTGGCCAGCAGCAGCAACAGCAGCAGCAGCGCTATTGAAATGGAGACATCTTTACCCGCAGTCACACCCGGCTCGGAGTCGTGGCACAACAGCTTCCCCAACGACTGGCTGCCTGTGATAACACGTGATCTTCAGGCCCAAAATGAGGTAAAGATTCTGTGATCATGTGTAAAAACAAACAAAAAACTAAAAATTGTCGTCAATCAACAGCAAAATCGACCACAACCACCGTACTCCGATGCCTACATATCCGGCATGTCCGCCAAGCGTCGCAAGATCATTCAGACAGAGAAGCCACCCACAAATGTGGAGTGCCTAATTGCCAGCGGTGTGCAACGTGCCATACATAGAGCTGGCCTGAGCGGCACCGCTTCGAATCCTGCTGTTAATCCGGATGTGGTTATAAATGCTATTGCTCATGATGCTGTCGTCCAAGCATCCTTTACGGACGCAGTCCGTACAAATGCACGCGATCGCATCAAGCAGGACATTGACTACAACTCCAGCAAATATCCACAGATCGCCAAGTTCACCGAACAAAAGTAGGTGGCACGTGGCCAGACAGAGGCAGTAGGCGGTTAGAAATAGTGCTTAGTGCTTGTTGTAAATTTTACTTTAACGGAAAAAATATTGTATTTAATTTAGTTAAGGGATAAGTTAACTGTTTACGAAGTCTGCAGACGGCAGCTCAAATGCAAAAGGCGGTCGATAATAGAAACAAAAAAAAAGAATCACACACATGCACCCTCAATTATAAAATATACCGCTGATATAAACTAACTTATATATATAAACATTATATATCTAAATAATTGCAAACACTACACGAAAAATTAAAGTTAAAAAAATATAATGAAAAAACAAAACACTTTAGGACAACTGCTAAATAAAAAGTACATAAACACAAACAAACACAAATTAGATTGTTAAATATTAGTTGAGCACAATCTTTGATCTTGAATAGTATACCAACTATACTATATTGATATTGTGATCCCATTCATTGACAGCAATTTGTTCCAAAATTGATCCATGGCGTCCCCCAGTCGAATGACGCAGTGGGCGTAAGACAAAGCCATGACGACAGCCAAATTCCAGCCAAATATTTTCTGTTGTTTTGGGCCCATTGACGTGAAAGATGGATGGCACATGATGATTTCCTGGCGTAATTCTCTGGAATTTGCAGTACTATCTCGAGTGGTGCTAAGCGAGGAATGCGTCCATTCATTACAACAACAGCTATCACAGGCATCATCAGTTTTTTATTGCAAATAAATTAGGGGGAAAAAATCTGAAATTTTGGCGTTTTTCACATGACATGGTTCGGCATCGGGCCAAATCAGCGCTACTTGACGAAAGAAAAAATTTGTCACATAAAAATGTTGTTATAATTTATGAATATGAAAAAATAATAATTAATATATATTTGTTTATTTCACGTTGGAATGATTGGATTCTAAAATTAGACCATATACGCAATCGTATTATTTTTAATACTACTAATCGATTCTATATATACATTATAGTGTGTCTATTTGTCACAAGGGGGCGTGTAACGGTCACACTAAAAATAACCGTGCAACGTTTCTTAGCCTGTCTCCCCTCCTCCCATTCAACAAGACTTGGTATGTGTGTGTCATCAAGCTGAGCCTTACACCGAGTCAAACTTGCTACCAAGCTATAAGAAAATTGCCACTTGCCGGCAGGCCAATGATTAATTGCAGCATCAGCATCAACAGCATCGGACATTGGTTGATGCCGGGGCTGTGGGGCAGGGGGCCTAGCTGCCTGGCACGCGCATTGCAGCCGGAATTTGTGAGGAATTTGCGACGACAGACGGCATTTTTAAGGGGGCTTTGGTTAATTATGTATGCACTGTGTGCCCAACAAGCAATGCCAACGGCCAGAACTTCAAAATAAATTAAGGCTGCGGACTTTGATGCATGTGGTTGTTGTTGTTGTTGCTGCCTCTCCATTTAATGTGGCGCCTGGCGCACTGCACTGAGGTGGCGCCACAGTTTGCAAACAGTAGCAAGTTCTTTCAGTTTCTTTTAATTGTAATTACTCTTGATTTATTTCAGTGAGTCGAAATTTTTGTTTTGTTTTTTTGGCGGCTGCCATTGCAACTGCAATTAAATACTAAATAAATACTAAAATGAACATTAATATTGATATCTAGTTCAGATGGTGAACTATTTACCGTTAATCCATCATTTGCATACGCATAGAACATAAATATGTTGAATGGTATTTGCGATACCCTATATGGACTATTTTCATATTATGAAAATATTTTTAAGTTTTTCTTAAGCTGTACATATAAATATTTTTTCCATTTTATCAACTAAAAAGTAAAAATTGTTGATAATTCAATCTAATAATATTGATCAATCCATGATTCCTCAGCTGCATTATCACAAGCAACAAACATACACATATGGTATTTAAGTATCTATCATATGTTAAGAATCTTCACGCACAATTATGAACGACAAGAACAACAAAAACAGCAGAATCATAACAAGCCGGCTCTTTCAGCTTATGTGCTCTAAGCGTAAAATGGGTTTTTTTTTCTTCAAAATCAGTTAGTAACGTCATAATTAAAAACATTTCTCAAAAGATGCTAAGATAAAGATATTGCGTGCATCGTTCGTATACATATATGATATATATAAACACACAAACATACACACACACATGTATGTATTTACTGATTTGTAAAACGCATGTGGCAGTCATGTGCATGTGAGTGTGTGCGTTAAGGATAATTTATCAACATTGTGCGTAAAAGTGGAAGCCAAAAGACAAACACGAACATAAGCAGAGAACAAGATGTAAACACACATGCATGATGATGATGATGATGATTATGATAATAATGATGCCCCCATACATAGATACAAGATACGAGCACCAATGCATTGCAATAGATGGCATGCCTAGGTTCCTAAGGAAACTCAACTTAACAACAACAGCAAGAACAGCAGTAGCAACAACATGCACATGTGCTGTGGCTGCAACACCCATCAGTAGCAACAGCTCAAAGGGGGGGCCATCCTCATCTAAAACACGCACAAAAGAGACAACGGCGCCGGCGCCGACTTGCTGCCAGATTGCTGAGTTTAAGATTGAGATTGACGCCTGGCGCCGCAGAGCACAGCACAGCACAGCAAAGCAGCAAAGGAACACATGTAATTGAGTGTTGCTAGCTGGACAATTACATAGGTAACAACAGTAGCACCCAACAGCAGCAATCGAAACGTCGACAGCAGCACAAAACACAAAAAAAAAAAAAACAAGAAAAAACTTTTGCATTCAAAAAGGCGCTCAAAGCAGCAACAGCAACAGCAACTGCGACAGCGACAGCAACAGAGAAGTTGTCGTCAGCAGCAAGCAACAGCAATTCGTAGCAGCAGCAGATGGCGCCGACGACGCTGCCGGCGACGCAGTCCAGCATACGGATCCTCGGCGTTTTCATTATTTTTCCCAGTCGCAAACGGACCGTGTTGGGCTAAAGACGTACACATCGGGTCTAAAAATCGTGCTAGCGCTATATATACAATTTCTACTTATATATGTGCACATACACATATACATATACCACAACAACAACAACAATAATAATATAAAATATATAGAAATCAACTCACACTCCACACTCATAATCTTCTTCTCGCTCAATACTCGCGGCTTTTTTTCGAAAAAAATTATTAAAAAAAAAACAAATTAAATAAATAACAAATTTACAAGAACAACAATAATAATAAAACGGTGTGTGTGAGTGTTAAATTCTGCTTAATTTTTTTTTTGTTGTTGGTATTGTTCTTAGAAGATTATTAAAATATATATATATATATATATGTACATATGTAGATGTGCGTGTCAAGAGGTCACCCAAACGATTGAGCGAGCGAGAGGCGAGTGCAGCTAGTACTAAATACTATGTACTATACCGAAACACTCCCGAAACACTCTGTACAATCTTCTTAACTGTATATATATAAGTGTATATTGTGTTCGTTGTGTCTGTGTGTGTTAAGCGCGTTTTTGAGTGAAATTTGATGCCGCCTACAGTTTGACAAACAACAAAAAAAAAGTGATTGAAAATTACAAAAGAAACACACACACGCATAAGTGTGTGGAAACTCCCGCACATATGTTCGAAAACGAGTAGAAAAACACACAAAAATCGAAAGAAAAGAGTTTTTCCCTCAACAACGAAACAACATTTGGCGATTTGGCCTGTCCCTTGTTTCCCAAGTACACAACTATAATACTAGTCCTGTGAACTCGAAACACGTTAAGATTTAGTGCTGGTAGTGCTGGTGCTGGTAAATTTCGCAACTGGTACGAAAACCAACAACAATGACTTCCTTGATGTATGCGGTATTTCACATTGCAACGCTGCAATGTTCGGTACGTCCGGAGATTTCGCCGTGCACGTGCGAAACGGGCAAGGCGTTAAATTTCGTGGAGCTCTCCTGCGAGAAACTGGAGTCCTTCAATGCGGTCGTCGACAGTCTGGCCAATAAGCTCAATCCGGATGTGAACATCGATTTGAAAATAACGCACTCTCAACTTGACGACCTGGAGATGAGATCATTTCGGGATATGAACTTCAATCTGTACAAGTTACGCATGCAATGGAATGGACTAAGGTGAGCTACCATCAGAACATCTCAATCCTTTATCCCAAGCTGATGGCAACACCCCCTCAGTAGTGGGTGTGTGTGTGAGTGTGTGTGTTGGCAACGTATGATTGTTTGTTTTTCAAGGCCGGGCCTTTCTTCGTATCTGTGGAACAGAATTTTCCGTTCGCTGGCATATCAATTTAGGTTCCTTAAACCCAATAAAAAAGACCGTAACGTAGAAAACAACAACAATACCACAGACAACAAAATATTCAGAAAAAACACGAGTACAATGTACTTAAAAAACGTATAATTTAAAAACATGTATAATATAAATGCATCACGTGTATGTTTATTGTTGCCACATGGTTACTAAAACATAAACAAAGCAACCGACACTCATTATCAACTGCAACTCAATTGATGCTCAATTGAGACCTGAGTTCTTCTGGGTTCTAATTATGACCGACCTGGACCTGGAAAGAAGTAAATGATTTAATTTTTCAATTAGGAAATGCCTTACTCAGAACTCAGAGCACCCAGAACTCAGCACTCAGCAGTTTTGATCAGATGGATCCAATTACAGCTAGTTTTTGGTCACAATTCAAGGCATTTGGGTTTCCAAGTTCCCCTCAGATTAGATGACAACCAAAAAAAAAAAAGAAAAAAACACATACACAAACATTTACATTTGAGATTCGATTCCAATTCCGATTCCAACATCATTTTTTTTAATTTTTGTTCGTGTTGTTTGTTTTATTGATAAATGAATATAGCCATACTATACTATATATATATGTATATGAAGGAGAGCTAGTATACAGAGCCCAGTGTCTTATCAATTTTCTATATTGTAGATGTCTCTCTTGCTATGTATATATATAGTAAATATAAAATATACACCACACAACATTATGCGACATCAACGTATACTTAATGCGTATGCAAAACTGATAATTGCAATTTATTGGATTCGGTCGGTGTCTTACGAGCGGTATTATGTGCGGCGAGACTTGCACGTTTTGTCTTTTCCTCTGTATCGGACACTGAATGAAATACACATACATTAATAACAAATGAAATATTATAGTATATATATATATATATGGGGACAGAGTATAACATTCAAGTCTATGTCATAAGCTGAGTTCATTGATATTTGACTTATGTCTCTCCCTCTCTCTCTTAATGAGATGCAAAAATCAATAAATAGTAGTTAAGTTATAGAGTATAGAGTGTATAGAGTAGAGTATATCGGACAATTTGTCAATTGTATTTATTGTGGCCGGGTGGTTATACAATTCGCACTGACATCTGCCTAATCAGTGGACAGAATCATTTGTCAAACGTCATCCATCATCAGTTGCAATTTGTATATGTAAAATTGAAAATGATTTAATTACTAAAACTTAATCGAATCAGTGTTATATGTGAGTGTGTGTGTATGTATATATATATACTATATAGTATGCAGTGCCGATTCGATTCGGTTTGATTCGATTTGATTCTGGGTAGCTTCAGCGCGTGCTGCCTGCCTGCCGCCTCCCAGAATTGCCCAGAATCCCCCAGAATGAACAACTTTTTTACATTGATGTCAATTTATAATAATTGACCTATTGCCTTAATATCGCGCTCTCTCTGAACAAATCATGCCAGCCAGGCCCAGTCCATCCATCATCACACCAAAAAGTCAGGCAGGAAAAATAAAAATTTTTACTCTTTAATGCAAGTGATTGTATATTTATTGTATCTTTGTTATATTATGATTATGAATGAATAAAATAGCTTTAAAAAATCCCAAAAAAACATTTGGAAAACTTAAAACGAGTTAGCTTAGTAGAGATTTTTCAATACCAAAAATTTATTGTGATCTAGAAAAAGTTTCTCAAGAGCAAATATATGTTTGTACCCTGACATTTTTTACACTCTTAGTCTTCCTTTCATTAAGTTTTTAGCCAGAGCATATGAAAACGTATGTATGTAGATTTTATTTCTATATATGTATGTACATACTTAATGTATAAGTGTGTGATAAGAGCAGCTGTTTTAACGATTTGTGCTCGTCATAAGTTTATGACTGGCGCCAAGTTTTATAATGTGAATTTAATGATCATTTTAACGATCACTCAACGATGATCACGATGATCACAATGCGACTTAAAACAAAAATGTATTTTGTGGGTTTTTATTATATTTTTTAATGCTGGGTAATTTCTAAACAAAATGGTGAAATTTTATACAAGTCAAAAGGGGAAAGTACCCCAAGTAGCATACTCTATTAATGTAGCATGCGGCGCCTTGATGCATTGATTAATTTCTGTATTGTATTGTTTTGTTTTGTTTTTCTCAGGCTGATAAGGTTTTGCGCCATGCGACAATGTCTTTATTTCTATATAGAGAACTCAAAGCCAGAACTTACAAACAAACATACATGCATATAGATTAAAGATTTCTGATTATGCAGTTGAGTGCAGCCCTGAAAAAGTGCGAAAAGTGTTGAAGAGTTGAAGCCTTGATAATGTCTATGATAATTATACATAATTTATGTTTATTATTATTATTATTTATGGAATATTCCAATGTGACCAAGTGATAACAGTCAAAGTAGACTCAACTAGTCTTCATATATAAGAAATAGAATAAAAATGTATTTATATAAAAGAAAAGAAAAAATAATAATATTTGTGCGTAGTTCAGTTCTTGAAGAAAGTAAACAATCAACAAGAAAGTTTAAACAAAACTTTTGTTTTGTTTTGATTTTTGGACCAAAAAAACAAGAGAGAAAAAAATAATGAAAAAACTTAAAAGAGAACCCAACACCGACTAATGATTACTTGGAAATGGAATGTTCCGTTGTTTCTTGTTATTATTATTATTGATATTGTTATTGTTATTGTAATTGTTATTGTTATTATTGTTTTTTTGTTGTCTGGTGGGGTCAGCACAGTTTGTGCAAAGAGAGTGCAAAAGAGACAGAGAATGCGAGAGACCCAATTGAATTTTATTATTACGTTCAATCAATGATCAAGAGGCCAGTTTAGGTCGTGTGACAATTATATACACAGTATGACTGACGTTAAGGAATTGTCTTTCGTACATATCGTATAAACATATATAAAAATCATATATACATACATATATATATCTCTCTGTATGATATATGTGCTCAAGTTCAACGAGCGAACTACGTCCACACATTATTATAGATACAATATAAACTCTTTCTGGTATCTATTGCTGTCGTTTATCATCATCCTTGCTTCTGTCTGCAGCTGCTGCCGCTGCTACTGCTGCAACTGCTGCTGACTCCGCTTTTCCTCATTACATAATCAATGCTTGACAAGAGACACTAGCAATCAATCAAGATCAAGTGTCTCGACGCAGGCGCAGGCTAAAAATAGCCAACTGCCAATCAGTGGCGGACACTGTTGCTGTTGTTGTTGGTGCTGCTGCTGCTGCTGGAGGCTGCTGACAATAACGGCGCCAAGGATGTCCAGTGGGACATGTTGCCAGCGGGGCAATTTGCACGCCAGCAACAACAACAACAGCAACAGCCAGGCCCAGTTCTCATCATCATGAATAATGCCAACAGCATTTGGCGCCCCGACGGCGACTAGGCGAACTTAATAGCCAACGATAAAGACATACGAAACAACAACAACAACAACAAACCATACACGATAGCAACACACATCCATAGTTACAGATATAGATCTGGCCCAATACGTCAAGCTGATAAGCTGCGTCATCGACTTTTAAAGTATTTGATGCCAGAAATAGAATTTCTATCTTTTTAATGTTGTGTCATTATTAACTGATTAACTGATCGGCTTACCATATAATTTTAACAAGGGAATTTTTCTATAAGAAAAATGTGAATCAAAGCTTTGAATGAATTATTATCAGATTATTCAAAGTTCTTAGTATTTTTTGTTGATTTTTAGTTTCATTCTACTAAGATCAATAATGTCCCAACTTTCAGTAAGTGTCATTGTGCCAAAAAGTATGCAATAGAAAATTTGTTAAATGTTACCCTCTCAAGAAGGGTTATTTGATATTATGTATATAAAAGGCTAAGTACTTAAGTAAGCAAATAAAATATTCTTTATTACGGTTTTGCTTACTTAATAAGATACTTTTAAAGGTGAAATCTTTCATAAATCCTTAGCTTATCTTATCTATGAGATTATATATTGTTTATATAAGGAAAATGAAAAATCATTTTTCCCTATATACAGGAAAGCTCACTTTTTGCTAATCTATAAAGTTTCCTCAACGTGTTTATATTTTTTCACATGTTTTTTTCTTGATTAATGAATCAGAATTTGTTTCAATCGAAAATTTGCATGCTAATTTGCAATTCTGTTGATATATTATATATGTATATGTATATGTTTTTGTTGTTGTTATTAATTTATTATTCCTATAATTTGTTGCTATATTTAGATCGCTGCCAGAGCTGCCATTTCGCGGGTTATCGAATATCACCTACTTTAGCATCGGTGAGAACGAACTCGAAGAGATTCCGAAACATGTCTTGAATCACATGCCATCACTGGCGACAGTTGACATGGGGAGTTGCAACATACGAGCGGTGCAGCAGGACGATCTCAAGGGCATACAATCGGTAACGAATCTGATATTGGCGACCAACAATATAACGCGGCTGGACAGGGGAGCCTTCCCCGTAAGTCTACTCATACTCCACTTGGGACGCAATCAAATCGAATCGTTAAACGGATCCCTACACGAATTGACCGAGCTGCAAACGTTGTTCATCAATGGGAATAACATTAGTGATCTGGATGGAGAGCTACTGAATAATAATAAGCTGCGTCTACTGATGGCCCACAACAGTCGTTTGGAGAGATTGCCGGCGAACATGGCCAATATGTATGATCTGGAGACGGTTCACTTGCACTTCAATCGCCTGAGATCTTTCGATCGTGTGCTGAGGAATGCTCAATATCTTAACGAATTGTATGCTTACAACAATGAGCTGGAGTACTTGGCCCAGGATGAGTTCCAGTCATGCCGATATATGGAAGTATTGCATCTGGCCTCCAATCATATACGCTCGTTGAACTCCTCGCTGCATCCCTTGGTCAAACTGAAGAAGGGCAACTTCTCGTTCAACGAGATTGAGGAGTTCTCCATTGGAGAGCTACACGGCCTGCGCTCCCTGAAGATACTCGATCTATCGTATAATCGCATACAGCGACTGCTGCCGGGAGATAAGAATATGCCGGAGCTGTCACTGATGGAATTGCGTTTGGATCACAATCAGATTATCAGCCTGGACTCAGCTCTGGCTGGACTAAGTTATCTGCGCATACTCAGTTTGCCGGAGAATCGTATTAAATACCTTCTTCCCGGTGATCTGACTGGAATGACTCGGCTGGATATTCTCGACTTGACATCTAATCAATTGGTGGAACTTAAGCAATTAGAAACGGTAAAATAGGAATAAATCCATTCTTAGGTACATATTTGATGACGTTTTCTTTCTCTCTCTTTTGATAGACCCTTCTGCCGAATCTGAAGATTTTGAAAGTTGCCTACAATAATATTACCAAGTTGGAACATGACTTTTATGGCCTGCCCGTGTTGTGTCAGGCCCATCTGACCAACAATCAAATAACGTCCATCTCAAGCGAACTTGTTGCGAATACACGCTGCAAGAATCACAATGTGCCTGGCAAGCTGGAAATACATCTAGATGGTAAGTGATAAAGAGAAAGATCTGTAGATCATACGGAGGAGGATCAATCAGTCAATCAGTCAATCAATCAATCGCTCTATATAATTCCTTTACCTTAAACTCTTTCAGATAATCCCATAATGTGTGATATGCGCTTGAATGAAGTATGTTCCGGGATGAGAGATCACGAAGCAAGGATTCGCGGACGTTCGCAGTGCTTTGACAATGATCAGGAGGTGTGCACGGTGCTACCGATGATCTACAATGTACCGGCAACACATGTACTGGTATCCGGGGATGCTAAATCGTTGGTGCAAATAGTCGTTCCATCGCCACATCTGATCAACAACAAAGATGAGCTCTTGCTCGCAACTCTTAGACAACCTTTGATAAATCAATTGATCAGAACTGCACCGGCTTTGCCACAATTGCTGTTGGCTGCCACCACACCGCCGCCACCTGTGTTGCAGTTGCACTTGGCACTGGACATGGACATGGACAAGAATGGCAGCACAACAACAACACCAACATCAACTACAACAACAACTACAACTCCCTTGCCACCAACAACAACATTAGCTGCAACAACAACGAATATACCAATGACAACTCCAGCTGCAGTGGAAGTGGTGACAACAACAGCGCCAACAACAACCACAACAAGCACAACGACACCACAACCGAATGATACATTGCCCGTCGTCCTGGACATTGAGGAGCCCAATCTCACTGTGCCCCATGAGGCGCCAATGGAGGCAGGAGAACAACTAAATGCCACAAACGCTGAGTTGTTGCCCCAGGAATATCTGGATGAACAGAAGAGGCGAGAGGAGCATCAACACGAGGATCAGCATCGTGTGCAGCAGGAACAGCTGCCTCCGCCACTGGAGGAGGGAGTGGCCAAAACGGAATACGAAACAGTTGATTATATACCGAATGTGGTTTTGGCGCCAACGCCGCCATCAAGCAAATCAAATCTGCTCGAGATGGACACCGACGCGCAATCGAATTCGGTGCTGCTCGGAGATCTGGAGCAGGCGGCACAGAATCTGCAAATACCCGAAGAACCGCCGGAGGAGTGAGCAATCGCAACGAGAGAGAGAGATAGAGAAAGAGAGAGGAAGAAAGGGAGAGAGAGCGATGGAGAGAAATGACGCTGGCTGAGCGTTTGGGCCAAGTATGGTTGTAAGCAGCGGCGGCGGCGGAGGCGTTGTTGGGGGGCGTGGCATGCATCGAGAGGAGCATAACGAACGAATTTTTTTGATTGTATGTGTTTTTTTCGTTTAAGTTAATTTAGTTATTATGATTTCGATTTTAAGCTGATGCAATTATGAGAATGACGATGATAGAGGATGGACCCAACAAAACAGAATAGGTGGAAACAATGATAGGAGGAACAAGGATTAAGTTTTAAGTTGATTGCTTTTGGGGGGCGCAAATTAATCGATTGACGGCAGCAGCAGCAGCGAATATACATACATACACACACATGCATATATTTAATAACTGTACGTTGAAAAGTTTAAAAGTAGGTACTTAGCATTAAACAACACAAAAACAACAAACAATAACACAAAACAAATTACAAAAAAAGAAAGAAACTATCGATTTATTTTAACAAGAAAACGATCAAAGCACACATACACATACACATACCGACAGACAGACACACATACAGACACTCACAAGCATACTCACAACAATTGTAGCAACGCAAAAAAACACACACACGAAAAAAAGAAAACAGAAATTATATTGTTATCAGTTGGTTAACAAATGAATTTAGTTTGTAGCGCGTAATTATATATATATATATATATATATAAATTGCAAAGTATATATATATAAATTGAAAAATGAAAATGGTATTCTAAATAAAGTCGTAAATAAAAAAAAGTATTAAGCTTAATTTCAATAATCCTTTGACGTTCGTTAAATAAAAAAATTATTTAACTTGAATTTTTAAATTCATTAACAGATTCAGTTGGTAATCGAACAGCGATAACATAACATGACTTATCGATGTTATTGTTATGGCAGACTTAAACGATGAGCTGCTATTTTGCTATTTCGATGTTCCATCAAGCGATATATTTTGTTCACAATAGTTAGATCCATAATCTTGAATGAGTTTCATATTTAAGAAAAATATTGTTTTCTGCAATGAGGTATGGCACTCTAATATAACAATTTTTTTAAAAATCATACTTGCTTAGTAACTATATATCGAAAGTTGACAATCGATAGCTATCACGAGTACTTAATTTCTGCTTACTCTATCGATGTATTAGTTATACCATCACCAGCGAAAGGAGACGGAGCAAAACAGCAGCATAAAAAGAAAGCAAACGCAAAAGCCATACAAAACAAGAAAATCATTGCTCTGCTCTTAATATATATTTGGCTAATTTTCGTGTTTTGTGCAAAGAGTGTAAATATCGCCCACGCGTGCACTTTTGCAATACATATACATACATACATATAATTGTGCTCGACTGCAAGTATTGTTGACGTCGCCGTTGTTGTCATCGTCGTCTTGTGACTATCGGGCATTCAAAAAGAAAGTCGTAAAAATATATATAAACTAGCTGGGAGGAGTAGGTGTCGTTGTTTCTTTGGAGCTATACACATAGACACACACATTCATACACAAATACAGACACGAACTAACTAACTGCAGCAGCAGTAGCAGCAGCAACGCAACGCAGTGTGTGAAGAGAAGCAAAGTTGAAACCACAAAGGCAGTGGAGGAAGAAGAAGAGTCAGAAATATTGCAGCAGGTAAGCGGACGTGGGCAGCATTTTGGGGCGAGCATTTCTCTTTAGTTTTTTTCTGTGTATTTGCGTTTCGTATTTGTTGCTGGGCATTTGGCAGCAACTTTATTTATTTTTTGTGTTTCTATTTCTTTCTTTTTATTTTTTGCTACTGATTTCAAAGTACAAAGTTGCCCTTTGTTTATTCATTTGGCAGCGAATGCCGCAACAAAACAAGAATAGCATATTTTACATACATATATAATATACATATATGTACGTGTGTGTGTGTACGTAATTGTTGTGCTTTTTTACTTAGCGGAAGTTGTTATTTTCGTCTTGTATATATATTTAATTCACTGCAACCTTCGTAGTTGTAGTATTTTTAATTTTTTTCATTTTTGTTGATAACAGTTTCTACTGAACACTATTCGCCGGTCGTCCGTTAGTCGGCGTCGTTTTAGTGCCTTGACGCTTAGTCATAGCCGGGCCCAATTTGGAACAGGTTTATGTTGCCCACTTCGCCGCGATAGAAATGACTAATAATGAGTGGATGTCTCGAATAGTTCTCCATTGCCCATATCAGTTGTCACTGCATACCAAATAAATTCAGCATATACACAGTAATGTGTAGTTTTTAATGAAATCTAATCGCATATTTTGTTGATTCGTTCGTTATCGCATACACAACTACACACACAAGCACACACATGAATGCACATACGCACAATAAAACTAACGCCCCAAATTGTCCGCCTGCATGCATAAAAATGCAACACTTGCATTTGAAGAGATTATAAAATATAGAGTGTGAGAGAGTCAGAGAGAGAGAGAGAGAGAAGGTAGCGAGAGCAAGATCAGGTTCTTGCACAGTGGGGCGATAGGCGATGTTATGCGAAAGCTGACCTTCGACTAGACATTTTACCCCCATTATCGATTCCACACATTCGCAACAGTGCGCTAAACGATAAACGACAAAAGGGTTCATAATAGCATTAGACAACAACGCAAGCAAGCAAACAAGCAAACATACACAAACACAAAGAGAACACAGCACCGCACTCGAAGTAGAAATCAGCTGCGATATATAATTTTTTCTAATGTGCCCAAGTTGTTATTGTGTTGTGTTTCTGCTCGCCGCCATTTGAATAACATTCGTATCAATTCGCATCACGCACTCACTCTCACAGTCTCGTTTGTGATCTCGATCTGGCCACAAAGCTCCCGTCGCTGCAGTGAGCTTCCGCTGCGCGTACTTTTTGTTTTATTTCGGTGACGTTCATTGAACCTGCTGTTAAATTCAAGGCTCCCCATTTTGGAACAAAGTAAAACACAAGCCGTTCAGTTTATCCACACATACATACGTGTACACAGTGTTTTTTTGGCAATAAAAATGTCGCCGTCGCTGTTGTCGCCACAAAAGTCAAGTGCAAAAATAAAGCGTCACAACAAAGAAAAGTGCCCGTAGCCCAACGCCACCCCACAGATTTGCTGCACTCCCTGTCTCTCTTTTTCTCTCTTCTTTTTAGCTATCGCTGCCTTTTTCTCTTTCTAGCACATTGCCGTTTTGTGTCTGGCATTCAATTGCTCAAGTTCAGTCAACAGACGAAGCAACACAACACAACACCTCCCCCTCAATTTCAATTCCGACGACTCCATTTGCTTGGTTTGTTTTTGTATTTGGTTGTTTTTGTTTTGCGTGACATTTAATTCAATTATTCGTTTCTTCTTTTTTTTTCTTCTGCAGTGATGAGCAGAGAAAGAGAATGCGTGCGTGCGTGTGTGTAAATGGGCAAACTAAACAAAACAAACAGACCGTTAACCACCGGCTCGTATTAAAAGCTCTCTCGCTACGCGTCTCTCTTGCTCTTTGTAACTCACTGATCTTCACGCATGGCCCATCATTACAACTAAGCGGTCAATGAATTCCGTAGCATTCACTAACACACACACAAGCGCAATCATTTGTGCACTCACATACAAAAACATCTTTACATGTAGGCAAACTCGTTCGACTAGTTTCAAATTGAGCTTTTTGAGTTAGAGTTCTTCAAGCCGGCTTTCAATATGTGTCAAGTGCGTTCTTCACACTTAAGTGCCAACTACAAATTCCAACTCGTTCTAGAATCTTAATATGCGTGTATGTGTGTGCGTGTGTGATTTTACCTGACATCAATATAAAATAAACTCTTAATGCTCTCTGATAACTTATCAGCTTTAAGTGGGCATCCGTGTGTATGTGTGCGTGACGTATTTGTGGCATATAAACATATTTGTGTTTATTTTGAGCAACTTTCGCAGAAAATGTTTATAAATGTTAAACCAAACAAAGGAAAAAATACCGTATTCAATTACGTTTTAGACTTTGATTTTTTTCTTTCTACGAAAAAGAATATAATTAACTATAATTGCATCGTCTTCTTGTTGTACTTGCCCCAACCCCAACAACCACCACCAGGCATAATGCATAATGCAGCTTAGCTGTAATTTTGCCTATTCCACCAGAACACCTTCCTGTCATTATTACCGACTTTCAACTGTTATCCCCATGCCATGTTTGCCCTATAGTCCCATAGTCGATGTCAGTTTTAGTTTGCGGCATTTTTGTGGCTTCTTGAAATTCGCCACAGCCACAGTGCATTCATAAAGGGCATCTAAGCAGGGTCGTGACTTTTCCATAGACGTGTTTTTTGCATTCTGTTTTTTAAAAAAAACCGGCAAGTTTGTAGAGTGCATCTGAGAGTCGACTAGATTTCTTATTATTTTCACATTGCATACATTGTTTGTACGCAAATTAAATTACCAGTTCTCTCTTCTCTCTTAGTATTTCTTGTTTTGTGTCTAGGGGTAAAGGTCGAGAAGGAGGTGGAGCTCTACCTTTCCATCTCACAGACCTGTAGAGGCTTGAACTTGGACCTGCGACGAGCAAATGTTTTGTCATTATTTTTGCAAAGTTTCGTTTTGTTTTCTTCTGTTTTTTTTTCGTTTTTCGTTTTTGCACTCGTTGCTGTACATCTCTTGAAATTATCATAAACTTATCTTATTTTGTGTGTGCTTCGTAATTGCACTACAAAGAACAAAAATACTTATCTTTATATATATATATTTACCATATATATATATATGTACTTTTATACTATGTATTTTGACTGTATTATCTTGTATTATCTCATACTTAGCTTGCTTTGGAGCACTTAAACAGCAAAAAACAAAAAACTAAAACCTTAAACAAAAAGCTAAAGAAACTTGCGCAAAAACTCAAGCAATTAAAAAAAAAACAAAGAACACCTATATACAGCATATATAGAGAAAAAAAAAACCCAAATAAACTATAATATATACCGAAAACAAAAAAACAAATCTACTTGTAATAAGTCAAACGCAAAAAACAAACGAAAAGTAAGTCTTAATGTTTTCTTTGCATATAATTTTACTAAATACACCGCCTATAATATTATGTACTTAATATTTGTAAACACAATTTTTTTTTTTTAACTTATGTGTGGGCATTTTCCAGGGCTACGCACGCAACAGTCGTTATTATATACAAATACATACTATATGTTTTTTTTATTTGTTTTTTATTGTTTGACACCAATTTATTAGCACTTCCAATCATTTATTGCAAATATCAGGGGTGCTATCGACGAATATGAACAAAATATTTGACTAAATAATTAGAAACCTAATGAAAATAATTACAGTTAATGGAACTTTCTGTACAGTAACACTTGATTAAAGAGAGAGAGCTTTTTATGGCTAAAGCACTGAAACAGCTTTTCGAATATTGAGCCATAATTCACATATGCAAATAAACAAATTAGTAGCCAAGAATTTGCCTTAATTTAAAAACTGAGCAAAAAAAAAATGGAAAACAAAATCAACACGCATTTGTTTTTGAGTTTTGAACACAAACACATACACATCTATACACAAAATACACAGACACACACACGTAGCGTATATAGAAAATCAGAATATATTCATATACTATATAATCACACACTGTCGGAGATCGGATGCGCCCCTGTGCAACAAAATATTTGGTTCTATTTGTGTTTTCGTGTATGTGTGTTTATTATCTTGTTCCATAATTGTAACGTGACATTCATTTCAACACCGAATTCATATTTATTATGTCAAATTACAGACAAAATTTTCACAAAAAAAAAATTAAAAAAATAGTAATAACATATTAATCTGAATGTTGCGTACATAAGACAGTGGAACAGTGAAATTTACCAAAATCCAAATATTAAACATAAAATAGGAAACATAAATTAAAAGACACCGCAATTGAAGTTTGTATTAGCCATGTTAACTTGTTTCTGTATGCTTCTTGCCACACAGTGAGGAAACAAAAAGACGATATGCAGGTCAATGTTGCCGGACTACGCCGAAACATCAAGAATCTCGCGCACAACTATTCGGATGCACAGGTAAGTTGAATCAATGAATCCCAAATCCAATATATATTCATTGAAATCGTTCTCTTGATCAACAGGTTAAGGTGCGCGAGGCTACATCCAATGATCCGTGGGGGCCATCGGCCACAATAATGGCCGAAATAGCGGATCTAACGTATAATGTAGTTGCCTTCTCGGAGATAATGCAAATGATATGGAAACGCCTGAACGATCACGGCAAGAACTGGCGTCACGTCTACAAGGCGCTCATCCTCCTCGAGTATCTGATCAAGACGGGCACCGAAAAAGTGGCGCAACAATGTAAAGAGAACATCTTTGCCATACAAACATTGCGTGAGTTTGTCTACTTTGAGGAGGGCAAGGATCAGGGCACGCATGTGCGTGAGAAGGCCAAGCAGCTGGTGAATCTGCTCAAGGATGATGAGCGATTGAAGAATGAGCGCGTTAAGGCCTTGAAGGCCAAGGAACGCTTTGCCCTACATCCGAGTGGCTTTGGCAGCGATGGTTATATCGATGGGCCATCACAACGAGATATGCCGCCGGGCTGGCAAGAGGAGCCGCCGAAGAATGCCTCCGAACTGGAAATGGTGCGGCCCCAAACCGCTGGCGAGGAGGAGCTGCAGCTACAGCTGGCCATGGCGATGTCACGCGAAGAAGCCGAACAGGAGGAGGCCAAGCGACGCAGTGATGATGTGCGTCTTCAATTAGCGCTCAGCCAGAGCGAGCAGGACTTTAAGTGAGTAACTAAAGAGTTTATTTCGGATTTCTCCAATTTAATCATAGTCCTAACACCTCGTACAGAGATCCAAGTGGACGGCCCGCAGCGGCTGCGCCCAAGAAGGAGGAGCAACAGAGCCATTTGCTGGACTTGCTGGATATATCGCTGGGCGCTACCAGCATTTCAAGTCCACCATTGGGCGCTGCAGGCGGTGCCGCTGTTGTTGATCCCTGGGCAGCGCCACCCGTTCGGGCGGGTAGTTCACTATCGGATCCGTGGCCAGTGCATCCTTGGCGTCCCACCGACCCTATTGCTGCGCCACGTACCATCATGAGTGCCGGTGTGCCGTTAAGCGCGGCTCCTCCAGCTCAAATGCCACCCATGAGCGCTCAAGGCGATGCCTGGGGCATGCGCACACAATCACCATCTGTGGCATCGGGCTCCTCCAACGAGGGCTGGCTACAAACCAATGGCAATGCCAATCAAAATGGCCGTATGCCCGCTCCTGCACCAGTCGATCCCTGGCTAACGAAATCAACGGCAGGCGTTGGACTTGCGGCAGCAGCGCCCACGCCACATGGTGCCATTAATGGTAGCAATGGCAGCTCAGCTGATCCTTGGCTCACCGAAACACCAGCAGCAGCGCCAGCAACAACTCCCGCTGATCCTTGGGCAGCAACACAACCAAACACAGGGGCGCTCGATGATCCCTGGAAGGCAATGCAAACTGGTGCCGTTAAGGTAAGTCCAATGGAAAACTATATGTGATAAACCTCAGCTAATGTTCGCTTTACTTCCTTTTTACAGAAACAATCGCCCGACTTTGATGAGTTCGATTTGATTACCAATCGTAATAAAAGTGGCGAACACAACAATTCCAATGCCTCCAATAACAACAACAATGGTTTGTTAACTGTTCCCATCGAAAAAGTTTCTCTTTGTTAATGACTTTTCCACTTTTATAGCTTCGCTGCTGGATGATATGGATCCGCTTTCGACAAACTATGGCAACAATGGTGTGCATCCATCGACAGGCGCTACAACCAAGAAACCGTATCGGGATCCGCTTGCATTCCTTGGCGAGAACTCAGCGCTGGTCAATCTGGATAATCTGATTAAACCGAATACGCCGCAGACGCAGTCGGGTCTGGCACCAGCCTATAATCCATTTGCGGACAATGTGATGCCACCGAAAACGAATCTATTCCAGCAGCAACAGCCAGCCGTGAGTCATGAGATTAGATATGCTAAGTAAACCGATTAATGTATATGTTTTTGATTAGGTACCGTCCATTAATCAGTTGAAACAGCAGCCGCCCTTCCCCGTCAACATGAATCAGGATCCTTGGGCGCCGGTTAGCGGCGGCGTCAGTGCAGCTTCCCAGGTGAGTGGATGCCCTGTGCGTGTGTGTGTGCGTGCTTGAGTGGGTGGGTGTATAGGTCTTTAGTTTAACGTTAAGATTATACTTTGATATCTCTAATAATTTTTATTGGTACTCTTTACTTTCCCCCTTATCGTTTCCCTTCTCTTTCACTTGCATTTTGTTTCCTTCTTTTGTACATTTACTTTGCCTTAATTGTTGTTTGCCTTTCATTCAACGAGCAACTGTTGCATGCAACACTCAAATCCAACAAATCCAAAACCAAAGCAGCTGCAGCCGATGCGTCCGACCAGCTTAAAGCTCAACGATGACTTTCAGCTCTTGAGTGCATTCACTAAACCCGTGTCCTCCAACCCACAGCTAAGCCCACAGGTCTATAATACCAACCACAACAACAGCGACAACAACAACAGCAGCTATAGCTATGGATTCAATCGCAACTTCAACAGTCCAGGTATTGACAGCATTCGCAACATGGACATTATGAGTGAGACGCCCCAACAGCAGCCACAGCAGCAGCGTTCCTATTATCAAAGTCCAACGGCGCCCTCGCCAGGACTCTATAGCAGCCTTAACAGTACTCCGAGTGGCTATTCCAGCTACACTCAAAGCTATAGTAGCGCCCTATCCGAATCTCTGGCCGAGACACCAGGCATTAGCATTTCACCCATTTCACCCTACGATCGGAACATGGCTCCACCAACTATGAACAGTTACTATGGCAACCAGCACAGTGCAACCAGTGCTGGCAACTACTGCAAACTGGAAGTGAGTTTGGCAGTTGTCCAACGTTGTTGACCCACGTCGTTTACCATTGTTGTTGTTGTTGTTAACTATTGCTGCTATTGCCAGAAAAATCAAAGATTTGTGATTTGTCGTTGCTTTTGCTTGAGTTATATTTTGTTGTTTCTTTATGATTGCTTTTATTGATTTTAATTAACTTTTGTTTCTCTTTCTGTATACTACAAGAAGTGCTTATGAAACTCCTACTTGCTCCGCAGAGAATGAAACTGTATCTTTTAGTTAAGAACTCTCTTTTTTTACATATTCTTCTATCAAAAATTCATTTCTGTTCATTTTACAAAACGGTTTCATTCTCTACATTTGATTAATTGCTCATAATACTTATACGTATACGTAATCATATTAACAAAGCAGCTGATATGCTCTAAAACAAAACAAAAAAAAAACCAGCTAAAACACAGTTGACCATAATATTTTCTAATTGTAGCCAACAATGGAGGCTTGGACGCTTAAATAAAACACATATACAAATATGCAAAATATTGCCAATACAATGCAAAATGGGTAAAATGATTTTTCGAATGTGCATGCTCTTCGTTCTCTCTCTCTCTATATAACAGTAACAATTCTTCCCTAGTTCTTTAATGCAACAGATTCTTTTATATAACTAGTTGGCAAAAACTTACACACACAAAAACTAACAAACTAATTAACTATAATAAATTATACCCAAATTTGTAGATGCTAGAAAAACTGCATGTAGTCTTTAAACTTTGCTTTCCCGATTTTAGCTACATTCTATAAATGTGATTTTTGAGAACATTTTAATTAAGTTTTGTTTTTGAATTCTTGCAGCAAAATAACAACATGCCGTGGATAAAGCCGGAGGCAACAGCTACAAATCCGTTTCTATCATAAGTGGAGGAAGGAGTCAGACAAACAATCAATCAATCAGCAGCAGCAGCAGCAGCTAACAACAACACATTGTCGGGATGGTGCATGGAACTGTTAAAGAACAAATCAATAGGAACAACCACAAGATCAACGGTAGCAGCAGTAACACCAGCAGCAGCAGCAGCAACAACATCAGCTTGAAAAGTGCAACTATATGAAAATAATTGATAACAAAATTATGTGTAAGAAAGTATTATTAAACTGTAAAATATGTGATGTGTTGTACCACTGTATGTGAGAGCCAGAACAACAACAACAACAGCAACAACAAGAACACCAACAATAGCTGCTACAGTGCAACACAAGGTTTATCCAAGATTAAGTGCAATGTGTGTGTAGCATCAACAACGTTTCCAACGTTTTTTTCTTTGAACATTTTTAACGTATATTGGTAATAGCTCTTTAAAAACGAAAACAAACAACTCCAAATGTATAGATAATAATATTAGTAATGATAATATGAGTATAAACAGCACTGAGGGTCTACAGCCTAAGCTCAACAAATGTCACGTTGAGTCCAAAGTCAAATCGGTTACCCAAAAATTGGCAGCCTATAATTAATTTATTTCATAGCTTGTTAAACGTTGTTGTGTAACGAAAGATAGAAACCAAAAAAACCAAATTTGTAAAGATCAGTTTCAACTAAATTGTGTATGGAATGGAGATGGAGTGCGTGCGTTGGGGATGAACGAAGATTGTTATATAGCTTTAAAATTTGTGCATTGTCAAAACGATATTCGCATTAATAACCACAACAAAAACAACATTTTTTGTGTATGTGCTTTTTGTAATTGTAAATTTTTTAAATCATTTTTTTTAAATCGTTTTTTGCGAAATTTGTTTCCAAAGCAAAAGCAACAAAATAACAGATTTTTTAAAAAATCAAATTTTTATGAAATTTTTTAAATCAAATTTTTGTGCGTTTTGTTTTTGGGCCACCATTGCAAACTGAAACAATTAATAATTAATAATATAAATAATAATAATGCAATGCATATAATTTTTGCTGTTGAACATTTTTATATAGCAAATAGTTTAAAATTTACAACAAACAACATAAAACAAAATATTATAAAAAAAAAACAAACGCTAAAAACGATAAAATGGTATACATTTAGGTTAGAATACGTAAAAATTGTATAAGTGTAACTTAATGATAAACAAAATATATAAAAAAACAAACAAACAAACAAACAAAACAACAACTGATATGAAAATGCTTAAGAGATTTACACATACATGCATACATATTAAAATATATATATATAATATATTAACATACATTATGTAGCTAAACATACACACACACACACAAAATTTATACATATATACATAAAACATTTATACACACGTGCTAAAAAAAACAAAATTCAAGTAAAATTTTAAAGCATATTTTCATATTATTATTAAAAAAGTTTAGTTTTACACACCAACACAAACTCAGAGAAAGACTTAAACTAAACACATTGCACAACACACAGTGGGGCAAAAGTGGTGCTAAACGACGATGATCCTCTGGCGCATAAAGCCACCACCTCACCCTCAACTTTATGTATGCCTGGCAGCCACCACTTGACAACCAGCTCTCAACACTTTGTTTGGTTGGTGGCGAGGGCGCCAAATGTGGCCACGGTGACGGGCAAAAGCTGAGCACGATTATGTTAATTTCAGAGGTAGAGGAAGAGGCAGAGGTAGAAAGAGAGGAGGAGAAAGAGGTGCTGCCACAGCAGCATTAACGGAGCACGCCCACCGCATATGGCAGCAGTGATATTTTGGCCAAGCTATATACGTGTAGTATGTTGGGATCTGGGGATGTGGGGATGTGGTTGTGTTGCGCAAGTGGCTCTGGCTGGCTGCCCCGACGCGATTTGGTTTTGATATTTGACATGCGCTGGGGGCCATCAGGAAACTTCGTTTAAATGAAATCAAAAGTGCACAAATACATAATTTACACACACACAAACACACACACCGACAGAGCTTTACAAGTGTGTGTGAGACTCACACAAAATACTGAATATCATTCAGTTGGACACGATACCGATAATGCTCGAATCAAGGAAGGAAGATGAGCTATGAAGTAAGTGCTTACAAATGCAAAAGACATTTACATCTTAATGGACCTGAAATAAAGATATGCTTCAAGGCTTTTTTTTTTTTGCATACAAATCATTTAATGATAAACTCTTCAAAACAACATTTAACTAGCATAACTTTTACGAGTATCTACTTACAACCCAATTTATCCACCTTTTAAATGTATTCACATTGACATAAACGCCAGGGAAATATTTGTTCGCACAACCAATGCCAAAGGACACAACGCCATAGAGTGTGAGTCCAACTGCCAAGGGTCCACCAGAATCTCCGGAGCAACTGTCATGCCCCAAACGCCCGGCACACAACATCTGCCCATAGATTCGAACACCTCCCTTGCGATACATGCGACGGCAACGCTCTTGGGAAATTCCACACACCGTTGTTGCCTTCAAATTGAGCTGAACCTGCTGCGCCTTCTCCCTGCTCAAACCCCAGCCACTAACCAGATAGCATGTGGGCTGATACCTTCTTTGACTGCTGGGCAGACGCACCGGCTGGGCACATTTGCCATATCGAATGGGTGTAGCTAGACGCAACATGGCCAGATCATTCTCCATGCTGTAGTTATTGTAGCCGGCATTCGAGACTATGAACTTCACTCGATGCACCTTGCCGCCACGATGCTGCCGCGTGGAGCCCACACGCACCTTAAAGTCTCGACGTCGACTATTCTCCACACAATGGGCTGCAGTGAGTATCCAATGGCGGGACAATATGCTGCCACCACACATAAAGAATCCCTGATAACGTAGCGCCACCTGGTAAGGAGCACGCCGGCAGGATATAGGTACACCATTAACAATGCGCGTTGGCGGCAACTCCAACTGTTCAATGGCATTAATTTTGGGATTGCTGGAGAAGCTCCTCTGCCAGTGAGTGCCATTGTCCAGATCAAGATGTCCAAACCGATCCTGAGCCGCAACACCAATCAAAAATAGTAATATGGTAAAAGCAGAATCCATTTTTCAGTTTAGTTCTTAACCGATCGACTTTCGCTAAGCAACTAATCGAAGTTGGGCAAAGAATTTCAACTTTCAACTTGATTTAAACTAGGTTAATATGGGCTTTCATCTATATAGAATTGCAAATTTATTAATTAAATTATGCTACAAACTCGATATTGACTTCTGGTTTCTTATGCCTTCAGATTATGCAATTGGACGCGAAAGTGAAATGAGCGAAAAGCGCTAAGAAATCTTATGAATTTTTTGTCCATAGCCAAAACCGAAAAAAAAACATTCCACAATAATTTCATCTCAACTGTTTGCCGCCAATTGGCCTCCTCCAGCGCATTAATCTTGCGTGTAAAGTTTTTTTGGAGGAGCCACTAAATTGGTTAGTGGCCAATAGTGGATGGCCATTTTTGGTAGGGCGCCGCTTCCGCATGGCACATGCCACAACCAACAACCAACAAGCTACCAACTACCAAGCGGAGACAAAACAATAAAACGATTAATTTCATGTAAATTTTTGCGCAATTTAATTATGTGCGAAATCTCAGCTAAACAATGCCTCAATGCAGCAGCCGTTTCACCGCGAAGGTGAAGGTGGTGTTGGAGGTGGCTAGGAATAATTAGGCAATGGTGCTTTGCTCTGTGCTCCATGCAGAAAGTGAAAGGAGCAACGCAGCAGCCTGGACCCCAAACTACAACGATAATGATAATGATTATAATGATGATAATTATGTAAACTTTCAGCTGACTTTTCATTTTTATTAGCTTGTGTGCGTATGTAAATTTGAGGTTTTTTCTGTTTAGTCTTACTTCTAATGCATACAATTGAATAATAAATAATTGACTGACTGCTATCAACGATATGCTTAAACGGTAAAACATATTGATGCAAAACTTTAGAGAGTTAATAGAATTTATACCGCAGATCATTAAGCTTGGAGTTTTCATAAACCAATTTGCATTTAAGTCATACTCTACAGCTTACAAGTAATCAACTTAGTAAGTTATTATGGAGCTTACGATTCAAAGTATATGACTGTGTTCTTTAAATGAGACTACTTATATTCATATTTTATAGTAAATTAGAAATGTACATTACTTTACAGCTTACAAGTAATCAACTTAGTAAGTAACTATGAACCCTTTGAATCAAATTATATAACTAAGTTCCTTTTATAAGACTACTTCTATTCGATTCTATTAATAAATTCGTTTTGTACATTACTTTACAGCTTACAAGTAATCAACTTATTAAGAAACTATGAAACCTTTGAAAGTCTTTGAACAAGTTCAGTAAAGTTTGGTTTTTTTTTTGTAAATTTGTTTTTATTTTTGCATATTTTGCATTAATTAAGCGTGGCAAATGAATAACATTTTAGTTAGCATAACATTTTTTAAGGTTAAATAAGGCAACTAACTAGCTGGATGCAAACCTTTTTGGCATTATGGAAGAGAAATACTTTGTGCACAGTTATGTTTTGCTTCGCTGGGTTGTGTGTATGTGTGTGTGTGTGTTTGTGTGTGTGTGCCGTCAGCGTGTCTATCCATAGAAAATTGCAATTTGTATGGTTTAATTAAAAAATCTGTCAAATGCCAGTTTGTGCGCTCATTAATGGAGTTTCTATGGCAGTTTGGGAGGCGACAACGACAACGACGATGACGACGGCAGCTACCCCACACCCCGCCCCGCCTGAAGCAACAACAAAATCATGCTTGACATAGCGTGAACTCCACATACATACAAACATATATATACATATGTATATGCTTAAGATATTGAGCTTGATATGTTTCGTCTCACGTTGATGCGGCTCTCGTTGTTGTTGCTGTTGTTGCCTGCACCTTTGACAAAAACAAAAGACTCAGGCAACAAACTCTGTTATTATTATTATTATTATATATAGATTTTGTTGTCTCGCGGCTCTTGCATAATACACGCTTTGTCTGTTTGTTTGCCGGCTGACATGCGCCACTTCTAAGCGCGCCAAATTGATTTTTAATTATAACTTGTCAAAAGATATGAAATATAAACGAGATGCGGTTCTGCGAAATCAATCCTTTTTGAAGAACATAATTCGCAAAAGCTGTGGGAAGATACCTTCTTGTATTTCAATGTGGCATGAGATGTTGTCTCATTATGAAAGACTCTAGAATGAATTTGTTGAATGAGTTCTTCTTTGAAAAGTTTACTAAGACTTTATTAACTTGTTAGGACATTGAGAGAAAGAAAACTTAAACTACTGAGATGTTGTCTCATTGGGAATCTAGAATGAGTTCTTCTTTGAAAAGTTTACTAAGACTTTATTAACTTGTTAGGACTTCGAGGGAAACAAACTTTAAACTCCAACATTTCTTGTCTCATTAGAAAATCTAGAATGAATTTGTTGAATGAGTTCTTCTTTGAAGAGTTGACTAAAACTTTATTAACTTGCTAAGACATGAAGAGAAACAAAACCTAAACTAACAAATTTGTCATTATTTCCAACTGCGTAAATCCTTTTTAATATATATAGCATGAAACGTTGTCTCATTAGGAAAGACTCTAGAATGAATTTGTTGAATGAGTTCTTCTTTGAAAAGTTCACTAAGACTTCATTAACTTGTTAAGACATTGAGAGAAAGAAAACTTAAGCTAACAAATTTGTCATTATTTCCAACTGCGTAAATCCTTTTTGAATATATATTATTATTATAATAAAGCTTTTTGTCTTTTGGCAAATTTGGCACATAGTTCTTCATGTTTAATGTTTTTTGCACGCGCTTGCCACAAAGAGATTTGCAACTCGCCGCACTTACAATTAAGCTGTTCAATTGAAATATGGCAACTTTCATTTTTAAAATCATTTTGACGCCGCCAGCGATAATTGAAACATATACACTATGTATGTATGTATGTATATATGTATGTCTGTTTGTCTGTCTGTGTATAGTTTATAGTTTATAAAATCACGTTAGAGCAACACTTGAGCACGATGCGATCCAAAGGCGATTCAAAGGCGACACAAGACACATGTCTCTCGTCGTCTATCTCTCGTCTCCACACTCTCCAGGGTTTGTAGTCAGAAATTTCACCCATTTTGCACGTTTCACGGTGGCAAAGTAAACACCAATTTGGTAGCCATATAATCAAACGAGGAGGCTGCGTTTTCCACAGCCAAGCAAGCAAGCAGCGTCAAACCAAAATGTTAGTTAATCATTTAATTTCATTGCCTGTTGCCTTTTTGTCAAGTCCGATTGGAGATTTGGCTTCAACGGCTGTGGCTGCTGCGGGAGCAGCCAGTTTAACACCCGTTACCAAGCCATATCAATAATTATCAGCAAAGCCATCACACGAGCCGATAGCAAAGGCAGGCACACAGGCACACAGGCGCAGGCACATTGCCACTCGCAGCAAGCAGTCATTGAGGCAAGCACACCTTGTTGCATGCGCACCACTGTTAACCACCTTCCTAACCATACCACCACAGCGTGTGTGAGTGGCAAGCCGTCATTTTGGAAAATTGTGACATTTAGACACAACAAATCATAGCAGGCGGGATCATTAGGCTCTTTTACTGTTAGTTGTTATTATTGGTTATTGGTTATTTGTTGTTGTTGTTGTTGTTGCCGCTCTGCCCGGTTTTTTTGATTTTGTATGTCAATGGGTGTACGTACATACATAAAGAAATCGAAAGTTTCACACTTGTCAATTAAGTGTACCAAGCGGCATTTGTCGCTCTCGCTGTTGTTGTTGTTGCTGTTGTTATTATTGGTTTTTAGCTATGCCTCATCAGGCATCCGAGTTGCAGTTGAAAAGCGGCTGTCAATGAAAATAAAATTTTATTGAGATTTTTTTTTCTCTCTTTGCTTCATTTCGAAATTAATTAGAAAAGTGCCTGGGTGTATGTGCATGTGTGTGTCTATGTGTGTGTGTGTTTTGGTAGCTTAATTGCTTTGACGTGTGCGACTGCGTATGTAACTGGATGGGGATACGCCTGAATATATATGACTGTATTTGTATTTGTATGTAGTTATATAAGTCGTAAAATATTTAAGCCGTAATAATCTTGTATTGAGAAGAAAACCGAAAACCGAGAAAAAAAACGACTATCACTTTTACTATCACTCGTCGTCGATGGCGAAGCGTGCCCCACAGTCATGTGGAAAAACCAACAACAATCACATTTAGCTCTGGTGCACTTCTAACCGATTCTACAGTGAAAGTGGTGTGTGATTGCTTGGGGGAGGAAGGGAAGGGGGTTGCTTTTGTGTTGACAATGTCTTTGCTGCTTATGCAATCTCATCAGTCTTCATCAGATGCATGACAGGCAACTCTTCAGCGTCTCATTAAACTCTACATAATTGTTGTAAGCACACATGTATCTTATAGATACAATACTTGCATCCATCTCTTTCTCTCTCTCACAAACAGAGACAGAGAGCGAGAGAGCCTGTATGTCTGGGAGATTTTCACATGTTGCGACCGGTTGCATTTCAATAACCAAACTTGGCTTAAATAATGCACTCGCACTTTTACTTGTGGCCAACAAAAATCACCAAAAAAAACGAAAAACACATTGCCCAAAATGAAAGCGAAAGTTCTTTTGTGTTGCGTTTGGTAATTTTTTGTTGTCTTTTTGGCCAAGCATCGATTCTTATCGTCGCGTTGTCGACTTGCAAACGTTGCAACTGCTGCGCCTGCTTAGCTTGCAACATCGACCTGCGGCAGCAGCAACAACAGCAGCAAGGCGGCAGATTTATTTATGCACTTTTCATTTCACTTAAGAGTACATGAAACACTGCCGCTGCCGTTGTTGTTGTTGCCGTTTTTGTTGTTGCTGCTGCCACTGTCGCTCAACTTTCTTCCAAAAAAAGGCAACAGCAACAAGGAGGACAACGACGAAGGCAATCGAATCGAAATGATGCTCTCATATGGGGGCGCCAACATTGGACACTCGAGATGCGTTGCTCTTCACCCGATTCTTTAAATTACCACTTGCACTTGACCGATCGGCGAAAGAGCAATTTAAAACAGTGCACAGTGGAACAAGTTCAAAAAGATGTTGATAAAAAAAAGGTAGGTGTATATAAAAGGTTATGTTACTTACTTAAACATCTTTTTGCTTGTGTTAAAGAATTTAAAATCTGTTTGAAATTCTGATTTCCAAAATGTTTTGCTAATGAAAAACTTCTCTAAAACACTTTTAATACGGCTTGAAGTTGGCTGCGCCTGTAGGTCAAACCTGTAATTGTCTCTACTCTTTAGAATGTTTCGCAAAAAGTGAATCTATCTCAATCTAAAACATCCAAATAAACACTTTAAATACATTTTAATAGTCATTTTGCTTATTTTCTTTCTTTCTTAATATTCTTTAAGTTTAATCCCTAACTATTCTAATTGCTCCACTGTTTGCGGCCACCCAGAATATGCGACCCGTTTTGGTACGAATTAAATTTGCCGTATTTTAATCGAATCGAATGTGCAACAAGTCGTTGAAGTTGTTGTTTTTACTTCACAGATTTTCGTTTATGTTGGGGCTTGGGTTAATTTGTGAAAGTTTTGTGTAAACAATTGGAGTGCAATGCTGGGCCGAACATAAATTCAATCAGGCGTGGCCCAAAGCCAGCCAAAAGGCGGTCTGCCTGGGCGGCCCTTGTCCAATATACTGTCTATACATACATATATATATATATATATTTATGTGTGTATGTGTCGAGCAATGTGTATTGAGCCATAAATTTTTGTATTGGTTGCATCCTTTATGTTGACATTGCCTTTAAAAATATTTGGAGTAAAACTGATTTAATTGACGCTGGCGTTGCGTAATGTGCGGCAAGAGCAGACCAACAACAATAACAACAACAGAAAAAAATGTCTGTTATCCTGTGCGATAAGAGGCGGCTGAATTTAATGTGGCATAATTGGCCAACGCAAATCTCAGTGGAGGACTTAAGTGGGTTAGTGGCGCCGGCGCCAAAAATAAAATACTACTCCACTAAGCTGAAACCAATGCTGGCTGCAGTGTTGCACTGTTGCCAGTTGCCAGTTGCTGCGGTTGCCAGTTGGTTAAGAGCTTAAGAGACGAGGCCAAATCGCCAACCAGTTCGTGTCATATGATTTTATCGTTAATAGGAAACAACTAAAGCAACAACAAACAAACAGAAACAAACAGCAACAAACAGCAAGAAAACAAAAGCAAAAACTGCAGCTGAGACAAGTACAAAGCCAAAGCGCCGCCAATGGCAATTGTTATTGTTTCTTGTTTTGTTTTTTGTTTTTATAGTCAAACAAATGTTGTGGTAACATGAAAAGGGTTTTGGACTAGAGAGCTAACTAGAAACTGTTGCAACTTTCATAAACAAAAAAAAAAAACAACAAAACTTTAACAAACAAACTACGCAAAATGTGTTGCGACCTTACATTCCAAACTCTATTTCCAATTGGTCTGCCACATTCGCCTTATATGGTACATTCACTGTTCACTGCAATGCACTCTATACTCTAACTCTGATTGACAGACAAGGTCTTCTCTCCAGCTGCCTAACTGCGTCTTCACATATGTTTATTGTTTGCTTTTTTGTTTCACTCTACTGCAATTGAAAGTTCTTCATAGAGTAGTATGTGAATGCAGTTGGCCTAAACAACATTTGGCCTAAACAAAATAGCCTCGAACATAATTAGATACATCTTCATTCAAATACAGAAAGCATTAAGTTTAAGCATAATTGTT
Source organism: Scaptomyza parva (assembly GCA_035044645.1). Taxonomy (NCBI): domain Eukaryota; kingdom Metazoa; phylum Arthropoda; class Insecta; order Diptera; family Drosophilidae; genus Scaptomyza; species Scaptomyza parva. Next base: position 5,209,591 of record JAWNNT010000065.1, on the reverse strand, counting down.
TTAATGCACTTTTAACGCTTTAACACTTTAAAGTTGTTTAGAAAATGAAGAGTTTTATTTTTGGGTATTTTTTAAAGCTTTAAAAGTATTGTAAAAATAAAAATGTTTAATAAGTATGTAATTAATTACCAAATGCACGCCTCTGTAAAATTTCTCTTTCATAAATTAATGAAAATATTGTCGTTAACTAATCATAGGGCTTTTAGCAGCTTCACACATCTCGTCTCACCAACAACAACAAAAGGAAAAACAAAACTTTTAACACTTTTCGGTTATATATTTATGGGTTAAACGGATGCACTTGTTGACTGCCTGGCTGGTTGGTTCGGTTGTCTGGGTCTAGGTCTCTGTCTGGGTCGGCTTGGTTTATTGGACAACAACAAAACCGTTAAAGAAGGCTACAACGTTTTGTCTTTGTGAGAGCTGTGTTGATGTTGCTTGCGGCAGTCGGCAGTTGGTCAAATGACTTTCGTTTTCAGTTTGTTTTCAGTTTTGCATGTGTTGACATTCTCTGATAAGCAAGAGCGAGAGAGACAGAGAGAGGGAAAGAGAGAGAAAGATGTATGGAAATTAATTATAATTGGCTGCCGTAAAAATTGGCGTTGTTGCACGAAAAGAAAATGAAAATGTAAAATGCAAATGGAAAACTTGTTGCCAATCAGCAAAATCAATCACAACAGGTGAGCAATTGACGTGCGCCCGCCGCCGCCGTTGCCGTTGCCGCCGGCAGCCAAAATGGCCAATAGAGTTATCAATTTTAGTGCCAATGTGTCACAATGTGTCACGACAGTAAGAGCGAGACAGAGAGAGCTAGTAGTTTGTGTGCCACATTTAGGCAACCTTGACGCAAGTTGTGTTTGCATTATTTTGTGCTCTTCAAGTGCCGCGCGCGTAGTCAATAAAATTTCATTTTATAGCCACAGACATTAAAAAAAACTACAAGAAACTTCAACGAAAACGAAAATGTCGACAAACAAAACAAAACAAAAAAAGTTGTAGCCGAAAGGCGGCGGTAAAGTATAAATAAATAACAACTGCAACAAACGGACGGATAACAACTTGCAACTTGCTGCATCGTCTCAAGGTGAAGTGTCGCCTCTTAATCGCCTGCTGTGCCAGGTCTGGTGTCATTTTTATTATAGCCACACCTCCCACTTCACGCCTACTCTTGTTTGTGGCACTTTTCCATACTTTGTTTACTTACGTGTACTTTTTGAGTTGAGTCGTTGTTGCCATATGTTAATTATATTTAGTGTGACCGCATGCGGATAAAAACAAGGTTTATGGAAAAACACACAACACACAGTTTGGGAGTAATACAAATTGGGAACAATAAAAATGCTGTTTAATTATAAGCTAATTGCATAGCTACTTGTAAATGAATTGTTAATTGAAATAGCTATACAAATCCAGAAAGAAATCTTTGGGCGACTGGAAGATTTCCTTAACCCTTCAACTTCCCATACTAATCCAAAGATGTTTGAAGATTAAACTCTATAATCTTTCATATCTCCGGTGTTTTTCAGTCGATTAATATTTTAGCATACTTCATTAGTTTGTCAACAGTTTTATACATATTTTCGGTGTTGAAGAGGGCCCGTTTTAGAGATGATGATTTATCGATTCCATATATTTATGGTAAACCAGATGTGTTATCGATAGAATGAAACAAACTTTTACTGCCTAGGGCTTTGGAAAAATCTTAAGCTCCTTTTAGTTTTGAGACTGAAGTTTTCATACGGATAGACGGACATGCTATATATCGACTTGAACAAGAATATATATACCATATGGCGGCAAAGATGATTCCTTCCGCCCGTGTAACTCCCTTTTTACTCATTTCATGGATTAAGGGTATCATACCAAATCTGTAAAAGTTTGCTAGCAATTTAATTGTTGGCTTTACGCAATTTTGGTCACACTGGTTTCAATTGCAATTAACACCATGCGATCAACTTATTGCTTTGCGGTCGTCGGTGTGTGTATGTGTGCGCGTGTGTGTGTGTTTGTGTTGCAATAAGCCAAACGCTTGCTTACCAACTGCAACGAGGGCCTTCTCTTGATAGCCACTCAAGTTCGTTGCCTGAGTCTTTCGTTTCTGAAGTGCATCGCGCCGCACGCATTCAAAAATCTTCCGCATGTCAAGGTCAATTAGCATGTGGCCGTACGGACGAACGGACTGTGTGCGTGATAAAAATGTCAAAAGGTTTCGATTGGTATTTTTTTTTGTTGGTTAATATTGTTGTTGTTGTTGTTACTGTTGCTATTTAGTGGCTTAGCAGGCACTGAGATAAGTGTTGGGCCCCCAAGCACAAAACTCCACTTCAGTTAGCCAAGCAAGGCACTGTGATCCGAGGTGCTTTGTGTCATTGAACCGAACATAGATCTGTGCGTATATCTAAGTACATGTGTGTATGTGAGTGTGTGTGTGTTTATAGAAAGTAGCTGCTGCTGCTGCTGCGACAATCCTTGGTGATCTATCTTTGTGACCAAATACATGAAAAGAAAGAAAAAACCTCCTCTGTATATATAGAGTCGCATTCAAAGTCTCGTACTTACTGCACACAAAAAAGTTTTCACTCCTTTCGCTTTCATTGCAATTACCAAATACGATTCTTATTTTCAATTTCAATATGACGACGACAGCCACGATGCAGCGTTGTGGCACAGTGGTCTTAATGCTCTTCTTTATGTGGGTGTAAGAAGAAAAATATTTTACTTCTAGCTAAGATATGGTAAAGATGGTTGAGTAACAATGAACTTGATTGAGAATATCTTAACTTAAGCATTCTCTTAACTTTTCTTCTCTCAAACAATTCAATCACCTTCTTCATATTCTTCTTTTTCTTCTGTTCTCTTAAGTTTTCCACTTAATACCAATTTAAGCACACACTAACAAATTCAGCAAACTTCATTTGAATCGCATTTAGATACCTTATCCTTGGCTTAATTCTAAGCAGCTTTGAACATAATCAGCTCAAAGTTGGCTTATATTTTAAAGCCCCTTTGATATTTATTTTAAAGACAGTCTGCTTTAGACTTAACCTTCGCTCGTTAACCACTGTGCTGATGTCCACGACAGCCTATGCCTGAGCAGCCCGAGCAGGAGGAGTGGAAAAAAAGGGGCGACTGCGACAACGCAGCTTTAGTTTCGCACCAAATTTGGTGCGCCCGGCTCAAGGAGTTTAGTATAGAGGCCAGGCATAGTCAGGCCGGGCCAATAGCAATTGCAATAGCAATAACAATAACGGTTGGCGCTTTTTTTTCGTTGTCGTCGTTGTTGTTGTTGTTGTTGTTAGCTGGGGCCTATTACTGTTTGGCTTAGTCAAATCGTTTGTTATGTTTTTATCTTGATGTCCAGTCACCTTGATTTGTTGTAGAAAATGCAACATTTGGCATCGCTCCGCTGTCGTCTGATGGGTACGTCGACATTCGATGGCTACCGACGCGTAGGGTGCATCCACATCTATACAGCTTTCCCACTGCCAGCCACAAGATATTATCCGAGTGGGTGATGGTCGATGATGATGACGGTCGTTTGACGGACTGCCAAACGAAAGTGAAAACTTTTGCCAACCAGCGCCAGGTTAAGCTTTAGAATTGAGAGAAGGCGATGCCAATAAATCAGAGTGTGTGTGTTGTGTTGTGTTGGGTTTTGTTTTTGTTCATTGTTAGCGAAAATCAATTAATTTATGGGTTTGGTTTTTGCTGTTTTGAAGTTCAATGGACTCAACGACGAGCTCAAGGCAATGCCAATTTTGTGCAGTGTACTCAGACAGCAATCGAGGGATTTGGGGAACAGGAGCAGCTCTGTTTTTGCTTTGTTGTTTTTGTTTGTTTTTTCTTCTCTCTGCTGGCGATGTCAGAGTTCAGCGCATGTTTTTTGGGGGTGGTTGGCAAATCTATAAAAATGCCAGCCACAAAAAAAAGACAAACCGAAAAACCAAAAAAAAAACACATACAATGGGCAGACGTTGGTGCTGCGCTTGTTAGGTTTGGGCCCCGAAACAAACAACAACTTGAAACAAACAACAAGCAAATGCCGCAGTAACAAACAAACAATAACAAAAACAAATGCAAATACAAATACAAGACACACAGGAGATAGAGACAGAGACTGAGACAGAGACAGAGAGTAAGAAAGAGAGCGACTGCGATCATTTGTTGTTGCCTGTTTTGGTTGTTGTGGTACGCGAGTATTGTCATTATTTATTTATGCCCAAAACGTTTCATTTTCATTTGGCCAAGGGAGTCTCAAGTTGTGTGTGTTTGTGCTTGTGTTTGTGGTCGTTGCCAAAAACCTGAAAACTGGGTTACTGGCGCCTGTTTCGGGCTACAAGATCGTGTCATGCGATTTCTATCTTTGTCGTCGGCGACAACCAATGCTGTCGAATTGCTGAAGAAGAAAAACTCTGAAAACCGAAACCGAAACAAGCCCAACAAACTGACAACTGGGAATATATACACGACGACGGTGACGGCGACGACGGTGACGGCGACAACGACGGCGACGACGACGACGAAGGCAATTTGAAGGGAGGGACTTGAAACGGGGATCTGGAACTGGGAACTGAGACTGGGACTGGGACTGGATTTTTTGGCTGGCGACTGGCGCAACTTTGTTTGAAAACAAAAGTAAAGTGCCATGCTCACATGTATGTACATATATGTAAAATATATATATTTGTATACTATATATATTTCAAAGAAAAAATAAAAACAAAAACAATTGAAATGATCTAGCACATGACTCACATGAAGCAGTAGCTGGCACTCAAAAACGGTTTCGTTTCTTTTGGGTCTGGCCTGCCTTTGACAGCAGCTTAGCATCCGACTCCCTCAATTTGCATTGTGTCATATAATTTGAAAACAATAACTATTTACTAAAGTTTGTTATGATAAAGTGGATTTTTAATGTTGTTTATAGTATTTTCTTAGTATTGAGGAAATTTAATAAAAGTATTTAAAAAATGGTCTGCAAAAAGTTTTTTTGGGATAAAATAATTTTATAATGATAATTTGGTTTCTTGATTTAAGCGTGGTATTTATTTTTGTATATGCCTTATCATCATCAAAAAGCTTTTGCTTTTAATCCAGTTTGAAAGAAGTTATCTCTGCGAAGTTTCTTAAGAATATTTTTACTGGAGAGAGTTTTATCATGAATCACGAAAAACCATAATAAAAAGTGTTCATTATCAATAATTGAATCAGTTTTTTTAAATTAAATTGTTTTAAACTTTTGATAAAGTTTCTAAAAAGGTAATGTGTTCTTTTATTACATGTTCAGTTTGAAAGATCTTGGAAGCTTGAGCTTGGAAAAGCACCCCCACAGGGACTTAATAGGGTCATGAGAAATGGCATGTGCCTAGGGAGTTGAAAAATAGTAGGGTTTATGAAATAGTATGTCTCTAGGGTATTAAGCAATAGCAGGTCCCTAAGGTGTAAAGAAATAGAGGGTTAATAGGGACTTGAGATAAAGTTGCCAGAGGCTAGGAAAACACATATCCCTACGGACTTTAAGCTATGATAAAAATCTTAAGATATTATTAAATTGCTAATCCCCTCCTTATATAAGAGATTCCTTGGGAAAATTATTACAAACAGACTTCCCTTATGCAACTTTTTCATTCTTTAATACTATTATTGTTAAGTTTAGGGCTTTACTGCCTTGGCAGTCGCATAAAAAAACTACAACAACCGCAACAACAATGTACAACAAAGTAGTCACGAATTAGCATAGCTCACTTTAAAACAGACATTGTGACGTGAAACTGGAATGGGTATTGGGGGAATAGGGCATGTATTGTTGTGGGAGAGGCCAATAAGTATAGGAGTCGAGACATGTGGCTAAGAATATGCTTGTTCCCCGATGTTGCAGCTGTTGCCACATAGTAAATATGTATGTTTGTGTTTGTGAGTAGGTCTCCCGTCATAAAACGCATTTTGTTGCAACAGTGTCGCGCGTTCGTTGCCTAAGTCTTTTGTTTGCTGACGCATGAGCAAATGGACGAGTGGAACTGCTTAAATGTGGTCTGTTTGGCTGTCTTTTTGATTGTCGCACTGATTTATGCGCTTGACCGCACAAGACACCCACGCACTTATGCCCATTAATATTTTGGGCACATAACAAAATACACGTTTCGTTTCGTTTCGTTTGTGCACTCAGAGGAGGAGGTTTTCCAGTTATCAAAACTGATAAGTAGCTTATGTAATAGCCCGACAGAAAAATGTTAACAAAAAATGGGTTAAAAGTCGCACTGACAGTTTAATTTGACATTTCGCTTTTTACGCTTGCGAAGAAGCGTGAAAAGAGATAGAGTCGAACCGAAAAAGAGAGACAGAGAGAGAGAGAGAGAGCTGTAGATGACAGAGTGCTTTATGTTTCTTTTTTAAATTTTCTTTCGCATTTGCTTAACAAGATTTGGTTGTTGTCTTTTTATATTGAATTGTCATTTCTTTTGACAATTTAATTTGGATTATGCCACAGCTACCGAAATCCCACAAGAAAAAAACCAAAACCTCAAACAAAACAGAAACCACAAAAAACGCAAAAGATAAAAAGCAGATGTTTATGTATGTTGCATATGCGGCTTGTTGTGGCTTTTAGCTTTGTAGCCGTGGCACGTTTCTCAGTGTTGCCTCAATGTTCATTAAAAACAAAAGGCTCTCGAAAACGCATCGAAGATGTGTCCACGTCGCCGCTTGCCGCTTGCCACAACAACTTGCAACTCTGTGCAACGTAGCACAAATTATTAATGGCTAGCAAAGGCAAAAGCATCTCCGTCCATTTCCGTCTTGACCCGCAGTTATGCAAAATGTTATAGCCAAAAGGCCAAACGAAAGCAACAGTTGTAGAAATGTTTGCCTAACAAATGATTGCTATTTTGCCAGGTCTGCCAATGTCAGATCCAAGTGCGTTTACCCAATTGCAGCAGCTCCCCAGTTACTTTCCACTTGCGCCCATATTAATTGAAAATTCGATGCCGCCAAAAGTTTCACATTTAAAATTTTGGTCGAAAAATGTTAAAGCGTTAACAGCAAACAGCGCTGTTAGCTATTATGTTGCTGTTAACATAATGTTGCTGCTGTTGATGTTGCTGCTGTTGTTGATAAATTGTAACAACTTGTAGCGGAAGCTGGCCAACTGCTGTTATGGCCATTGTCTTTTTGGCTGTCTTTTGATTTTATCGCCCAAAAATCTACAATCAGCAACGTGTTGCATAAACATATTGATTTGGTTAGCTGTTGTTGTTGTCGTTGTTGTTATTGCTGCTGCCTGTTGCCTGTCGTTGCACATATAAACAAATCAGCTGGTGGCTAACAAACAATTGCATAAATCAATTTTCAACACACAACAAAAACAAAAACAAGAAAAAAGTGATACTGTTGTTGTTGCCGCAGCATTGCCGTGGCACAGCCCACAGTGCGTATGGCCGTATATAAACATTGTTGCCGCATGTAAATTTGATTAAAAGCTCGTTTTACCAGCAACTGCTGCTGCTGAATGAAGTGCTAAAAACTGTATTTCGTTTACGTTTTGTGGGGTGCTGCACTGCTAATCTTTCAACTGTCTTCGGAGCACATACAATATGACGCTACCATTTATGATAAATGAAAGTAAAAGTACAAAACACTTACACTTCATAGATCATTAGCGCTTACTTGTTGTTGTTGTTAGTGTTGTTGTTAATGTTGTTGTTGCGTGGCGCGTTCAATGAACTAACAACAGCTGAGTGCCACTCAGTCAGCTAGTCAGTCACAACATAGATACATATGTATGTACATATGTAAAAGTCATAGTCATTAAAAATAGAAATGCTCAACAGAAAAAAAAAACATCATAAAACAAAAAACTTGTTCTTTCACTTTCAATGTCACGCCACAAACACACAATAACAAACACACACAAAAGACCTTCAACTTTACTAGTTGTTTACCTACCTGCGCACCTCCACCTTCCATTGACTTCCACATCCACTTCCAACTGTTGGGGGCCACTTGCTGCTGCTGCTGCTGCTGTTGCTGTTGCTGCTTCTTCCGCCTGGAAATTAATTGCGGCATAAACCAAACATTTTGCGAGTCAATGTACGTAATTTGAAAATCGTGCCAAAATAGTTGCAAAGCCAATTGCTGCTGCTGCTGCCGCTGCTGTCTCCTGCCTCCTGCCTGCCTCTCTCTGTCTGTCTGACTGTCTAGCTTACAGGTGCGACGGCATTGCTGGGGTCTAACGATATGACACCCCCGCAAAATGCTTGACTATCTGTAAATAAGTATTCGTATTTGTTGTTGTTGCTGTTGTTGGTTTGTTGGCTTGTTGCTCTCAGCTGTAGTCATTTGTCTGCATGTCGCTTTGTTGAATTGTCTATTTGTTTGCCAAAAAGTGCCATGAAGACAAGTTGTTGTTGTTGCTATTGCGGTTGTTGTTGCTATTGCCTGAAAGCAATTTCATTTGTTGCCTTGCTGCTGCTGCGGCTGCGGCTGCTTGCTGCGACTGCGACTGCGATGGCTGCTGGTACAACAAATTACTATCATTGCTGTTAATAGTTCATTAAGTCACGGACGGGAGACGTGGCGCATGTGGTACGTGAAACATGAAACTTAAAACGAACATTAAAACACCAACAACAAATATATATGTATTTGTATTTGAATACATAAAAATCGAAGAAAAAACGAAACTTCAAGTGGCAGAATAATTGAGTGAACGGCCGCAAAGATAAACAATTCAATTTTTGTTATTAAGTCATCAATTAGACAAACACAAATCGGAGCCACTTAACTTTGGTGTTTGGGTTCGATAGAAAGGGTTAAATGTCAGTTGGTTTCTGGTTTTAGCTTATTAGATTATGAGTAAACTACTTAAGGTAATAATGTGGTTTTAGTCGAAGCCACAATAATGATAGGTTTTGCGAACAACAACAAATTGTGTAAGGTTTTTGATGATAATTATATTGTTAAATATCAATAATTCATTCATAAAATCAAGTCATGATGTAATTGGAAAAAACATAGAAAATGTTTTATTTCTGAGACTTTTATTAAAAGTAACTGGTTATTAAAATCGTTGGGTTACTTATTTTAAATATGTTATTAAGGTAGGTTTTGGTATTAGTTAAAATAATTATAAATTACTAAAAATACCAGAAGCACAAAGTGTTCCCAAACCGAATAATTTTATATGTTACCTTCAATTATCAATCACAGAATATCTTTAACACTCTGATATAAAAGCTATATTATTGTAAAATTGTATCTATAACCATACTAGTTTTTCCGTAAAACAGTAACAAACATGTTTAATTTTAGGAGGATATGTAGGAAGCAAGTATAACAAACATTATTAAGATTAAATGGCAGTTTTCAATGTAAAAAATGTTTAATCATAAACGTAGATTAATATCTAAATTTAACTTTATAATATTTGAATTAACATTTACAGAATTAATTTTAAGCCGAATTGAATTATTTGTAATAGTTCAAAACTAATTTTGTTTGAATCTTAAGATAGATTACTATCATATATCCTAAAAAAAGTTAAGTTATTTCGCAAATTCATTACAACAGATATCACAACGCTCGAGCAGTTGATGAGCTGTTCTAGCTGGAGATGTTGTCAGTTCAACAATGCTTCCGCCACTGGCGAATCTAGGAAACTCCTTGTGCTCTTGTGTCTTGCGCCTTACCCAAGGTGAAGTACGTCGCGAATCGGCGATCAGCGTTGTGGGATTTGAAATGCGTCCCCTTTGAGAGCTGGATGATCGAAAGGAATGCAGTGTGGTTGTTGATCCTCGCCAATCAGCTAAACGTGCCAGAGCTGCTTCCAAATCACTGTCATCATATTCGGTCATCACAACCTGATCGGGGGAAAGGGAAGCAGCACTGGGTGTGTTTAGATGACTCAAGGGTCTTATGATAATCTCTGTGCTGCTGTTCGAAGAAAGTCGCGAGGAAGCTCTTGAAATGGTTGGCGACCTGCTCTTAGACGTAAAGATTGGAGCGGATTTGGTTGGAGTCCTTGACATGGATGGTGACCTACTTTTGGGCGTAAAGATTGAAGCTGCCTTGGAGGTGAACGTTGGAGGAGCTTTGGTTGGAGTCCTTGACATGGAGGGCGACCTACTCTTAGGAGTAAAGATTGAAGCTGCCTTGGAGGTGAAGGTTGGCGCTACTTTGGTTGGAGTCCTTGATGGAGTGCGTTCCACGGCGACGAATTTCTTGGGTGTATTTGTTGCTTTGCTTGTCTGTGGCAAGTTGAGTTGCCTGTCCCCAGAGCAGCAGTCTATTCGCGCCACAGGTAATTGTTCCTGTTCGAGCCTGGGGGGCGTGATTGTGGGCGTGGCATTCGTGACAGCTGATTTGCTATGCCTACGGTTATCCTCTGGGTCGGCAATGAAAGATGTGGCACGCGATGCCAACGGCGATGGCATTTTATTGAAGACTGTTGAGGCATGTTGTTGTTTCGTCTGCGGCCTAGGACTGTGCAACAATGAGGTAACCGCTAAGGGCGTGGCAAGCAACAGCGCTGAACTTATGTCACTTGATGAGCTAAACAATGACTTAAACATCTCACTTGGCTTATGATCTCTGTCTGTTGCCTTAATGCTCGATTTCGTTGGCTTGGCAGTGCTTGGAATAACTTGAGATCTTGGTTCAATCATTGGTTTTGGTACAGATTTATCCTTTCTGTGCTTCGGCAGAACGGTTAAATTTGAGGTAGATCTGACAGCTGGCATATGTTGGACATCCCTGAAGGTACGTTGCCCCAGTCCTGCAACCATGCTACTCCTTCGAACCACTGGACTGTAAGTGATTGGAGGTTCCTCTGGCAAAACAGCTGGCTGCTCGCGGGCCCAAAGGGAACGACGCCCATTGAGAGCAGACCCCACACGACTGCCGGCTCTCGTTGTAATTGGAAGACTAATGCGTTCGCGTTGTGGATTGAAGTCAAAGGTCCGAATCGAGCCGGTGCCGCCCACATTCGAGAGTCGGGAACTGGCACGCGACACACTGCCCGGCTGCTCGGAGCCCACAAAGCTGGCATAATCACGCTGGCCATGACGTCGGGGCGGGGCAGGTGTCAAGTGGCCGCTAGACAGGTCAGACTGTGATTGTGAGGCGCTGGTGGACATGGAATTGCCATTGCTGAAGTGACCGTCATAATGGCCAGGCTTATCCCTCAAGCTGGTAAAGTCCTTGTAGACGGAAAATTGATTTTTTGTATGTGCAAAGTTCTCGTATGGCTTGAACTTGCGACTCTTGGCCAACTGATCGGCAAACTTTTCCCATTCAGTGGTGCTTGGACGACGTTGCTCATCCTCCTCCTTCTCACTGCGACGATACCAATGACTGCTGCAGGTATGTGCAAATGGTGTGTATGTTGTGTGTATATTGTTATTTTTTAGAAGGGATTTTAATTTGATTTTCGTAAAGGAGTTTTTTTTGGGTTTGGTTGTGAAGTTTGCTTAATTAAACTCTTGTTGAACTCGAAGTAGATTACTATTAAAGGAGGAAGGATTATAGTCTGGTAATTGGTTACTTTTATAGTAGAACAAGGACTTAAGAGCAAGTAATTGAGTTAGGAAAAACAATATAAAAGAATAGTTTCTCTTTTCTATAGTTGTGCAAGAGTTTTCTTGATTGCAAACTTCCAAAAACCAAACCTCAATTATATAGTGTAGTATATTTTAAGATATTACCAATGCTACGTACAAGATTTGTTGCTGTTGTTCTTGTTAGTTTGCTAGTTAATTAGTTACTAGCTGGCAGTAATAAGAAATGCAGAGTATATGATATGTACATAGAGATAAAAGTTATTTATTTACAGTTTTATTGAAGGGAAGAAGAAAGAAAATATTAAATGTATATATAAGATAGTTATATAACAGTATAGTATTTCGACTTAAAACAGTAACAACTACAAAGAAATAAATACAAAAGCTACAATAAACTACAAACTACGCGATTTGATTAGATTGTGATGCATCTGAGGTGTGCAGCAGAGTTATCTACGGTTTGATTCAGTGGCTCTACGTGGCTCTATGCAGCGGGGGGGATGGTGCTCTCACTAGGCTTACTTACTCCGCCACGGTTGTTGCCACGGTTGCTGCTGCTGCTGTAGTCTCCACTGTGGTTGTCACTGTAGTTGCCACAACTGTGGCAGCCGATTCGCTGCTTACGTGAGCGCTCAACTCTGCCATCTCTTGCAACGAGGGCTTCGGTGTTGGTGGCGCCTCCTCTTCGTTGTCCGCACTGTTTGCCAACGCCCGTTCAATCTCTGGCTCTGGCGTGGATGTCTTCAAACTGTCGGCATCTCCATCGAGTGCAGGTGTTGGTGCTCGTGATGTACTCATCGTTGCCTCATGCTCTTCTCCGTCAGCTTTTGTCTCCAGATGCAGTCCCTGCATCACTTTGTGCTTGGCCTCGTCCAGTGCCTCGGTGCCATCCTTAAAGGCATTGCCCAGTTCATTGGTTATGCCAGCAACAGCTGTGCTCACTGTCTCTTTTGCCGTATCAATTGTGGCACCTATCGCTTGTGTTGCATCTACAAAAAAAATGAATCATTTTGTAAGCATGTTTTGTTAATGTAAAATATTGATTAATTAGGGAAAGCAGGTCGTTAACCCCATTGTCAATCAATCATTCAATCGATACATGAACAAATGAGGGGTACTATTGTTGAGGTTGGCTAACTTGTTGATACCCTGTAAACAGTCAATATTTACTTTTACACCATTCCATTAAGCAAATAGTACCATGTTATTCAGGCTAGTTTTGAAGTGCTTTTCCACTCTTTCAATCAAGTGAAAAACTTTCTATTACAGAACCTTCGAGTGCTTCCTGTTGCAAGTCTGCAATTAGTTGATATTTCCAGTTTGATTTGATGCTTTTTGTGTAATTTGGCAAAGTGAATATCAATCAATCAATGTGGGGCCAAACAAAATGCCAGCAACACGTATATGGAAATTTTTCACTTAAAACAGAAGCAGAAGCAATGTGCTCCAATTTGCTGGACTCTGCTTTTAGTCACGCAATAAACTCGTTTTTTTTATTTCTTCACATGCTTTTATTATTATATATATATATATGTATATCAAAATATGTAAATAAAATATGTGTGTATAAGTATATTAAGTACGTAGTCCTTGTACACATACTACTCGGTGTAAGTTGTGCGGAAAGGCTCGGAACACGTAGCTAGTTTTCTTTTCATTTTCATTTTGATTATTTTTCCTTTTGTCCTTTATTAGGTGGCATTAGTTTTTCGCTTTTTTGGGGCCAGGCTAATAATGAGCAACGTATTTATTTATGCGTCAACAGGCTTAAGTATGGATTTGGTGTCAAAGGTCAACTAGTCAACAATGAATAATATCACCAATTGATTTGCTTTCACCTATGCATATTAAGTATACGACAACTGTTTAACATTTGTTATTTTCAATTTCACTTGTTTTTATACAGTTCAGAAATGCGCTTTTAAATGTCAACTAGACAAAAACACACACTCAAACACACACACCTTCGACAGCGGTTTCGCCTTGTTTTTTAACATCGCCAGCCACATGTGTGGCGGCTTTTAGCATTTCACTGCCTGCTGTTGCCACCATTGGAGTGCTGCTAGCACAGCCCATAGCTATATCCAGTATGCTTTTGGTATATATAGAACTCCAGTTGTTGCTGTTTCTACAATAACCAAATCATTTTCAGAACGCAAAGTGATACAAATACAAAAAAAAAAGGGGAAAACAATTTCAAAATATGAATGGAACACAACGCGCCCGCCGTTGGTCACGAACTCAACGCAACTGAACTGACCCGAAAGCATGGAGCCATCGCAGAGGGTCAGTAAGCCATGTCCAGTCAGTCAGTCAGTTAGTTAGTTAGTCAGGTGCTGAGGTGCTGCTCTACTCTTGGCCATTTAGCAATAGCACTGGCAATGGCAATTCTAGTACAATAACTACCTACTTACATATACGGCTATAGCAAACAACAAGCACTCGTCGTCGTCGTCTATGTTGTTGTTGTTGTTTTGTGGGGCACGCAACAGGACCTCGGACTTTTTAAAAGAGTCTTTTGGCCATTTGAGTGTAGGCTTGTGTGCGTTTGGCACTTCAAGTGAACCAAATTGTTGAGGTCATGCGCGTTGTGACTACATTTATAGCCTAAAAGGGTTTTCACGACTGCAAAACAACAACAACAACAGTAACAACAACAATAACAGCAACAAAATGGTAAAGCAAAATAGGCTAAATATGAGTACCTGGCATGGTACTTATAGCGTGTCTAGATGGCGTGTCTGACTGCGCTTTGATCTGCCGATAGGTGGCGTGCCTTTGCAGTTTTACACATATGTTAATGTATACTTTTGCATATGTGTTTATTCAGTATATATGTGAGTGTGCGAGTGTGTGTACGTGCGTGTAAAATCAGACAGAAAAGCTTTTGCGTCTAGCAAATGACGTAGTTATTCACTTGTTGGTATAGTTTTAGGGCTACTGGAAAGAAAGTAAGGAAAAAGCGGCTTTTTGAAAGTATAGCTTGAATATTAATGTTAAGGTAATATAGGGTTCCTAGGCTTAAACTTAGATGCCAGACTATATTTAAAAATATTATTGTTGGAAGTACGTTTTGTTTTCATACATTTATGTCAGTATACGACTTTTGGAGTCATTCTAGCGTGTATCTAGAATTTGGGATTGGACTTTCATATGAAACTTGACTTTCTAGAGGATACAACATAATGAAAAATATCTATGAAAATCGGAATAGATTTTTTGTGCAAAGTTTAAAGTCTTATCAAGTATGTATAAATTATTAAGATTATCAGATTATCAAAATGGATGTAAAGAATCTCCTTAACTGAATACCCCAAACATTGACCTAAACATAGACCCTAAATACAATTTTAAAATGATCAAAAATATCAACATGGATGTATAGAATCTTCTTAAGTGAAGTCCCCAAACATTGACCTAAACCAACACCCTAAATACATTTACAATAAACTTTATAAAATTCCTTTTAATTTGACAAAAATTTAAACAGAAATCATTATTTTTTCTACCATACAAAGCCCATGTCAGCACTTTTGTGTACATTTGAAAAGATTTAAAACTGCTTTGTTGTTTAGATAATGTATGTCAACAGTTCCTAAGCAGCACCTACTATTTATTTTGATTTTCCATTATCTATAAGTGATTTTCTGTTTTGTGTCTTAGTACATTGGCCATTGTCTTTTGTGCTAGTTAGTTGAGTCTGGTTAAGAGAAACCCACACAAGAAACCAAATGATCGCGATCTTCACGATGGTAGATGCCAGTTAGGATTTGCCACGTCGCGTTGCGTTGTTCTTTTTGTCGCTTGAAAAACATTTACGAAAATTGATTTTTGATTTATTTTTCGGGTTTCTTGTCTTTTTTTTTTCGATTTTTTTGCGATAGTTGCGCCAAGTCCGTTGATTTTAGTTGAGTTTGGGGCTGCGTTGGTTTGTTTTTTTTTTGCAACTAACTGAGACTGGCTGAGTTGCGACGAATGGTTTTTTTGCTAGTGATTTATGTCAGTCAGAGGCAGTGACAGCGCTTTTCATGAGCCAATAAAGTTGTCCATGTCGCTTTGTCATATTCATATATCATTGCCAATACACCCGGCTTAACTTATGTCACATGTACCCGCTCCGGTTTTCAGTTTTGATTCCGACTTCATCTCCATCTCTGCATCTCCATCTGCATCAACGAATCCCCTCAACTTCAAAAACTTCAAATGCGAATACACAAATATGAGTGCTCTATTGAAGGAGCCTGCGTATATAAACGAGGCTTAAGTGCGCTCCGATCGAATTGTGAACATTGGCCACAAAAACGGTGACAAAACACAATTTGGACGAAACCACAAACACTCAACCACGAACTCAACGCAACTCTTAGCTCAACTCGAAGTCAAGTCAAAAACTCGCATATAAATCAGCGCACGCAGCTGGCCAAAAAAAAAAAAAAAGTTGGCAGCGGTTCATTAGACTTCAACTCTTTTAGCTCTCTTGTTATTTTGACGTTAATTACATAAGCTAAGCGGCGCTTAATTATGTGCTCAACAATAGCACCAAAAGTGCTCAAAACTCACATGTATGGTATGCGAAAGTTGTTTGTTGTTGTTGTTGTTGTTATACCCTTGACGGTTGCGCTTTACCTTAGGAATGAATACTTGTTGCTTGCTCAACAGTTAAAGAAACATATTCCACCTGCTTTACAGTAGCTGCAATAAATCACTTTTAACTCCCTTGCGAATTGCACTTTGACTATTTGAGTTGTTTAACTAGCTTTAAAGAGCTTAGAAAAACTTAGAAAAAAAATCTGTAATATTCCTTCATAAATCAATAAATTTCTTATCGCAAAAAACTAAGTCAAAGTTGACTCACTTTTTACACACTCCCTTACCATTTTCAAGGGTATTCACAATTTGAGCATAATGTTATTAATCAGATTTTGATTGCTTTGGTATGCGTATTCACTTTCAATAGCAAGCCACAAGCAACAAGAATAATGGCAATTGTTAGACAGGTAAACAAACTGGCTGAGACTCGAGAGCCGTAAGACAAAAGACAGACAACAACACAGAGAGATAGAGACAGACAGCTTCCTCTTTCAATTTGTTTTGGGTGGCTTTTGTCTTTGGCGACAGCTTCCTCAAAAACAACAACAGAAACAACAACAACAACACGACAAGAAAATGCTTTTGAACTTGGCTTGTAGTGTATTTATTTGGTTGCACAAGTTGTTTGTTGCCTCGAAGGGGCATAAATTGTAATTATGCCTGCCACTGTGGCAAACAATAAATCTTAAAGTATTTATCGTGCAACATGACAGAAGTGGGTCGTACCTGGGCCTGGGATACAATTGCATACAGCATAGCGCCCTCCCTTTTTTTCTATTTTGTGATTTTTTTTTTGCATATATGGACTAACAACAACCAAACAAATAAAATCAAAACATAAAGGCAAACTTTGATTTGTTGTGAATGTGTATGAGTGTGTGTGTGTGTGTCAGTCAGTTATGACTAAATGCAAAAGTTATTTTTTGTTTGTTGTTGTTGTGTTCTCTGTTTGGGTTTAGCTGCTGTCGCTTAAAATTGTGCGCATAACTTAAAACATGAAAAGTTACTTAGAGCGGGGTGCCTTTAATTAAAAGCGACAGGTTTCAAGAAATTCTGCGTTATTTGCATTGATGCAAAACTGCAGTTATTGTAATTACATACATGTATGTGTGTGCTACATATGTGTGCTTGACCAAATGCCACACCCCAGAGTGTTTGTGTTGTTATAGTTGTTGTTCACCATGTTGCTGACACACATATTTGACTCTATTCGTTTGAAGATGCAAATGGAGCCGAGCGTTGGAGCATTGGCGGTCAGGCGCCAAATTTATGTAATCAAAACCAAAAACAACTCCAACACTTCCATGGAGCGGTGCATTAAATTGCCGGCCAGCCAGCTCTTTGGCTTTGATGATGTCAGTTTAGACGCCGATGAAGAAGAAGCAGATGCAGTTGGAGTCAGGCAATATACATTATACAGAGAGAAAAACCTAAGCTAAGAAAGGTTATCGATGTCTCAAGATCGGGCGGCAGTGAAAAGAGTCAGGCTGGCATTTTTAGAGGCACAGAGCAACAAATTTCACCCGGTAATGCAATCGCACGCAATGTCCGAAAAGGCCCAAGACAAGATCTGCATTACCACAGATTTCTTTCAGCCTCTCTCTCGCTCACCTTCTCTCTGTCTGTCTTTCTCTCTCTCTCTGGAAGTTGCTCTCTTGACCAAAGGGAAAGCGACTGCGAAGTGTTTGCGACGTTTCTAGCCTGATTGGATGAGTTTTGGTTTCTTATTTTCTTTGTTGTTTCGCCTTTTTAATTATAGATCTATACCATATGCTATATATATATGTATAGTTCTATGTCTGTGCAGCATAAATCAAAATGCTGCCAGGCATCTCACACTTGAACTTAATTAAAAATCAAAAAAAAAAAAGTTTGAGAGCTTGGAGATTTTTTTTCTCCCCGGTTTTTAGTAGAAATATCATAAATCAATGCAGTGCGAAAGCAAACGAATAAAATTCAATTTGTAATCAGAACAGAAGAAGCAAACCCCAAAGAGAGACCTGCAACGCCCTACAAAAAGTTGTGGCTTCAATCAAGAACTTGCCAAAGCCAGAAATACCGCAAGCCTTAGAATGTTTAGCCCAAACAGCTCTTCTAAGAATGCATTGAATGAAGCGAAAAAAAGGAGAGAGGTGAGGGGCAACACCGTATAGAATGTTGTTTTTTTGTAGCTGTTGCTCATAAAAATGAACATGCCAGGCGGCTGTCAAAAAGGCAACGGCGACGATGCTTTTTGAGACGGCTACTCAAAAAAGCGCGGGCCAAAACGAAAAGTTTTTGTGTTGATTTTTCCATCGTCTTCGACTCTGCTTCTTCTTTAACATCTGTGTGTGTGTGTGTGTGTTATTTGGAGTGACGTTTCGGGTTTGGCATTCAGAAGAACAAAAGCCCGAGCCGATGCGAAGTGATGCCCCCAAGGGGCGGACTAGAGACGATACCGTGACGGATCGTGAGAGCTAGAGGTTGTGTGCTAGGGTTCAAGTGTTTTTGTGCTGTCAATAATAATAAAAAGTTGAGTGCAACATTTAGAACATGATATTACTCTTGATCTGTGTTCTAGATCTTGTACTTGAACTAAATATTTAAGTAACAGACAGGAAATGCATTTAACAGCTACTTTTTCAGTATTTTTTTTTGAGATTTTTCCAACTCTACTAGTTTCAGGTCCATCTCTAACCAGTAGCCGTAGACGCGAATGCGAATGTGGTGTGCGCTTCATTTAATTTCGTTCCATTTGCTGTGTTTTTGGCCCGGTTTGTTTGCGCCGTTAACCTTGGGGGTAAGTTGGTTGGCTGAAGTTGGTTTGTTTTTTGCATGCCACACACACTGAAGTGAAGTGAAGTCAAGCGAGCGAGTCCAAGTCCAAGTCCGAGTCCGACTCGCAAGTAAATGCGGCTAAAACAAAAGTGCCAAAGTGATTGACGTCTTGCACCGCTGACTTTTCTTTTCTTTACTTGTGTAGTTTGTTGTTGTTTTTTTCTGTTTTTTTTTTCAATTCAATTTCGAGATCTGAGCGCACAAATTGAACTTGCAACTTGTCGGTAAAAATGTTTGTTGTTGTAGCAATTGCAGTTGCATTGACTTTTGTGGGTCAGGGTCAGGCAGACAAATGTCAAACTAACACACACACACACACACAGGCATACACATGCAACACGGCCAACAGGCCAACGGGGCAAGCTAGCAGCAAACAGCATGCAACTTGTAACTAAAAACAGCCGCTTGCCGCCACTGCCACTGCCTCTGGTAATTGCACACGCACGCGACTATTTGACCACATATCGTTTATATATACGTACATATGTATTGTGAATATTCGACTAAACGAATGAATATATTCACATGTCCACATCCACTTTCTTTGCAATTTATATGAGTTTATGTGTTTATCGTTTCTTGCTAATCTCCAAGCAAGCAATCAGCAACGGTGACAGTTGCGGCTACTCCCACTTTCCACCTACCTTTCCACCCTGCCGCCACCAAGAAACTGCAACAGTGGAAAGTAAGGGACTCAAAGATGCCCAGTAACAAGTTGAGAATGTAACAAACTTGAAACATTTCTTACGGAAAGAAAGATATATTCCTCTAATCAGTTTAAATCTTTGATAATAATATCAGCAATGTTTGCATATAATGATAATGATTGTCAGGAAAAACATATAAGTAAACATTTCTTATAGAAAGAAAGAAAGATATTCCTCAAATCAGTTCAAATCTTTGATAATAATCTCAGAAATGTTTGCATATAATGATAATGATTGTCAGGAAAGACATAAAAAAACTTCCTACAGTTAAACTTAACTTCTTCCGGTTGTAACATGATACCCCTGCAATCACATTAACAGGGTATACTTTGAAAAAAATTAAGAAAAAAACGGCGGCTGTTGCATGATTTATGGCGCGTAATTTGCGTGCGCATGCGCAAATTGCGGCACAACCTTTTTCTTGCTTGTTGCAAGCAACAGCAGCAACAGCAGCAGCAGCTTCCTGCTGACAAATGAGCTGACTGCACAGCTGCCAAATGCAGGCAGCAATGCGATTGAAAAGTGTGTCACCTGCATTCTTTTTGCATCTTGGATTACCAACAGCCAACAACACATACCAACGGGAGCAGCAGCAGCAGTGGCAGTGGCAGCAGTTGCAAGTTACTAAGAGTTAAACTCTCCTGCCTCAGCCTGTGTGCCTGAGCCTGAACTGATTTATAATATCATTGAACTATTACCATAGCAGACAAGCAACAACAATAACAACAACAACAACAACGGGCGCGCCAAATTGATTAACAATCAAAATAAATCAATACACAGCCCCAAAGCAAAAATGTGTCAAAAAACGTTTGCAACGAGCAAATTGCAATTGCAACACTTTCGCTGCACAGTTTTTCTTCTCTGCACTTTTTTCACACTTGATTTACATTTTAAATTGAAAAGGCCGAAACTGAAACCGAACACCCGCAAAGCCCCGTTGCTCTCCTCCTCCTCCTACTTCTCCTAGGAGCCTAGTAGAGTAATGCCTTACCAAAAAACCAGACAAATTTCCAGGCCGGCAGGCATGAAAACTCCAAGACGAATTGGGCGACATTGTCAGTTTGGGGAATTGTTGTTGTTGGCTGGTTGGTTATGGATTTTTTTTTTGGGGCATATGCAACATTGCGTCCCATACCTGATAAAGAGATCAATGTCTGTTTACCCCCCGCTCGCTCTCTTTCTGTCTTTCTCGTCTCGTCTCGTTTTTTTCTGCAGGTGAAATGTCAAATCCTCGGCACATTTTACACTTGCCAGCCTCCATACTCGTAATTTAAGTCTTAATCGTCCACGCCATAATGTTGTTAAGCGTCTAATTGAGTTTCACTTTTTTGTTGTCTTTCTTGTTGTTGCAGTCTGGCTGTGGCAACTTCAGATCCAAGACCCAAGACGTGACCTCTGCCCGTTGCGGCAGATACATTAATTATCTGTAATGAACGTTTACACTTATTTATTGGCATTAAATCATCGTTTAACGCGCTTTGAGCATGCACTTTTCGACTCACCAAAAGAGAAACAAAAACAAAAAACGGAGAGGCACCAACTTTGACTCTGTCCGTGGCTTCAACTTCGACTTCCACAGCTGAGTTGCAATGGCCTTCAAGTGCGTTGTGGCTGCCTCGAACTCTTGTCTCTTGCCCCCTCTCTCACCCCTGCTTCTGCTGCTCTGATATGCATGTCAAGCGGCAGCAAATTATCGCCCGCCTTTGGATGTCACTTGAGTTTGCTTCCGTTTTTTGAAAACTTTGCCTTTGTGCTTGGTTTCTAAGACCCATGAAAATTGTTGGCGCGTTCGTGGCGCGGGGTTCATTGACATTTTGTGCCACATAACAAATGCCTGGCTGTTTGCACACGCTTATGACTTATGTCGCCTCCAGTTAAGCCCCTAACCAGCCAGCCCAACACCAACTCTTCACAGTGTCTCTAGCAGCAAGTGCTTAAAACAAACAACAAAAATGATACACCAATAGTAATAGGCATAATAAAATGTGCTTTTAAAGTGTGATGTTTGTCATTTCAACTTAAATATTAAAGTCTATAAAAGTGTTTTTATTGCTTACTTTAACTGCTTTTCCGTTGCACATTTAATATTAATAATAGCCTAAAGAACCAAACAAAACTAAAGTTTGGCATCTCATCAAGTTCTGTACCACAGTGCTTGGCTGTTGGTAAATGTTCATTTTGGGCCAATCAGGCCGTTAATAACTATCATGGCCATTATGTGATCATCTTAGTCATGTTTTATGTATGTGCTTTGGGCTAATCAAACATTTAATGATTATGATATATCAGCAACACCAACAACAACTGTCATACTTATTGGTAGTCAGGTGAAAATGTTAGATTTCTGCGATTCTTTGGGAACTTTAAGCGGTTATGCAATGTGTTTAAGAGGTGTGTGTGTGTTGGTTTAAGCTGCTTCGAATTGACACGTCAAGACGTGTTCGAAAAGGAGTACAACTTGATATGACTTTTTTTTTTCATTTTTGGCTGTAAGTTGCTTTCTTGGCTATGGCTAATTGCAGCCACTGGTAGGCCATAAAGATTTTATACAGTTTAATGCATAAATATGTTTATGCCAAGTGGTGAGACTGGCCAACAACGGGACAGCAACAGCAACAACACAAACAACAGCAACATTTGCAATTGCAACAATAAAAACTGTGGTAAAGACTCAAAATACTGCATGTTGAACACCCACAAAGCATAAATAACAGCGGCAACAACTACTACCCCCTTCCCCCCTTCCATTTCTCTCTTTTTCCCAGTTGATCTCACATCGTGGCGAAGGTGAAAGTGTTTCTCTCTTACTGGCTCGTTGCAATTATTTTGTAAATGATTTTATTATTTATTTGCCGAATTAATTTCAACGCCGCAAATATTGCATGGCCTGGCCGAATTATTGTAAGATATATTCATTCAACATATATAAATATTTATTTACGTTTTAATTAAAAAAAAAAAAGCCACAAGGAAATTGAAAAAATTTTCAAATAAAAATGCGTTTTACAAGCCTTCGCCTCCCACGCTGTGGGGCAACAAATTTTGGCATTTATTTCGATATATAAGGTGCAATATATGCCATTAAATCGCCATTAAGCTACGTAATTGAACATTATTTATGATCATGATGCGTTATGTGGTTTGCCATAAAATATGATATGATTACGGTTAGAGAGTTTTTGTTGAGAGTTTGTTATGCATCCAACAAAAGTTCCATAACGCAAAAGTCAATCATGATGCAACATATCGGATTATGCACAAAAATGTTGTCTTCTTTGCATATATGAACTGACTAATTAGTTAAGGCTTATCTAAAGGAGTCATCTGTATGCTGATTATGTACATATGCAATAATCGGTCGAGGGATCATATTTCATCATAACACACAATTTGGTTCCAAATGACCTTCCTTCATTTGTGTGTGGTTCAGTCAGTTTGTCATTTGGGCACTACATAAACCTTAAATTGGTAACTGAAGTGGGACACAAGCTTTTTTTTCTTTTCTTATTGGCCTGGCAGTGGGACAGGACGGAACAGGACAGCTGCTGCGCTGCTGCTGATGTTGCTGCCGGAGCATCCGCAACAATTTGCAACGTTTTTTGGTTCGACTTGCGACTGGTTTTGCGCAATTTTTACGTGTTCATTATCATACAAATGGAGAGTAGAGTGTACTGAGCAGAGAGCAGATGCACAGTGCCACATTAAGCATGGAAGCATCCACACAACACACACACATGCCACATGCCACATGTACAACGGCGTAGTAGTAGGTTGTTGTTGCTGTTGGACACAAACGAAAGTGAACTTTTTAATGCTGGGGCCAGAGCCAAAGCATTTTTATCTTTGATGCTGCTGAAGCTGCTGCTGCTGCCAGACCGAAACGTGTTCCAACGGAATGGCCTGGCCTGGCCCGAAGCTGGAGCTAAAGTGGAGGCTTTTATTTATCGTCGTTTGTTTATGATTTAACATATGTACGTGTTGCTGTCACACACACACACACAAACACACACACGGACAAAAAACGAGGAGTACACGCACCCAAAAATAACATGCTTATATATTAATTTCATTAATAATAAGTAATTTCACTTTTCATTTCACTCAAGCCAAGAATTCGCCAACTTTCGTTGCGGGTGAGGTTGAATTTTTATCTCTCACCTTCTCCCCTCCCCACCTACCATTTGGTGTCAGTAAAGGCCAAGATGAGCAGTCAGCCAGACAGCAGACACACAATCGATGGCCAAATTAATTGCTTCGACTGTGGCCGGGGCCACAATATCACGTATGCGTATACGTAATTTTTATTAAATTTGATTATCAACTGTTAATTACATGCAATTTTTTGTTATTTATTATTTTTTGTACATTTCTTTCGCCTACAATTTTGGCTTTTGTATTTTTGTTTGGCGCCACATTTTACACAAGTTTACCGCCAAACAATATCAATGTGTGGGTTTTTTTGGTGATTTTTTTGGGTTGTTATTGGTTATCGGCTTGCGGCAGATCTCGGTGAACAGCGCCAGCCATTTTAATTGCTCCCGAAAATTGAGTTATTTTGAGTTATTTTGATTGCAGCCCGTTGACCTTTTTTTATTGGTACGCTGCTTTATTGGTTTTGGTTGCGTGGTTCTTGTGCTGGCGCGAGATCATATATAGAAACACACCCAACTAAATGTCAGTGTGTGTAAGTGTGTGTGTGTGTGTGTTTGGCTTAGTTTTGGGCCTGGCCAAGATCAGTGCTGGTCTGGCTGCTTGCTGGCTGTTCGTTCGAGTTTGTCGTGCATTGCGATGTTTATCGCTTTGGCTTTTTCATGCGAGTAGCCAGGCCAAATAAAATTGTAAATTCAAATTGTAGATTGATTTCGATTTCGTTTTCGGTTTTCGGTTTTCGTTAGCATTCTCGGCCCACTATTTAAGTATTTATTGTCATTGTCAAATGTTTGCGCTTTAGCCAAATTGGCAATTGGCTGGGAAAATTAATCATTAAACTTGCCCCAAGCGGTGTGGACAATGCAAATTTACGCCTTACGGAAATTGGCATTAATTTGTTTTTGCATGGGAGTTGTTCATGGAAGTTGTTTCTTGTAACCAGCGAGACGCATATGCAACATTAAACTGCAACATTAACTGCAACTTTAACTGCAACTTCAACTGCAACCTGCAACTGCACCTGCTGCATGGCAGACAGACTCGCAATGAAAATGTAATTACGCCCTCTAATGCCACACACGCAGCATCAACACCAGCAACAACCACAACAGCAACAATGCACCGGCAAAACATTAACCGCAACAAGTGGCAACAACTGTAGTCGCAACGCAGACGGCCTATGCCCCTGACACTGTGGCAACCATCAACATTAGCAACGCCCTGTGGCTTCTGCCTTGGCCCCTGCCACAAACTGAACGTTGGCCATGTGATTGATTACACATGCGCCGCGTGGGCTGCAGTCAATGTTGTTATTGTTGCCACAAACTGGCTATGCAACAGTAGTAGTAACTACTCATGACGTCATCCGACAATAATTGCATTCAATACTCAATAAAAAAACCAATCGATTTATGATTATTATTATCTTTATGCTCAACTATTTTGTAAAGTCTTTGAACTGAAGTTGAATAACTAAATACTAAAAATGGTATTTTAATACCTTAAGTTACCTTCGTTTTTGCCTTTTTTTTACCAGCAATAACTTCTTTTATTAGCTTTTGGCCATTAGGGTGCAACATCAATAATATGTGAATACCTTCAAAGACCGCCTACAGAGCCATAAAAATCAAATTTTGTAAGTTATTCAACTTGTTTTGTAGCCTTTTTATTCGTTCATGTAACTATATTATACAATCCTTTTAAGTACTTTCGATTTCTAAAGCATAATTCTTGGCCATTTGTCTGGCTGCCACAAAAGATTACCTCAGCGGCAGGCAGCATAGAAAGCAAGCAAACAACAAAAGACCAAGTCTGTTGTAGAGTTGAAGTCAAGAAAACGCTAAATTTCGCTTTCTATGCCAAAAAGTTTGACAGCGTGCGGCTAAAATTTTGCACGTTTGACCAAATTTGGTCGTACAACAACAACAACAGCAAGAGTTTTCGGAACGACCGCTGTGGCCAAAATGGATGGTTAGTGATGGTGGTGATGACGACGGAGACGGCGATGATGATGACGATGACGACGTCGCTGACTGCTTGCTGACTGCTTGCTGCTGGGCTAGCTCAATGGATGGCTGGGTACGTTTACGCCTCCTCCTGCTCCTAGTCATCCTCCTGCTGGGGCTGGAGCTGGCGTTGGTAGCTTCTTGTCGCCGTATGTCATGCGGTTTTATCTTGATGCCGCTGTCGTCGGGAGTCATGCGCCTTGTTGTGCCTGCGCCAGCGATTGAGCTTGAGCTTGAGTCAGATTTCGCTGTTTAACATAGTTAGTTTGGCTGGAGAGCACGAGGGATTTTCACCACACACACACACACACACATACTCAATAAGATATATATAATACAGTAGCCACTGTTGGAAGTACGTAGGTTGAGGTTGAGGTCAGTGCACCCTGTTGGTGGCAACTCGTATTTCTGTTCACATGTGATTAAAACCCAAAAACGTAAGACCATCATAAATATCAAAATGCGCCACAATTTAGGGTCTAGTTTGCTGGTGGAGCTCGGGAGTTCGGTTTTCTGTTTTTCATTTTCACTTTTGTTTGAATCGTTGCTGCTGCTGCTGTTGGTGAGCGACACCTGGCGACGAGTTCGAGTACCTAGTACTAGCTAACAGCTCCCCAAAAGCACATGAGTCACACAGGCTGTCACAATGCAATATGTACCTGGAGCCCAAGCCCCACAAATGTGCATCATAAATTATGTTTTGGCTCAAGAAAGGCACCAAGAAAAACCGAAAAACCTTTATATTTCTAAGCATTTTCATTTGCTAAAGTAGTCACACGGTCAATTGCCTAGACGGGATCGGGTGGACGGACGGAAGCAGGCAAGCCGGCAAACAGGCAAGCACATTTGTCGCCGACCAAAGCGAAATCGAAATCGAAATTGAAATCCTGGTGCCAGAGAGCCCCAGCCGAGGGAGCATTAGACACAGCAGCCGCACTTTGGTCACGAATGTCGGTCAAACGTGTTTTTCGCTATTTTACAACTTTAAATATGCCAACAATGAACGGAGCTACCAACCAACCAACCAACCACTACCGACTATTAAGCCAGCAAACAGCAAACCACACCAGCACCAGCCCAACCACCACCAAGCAGCCCAACCACCACCAAAGCATCAAGCGCAAACAAATCCGCCATCGGTTTGTGGATCGCCGCACTTTGGATACTTAATTTGTGCGCATATTTTTGCAGGGATTATCATTGTCAAACTGGCAAACTCGAAAACGAACGAACAAACGAAGCCAAGACGGCAACTGCCACCACATTCGTTGCGGCAGCTACTTGTGGCACATGTGAATTCTAATTTACAGATTTACCTTTACAGATTAACATTTTCTATTGAAGGGGAAAGTCTTTTGGGGTTAATATGGTATTAGCTTTTGGGTTAATATCAATCAGCGAGATACTTTTGTTCTGTTTTAACCTTAAATTTCATTCATTTTTCACACTTCTCATCACACACTTTCGCTCTAGTTTTTGTGCACAAATCTATAAAGTTTTCTTCACAAATCTGACTTCATCTTAATTGATGGCTTTTTATCACAATTTGCCATTTGTGGCGGTCTCTTAATGGCTGGCCTCAATACTCAGACTTTGTACCACTACTAACTCACTCACTCATTCATTGCGCATACGCCACGTTGTACCAGGAAAGGCAATTGAAATCAGTAAAGTATTTAGCCCACTAACAAATTTCTCACATAATTCACAAAACGTCGTAATACGGAAGCTGAAATTTCACTCGCCGATAACTAAAGTAATGGGCTAAGTAAATTTGCCAGCACTTTGGCACTCAAATTTGAATTTCATGTCCCTTTTATCGGTGCGACTATCTCTAAACTCTCTGCCTAGAAGTGGGCATTGTTTGTGGTTGTTGTTGTTGTTGCTGGTGTTGTTGTTGGTGCTGCTGTTTTTGGTTTTGTGGTGGTTGTTATTTGGCCAATTTGGTTTGCTGCTAATAACGGTTGCTTCGGGGTGCCTTATTGCCATATTGGGCGGTCGCCCGGTCGGTCCATTGGATTGATGTGCCCAGCAGTGAGAAGCAATTTTTTTTTTTGTGTTTCGGCTACTACCAAAAGTTATAAAATATCGAAAATTATGCGCTTCGACTACCGTTGTGCGGTTGTCATCAAAAGCGGCGACGACGACGACGATGGCGGCGGCGCCATGGCAACTCTGGTTGCACGGGCCTGCAATGGTGTGTGGCAGTGTGTGGCACTTAACACCTTTTTGACACACAGCCAACGACGTCAAATGCAAATGAAGATAAATCGCTGCCTGTGATCTTTTTAGCACCTTTTTGCATATATTGCTGGCAACAGGCTTGGAACCGAGAGGGGGCAAACTGGGGGCAGGCAACTTGCGGCATGGGGGCAGGCAACAGGCTGTGGTCGCTGGTGACAGCCACAAACATGCAACATTTTGTCGCCAGTTGTACAACTGCTGTCGCTGCCTCTACCCCATACCTCTGTTTGTGCCTCTGACTGAATTCAATGCTGCGATTTTAAAGCTGTTGCTGCTGCTGCTTTTAGAGCTTAACCCAGCCCCTGTTTTGGCCCCCGACTTTTGTATTGTTATTGTTGCTGTTGTTGTTGTTTTTAGTAGTCGAGTATCTAATAATTTCTTATGATGTTTGTGACAGGCATATCGTAATCTTGTAGATTTATATATTGTTACCATCTTGTTGTATTCAAATCTTTAAATTACTTGTTTCTTACATGTTGCAAACACTTCAAATAAAACACGTGATATTTGTTAGATAAATATTTATGACTGTATAAAAATATTTGAGTATTTGATTGTGGGACTAATACTACATGGTTGCCTAATTTATGACTGTAGTTTGTGAACCAGAGGGAGGAGAATGAAGAAAAAACCGAATATTTTTAAAAATTTAATGGCTTGTGAGTGAAATGAGTAAATAAATAAAAATATATAGAGGAGCGTTGGATTGATTTAATTTTGCTAAAGATATAATAATAGCTTATAAAACATATAAATTATTTAGTTTGAATTCGGTTAGTTCGATAGTTTGACGATCACAATAGACCCTTTTCCTATATGGAAGTTAAGCCTAAATAAAAATTATATGATATTTCCTTCTCATAATCTCTTCTCATATCCCTAGCTTAGAAAGAGTATCACGCTTGTGATGTTTCAACCCAGAAAATATACTTATGTGCTGCTCTTTTGTCTTTAGTCAAGAGGCAAAATGGCAACAACGTTTGTCAATAAGGTCAAGGGGGGGAAGGCGAATCGTACATGCTCGTTGCCCCTCTTGGTTATTGTATGCGGCTCCACCTTTGGAGTCACTTTGCATATGAGCAGCTCTCTTGCCTCGCGACACACAATCATAAAATTATCAGCCAGAGCTCCTTGT
Organism: Scaptomyza parva; assembly: GCA_035044645.1. Lineage (NCBI taxonomy): Eukaryota > Metazoa > Arthropoda > Insecta > Diptera > Drosophilidae > Scaptomyza > Scaptomyza parva. The sequence continues at coordinate 5,180,388 of JAWNNT010000065.1, read as the reverse complement.
CGTCGTCATTGTTGTGCCTGCTGCTGCTGCTGCTGTCTTGGATACTGGGTGCTGGGTGCCTGGGTGCCTGGCTACGGATGAGGAAGTTGTTTGTTGGGTCTTCGGTTTGTGGACTATGGATTTGGACTGGCAACAGTTTGTTGTGTTGCATGCTGTCTAACTATCGGTAGGCGACTATCGGCAGCTTGTCGCACTGTTTGTTTGTATTTGTTTTTCGTTTTTTGATTTTTTATTTAAATTACGAAATGTTTTGTCAACAATTTGTCCGTTGATTTATTTGCAACAACAGCAGACGGCAGCGACGGTGGCGGTGGCGGTGGCAACAGCAACTTCTTGTTGACTGCAACTAATCGGAGGTGCAAGTTATCAGCTGACAGGTGCATAAATTGCGTTTAAAATCGAAAGTTGCGCCCAGGCCAGGCCAGGCCGGGTCCAGAATGCGCTTCATGAAAATGGAAAGTGAGCGACGTGCATCCATTAAATGTGTGTCAGTTGCAGCAGACATGCCACCATACTGGTGGTGGTGGTGCTGATGATGGTGTTGGTGGTGGTGCATTGACATCCAACACACACACAGACACAGTCGGCTTCATATGTTGCACACTGCACTGCAGCTGTCCATCACAGAACTTTCGATTTCGATTGCGTAGCAGAGAGTCAACCAAAAGCAATGCTTTCCATCGTTTGTTGAACTGTGTTGGGGCAAAAACTTGAGAGGCATCCAACTATCGACAGCCAAACAGCCACAGATCATGTCTGCAACACACACAAATACACACACTCGCGAATGGGGCACAAGAAAAACACATATTTTCTGCCAGCGCGGTTTTTTGAAGCCTCTGTGACTGACACACAATTGCGTTTTTGTTTCTGCTGCTTCGCATAGTTCCGTATTTGGTCAAAGATAATGATGTGAAATGCAGCAACAACAACAACAACGAGAGTAACAACGACAACAATCACCCACTCAAAAATTGTGAAAAAGAAAAATTGCCTGTGTCCTGAACGGGCAATGCATGTAAATGAGTGAAAATGTTTCAACTTAATTTAATTTCGTCCCCCGTCTGAAAAGCAAAAATAAGTTGCCATAGATGCAACACGCACGTATCGTCAAGCCAATTTACAAGGGAGATAAGGAGGACCAAACTCAGCGCATGCTCGGTTCAGATATATATATATATTGCCATGGCAGAGAGTGACAAATGTCAGAAAGTAAACAACAAATCAGAAAATAGAAAACAGCTCGATTTGTTTTCAAGAAAAAAAGAGAAAAACTCTTTCTTAACTGCAACAAATACAAAAGATGGATGAGGCATATGGGGATGTTGCGGGAGATGCGGATTATACCACGGAGACGGTTGTCATACAGAAACGTAAGCCATATGTCAAAACGTTTATGCAGCCAGGCTCCGATGATGAGATCCCAGATATGCAAAAGATATATAATGTGGCGGAATCCTGGCGCACGCTGCTAAGTCTGCCCAGCTGCCAGAAGATTATGGTCACGTAAGAGCTAAAGAAACCCTATAACACATGAAGACTTCCCATTTATTTCAAACTCCCTTAGCGAAGCGGTTCAAAAGACTCTGAAAATGCAGGTGGGCGTCAATGTAACACAGGAATTTCCGTGGAAACAGTTGCAGTACAAGGATTTACGTGATGTTCTCTTCGAGGAGCTGGAGAACACGACTGAACTGGTTAAGCTCTTCAAGGGCTTCAATCCAGAGCATTATGTTTTAATTGGCTACTGTCCCACAATCACCGAAGCGGAAGAGGATCCACCAGAGGGTGATCCCTTCATCTTCTTCATCAACACCAAGGAGACGAAATATGCAATGGGCATAATACAGAACATGGAAGCTTTTGAGCGTTGGCGCATGCAACGACGTCTACGCAAGAAGCCCCGTCGTTGGGTTAGCATGGGCACGGAAGAGGAGATGACCATCATGGTGGAGCGTTTTCCAGAGAAGCCCGTTGATATTGAAATCCAGAGTGTCTATCCCATACAGCAGCCCCATCACATCGCCTTCGACTATCGCTTGGCTAGGGATGTGCGCGATGGAGTCATTGAGCTGCTGCCAAAGGAGGATGTCAAATACGATAACATTATCAAGCGTCGCATCTCGGTCAGTGTGCAGTCCGCGCCGGCCTGCGTTCAACGGGAGCAGCAAACTAATCCAACATTTCCCTCGAACGCTTGGTCGCAATATCTCTACGAGATTGAGGATGTAGGTAAGTCTTGATTGAAATACCTTTATTCAATTCTTTTTCCTAACTGTTTTTTGTGTAGATCTCGAACTGGACGAATCGGAAGTTGAGGAGGAAGAACCTGCTGCACGATCAAGCAGACCTGCCAGTCCTGTCAAGGAGGAACCAAAGCCAAAGGAACCGCCCGAGATGTCCGATCAAATTAAGCTTCTGCTGGAGACACTCGATTTCAATCAGATTGACAGTTATCGGTAGGTTACACTACCCATCTATATAAATCAATCAATTGATCGATCGACCTTTGCAGCAACGACTATTCTTTGATTTCCAACACACAAGTTGAGCACTACACCAATCCGTATCTGCAGGAGTTTATCTGTTTCGCCAATATCTCGAAGAGTGACAAACGTTTTGTGGCCTGCTGCGATTGGTATCCCAAGAGGAGTGGTCTTATTGCAGTGTCCTATACTTTTACCACTCCGGTAACCACTGACCTTGCTTCACACACGGTCAACTATGTGCAGCGTGCGGTACTTGAACCAAATCCCGTACTGCTCTGGAGCTTTTCTGACAATCTCAACTATAAACTAGAGTTCGAAGCACCATTTGAGGTAACCAGTCTGTCGTTCTGTCCATTTAACGCAGACATTTTACTTGGTGGCTCTAAGAATGGTCAACTGGTGATTTGGGATCTGCAGGGTCGCTGTGATCATTTAGATGAAGAAGAGTATCTGACACCAGCACAGGCCAAGTATCGAGTTATGATTGGGGAGTTCCTTAAATGGACGCTCGATACCCATGAGGAGGTGATTGTGCCGCCAGCAACCGTATCACCGTTGGAGCACTCACCTGGAGAGGCCATCACTGGCATCTATTGGCTGGGCAAGCAGTTCTATTTAAATCACTTTGGCAAGGTCTTTAATGATCCGAATAAGAAGGCTAATCACCAGTTCTTTATCACATGTTCATTTGATGGCACCGTTGCATTCTGGAATTTGGAGGGTGAACCAGCCAAAAAGGACAGGGATGCACAGCGCGCCAAGAATCTACCCAAAGAACTTACCCAAAACGAATCGCCCTTCAAGTCCAAAGTTATGAAGCCCGTATATAGCATAGAATACAATGAACCACTAACTGGCATTATAGGGGACACGTCGGTCTTCTCCTGTCTGACACCCTCACCCAAGGTAATCAACAGATCACCCGCAAACTATGGGATTACACTTCAGTCTAAAGATCCTCCGGAGCTGCGACCCTCTTTAATCCTTTCCACCTATTATGGACATATTGTACGCGTCGAGTGGCAGGGCATGTACAGTGAGGCGGGTGCCAAGGAACAAGTGAACGCCTCCGTACAATTCGCTATGGTGCACGATGGACCCATCGTCGCGATGAGCAAGAATCCCTTCTATCCGCAAATGTTTGCCTCCATTGGACGTACAGTGTTTGCTGTGTGGAAGGATGACTATCCAGATTCTGCTATTTTCTGGCGCAAGCGTCCATGCGATCTTACTGCAGTTTCCTGGAGCGAAACACGTCCGGCTGTGTTATTTTTAACACGAACGGATGGCATCCTAGAAGCTTGGGATATTTTAGGTAAGTGACCGAAGTATAGATTTCAAATGGGATTTCCATATGTTTCCTTAAGTGTAGCTCGGGATGATGCTCCTGTATTGACGGAGGTTCTTGGAGGTGGCATTATCACAGCCGTCACAGAGCATCGTCCATCGCTGCCACACAAAATTCTAGGCATTGGTGACTATAACAGCAGCATACGGATGGTCAAACTTCCACCCACCTTCGATGTACCACTGGACATGGAACTTTCAGTAAGTATCTGTAAAATGTTAAAGACCGCTTTTTTGTAATACAAACCTAACAATCTTTTATCAGAAACTAATGCACTATGTAGAGAGACAAATATCTCGTAAGAAGAATATAAAAGCGTGGGAGCAAAAGTTTTATGAAGACAACAAGGATATCATTGAAGCAAAGCGAGAGGCCGAGGAGGAGGCACGTAAGGAAATGGAACGTTTGGAAAAGGAAGCACAGAATCCACGTAAACGCTCATCTGAAAATGACATGGAAACCACGTAAGTCCAGAATAAGAGAGATACTATTATGGTTAAAGTTAAATTTTGTTTCAGTGGTAAGCCGAATCTAGGTGGACCGTACAATGAACGCATGGCCAAAAAGTTTGACGAACTGAATCTTAATCGAATGATGAATATTCTAATGTCACGCAAGCAAATGGACCCAGAAAAGCTGGCACGCGAAACCGCATTGGAGAAGGAACGCCTCGCCTATGAGACAGCCAAGAAGCAGTCCCACTCAAAGATACTGGAAACCGTTGAGGATGATGTGGCAAACATACGTGCACGCCTTCTGCCCGCTGAGGTTCAGGATATGCAACGCAGCGAGATGATAGCGGAGCGTGTCAAACGTGAAATTGAGTTAGGTCCAACCTATGAGCAAGTGGAGAAAGAGGCATGGGCAAGACTGAGGAAATTCCCTGAACTTAAGAAACTAGATTTAATTGAACTAATCGAGCGAGGCAGACAACGACGTCAGCTGTTGGATCAATCGCTGGGCGGGAATACGGAGCGTCTACTATGGTACAAGGAGAAGCGTGAGAATAATCAGATCTTCGAATGCGATTTTGGCGTTGATCTGCTCTATAACAAACGCAAACTGGGACCACAGTCCAAAACTGGATCCGAGAGTGATCCTCAAGCAGTAACAGAAGAGGTCATACTAGAGGAAATGGCATTAGAAGACGAACGCACAAGCGCCTAATATTTTTCTATTGTGTTTATTAAAGCTTAGAAAAATTATAAGTTGTTGTGATGATTCTTTTTAGATAACTAATTCTAGTATTAATTATGTTTTGAAGTATTTTGGATGACCTTGTTTTGGTCAAATACTTTTAATATTCATGATCAGCTTATTAGTTTAAGCTAAACGAATCTATTTTAAGCCATACTTCACCCACATATTCATATTTTAATTATGAATTTGAGTATAATGAATTGCCTGCCATCATCCACTCGTTAAAAAACAATTCAATAGATTTGTTTATTTGTTTATTTGGTCATTGCCAAATAATTTGTATCTCAATTAAACGTGCATTGAACCTTGACGCTGAACTTCCGCAACAAACAACCGGAGGGAGAGAGTTCAAGTTTATGACATTTCTAATGAAATCATCTCGTTGTTGCGCAGGGCGTGTCATAGGTTTAATGAACTGTACCACATAGGCGCCGTTGCTGCCGCAGACAGAGTCGCAACCGCAGTTGCAACCGCAGTCGCTTTCCCACGGCACTCAGCCTCAGACTGTCCATCATCAGCTGGTGCCCGGCATAATGCACATATCAATGGCAAACTGTCCAACTGCGCTTAACTGGACAACAACTCACTCCAAAGATAGGGAGAAAGATATGGCGAAAGAGAGGGCGAATGAAAGAGTAAAAGGGTGGAGGTAAATGCAAGTGGACAGCGGCAGTCCATCATTTTCGCAAGCACATAATGATATACATTTCGGAAGCAATGTATCTGAACTTTACCATAATTTTTTCGAGTATTATTATTGGCTACGGGACGGACGGACTCTGTTGTGGCCAAAAAATGCCGCCGGCCGGCACTTTATTGTTGCATCATCATCATGATGAACTTCATCATCATCATCGACATCATCATCATATCGTCATCATCATTTTAAGTCATATTCAGCATCGTCATCATTGATTGCGACCACCTGTTGTTGTCCTTAAAGCGCAGCCAAGCGATAAATATAAAGTGAGTTCAGTTCAACTCGCCTTCTTTTTTACATTTTACTTTTCAATTGCATTTTAATACACTGTAAATAATCTTTTAATACTGTAAATAATGTTTAAACTGCTATAACTGTTTGTACTTGAAGAGAAACAAAGCTGATTTCTGTCTTAAACTTCTGAAATGGTTTTTTAGCAATCTATAAAATATGACTTCTTCACGTTGATTACCAGATAATAATATCAAAGAGCTCAAGGCAGCTCAAGGAAAGAGTACCATTCAGTCAATCAATCCTATTCCAGTACATTCTTTTTTTCGATTTTTTTATTCATAAATGTTTCCTTGCCATTACATTGCGTGAGGTTTGGACTGTGGCAAATTCGAGCGGTGGCCGGGCGCAAGTGCATTTTGCACATTTACATAACAATTGGCCTTTGAATTGAAATTGGTGGAATGGTAGTGGAATGGTGGTGGAATGGATGGGCTGACCGGGTTGACCAACCAGTAAGTGCCACAGAGAGGTTGCAGCGGTGAGTTGCAAGCATTAAAATCGTTTTGTTGCCATTTAAAATAATTTACGATCTTATGCAAATCGATGGCTTGATGCATTCGTTCGTTGCATCCACACACACACAGACGTTGCCGTGACTTGGCATAAATTCTGGAACTGGCCACAAATTAAACAAACACACACACACACACACACAAACATCAATTATTCACGCCCATTGTGTGCCGCGACGCGTCAACAGCACTTAAAGCTTTAAGTTCCAAGTGTTGGCCTAAATTGTTGAGGTTCCTAAGTGGGTTAGGCATTGTTTAGACTTAAATTTCGAAGTTTAGTAAACAGAGTGTATTATTTTAGACATTTTTAGCTTTAGACATGCATCAAAAAAAGCTTGAAAATATTCTCGTTTATGTATGTATTGTATGCGCTTGTTGCCACATGTTGCAAGCTAATGTCAACAACAACATTACTAGTCAGCGTGTTTGCGTGACAAACACTAGAAAGGATTTTTTTTGGGGCACATTTAATTTGGCATGACAGCAAAATAATAATAAAATAAAATAATAACATTCTATCTATTGTCCCACATCTATGTTGATACTTTTAAAACGCTGGAAAAGCTGCTTACAGGATTCACTTTCCTCGGGGCAGCTGGCGCTTCTAAGTTTCGCGAGATCAGCAAGAAAATGCTCAATCTCTTTGAGCTGACTATCAAACTGTTCTTCACATTCAGCGATTTCCGAGTCGAGATCAGCATCGGTTGGCTGTTCCTGTTCCATGTAACTACAGTAGTTGAGGCACTGTTGACCCAGAGTGAATATCGAGCGAACATAGGTCACTGGTTCGGAGAGAATGCAGAGTAAAAACGAGTCTCCTACACATTTTTGGAACAAATCTAACACCTCATCTACCAGTTGAGCGTGTTGAGCGACCCGAAGTAGTTTCTCCCAGCGAGGCTTTACTATATCCATGGTCATGTGCTGTTCCAAGTGTTCAATGGATTGAAGCATACGCTGGCGTAATGCACAAGCATGTAAGTTGTGCCTGACCTGGGCATAGCTAGAGAAATGGAATTGATGTTGCACATAGCGTAGATAGAAAAGAACGCGATGAAGGAGTTGCAATTGCTCCAGAGATTCCTCATGAATAACCAAGCTAATCGGCCATTTGAGCTCGTAGTTTAAGGTAAAAGCCTCATAACCATAAAGGAATAACTTTTCGGCAGGGCTTTCGGCTTCACTAGAAGGTTCCGGTTTCGCATCCGATTCACTTGCTGACTCGAAAACCTTTTCAGTTTCCTGTTCGATTTGAAAACGTTTTGACCTATTGCCCAACTGGGTAAACACATCGCAAGTCATTAGTTGACAGCGCAACAAATGCTTGTGAGGATCCTCGCTCAATTGCAGCGCCTCTAAAGTAATTCTGTTAAGCTTTTCCGGTTGCAGGTTGTCGACTGTATGCTGCAATATTTGAGAACATTTCGCCAGCAGGAAATCAATAAAGTCCTGATCCTGCAGCAGAAAGTAATTTTGTAAGTTCTGCAAGTGCTCCAATAGCTGTTCCTCCACAAGGACTTCCATTAGCTTGCGAGCTGGCAGTTCATATGCACTGCGGATGAGTTGCACATGAGATGGTTCCTCCTTATCTTTGTCATCCTTAGGAACATAGCTGAGCTTCTCCTGCATAAGTTTCATTTGCACATTGCATTGCCTCAACACATTCAGATACTTTCCGGCCAGCAGAATTTGTTCGGCTAAAGGTTCCAGAAATCGTGGCAACCTATCCATTTTTAAACGATATCGGTTCTCCCAATAGCTGTGACAGCATTGCTTGGGAGAGAGCAATGTGTTGCTCATCGCATTTGCACTGGTATCCTCAATAAAGAACTCTTTACGCACATCATAGATGACACCCTTCTGTGTCCACAACTGCACCATAGTCATGTAATACTGAGAAATCTCCTGGAGGAGTACCTTCATACGCTCCGACTTGCATTTCTGATGCTCCTCATCGATTATGGACAGCAACTGAGCCGAGTTGGGATCAATGCGACGGACACGACTAGTGAGATTTGCATAGGCTTTCATTGTTTGTAGCCAGGGACGCAGCTGTTGCACCAGTTGACGCATCTTTAGCTTGTGCTCCCGGAGCTGTGTTTCCAACGTAGATTGAAACTCAAAGTACTGCTGCATGTCATTTTGAAGGGCATTGCCCAGGAATCGGCTGCAACTGGCCGTCATGCTGGTATCCTCAATGAAGCTCTGTACGCTGATGTAGTAACTAATCAGCGGAAGCAGGTCCCTGGCCAACACGCGTAGGGTTCCGCTAAAACGTTCATCGATCTTAAAGGTCACCCTATCAATGTGCTCTGTGGTCAGTTGGTGAATTTCCTTAAGGGATACTTCGGGGTGAATGTGTGATGATGGTACGCCCGAAAAAGCATAGATAAGATCACGTATGAGCAGCTCCTCCTGCTTCTGTAACGATAATTTGCCTACATCTTCCGTTGCCAAATAGAAGCCGCCAACACTCTCAAATTTCCAAGTACCCATATTACGCCCCAGACGAGGAGGTTCATTGGATTTTGGGCCCTGAAGCGAGTCGATAAAATCGGAATTCGATGTCCTTTGAGATAACGTTACATCAGACAACCGCAATTTCATTTCCGGATCAAAATCTTCAGATGCTTCACCATCCATGATGGCGTTTTAAATGTATAAATATTGTTAAAAAAAAAAATAATAGATTCGCTTGCTTTTTAATAAAAATTTAGCAAACGCTCGTTTGAATATCTTTTGTTTTAAGTATTTTTCAGTTTTATTATATCAAACCCAGGGAAAAAAAAAAATAGTTGACATAAAATGCTTTTCAGTTGTTGTCTTAGTAAATTGAGGTGAATTTTCTTAAAGGTACAAAGTTCTAACTCTATATACCGTTCTTTTACTTTCAGATTTCCGGTGATTTCGTCTCTTCCCATTTCTAATTGAAACATGTTCGTGAGTAAAGGTGAAAATCACACGCAATGCTATCATCAATTTGACACCTTGTAGCCGTGCCAGGCTTTAGATACATAACTTATGAATGAACTGGTATCACAATTCAGTTACACGAAAAATTCACTTGGGTGCCATGAAAATCACAACAATATTCATTCGCGAGTGGCACGTACTTTTCCCTCTCAGTACCCAGTGGCGACATCTGCGGTTGACGTCGGGCCAACTTCATCCACAGGTGTTTTAGCTGTATTGGATAGCAGAAAGCAGTCGTTACATGAATCAGCTGTGTGTGCACCTTCGTGATCTGTGTGGCAACAGTGGGGAGACGTGTTGAGAATATTTCCACAATTTCCACAAACGATGGGAAAGACTCGAAAGCCCAAAAAAATAACAAAAATATGCTGATGCACACACACTGCACACTGCACTTTCTTTATAAATAAATAAATAAATATCGTACTCGAATATCGTACACCAAACAGAGATAACTATGAGAACGCTTTATTTATGGGCTTTGTCGCGTGAGTGCTACTTGTCGTTGCTGTTGTTTGTTTTTGCTGTTCTCATTCTAGACAATGCAACGTCAGCGTCGATAGAGAGAGAGAGAGAGAACGAGAGAGAAGCTAGCGTCGTCGTCGACAGCAACATTAGCATAAATAAATAAATAACCGTAATAACAACGACAAGCGCTACAACAATAAAGTGCATTGGCAACGCGAGCCAAAGTAAATAACAATAACAATGACAACCACGCAGAGGTACTGATAAAGCTTTTGGGCTTCTGTTGCTATTGCTGCCTTCCACTTATTTGGGCTGCACAAATTGCACTTGTATACCGAGCTTTTGTTTTCGTTCTCTGCTCGCGTGCTCGCTCTCTCTTCTTTTTACACACAGGGAGTAAATTAGAAATACCCACACGTGCCAAACGCACAGTGGTAACAGTTGCTTTATACGTGTTTTAAGCGAAATTACATTAACTTAAGATAATCAGCTTAAACATTTCAGTATTTATCAAAACCACAATATATTTGTACTCATTTTTAAAAGAATAAGAACTAACCACTATTCGTAAGACTTCTATAACACCAACACCTTGAAAACACCACTGCAAGCAATAATAGCAAAGCTTCATATAGTTTTTTGTTTTGTTGTTTTCGACAATCAAATTGAGTGCAAAGCTCAGTATCAGTTTCGGCAGCGAACGCGGCCTAGAGAAGGGCTGGGCTAAAGTGAGACAGAGGCAGCGACGCTGGCTTTGAAGTGAGCGATGTGCTCTGACTGCAAAAAAGTGCCGTTTAAGGTTTCGGGGTTTTTTTTGTTGTTGTCGCGCCTTTGCTTATTGCATTATTTATACACTCTTTCTTGGTCTCCACACACGCACACAAGCAATAAACAAAACGCACATCAGCAACGACAGCAACGATATCAACAATAGCAAAAACTTAACCAACAACAAAAACAGCCGATGTATGTATCACATTGGTGACAATTTGCGCCTACTGCAGTAACACTCTCGGTCTCAGTCTAAGCCGCTCTCGCAGTCAGCGCTGTCGCCGTCACTGTCGCAGTAGCGGCAAATGCGACCGCATTCTCAGTCAAACAACAAACGCAATTGAAGTAACAACGGTGTCCGCGTCTCGTCTATTGGCAATATTAATATTTAATACGCCAACCGCCCTTCACCCCTCAATTAATAGTGCGTCAAAGAAGAAGCAAGTGTTTTTCAAATCAAACTAAAAGTGTGCAAAAGTTTTAACTGCAAGTGAATTCCAAGTATTTATTAAAGCGTCTCTTGCTGTGCTGTGTGAAAAGTTATGAAATTGTTGTTGCTGCTTTCAGCCGCCAGAGAGTGTTGTTCTTGTTGTTGTGTTTAATGATTCGTCTGCCTACGCGAGAGGAGTGCGTTGAGTGGCTGCATTCCGTTCTCGTTTTGATCCTGCACGTCTGGAGCTTTTGTAACATGTCGCTAACGCGCAGTCGTCAAACGACGCTCAAGTGGATTAAAAAGCGTTTTGCGCTGCCGCGTCGACGTCACCAGCAGCAGCAGCAGCAGAGGGTAAGTGTCCTGGGTGCAATGTGGGTCAACTCAACTCAATTTCACCACACCGCCACTAAACTAAATTGATTTTTGTCTAACGTTTAATTTCTGTTGAATTCAATTAATTGCGATTCACTCGCAAAATATTCAATTAAAGCTAATAATTTTCGGCGCAATTTGTGGCTAATTTTGTTTTTCCTGCGAAACGAGGGCGCCGCCACAAAAACCTAAAGCTGAAGGGTTAAAAACTTTTTATCCATTGGCGTGACTGAGCTCAATTTCTCCAACGCGACGGCACAGACGTCAAAAACTTGCTCTTGCTCAAAATCTACCCCCAATTGCCCCCTGGCCTGTTTTTTTCGCTTGTAACCGTGACGTAGTCGCCAACTGTCTGCGCGCTTTTGTTCCGTTTCCGCTTTTGTTTGCTAAATACTCTATTGGAGTTTGGAGTAGGCGCTGCCACACCACACGAAAAAAGGTGTGTCTACTGCCCTGCCTGGCAATGTTCCCGTTGTTCTTGTTGTTATTATTGTTGTTGTTGCCATTTTGCATGTTCCTGTTGCCTGTCCTCGGTTTGAGCGATTATCGCTGTCAGTTTGAAAAACAGTTCCACAGCTCCTTATCATTATTCAAAGCCAAAAACCGAACACCGAACACCGAAAACTAAAATAAAACTTAAATTCGAGCCGCATTGTTAGAAATCAAAATTTATGCGAATTTTTATGAAAGTTGTAAAGAGTTTCTTTTTTGTATTTTTGGCAATTATTTTTGTGTGTGCGATTTCGAAATAGCTTGTATGAGGGGCGTGTTTACTATACTGTAACTACTTATTGCTTATTATAATGCGGATTGCAGGCATAACACGTAAAATGCCAACGCCCCCGGAATATCAAAGAGTTTTCTATTGCACCGTCACACAGAGAGGAGTTTGGAATTTAAAGATCATATAACTATAGTTTACGACCAGTTCAATCCGGTTTTGAAAACTTTAAAGTGCAATGTGTTCAAGTAATTATAAAACTGTTGACATCATATAATGAGATTGAGTCACTTTTCAATTAAGTCACAACTGGCGGAAATGCACATTCAATGAGTTGAGATGAGTTTTTTTTTTAATAGGTTAGCCATCTAATAGAGTATTCAGAATGTGCTATATAGTGTTTTCATCATCAAATCAAATCATAACTTTATGTTTATCTAATGTCCAAATGTTTATTTCTCACCACTTAAGCTTTCAGCTCTGGTTTGTAAACACAAATCGCATGTTTCGATTATCGAAATCGCATTAAATGCCATATAGAACCAACCAACACAGGCACAAAAACCCAAACCGTTTCGTTCTATTCTCCATAAACAAAAGCCCTGTCAAAAGACACACACACAAACACAAACACACACACATACATATATATATACACATCACAATAAACGTGGTGCGGAAAGTATTTCTGAGTTTTGTTGTTTTGGTTGATTTTGTTTTTGCCAAGTTCAAGGCGGCATCGGCAGATGTCGCTCTATGGCGCTCTTGGCACTTTGCAATTATGGCAAACAATGTTGGGTCGTCGTCGTCGTCGCTCGTCGCTTCGGTAGATAGATATAGGGGACAGCAAGTAAGGGGTATGGTAAGGGGGGTGGAGAGGATAGTGCAAACAATACCACTCTGTGTATTAAAAACAAAGACCCATGGCACGCAAAACAGACTAACAATAATAAAATATAAACACCCTACCCCTCAAATGCACAACACAAAATGTGGGTGTGTGTGTTTTGTTGTGAGGTCTATTCATTTTATCACTATGCAACATAATAAAATAAATGATTATATGAGTATTTAGTCTTAAACAATTATATTTAAAAACATTTTATGAATATTAAAATTCTTTCTTTAGAATATTAAGAATTTTTTGCTATATTTCCATTATATAACCCCCGGTATTCCTTAAGTAAATCTATTATATTTTTATTGTTGTTTAGTGTATTTGTTTTTTTTTTTTGAAATTTTAACCGAGTGGCATTCAATCAGTTCAAGCGCTCAGCGCTCGATTCATTCGGTTTTCAGCGGATTCACATTAAAAAAAGCATTCGCACGCATGGAAAATCATTCAAGCTTGCGATTGGGTGAGTGTAGACTATGACTAAAGATATATAGGTGTGTAACAATCTCTCAATGTGAGTATGTGTGTACACCCTCTGAATATGTATGTATGTGTGTGAGCGGCGTTTTTCCCATTTTGACGGCTCAGCTCATTTCAATTTAGTTGCGCGCCGCAAACGCTTTGAACTTGTTTTTCACCGGACCAAACGCGGACATTTCGTATTCGCAGTACCAAGTACTCAATACTCGGTAGATCTCAAGTTGCTCGCCGTACCAGTACCAGTGTCAGTGTGCCCTGCCCAGAGCCAATGGTTTTCCTATTGATCTCGTCGCTTGAATCGCGAACGCCTCCCGCAAATATTTTGTGCGCGTTTTTGATTTTTTGGCGCGTTTTTCATTTTTGTCGTTGATCTTTTTTTTTTTGGCCCCTCGCACATTGCACGTAGCTGGACCTGAACCTTTCTGGCTCTGTCTCTCTCTCTCTCCCTCCCTCTCGCTCTCTCTCTCTGTCTGTGTGTGTTTCTTACCCTAGGCTACGGAGTCACAAAAATAAGAAAACAAAGCAAGCGAAAAAAACAACAACTATGTATTGATAAATTGCCAGCCGACGATTTCCGTCGTGACCCGCGCGTTATGCAAAATGCTCAAATGTAAATAAATATTAAAATAATACAAAAATCACTAAGCCTGCCTTGCAACTGTCTCCCTCAGAGGCAGCTCCCCTCTGAAATCCCTGGCAGCCTTTGTTGGTTTTGTTTTCTTTCGGAGTTGTTGTTGTGTTTTTTTATGTGAAAAATGAAGTGAATCTGTCTTTTGTAAAGTGAATCGCCATTGCCATCACAAACACTAACAACACTAACAACAACAACAATAATAATAATAAGCAATAATAATAATAATAATAATGTAAGCCGACAAATTTTGGAGTTCGAGTCAGTACGCGTCTCGGGCAAAAACATTTTCTTTTTATTTATGAAAACAATAAACGCAACACAGACTACGCATTAAGTGATATTTCCCTCCTCCAACGCCCCGCCCCCCCTTCGCGTTCCTTTGCTTTCTCGAATCCCTCAGTGTTCGGTTTTTTTGGCTTGAGAGTCTCTGGATTTGCCGCCGCCAGACGGTTTCCTGGCACGCATATAATTTGCATGTGGATATCTCAACGCTGCCCGCATCGATCTTTATGAGTTGAGAGCTGAGAGCTGAGAGAGTTGCCTCCGCTTCTCGTCTCGTGGCGTCACCGAATTGCAACAAGATGTCTTATGTAATCTGGAAACTATTCATGAAGCAATATGCTCGCCTGCGCCTCGGCCACAATACGCAGCAGCCATTGAGACCGACATTGATCTGGCATTCGTATGCGGCCATTGAAGCGGTACGTTTTTTGCCGTTTTGCTTTCTATATCTATCTCTTTCAGTGTCGTTGTCTGTCTCTCTCTGTCTGTGTCTGTGTCTGTCTCTCTGCCTTTAGGGCATACACAAACAACAATGGCTATATGAAAATTGGAATTGGTTATGGGAATTGGAATGGGAAATGGGGGTCAACTGAAAATTTGTATCAGTTGTAAAAGGAATTGAGGTAGTGGCATGGCCAAAGTCTGCAGTCTGCAAGCTCTTATTGATTTAAATTGAGTAATTTGTAACGGTATTCCCCATGAAATTACAGATTAATGTTCACAAATTACTTACAGGTTAGGGTTTTTAAATTGAGAGATCAGATAAGATCGCTATAAGATTAAGGATGGAGATTGGCAATTGAGTTCCCCGATTCGGAATATAAATGACATGACTTTGGCTGAAGTAAATTAATCTGCATAAGGTCTTTTTAGAGGTCCTGAAGCTGATTATTAAGAAAGGTTTAAGAAAATTTATCTTAATGAGGGTTTTTTTAGGTCTAGGACATACTGTTTCTTTGCTCATTTTCAAGTTTTCGATTGATAAAACCGATGTTGATTGAAGTTTTATATAAACTTTAAGGAAATTTATTTCAATGAGTGTTTTTTTAGGTCTAGGACTTACTTTTTCTTAGCTCTTTTCCAAGTTTTCGATTGATAAAACAGTTGTTCATTCAAGTTTTATATACTTTACAAAACTTTCAACTCGAAAAACTGTTTAAAAATTAATTCAAATCTTAATTATCTCTGCTTTCCAAGCTATGTTTTTGCTCCTCTTCGCTTTCATTCGGTTTAATTAACCATCTTTTTCATATCAACCCCAAAAAAAAAGAAGAAAAATGTTGACAGCACATTTGCCGCACATTAACTCTTTAACTCCAAAGCAAACCGCGCCAATTTGCCGAAAGGAAATGCAACATATTTACCGTGGGGGGAGGGGCAAATGAAAAAACCATTTCTTCAATCACAAACAAGCAACCAAGACCAAAAAAAAAAAAACAAAAATGAAGACAAAGTTAAAAAGTAGCCGCAATTGACGTACTCGTAATATTTTTTTTTTTTTATTGATGTGATATGATATTGATATGAAGAGCTGGATGGTAGCAGCTCTTAGAGGAGGTAGCACCAGTACCCGGGACCACCAACACTGCCAAGGGGGCAAAAACATTCATTTGGCCACACTATCCTATTGGCCATCTGGCTGCCCCATTGATAATAACAATCTCGAAAACGAAGAGACGCAATAAGTCAGCGCTAAGTGTTAAAATGTCGATATTAATTGTGGAGCTAGCTTGCCACCGGTTCGCCGTTTGCTTGGCTGCCTCACTGTGTGTGTGTGGGGCAGGCAGCAACAGCTTCTGCAGTCATGCTTGCCTCCTCCCTGCTTGCCTGCCTGCCCCCGCTAAAGTTGCTGCACATTTAAATAAATTGCGATTATGGCCACAAATGTGACAGGGGCTAAAAGAGGAGAGTGAGCGGAGGAGCGGAGCCAGTGAACCGAGCAACTGCGCTAATAATATTTATCAGTGCCTCATTTGTTGCACGGACAGCCGGACACAAGTAAGACGGACGGTGGCGAGCGGGTGTTGTTGTTGGATTGGCCAATAAACCCAAAAAAAAAAAGAAAAAAATGTAAGCAAATAAAAATTGTTGCCAGCTAATTGCGAATTGGTCGTTTTTTTTAGTTTTTCGCCAGTTGTTATTTTTAGGTGGGGGCCCCCTCTTCTTCTTCTTGTTGTTGTTGTTGTTGTTGTTGGATTGTGCATCCGCTCGTCAGTTTTTGGTTGCCGTTTGTTGTTGTTGTTGTTCACATTGTTTGCCAGTCAAACCCCATGCATAAAGATATATATATATACACTTATATTTATTGCAACTAAGTAAATTTTGCATTTTAACCAGAAATCATGCAAAAAAAACTGAGACATGCAACAACAACAACAAACAGCAACTACTCACAACGTTGAACGGCTTTCAAATCGCATTTCAAAGCTGTTAACTGAAGAAATAGTAAAGCAAAAGGAAAGAGTAAGAAAGAGAGAGAGACATGAAGAGGGAGAGGGAAAAACTGTTTAAGTTTTTAATATTTTCCCGCACACGCACAACGTGGGAAAAACTCATGAAAAATGCAACAACGCATTCGAATTGAATACAAATTTTGCATGCCCAATTGCAATATGAAAATAGAAAAAAAAAAAAATCGAAAAAAAAACTTTGTCTGCACAACTTTTTTTTTGTAAGCCATAAATACACTTGGACTTTTAGTTCGCGTTTGCGATAGGGAGCAGGGAAGCAGTGAACAGGGAAGCAGGGAGCAGAGGGTGGGGGGGAGCGCAAAGAAAAGCAGGAAAAGGCGCCATTGATAAGCTGCACGGCATAAGGAAATGGAAAGAAAGAATTGCTCCGCTGCTGTCAAAGATTAAAAACAAAATGCGATATCTTTGTAGGTTTTTGTTTGCAAACTGATATTTGATATTTGATAGATGTAATTTAAGATGTGTTTTTTGTGTGATATCAGCGGGGAAAAGAGGAAACTGAAAATAGTAGAAAAACACATTTCAGTTTGCCCTTTTGCACGTTTTTCTATTCAACCTAATCAAATTTTAATTGTAGTCCCAACTAAAAGTCATAAATCAACTGTAATTTTAGTTTGCCCTTTGTTTGCAAATAAGCATTGAGTGAATATTAACCTGACTATAAACAAAGCAATCAAGTAAGATAGATGTAGTAGGTTCGACCAGGAGATACCCTAAACACTAGTATATAAGGCATAGATTCTTAACTTAACTTCTCTCTTCAATATCTCTGGTTTATTTTGAGCGATTTTTCACAGATAATCAACATAATCAGCAAATATTTCCAATTTAACATATTTTTCTTGTTGCCGTTTACTGTGTACATCGAAAACGTGAAAAGCTATCAGTAGTTCGACCAAAATTTGTTCCGAATATGGTATAGAGGGGATTATATTTTAATAATTTATATATCTTCTCAAGTATCCGAGATTGACACAATCATGTATAGGGAAGGACGGATAACCTGAAATGTCTATATCGACTGTTAATGCTGTTCAAACATATGTTTTCTTTATGGGTTTCGAAAAAACTTCGTTTTGCCTGTTAAATATTTTTGCACATAACTTTGTTACCCTTTTTTTTATCTGCTTTATAGATTTGTGGGTATAAAGAGAAGAAAGTTTGCTAAAAAGTTATTGCTTGAATCAGTTTTGTATGGCGGGATGTTAAGAAAGGTTTGTGTCTAAATAAGGAGTTTCCTTAAACGTCTATTCTGTAAATACAGGTTTATCTAATAAATTAATATAAATATTATCATATTGTATAGAAAACGTTTAATTGTTATTAACTAATCCAGTTTAACCATATCACAGCTCGACTTTCATCCACATTGCTCCATTGCTTATTGCGGTATTAAAGTTACTTTAATCCAACTCAGCTTATTGTTTATTTCGGGAATAAAGTTACTTTAATCCAACTCTCTTAACTTACAATTTCAAATGTTTAACCTAATTAATATTAGTTGTTGACACATATTACACACAAAAGCTTACCAAATCGATTAAAAATAACGATTATTAGCTATAAAACCATTAAAATGATCAACACATAATCCCAACCATCAACATTTACATCACCATACATATGTATTTATGTATATAGAGCATATATGACAGAGTCGTGTTTTTGTGTTATTTTTTTCACATTGTCACTTGTCAAACGATATAACGAGCATTTTTTTTTATTTTTTATCTTTGATTCGATTCGAGAGCTGCTTAGCATGCAAATGGTTTTCTCACACATCATTTCCATTTCTATATGCACCAAAAAATCATTTCTCTTTCATTTATTTATTTTTTTGGGGGCAAATCCGAGGTTAGACGAAGCCATTAACGACACGCATTCGCCGTCGCAGTCGCCGTTGACGTCGCTGTTGACTTCTCTGTCGCTCTGTCCGCATTGCTGGAAGTTGTTGTTGTTGTATTCAAGTAATTTTCAATTTCTTTTGGCTGTTTTTGCTGTCACTTAATTTGGCAGCGGGAGCAGTTGCAGTTGCCACCCACACACACAAGAAACACACATACATAAACACGCACACACACACACATAGACACACACTAACACGTACACAGTGTCTCCAACATTGGAATCCATTTGTGGCGAGGGCGCAATTGCAATTTGCACCGCCAACGCATGAATTGAACGCAACAACAACAACAACATCGCAGCGGCTAGCCAGGCCAGAAAAGCCAGCACAACTTGGCTAACTTGGCCAACTTGGCGACTTGGCTTGTAACAAATTAGTTACTGACGCAATATATGTATTTATTTATTTGTGTGTGTGTGTGTATGTGTGTGTATCTTGTCTTTTAAACATTATCAAAATCACACGCAATAAATTGAATTTGCTTCGTCTTGTTGCAGTTGTTGTTGTTGTGGGCAGCAGGTGTGTAAGTGTGTGTGTATGTTTTTGGGCACTTGGACTTGAAACTCGGAAAAACTTGCAACTGGCAACGGGCAACGGGTGAGGAGTCGGGGCAACTGACGACTGGCGTTATCCAATTAATGAAAAGAAAACGCAGTCATAATGTTTTGATTAAAGCACAAATGTGACAAGCGATGCATAAAAATTAATTTTCAAGCGGGTTTTCTGTGTTTCGAGCGAAGAGCGCATAGATTGTGATTTGATTTGATTTGGGGAAGATGTGGGTCAAACTCTGGTCTCTGATCTGTAACTGTACACGCGTGAGAAGCTATAATGCTTGGAATTATACAAATAAACAAATAAATATATATAATAAACTAATTTTAATCTGCTGCAAGGTTAGTTGTCAAACTGGTCAACTTGGTCAACGTTGGTTGTTTAGTTAGCGAAGCGACCTTCCTTTAATGGCCAGCTACTTTGCTTTGGTGCTTTTGGAGCTGAAGTTGGCCAACTAGTGCAACAATTTTCGATTTCCTTTCCTGCTTCGTAATTTGTGAACCAACCGAACCAACCGAACAGCAGCCGCCCATAAAACTTGGCCAACAACGGCTACAACAACAATGTTGCCACGACCCACTGGCCAAGACCCAAACTAAATACAAAACACGCACACGCATGAAGATGCCTCGAGGCGCCTCAAGACTCAAGTCTCTGTCTCTCGCTCTTTGGGGTAATTAATTGATGAGCTGCGTCCGGCAGCAAATTGAACGCTTCTTCACTCCACACTCCAAGTCTCAACTCCAACTCCGACTTCGACTTCAACTCGAGTCCACACTGGGGGGCATGGCATTGCTGGCAATGGAATCTGCATCTGAATCTGGCACAACTTGCACGAAACTTGGCAAACCGAAAAAAATATGTTTTCTTTTTGATATATTTATTGGTATTTATTTTGTTGGTCGCACTTCAAAAGTTGCCGACTTGTGGCAATTTATTGTGGCGCATGCGCTACAATTCCACCGCTGGCGACATCTGGCGGCCGTCGCTCGAGACTCGCACTAGACACTAGACACCCCGCCAGACAGCACCCAACCGGCTAGGACTAAGCACCAGGACGACACTCGACTCAACGTTCGACTCTAGCCTCTCAGTTTAGTTGGCTAAGCAAAAGAGCAACAACAACACAAAGGAAAAAACAAGACGAAAACGCATTGTAAACGTTTTTCCAAGTTGTGGGCGTAAATTGTGTGTGTACGTGTGTGTGTCTCTGTATGTGTGTGTGTGTTTTTTGGCTAATATGGAAAGCAGCAGAAAGTGTCACATTGTCAACACAGTGTGTTGAAGTTTAAAGTATTTTTCGGTTAAAAGCAATAGCCAAAAAGAAGAAAAAAACAAAACTGAAATGAAATCCCAAAAAGTTAGCCAGTGGCATTGTTATGTGTTATGGTCAAAAAAAGGAGGCGGTGGCTGTCTTTATTTTTTTTTTTTTTTGGCCGCTTTCACTGCAAATTTGTGCAACGTATGTGTGTGTGTGTGTGCAAAAGAAAGTGAATTCTACTGTGCTACACTTGACCTATGACAACAACAACAACAACGACAACAATGAGAGTAACAACAAACAACAAAAACAAACAGCAGAAACTGAAAATGCATTTGACGTTTTGAGCTTTAGCCAAAGTCATTTGATTGTCATGCAATGCAAATGTGCAAAATGTTGTTGCAACTGTCGCCCACCTTGCCACCACGCCTCTCCCTCCCCAGTATGTGTTATAGTTACTGTTGTTGTTGTCTGACTGACTTAGGCGCTTTTTGAAATCGGATCAATGCTGTCCCCAATTGATTTTTGTTTAACTTTTAACATGCACCCGGCTCGCAGTTCGGTCACTCGCTAGAAATGTTGCCAGTTGCAAGTTGCCAATTGCTTATTTTTCTTTTCGTTTTTTTTCATACCGGTAGTCCCAGGCAACCTTAAGTCTTTGCGTGTCTCTATGTGTATGTGTGTGTTTTTGTGTGTGTGTTTAAAGAACCTTTATTCTTTATTCTTTGCTTTGTTTTGTAAGGTTTTTGGCATTTTGTTGTTGTTTGCGTCCCCAATTTGTAGCGCACCCTTTAAAAGGTATGACTCTGATTCTGATTCTGATTCAGATTCTAGTGTTTAAATTTGCATTCTGATTTCAAATTATAGTACTTAAAGATTTATTGAATGCGAACTATTGGGGTTGGTGTTGTGCTTATGCCATTTTCATAGGAAACCGCAAAAGTTTAACATGTTCACTTTATGTTTGTCGGAAAGTTAAAATTCGTTTCGAAACAGTTATTTTTCTAATAAAGTTTGTGTATGTTTTACTACAAAAAGTCAAGAGATCAAGTATTTTTTTCTTGAAACATATTTCAAGTAGAAATTTGATTAATTGAAATAAAGTTTTATTGGGTTGAATAGTATATTTGTACTTGTTTTAGGTATTTGAAACTCATTCTTAACAGTTTCTTACTTCAATCCAGAATAATTCTGAATCAGATATAAAATATGTGAGATAGATACTTCTTATTCGAACTCAAAGTGTATTATAAGAATATATTATTTGAACTTATTATATTATAATATTATTAGAAATGAGTTTTACTATAACCATTCTTAAGATTTTCTGCACTTTATATTTTTCCTGAAAACATATTCCCTTAAAACCTTTTGTACACTTTTAGCCCTATTGAACTTCACACGTGTCTAATTTTGTTTGTTTCTTTGTCTTTTCTCTCTTTCTCAATGCAGACTGACACAAACAAGGCTGCAACAACAACAGCAGAAACAACAACAATAAACATCGACCCAGGAGCCGAATTAGTGGATCAGGGCCATTTAAGCGAGATCTTGGTGCTGAGTGACACTCAAATCGATGGCCAGACCGCGACATCGGCGCCGCTAGCAGTGGCCATCGACAACAACATGGACAACAACATGAACAACACCGACACGGACAACGACACGAACACAAGCAACACAAACACAAACAACAACAACTGCAACAACATGAAAGAGGCCACAGCGTGCCAAACAGCACCAATAGCGCGCGACGAGGATGTAAGTGTGGATGTAGACGGAGACGGAGATGGCGATGAAGATGAGGAGAAAGAGCATGAAGCAGAGTCAGCAGAGTTGCAACTGGAGATGTTGCAGCAGCAGCAGCAGCAACAGCAGCAGCTGTCGGCATTGGCCAAACCGAATGCTAATTATGTGTGCTGTCAATGCCCAGCAACAGCAACACCAACAACAGCAACAACAACAGCAACAGCACCAACAACAGCAACAACTGTGAACCGTAGCAAATCGCGAGTACGCAACTATCTAAAGAAATGCAAGCTACGCCTAACGGGTCAACAGAGCAAACCAGCAACAACTACAACAACAACTACGACAACAACAACAGCAACAATTACAATGATCAAAAACGAGGTGGATGGAACAGCAACAGCAGCAACAGCAGCACCCACAATCGAAGAGCAAGAGGAGGACGAGGAGCTAGAGGCGGCATGTGTGGTGGAGCAAGAGGAGGACTCCAGCTGTGGCAGTCGAGATTCGGCCAGTGCCTATGTGGACTCAATGCCGCTCGATTTGAGTTTGCGTCGAGCGCCAGCAGCGCCACAGGAGTCCAGCAGCAGCAGCAGCGAGAGCGAAATCGAAGACGACGAAGAGGAGAAGCAGGAGGAGAAGCACGAGGAGGAGCTAGCAGAGCAAACGGAACAGCTAACATTGGTATGTACACAAGTTAGAAAAGAACAAAAAGAAAAGGTAAATTGCTTACTTGGCCCTTTTGTTTTATGTGTTGCGCGCGCCTCCCCCCCGCCCGCACAGCAGGCAACAACCACGGCTGCTGCTGCAACTGATCCAAATCCAATGGGGAATAAAATGTGTGCGGATGTGGATGTGGATGCAACGAATGTGGATGTGGATGGCTCGCTGCTGGCTGAACTGATTGACAGGCATCTGTCGCACATTTATCCCATCTACTGGAAACGCACGCGTGCGATTTTAATGCGCCAGGCACGTGAGCTTCTCGTGTGCCATTTTGAGGGCTCCCTGGCCAACTTTGAGCAGCGATTCCTATGCAAATTTGCACAAATTGCCGCAACGCTGCGCGCCACTCATCAAATTGGCGAGGTAAGTGCTCCCTTCCTCCCTTCCCTACAGGCACCCATGGCACCCTACACAGTCCCTAAAGAATCTAAACGAACAGTCAGACAGACAGTTGAGTTGAGTCGAGTAAGAGATCGGTCTGTAGAGAGAGAGAGATCTATCATTTAGTGTTTCTGCAGGCTCACAAATTAGCGCTTGAGCAATTTAACGATCCCGGGCTATGGAAATGATTGGAAATAGCATTGCGAATTGCAAAGATTGAAATGGGAGTGGGAATCAACATTAGTACTAGAGGGAATTGAGATTCAAGAATGCCCTATGCGCATATGGTTACTTAATGCGAACGCGAGCAATTTATTACTACCAGTTGATCTATTTTCTTGGAAAAAGGTATAAAATGCGAAATCGGCGATTTTTAGTTCTAAGGAAAAGGGTTATTAGAGAATCTGAGAATCTCATATTCGTCACTTCTTCTTTCTTAACTAGTAGAATGTTTCCTAAAACCCTTCAAAGCATTGTTACTTTAATTTGTTGCATTTGAATTCGCCTTAAGGTGCGCTCTCAAGCCGATTAGAATTTTCATATTAACAACCGCTGCTGCAGTTGACACCGTCTGTTAGAGCAGCCCTGGCCGCTGTTAACTTAGGTCGAAAACTTACAGTGCATTGCAGTGCTTAACAGTGCCATAGCGAGCGATAACAGTGCCAATTCGAGTATAACAGCTTGCGCTTTGCCAATTGGACACACACAAACACACGCACACAGTGACCAAACTAACTGAACAACTTGATGCGAAGTCGAAGAAACAATAACAACAACAACAGACACTTCTGCACTTCGTGCGCGACACACGAACGAACGAACACAGCAACGGCGAAGCGAGCAAACGCAGCGCGCTTGTTAAAGTTTTTTAGATTTTTCCGAAAAGGTCGAATAGTGGAATTCGTGTTGCCAGTTTGAGATTTGAATTCGCGGCGCGCAGTCTTGTGAGCGGCAGAAAGCAGTTACACAAAAAGGCAAAACCAACACGAAAACGAAGAACGTGCAACTGCCGCATAGTTCGTATTTCGTATCTTTTTTCGCACTCGTCGTCAACTCATCAATGAAATGTGTGCAACAGTTTCTCACAAGGAATAACAACAGTTGGCAAACAAATTACAATTATTGCCCCAGTGTAGTGATCTTTCAATAACAAAAAAAAAAAAGAAAAAGCAAATAAAATAGAGAAAAAAACAACCTCGATATTAAAGTGTCTTTTGAGTGTCAATAAAATATACAGATAGATATCAACAACTACAATAAAAAGAAAGATAGATTTAAATCAACACAAAAATAGAGAAAGAGAAGCGCTTTCAAAAATTAACCATTAAAGTGCCTATGATACTTATATTTCAAATATAAAAAAAAAATACATTTAAGTGCGCATAAATCAAACACTTTTAATACATTTTTATTACTTAAGGTAATGATAATCATTTTTTCATTTTCTTTTTATTTATTAATATGTTTGTAACTAAAACGATCTTAAATCAAAACTGAAAAAATGCAAAGCAATCTTTATAGTTGAGCATCAATTGTGAATGCATAACTAAAGTGGAATTTTTATTGACTTATTATTTACTTTTTTTCTTACCTGTATATAACTGTTATTTGTGATCGACCCTGAACTCTCTCTCAAGTCAAGGCAATTAAAGCAAAGCACAATTGTTTTTATTTTTTCTGTTGTTTTTTCTTTTTTGAATGCACTTATGACAATTACAATGCCCGGAAGCCAAATGAAAGCTCAAAAGTCGCGTCCTTCGACCCGACCTACGCTCTTTAGTTTTGACCCCGTCCCCCGTAATAACAAGCATTTAGAACCTTCACTTGGAGAGACCAAGAAAGACCAAAAGTGCGAGGCGAAACATGAAACATTTGTAAATAGGCTTTGGAATTGAATTTGAATTTCAATGACAAAGCCAAAGACACAAAAAATATGTTTGTGTGTGTGGGTTGCCTTTCAAAAACTAAGAGGGAAAAATATAATATTGAAAAATGAAATATTACAAAATTTAATTTATTTTTTTTTTGAATATGTTCTTGACGAATTTGTGTTAAATGCTGCTTATCAGCTGACAGACAACGAATGAGGCGATTTGTCGTTGTTCTTGTTGCTGTTGTTCTTGTTGTTGTTATTGTCTAAACCGTAATTTATGGTAATTTTGCGTTACGCATACGCAGTGTGGTACGTACTTAGTTGAGTCGAAGGCGATTGCCACAACATGTGTTGCACATTCGCGCGCTCTCCGCCGCTCCGCTTCTATACTGTGGGTGTCTATAAAGTGCGCGCAACATGACCTACATACAACACATACAACAACCAGCAGCAACAACTTTGACTCGGGCAATGTGTGTTTTTTTTTTTTTTCGTTTTTTGGATTTTTATTTTTTATTGGAATCAATCAGCAAAAATTACTACGCACATTTGCAGCTGATTTTCATTTTTTGAGAAGCCGTAAAAAGTTGCAACAACTCTGCTTGAACCCGCCACCAGCAGCAGCAGCAGCAGCAGCAGAGGGTGCTGCCCCTCTCAATTTGCAGCTGCTGCCTGCTGCTTGTTGCATGTTAATTGCCTTTTAATTTCTCAAGCTCTGTGTGTATTCTGTGTTCTCATTCAATGTATGAGTGTGCTTATGAGTATGTGCATGTGTGTGTGAGTGTGCTTATAAGTTTGTGTATGTGTGTGTGCTTAATAATGTAACTTAATGCATTCGCTTCAAAAATTCTTAGCTGTTTAATTTGAAATGTGTGTGTGTGTTGAGTGTGTGTGTAGAGTGTGTGTGTGTCGAGTGTGTGTGTGTGTAGTGTGTTTGCTTTATACCCTATAATAATATTCTTGATTGGCTTTTGAGTGAACTGCGGGTGAACAGGTCAAGCTGAGAGTTGTATTCAAGATATTAATCATATAATAGCTGGTTTTTTATAGTTCGAATATTTTTATTTCTATATAAAAAAGTTTTAATTGAACTAAGCAAAGGCAAGAAGATGGATTTCTCATAAAAAATCTAACTTAAATAAAGACAGATTAAAAGCTTCAACAAGATTAGAACCACTTTAAAAAAGAACTTCTCCCCCAAAAAAGAACTAGATGTCATTGAAAAACTTCGAAAACAAACCCTTAAAGCTTTACGAGGTAATCCAAAAGTCTGGCATGTTGCTTTAGAACACTTTTACTTCTTTTTATTTATTTTCATTTCATGAGCTTTAGTTTTTCAATGAAGCACGTTCTGTAATTTAATTCGGTTTTGTGCGCAGCCGCAACGGCACACATACATACATAAATACATACATACATAAGTGTGTAGTACTTAATAGAATGGAGAATAATAAAAAAAAAAAGGGTCGCAACTCTCTGCTCCTCATCAGGTTTTAGTTGTGTGTTTTGTGTAGTTTTTGGTTTGAGTGCCTCAAATTGTAAGCGGAAATTGTGTATTAAGTGGACGTTGGAAAAAGTACACAAATAAAAAGAAAAAAAACAAAAAATGTTGGGGTTGCTTCTGATGCCTTTTGTTGCTGTTTGTTTGCGCCCCCCCGTCCATCTGTCTGTCAGTCCAAAACTGATTAGGCTCGAACTCTTTTCTGATTCTGTGTAGCTTTTCTTTCTTTTTATTGATTGCAACGCCGAGGAACTGGCCTTCCCAAACAATATTCGCTGGCATTAAAAGAAAATGCACAGAAAGTTTAAGAACCGAACTTAGGAATTTCAATAGGAGAGATTGTAGAACGGATAAATTATTTCCTAACTATAAAAGTTGTAGAAATTATTAATATTAGGAACAATACCTCCGTTTGCTTAGCGTCAAAAACATTATAGAAAATAACTTAATACATATAAACATAAATCATTGTTTTATATTGATTTAAATTATATTTATATATTTGTTGCACAAGTGTTGGGTTAAGGGTATCATCTGGTCGGGTCTCCCGACTAGAGTTGTTTACTTGCACTTTTTTATTATGGACTATTTTGTGTTTTCTTCTCCTCCTGTGAGGACCTTATCGATGTTTTCGTTTGTGTTTTCGTTTCGGATGTCTTGTCTTTCTTCTCCTAGTTCTTTTTCTAGGTATTTTCCTCGCTCTGCTCCTCGATCTTTGTATCCCTCTACTCGTTAATACGACCAGTTTTTGTTTCGGTCTTCATACCAGTCGTCGGTACGGCCTCCTATATAGCTATATATAGCGACAATAGCTAATAGTCGGGACGATAGTGTGGTCCTGTGTTCCTGGCGAAGGATTTTCGTAGACGTAGATAAAACATCCATTTTTAACTTTCTTTATCCTATATATGATGAGTCTACACCTCAATGAAAACACTAGGAAATGAGAGTAGTATTTACATTATTGGTATACGTGTTTATATCGCTCGGATCGGATTTTTATAGATGTAGATAAAACATCCATTTTTGACTTCATCATCCATATCCTCATCATCATTACATGGTTGAACTTCGCCAGAGGTTTCATTATGTACTGACACTGATGTTTTTCATGAAATTCAACCATGTAAGGATGATGAGAATAAGGATGATGAAGAATGTCAAAAATTGATGTTTTATCTACGTCTACGAAAATCCGATCCGAGCGATATAAACACGTATACCAATAATGTAAATACTACTTTCATTTCCTAATGTTTTCATTGAGGTTTAGACTCATCTTATATAGGGCTCGATATTTAATTCAATTGGATGTGGCTTAATTATAATTTTACATTTTAAATACATTTTATGGATATGTTAATCTTAAAATACCGAAACTGTGGCATAAACAAAAATATTTAATTTTCAAAAAATTAAATGGCAAAGTACTTAGATATTACAATTATTATTATTTGTTGTTGTTCCTTGGCGTTATCGACAAATTGGTGGATAACTTGATTAGCATCGGATAACATTAAGAAACAAATAAGAACAAAAAATCGGGCAATACTTATTGAATAAAAAATTGAATTTAAAGCGAGGAAACAATGCAAAA
Organism: Scaptomyza parva; assembly: GCA_035044645.1. Lineage (NCBI taxonomy): Eukaryota > Metazoa > Arthropoda > Insecta > Diptera > Drosophilidae > Scaptomyza > Scaptomyza parva. The sequence continues at coordinate 5,151,796 of JAWNNT010000065.1, read as the reverse complement.
AATTTAAAAAAAAATATATTAGAATGAAATGTGTAACAAGCGGATTAGAACCGGAAACAGTCAAGAATCTCCCTCCCTCTCTCACTCTCCCTCTCTCGCTTTTTCTCTTTTTTGAGTAATCAAGCGAGAAAGACAGAGTTAGACAGGGGTGAAGGAAAAGAGAGAGGGATAGGTATTATTTGAAGACCGACCATGTTTTTTTTTTTCGTGTTTTGTGTGCTTTTGCTGCTGCAGCTGCAGTACATGGCATATCACTTAGACGTACAGCAATTACTGTCGAGAGCAAGCGTTGAGCGCAGATAGAAAACAGCTTCCGAGTTGAGTTGAGCCAACAACAACAACAACAGCAAGCGCAGCCCCATCATCAATCCGCACAATGCTGATAAACACACTATATCCAGACCCAATTCCAAATGCAATTCCGAATTGCAATTGTCAGACACACACACACAGAGAGTAGAGAGCAGAGAGATGTAGAAGAAGTTTTTTTTTTTTTTCTGCTCGATCTGGCAATAATTTTAGCTGGAAAAAGTGCTTTGAACTGTGTGTGTTGAACACAACATGATCGGCATTTGTTAGCGATAATGAATTGAACATTTCTGGAAACATGTTTGTACATAATTTGTATGCAGGCACCACTCGACACTCCACACACTGCTACGGGACTCTGCACAGCCAATACTCCACCTCTACCTCCTCCCCAACCGTTGTTGTCGTGTGTCTTTTTGTGCCTTTCTGTGTTTGTTGTTGGTCTAACTAAGAGCTAAAAGATACTCGATCTGTATCCTATAGCTTGGCTGTTTGTTTTGTGCGAGAGTCAAAAACAAAAAGAAAAAGACGCTAAGAGAGCGAGAGCGAAAGAGAGAGAGAGAGAGACGCACGCAGAGAAAGAAAGAAATGTGCAAAGTGTAAAGTGCATATTTATGGCTTGCATAAAATAACTTGTAAAATGCATTCACGAGTGCGCACTCACATTAATACACATACACGCATACATGCATGTGTACATATAAGTATGGAGTAGACACGTGTTTTGCATGACTGAGTGTGTTCAAAGAGTTCGAGTTTACGTGTGTGTTTGTGTTGTGCGAGTGTGAATTGGCTATAAAGTCATGACAATCACATGTCGAATTAGAGTTGAAGAGGAAGTTGTTGTTAAGGATATGAAAATGAATATGAGATATATATAGATATATATATGAATAATGAGTCAAGACATTATTAAAGTGTTTACAAATACAAAACGTGATGTTGCCTCAAAGTCAACAAAGATTCATCTTCTTTTAAGTTAGCTCAAGTCGTTTGTTAAAGGTTTGAAGTTTGAATTTGTGTTGTAGATTTTTGCGGCAGGAAATCCGTCAATCAATCTTATTGACTTTTATAATGGATAATGAATGGTAATAATATGCCAAAGTATCTATTGTATATTAATCAGTAAATAATACTGTTATTAGCAAGTACTTATACTTAAGATACACATTATTACTAGCCATTATTCTCTTGGCCATTTGCCATTTGCCTTAACAAAAAAACAACAACTTACAGATACTTAAACATTAGCCACTTCATTATAAGGTACTTGGGTAATAACTAGCAACTAGTAAGAAGAATCTGCGTCTAGAGTTGATGATGATGGCAATGACAAACGGAATACCAATCCCGAACTCCATACTCCTTTCCCTGCCCCGCCCTGCTCCGTTCCGTGCCGTTCCAGACAGATTATGTTACTCAACGAGCTTAAATGATGTTTGGGTTTTATGTGATGTGCTTTTTATTATGAGGAAGACACAGATGATGACGAAGACGACGACGACGACGAAGAAGAAGAATTGCAACTTGTGGATGCGCGCAGCTGTGTTAAAGTTGGCAATAGATATGTATGCGGGTAGGAGGTTAGCGGTGATAGCGGGGGGTATTGAGAAGTGCATAGAAGATAGCCTTGAATTATTCAAACGCGTGTGACTTGCTTAGTAATTAACCCAGCACACAACAGAACACAACAACACACACACAAAAGCCGCAGGCTGATGATGAGCTGTGCGCGCGGTTTTTGGATACAAGAAGGTTTGGGGGGGGATTGGGAATGGGTATGGGATGGGAATGGGAATGGGTAGCTGCAGCTGTAGCTTAAGGCGGCGACCACGTCAAGTGGCAGTGGTTTCTGGCTGTGGCAGTGGCAGACACCGAAACCGAGACATGAAACAAACAACCAACAACAGCAACAACAACAACAACAACAACAATATGGATACTTTGTATTCCTTTTTGTTTGACTGACTGACTGCCAGTTGTTGCTGTTGTTGTTGTTGATTGTTTTACTTTTTGTTTTTTTTGTTGGTTGTTTTTATGTCATTATCGTCATTGTCTGGCAGTCTGTCTGGTCGTCTGTCCATCTGCCTAAGGTGAATGCTTCCTGCAATGCCAACAGGTAGACAAAGACAAAAGACACACACACACACACACATACGTGTCTGTCTGTTTGTTAGTATTGTGTGTTGTGTGTGAGAATCGGCTGCTTCAAATGTTTGCAATGTTTCAAATGCTGCAGGCACACACACACACACACAAACACATACATACACACCAAATAAATACTTATAAATTTGTACACTAACAAACGAAGCCGTCAAATCCCATGAATGACTGACTGACTGAATGTCTGACAAGCACCAAGCGACAATTGTATCTTTGTATCTGTATCTATGTATCTGTATACCTGTATATTTGTATACTTTAGACCACGACAAAGACACGCTCTAATAAATGGTTCAATAATAAATTACAAGCATTGCATAGAGTTTTGCCGCCAGGATTGGTTTTTTTCTGTTTTTTTTTTGGTTTATTTGGCGTCACGTTATTTGTGCATTTGTCAAGTTCAAGCGTAACTTTTATTATTACACTACCCAACAATATTTGAGTTCAAATTGCAGTTGAACTCTTTCAATATGCTTATTACATAGACATTCGAGATTTTGCTTCGAATGCGGTTAACCAATATAACTTGCTCATTTGGCATAAGTTAAAAATTATGGCAATTGACTTTAAGTTGATGTCGTTTAACCTTTTGTGAAAAGTGCAACTAGATGGAAAATGATTATTTGTGTAATGCAATGATTGAAATGGAAAAGTGCTTCAAATTATTTTTAATGCAATGAATAGAATTGAAAAATACTTAGTTTAAACTAACTTTCAATTAAGCTTCGTAAACCGCAGAATTATGTAAATTCAACTGATTTCTTTCTTTAACAAGACTTATTAAGTCTTAAGTCTTTTTTAACTTGTTGCACAGTGTTTACGAGTTTATGGTCTAGGTCTTGGCATTTTTGTGGTAGACGACACCGACACCTTGCTTGGGGCCATCCAGTTGTGAGTAGGATGTCAGAGCGCGCCACCTTCGTGATTTGTGGCTTAAGGGCACATATGAACAGTAAGAGAAAAAAAAGCCAGCTGAACCGCTTAACCGCTGAACTGAACCCTGCTTGAAGGAACCAAACCAACAGGAAAGCCACCAGGGCAGGCATTTTTTTTTTTTTTGGTTTTTTGTGGGACCGCCCGGTGGTCTCAACGACTCCTGGTCAATGGAATGACTCCTTAGTACTATGTCTGTCTGCTGTTTCTCTATCCGTCTGTCTGTCTGTCTGTCTCTCTATCCGTCTGTCTGTCTCTCTCTTTTTGTTGTCCATATGGCCGCCGGATTAGCATTGAAATTGGCTTCGTGCTGTGCTCATTAAAATTTTACGTGCATAAAGTTTATTTCGATTTGCTCGACGTTGTCTTTGTTGTATACGTATTTGTATATGCAGTTGTTGTTGTTGCTGTTGCATTTGTTGTTGCATTTGTTGTTGTTGCATTTGTTGCTGTTGTTAAAGTCTTTGTTGCTTTGGTTGGTTGTCCACGTCCTTAGGCCCAACCTCAAAGTCATATAGCCCAACATCGTCATCGTCATCGACATTTGAGACTCTTTTTTTTCGTTTTCCAAATAAAAACGCCAAAAATTTCGTCGTGGCTAGAACGTTGGCAAGAACTTTCCTAGAATTCGAATCGAATAGAATGTGAAACTGCTTTGTAGAACAAATAGCTACTTGTTCCTTTTGTTTTAATAGCTTTGTTAAAAAAACTTCCTTATTGGCCAAAAAAGCAAAAGCTACACTTTTAAGCAGTTATAGCCAGTTGTCTTGCAATTATTAACGTTTTTATTTAATGTGTTTTTTTTGTCTTTCTTTTATTCTTTACTTCGTTTTGTTTTTGTCTTTGCTGTTCAATGGCATTAACAAGTTTACGGCCGTTTTGGAATTGATGTGGCTAACAACTTTTTCAATTACCTGACAGAATCACAGTCCAAGTTGAAGTCCAGATCATCTTTCTCTCTCTCTCTTTGTGTCTCTCTGTCCTTTTTTGTTGTGTTTTTCTTACAGTCTTCTGTTATTATGCCATGGGGCTATAAAAACTCGTTTTCAGCTGTTTTCCAACTGAACCGAAGTTCATGATCAGCTGTGAACTGAAAGTGGTTGATTGGAGCACCAACTACAACAATCAGGTAGAAAAAGTAGTAAAAGAAGGCAACACAGAAACAGAGAAGAATCTCTGAGTTTATGTACCGGTTTTTGCTGTTACTTTGCCGCCAATTGCACTCGTAATTGAGCCGCTTCGCATCTTCGCTTTTGGGATGGCAACGGCAACGGCAACGGCAGAGAGCGCATCACAGCACATTGCATTGCATCGGATCGCATCGCATCGCATCACATCATTGTCTCAATTTTCAGGCCCTGTCTTTAACTTCAACGTCTTCTGATGTAACTTTGGCTAAACAACTTGCCGCAGTTTTGTCTGCTGCTTGCCTCATCAGCACATCTGCTTTGAAGTTTTTCGCCACGAAATCGAAGGCGCTCTTCTTTTTTCATTTTTTCATTTTTTGTGTTGTTATCTTAAAGCCAGCCCCCGTTAAGTTGACAGGCTGTGAAGTGCCTGATTCGCATATTTTGTTGCCCTATAATATTTCAACACCCAATCGAGTCAGTTGCACTTCCTGCTTACAACACAGATACCTAAATCATATACATATATATATAAAATGTTGCCAGTGCCGCGCTTTGAAGAAGCTACACACACGAAAAAAAAAGAATATTACGAAAAATACCCAAAGATGCCAAAGAACAACAGCTGAAATTGGCATGCATTTTGCTGCTAAGAAGAGAGAGAGAAGGGGGAGCTGGTGGGATTCTCTGCCTGCTTTTGCATTCCGGCCATGCAGCAAGCCATGACAGCCTAGACCTGATCTATTTTGGTCACGCTGTTCCCCGTTACCCCGCCCTAGCTGCCTCTCTTTGTCATTCAACAGCTACTCCAGCGACATGCAAAATATATATATATATATATATACGATTTATGTCTAGATATATAGCTTGGCTACGCAAAATACAAACAATTTGTAGGTGTGGCTGCGGCTTGGCTTTGGACATTGATGTTTATTGGTATGGTGCTGCTGACGATGGTGGTGGTGGTGGTGGTGCTCCTGGTTGTAATTGTGGTTGGTGATGGTGGTGGTGCCATTCTCTCTTGATGGCCGTTCTGGTAGATGAAGCGGAAATGTGACGTTGACTTCAACTGCAATAAATTCTGTTTGCTTTGTTTGTGCAAAAGTTCAAAGATTCTTTGCGTTTTGTGTGTGTTTTTTTTCTGATGGTTTCCGCTGCAAATGCAACAAACAAACAAATGTTAGAAATTCCTTAGCAATAACTAAAATTTCTAGAGCTAAAGTTAGAAACTCAATTTATCAGTGATAAAAATGTTACCCCCAAAAAAAAGCCCAAATCCACTTGGGATCTGTTTCCACATAACTTTTAACTCTTTTCCCAACAAATCGCATTAGTCACAAAGGCAACAGGCAAACACCGCAATAATCAAATTGATTTGCCTAAATTAACGGCCTTCTGTCGAAAGCATATATGTTTTTTTGGCTCATACCTCTTTTTTTACCACTTTTGGGCGGCATACGCTGCGTATGTGTAATTAAAATTTTTGCGCTAGCGGCGCTTTTGACCAGGTGTGGCCCTTATTTTGGCCAAACATATTCATTATTGTTGAATGAAGCAAAAAAAAAAAACCGAATTAACAAAATACAAAAATAGCAAAATAATATTGAAAATATATATATATATAAACTGGGCGTCGACGCAGTTTGGTATTTTTTTTCCCCCCTTACAAACTGAATGAACAATTTTGCCGGCCAGCGGCCAACAAGTTGTCTGTCTCTATTCATTCTGTCTCGCTGTCTCACTCTCATTTCATTTCTATAATTTATTAAGAAAACACGCCAAAATCCCAAATGCATGTGTTTGTGTGTGTGTGAGTTTCTGTCTGTGTTTGTGCAACGCCTTTGTGCGCCTTTGCATGCGTAATTTGTGTTGTGCTGCACCAACCGCGGTGGTCCCCCAAAACAGTCCCAATGGCCCCGTCATCGTCGTCGTCATCGACTTCGACATCGTTCTTCTCGTCTCTCTCTTGTTCTCTGTTTCGTTCTGTCTATATGTTCCTGTCCTGGTTGCCGATCCGGGTGCGACGGCACCCGCATTGAATAATTGCCATAGGCTGGGCGCCACACGACGCCGGCAACCGGCAACCGGCAACAGTCCCCGGGATTTGGATTTGGATACACCTATGAATGTGTGTGTGCTGTTGTTGTTGTTGTTGTATTTTTGTACATATGCATAAAGATATTATGCATATATATCTATATCTGCATATATGCAAATGCCACAGCTTGTCGGCTTGATTACTCACAGAGCGCAAGAGCTGAAAGGAAACAGATTTGTGGCATGCATAAAAATACCCTACAATTAATAAGAGACTTCATTTGAAAGGGCTTCATCAACTTCAAGCTAAAAGGGTATTTGAGCGTCAGTGTCATTAAGTTTCCTATCTGAAATATTTTCGAGTTCTGAGTTCTTTTTTGTGTACACAAATTGTGTGTAATTTAGTTTTTAACATCAAAGGCGTGGGAATGACGGCGAAATGAAATCTCGCCACAAAAAATCACAAAATGATATATGTTTTGGGTTTTTTTTGTGATCCAAATTCGGCAAAAGGATCAACAGACAAATCCTCGCCAGCCTGATTTATGAGCATCCAAATAGGTAGCAAAAAAAAAACCGAAACACTAAAGAAACACCAAAAAATGCCGCCAATGGAACGGAAATTTGTCGCCAACAACAAATTGAAAACAAGAGCGAGAGCGAGAGAGCAAAAAGAATGCCAAACGCGCGAGCTCTGACTTGACTTTGAAAGCCAAAATGGGAAAAATTCTAACAGACACACAAGTAAAAATCGAACTGAGTGAAACTGGGGCTTGAGGCTGGGCCTGGGGTATTTTTGGGGCTTTGGGGCTGATTGCCAGCCGAGACAGTCAAGCCAGCCAGCAAGCCAGCGATGACAATGACAAGCGGCGTCCGAACGACGCCGCACATTTGGGTCAATGACGATCGAAGCGACGACAACGACAACGACGACGACGACGATGACGACGACGGCGACGATGACGGCGACAACGATTCCAATGATTTAGAACCTAACGTTCGGAAGATCGGCAAACAGACAAAAATCCCACAACAAACCAACAGCAACAGCAACAACAACAATAGCAACAGCTTGAAATGGAATTGGCAGTCGATCAAGCAGAAAATGTTGTGTGTATATACGAAGAATCATCATTTTAGCATGTGGCGACAGCGATATATATATATATAGATACACATATATGTTATAACCCGCTTAGTGAAAAAGAGAACCCAAAAACTGAACTGGAAAGGGAAGTTGTTGCCATTTGTTGTTGTTGTTGTTGTTGTTTGCTGTGTGTGGCGAAGATCATTTTGTTCAATCGATTGTAAACGATGCGTTGCGATCGTTGGCTCTTTTGTGAGCTGCGGCTTTGATCAAATGACAAAATTGATCATTTTCTGTTTGAATGGATTTTGGAGCAACGAAAAAAAAACACATCCTCCCCTCAAGTGTGTTGCGCCCCCCTCCCGCTCGGATGGCCTTACTCCAATGCACTGGCTCGTCACACAACAATTGATTTATGTTGGCTCTGTTGTCTCTGCTGTGTGGGGTCTCTCTGTTGCTGGCTCTGTGGCATGTGCAACAACAGCAACAATAACAATGTTGTATGTGTATGTGTGTGTTACCTTTAAAATATCAGAGCTTTTGTATTGAGTCAAAAGGTGCTATAAATCAAGCCAAATGTGAGCGCACCTCTATTTCAGCTTAGGTTTTCTGTTGTGTTTTTTTTGGCGAATGAGTGAACGGTTTTGACCATTTTCCAAGCTGTGACTGTGGCAAATTAACAACAACAACAACAACAACAATGCGAAAAACATTTTCGCGTCATAACAATTAATACTGAGCAAAAAGGATCACAAAACACATTTCCACTAAGGTCTCCTCCAACAACAACAACATCCACTCGACTCGGTTTGACCGTTCGTCTGTCCGTTTGTTCGCCTGTCTGTGTGTCTGTTTGTGTCTATTTGTCTCTCCCTCTTGGTGTCTGTTGCAATGTCTATGACGTTTTGAGTTGCAAGTTCGATTTCACATTCCCGTAGGGGTGAAATCTTTTGCGTTTTTTTTCTTGTGTTTTTTCTTTCTATCTAAATTTTTAACGTCGCGTTTTGTTTCGTTGTTTTTTTGGTTTTTGGTTGTTTGTTGCCGAAAACGCTGTGGGTAATAACCAAAAATTAGCAAAAATTGCTAAAGTTTGACTTGCATGATTTATCTATAATTTTGCATCGCTAGAGTCGCCACTCGGCGGCGCATTGCGAGTTTGGGGGCAGTCACAAAAGCAGCACAATACCCCAAAAAAAAAAAAAAGCAACCACACTCGCCATCTGATAGAGGCCTACAGTCAAACACACACACACACATTGAGAGAGAGTGTAGTGTAGGGGGTGGGGGGAAAACACCCCACCAAACTGCAAATCTGACAGCCTGGGCCATTTTTAATGCGCTTTTCAGTCTAAGCGATTTGAAGTTTTCAGTTTCGCGTTTCCCCTTTTTTATATTTCTCTTCAGCTACAGCTACAGCTTTAGCTTTTTTGTTTTGCAGCTTAACACTTGCGGGTGTTGTTGTCTACATAATTTCACTGTAACTGCAGTTTTGTTGTTGTTGATTCGGGAGGAGGCAACTGCCCCAACAACAACAACAACATGTAATCGTCGTAATAACAAAAATTTTCAAATGATTTCGTTACTCAATCTTCAATCTGTTTTTTCTGTCTGTCTATCGTTACAGTCCTGGTTATGGCATGCCGGCTGGCCCCTGGCCACATCCAATGGAGCGCTGGTCCTGCACTTAAGCGACTCTGAGTTCGCACACGCACTGCAACCAGCCGAACTTTATCTGTGTGTCAAGTTGGGTAAGTGGGTTAAAAAGATATTTTCTTCAACTCTCTCATAACTCTCATATCAATATCAGATTCTCAACCCAATTCTCAACTCTTAAACACCTCATCTAATCTGAGATAAGTTTTCAACTAATATATATGTGTTTTAGAATCTGACGCAGAGGCCACACCGCAGCTTTATGTCGTTTGGCGCTCGTCACAACAACAGCAGCAGCAGCAGCAGAAGAAGAAGTTTGAGGGGTGCACACAGCGATACTGCATCGATATCGATTACAATAAGACAGAGAGAGAGCCACTGAGTGTGCTACAGCTAGAGATGTCTATGGCAGCAATGCAGGCAGCAACCGGACAAAGTCAGAGAGGTGAGGGGCAGTTGGTGGCTAACGATGTCATCGAATTGCCGCAGCTGCTACAAAATCTGCTCGTGAGCGTGGAACGGAGTATTGAGCGTGTGTCGCTAAACGAGCTACAAATGCCGCTAGCCCTCGGCGAGGAGCAACTCGATGAGGCCAACAACAACAACTGCAACAACAACAGTAACAACAGCAACACTAGTAATAACAGCAACAACATTGGGTCGCCAAAGTGCGCGTTGCGGCGCAGCGATTTAATTACCAAAAACAAACTGTTCAACAACCGTTACATGCTGCGGCGCCTGACCAATCGACAGGATAGCATGAACTCCACCTCGTCGGGCAACAGCAATGCCAGCGAGCGCAGCAATTCCAGCAACTCGAGCGGCAGCAGCAGCGCTGGCGAGGAGTTGCAAACACACTTGAATAATATCAACAACAATAACAACAATAATAATAACAACAACAACAACAATAGCAATAACAACAGCAACAGCAATGAGCTTGTGGCATCCACATCGCCCGCCTTGCCACTGTTTTGTTTGGGCAACTCATTTCCGCACATTGACAGCGATGAGGAGGCAACTGATGTCGGCGGCGGCGGCGAGAAACACAAATCGCCAGGTAAGTGAATGAATATCGACAACTTATCAGTTATCGGACTACGTTACGTATACGTAATACATATATTGTATACACACACACATATAATTTGCATTACGCATACGCCGCATGTGCGCTCGCTCGCCCGCCCGCTCATTGCAAACCAGTTGCAAAACCAGTGCAGTGTGCCCCAGTTGCACTTGCAACTTATGCCTTATCGCAATTGCTGGGCGTTATTTGGCTTATTTGTTTAGCCGTGGCAGGCAACAAAAAGAAGCAAACAAAAAAACCGTTTCACTTGCAACCAACCACTGCAATTGTGTGGCATGCAAATCTGTTTTTTTGTGTAACCGCTACGCCCCCTCATCTTGGCCCCACCTTGATGCTGATGCTGCTTCGGCCCCACCACAGTGGCTGCTGGTGTTGCTGGTGGTGCTGTTTGGTGGTGCTGTTTGGCGGTGGTGGTGCTCAAATATTCAATTAAACGCCCCGCAGCCAAAGTTGAGCTCATTTTGTTTGGCAACGGCCGCTTTGAAGTTTCAGCTTAATGCCACGATTTGAAATCTGTTGTAAATTTAGCGCTAATTTGATATATTTTCTGTGCATAAATTTTGCCAAAACATTTAATTCAATTAATGCACAGCAAGATTCAAGCAAATGATGTTAAATGTTGCTTAGAATTCTAAAGAAAGTGTGTGTTTGATGATTTCTACTTGAACACATAATTAAATCATTTGTTTGTACTTTGTAATGGTTTTTTCGAGCGATAAATCTTATAACTTTCGCTTGATTTAGCATATGTACACTCTCAGCTGGAAACAGAAATCGCTAAAGTCTGATTAGAAGTGAGACGAAAGTTTGCTGAAATGTTTCAGTATTAGTTAAACACACACTTTTATTTTCAAGTCAAAACTCTAAATTGTTAATCATACATACATCGAAAGATTCTTGGAAAGCTTTGTAATGTGTTTTCGCACCGCGTGGGAGTGTCCGACAAACCAACTAATTGCAGCATGCCACATGCTTAATGGACTACTTATTGTAAGATCTAGGGTTTTGCTAGTAGAAAGTAAATCTTGATTAGAGCTGCCTTTGTCACAGCACAGTACCTGTATTGGGGTACTATGTATCAGTATATGTATGTGATTTTTAAAGTTGGCACTAACTATGAGTTTGGTACTCTGTTCATTACGCTATCCTGGATAGAGGGTGGAATCCAGGTCATCATTATATTGGACACCATTTTGATATTCTGCAAATTGGCTTATTCATTCTTGTTGGTAAATCGAAATCAAAAGATTATTATAGATATAATATTGAAAAGAGAATAATTCCCTTATAGACAATTTTCATTATATTTATTACAAGTTTCTTTCTACTGCTTGCTGGCAGCTATGGTGTGGCAATGTATTGTGATGTTTATATTGTTGTGCATGGCTTTTATACGGATCAGTTGTGGAAATATGAGTCAATATTTGAATGCTGTGGCATCAATGGAGCCGAGGATTATGGTTACCCAAATACAACGGATAATTTGCCAGCATCCTGCTTTCACAGACATACCACACAGATGGTAAATCTCTATGAGCAAGGATGTATCTATGCAACCGAAGATAATTATTTCTGGTTTATCTTTGGCAATTGCTATTGGTTTACGTTTGTTTTGTGCGTTTGCAACTTGTCCACTCACTGGAAACTGTGTAATCGACTCAGAAATTAGGACAACCAAAATATTCTTACCAAAACATTTTAACTAATAGCTTTTGGCTTTGGCCAGCCCTAAATTATATGTTTAGTTACAATAACTCTTTGTCCAGCTAACCGCATATTGGATTGCAGTCTCAATTGCCGAGCGCGAACACTCTTAAAGAGTTCGAATTATTTAGAATGCGTTGACGACGACGACGCCCACGGATCGACCACAAACAACAACAGCAACAACAACAAAACAGCAAAAGGCAGCTAACAGAAACCCATTAGCCATTAACAACGGCGGCCCACAGCATCCGCCAGGCGTTGGTTAACCACAAAATATCGCGTTGTCTCAAACGACAACAACAACAATGGCAGCTGTGCAACAGGCAGCAACAACGGTGCAAATGCCTTTTAATTTGTCAAAGCCTAAAATATGAAAATTAAATGAGAAACCAAAGCAATGCACAACGCACAGTGGTACAAATACACAGTGAAAAATACATGATATGAAGTTTTCTTAAGAATTTTGAGAATGAATGAATACATAGACTGAAAAATTTGTAAATAAAGCTGAGGAAGATTAAATTAATATAGTTACAACTGATTGGGAATTATAAGCACAGCTTTTCCACACACCTTCAATATTGTTCTTTGATAGAACCAATGTGCTATTTTCTTTGGTAAACTTCTCTTAAAAGAGAAATTCCAATCTCAACCAAACCGCAACAAATTGTCATTCAACTAACAACACACAAATTCCTTTCTAACAACTTTATAGCTTTCTGATAATGTTTTAAGGTTTTTTGCACCGCCCAGAAGTGGATCATAGATCGTAATCTTTGGTGTCAGTGTGCGCTGGAATGCGATCGAGTACAAGAGTTTTAGTTTTTTCTTTGCTTTGTGCGCATTTTGGGTGTGTGGGTGCAATTTGCAAGCGCGCATAAATCAGCTGACAAGTGCGGGGGCATTTGTTAAGCTGGGAGTATTGGATTACATACTTATGCAGTGTATGCAACAACAACAACAACAAAACAGCAACTGCAACACCGGCCAACAAACCATTGAGCACCTGGCATTTGTTGCATGCACCACCAACAACAACAACAAAAACAGGTGGTTTTTTGTGTGTCTCTCTTGTGTCCAGGTGCTCTGTAGTTCGTTCTGCAGACGCTGCAATGTCTCGCATTTATAACTGCAACTGCAACAAAATTGTCGCACGCGAAAGTGCCGACTACAAATTTATGAGGCACAACTTGTTTGCGGGTTGAGAGAGGGGGATTTGGTTTGCCACGCCCTCTCATATGAGTGGGCTACCTACTGGTGGCTGTCGCCAAATTAATCAAATGGCGTTATTATGCAAAAAAAGAGTCGAGTGTCCGCCAAGAGATCCTGAACCAGTTTTCAAGGTTTCGTCGTCGACGACGGCGTTTAAAATGCAATTAACCTATATCTAACACGAGTATATGCATACAAATACAAATAAAAAGTTAAATATATGTATAAATTTGTCAATATATTTTTTTTTTGCTTTTTCAGAGTCGCAGACAGAGCAGACGACGCCGACGTTGACGTCGATGGCAGAGACAGAGTCGGAACTGCTGCTGCCGCCCAACTCGATCAGTGATTTGCCCGAGAAACTTTTAAACAGTGGCGTCTATTTACCAGGTAGCCAGACTATATACAATATATATATATAAATCCTAGACTTTCCATTTTCACTATGTCCATGCATAATTCTAGACTTTCACTAAACTAACTAACTAACTAGTCTAACCGAAAATTTGGTTAGCTTATAAATATAAATTGGAATTGAAAATTGAAATTGAAATCACCCGGCAACGCCCCGTTAGGCAAATTGCCTGCAGGCAAGCCGCAGCCAAAGCCATAGCCAAAGTGAAAAGCGATCAATTGCAAACTCTCTGAATTCAATTCAATTAATTCACACACTTTTTCGCACATTATCGACGGTGTGATAGTGACGACCACCCAGGGAGCAAGCAATTGAGATTGACTTCGATTTCCCATATACATATAGATGTGTACGAACATGGTCTAACCATTTCTATTTCAATTTCAATTTATTTGCAGGCACACGCACCCTCAATGGCGACCCACTTGTGAATGTGGATGCAGACGCTGTGGCAAGCGCGGGCCTCAATTGCTATGAGCTGGCCACACTGTTGCTCTACTACAGCACCATACCGGAACGCAGGTGAGATTGCAATGTGAATAAGGTGGGGGCGGTGGAGGCGGCGGGGGCGCCTCAATCAGAATCACCAGGCAGTTTAATGTCAAATGTAAAAAAGAAAAACGCATGGGAATGAGCACAGCACAACGTCGTTGCACACACTAAGAAATCCAGGCATTTCAATTTGTCTGTCGGTTTGGCATACAAAAAAAATACATACAATAACAACAACATTGCTAAGTTCATTACGAAAGAAAGAGAGAGAGAGAGAGAGAGAGAGACTTACAAGCAGCCCATCCATATTTACGAGCTGATATGCAAATGTGCAGTTAATGCCTGACCAAGTGCCTCCAACCAAAGAACCCCAACTGGCGCTGGGAAACGACAATAACGATGACGACGACGACGACGACGTTGCACTTAAGCCTTTAAGATGCTCTAGGGGGAAAATATAACTGACTGTGCCAACTAGAACGTTCTCCTTCTTTCTCCCTCGCTCGTTATCTATCTATCTCCTTCTGACCACGCCGTCTGAGTGTCTGGGCAATCAGGCAGTTCGAACTCATTGTCGCTTAAGAATATGCATGCCAGTCAATTTGCCACTTTGGCTAAAAGGAAACATGCAAGAAAGAAAACAACAACTAGAAAAACATCGAACAGCACTTGCATTCAATGCTGAGAACTTAACCATAGAAAAATAGAACAAAAGCTTTAGCGAAAATGTCGATAGCACTGTGCAACGAGTATTTTGAATACTACAAAAAAGTTCTAAGTTATCTTAGGGTTTGATTTGGTATAAGAATTTAAAGCTTGAGAGCTAGAAGTTCAAAGATCCATAGATCTGTTTAAAGATCTTGTTATATAACTAGCTAGTCGTTTAGTATATCTTAGGGCTCGACTTCCTATAACAAATTGAAGCATAAGAACTAGAAGTTTGATGATCTATAGTTGCATTTAAAGATCTTATTAGCTTACCCATCTTTAAGTAATCCCTTCATTGTATCTTAGGGTCGTTCATTGTATCTTAAGGTTCGACCTTCTATAAGATATTAAAGCTTATGAACTAGGAGTTTAAAGATCTATAGATGAGTTTAAAGACCATTTTAGCTTCCCGATTTTCATGTTACTCGTTCATCGTATCTTAAGGTTTGACTTCCTATTTCTAACATAAGAAATATATATAGAAATATAAGCATAAGAACTAGAAGTTCAATGATCTATAAATATGCTTAAAGACACCTTGTTAGCTTTACAATCTTTATGCTACTCGTTCTTTTACCTTGAGGTTCGACTCCCTAAAAGATTTTGAAGCATAAGAACTAGAAGTTTAAAATCTGTTAGCTTCCCAGTCTTAAAGCTACTCGTTCATTGTATCTTCCAGATATTTCCAAGTATTTCATTTGATGAATGCAAAGATCAGATGATTATTTGTTCTTGTGACCCACTTCTTAGGATAGCATATTTTTCTTATTTAAATTCGCAACTTTGTTGTTGAGTGTGGTTTAGCTTAGAATTCTAGTCAACACTGTGGTAGGCAGGCCAGGCAAAGAGTTTGCGGGTTGTTCTACTAAAGCTTAGCATAGACACGTCGCTTGAGGGACTGAACTTCGGTTTTCGGCTTCCCTTTGTAATGAAACGAAAGAAGGAGACACAAAGAGACAGCAGTTAGAGTGAGAAAGCATGATTGTGCTGGTGCTGCAGGCATATGAATGATCTTTCAGACAGATTCGTGACACTTTAAATTTATGATGTGAACTTTTGTGGCCCAACGTTGAATGGTTTGCTTTTGCTTTGCTCTGCTTGTTGTTGTTTTCTGAGTTGTTGGGCTCCTCCACACGATTCCTGGAAATATATAAGAGAATAAAAAAAAATGTATATAAAGAATAATCTGTGAAATCTAAATCGACAGAATGAACACATACGAATTGGCACATTTCCAACACATTTCCTCCTTTTTTTTTACGATTCTGATTCTGATTCGCAAAAATCCCGTTGTTCAGTTTGTTGAGTTTGTTCAGTTTTCAGCTGCATGTTAATTGCTTCAATGCCAATTGCTAAAAACGCGGCCAAATCGTGTTGTAAAACTTTGACAAACATTTGCTTACAGTTTGTTTTTCTAGCAATCTGGAGACTGAAGACTGACTGTAGACTCCCCGACTATTAACTGGCACACAACTCGTCATCATCATCATCCGAAGAAGAGGTGTGCATCAGACGCGCGTTTGACGCGATGACGACTCTGACACTAAAGACTTGAAATGAAGTTTGCACTCAAACAGCCACTCAGTCTACCGTCTTGGCACATCCTCTCTCGCTCTTGCCACACTGCCGCGCTGCCACTCTGCCACATATCAGCCATTGACATTATTTGCGGTTTTGTTTGTCGACATGTGTAAGGTATTCATTAGCTTGGCTGTCCAAATCCAACTCCAAATGCCAGCCAGTGTCGACAAAACACAACAACACGCAAATAATAAATATTTGTGCTGTGCTTTGGCTTTGCTGTGTGTAAAGTTTTCACCCAAACAGACTTCAACACTCTGCCAGACTCCTCTTTCTGTGTTGTTGTAGCCCAGTGTCAACAGCAAACTTTAGCTTGTTTTTTTGTGTTTTATGTGTTATGTTATCTTGAGTAACTTGTCGCTTATCCACCGAAAAAAAAGCTTACATCATCTACGGAATGGGGGCCCCCATTTGACCCCCGCACATCACAATGAATGTGTCCATCTCCCCATCTCTCTCTCATAGAGATGAGGATGTATGTTGTTTGTGCGTGTGACAGCTTGCAATTAAATTTGTTTTTATGGAGCTGCTTTTCTGGGAATCTTTAAATGCCTTCGCCTTGGCTTGGCCCGGGAGTGAGAGAGTACAAAAGGTATTAATATGCATGCCTGTGCATAATACAAATATAAATAAAGAAAGCTCGGGTTACACACGAACGACCCGAACTAGGACTGCTGCACTCGCTTATAATACACTCATATGTTATTGCACTTTTGTATACTTTACACTTTGGGGTACTCCAGTTATTTCATTCGTAACAGCTACGCAATTTGCATATAACTTTAATAAGATAAGATCTTTTCAACTCTTTTCTACAGTAATCATAAATATTTTCTCAATGATTAATGATTTTGGAATGACATGCGAAATAATATATAATTTTGATCAATGAAATTTATCTGACAACACGCATGAATGAAAGAAGTTTTTTATGAGTTCAAAGCTCTGCTTTTAGCTTGAAGCCAAGAAAGATTTACAGTTCAGATCTCAGCAATAAATCATTCAAATACTGTTTTAAATTTGTTTATCTATCGCTCCACTAAAAGTTTTATTTGCTTGTTGTTATACATTTTTCTTTTAAGAGCATATCAGATTCGTTGCTTGAATCAGTTTTTTGCGTCTAGTTTGCGGCAAGTTCAGTTTGTTTGTTTGTCTGTGTGTGTGTGTGTGTGTGTGTGTAGGCTGCTTTAAAATTGAAATGCCAAACGCTTTTGATGGCCGTGTGCTTGCTGTGTGGGGCATCATTAAACGTGAGAGCTGCCAGCGCTGATGATGCAGAGCTCCAACGAAAGACGAAAGACGCAAAGACTTGCTGCTGCAACAACAAGCAACCCGCAGCTTTTGCTTTGCTTAGCTTATAACTCACTGCGCGACCTGCTGCATGCCGCATTGCGTGCAAATATCACAAACTTGGCAAAATGCGGACTCTGAACGGGGGTGGATCGCTGCTGCTGCTGCTGCCGTTGCTGTGAGAACACATTACTTGGCTAACTTGGCTAACTGGCTGTGTGTGTTGACCAGGCCAACACTGGCATGCATTTACAGTTAGCAAAAGAGTTAGGAGGCGGCGGTGGAGACGAAGGCTGCAACACAGCTGGCTTTAAAACTTTGGCTTTAAAGTTTAAAGAAGTTGGCCATTTGCCGTTGCCGTTGGGCATTTTTATTAATGCAGCAGCTGCCATTAGCGGCAATTTTCAATTTTTATTTACGCTGATTAAAAGTGGCTACCAACTTGTCATATATAGTATTTACAACTAGGCCCCAGCTTGATACACACTCAAAGGTACACAACTGGGAGACGACTCCCGACTCCACTCCACACTCCACTCGACTCGGCTCTGTGTTTTTTTTTTCCTTTGTGGCATCTAGTTGTGGGCAAGTGGCAGAGGCCGCTTATTGCCAATTAAGCTGAACTTGTTTTGGGCGTTGCCAAGTTGATTCTGTGCGCACAGCTTGCAACAGTTGCAACCTGCCACATTCACAATTTACACCACACACACACACACACACTCGCACACACTCGCACACACTCGCACACACTCACACACACTCACACATACATTTGACGTTGTTTACGAGCCAGCAAGAGTCAGACTGACCGATCGCGCACTTCTTAGTGGGCAACTTAAACTTAAACTCATTGCCTTTTAAACTTATGTATTTGCAGCATTGCCACCAGCCATAAAAGTACACAACAACAACAACTGAAACCCGCCCCACAAACATTTACCATTTTAATTGCCATCGAGAAGTCGCAACATTTATGCGTAATCGACTTAATTTGCCAAAGCCTCAAATTGTTAAGCAAACAAATTGGCAATTGTGAAATTTTGGCCGTTTGTCTTGATGCGAATTTGCTGCAATTGTGTAACCAACAACAACAACAACAACAGAACTCCAACAACAACAACAGCAGCAATAGCTGTGATCAAGCGGTAAGTTCAGGCTTTGACCTTTGCGATTGCACCACAAAATGAAATCATTAGCGAGACGCCGCTGTTGATGCCGTTTGGTTTTGCTGCTGCTGCTGCCTTTTTTGGGTTAACGCCTCACCAGGAGGCAAACAGCAGCAGCCCGCATTAGTGTTCAGGGCAGTCCAGCAGGGGGGGGCACGGGCAGCAAATACAGACACCCAATTAAAGCGCTTTACATGGCAGCCACAAATTCTGGCCACTAATGACGGTTTCTTTTCCGTTTTGTCTATGTCTTTGTTTTTCTTCTCTTCTCTTTTCTTTACTGACCCACACACACACACACACACACACATATAGCAGGAGCAACAGTTGGAATCGCATTTGGTTAAATTCATTAGCGTGGACCAAGTCACGACAAGTGTTGCGCCATCGCATTTGCCGAGCGGCGCTCTCCGGGGCCAGCATCATCACGACGCCCGCAAGTGGCGCGAGTTCTTTGCCCAGTTGGAGGCGTTTCAACGTCAGTGTTCCGCTGCCGGCGGTCGTCTCGTCGGGGCATTGAGCGACATACGCGCCGCCGATCTTCTGGGACTGCCGACGCGTCGTCAGCTGTACGGTCAGCATCGTGCCCTTAGCCGTGCCCTCATGGACTCACAGCTGCATAATCTGCGCAAGCATGGCGCCACACAGCTGCTACGCTTGCAGGCTGCGGCCAGTGCCATCAATGAGCCACCGTCAACGACCACAACCACGCCCACTCTCACACCCACAACACCCGTTTCGATGCCCGACACAGCCAGTGCTGCTTATCATCTGGATGCTGCCCATAAGCTGCGCAAGGTGACGCTGCTCTACAGCGAAGTGGATCGTGCCGCTCAGCGTCTGGAACAGCTTACGGAACAGCGACGCGAGCGACTGCGTCAATTGACGCGTCAACGTGCCCTCGAGGATGAGATCAATGAGGTGAGTCTTTCAATCCAATTAATACTTTGTCATTGGGAAGTTTCTTAACTGTCATGATTTCATAAAGAAACTAGACTGATTTTTATATTATACAAGGTCTATTGGATTATGACATGACCTTAAGAATAATACTTTATCAATGTCAAGCTTCCAGATTTATACCTAAAATTCATGTTAAGCTTCAACAACGTCTTCCAGTTTCAAACTCACTTCATCAAAATTGAACTGCTTATAATGGTTAAAGAATATCTCTTCAAAAGAATATCTTATTTAAAACTAGAAACTAACTTTTTACCAAAAGAAGTTATGCACAAAATTGACTACCAAAAGAATTCAACTCAGGTTGCCTTTAACATTTGATAACTGTTAAAATATTATGAAAAATGAAATGGTTTTCCAAAAATCTGAGGAAAATAACTCATTAAAAACACGTTTTTCAGTCAAAATTTATTCTAACCCAAACGAAAATTAATATTTTGTTCATGGATTATTCGACTTTTTTTCCAAGCAACACTCCTTTAATGATTAAAGGTCTCATTCTCAATTAATTTGAAATATCTTCAATACATTTTTCTTAGAAACTCTTAGCTAAATTTTCTCTTCAATTGATATGCACATAACGTTTGAAGCTTTTGTAGTTGTGGTGCTTTTGCATGATGATAACAAAAGTTTAATGAGTAGCTGGGGTAGCATAAGATATTTTGTGTGTGTTTGTGTTTGTTTCGGGGGGCTGTCGACAGGAAATGCGCCATCCACATTCGAAATGCCAAATGTATCTGACAGATACGACTTCAGTGACTTCAGCGACTTCAGCTGACATTGTTAATTGAATATGCATTGCATTTAATGCTTGGCTATATTAATTTATTACGCGCATCCGCTTAATGTTTGTGCGAGTTGCAACGAGTTGTTGTTGCTGCATGCCCCATTGCGAATCGGTCAGCGCCAAATGGAGCCGTTAGATAAGCCTGCCTGCCACAAGAGAGATTTTGCTGAGAGTTTTTTACTTTTTTTTGGCATCAATGCGCATCACAGTTGCAAACGTTCAAATCGGTTTGGTAATTCCATTTCCTGGCATTTTAATTGACTTGTTAATGGATAGCATGCAAAAGTCGCGATCTCGCTGCCACTTTCCTTCGCTTCCAAAAGGGCTACCTGACTGCCTGCCTGCCTCCCAGATGAATGACTATTCATGATCAGCTGCCTCTCAGCGGCAGCAGCAGCAGCAAACGTGTGCATAATTGAGCACGCACGCACCCACAACTTGGTTTTAACTCGACTCGACTCGGTTGCTTCGCTTTTTGGTATCTCTGGGCGGTAGCTGGAAACTTGGCTCTCAGCTCGACTCAGCTCATTCGCGTTATCTGGCATGGGTAATCTTGGTTTCGAAGTCAACGGCGCTTAATCAGCGACCAGTGACAGTTGCAGCAACGCCCAACGAGCTCCCAAAGAGAGACCGTGGAGAGCCAGCCTCATCCGCTAATGCAATTTCGCTGATTAATCACAATAATTTGTTGTGGGATTAGTTAGCGCGCAGCGCAGTCATAAAGGAAGCTGCGAGCTGCCAGCTACACAATCTTTGAGATGGCTTTGGATGGCTTTGGCTTGGGATGCGTTTACATATTCGTCATACTTTCGCGCTACTATTAAGTTTTTGCCATTATTATTATGATTGTTGTGTGCGTATGTATGTGTGTATGAGTGTGTGTGTAGTTGGGGCCAACAAAAAGTATGTCAAATTGCAAACACACGACACGCATACAAGATACAAGTCTCATACTCATACTTGTATCTCATAGATATAAACGGCTTCTGCATCTTCAATTTCATTTAATAATTTTTGCGGAAATTGGCATTTAAAAATTTGCAGCGGCTTGTTAACGTTTTTTTAACATTGTTGTTGCTGTTAGTTTTCGATTTTGTTTACCTTTTTTTGAGACGTTTTTCACACGCTTCTCCGCCTTGATTTTGGTTTTTGAGAAATGTTTGGCAATTTATCAAACTACGTTCGGCATTGGCCAAAAATTGAATTTTAATTGCCGACGAAAAGTTAATGAGAAAAGTGAAAGCAAGGTTAAAGAAATTAAATACGTTGCTTGTGCGATTTTCAATCGATATTTTTGTCTATTTTTTTGTGCTTTTTTTTGCAATACTTACTCACTGACGAAGTGACGGGTTGACGGAGTGACGGCATGACGGATTGACGGACAGTTTGAGCTGCTTGCCCATTGATTGCTCCATTGATGGCTTCACTCTCGCAGCTTACACTCATTTCATTAGTTTTTCATTCAAAAGTAGTTCAGCGATAAGACTGACAAGGCTGTCCGTGTCTCCGTCCATTGATCTGACTGCCTGCCGGTCTCTCTTTCTTTCTCTCTCTCACTCTACCTCTTTCCATGTGTGTCTGTCATATCGCGATCGTAGCAAAAATTATACTAAGTCTTACTATAAACATTTAACACCAACACGCTTTCAATTAAAAGTCGTTGACAGCAACCAATTTTTATGCGAACACCTCGTGTTGCTTGTGTGTTGAATGCTCTAACTTTTGACAGAGAGAGAGCATTGTTAATTTGTCGTGGGAAATAACCGAGATTTGAGCACATTTCTTAGTTTTTGTAGAAAGTTTTTATCATATTACATCAAATTAGATGGTTTCGTAATAAAATTTATTTGCTTTATGTTTAGATAAATTTCTATACCTTAACAATTTGTCAAAAAAAAAAACAAAATATTTCAAACTGACAAGTAATCAACTACTAAAGCTTAGAATTACTATTTATGGATATGTTAAAATATAAATGCAAACGTTTCTAGTTGCAGTTGACAGTTAAGATATATTGTTAGCAAAGTTAGTTTGAAGTGAATTTATTGCAGTGCAGTGTATTTAATCTTCGTTAGTGTTGTCGTTTGGCTTAATTAAATCAGTATATTTATGTAGTTAACTAACATGCCGCAACTAAACTAAGCTTTAACAGCAGAAAACCAATGCCAAATGCGAATCCGAATCCGAATCCAAATCCCAATACGAATACGAATGCGCGAATGCAACTCTGCCACCTAACAAATGTCGCTGTCGTCCATTAGGCGCGCATTCAAACAAGGTGCGAAAAAAGATGCCGCCGTCGCCATTTTGTCGACAAACGACAACCAAGACGAAGACGACAACGACGACGACGAAGACGAAGACGACGACAGCAACAACGACAACGACAACTAAGACGACAACAACGACAACAACAACAACGACGACATTATGATGCGATATGCGATATTATATCTAAATTGTTGATCGGCTGCATTACTTGAGCGCGGGTTTGGAATGAAACGATACGAGATGAAATGAAATGGAATGGAATGGGCTGAAAGGGGAGAGGAGGTGAAGTAAGCTATAGAGTTTAGTTCCAGTTATGGCCACAAGTGTTGACTGGGTGTGTGTAGCCTTGGGTGTTGCTGCTGCTGCTGCTGATGTTGCTGCTGCTGATATTGCTGCTGATGTTGCTGCTGTTGTTGGTTGGTGAAAGAGTTGACGCGTTTTTGCCGATAGATAAAGATAAAATACAAAAACACACAAACAACACAAGCGCTTGAAGTGAAATTGGATTTGTTTGGGGCGCTTTCTTTGAGCATCGCCCGTTTTTCAAATTAATTTGTGCGAGCTCTGTCGGCGGCGGCGGCTTTTGTGCAATGAAAACTATGTTTAATTGTTTCGCGCCTTGAATTGCAAAGCGATCAACAGCCAACATAAACCAACAACAGCGGCAACAACAGCTATCAGCAACTGTTGCTGCTGATGACTGCTGACCAAAGTTTTTGACCACAGCGACAAGTTTTTGTTGCGGAAGCAACGCCTTGTGGCTGGCTTATTTATGGCCTTTGACATTCGAACCCGGGGTCCTCGAGGCAACCAGGAATGCGGTGGCTGCTTTTAGCTTTTTGTTGTTGTTGTTGTTGTTGCTTTTGTTGCTGTTGGCTTTTTTTTTTGGCTTGCATAACTGCAGCTGGCTGGATGGCAAAGTTTTTTTTTCTGTTTTTTTGAGAACGAGCTGCATAGAATTCGGTCAGCTAAAACCAAAACTGGCCATGAAATATTAAGGCTTATTTAGTGTCGACAAGGTAAAGGAGGAGAGAAAATCCCAACTGTGACAATGGAGAAGGAGGGGGAGATGGAGAGGGAGAGCTGAAGACTGAGACCCATTCACAGTGGCATTAATAATAGCTGCGTGTATTTAACCCGCACAGCAGAAACATCTTTGCTTGGCAGTTGAGAGTTGTTACACTGAGAAAAAAGATAGCTGCAAAGATTAAAAATGATTTTTGTTGTTTGAAAATGTTTCTTGAATTCAAAAATGACTTCATTTTATTATCTTCTGTTACCCCTTTGGGTTTTAGTTCACATTTTCTCTAAGTGCACATTGTTGCCTGTGTTTGCCTGAGATATATATGCAGTGCGGCAAGTGCAACCGGTTGCATGCATGCAAATTCGCCACGCGAACAAACAATGCCTCAAAGACATACATATAGAGACTTGAGTTGCCATCACAGCTGCAACTTCATATGCTGCTGCTGCCGCTGCTGTTGCATCTGCCACTGCCACTGATGCTGCTGTTGCTCCAAGTGTTTCAAAGCTGCAGATCTGCTCTGTCTCTGAGTCTGTGTGTCATCAATGTGGACGTTAATCATACGCTTAGCTTGGCAGACATCGCCCAAAGGCAGCCAGCGTTGCAGCCAAGTTGCAGCCGAGTTGCAAGTTGCCGCCTAGAATGTCTGCATCTGCGTATTTATTGAATTAACCCAAACACACACACAGTCACATACATATAATCACATACACTTTCCGGCTATAAGCCTGGCCAAACCGGGCTATCTTCGGGGGGCTCGGAAGAGTGACAGCGAACAAAACGTAATTGTTGTCGCCGACATCGTTTGGGGCATGTCAAAATGTAACTGTCGTATTGAGTTTGACATGTTTTTTAACACTAATTTTACACGCATTTTTAGAAATCGTCAACTTCATCAACAGCTGTCATCATTTTCATTTTTTTTATTTTTCACTTCTTTTTTGTTTTTCCATACCAATTTTTTTTCAAGCGTTGTCACGTCCGTCTCCCCGTCTCTCCGCCCGTCTGTCTTTCTGTCTCGCCGTCTGTCTGTGATTTCAGCAGATAAGCTGCAGTCACTGTCACTGCCACAGAGCCCCTGGACAACATTTTGTTGTTGGTGTTGTTGTTGGTGTTGTTGTTGGTGTTGTTGTTGGTGTTGTTGTTGGTGTTGCACTTGCAACCAAAGCGGCTTTTTTTTTCGTCCACAAGCCACAAGTCGGTTCGGTTGCATGCAATATTGTCACCACATTAACGTCTTGGCCTTTTGTGGCCTTGTGCGTGAGTCTCACCCAGCCTCCTCCCCCCCACCACAACGCTCCCCTGTCATATTGGAAAGTGAAAAATAAGTAAAATTGTAATCGCCTTTTCGCGCGTCAAATAGTTTAACGAAAATTGCTTTATTATACATACGAACATATTACGAACATTCCACACCAACTGTGTTGTAGTTCACCAAAAATGCAGCCAAGCGTGCTTCTCCCCAACAACAACAACAACAACAATGCCATTATTAAATATTTCTTTTTTTTTTTAGGAGCTTTAGAGGCTGTAAACCTAAACCTGACTTAGCAGCGCGCACTACTTACTAATGGGTGTAGCCCTTTGTTCACTCTGTTTTTTTGTTTTTTTGTTTTTTTTAACGACGCTCTTAAAAATCACAACAAAACTCCACTAAAAAGCCTCTAGTTAAACTCTTCTCAGTTTGGGAATTGGGATTTTTTAGTGCAAGCAATAAACTTCAAATAACGAAATTAAATGACTTTTCAAATCAATTTAAATGATTTATTACAAAAAACTAAACGATATTCAGTAAAAAATAACGTTTTTGGATTAGTACGTAATCATGGATTTTATGAGAAACGGGAAATTTTCATTCAAAACTATTAAAATCAGAACATTTTCTCCGCCATCTTAATCAATCTTGGAAAGTTTTAGCTCTTTTTCGTCTAATGCAGGGTATTAAAAAGCGATCAGAACTTGTTTTCGCCCCTTTTAATAATAACTTAACTTAAGTTAAGGCTCTGCTGACTTTTAAGTATTTTGCATTTACAATCAACATCATTTGCGTTTTGATGTCTCACTTAGAGCGCACACACACATGCCACTCACATGTTGCACGCTCCATGCCACAGAGCAGCGCCGCCACAAATCTGACTAAGCCAGCCGAGAGGAGCTGAACTGAACACAGTTATCGGCGCTATAGTTTCTGAGTAACTGCCATAAATTAGCTAGCAAATTACTCGACATGGCCGTTAAAATAGTAAAACAAACTCAAGAGCCATAAGATAAGCCCAAACACGATATGCTCAAATGAAGAACTAAAGAAAAGAATGAAAACGCAAAGCCTGAAAATCATTTGCCATGCTCAAATAGGACAATCCGCAATGGCAAATCGCAAAACGCAAAACGCAAATGGCAAATGGCAAATGGAGGGGAAATTCATATCATTTAAGACGTACTTCAAATAAATTACACAATACCAGAAATAGAAACAGAACCAAGAACCCAAAAGCCACAGCCAAAAGCCAAAAGACGACGGCGAATTCAAATAGCTGTCGGAATTTTCTATGATAGCAACAGCAACAACAACAGCAACAACAACAACAGCAACAATGGCGACAACTTTGTAAAGTGTCAAAATAAATTCGATATTGTGGCTTAAAAAATGTTTATGGCTGTGAGATAAATATGCGACATTTGCGTAAATTACAAGACAGCAGCAGCAGCAGCAACAGTTGCCGCAGCAGCAGCAGCAGCACCCAGAGACGATTGTGGTAGCCACGCATGCGCGATGCAACATAGTTGTTGTTGCAGTGCTGCTGCAGTTGTTGTTGTAGGTGTTGCATGTGTTTTATGGCGCATGCGATCAACTTGTTAAACTGTCACGTTAAATTTGCATTTTATGTCAGAGAAGAACAACAGCAACAACAACAACACTAACACCAACAACAACAAACACCAACAACAACAAACACCAACACCAACGCCTCCAAAAGCAGATTCTCTATGATGGTGCCGATCTCATCATCATCGTCATCATCATCATCATTGTCATTGTCGTCAGCATAGAGTTACTAAATATGTACATACTATGTATATACATTGATATAGAGTGCAGTCAACTCTCTAGCTGTCCGTCTTATCACAAAAATAGAAGGAGGAAAAACAAAAGACAACATCCGTTGCTGACAGTTGTTGCTGCTGCCAG
The DNA here is from genome assembly GCA_035044645.1 of Scaptomyza parva. Lineage (NCBI taxonomy): Eukaryota > Metazoa > Arthropoda > Insecta > Diptera > Drosophilidae > Scaptomyza > Scaptomyza parva. Next base: position 5,124,591 of record JAWNNT010000065.1, on the reverse strand, counting down.
TTGCTGCTGCTGCCAGTTGTTGCTGTTGCCACTGGCTGGCAAATATAATCAAAGCGTAGCTTATCATAAAGTTGTCCGCCAGATAGATAGAGACAGCTGCATTTAAAGATGTATATGCCAAGTAAATATTTGTTTAGCTAAGCAAATTAAGGCAACATCATGATGATAATGATGATGATCATTATGATGATCAGACTGTTGCCGGCTTGAAGCTTCCAGTTTCCATACATATATACATATATTTGCACAGACTAATTGTTTTGAATTTGATTGAATTTCATTGACAGACATAGTTGGAGTCAAAATCATCATCATCATCAGCAACAACAACATCATTATAAACAGTATATATGTGTGTGTGTGAAAGAGGAGGGCTTGTGATTGGCAGCGATTGTTGGCGATTGGCAGTGATTGTTGTTTTCCAGTGTGTTTTCAGTTTTTCAGTGTTTTCAGTTCCAGTCGCAATTCTGAGCTGCCTGTGGCATGTTTGTTGTTACTCTCGCGCGTTTAGCGGCCAAACATTAATTGTTATCGCATTTCGTTTTGTTGTATTTGTTGTTTTTGTTGTTGAGCTCAATAACTCGATTCGCGCGACGATGAGCGACTCAACCACCTGCTCCTCCTCCAACTACTCCTGTTGCTCGGAGCATGAAACAGCTGCCAGCCATTTGGCAGCCCAAATAGCCAACTATGTGAGTCATCTAAAGTAGCAACAGCAGGCAGCATCATCATTAGTGAGTGCCACATTTAACGTGCACCCAACTGAAACTTTGTTTTGTGTTTTTATTTTTTAAGTGTTTTTAGTTTTTTTGTGATTTCACTTTTCTTGTTATTTGTCGGTTAAATATTCTTATCGCAGCGGCATTCAAAATTGCATTGACTAAATCAATTAATTTCTATACTATTATTGATTTATTATATATGCCTCTGTGTGTGGCTCTCCAGCCAATAAAAAATACTTTACCCTCCCCCCCATCATCATCATCATGATCATCATGTAAACAATGCAAGCAAACTAAGCCGGCTCCGTTATAAACAGGGTGTGTCAGCTGTGTGTAATCATTGTGTGTTGATCATTGATACATGTGTGTGCAGAAAGTGTAAATGACTTGAATTTTCTTTTCTTTTGTTTGTTTTGTTGTTAACAACATGAATCGGCTTGTTAAAACAAGTCAAGTGCAACTAACCAACAAGGTATTAAGCATTTTGAGATGCTTTCACAGAATCTCTATATTTTTTTTAGTAGTTAGATATGTCAAATGACTTATAGAAATCTTACTCATTTTTAAGAGTGCGATAAAACAAAAGTAAAATCAACCGACAAACATTTTTTTGGTTAAAAACTACTTAAATTTCTATACAACTTTTATTGAGCTTAAAAATGCATCGTGACCAATCCACAACTTTCAAAATTTTGCAATTAAATCTTTAAGATGAGTTTTCTGTATCCTTAATCTGTTAAATCTTTACTTCAAGTAACTAAGTGACTCTTAATGGGGCAGGCTTCATAAAAATATAATTCCATTTGAAGCCGGCACTAAAAAGACATATGTTCTTCATAAAAAAAGCTTTTACATCAAAGATTGCGACACCCTGTATATCTGCACATGCCTATAAATTTATACATTTGTGTTTATATATGTAAGGCCATGCCTGCCATATCTGATGAGCATGAAGCGTCCGAAGCGTCTCTTATAGCCGGCTGATGCTGCTTTTGCTACTTGCCACTTGCCAGTTGCCGTTGCTGTTGCTGTTGCTGATTGTGCGGCAACTGTGAAACTGGAGCATTTGACGCTTGCTCAGCAATCGAACAAAGCACCCCCGCCTCGCCCTCGCAGTGTCCAAAAGCAGTGTCGGTTTAGATTTTCATTCATTTTCATTCATTCATTGGGGAGGACGTGGTGGACATGCCCACCACCAGCACCAAATGCAGCCGAAGCATTGCTGAAGCATTATCTCAAACCCAAAGATCGACCAAACACAAAAAGAGAGACAACCTAAAAACGGAAAGTGAATGCGATCCGATGCGATGCGATAGGGGCACCCGCGTGGCCAGCTGGGACCAAAAAAAAACCAAAAAAAACAGCTTAAAGCCTGAACTGAGAGCTGGTTAGTTAGTTAGAGTTTGTTGTGTTTCCGAGCTCCCTGCCCATAATTCGTCGCATCAACGATTGTATCAATTCAATTGGACGCAGCAGGTGATTAAAAATTGGTTAAAGCTACAAAATTATCAATGTTGGATTTTTGATTGGCTCGTGGTTGATGTTGTTGTTGTTGTTAGTGATGTTGTTGTTGTTGTTAGTATTAGTGTTGTCGGTGTTGTTTATTTTGTTGTTTTGCTTTCAATACCTTTGGGAGCTTTGGGGCCCCATTGAGGAATCATTTGATTTGATTTGTGTGCGATTGGTTTTTAATTTGTAAAGTGGAGCCTAATTAGATCGTCTATCGATCGATTTGTTGTATGAGTTTCACTTTTCATCGTTGGCGATCAAATCCAAAGCCAAAGCCAAACAAAATGAGGGAAAACCTTGACTCTGGCGTGGGCGCAGTTACAACTATTTTGATCGCACCACACTGATCTCAATTCGCAATCTTTGTACTCGGTTTATTTAGGTCACCTCATGGCTGGGCAATGATGGTGCAGATAATTTGCAAAAGTTTGCCCAACTACAGTTGGACAGCGAGGCACAGCTGAAGGCGCAGGAGTTGGATTTCGAGAAATATTACTTTATAGCAAGGGTAAGATCACATCTGATTATGATCACATATGTAATAATATTCATCCACCTCCTTGCAGAAACATTTGGCTAAGGGTCGCGATTTGCACTTGGCAGCTAATAAGATATCGGTTTTGAGCGAAAGTGCTCGCAATTTGAAAACAGCTTTGGATCATTTTGCCGAGAAACTGGAGAAGACACGCGAACGTATTGAGGGTGGGGCACGTTTGTTGCACTTGCTGACGCAACATCAGCGTGAAACAGCTGCCCTCGAGGAGTTGCAACGTCTGGCCGCCGAACTAGGTGCCACGGCCCTAATCGACAAACACTTGCCGACGATGAGGAAGATTCACACATTGCCGGCAGCAAGCAGCACACCGGCACAGGCAACAGCAACAGCTGCCTCAAAACGTGGCAGCTATCGTTGCAGCTCTGGCAATGGCAGTTCCTTTGATGGAGCAGCCGGTGGTAGCAATTGCAGCTGTTGGCGCGAGAGCCGGAATCTAGAAGACATGGACGAGCCGGAGGAAGAGAACGACAACGATAACGATAACGATTGCGATGGCGATGCCGATGGAGAGGGTGAGGAGCAGCAATCGAAGATTGCCGATTCCGGAGTTGGAGTCTGTGACAATTGCGAACGTAATCCCAAACTGGTACGCATCTGCTCCTGTCAGAGCCTAAACGAGAAGAGGTGAGTATTAAGCTGGGGGTTTAATGGACAACACCGAACTGAGTGAACCTCTTTCTAGTCACGACGAGCTACTCGAAGACGAGTGCTTTGACCGACCCCCAAAGCGCTACATGGATATGCACTCGCCGATGGAGGCGAATGCTCATCTACAGTGCCATGCCTCCAGTATGGAGCTAACCAAACTGGAAGAGCTCAGCTGTTTGGAACCAAAAATACAAAAGTAAGTCGATGCAAGTAGCTAGGGAACGCTGATTACAAAGTTTCCTTATATCTCTCTTTTTTCTTGAAACAATCACAGAACGCTTCTATTGATCATGCGCGAAATGATTGGTACCGAACGCGATTATGTTCGCTCCTTGTATTACGTAATCGAGAACTATATTGATGAGTTGCTGCGCGAGGATATACCACAACCGTTGCGCGGCCAGAGGAACGTGATCTTTGGCAACATTGAAAAGATCTTTGAGTTCCACAATTCGCATTTTCTAGGCGAATTGGAGCGCTACGAACGCAATCCCTTGAAGGTGGGTGCTGCCTTCCTCGAAATGGAATCCAAGTTCTATTTGTATGCGCTGTACAACAAGAACAAGCCGAAGAGCGATACTCTACTAAGTGAGTACGGTAGTTCGTTCTTCAAGCCGAAGCAGATCCAACTGCAGGACAAGATGGATCTAGCCTCGTACTTACTGAAGCCAGTGCAGCGTATGGGCAAATATGCTTTGCTCCTGCAGCAACTGGTCAAGGCAGTGAAGAGTGTTGAGGGTGCTGCTCTCCAGGAAATCGCTGCCGATGTGGAGGAACTTCAACGGGCCGAGGAGATGGTCAAGTTTCAACTGCGTCATGGCAACGATCTGCTTGCCATGGATTCGCTGCGCGACTGCGATGTAAATCTCAAGGAACAGGGAAGACTTCTGCGTCAGAATGAGTTCCTCGTTTGGCAGGGACGTGGCGGCAAGAAGACACTTCGTCAGGTGTTCCTCTTCGAAGAGTTGGTGCTGTTTAGCAAGGCGCGTCGGTTTCCGGATCACAAGGTAGGTCGAGAGGGAAAAATTCTTTTTGTCATTGCCTAATCTTGTATTCTTTCAGAATCTGGACATTTACATATACAAGAACAGCATTAAGACTTCGGATATTGGATTGACAGCTCATACGGGCGACTCGACGACCAAATTTGAGATCTGGTTTAGAAAACGGAAGCCAGACGATACATGGATGCTGCAGTGCATGTCGGAGGACATCAAGAATGCCTGGACCGAGGAGATATCAAAACTGCTCTGGAAACAGGCGAAGCGAAATCGAGGTAAGTCGTTATGGAAATCCCTTTATAAATATCTAACAATTGATCTATCTTTAAGAAATTCGCCTGGCGGAGATGTCTTCGATGGGTATTGGAAGCAAACCGTGTTTGGATATTCGTCCCAGTAACAATCAAATAAGCGACCGTTCCATACCCTTAGCTCAGCTTAACAAAAGTAGGTAGCCAAACCTTGGCTAGTCACAGTTCTTGACCCGATCTCTTTACAGCACCTAAGTTGCGTCATGCAGAGCCTGGCAAGAGCAGCATGCGTCGTCCCAATTCGCTCATCTCGGAGAGTTCGCTATCCAGCGGTACCAGCACTACCAGCAGTTCCTCCATCAGTGGCGGTTGCGAAACAGGTCGCCACAGCCTGAATCTCAGCTTTGGCAAGATGACCGGCAGCAACCAGAACAACAGCAATAACAATAACAGTAGCAACAATAGTGCCACATTGGAGCTAATCAACGAGACGCAGGCATTGAAGCTGAGCAACAGCAGCGAGCCAGATACCTCGAGAGTTCAAAGCACGCCCACATTCACAACCAGCAGCTTCTCGAGCAGGAGCAATAAGCGTCACCACAAGCGTTCCACGACACTTGTCAGCCAGCTTTCCATGGGTATAGAGCTTGAATTGTGCTACTTCTTCTAGGCACCCCCCAAAAAAACAAACTATTATATTTGCTTTTAGTTGATTGTTGTCTTACGTTCCCCCTCTGTATATAAAAACACACACACTCTCCTAAAACACTCCTTCAGTATTATTTCGAAAACACACACACTTGTACACAATTGTAAATACTTTCGTAGTAATTTCGTAGAATACACATACCCTTCTGTTCCGTGATGCATGTTCTTTGGTCTCGATGTTGATTGATTTATTCCTACAACCAACTTTGACACTCTCCTTATATACTATATCATCTAGAGAGCGGCATTCTATCCGACATGTCCATAACACCGGATCAGGAACACCATGCCGTCCAAGCCGCAGTGGAACATTTATCGGGCAATCGGGGCAGTTGGTCCACATCTGGTACGGCTGCATCCATGGCCAGTTCGAGCACCTCGACAGTGATCCTGCGTCGCTACAAGTCGTACGCCCATGCCGCCGAATCGGCAGCTCCCGAGAGCAGCAATAAGTGAATATAAGTCTCAAGTTTCTACCATGTCCCGAATATTTTTTTCGATAAAGAAATTAGCTTTAGCAAAAACAAAAAACATAAAAAAACACAGCAGAAAATAAGAAGCGGTTTCATCAGATTCAGATTATCATATTATATATACATACATACTTATTATTATAATTATTATTTTTGTTATTTATTATTTATTTGATTTTAGTTCGTGTTAATTTGTCATAATTTTTCATCCTATTGTATTATTTGCCTTGGATGCATCTTTTTTCATTTATTCACATTCTCTGTTTTTAGAAAATTTTGAAATTATTGAATTCAATGTGTCAATGTCGAAATATATTTCATAGCTATTAATCAATACACATCCCCCTTCCCCCTCTAATCAACTCGAACAACCCACACACACACAATAAACACACAAAATCGAGGGGCACAACACACACACACAAACATATACACATACACACAGTGCCAGCCGAATTGGGCGTTGCATTGCGTCCAAAATATCGAAATCGGAATTCATAACGTACAGTTAGTTAATATGTATGTAAATTAAGTGCCTATTTTTAAATTATCGTAAAAGAAAATATACATAAATAATTGCATATCTTAAATATATGAATAATGTATGTATACAATTAAGCAAAGAATTGAATAAATGTTGCTTCGAAAAATATCAAACAAAAAAGTTCCATTCTATTCAAACAAACATGGAAAATTAACGAACAAACAACAATCAATAGAATCATGAATCATCTTCGTATTTCTTAGCCAGACAACCTTATAATTCCCAACTGCTTGTTTGCCCGCTGCGTTGTATAAATAGCTGCTGAGTAGACAAGCAACTTGAAATGAAGAAAATTTTACAACCCGAACCATCATGTGGGCCTTTGCCATTTTTGGTAGAGGGACGTAATTCTGATATACTTATTTGTTTTTTTACACACTTTTTTATTACATTTATATTAAAATACAAAATCTTATTGTCTATTAGTGTTAAGAGATTTAATTTTGTTAGCCGCCGTGCAGTGTGGATATAAAAAGTACATTATCATTCTGTTTCAATTCGTATTCAAGCTCGCCCTGTAAATAAGAAATGAGTAAACCGAAAATTGTAAAAGGATAAGCTGACTTACTAATAGCTCCCAATCCGTATCGTTAATCAGCACTAGAATGCCGGGCCGTCTGAAACAAACAAACAAAACAAAGGTGACAAACGATATACACGTGTTGCTTTGTCTACTGTCACTTACACAGTTTCTCCTTGTATGAATAGCTCCGCACGTTCTGTTAATATGTTGGCATGCATCCAGTTTAGCAAATTCGCAATGGTCCCTGCAATTATTTATTATTTCGATCAAAAGTTAACACAAAATACCGGTGGAAGCTCACATTTTTGTGTGCCATCCAATGAGATTTGTCGCTTCTTAATATTGCCAAAGAGGAGTTCAGCACCAGCTCTGTAAGTAAGCTAATTACAATAAAGCTAACATATTCATTAATATATTTATTACGCAAATTCCAGTAATATTTTTAAATCCGGCGTGTTTTTGTTGTCCATTTTTCGTTTATTATTGTTTTGGTTATTTGCCATTCACCATAAACAGAAACACATCACATTGCGTTAACGTTGGCATTTTTGCGCTATGTTACTTGGTCGATGTTAACATTGCACACTGTTGTGTAGTTATTTTTTGCTTATTAATATTTGAATAAAAAAAAAGGAATAACCGTAACTAAATTCATTCTTGTAACGATGATAAAGACATCTTAATTAGAGAACAGCAAAAGTCTGAATGAGCCTCATACCTTAATTCTTCGATCTTAAAAGTATACCGCCACTTTTGCATTATTACAGCAATTATTAGCCAATGCACAAACCATTTATGCTTGCATGTGAGTAGATCTCGTTTTTGACTCGAATAAAAAAAACACCACTTAAGTAAACAAGAAAGAAGGCTCTAGTCGAGTAAGCTCGACTAGAAGATACCCCTAACCCTTGATCATACAGACGGACAGACTGTCGGGCAGACAGACATACTCATATGTACGTGTAGCACTGTACCAATGCTTAATGGCTTCATATCTCCGGTTTGAAATAAACTTGCTATGCCTAGAGGTCAGGAGAGCTTATATCTATAATCTGGAGTCGCTGGTCTTTGTAGTTCCTGAGATCGACGCGTTCATACATACAGACGGACGGACAGACAGACAGGCGGACATGGCTATATCAACTCAGCTGTTGATGCTGACCAAGAATATAAATACTTTATAGGGTCGGAGAATGGTATAAAAATACTGCCGCTGCAGTAGTAGCAAAAATTTAACGAGCGTCAACATCAAAAATGTGGCTGTTATCCGAGTTCAAATACCAGGCGAACAGAAATAGCAGCTGCTAAACCAAAATTAGGGTCAGCTTAAAAGTATGCCACATGTTTTATTTTCTCAACTACTTGTTGCGCATTCTGTGTGCCTGGTACCTGCAGTCCCGAATCAACTGCATTTTGGCAAAACGAGCAGAAAAAAATACTGCCGCTGCAGCAGTAGCAATAATTTAACGAGCGTCAACATCAAAAATGTTGATTTTACCCTTTTTACCCATTTTGTGGGTTAAGGGTATAAAAAAATATGGGTAACTATTATTAATAATTTATTTAGCTTTAATTTCATTAAATAGTTAAGGACATTGACATTTTGTTGGCATTTTGTTTTTAAATAATTATGTGTGGGTATTTAGTTTGCGCAAAGTGCTTCATTATATAATACAAAATCATAAAATAAAACTAAACAATTAAATTGCTAGGACGTGTATCATCTGTCTGTGTTTTGTATGTGTGTGTATATTGTTTAATAACATATAATAAGCATATAAAAAAGAAACATAAACTGCGTTTTAATACAAGTGATATAACTGAAACCCGCGGTTAGGAGACTTTTTGCATCTTTTTGTGTGTTGTTAGGGAAGAACTTAAAATAAATAAATAAAAACATACATACATTATTAAATGTTCAAACAATAGATATAGTTTTTTTTCTCATTTGCTACTACTGTTCATGTGTGTGTGTGTGTTTAACTTTTTTTTTTGTTTTTTGTTTTGTTTTTGCGCTCAAATGCAATTAGAAATAATAAATATGCATATACTTTATACAATTTGAAATTAAAGCACAAAAAAAATATCAGATTTGAAGCGAGTATTCTTTTATGATATTTGCTCTCGCTATGTGGCTATAGCTCTATATATAGATCTATATAAATATTAATAAGTATACAAGCATTTTACACAAAAAAGTTTTGTGGCTTTCCCATTTTTGATTTTTAGGATTGATTTGCTTTGATTTTTGATTTCTTTAGCTAATTCTCATATCTAATATATGTGTGTAAGGCATTATTTTCTTTGCATATGCTGCATTGCTGTTTTGATCCATTTTTCGTTGACAAGTTTTTTGTTTTTTCTTTTGTTTAGTTAATGTTTATGGCTAATAATAATCGTTTTGCTCTTCTCTTCATCTACGATCAGCTGCTCCATGGTTCTTGCTCCTCCTTTCTGTTCGGGGTTGACTTGACTCTGCTTCGTGCTGTGCCTCCTCCGGATAACTTTCCTTTCACAGCTAGCTTACATCAGCTTCTGCTTGGCACAGTCGGGGCAGAGAATGTCGGGTCCGTCGGTGATGAAACCACGTCCCACCAAACTGGCCTTGCAGCTGGCGCACACAAAGCAATCATGATGCCAGTGGCGCTCCTCGAACGAGATGAAACGTGTGCCGCCAATACCTGTGGAGATCGAAGGTTGATTCATTAGTTCAGTGCCAGTTTAAGCTTTTCGATTAACTTACCAGTAATGGGTTTGACGCACGATGTGCACCGTTTGGCAAAGAGCTCGCCAAAACACTCGGCACAGTAGGGCTTCTCATCGCGACTGGTGAATCGCTGCCCGGCCAAAGTAATGTTGCAGTGGGTGCAAGTGAAGCACTCGCGATGCCACGGCTCGTTCTTATAGGTAACGCCACCAGAGGTGATTACCTGGAAACACACAAACGATATCGCACTTGTCATATTAGCAAAGTACTTTAAAGTTCATTTCACAAATGTTCATACCTTGTTACACTTGATGCAACGCGTTGCAAACTTCTCCTCGTAGCAGCCGGCGCAGTAGATCTCCTGCTCCCGTGGTATAAACGACTTGGTGCCAATTGCCGTCTTGCAGACGCAGCAGCAGAAACAATTTTCATGCCACTGCCGGGTTTTGTATTCCATTTTCTTGGTACCTTAAAGAAAGGAAAGACAAAAAGACACAAATCAATTTCAATTCAATTTTCGATTGCAACCTTGAACTTTGCCCATTGATAGATATGTAGATGCAATCAATTCCAAATAGTCCCAAATTCCAGACATATTCAGGCCAAAACCATCACCAAAAAAACTCAATCAGCGAATATATTTTTATGCAACTTCCATTATTATGTTCCACTGACATGCAACTGTCAAAGTGGAAAACTAGTCCCCAACCCAAACCCCAGTACCAACCCAAACCATTTGTCTTTTTTCATAACAATTAATGCAAAAATTATTCAAATTTGTTTCAGTCTGCGCAAAAACAAAGCTAGTTTCATTTCTGTGGCTTTGTAGCCTTAATAATAGTGTGTGCATAAAAATCTTATTCGTTTATTTATTGCGTGCTCAAAATTTGTTGCCAAAAATAAAGACAGCGGAACAGAGGGACAAACTCTGTTAGAAGGGTTTTCCTAGCGTTTGGGTTCACTGACTGAAAAAGTTGGGTAATTGACTGGAATAATGTCAGGGCAGACGGAACGGAATTCCATTGTTATGCTTTCAACAGCGGCTAATAAACTTTTCTTGATATTCGCAAATTATGGCAAAAAGTTTAAAAAACATATGAAGAAAGATACTATAAAAATGTTAATAACTTATAATATGTTTGTTTTTCTCCAAGTGTACGGCCATCTTGATTCACATTACTCATCAAGAAATCATCATCATTATAAGATCCGAACGAAAGCTGCGATGACGTTATAGATCGCTTTGGGGCGAAACCACACCAAAACCTTATTCATGTGGGTGTCTCTATTTCTTACCAATTTGGCAACAACTCGACCATTTAATGGCCAGTAATATTGATAAATTATGATGTATCGCTGGCGTTCCATTAATTAACATAATTTATGATCGATTGATTATGAGAGATTACCTGCTTTGGTGGCACGCGGATCACCCAAACGACAATAGTCGCCCAGGGAGCAATAGAAACTGCGATTCTCCTCAACGGCGCTGGCATTTGGCAGAAACATGCTCAGTACAGCAATGTCCTCATTGTTATCCTTGGCCTTCTTGATGCGATCGGCGCCAATCGTTTTCGATTGCAAATGCAAACGCGACTTCATTCGCGAACTCAATACATCCACGTCGGTCATATTGATTGATCTTAACTAGTATTATTATTAAACGGGTGAGTTTGCAGTCGTTGCAGGAGCAAGAAGCAGCAGCAGCAGCAGCACTTAACTGGCAGCTAAACTGACTATTAAACTGACTATTAAACTGGCCTAATAAGTCACGACTTGAGCTTCAGTTGAGACAGAGAGACAGACAGGAGGAGGAGTTTTGGGCTTAAGATGCCATCATCAACTGGGTCAGGCTTTTTTTTTTTGGGCTCCAAATGATCAATGTTGAACTCAAGAAAGCAAAAAACCAGTTGAGATACAATCTTATGCCTAAGCAAACACGCAAACCAATTCTATAATCAACTATGTAGTAAATAGAGTTTGACTCTCTGTGTAATAGAAATCAAACGAATTTGGCGACGTCGAGTCTCTCTTTCTAGCTTTAAAGGCAATTCAATGACATCACACACACACACACACACAAACACACACTTCCACATCCAACGCCCCGACAACGTCCGAACAAAATTTTTGACTAGTTAAATAACAAGTTTCATTATAAAAAGTTTGCAAATGTTTATAAATAACACATACACGCACACACACTCGCACACAACGACAAGCAGAAAACAATAATGCCTTCATAAATCATTAAATAATTAAGTTTTTGTAAAACAAAAATAAGTAAATTTCTGTTTTGCTGAATTGAAGCAGGAAATTGAAAACGGTTTTTGGCCACAGGAAACATATAGCCAGAAAGAATCTAAACGCGATGGATGCATACACCTATATATAGGCGGCAAGCAATTAAGTTTAAGAATGTTGTTGCCCCAAAAGAATTTGGACTGAAAGTTTCGGATTACTAGCTAAAGATAACCAACTAACCAGCTAACATAAACTAGCATTCATATGGCTTTCTCAGCCTCAGCAACAGAAACAGCAACTCAGCCGCATTTGTGGTTGACTTGGCATAATTATAACTAATTGAACTGGTGTTGTTTTTGTCAAGCTAAGCCAATCCGCACACACACACACAGAGATCGCCCACGAACTCGAATCCGACGCCTACAATAATTTAAACTGAGACGCCGCCGCCATTCGGAGCCGTTTGGAGTCGACACTGCCAGTGCGGTGAGGTCAAGTGGATAGATCGATGAAGGTGGAAGATGGAGGAGGAGGTTGGCGATGGTGACATTGAAAAATCGCACAAAAAACTCAGGCGGGGAGGAGTTGGGGGGAGTTCAAAATGCACGCATTGACAGCTAGATGTGATCTAAGTGTGTTTTTTTTTTGTATTTTTGATTGATTGATTGATTGCCGACTTGAGACAATGCTTATTATTATTACGTAGCTCAACTACAACAACAACAACAATTCGAGCTCTTACTGGAAATGGAAAGTGCTCGGCAATAAAGCGTGTTCTGCATTTTAAACGATTACTCGAAACATTATTTACAATGATCAGCAGAAAAAACAACAAAAAGCAACATTTTATTTCATTTAGTTTCGAATTTCAATTGAATTTTTTTTAAATGCATTTTGCTTTGACATTTTTTCATAAAGGGTGTTTTTTATGGTTTTTTTTTCGATTTCCCAGCAGGTTAAGCGCCAACTATTTAAGTAAGTGTCACGTTTTGACATTGTTTAAGCCAAAATCTCGCGGCGTTGTCGCTTTTTGTTTGTTTTTTTTCTTTGTCAATTTTGACCCGCGTCTGTGCAAATGTCAACGGGCTGCAGGGCAACAACAACAACAACAACAACTGCCGTGTAGATTTATTAGTTTTGTCAGATTTGAGTAGGAAAAAAATAAAAGAGAAATTGAAATAGGTTTGTTGCTGTGTTTGTTGCTGTGTCTCTGTGGCTTTGCCTGATAAGTAAGCCGAGCGCGGCACAAATAAAAATAAAACCACAAAAAAAAGAGACAAATGGCATTCGATTCATTTGCTTAAGCGAACCTTTTTTATGATGATGTAAACAGATGCGCTCTGCGAGATACTTTATCAAGAGCCCTACAGATGAGAGCGGGGAGAAGAAGAGAGAGAGTTATTGGGTCAGCTACCTTACTTGTTGCTTTTGTTGTTGTTGTAATAACTTCAATGCGATTTCATTTTGAGATATTGATTTCGATTTCATTTCAATTGGCATTCAATTGCAGTGCCAACAATCACAAATGAAATGAAAGAAACGAAATGGTAGTTCAAGTGGGCGAACCATGCCAGCCCGCCATGTAGGTACCGCCGACTCCCCCCGCTCCTCTTCAAGCGTTTGCATATATTCATGTTGGCTGCTTTTCATGTTTTCCCCGTTTAGCTGTTTAAATGTGGCACACGTCGATGCTATCGCAACACACATATTTCTTTCGAAAAGTGCAACCAAAAATAATGTATGAAAAGCAGCTCAAATTGTTTCCGGTTTTTTTTTTTTTGCGATATGCAATTTCTATCGAGCTGCCCGACTTTTGATATGTGATATCAGAAAGACTGGGACACCTATTAAAAGATTGTGCAATATATCTTTACAGCGTGTGTGGGTTTAGAGTAGTAAAAATGTTGTCCTAGTGTGCGTATGATCTCAAAAATATTGCGTATACGCAACGTTAAGCAAACTGTTTAATATCAAAGAGTTTGGCTGGCAGTTTCAGTGTTGCTGCTGCTGCAGTTTAATACTGCCACTTTACAACGACTTCTTGTTTACAAGAACATAATTCGTTAAGCAATTGTCTTTGTTTATAGAATAAACAAAAACTTGTTAAGTGCGGAAATACTTTTTAATTGTGAAGATAAATTGAATTCACAGCTGCTTCTTCTGTGTTTACAGCAATTGCTATCAAATATGCAACACGTTGCTCGTTCTGCACTAAATATATATATAAATTCAAAAATTCGGAATTCGAATTCAAAACAATTATGATTTAGATCCGCGGCACTTGCCAAGCGCTTTGAAAGCCGTTTTGAGACTGAGAACAGCCGACAATAACAAAAACCCACAAAAGGCCGCCGCCGCAACGTAAACAAAATAAACAACAACAACAACTGCGAAGTGTGGTGAGTTTAACTCGAGTGAGTTGAGTTTGCGTTTGCGTTTGAGTTGAGTTAAAGTGAGTTGCGTGTTTGGTCGGAGTTTGAGTGAGATTGCTTCAACTGAGATACTTACAGAGATCGTCTTGTTTAACATGGCATAAGAGACATAACAAGGCTGGCTGGCTGGCAGGCAAGGTGCCATTTAGGCTCTTCATGCAATTATGAACTATTTTGACTGGCGGAAACTGGTTGCTCCAACCACTAACAACAAACACTGACAAACTGACCAATTGATGGACGGACTGACTTATGTTTTATGCAGATACTCGTTGTAAGCGTTTCAAAAGCGTTGCAAGTCAAGTTGTTGTTGTTGTTGTTGTCGATTGCTTTTGACATTGCCACGCAGCCAGGGCGTTAAGGTGAGCAGGCCAGCAGCCAGCAGCCAGTGCCAGTTAACACAAAAGCCAGTGGGATGCTGCATAATAATCACCGACATATAATAATAATAATAATAGTTGTCAAGTACAGCAGACTTCGCTTTGCATATTGGGGAAATGCCATATGGAAATGTGATATGGAAATGTCAACAAAACACTTTCGAAAAATATATATATACACATAAATAATACGCCCAGTGGCAAAAAGTAACTTGACACGATGTGAAAATTGTAACAAAGTTTTTGTTTCTAAGGTTTTGACAGATAGCCCTAAAAAGACCTTTCTCTATATATGGAGTTACTGGGATCGTTGTTGTTATTTGATTAATTGCCGACAGAGACGGAAATGTTTTTAAAGACACGCGTTGGCTGCCTTTTGTGTGTGTGTGGGGGCATAGTATTTGGCCAATGCTACCAGTATAAATAAATCAATTGAACTGCAATAAAATGGTTTACTACACACTTCAGTTGGCTTTTTATCTGCAATCAATTAAGCAATTAAGCAATTAATAACAAAACGACTTCTCAAGTGGAACGAAAGTTGTGCTGCGTTTCGAGTGCAATTCCACAGAAAACCCGAGTGAATTCCATGCACTCTCGAAGTTGGCTCAACAAAGTTATTAACTATAATTCCCAAGTGGTTAAAGTCTTTGAGTTGTTTGTCTTTTTTTCAATTCTTAACGCCTCACAATAGCTATATAAAACACATTAATTTAATTCCACACGCTTATCGGCAATCTTTAATAATAATTTTTCAGCTCGCTTGAAACGTGGTGAAGCAAGCAATTTAAAAGCAACAAATCAAAACACAAAAAGACAATGTGTTAAAAGAAAACAAGTTTCATTCCTCCTTAAGAATTCAAATTATAAATCTATATGCCATAGCATAGCAAATTGTGATGAGTCAGAGCTTTAATCCATGTGGCCATTCGCCAGAATTAACATAGATGACATAGATGATTTTGGTCTATGATAATTCCTGCTGATTTATTTGATTTGTGGGGGTGTCACATATTGTCAGAGATTGGTCAGAAACACAAAAATACTTGACAATTAAAAAACTTGTGTTTTGACAACAAAAATTAGCAAATTAACAAATACAAAATATGTATTTGATTAGACAATTAGTTAATGCCTGAATTGGCAATGTAAATGACGCTTGTCAACGCCGTCGCCGCAGATACAAAGCCCACCATAAGCAAACAGTAGTTAGTAATGGTAGTCTCTCTTATAAGTAAACACGAGCAGCGTGTACCAAACGAATCAATTGAAATATTCAAATAGGCACTCAGATTGGCATTTGCTGTGTGTTTGGTGTGTGTGGGATGCGTTTTGTTGACTGCCTGAATGCCTGACTGCCTGGGTGACGGCCTGACATTGATGTTGAGAAACTGCAACTTATTTATATCTGAACTCGTAATTGGCAATGACAAAGGCCCGCTTTTGGTAATGCCTTCAATTGCGGCTAATAAACGGCCACGTTCCTCACATTGTCAACGAAAGTGTCAGGGCCAAATTTGGTGCGTGCTTAAAGCAATCTTCATTGATAATGAGAATCAGAAACAGAATCAGTTGATGTCTCGTTTTGTTTATCACTAAAACAAAATGCAACAAGTTGAATTGTTTGTTTGGCTTTTTCCAATTGAATGTAACACAAAAACACAAAACTTTTGAATTGCTTGTCATAATTTACACCTTTTCGTATAGATAGCCCCCAACAATGTTGTCCACCTGAGTTTGTATGCGAGTTCAGGGGCTGCCGGCCAACTCTGAACTGGCTTTTACTCACTCTTAATCGAGTTTTAGGCATTTTGCGTGGGCCGGCTGACTGTTTGCCTGTTTGCCTGCTTAATTGTGGCGACAATGAACTTGCAGTTGCCAACTGACGTCCATCGACTCAGTGACTTATGTCTCAAGCATCTGAGGCGGTATCTCAAGCAGCAAAGCCAACAACAACAAACTTGGCAAAAACACACACAAACAAACGAAAAAAAGTGCTCGTAACTCGCAAATTGCAGGCAAAGGCAACGTGTAATGAAAACAGATATCGTGCACTTATTTTTTAACGTGCCAAGCCACAAAACTGGCCCCCAAGCACACGCTGGACGTTGCACGCACTCAACTGTAGCAAGTTCATTAGTTGAGAGCAAACAAAATGAATACAGACTACATTAATACCCTGTAGAGTGTGAAAATGTTAATAGTGAACATGAAAATAGATCCTATAGAAACTTTTTAACTTTTATTTAAGCAAAAACGTTTAAGAAAAACAAAGCAAATTCTTAAAAAGCAATCAAAATCTTTGTGTGATTTGATTGTAGCCTCTACTGCCATACAACAGTCACTCATACCGCATCCTAACCAACGATTTACAGGTTATATGCCAGTTATTTATGTTTATACGGCCGCGCACATTCGAGATTTATGGAATGTGTCGCCTGTTGGCAACAAATTGCCCTGCGAGTGCAATTAATTTGACATAGTATTAAGCATACACACACAAAAAATGCCATTGCTCCAGAACCCCGCCCCAACACACCCCGCTAACTGTCACCCACTGTGAAGATGACAACCGGTTGCCGGTTTCTGCATCAGTTGATTAGACATCTTTTCAAAGGCCGCCCCAAAGTATGCAACAATTATTGTCAATAGATGGAAATGTTATTTACCTGCACGAAAAACTTCACCGCATCCATCGCAACGGGATGCAAACTGCGCATCGTAACAATTGCCGCAATAGATCTTATCGGCCTTGGCTCCAAACTGCTTGTCGACCAGATTCAGATTGCATTTGAAGCACAGGAAACATGCCTCGTGCCAATGTTTGTCTTTGTAGGATAGATCCTGTGGAGGGAAATGATATTTTTGTAAAGTAAATTGTTTTTAAGATTAGACATAAAGACTAAAAGAACTTATCCCATAATAGTTTATCTAGAAACGACCCAAAACTTTCGAATGCCATAACTTTTTTAAAAATTAACCCATTTTCAAATGCAAGATCTTTTTGTTTATGGCTTAAGCCCTAGAATAATGTGTCATTCAAAGTTGAAACAACGATGTTGTATGGACTATTCATGCTAGAATCATATACCACATAAATCCTTCTGTAATTATTATAGTTCCACTTCCATTACTTTTCCACTTACTATTCTGTATCTTATAGCCATACGAACAAACTTAGTCATAGCTCACCTTCGAATCGATTCCAATGATCTTGTTGCACTCCTCGCACGTATTTGCGAACACATTCTCGTAGCACTTGATGCAATAGGGATGATCATCGCGGATGACGTAACGCTGTCCGGTGAGGCTCTCATCGCACTGCCAGCAACAGAAATGGCCCGAATGCCAATCCTTGTCCATGGCCTTTGTGTACTCACCACTGAAAATTAACTGTAAGCAAAAAAAAACCAGCCGATGTAGGTATATACATATATGCAAAATACGATACTATATATCGATGCACTAAATAAAACAAATCAAATATTGATTTATTTATTGAATGGATAAAAAGTTTATTTTGTACGTGTTTTGTTTTGGCTTTCTTGTTTCCAATTTGTGTGTGGGGCAGTGTAAATTGTTGTTGTATCTCGAAAAATATATATATGTATGTATGTATGTTGGGTGTTGGAATAGTATATACTATATATGCAGTATTTTTGTGTTTTTCTGTTTGGCACTACACTTGATTTGTACAGTTTTTGAGTTCTTCGAGTTGTTTTTGAGTATTTGTGATTTGTTTTGTTTATTTGTTCTTTTGAATTTTAGTTTTTATAGTAAGTATGTGCTGTTTGTTGTATGTTGTATGTGTTTTATTAAGTAATATGTTTATTTGTTTTGTTTGTTGTTTTTGTGTTCATAGACATTTATAGAGATTTATAGACAACGACAGTCTTATGTGGGTACCTTTTAGTAAACAGTTTTGCCGAGGAAAGAAGGTAGTAAACGTGTCGTTTTGTACAAGTTCGAGATATAAATATATATATATTTTGATATATATTTGCGAGTACTTTGGATAGTATTTGCTTGTGATCGATTTTTTTTGATTTAGTATTTCATCGGAATTATGTGCATGAGAGAGTAATTGAATTTTTGAATTGAATTGAATTTTTTTTGTCTTGCGAGTGATAAAATATATATATAGAACGAGTATACAATACATATATACAGCCATACTGACAAATAGAAGAAAACATCCATCCAAAATACCAAAAAAACAATAGGAAAAATACCAAGGAAGTTCCGAATGATGTTGGCTTGGTATTTTTGCAAGCATAATGCAAAAATAAATGGAGTCGCGAACTGACACAAAACGAATTTCCACACGTAACACGTTCTTCCACCTACCCCCTTTCCTCAGTGCCGGCATCCACCACCTCGCTGATTTGCACTTCGGACTCGCGACGCTTCGATGTCTTCTTGACCTTCTTCGTTTTCTTGACTTCCGTCATCGTTTGCATAATTTCCACGTCCGCCATTTTGTGACACGCGCTTACGCCCGCTTGCTTCTCAATCAAGAAAAACCGAATCCTAACACAAATACAATTCAAAAATCAACTTGCACTCCAATGACCGACTGAACTTTCTAAAATTATTCAATATATATACTACTACTACTTGTCTCGAAATTAGTATTTAAAAAAAACTGCCGAAATTTTCGCGTAACGTTTTGAGCTTTCCCGTGTCGAGATGCCAACTGGCGCATACGTTTTTTCCCAAAGAATATTCGAAATGATTTTCAAAAATTGTTTGCCAGCTCGCTTCTGGCGTCTGTGGCGTGTGTGTTTTTCCGCCAGATGAGATGCGTGTATCTAGTTTCGCCCCCAGAGACAAGTGTAAAAATAAAATCTCGGCGAGCGACGTTGAGAGCCAACGAGCGTAGCGTCTACCAATTGAGCGCAACAGAGAGAGAGAGAACGAACTGTAGTTTAACACACCGAGAGAGAGAGAGAGTAAAGAACAGTTAAAGAGTGGCCAAGCAAAGAGCGTATCAAGTCTGATCGCACTCGCTCTCCCTCTCCCTCTCTCACGTTCTTTGTGCAATACAAATTAGTTTAGACAATGGCCAATGGCACGCCAATCATTAACAGCATTATTGAAATTTTAAATGCAACGTCTAATTTGCAATTTCAATCTGTAATAATGTGTATACACAAAATAATCTATTAATATTCCAATTCAATTCAGGTGCCAAAAAGAGTATGTATGCATGTGTGTGTGTGTGTTTGGCACACACCTGCAACAGCTGCTGTCTGTTTCACGTCATCTACTCGCACACACGCATTGGAAGCCAGAGTAGAAAGAAGAAGAAGAAAATACATTTTCGGCGATAATCATTTTAGTTCCTTTGTTGTTGCTGAGGCGCTTCTGCACACGACACACAAATCTTTACACACATACACACACATACATTCAAACTACCACAAACAGTCAGTGAAAAATTTTCGCTCATTTTGATGGCGCGACGCTCCCACACTTGGAGCATAAAAACAGAAACTGAAAAATTCCTTCAGAGTTTTCTGGCGCTGTCTGCAACAGTTTTCATGCAACGTCGATCTACAAAATCTATAGATTTTTAATTGATCGTTTTTGGGGGAGGGATAGGCGATATAAAAGCGTGGGTCGTTTATATGAATTATATGGTATTTCTTTTTTCATTTTTGCCTTACACCATTTTGGCACAGACAAACCACATTAAATTTCACTGGAAAGCGTACAACAAAATGGCAAACAGCTGCAACAATATACTAGAATTGGAAACAGATTCATGGAATGGTTTAACATTTTCATGTATGTATTTTCAACATAAGTCCAAATGTAATCCTTTGGCACAAGACCAAAACTGACCTTCATCATCATATTCGATTCGAAATGCCCATAATTATAATCAATTTGTTATTGCATTTTACAACTGACAAGTTTTGACACCAAAGGGCAAGTGTCCAAGGCAAATATCAGCTAGACAAATCTTTATAAGCTATATATGTAGATCTGCGATAGATACGAACAAATTTGTTGATGGCATCTTAAAAGCAACTAATATGCAGACGTTGAGAAGGCCAAAAACTATTAATATATAGATATAATATTTGCATAAATATTTTGCAAAACTAGCAAAACAAAATATGTGCTTCAAAATGTACTCTAAGGACGAGCATTTTTCTATCATATTTTTATGATCTGTTTTTGCGATATCAAGTTTGACGAGTAAGAAAGCTATATTCGGTATGCAGAATATTAATTTACACTTAACACAAAATCTTCTTGTTCATAGCAAAATCTTGTTGAAGAACTTGCATTTGTATGATATAGTTATCCAAATTCCTTCTTTTTTGTGTTCATAGTAAACTCTTGTTAAAGAACTTGCATTTGTGTAACATTTATATTATATATAATAGTTATCCAATTTCACTAGATTTTACCAAATGATCTAACTGCAACAAAAAGAAAACTTTGACCAAAGTTTCAGCTCTATAGCTCCAAGACTGAGGGAATAGTGTTCTTAGAGACAGAAGGACAGACGGATGAAGAATATATATTCTATATTGGGTCAGCTATGCTTCCTTCTATGTTCGTTATACATTTCAATATAATACATAAAAACAAACTGAACAAACTAACACTTAGACTAAAATTTATGCATAGATTATAATGCGATTCCATGTGAATAAGCACATACAGACTTTAATATGTATATAATTTATATGATGCATATAAAAATGCAACAAACGTTGCAGACAAGAACGAAAAAAAAACTACAATAACAACAACAACAAGTGCAATGGAGCAGAGAATCTGTGGTGTAATGCAATCTTGAATGTTTGTCTATAAATAAATGCGATTCGCGAATCTTTTGATAAAAGTCTTGCGTGTTTTGAGCGAGTTGCCCCTCGAGTGCACAAGCAACAACAACAACAAGGCGTTCAACATTCGGCGGCATCGGGGCGTTAATTGGGTCATAAATTTATATATTTCTTTCCAGCTTATTTTTATAATTTTCTGTTTATTGAGCGTCAAAAGAAAAGCGGCGAACAGCAAATGCGAATTGCTTTTTTATAGCAATGGGAAATCTATGGTAATTATGTCTAGTATCTTTTTATTTGTGTAATACCGTGTGAAAAAATACTAAAATTCCAATGAATGCGATGGGGAAGAAACTGCGTCAGTGGGTCGATAAGTAATGGCCAAAAGTTCAAGTTTAAGTTTATTTTGTTTTGAAATTGAATTTTCCATAATTTAGATTTGTTTGTGGTCCAGAATTAAAAATAGAAGATCATCTATTAAATGACATTTAGCAATTTTTCTTGCACGCGGCACAAAACAACATTAATTTTCGGTCAAGGAATCGAAGGCGGGGTTGAAAAGGGTTGGCGGCATTCAAACGTCAATAAAAAATAACACAAGTATGGAGCATCTTGTTTTTTGTATAAAGGAAAAATATGATATATGGGAAAAACACAAAACAAATGGAAAGGTGTTTCGCTTTTAGTGGCACAGCTAGGAAAAATTCATTTGCCAGCAATTTCAAGTGAATTTTTGAATTATTTAAGACAATTTTTTGTTCCACTCTTTGCCAGCACCATAATATATAGGAATATATATAGTATAGACCTATGCTTAAGATAAATAAAATGAACAAATACAAATTGGGTAAATTAAATGGACGACTAACAAATACCTGCACTATTAGAATGCCAAACGATTTATAAAGCAATTTTGGTTAATCGACAAAATTATATTCCCTTTGGGTTAGTGCTTGTTGCACAGAGGTATACCAAAGCAAACAAGAAAGAAGGCTCTAGTCTAGTAAGCTTGACTATAAGATACCCTGAACTCTTGACCATACAGAAGGACAGACAGTCGGGCTGACGGAAATACCTTACATACGTGCTCTATCGAACCAATGCTTAATGGTTTCATATCTTAGATGTTTCTTAACCGATTTTAATAAAAATTTCACAGATATTCATTGTTTTGTTAATAGTTTCAATCTTCACTTTTGAAATTCAAAATTTTGTTTTTATCGAAAACATGTGTATATCGTAAACCTGAAAAGTTATCGAAAGTTTGAAACACACTTGCTATGCCTAGGACTTAGGAGAGCTCTTTTCTAAGATCTGAAGTCTCTAGCTTTGCAGTTTCTGATGAGTTCGATGCGTTTATACATACAGACAGACGGATCGACTCGGCTGTTGTTGCTGATCAAGAATATATATACTGTATGGGGTCGGAGAAACTTCCTTCTGCCTGTTACATACTTTTGCACAAAACCATTATACCTTTTTTTACCCATTTCACGGATTAAGGGTATAAATATGCGCCAGCTTTTAAGTGCGCCAAAACGTTTGCCCCCGTAGGAAAAATGAATTCATGTCAAAGACACAAAAAAAATATTGAATAAGACTTTTTGGCAACGAATTTCTGCATGTTTTCTTAGCTGTACGCGAACCATACGTAGAAAAACACAAAAAAACAATATTATTTTCGTGTACGTATTTACACATGCCACATTACGCAATGGAGACAAAGGCCCTGCGCTCATTGCAGAAACAACAAACACAATAAACAATAAATAATAAATAAATAAATATATTGAAAAAAAGAAGACCTCCCAAAGAACCCGAAAAAAGTGGCCGCAGTGTGAGCTGCGTAAACAAATTACCCAAGTGACATACTTTTCTGTTTGTTGTCATAAATGTTTTAGCGCGAAACGTTCACCGCAACATTTAACAAAGATTTCGTCTTTTGATATGGGATTTTTTGACATTCTTCTCACTTGGTGGTCCCCCAATCCCCAATCCCCCAGACTGACGAATGTGCTTAATTTGACAAAGGATATGACACTAGAAAGTTGACAGCATTATTTCAGCACACAAAAACACAGAAATTATTTGAGTGGTCTGACATATATTATCACAAGAAAATGTCGAAAACTGTAAATAATTTGCGAATTTCTAATGGTTAAAGGTTTAATGCATACTTTTAGGCAGAAACAAATAGGGTGAAAATCTATTTCACAGATATTTTTATTAGAAAATAGATACTAAAGCTATCAGTAGTATATCATATATATGGTCTACATTTGTAAACCCCACGGCATTAAGTTATTATATAGCCACTTATGAAATGATTTGCAACATGACAGTTTAAGTAATTTGTGGCTGCATGACAAGAGCATTAAAATAAAACCATCAAATGTCTTATAGCCTTATAGCCATCCACCGGGCCACAAAACAAAACGAACTCAAAACGATGACATCATGCGACTGAAATGAGCCAAAAATGCAAATTGGGCCAAGCAAATGGCAAATGCACATGTTGTAGTGTACTAGTAGTATGTATATGGCCAATTGTCTCTGGTCTGAATGAATGTCAGTGCACTTGGCTCATGCATTTGGGGCCATTTGGATAACAAAATGATCTCAATGCTAGGGCATGTTTGCGGTCTGTAAAGTGGCCAGAATTCGGTTTGGCAAAAAGATTTAGATGCAGACGCAGATACAAATAGAATATTATGCGGGATATATTTTTAGCAGCATCAGATCATGGCACACAATGCGTCAGATGCAGTTTTTGAATGAAGTGATTACAAACTAAATGTTTTCAATTTTTTCATAAATATATATATTCATATTTATTCTCAGCCGATATAAAGGAATCGATAAAATAATATTAACTAACAGTTAAATAAGCTTCAAATCATATGATACATTTTAAATTGTTAACAATAAAATAATCCTCATTATCATATTCGATATATAAACGTGAATCGTTTCGTGCGTTTCTTGGGTCTGGTCGTTAGTATAATACAGTGTGTGATGGATCCTAAGTAGCCTCTGGAACTGGGTGCAGAGATTGGATTGAGATTTGTACAGCGTGCACGAATTTTGGGTTTTTGGCATTGGGCTTATGAACATGTCTATAAGAAATAAATAAAAATTAAAATCAAATATGTTTGTCATTCGTTTGTAGAATTAGTTTGCAAGCTTAGAAAAGCGGATAAAAATTGGCATCCTTGAGTATGTCAAATGTGTCCACAACGGAACGCTCTGGCCTGGCTACAGTTGTAGAATTGTTATTGATTGGACTAAAGGTGGCTGGCGATTCTTCAAAGGATGAAGCGGGAGTTAGACATAAGCTGTTTCCTGCACTGATGCTGGATAGGAGATTCTGTTGTGTTGAAGCTGGGGTAAGATTCGTTGAAACCGATATCGAAATGGGTGCAATTGTGGCAAGTGCTTCAGCCAAGGCCTCATCAATGGCCTCCTCAGCTACTTGGGCTATGCTTGGCTCCTTGGTGTCCTTCAGCGACTTCTTGCGTTTCTTGGTTTTCTTTTTGATTGATGTTTCGTCTGGTGTATCGAACTCTGCAATGCTTTTGAGGGTACTTTCAGCTACTAGACCAATGCTGCTACGAGGCGAGAAGAGACCTCCACCATTGAACTCCTCGTTGGCAGAGCTGCTTTTCGAACTGCGTCTCGAACGTACTTTACGCTTGGGCGTTTCTGTTAAGGCTTCAGATTCATCTCTTGGCGCGGAGCTGCGTCGATTGTATTCCTGGTTATCGGAGTCATTGTCATCGCGTAGATCCTCATCCGCTTTGGAGTTCTTGCGAGTCTTTTTCTTGCTCTTCTTCTTTTTCGGCTTCTCACTTATAGCTTCTGCAATGGGAAGTTCAGCCTCTAGAATGTCTTTGGCATTTTCCGGTTCTTGTAAACCTTCCTCGGGCACATCGGATAGATATTCTCCATGTGGACTTCGACTGAAGAGTGTAATGCTTTCGCCACCAACACTAAAACGACGTGGCTCCATTTCAACACATAGTTCAGGATCCTGCTCGAAGAACTCTGGATCCTGCTCCAAGAACTCAGGCTCCTGCTCTAAGAACTCTGGATCCTGCTCCAGGAGGTCTGGATCCTGGTCCAGAAGGTCTGATTCCTGCTCCAGGAAGTCTGACTCCTGGTCGAGGATTTCCGACTCATCTTCGACTTGAGTTGACTCTGAGCCTATCTCTAAGGCTTCCTGGGGTTCACTATCATCCAGCTTAAAGTTCTTGCGCCAATTGTACTCATGCTTAGGCTTGTAATTCAGATCCACCTCAATGTCTTCATCGACAACTCCTGCCTGCAGCTTGGGACTGTAGCCATAACGGGTGCGCAATCGCGTCGATTGTCGAGCAGCCACTTGAGCATCTCCCAAATAACGCATTCCGGTATCCCGACGCTCACTTTCAATTAGTCCAATTGATATGTCAGTGTCCCTATGCCTGCCACTCTCTTCGTTTCGGTCAAGCTCTCTAGTTTTAGCCCACAAAGCATATCGTTCACTGTCCGAACTAGATTTCTCCTTGTCGGAGTCACTTTGATAACTACTTCCTGGTAATTGCTCCTGCACTATTGTGTCAAACTCTCGTAGAATACCGGACTGTTTGCGATTCTTAATTGCATCGTTGTAGATTTGCTCAATGTAGGAGTCCGGATCGGAGTACGCACCACCCACAGCACCGTCATCTATGTGGTAGTCGGTGTAGTCCTCTACATTGTCAATTTCCTCCCAGTCATTGGCACCGCGATTGGCATAACGATCTGCATTACGTTCAGCTTCCTCACACTCGGATGTATCGTGATGAGATTCATCTGTTGGCTGTGTGCGCTCATTGTTATCAGAGATGCCCTCATCAAACTCAAACTCGTACTCATTATCATCGTCATCATCATCATCAATTTCCACCACAGTCTGTCGTTCGTCCTCACTCTCATTGCTGCTGGCCTCATCGATTCCTTGATATTCTCCTACGATATCATAGTTATAAATGGCATTTGTTTCATCAAATTCGGCTGCCTCAGCCTCTGCAGCGAGTACAGCACGTGCCCAAGAGCGCTCCTCCGTTTCGTATTCGGATTTCTTTGGTAAGTCATCAAAGCTAAGTTCTAAGCTTCCTAAGTCGTGCGTATAGAAATCCTCCTTAAGCCACGTTCTTTTACCCGTCAGTGAGCGCACTTCAATCTGTGATATATAAACGCATTCATCGCTGGGATACTCCTCGACAGGCTGCTCCTGTGCCAGCGAGTAGCGTCTAAAATGATGATATTCCTCAGGCTCCATTTCATTAAGTGCCGAATCCGAAGCCCGACGTTCACTATCCAAAAAGTCTGCATTTAGATAGCGTGAAAAGTTTTGAAAGCTGACACTCGAGGCAGCCAGGTGATCTAGCAACGTGTCCTGTCCCTCTCTCTTGGCAGCCTCTGCATCGATATTTTGCAAAGCAGCCGCATCTGCAGCATCTCTTACCGGAGAGCGACTCTGACTGCGGGATCGTTGAAACTCCGCTGTTCGATGACGCAAGTCATCTAGTTGTTCTTCCTTTATTAACTGCGGTTCCGACGATATGCTTTTCTTGGGCTTGGCACCCAATCGTTTTTCGTCCTCTGTGCTGCTTGCACTTAGTAGAGAATTCAAAATGGCTTCCTGCATCTCTCGCTGAGCTGCTGCATGCTCTCGGGCAACACTCAAGTCCAAAGATGGCGAAGGACTGTGAGAGCGTTGGAACTGAGCATTCTCACGACGCTGCTTTTCGAATTCAGGTCCCACGCCAAGGTCCATGGATTCTCCGACATACCTGGAGCGCTTAAAACCGCTTACTAATATCTCACTTCTCAGCTCACGAGCTGCCTCTGAAAAAGTTCTCTCATATTCTTGTGAGTATTCCTCTTCAACTCTCAGCTCAATCTCCTCGCTGGCATTTTGAAGTTGTTGCAGTGCTACCAAGTCAAATTCACGTTGCTTGCGACTGTGAGCAAGCACACTTTCCAACTCCTCGCTGCTCTGCAACAACGTTCGCTTATCACAACCTTCCAGATTAAGCAACAAGTGAAAGTCGTCAGCATTTTCAGAATAAGAGGTGGGAGAGCTCGAACGAGATCGGGAACGAGAGCGTGAGCGTGAACGGGAGGGTGAAAGCGAACGCATGTCCCGACTGCTGTCGGGTCTTTCATAAACACTCTCCACATTAGATCCACGAATCTCTGGTTCAGGTGTTGTGGACCTTAAGTGCATTTGCTCAAAGAACTCGTCATTTTGAGCTATGAGTTTCTCACGACGATTTTGCAAGCTATGCTCCAGATTGGCAGAAGTGGGTAGAGGTGATCGAGAACGCGAATGGGAACGACAGCGATTTAAACGAAGCTGCTCAACTAGCTTAGCAACGGCTTCAGGTGTCGGTTCAGGTTCCTTGTCCTCTTCCAGGGGCTCTTCAACACACTCAATTGATATAGTAGGAAGAGGCAGCGGAGAAACGGTAATTGTTGGAACAGGAACTGTTAAGGGTTTATTTTCCTCATATACAGGAGATATCATTACATCGGGAATTGTTAGTGATGTCGTGGAGGAAGGTGTCATTACTGAATCGGAAGCGGTTATAGGTGAACCGGTTCTTAAAGTAACTTCACCAGGAACTGTAACGGGTGAAACTGATCCACTCGAATGCTCCTCATCTTTTAGTTTCTCGATAAGTTCATCGTTTTGTTTTATGCGCATTTGACGTCTGTGTTCCAGACTGCGAGCGATATTATCGGCAGTGGGCAAAGGAGACCGTGAACGGGAACGAGAACGTGAATTTCGTTCGGCTCGCAACGTTTCCACAAGCAAGCGCACCTCCTCACGTGTGGGAACGCGCTCTTCAGACATCTCAGTTGTCTCCTCAGCCATTAAATTAATTTCAATCACAGGCTGAGGAAGAGTTGTGTACGTTTCGGAGTTATTGTTTTCATCTTCACCAATACCATTATTTTCAACTTCCATGGGGCTGCTGTTATCTATCTCTTGAACGTCACGCTTTAGCTCGTTGATGGTATGGGGCGGTGTTGGAGAATGAGTTTCTGGTAGGGGCTCAAAAATCATGGGAACGACTTGATTGTTGCCATTTTTCGCGTCATCAGCTACATTTTGGAGAGGTAAATGTTCCGACAGATCCTCAGCTCCATTTATAGTAGACTCTAGCATTTGCAGAACCAATTCGCAGTTTAGTTCACCTGGCATAGGACCCTCCAAGCCATCGTCGTAGACTTCCAGTGTGTGCTCCTCATCCACATCCATGCGGTTAGCCACATTCTTAGGCTGCGGCGAAGGATTTCGAGATGTAGAGCGTGATCTCGATGGATTTACAGATGCAGTAAAGTCGTAAAAATCACTGATGCCCTCCATTAATAGGCCGTACTGGTCTCGCCAGGGTGCCGTATCCGGCTGGCATACGGTGATGCTAGGCGGCGGACTGATTGGATGACTTGCTGCCTCCGATTCTCGCCAACGTTCCTCGTAGTGGTCCATTTCATCTATACGCGGACTGCGACGCAAGCTGGGCGAACCAAGCCTGGACTGCTCCTCCGTTGCTTGGGAGGTTTGCAGCTTTTAAAGCAAAGGCAAGTGAAGCAGAAACGAAAGCGAGTTGGCATATGAAAAGCAAAGTGAAAAGCAGTTAAGGCATTTAAAGACTTAAGACAGCTGGGGTTACATTAGCACACAAGATTTTAAACTTGAAAAAGATTTGCGCGTGAGTTCCAATTTGCTGAAGTATTTTGCTTACATTTGATTTTATGTCGCTGCTGCTTGAATCCACTGCTTTTGTGGAGATCTCTGTGCTATCCTTTTCCTACGACGTTAATTGTAGAGAGTTAAAAGCTTTCACAGGAAATAAAGCTCAGCACTTACCACCTCGTCCTTGGATCGCTGTTGCTGCAATGAGTTAGCTGCCTCTGCATTTTGTGCTTCTGTAGCCTCCTCGAATGAGGAAGCTTTGGGCTTGTCCATATGCACCGTCTCTTCGCCTGATGCTCGTTTCTCCAGCTCTAGGTCCTCCTCATCAATAGACAGAGCTTTCTCGCGTTTCCAAAACTCCGTGTTTTTATAGGTCTCGGGTAGAACCTCACCCCACGGATTTGAGCTCTCTTCACCGAGCATTTCTAGTGAACCACTAGCATCAGTCGGGGGCTTAACATCCTTAGCAGGACTACGTTTGTGCCGTCTGGTCGACTTAACACGCAGTGTTGGCTCTGTATACTTGATTGGATTGTAATCTTCCTTGTCGCCATGTCGTAGCTCTTCCTCCTCCAGCGATGTGAACATCTTTAATTCCTCGTCCCGTGAAGCACGCGATTCCCGCGATGAATTAGAGCTACCACTCGAGCGTCGCTTTTTGAAGGCCCGCCGACGACCAGAACCATCCTCACGCATAAGCGGACGACTCTTAATGCCGTCAAGAGAACGCAAGTAATCCTCGGTAAACTGCACATCTGGCACATTGTCTTCACCTTCGGGCTCTTGACGTTCCTCTTCTGTCAACAGATGCGAACGCTCGTCGGAAGCTTGTGTGCTAAATGATGATTGCTGACTGGAGTTAGGTTCCACAGAGGAGCCTTCATCCGATACACCGGGAAACATAAGCGTTTTGGATCGTTTATAAGGTTCCTCTCCACCTACGCTAGTTTGGCCAAACTGAGTTTTCACCCTGTGTACTATTACGGGCTCCTCGTGAGTAGGCTCTTCAAAACGTGGCGGCAGACATTTCTTAACGCAAGGTTCCTCCACAACCGGTACGGCACCAGCATATTCTGCTTCCTCTTGATCCCTCTGCGCCTGCAACATGCGTTGGTGCACCATAACCATTTCCTCCTCGGCCTCCATAAAGAGACGTGCATTTTCCTCAATTGACTTCTGTTTCTTCTCCATTTTTTCTTTACTAGCCGCCAAGCGTCTTGACTGCTCCAGTATTATAGCTTCCTCTTCCAGCTCACTTTCGGTTGCACTCATCTTGCGTGCTCGCTCCGCCTCCAGCAGTCGCTCCACAATCTCAGCATCGCGCTTCGCCTGCTCTTCGTCGTCTTGGAATATTCTGCGCTCAGCTTCACTTTCAGCTTCTTCGTACTCCCTTTGACGTTGCGCTTCTTGTCGTCGCTCTTCTGCCTCTTGCAGTTTTCTTTCATTCTCCTCTAGTTCCCGATGTTCTTCGGCCTCTGCTTCAGCTACTTCTCTTTGGCGCTGAGATTCTTGTCGTTGCAATTCCGCCTCTCTCAGTCGCTTTTCATTTTCCTCATGTTCGCGCTGCTCTGCCTCGCGTTGTTTTTCCGCCTCAAATAGTTTCCTCTCATTCTCTTGACGTTCACGTTGTTGTTGTTCGGCATCTCGCATTCTTCTTTCATTTTCCTCACGCTGCTTTTCGGCCTCAATCAGCATTCGCTCATTCTCGTGACGTTCGCGTTCTTCACGCTCTTGTGCCTCCTCGCGTTCCCTTTGCTCCGCTTCGCGTTGTTTTTGCGCCTCAATCAGCTTTCGTGCGCTTTCCGCCGCCTCCGCTGCCTCCCGCTCTTGTGCAGCCCTCAAACGTTCCTCAGCCAACCTATGCTCGGCCTCTGCCAGCTGCTTACGTGTCTCCTCCTCAATGCGCCGCTGTCGTTCCAGTTCCTCAGCTAAAGCTTTTTTCTTCGCTTCCGGCGACTCCACACGAAAACCATTGCTATAGAGCACACCATCCTGCATGGCATTTCCGCCGGCCGCAGCTTCTCGCTCCGCTGCCTCCTTTATCTCCTTGTCGAGACGATCACGCATTCGCGGCAGCTCCTCAGCATCGGCAGCAGCATCGACATCGTCATTACTGCCCGGATGCCGGCAAAGATGGTAGAGATGGCGTGCAACAAAAGCACATTCCAGGGCGCCCAAATACCCAATGATGAGGGAGAAGACCAGCTCACCGGCACCGGTCAGCGCCTCGTCTGCACCCATTCTCGTTAGCTTGCGTAATGCTCCGAGCGTTTAGCAACCAAACACTAAAAGCGATGCAATAATTGTGTGTTCAACCGGGCAGCGATGACGAGAGAATGTGCGAATGTGCGACCGTGTTTATTTTACGTATTGAAGTCGTCACTCGGCTCGAACAGAGGCACTTGAAAACGCTCACTCTCACAGGCAGCACTAGCCAAATAGGCAAAAGTGATTAGGTAATTCAATTAAAATTTTCGACTGGCGAAAATTTTTGTGCGAAATTTCACTGAGCGACCAAATATTCACATATGCTATATATTTTCAGAATGAAAATATTTTTTGTGTGCGCGCACGGGAATATTATTTTTTGTATAAACACTTTTCACTTTATGTGGGTAGATAGATAGCTGCCCGGGCAGCCGGAGAAATGAGCAGAGCGTGGCGGTTGCAGTCGGCCTCAGTTGTTGCCAGTTAATCGATCGTCTTGCAACTGATTAATGCGACTAGCTAAGGGCCGAGCGCACTCAACTGATTCACACGGCTAAACAAAAAAAAAAAACAAATACAAATCCGAACTGAGGCGCTAATTGGACGACACAACAGCGCGAAGGAGACAAGACAAGGGGTTAAATTTTCGGTATTTTGGCAAAGAATTGGCAATCGGAATTGGCCAAACGAAACGGACGAAAGCGTTTCTAATCAGCACGCCATGTAAATTGCGAGTGATTTTCAAATCACAATATATTCAGAACGAGAGTCACCAAATAAATAAAAACATATGCTCACATCTATTCTTCACACACTTCAATAATATTCAAATCTGTATATACAAAGTTTTCTTTTCACATATTTTGTTTTGCGTTAGACTTTCGCATTTGTTTCGTTTCGTTTGGGCTGGGCTGGGTTGGGTCTTTGCGATTTATGTTTTTTAATACTTTTATGCGTGGCCTTCTCATTTTTGCGGCAGGGCCAATGTCGCAACGATATTTTGTTGCAGTTGTTGCTGCCATACATTTGTGGCACCCCATTGCCAGCATGCCCCTTTCATTCTTGCTTTTCTAATTACAAATAGAAAACATAACAAATCGATGCGTTTTTCGTTTTTGAAGCACAAATCTATTTTTAAAGTCACATTTTTTTTTGGTTTTCTCGTAAATATTGAGAGCATGTGCCAAAAATAAATGGGTCGCCCGAGTGTTTGTGTTTGTCTTAGTTTGAATGTTTCGTTTGGTTTGTGTTGAAAGCGAAAGTGAGCGACAGACAGTGAAGAAGAAAAATCCAATCATGAGTAAACTGCTTGACAGCAAACCAAGAAGAGGGTGTGGCTGACCATTTATTAATTTCAATGGCAAATGAATGAGATCTGATAAAACTAAAGCACAAGACATTAAGAATTTCCTAAGGTTGGGATCGGTAGATTTGGTCGGGAAGTTTTAAGAAACTTTTCCATTTCATAATTAATTTGAAACTAAATCTTTAATTTCTGACCAACTCACTAGTTTTAAGTTTTCTTAACTTTACTTTAAACACTTTCCGACTCACTTTGAAATCTTGTTCCGCACATACGTTATGAACACGTCCGGAAGCAATGCCACAAAGGAAAACAGTGAACTGACACTGCTCAAAGTTCAAGATGCATTGGGCAAAACGTTGAGCGTTGACATTTAAAAAGTTCAATAGGGAAACCTCAAATAAAAGGGATGAGATCAAGGGAGATAAGGGCAGCCACACCTCAGTCATAAAACCCAACTGCGTGTGACAGGCAATTAAAGACAAAGCAGAGGGATGAACACTGATAGTCAATTAGAAACTAAAAGATACAAAACAAATACACACACCGCCTGAAAGTGTGCTAAGCATTTTGCAACGTGTGTGTGTGTCAAGGTATAAAGGTACAATTTGGTGATGGATGGATAAGGGACACTCACCTCATCACAGCCAGTGCAGCGGGGTTTCAACATTTCCGCATAATGGCGCTCACAGTAGACTTTGTCATCGTGGACGCAGTAGGTAAGATCCACCAGGAGCTCGTTGCAGGTGCTGCAGGTGAAGCACTTTGGATGCCACATGACGCTCTCGACGAATTTGGGTGCGGCCACAACCAAATCGCCGGTATTAATCTCGTTATCACAGTGCGCACAGTGCTCATCGTAGGGTGCATCCTTGATATAAGCTAAGTAAAAATAAAGAGATTAGCTTTAAGGAACTGCATTTAGTACGGAGAAGGGGGTTCACTTACCTATGTCTAAGGCGATTTCATTGCGTGCCGTCACAAAGTCTTCGAAGGAAGCCTCGTGCTGCACCTCAAGATGTTTGCAGTGCTCCAGCGAGAGATCCTGCTTGGGCAATTGATATGAGATCTGCTGCTCTCGCAGTCGAGCTCCCTCTGTGCCCACGCGTGGCACCTTCTCATCCGGCAGCTGTTCAAAGTAACGATTAACCCTTGAGGAGGCCCTGACACCGGGCGGCACCCAGGTATAGCCCAAGTCACGTGGCTCTACACCTGAATCCGCTGGCGAGACCAGCTTGAAACCCAATCGTTCATGTACATTGGTCGTCTGTTGTTGATAAATGGCATGCGCCTCCCGCGGACACTTGCAGGATTGACAAGTTTTCCTAGAAATATCAGAAAAAGAAAACGTTTAATTAATAAAATCTTGAATTTTCTAGTAGTTGATTTCAAAACCAAAAAAAAAAAAAACTTAGTACATATAATTGCCGCTATTTTGAAACAGCGGTAGTGAAAGCTTCGCACTAGGCGCCATCTAGCGTCAGTTTTTTATTAACACTTGAGCAAACAGTAAACGGTCGCTTACCTTACAATGAGATCGTAAATTTCTTTTCTATCGAATACTTTGCAGTAAATGTTGAGGACATTGAGGCACGCATAATGCATGCCCGTCCAGGGCACATCGGAGGCCAATGCCGCCCACAGGGGGCATTCAGCATGACGGTCCAGGTCGAGCATTTTCACCATTTTATGTTCAACTTAACGTTAGACTTTGGCATTAACTGTACTTGGCTTTACTTTTAATTATGTTTGATTATTATTGCTTATTATTTTTTATTTATTTTTTTTTTGCTTTTATTTCACTTTTAAATTAACTTGTCTTTCTTTTTCTGGTGTGATTCGCTACCGTTTCGGTTTATGTTTCTTTGAGTTCTGTTTCTGTTTCAGTTTCGGTTTGACTCATCAAAAATTTTGGGTTTCTTTCTAGAAAGGGGGAAACGCTGGCGTTTTAAACACTTGGGCGCCTTTATACGTAATGCGAAAGAAAATAAAAAGTTAAAACCACAGCACTTTTATTTTGGCACGTCTGTGTTTTGGCTAATTGCTCATTGACATTTTGATTAAGGTGTTGATTTAACCTTTTGAAAGCAAAGCAAGCCAAAAGCAGCAGCGGCAGGCGCAGCTGGTTTATTTTTGTTTACTATCAAACATTCATTTGCGTACGCAACAAAAATATTTAGTTTCGACTTCTGATGGACAATTGCAATCGAATCGTTTGTTTACCAATTATTTTTTTTCTTTCTTTCTATTTCAATTAGATAAAAATAATCAGCATCATAAATACACCCCACGCAATAAATAAAACAAAAAACTCTACTCAGAGGCATGAATGTATATATATGAGCTCATATGGATCTATGGTGAAGTAAATGACCAGCACTTTGGGATACATTTAAAAGGTATATCGTTTCCACTCGCCACCACCACCAAACAAAAACCAGACATAAAATGAAATGAAGGTAAAGGTAAAGGTAAAAACACCAACAAAAAAAAAACAGAAACAGAACAGAGGCATGCCAAGAGGCAACTTTCTGATAAGATTAATAAAAAGGCACACACACAAAAAAATAAAATACAGAATTGGATTGCGTGATGTCATCGTGGTGAAAGGGGCGGGGCAGGGACAGAGTTTTGCGGAATGAAGATTGTCAACTGCCACGAAAGTGTAGCGAAATGAAAATAACGCTAAGTACGTAATAATGTCAAAAAATAACCCATGAGTAAAATGCCAGAACCCAAATGCTTGTCTCAGATAAGCCTAGATAAGTCATAAATACTTATTATATCTTGCCAAAGAGGGGGTGACACAGGGAAATGCAGGAATACTCTACAGACAGATGACCTTTTATAGTCTTGAGACGACGACGCTTGAATCTAGAGGAATTATGTTTGCTAATTGCTCACGACGTATACGTCAATGCGGAAAATGCAACAGGTTTTGCAAATAGTCAGTGAGGGAAGGGGAGCAGGGCGGAGGGTTGATTCTTAAGTTATGCAAACATGACACAAATAACACTGTATGAATCACGATTTGCAAATGTCTGGTTGGGTTTTAAGATCAAGATCAATTGAGTTGAGTTAAAAGCGTCATGCAGCGAAATTTTCAGGTCAAACGGAATATTAAGATTAACATCGTTTTTTTGCATTAAGAAAGAAATCCAGCGGGAGAACATGGATGAGTAAGCTTTAAGATTACTTCTCTTATAGTAGCAATAAATAAAATTTAATTGAGCAAGGTGGAATAAAGCGTTTCGTTTAAAGCGTTTTCTAATACGTTATAAATAAATAAACCAAAAGCTAAAAACAATCTGACATTTAACGTATTTTACTATTTAATTATAGCAAAGAGCATTTGGCCCAAACAAATTTCTTTTCAACTAAATTTAGACATTAATTTTTTTGAACTTTTCGTGATGCCTGCTCTGCTCTTCAAATAGATAACTGTAGCAATGCATCTCTGCCAATTACCTACTGACACATAACTCATACCATGTAAATAATCTCAGTTTTGATGTCTATGTGTGTGTGTGTGTTTGTGTGTTCAACAGAGTTGTCATTGTTTTTGTGTTTTGGGCTATTGTTGGTGCGGGATGCGCAGTCTTATCGCAGAATAAACAATTACTATGCCATTAAAACGTGTTCATTTCCAGATTAAAGCCCACTGTGACAATGGGCACAATACGTATGTATGTGGCATTGTGTGTGTTTGTGTTTTCGGTTTTTGCATTTGAGTTTTTCAGTATCAGCTGGCTGTTTATGCGTTAACCAACAATAAAGAGAGCGCGCACAGCTTTTATTTAATTGAATTGCGACAGAAACACACTCAAACAAATATACACACAAAATTTAATAACTGATAGACTTTACCATATGTACGTAAATAAGCAATCGACACAATTAACAATTGTTTTTTGGGGATAACACAAATTTAGATATACCCTGCATAATGAATGTATGTATGTGCACAAGCGCAGCCAACTTAATACAGAAAAAGTTATAAAATATTGCCAGATCACTTAAGGATAAGCAAAGAAAGAACGAACTAGTAGAGGTGAACTAAATAACCCGTTATACATTCTCACTGCTTACATACTCCTGCTGTTGAGTTCAGTAGCTTACAGAGTATTTAAACATAACGTACACGGCAGCAGCAACAGCAGCAACAACAACAGCAGGAGCAGCAGAAAGCGAAGAAGTTCGCTGCCAAAGTTTTGCTGTTTCCCAGATAAATGTAATTAAAAGCCAGCCAGTTTGCTACACACACACACACACAGATGACGATGGCGTTTGTTGTTGTTGCCCGCAGCATTTGGCACATTTTTTGTTCGTTTGTTTAGGTTAGGGTGAGCTGGCAAGGGGTGCCAACGGGTACAGTGGCAGCCAACAATTACAATTGATAAGCCCCAAAGTCACTTCCATTTATTTGTACATACATACATATATACTTATGTATCATTGCCCAGTTTTGGGCAATTGGAAAACTTTTGGCGACAAACTGACATTAAAGTGTTCCGATTCCCTGTGTGAGCGTTTCCCCCCATAGGCTATTTTTTTTTTTTTGCTACTGATTTCCACTTAGTGCATATAGTTGTGGCCTGACCTTTTCTTTCCCACCAGGGTAAAGGAAAATCCAATTTTCCACTATAATTGAACATGTTGCGCCATAAACAATAAACAATAAAAGCGCGCATAAAAGTCAACGGCGGAAAGTGCAACAAATCTCAATTATGAGCTTGCAGTCAACACACGGTCTGTGTGTGTGTGTGTGTCTGTGTAAGTATGAGTGGGTGTGTGTTCGCTAAGTGGTCAAAAGATGGGACGGGGGAGTAGATGGTGAATGATAGAACGAAAGCAGCGCTCAGAGTGCTGAACCTCGCTCTCACTCGCACGTTCTCTTTTCGCTTTCGATTAAATGACTTTTAATGCGATTACGACGAGCAACAAGAACAATAAGTGCAGCTACGGGCAATAGAATAATGCACTTGACTGCGGCTACTGTCCCACATAAAGTAACAACAAGTCAGTTAAGTAAATACGTACATACTATATAAATTATGCGTATAAATGGCAACCACTAATTGAATCAGTGAACCGTTGACTATATACCGCTCATTTGAGGTAGATAATTAACATATGCAGTTGAAACGAAAAGCGAAACAATGAAAAAAGAACAGAGTGTGAACGAAACCCCCCACAATGATGTTGAGCTATGGTGAGTTGCCATGACAACGCAAGGAGCAGGAGCAGCAGCTTGGGCTTCTAGTTTATGACTTGCAGATATGTATATAAATTCACATTCTTTTTCCAACTGTTACCATGTCTACGTACGTACACGTACGTGTGTGTGAGTGTGACTGTGTGTATAAATGCCAAATTGCATTGCGCTTGGTGAATTATTGCGGCCTTGCATGCACATTACTTTAGGTTTAGCTTTTTAGCTTCAGCTTTACTGCTGGCTGTCTGTCCATCTGTCGGCCTGCCTGTTGGGGAGATTACATGCAGTTACGCGAAATCTGGTCACAATGTGTTACACAAAAAATGCACACACATTGTCACAACAAATGACAAAGCGGCATGATGCACTCTGATAAATGTTTGGTGTAAACATAAATCAAACTGTTGGCAAGTTCATTAGTGTGATGTATCTTACGTATTTATTAGGCTAATACGCACTTATCGTTATGCTAACTAAATCTGATTTCATTTTCTAGTCACAGTTTGAGTACACAATATTTATAGTTTCGCATTAATATTAATTAAAGAGAAAAACACGTGCGAAGCCTGCCAAAAATTTTACTTTAGATCTGTTCTGATCTGCCTGTCACCGCATAAGTAAACATTAACAACAATAGCAAAAAAAAATATTCTTTTTGTGTGGAACTTTTGGGTTTTCGGCACTACAGATTTCCGCATGTTTATACATAACCGCAGTCTAAACAAATATGGCAGACAATTGGCATTTTGTTTGTGAATTTGTATACAACAACAACAACTATAACAACAAGAACCAAATATGAGATGCCTACGAATTTTTTGAGCACTTGAACTTGAGAATCCGACGAAAAGAACCACAAGGAACCACAAACACAGACGTCACAGAGTCTTGCAAATAAATAAACACGCATTATTTTGATGTGCTTAATTAAATTTTCTTCAAATTATTGTGTCTTTGCACCTTTTGCCACACAGATAAATAAGTCAACAGCACCGAAAAGACCGAAAACTCAAAAACAACCAAATAAAAACAATAATAACGCGCGGCTACGAACAAAAAACGCAAGTAAAACGCGCGCGTTTTTAAAGACAACGTGAAAAAAGGGCGCCTTTCAGAGCGAGAGAGCGACAACCGCAACGTTACACATTTCAATTCTAACTGAACTGTGCGTCGGCGTCATCGCCTGGTCTGGTGCCTAGTTGTGTTTGCTTTTATTGTTGCTGTCGGTGTTGCGCCGAACGACGCCGCCGCAGCCGAAGCCAAAGCATAAACGAAGCTCCCACCGGGCAGCGCGGCTGAAAGAAAGCAGCGCAAAGGCAAAGCATACAAAGAGCAACGCATCGTGGGAGACAGGTAAGAAGAGTACGAAACAAAACGTTTTATCTGCACACAGAGCATGTGCGCGAGCGAGTGGGGGAGCGAGAGTGTGTCGCCGAGCAGCGATAATGACATGGCACTTGCCTTAAGCAGCTGCTTCTGTCGCCGGCAAACTGCGCTGCGCTGCGCTGCATCTTTTTACGCAGCCATCAAACCGCTTATTAGCAATGCAAATGCATTGCGGTATCTTTTTCTTGAAAATAGACAACTTTGCATACACTTTAAACTTGCGTAACTTAGTCAAAACTTAACCGATTTGCATGATTTTTGCGCTATTATGCTTCACTACTTATCCACCACGAACTCTGCATTTTTATTGAGCCATAATGTTAGTTTCAAAAACAGTTTACAGTGTATCTTCTAGTCAGTCTCCTACTGTTTTTATTATGACAGCTCTTGATTAACATAGCACATGCTGCACACACGTGTGTGAGAACCGCTTTGCTTTGGTTTGGGATAATGAGTCAACAGGTAGTGCGCTTGACTGCCCCAAAGTGGAGTCGCTGCCAGCAGTTGCAAGCCGAGAGTCGAGCCACAGCTGCACTTGGCTAGATAATTAATGGCCAAGCAGGCGAGCTGCATTTATTAGCTGGCATTTACCACAAATGTAGCCCAGGGATGTTGTTGGCCATGCTACGTTTCCGTTGCTGATAGTTGGGGGGGCAGTGGGTGGGGTAAGGCGGTCAAGGTCAGAGTCGGAGCTGGCCGAAAACAACTGCTAGCCACATTTATCAAGTGGCTGCGCGACAAGTTTGCTTTGCTTTGATTATTTCCACAACAAACAAGCAACAAATTACGGTTATTAATCTATAAACAAAGTATCTTAAAAGACCAATTGAAATGTTTAAAGACATGGGTGGTGGAACAGAAGGGGAGAGGGGTGTGTGTCTGGATGCAAAGCACATTGTCAGCAGCTATACAAAATCCATAAAGACAAACACAAATGGCCCGTAAAAATATTATGATGCCATTGAATGGTTGGCCAGTTTTGCCTTGCCACACAATACACACAAACACACACACACATACACTTACTTAGTGGGGAAGGGTATGTGCAACACACACAATGTTGACGAGTGTTTCGTACAATAGATAAACCATTAAAATGTGATTAAGCTTAAAAGTGTATATAAAAACTTGTAGAATTTTCCACTTTTTTTCACTTTATTTTCAACTATATAGATAAAAGATATATAAAAGAAAAACCTAATAAAAAGTAAAATCTTTAAATATTTATTATTTTATATAACAACTACAAAAGTTGATTATTATTTTAAGAATTATGCAGAGCATTGAAATAAATGTTTGGATTTTAGTTTATTTTCGCGAGATATTTTTGTTTTTCCTCTTTTTGCTAACTCACTTAGCCGACACTTGCTTAAGTTTTGTATATTTGCACTAAAAATATACAAGATGCAAACGTGGCTAGAAAGAAGGGGGAGGGGGTGTTCGGCCGTGTTTGATGATTGGTTTTGGCCAAGTGTTTTCATTCATGGCGTACGCGCCTCGAAAAAAAGTCAACAGAGAGACCCTCAAAAAAGTCTTCGTCGAGAATCTTTCACTTGTTGATGGACAGCACACGAATGGAGCCCCTCCTCCCCCTCTCTCTCTTTCTCTCATGTATGACGCAAACAAGACTCATCTGCTCCGCACCACCCCCCTACTCCCCAAGATCAACCATCAAACAAGCGAAAGATACAAGATTCATTGCGTGCTGAGCGTAATTTATGAGATTTTGTTTTAATCGCCAATAGGCAAAATCGCAAAATCGCCGTAAACATAAATGATTAATTGCGTTCAATTGCGGTATCAGAGAAGAAAAGTAAGAGTATTCATTGAGTAGGTGTATACTCAACCAAAGATTGATGATTCCTTGCCACACTCTCCCCTTCCCCCTCTCTCTCTCACGCACTTAATTAGAGACGCACGTTTTTGGTCTTTGGTCACCAAGCCTTACAAATTGCATGCGTTATTAACCCTGTTCCAGGAAGAGCTTCTACACCACTCTCAGACATGCTGCCTTGCCACACCTTGTCCCCTCCCTGCTACCCTCTGCAAACTGTCTATATGGCTGTCTCTCAACTTGATAAGCAGCCCCATTAAATGGCCATCAAATAAAAACGTAAGGTAATCTTATGCATGTACTTACACACACATACATGCAATCACATACATACATATATGTGTAAGCCATGTTATATGTATCCATATTCGATTACGATTACGAAATGCAAAACGTGACTTTGGCAACGCTGCTGATTAATTGATGGGCAATATATGCCGGAAAGAAAAAACAACAAAGACAACTCTGGGCTAAAACAAATTGCACATTGGGGAGAGAAGATACTTGTAGAAAGAATAACGATAAGGTAATAAATATTTGTGTGCAAATGCGGATATAAAATGATTTTAAAGATGATTTCTTTAAGGTCATTGCTTGGAAATTGGATTTATGTTATATATACCCTGTAAAAGTTGAGTTTGTTCCATCAACAAACAAACCCAGAAAACTAATAATCAGATTTCAATTAACATTATCGTTAACATAACAATAACATTAACATAACATTATACTCTATGTTATCATAAAATATGTAATTAGTTTGTTTATTTCACTTCACATGATATGTAGTTCCCAGGAACAAAACTTGATTTTTTATTCCAGGGAATTTAGTATGAAACACTTTATTACTTAGTAAAGAGTATCGGGGATGTTTAGTAATAGGCAATTATATCTTGTAAAATAATGCAGATGTTTAATGAATTATCTCTATTATACTTAGGAAAGATTATTTTTCCAACAGAAATGTAAATAGAAATTGATTTTGATTTTGATTTGACGAAATCTTGGACTTGGTTGTTGGTAGCCGATAAATCTTAGCTGATTTGACGATAAATAATATACATTGTATTTGATATTTGGAATATTTTTTCATTTTTAAGCAAAACCGCAAATGTTTATTACAAAAGTCATCTATC
Organism: Scaptomyza parva; assembly: GCA_035044645.1. Classification (NCBI taxonomy): domain Eukaryota; kingdom Metazoa; phylum Arthropoda; class Insecta; order Diptera; family Drosophilidae; genus Scaptomyza; species Scaptomyza parva. Next base: position 5,082,279 of record JAWNNT010000065.1, on the reverse strand, counting down.
AATAGACCAAACGGATCATAAATATCCGATACAAAAAGGCAAACCGAAAAACAAAATCTTTCTTGTTTTTGTTTATTTACCTGTCTGTCTGTCCAGCTGTCCATCTGTCTGTCTGTCTTTCTGGCTTATATGACTATATGATACATGTGTGTTATTTGCTGTCATTTGCTGCTTTTAATTACACCTTGTCTTAGTGCCTTGAGAAGGGGAAAAAGGGAGGGGAAACAGCGGCATCTGTTGAACACATACATACTATATAGAGATAGATGTACTTGTAGGTACATTAAATACACGTATCTTGCAGATACATTTGGCGCTTGTCGCTACCATTAAGGCCATTATTTTACATTAGCTAATGTACGGACTGGTACAGGTTGAGTTACATTTATTATACCGTGTATTCCCCTCCAAAAAGGTAGCTGTTAATGTTTTTATCATATATTTTTTTTGACATGATTTGGAAAAATCTCACAGACAGAAAGACAGGTGGATGGAGAGAAACTTGTGTGTGTTTATTCTTGATTTCAAGTAAAATAACATTTGGAATTATCTACGGAAAAAAACGAAATCTTTTGGCAACTTTCGGGCAAGTTTGAACATTTCTTTCTTTTTTGCATATGTTTCTTTATGTTCTTGTGGTTGGAACTAAACGTTAGGTCATTAATTTCAGTACGAGACAACTAATTGAGTTTAATGGGGGCACGTCTCTTCAGAGAGAGAAAAGCTTTTCGAATTGACACGCGCAGAAACGTGTTTGCGTCAGAAACGTAAATTTTTCAATCAATGGAATTCAAATTCTATAGATTATAGATTATAGTTATCGGCTCATCACTCAGTTGAGGGAAATGAAATATATCAACGATAAGCGATGAAAAATTGAACAAAATGAGTGCGAAATTATGCAAAGCAGCTGCCAAAAAAAAAGAAAAATAATATGAAATTTATTTCACTCTTTCATGTTGTTCGACACCCTTTAATTCTACGATTGCCAACAGATTGATGATCAATTAAAATACTTATAATCGGAATCGTTGGCGAAATTTGCTGATTTGCTGCATAATTATCTGCACAATAACTCATAAATGACGCCCGAGGCTGTGAAAAAAGTGTTGGCTGCCGTTTTTACGAACGATTGGGAACGTGAAAACATTTCGTTAACGATCTTGTGAACAATTTACAGTAATTAACGTTTTACGTGATTTTTTCTTAGTAAAAATCAAAACTCACTTGTCGCCGCTGACGGTAGGTGGCGCTAGCGCTGGCAAAGACTTCTTACGCCTGATGGCCATGTGACGTTCGCGTGTTGGAAACTTTGGCTGTTTCTTTACCAACACTGGCTGCACCTCAAACTCATTACGATGCGTAGTTGTTTGCATTTTCAGTTGCATCTTGAATAAAGTTAACTTTGTTGTTGTTGTTGTTGTTGTTGCTGAGTAAAGTGCGCGATGTGAACTGAGCGCGAACAACTTTAAAATGTAAACAATGACAGCAGTTGACAGCTATCTATAGCGGTCATATATAATGCGTGTGTCAGATACTGATAACCAACACACACACACTAACATTCACTTAATATGCAAACAGAGAGATGGTGAGCTAAAAGCTTCTCTCGCTCTCTCTCTTTCTCTCGCTCATTCTCATGTCATGAATTTCGATTAATTTTATGCAAGGCTCATTAAAGAAAAACGAATTCGCCGACTCGATCGCGTGGGCAACGCGCGAATGCTAAAAAACAACTAAGAAAAAACTAGCACAACAAATTTAAAGCCTGGAATTGAGCGTGAGTCAAAATACATGTACATAAATAAACAAGAAGAGAAGCAGCAGCTGCGAACTCAATCTCAAAAAGTAAACACGAAGCGCCGTTAGACAACGCAGTATGTACCCAAAGCTTAATGGGCCAAGTACCTACTATGAATAAACACGAGTCGCACACAAAACATGACCCCGTCAGTCAGTCAGTTCGACAATTCGTCAGTTTGTCAGTTTTGTACTTGTACTGTTTTGCAATTCAATGTCAATCTGAGCTCAGTTCATTGCTCAAGTCGGACAGTCCTAAGAAAAACCTCGCTCTCTCTCTCACACACACACACACACAGTAGCGCTCTCTTCAGTGCAAAAAGTGCAAGCGTTCGGTAAATTTGAGCCGTTGGACTGAGCACGATTGCAACACACAGTTTTAATGGAAATGAAGAAGAAGAAGAACAGACACTCAAACTGAAGCTTTTATTGGCGCAATCGAAATCAATTGAAAGTCAAAGCTTCCAGTGAGAGAGAGAGAGCAATCAAAGAAAGAGAGAGAGAGCGTCGAACAATTATAAAAGAGAGTTAAGTACAAGCAAGTCAAGGTCTTTGGAAAGCACTTTAATTGCTTTGCCTTGCAGCCCATTGGAAGCGATCACGTACCAAATCGAACCGAAAAACGATCTTCAACTCAGCGGGTTGTCATGTTACGCCCCATGTTGGTGGTCATGCTGAGTTTTTTATGGGTTTGTTAAATAGTTCAGATGTTTTTTTTGGGAACATCAGCCCCAAACAGATACACATCATTAGTTAAACTGTTTCGCGAACTTGCCAAAACAGAAAACGATTTTCACTTTTATCAATTCGTAAAATTAAAATTCTTAAGATATTTCTTTGTTGATTTAAATTCACAACTTGTTGACAATATTAATTGCGGTTTTCATAAATTTTGTTTTTTAAATACCTTTAGTCTAGTTAGTTTTTAATAATTAGGTTTTAAATAAGTTTTTTTTCAAACATTTTTCAATTATAATTTATGACCAATGTTTTTTTTTACCCCCATTAAAGTCAACCAGACCGCTATTAAAAGCCAAACAAAACAAAACAACTAAATTATAGCTAAAATACAAATACAAACACACACACAAACAAATGAGCAGCGTTTAAAGTTAAAACATACAACAAATAAAACAAGTACAAAGGCTCTAGTCGGGTAAGCTCGACTAGAAGATACCCTTAACCCATGACCATACAGACGGACAGACGGTCGGGCTGACAGACATACACATACTGAGCATGAACTACCGGACCAATGTTTGACTTCATATCTCCGGTGTTTCTTAACCGATTTTAATAAAAATTTCACAGACATTCATTATTTTGTTAATAGTTTCAATTCCCATTTTCGAGTTTTCAAAATTCAAAATATTTTTTATTGATAACATGTGTATATCGTAACCCTGAAATGTTATCGAAAACTTGAATCAAACTTAGGGATTGGGAGAGCTTATATCCAAAATCTCTAGTCTCTAGCTTTTGTAGTTCTAGAGATCGACGCGTTCCAGAGATCGACGCGTACATGGCTATATCGACTCAGCTGTTGATGCTGATCAAGAATATATATACTCAATGGGGTCGGAGAAGTTTCCTTCTGCCAGTTACATAATTTTGCACAAAACCAATACACCCTCTTTTTACCCATTTCATGGGTTAAGGGTATAAAAAAAACATCGCTCATACGCCCCATATATCATTTAGAAACTGTGAATACATCGCCGCCCCCCGCGGTCCGCCCCGCAATACGTATTTGGCTTACAGCCAGCATCGAAATGAGAATGGAAATGAAAATGAAAATGGAAACACAAACCGCAGTTAAGACAAAAGGATAAAAGCGACAAACAGACAAAACCAATTTTACAAATTAATTGCGTAATTTGGAATGAATTTGTTGCCGGGGAAACTGAAAACGCTAAGTGCTATTTGGCCCAAATAAATGCGTCTAAACTGTATTTGGATTTATGCATAATTGGCCACAGAAGTGCAATAACTTTGTTATTTTCAATATTTTTTAAAGCTTAATTAATGTGTCAGATGCAGTTATTTTTCCGCTTTCTCTCTGTCTCTCTCTCTTTTTCTCGCTTTTTGGGGCACTTTTTACTGACCCCAAAAATAAAATGCTCATCCTTAATCATCGTTTAGCTGGAATAAATGTGGCCCACACAACACAGAACACAACACAGACAAACGACGCCTTCTGTTTTTGCGGTTTTACCGTTTAAAATTTAACGGTTTGTTTTTCTTTCAAATTTACGATCAAAATATTTTTGGCAAACAAGTAGAACACTTTGTCGTTTGCTTTTCGCCTTTTGCCTTTTTCCGAATGATATTTTGGCAATGCTGACGCATTAATTATTTATCTGTTCGGGACATGAGATATTGCCAAATGGGTGGGAGGGTGTGTGTGCGGGGGTGGCGACATAGATTATCATCTAAATAGATTGATTCCAAAAATTCAAATTTCATAAACGAACACGTGAAGCACTGCGCTGGCGCCATCTAACGGCTGTTATCGCAAACGTGCGCAAGCAAACTCTCAAAGCTTTTACAGTGATGGCATCGAATATTGAGAATAGTATTTTACTTACCGCCAATCGTGTGCCGCAAAGCCGGGACAATCTGATTTACATTGCTCACAGCGCACGCCATCATCAACTTCACGAATTATGACACCCTGTAAATGTGTAATTTTATAATTATTTAATTGAATAAACAAACAATAAGTACAAATAAAGCTTATCAGATTTATTATTATACGCTTTTGACATTTTTGTGTAAACAATAATAAACAAATAATAATAAATACCCTTGCCCCTGTTTCAAAGGGTATATTTACTTTATTTACTTTATATCATTTTGTTTTAAATTTTTTTTCATGTAAGCAATTACACAAATTGGTGTAAAAATGGAAAAAAAAAGACAGCTCGCAGTAACAGGAAAGGGATACGAATAAAAAATACCCAAATTGTTGAGTTTCCCATATAATATCTTTAATTGCAGGGTATAAGTAATCCAATTATACAATTTATTTACAATTTTCCGCATTCACGCCCCATTGCGGCATGTGTCAGAAAATTACATTGCCAAAAAAAAAAACAAAAAAATAAATCGGAATCTGGAACAGAATCCGTAATCGCAACCGTATCCATTGCCAACATTGGCACAGAGAGGTCAACAGTTAAAGGCTTTGCATAGACCAAATGGCTGCAGTTAGCTGCCCTTCCCCCACCCCTGCTCCTTCTCTGTGCGACACTTGTTCCAAAATTACACTCTAAAAATATATTTATATATATGAATGTTTGTTTGTATATATGAACATGTATGTGTATTTAACGACAAGAAACAAACAACAACTTGGCACGTTTCCATTCCATTTCTGGCCATGTTTCTTTGTCTTTTCCCACTGTCTGTGTGTGCGAGTGTGTGTGTGTGGTGTGTGTAATTGTGGCTGCAGCTAACAACTGCAGCACATAAAAATATGCTGAGCTTTTTATTTAGTAATTGTTTTTCTTTTTTGGTATAACACTCTGGCAAAGAGTATAATAGTTTTGTCAGGAAGTGTAAAATGCATTCAAAGCAGAAGTTTTTTCAAATTTGTGTAGTACAAATGATTATTAAAAAGAAAGTTGGAAAACTTGAAGTCAGGATATATAGAAACAATCGTAGAATGAAAACTTTAATGTTGCTTTTTTGTTTATCATTAAGTTAAGTTCAAATGCTTTTGTGAACATCTTTATGAAAATTTCTTAAAGGAAGAATAAGATTGTTTTGGAATGTTAGAATAAGTTTTAACTTTTAACAAGCTCTTCAACTTTTTTCTAACAACACTATGCAAAAACCATGAAAAAGTCGAGTATCTTATTAGTTGAAGTATAAAGATCAAACTAACTTTAATCCCAAATGTATCTGCATGCAGCAGATCAAATGTAGACGTAATACTTTAAGTGCATTTGGCAAACGCCTGTCAAGTTTTTTGATATACTCTTTCATTTTTTATTGCAATTGTAAAAAGTTTATTGGCTTTTGTTCAAAAGAGTGAAAGAGAGAAAGAGCGAGAATTAATATGCAGGATGTGGCGTCGATAAGCAAAGTATAAAAGTTGGCATGTCCTTTGAGTGCATTCGAGTGTTGAGCCTCTGTCGCTGCCTCTCTGTCGCTCTGTCTCTCTGTCTCCGTCGCATGGTGCACTTTTGGGACAACCAACAACAACAATAACGAATCCATTTGGTTGGCAAACGATAATTGTGACACGTCGCGCTGAAAATCGATGCTGACCCAGTTCATATATAGGCGGCAGGCAGGATGAATGAATATGCTTGCAACCAGTCAACCCGACCAGGCTTTAAGCGCACACACAATCACAAACACACACACATAGTCAAAAAAAAGAAAGAATATGTATTAAAAAGATTGGCGACAACAATGGCGTGCACCATCAAACAAACAAACAAACGAACACAAAAAGGCAGCCAAAGTTGACTGACGGATGTTTGGCATTAAGTTGCAAGTTGACTACTCAAGTGGGCAAATGTTTGACTGCCACTTAAGTGGAGCCAACTGTGAAAAGCGTCAAAGACGACAACGACAAATCTCTCTCTCTCTCTCATCCCCAATATAATCCCCTTAATGATCTGCCAATTAAGAATATGACACTCTTCTCATCATATCACACAAAATCCATAATGCATATTAATAATATTCCAATCACAGCCGGCTGTTGCTGTTGCGGCGAAAGTTTTTGTTTGCCACAAGACGCAAATATTTAAGATTTCATATTTCGAAGATTTCAGTATGTATCTATATAGGGAATGCCTCTGATTATGGACAGTGATATAATTTAATTAATTTTATGGTAACGAGTTTCAATTCATTTTTATAGCTCAACTTTTAATTAACAACTTCTATTTTTAAGCCCTGTGAATCCCCGTTCAAACAACTTGAACCTAATGCAATCAATACATCTTAGAATTATTGATTGATAATCCACAAATTCTGTCAAGTCATTCATTAAAAACATCAACACTCATTAACAATTTCTTTGCACTTTCATGCATATAATGATGTCATGTCGATAAAAAAATGAAACCAACTTCAAAAACCCTGAGAAAAATAATGAGCTCTAAGCAATGTTTATGTTCAAAATCTGACCAATTCAAAAGTCATGTAAGTCGCATAAACTTAAATATATCGGCTAATTTTCAAGTGAGAAATGTAAGAACTAGTTTCAGCCCACACTCGACTCAGTTTGAGTCAACGTCGCCCTCGCAGTCTTGTTGCCAATCAAAGTTTGTTCTGAGCAAACAAATAAAACCAAAACACACAAATTGGTGAATTTTGTATCTGCATATAACAAAATGTATCTATTTGCAACCAAAAACAAAAAACAAAAAAAGTGAGCAAGCAGCTCGTTCAACTTTTTTTTTAAGAGCTACATTTTCAAACTATGACGCGATGCCAACGACTCGATTGTTGACTCTTTGTCTACAGTCTTTAGACACACATAAAATAGTATAATAATAAAGAGTCCGTAGGTCGAGAAACAACAACAACAACAAGTTCGAAAACCGGCTTTCGTTTGCTTGGAAAACGATCTGAACGTAAAAAGCAGTAGAACAAGCCGCAAAGTGTTTGTTTATTGCAAAATACACAATATACTATAAAAAAACAGAAGAAGAAAAAAGTTACAAGAAGAGAAAAAAAATGTAGGTAAAGGTAAAAAAGAAGGTAACGGGGAACAGCGAACTTTACAGTACACAAAAATTAACAATTTACAAGACAAAACAAAAAAAATTATTATAATTTCGGCGAATTTTGTGTAAGTTGAGACCCACGCAATAGGCCAACTTAGGCCACCTTAGCCCATTTAAGTGTCGCCACTTTGAGGCAACAAGATTTACATTACATTTATTTTTCACAGTCTAGTTAAGATGACACAATGCTAAGATGGTGGCTAAGTGGCTAACAAACCAAAAATGCGTTAACAGCTAGAGTGAAAAAAAAAACCCAAAAACTAACTTAGGCGTCGTCTAATGTAGTTCAAGATCATGTTCAAAGTAGTAGATCGAGACTCTGACTAAATTACAATTGTTGCTTGTTTTGCCAAGTTTTCAAAAATGTATTTTGACTTTGCAAATTGTTTTAACTTAACGACCCCATTCGTTGTGACCACATTAGAAAGTGTAACATATCCATATACTCTAAGCCTAAGATGGAGTTTTTTTTTAGCTAATTAGCTAACTAGTTTAGGTTTTAAAGCGGATACAAAGAAAGGTAAAAATCTTAATGTGTTGACTATATAAATTTATTGAGAAAGTTAAAATAAATCAATGCCAAAAAATAAATATTTGATTGGTTTTTTTATACCCTTAACCCATGGATTGGATAAAAAAGGGTATAATGGTTTTGTGAAGAAGGAAGCTTTTCCAACCCCATACAGTATATATATGTTCTCGATCAGCATCAACAGCGGAGTCGATCCGTCTGTCGATCTCAGGAACTACAAATGCTAGAGACTCCAGATTTCTTTCCTAGTCCCTAGCCATGACAACTTTAATTCAAATTTGCGATAGCTTTCCAGGTTTACGATATATACATGTAATCGATAACAAAACAAATCTTGCATATGAAAGCCTTGAAAGTGGGAATTGAAACTATTAACAATATAATGAACATCTGTAAAATTTTTATTAAAATCGGTCGAGAAACACGGGAGATATGAACCCATCAAGCGTTGGTCCGGTAGTTCCTGTATGTCCGTCTGTATGGTCAAGGGTTAAGGGTATATTCTAGTCGAGCTTACTCAACAAGGAGCCTTCTTACTTGATTTATTTAGATAATTAATATTCAAATATTTTGTTGATCTGGCAAATAAACATTTAAACGGAAATAATTATTTGTTAATGCCAAAAAACAAAGAGAAGTCGGCAAATATACAAAGATAATGAATATGATGATGATGGTGGGTGTCAAAAAACAATTCGACAGCAATCTTCAATTCAACGGAAGGTGTTAGCGCAATTACCTTTGACTCAGGCACACAACCTGAACTTTTGAGCGGTCGAAAACAGAATATATATTTGTAATTAAATGAAAGAAGAGATATAGAAAAAGTTATTTGCTGTTAATGGAAGAATCGTGCATTAAAGTACTTGAATTAAATATATATATATATAAATATGATTCATTTTGTTCTACTCGTATACATATTTGGTTTAAATCATTTTATGCCCTCATAAATATTTATAAAAATCTGTTTATACATATATATTATATGATTCTTATAAGGTGCTCGACTCTGTTGACGTCATCTTTCTTCTCTTTCTTTCACGTTCTACCCGTCTCTTTCTATCTGTTTTTACTACTATATGTTTATATGCCGTTAAGCGTAGAATTCTCGCAAACCAAATACGGCCCATAATAAGCGCATCTGCTTTCTATCTAAACTAACCCCAAACACACACACACGCACACTCGTACACGCACACTTATACAGAGATATACATATAATACACTGAAAAATATGGATAAAATGCTCGTCACGTAACGCTCAACCCATAATGTCATGCACAGTTAGTCATACATCGGATTCGAAGTCGAACTCGTATTCGTACTCGAAATTGACCAAAAATAAATGCTACGAAGAAAACTTTAAAGTAAATTGTATTGTTAAAAATACCGAAAGGAGACATAATTAGCACCTCCAATAAAGATGTGTAAAATATGTGTATATGAGATTTTTGCATTTTTGCGTTCCACTTAAATATTTTTTTGTTAATGGCCCTGCAACTACATTAAGAAACAAAATGTTAGCTGTGTTCAAGGGAACTGAAATCGCTGAAGCTGAATCTGAAGCTTTGGCTTTGGCCCTCGGGCAAATACGAATAAATGATAATTATCAATTTACACAATGTGTTTCTCTCTCCCTGCCTCACTGTCTCCTTGTTTTGTTTGTGTTAACATTCGCAATAATTGGATGCTTTTATTTACTTAATCATTAATTTTCGAATTTTTACATAAACAACAACAGCAGGAATGGAAAAAAAAGAAAGAGAAACGTTGACAATTTCAGTATCCAATTGTTATTAGCACAATGCGTATTAGGAAACTAAATAATACTTCGATATGCTGACGCAAATGCTTAACCATTCTAAAAGAGACGGTGTTTGTTGCCTTAACTCATAAGATCTGTCAATAAATAATGATGACTGCGTGTCGGATAAACAAATACAAACAGAACCTAATCGGCTGTGAATATATCAAGTAATTGAGGAGAAGATCATTTGGATGGAACTTGACACTAAAAACTCTTTTTTATAGTTTGTATAATTTAAAATTGTTTTATTTGATTTAATTATATTTAGGTTTATGTTTAAATTAATTTGTGTTATTTGTTTGATTTGTGCTCGTGTCGTGTTTCGTGTTTCGTGTCACGCTCTCAGCTCTAAGCTCTATTTGACTTTATTTAATGAGCGCTGATCATCGTTTGATCATTTGCTGATCTTTGTGTCTGATCCGATCGATTCTATCGCCATGGTATTTTGATCGGCGAACGATTGCGACGCGGCGCTGGTGCGGGGGCGGCAACAACTCGTGGCGACGCCTGTTGTTCGCGACGCCCCCAATTGACGCTGCTGCTGTTTGTTGGTACGCCCACGGTGTTATGGCGTGAACTGGACATCGGCAGCTTGTAGGAGACAGCGGCGCTCGCTGACGCAGGTGCATTATAATGTCCACCAAAATATGTCGAACTGGCCTTATTCGGTGGCTTGTTGCCGTACAGTTGAACGCGGGTGGGTGCACGTCCTCGAGCTGGAGCTGGCGATAGTTTACTCTGCTGCTGCTCACTCTGACCAATGTGCACGAGAGTTTGATACCGTCCACTGCTATTGCGCTGTGGATGCAACTGTTGCTGCTGGTGTGTAACGATGCCATTCCGCGTGGGTGAATGTTCTTTCTGATGGCGATACCATTTCCCATTCCCACTGGCGGCGGCAGGCGGCGTCTGTCGAGCTACACTACTCGCCAAGAGACGCTGGGCGTAGTACTCGGTGGTGGGCATGGGTTTGGCCACGCCCACCGGCACCAGTCTGCCTGGGGAATGTGGTAAGATGGAGTTCTTGATCTCAATGCGTATCGCCGATGAAGGTGGCGTCGGCGATGGCGAGATATGACGACGCATGGGCTGTGCCACACGGAAGGTCTCATTGCGTTTGACTGGCGAGCGGGTGGCAGAGCGTGAGGGACGATCCCTGAGTGGGGAACGTGACTGTGGACGATAGTTCTCATTGTCAAAGACAAGGAAATCGGGACGATTCTCCTTTGACTCATAGTGTTTGGAACTCTTTTCGTTTGTGGTCGCTGCTGCTGGCACCTCCACAAACCAGGCGGGATTATGTGGCGCCTGTTGTTGTTGTTGGAGCAGACGATCACGGAACGACTTGCGAAAGCTGCTCAGTGTCACAGTTTTATACTTTTCCCGCTCATCCTCCTCGAGCAGATCATCATTGGAGTGGGTCTTGAGCTGTTCCAGCTGCTCCCGCAGATGTGTAGGCGTTTTACTCTTGCGATAGGTGCTCGAATCAAAGCTGCCACTGGAATGCGAGGAACCCAGACTTGACTGCCTCTGCATGCCCGACCCCGACGGCGAACCCGAAGAATCTGTTGTTGGCCCTTGCCTGCCCTTGCCCTGTTGCTCGTACAGGAAATTAAATGGATCCGAGTTGGCATCATAATCTAGCATTCGATCTCCATCGCTTCGCCATTTGTAATAGGTATTTGTGGCCGTATCACTTGGATGATGATCATAGCTAGCCACCTCCTCCGGCGAGGGTGTCTTCTTGCGCTTCGTAAACGTACTGAATTTGCTAAAAACTTTTGATTTTTTCGATTTCTTTTCCAGTGTGCTACTATTGGATTCAGTGCCACGTTGTTGCTGTTGCTGTTGGTCCCCGCCCTCCTCATCCTCATTGAGTATGAATGTGTCGCCACGTTGAAGTGTGGAGCTTGTGGTCGAATCACGTCTGGAACTAATCACACTGGCTGGACGGGAACGCACTGGTGTCGTATCACGGCTAGAGCTCTTTCGTGACGATGTCAGCGACGAGCGAATATTACGAAAAAATGACATCTCTCTCTTTCTATCTCTCTCTCTCTGTCTCTGTCTCTTTGTCTATCGCATTAAGTTTCAAGGGCAAGCCGGGTACCGGGTGCCAAGAGCAAAAGTCAAATCGCTTTTCGCGCTTTGCGTTTTACGTTTTTACGTTTCGCGGTACGAACTCGCGTTTCGCGTCTGACGCTGTCAACTGCCACGAAGCAACTAAATGCAACAAATGAGCGGTCGGCGGCATTAACTGAAGTTATTACGCGGATCACTAGAATAATCAGCGGCTTGACAATTCGTATTGGCTTCGGCTACGGGGCTTCGGGGCTTTGGGGCTTCGTACTTTGTTGCTTTGCTTTGTTCGTTTTGTGTTTTTGTTTTGACCAATTTGGCGTATACTTAACATCATTATCGTGTTTATAATTATGGCCATATTATGTATACGTATCTCTCGCTTGACTGCGTCTCTCTTTCTCGCTCTCTTTTACACTCTTTGATCAGCTGATGTGGGCGTTTTAAACACACACAGACACACACCAATACACATACGTACACACGCACATAGACCGTTCATTTTAGGGCCTAAATCACGGCTTTCAGCTTATTTTGTAATTTATGCATCAGAAAGCGCTCTAATTAGCTATCTGGCGCGGGGCATCAACAGCTCATTTAACACATTAACGTTCAGCACACAATGCAACACCAACAACAATAACAACAAAAACAATCAAAACAGCACACGACTAACAGTCAGCTCTGTTTTGTTGCCTTTTTGTTAGCTTTGTTTTGTTTGTTTTTTATTTTTTTTTTTTTGTTTCAAGCGCCAACTAAGCGGTTTATACTCTAACAAAAAAGTGTGTGTTTCAGCAAAGTGGTTCTCATTTGGGGATTTTTTGGTTAGACTTATTTCAATAAAAAATGCTTAATAATTGTTAATCGTAAAAATATGTTATACCTGTCTTTGTTGTTGATGTTTTTGAATAAAAAGTATATTAAACAGTTCTGAGAACTGAGAATGTGAAACTGTCAAATAAATATTGACTTTATTAAACGGTTTTCAGCATTACACTTTTCACCCATTACACAAGCAACCTGAAACCACTGTGCAATGTTGATTGTTTGCTCTCACTTGAATCGATGACTTTTTGATGCTAGACGCCCCTCAATGTTTGCCTTAATGAGTGATTGAGTTTCGCGTGCGCGTACTTTTGTACCATTTGATTTGTTTCACTTCCGATTCCGCCAACACCAAAAACAACACCAACAACAACAAAAACTCTAATGCGAGTCATTAGATTGTATATGCCGAACGCAAACAGACATTTTATTGCCGTTAAATGCAGCAAAGAGCAGCAGCAGCAGCTGTTTGTATTTAATTATTTATGATGACTATATGTGTATGAGTAAAACAGAACAGATAAATCGTGAGTAAGTCGCACATGAATATTAAACAGTTATAGCAAGAAGGAAAAGTAAAATGGAGCTTAATACAATGCGACTTGTGCGACGAAAACCCATTGTTATTGCTGACCATTTATGAAATTTTACTGTTGCGTACTTTTCGGCTTGCGCTTTAATATTTCATATTTCATGTGCAGCCCGAAAGTATGCTATGAAAAGTGAATACTTCTGCTGCATGGGACCATTTTGTAGAATTAGATTGTTAAATTTGAAGCAATATTATTGGGTTGTCTGCACAAGTCATATGTACACACACACACTCGCACACTCACACCTTAACAATCTAAAAACGCAGCGGGTGCTGGTGAGAAAAAAGTTCACGCCATTTGCAGATTCATAAACATACACGAAAGGAACGAGCGAGCGAGGTGTGAACAAGTTGTTCTTGTTAAGTGTGAACAGCATCAAAATGCAAAAGCAATCATCGTTTGAGGAAACCCCCGTGGCCAGACGAGAAAATAAAAAAGCACAACTTGCGTTGGCCAAGAACAAAAGCAATTTTGTTGTATTTGTTGTATTCGTGTGCTTGCCACATGCCTCACGCAGCAGCAGCAGCACCAGCAGTCGGTCAAAAATACCACGCACCAAAGACTTATGGGCCACGCCAGAATGTTTATTACGAATAATACAAATATGCAATAAATTTGTTTATGCGAATAATTCAAATGTTTTCCAAATGCCAAATTAATTCCAAGTATTATAAATTCTAGTTTAAAGTGAAAAATATTCCACAAAATATATCGAATCGAAGGCTAAATAAATAACAAATATGACTTAAAGCTTAAAAGGGATAATAAAATATTCAAAACTATAAATGTATTCTGTCCAAATGGCAGCAATTTACTCAATAGCCTATCACACTTAAGTGGAATAAAAGGGACACCAAAAACAACAAAACTAAAAGCAAAACCAAAACACAAAATGCTGCGTCTGCTTCTCTCATCTCGTTTATCTCCAGTACACAAGTTCTGTGTTCAAGTGCTTGCTATAAAATGTAACTTTATCCCTTGAGATACAATTGTATCTGTTCGTATCGATAATGGGCCAATGAGCATTTGACACATTTGGAATGCATTTTCTATCCAGAAACAACAACAACAAGGAGAATAAGCAGACACACACACACAAACACATGTGTCAACCATTTACGATTGCGAATAGCATTATTTATCAGCTATTAAGTCATACCCCAATACACACAAAGACACAAGAGATACATGGATATATAGATGGAGATACATTGACAGCTGCTGTTGCTGTTTGCTGTTGCTGCTGGTGCCAATGTCAGCCAACAACAACAACAACAACAACAATAGCTCCCCATTCAACCAGCTAAACAACAAGTCAAAGCCACAAATAAGCCAAATCATTGGTGGGTGTTGAAATTGTGAACTGTTTGTGTGTGTGCGTGTGTGTGTATTGTGAATATTGTCGCTGTAAGTTGTTGTTGTTGTGTGCTTGATATTTATGTGCACATTTAGCACAATTAAAAATTAACACACACACGCACACTCGTCTGTCAATGGCATGCACACACACACATACCACAACAATGCTAGAAATGAAACCAAAAAATCAAACACATTCATACACATGCCACATACACACACACACACAGAGATTGGTCCATTATGTTTCGCTGCTGCGTCCAGTGCTCCAATGCTCCAAGGAAGTGGGCGAGCGTGTTTTTACAGTTATGAGCGAGCAGCGGGGCCAACTGCCTGCCACAGCTGGCCAACTGTGCTGGCTAACCAGTCAGTTGGTCTCCACAGGCCACCATCACCATCAGAGCTACTTGCTACTGCTGCTGCCTACGATTCTTACTCTAAGACTCTGACTGTGACTCTGACTCTGACTCTCAACTCTGCGAGCAACAACAACAACAACAACGAGTAGAAACGTGACCGGTTGCCGGCGTTGCACGTAGCCGGCGCACAAAATAGACCATTGTACCATAAAGTTACTCGCTTGCGAGGGTGACTCCATAAATCACTTGGCAAACATGGGCGCAATTAAGGGAATTATAATGTGTACCACAGGGAAATTAATAGATGTGTGCAACTTTTTTTAAAGGTTTTTTTATTTTTTTTACTGACCTACTTTAAGTTATTTAAAGCAAAAGTTTAGAAAGCGAGTTTAATGTGTCAATTAAAAAAGTGAGTAAAAAAGTTCAAGGTACATGTATCTTAATAGTATTCGTTGCCACCCTCGTATAGACACTTCTTATCTACATAGGTGCCAAGTGGCACGCATGACGAGAGCTTTGCAACTCTCTGGCTAGAGTTGGGGTTGGGGGGCAAATGGTTATGCCCAGGTTGCCGCCTCAGTTGCCTCATGACGCGGCCTCTCATGACTGACTGTTTTATTTGAATTTTTTGGAGAAAGGCCAGATGGCGTCGCGTAGTGGTATGTTTTTTTAATGGAGGGGCAGCTGCAACACACACACATATACTCGAAACTGCAGACACTCGAAACCAAATGTTGAGTTGCTTGAGCTTGTTGAGTTGTTGCCTGGCTTCGAGTGTTATTCGAGTAGTTGAACCGTTAACAGAAATCAAACATATTTCAATGTTGTCGTTGTTGTTGTTGCTGTTGTAATTATTGCTGTATCTTTTGACCAGTTAGCGTTAGCAAATGACGTGATTGAGTTTCGGATATATATGTATTTTTTGGGGTACCAAAAAACGAAAATTTGTTTAATTTACTTATTGGCAAACATAACTCGTTTCCTTTCCTTTCAACGTTATCTCTCTTTGGCAATTATCAAAAACGCCACAGAAAAAAAACCCAAAAAAAAACGAAGAATGAAAAGAAAAAAACGGTTTACGCACAGTTATTAATAGACTTTAAAGAGAGAGAGAGAGATATGGTCAAAAGTACAAGACAACTTTCATTTAAAAAAAAAAACTATCAAGAGTATTTCAAGTTCGTTGTTTCCTTTATTTCTGTCATATGGCGTTGACTTTGACAGGTGATTAGCAATAATTAAAGCGAATTTTTAAACAAAACAAATCGCTAAAAACAAAATAAACAAATTTTATATCATAAAATGTACGACTAATGTTAATTAGCCGTGATTCAGCTATTGGGGTTATATGAGTTTAGTTTTGTGAGTTTTTGTTTCGGACAATAATGATTATTGCATATACTTAATAGCCGAGCAAATGATTGAAGCGATGCGTTTGCTAATTTTGATCATAAACTTGGCTATTTATAATGTTTATGTTTCAACTTAAAAGCGCCTCTAAAAATAACTTTAAAAACGTTGCAAAAACCGTTTTGTGTTGTGTTCGGACAGCTGTTGAAAAATCAAATGCATTCGAGTTCCAAAAACAAAAATTCAATTCAATTAATAATATCATAATATTTATATGAACGGGTCGCTAGCGCTGATGTTGTTGTTGTTGTTAGACGGCACGCGTGCCACATGCCACGCCTTGAGCATATTAAAATGGACATGGATAGAGATGTGTGAATGTGCGTGACACAATAGAAAAAAAAAAGATAACCTTTATACATAATAAAAGAAGTTGAAAAGTTTTAAGTTTTGTTAAGTTTAGTTATTTCAAAAAGGTTTCTTCATTAGATTTTCTTTTTGGCACACTTGTCATATATATTTTTAACTTTGTTAACCCAAAATGACACTCTAAATGTGAGAACTTAATTAAATTTCAATGGAAACCCAAAGCGAAATTCTCTCCGCCCATCTCTAGTACAAACTGTGCAGAACGGGGAGGTTTCGGAATTGTTGCTACTTGTGTCACCGCCCAGGCGATGTTCGTGCAACCATCTCGTTGCGCAAACATTGCCACATGATATGACAGGCAATAGAGAGACTCCATGCACAAGCCAGCGGGCCCAAACGGGCCAACTGGCCACGCACCTGGCCTGGCCTGGCCAGCAGCAACAAACCTGGCCAAACTGGCTAACCTGGCAAAAGTGGAAAAGGTGCGCTGAAGCTGAAGGTGAAGCTGATATCGCCACTTGGATAGCCACCCAGTGCGTATACGCTATCTCTCTCGCACTCTCTGTTTCTCCCCCTCTCTCTCTCTGTGTGTGGTGAATGTAGCCTAACTAACACACCCATGGGAAATATAACAGAGACACGCAACAATTACCAGGCCCAGAAGATGATTATGCTGATGGGCAAATAGGGTGGGGCGGGGCGCGGGGGGCGCGTAGGGTGGCCCAAAGTCCAGCTAGTCCCTGTCACGACCCCCTCCCTCTCTAACTTTTGTGATTCGCTTGCGTCTCATTTGTCGTGTTCGTTATTCGTTATGAGCGGCACGTTTGACGTGCCCCAAAACCAAAACCCAAATTGGTAGCACAAAGTGTGAACGAACACACACACACACACACACACATAACCATAAAGAGCAACTTCTATAAAGCTGGGCATCTGCTGTGGTGCAGTTTTTTTATGATGTACCGAACCGGGGCTATGAAAACTAATAATGCAATTAAAAAGTTGACAAAGTTGTCAAAGTTGTCAATTGTCAGCCATAACTCAAACAAGTGCAAGGCTTTTAAAACGCAAATAAGCTTAACGCACGCACACACACAAATATATATAGAATCTGATATATATATATATATATACATATTCATTTATTCATAGCTAGCAAGCTTGTGTCTATATATATATATATCTAGTTAAGTGTAGTTGGTTAGCCGCAAAACGTGCAATAGTCATTTAAGCTGTGTATTTTATTTTTCCAGTCTTTCGGTTTCCCGTGTCAAATCTGAGATCTTTGTTCTTTTGCTCTGCAAATGTTTTTTGATGACTCAGTTATTGTTGGTTTTACACACATATATATAGTATATTAGTTTTCAACAGAACTGCCAGCACTCAACAGAGCAAAGAAAATCCCGCAAGCAAACACGAACATCAATTCTCGAACTCAAACTCCCAAACGCAGCGCCCAGAAATTGAAAGTTACAGGAACTGAACTGACTGATGGCATCTGCAGAACAGAACAGAACAGAACCAGAAACTAAACGATGATGATGATGCACCACTAAAAACGGGGAAACATAAACAAAGTACTAAATGAAATGCTAAACTAAGAAATACCTCAAATGAAACAGTTTTGAAAAGATTTGAGTTTTTGTTACGATCAAAAGTTGGTTTTCTGTATGATAAAGGCTATCATAACTAATCTTCAGATTGAAAGAAATGAAAAAACCTTTAGTCAGGCTTTAAGTTCTCTTTTATTTCATCACTTTATTACAGAGTATTTGTGTTTCGAGCTGCAGTCGAAAGGGTTTGCAATTAAAACTTTAAAATGAGTCAAGGTTCTTGAAGTTGGACTGCATGGTACCACAATTGAAACCTTAACGCCTCTAGAAATGATACCAATAAATGGGGTTTTATTATTAACCATATTATTATGATTCTTATTATTATTATTATTGCCGGCTCATTACGCTCGTGTGAGTTTATATATAAATAAAGCGCGATTCTGGTTCGGGTTCGGTAAGCAGTTGTTGTTGTTGTTGTTTTTTAGTAGGTTCTACGATGAGCTCATCGATTGCATCAGATTTCGCACGGCATGTCGTTATGTGGCGCAAAATTTAAACTGAAATTCTTGTTGATGTTTTTTTCCCCCCTTCTTTGGTTTTTGTGTTCTCATTCTTTATATTTTTTCTCTGTGTGTAAAACACATATGCAGAAAATATTCAAAATTAGCTGTTAGCACGACAATGCCAATCATCATGATGATGGTGGTAATGATGGTGACAATGATGACGATATAAGCTCTGGCTTTTCATAGCGAATCGCATTAAAGGCGCGCCAAAAGAGCCTCGGCTAACGAATGTTTATTAGTGTGTGTGTGTGTGTTATTGCCTTCACCAATGGCCAATGTCATCAAATTTGGTTGCATTAGCCATTTTGGCCATAAAAAAATGAGACTTCAAACACACAACAAACACACCTTAATACATGAAAGATACACAGGTATTTGACAAAAGTTATATAAAGAAATGTTTGGCGTGTGCAGCAAATTGATTGATCTGATATCAAGTTCAAATGAAATTAACACTGGACGTCGTCGTCGTCTCAGCGAATTCGACTTGTTACAAATCAATCAATGAATGAACCAAGAAATTTTTGTTGATTGAACCGTTTTTTTCACTTCTTTTCTCGCTTGAAGATATATATCTCTCAAAATCTATCTGGTGTGAAAGCAAATGGAACAGAAAACATTTTCAAACCATAAATAATGCGATTTGCATATGAATCTATAACTGTAAAATATCTAAAAAAGAATCTGAAACTTGTATATAATAATCGTATTATAATGTGAAATATTTAGTCGCAAGTTGTTCTGTTTCTCGTTTCTCTTACTTTTTTTTCGTAAACTCATTGACCTTTCTCACTCTTGTTTAAACTTAAAGCTGTGAATTTGTAATTGTTGCTTTTTGCTTTGTTGCCTTGCTTTTTGTTATTGTTTTTTCTGCTTTTTGCTTTTTGCATACCAAATGAAATTTTTGACGCATTTAAGTGCAAACTGCAACGAACAGAGAAAAAACGGGAAAAAAAAAAAAAAACAAGCAAACAAACAATTGTATGGAATGTGTCCCTGATAAATAATATAATACAGATGGATTATTTCCATTGAAACTGCAGCAGAACACAAAGAAAATAAACCCCAAAAAAAAATAAAGCATTAAAGTATTAAATGTTAATACCTTGTTTGACATGAAATAAATCTCTTTATAAAGATTTTAAAACACGATTTCAACAAAAAAATTATTTCATTTCACCTGCTTTGAATACCGCAACCTGAATAAAATCTCTAAAGCGCATAGTAAATTTGTATATGATGGAATTATCGCCATAAAATCAAGCCATTAACAAAACATATAGATTATAACCTATATAGTATACAGAATAATGGATGGGAACTGTGATCGCATTTGTCGATTATCAGTTAATGTCGGCTGGCTGTCGATATCTTATCAATCAACAAAACATTTTTGAGCCATGGCCCAAACGGCAGTCAGTGTGATTCAGAGTCAGAGAGAGAAGTCAGCCAAATCTTTTTTATTTTTTATTTTGTTTTTGTAGCTTGGCATGTGATTTAGAATACACGAATAACATTTGATTACCTGGCAACTGGCTAAGTTACGACATAGGGAGAGAGATATATTTATTTATTTGCCTAGCCGGTTACTACACACATACATACATGCATACATAGATAGATATGTTTGTTTACTATACTACATTGTACATATGTTCCGTGTGTACATATTGCGCAAACAAATAAAATCAAACAAAAGGCCGGCAAATGTTTATATTTTTTTAGCCAAAGCACATAGTTTCATCTATGGCAGGCGATCAATATTAAAACGCACAGGAAACACATTTAGTATCAGTTTAAAAATAGCTTGAAGGTAACTATTACTATTAATAAACACATACTATATTGGAACAATATCCCAAAGGACATGACTGGAGACAAGAGATGACATGAGTTTGACTCACCTTTTCAGCGAACTCCTCGCGAGGTCGTCGTGAAATTGTTGGCGCATTCATTAGCTCCTTTGTAGGTGATGGTGTCATGGTATTATAGGAAGTTGTTGTTGCGAATTCAAATGCAATTTGTTTTTTAATGTTATTGTTATTTAATTAATTATATTGCTTATCGTTTACTCTCGCACTGGGAACACTTTCGCGACGATTGCGTGCTGGAAACAAATTCAATTTATAAGCAATTTTTATCAGCAAAAACAAAAAAAGAAATTATTGCGTATTCGCTAAAAAATGTCGTTAACGTAGAAAAATTCTATATTTTTTTAACTGATGATTTGATTATGATTTTTGTGTGTGTGTTGCTTGCTGGTAGTATTGATACTGGTTTTGTTTGAGTGACGTGTGCCGTTAGATTCCGTGATTTTTTTTAACCGTGTTTTCATATCTATTTTTAGATGATCAAACATTCGAAGCCAAACACTGAAGCCGGCCGGCTAAATGCCAATTGGGGGGAGGCCAATTAATATTCCTTTTTATTTTTTTGGCTTCTTTGCCGTGTCGCGACCTTCAAACGGTTTTTTCAATTGATATTTAATTGGTTAAGCTTTATATTTATTTTTTATGATTAAAATGATTTTTTGTAATTATTTTTTTTTGTTTTTTGTAATTATGGTCTGTGCAAAAAAGGGCCGGCAACGTCATCATCAGCAGCATCGATGCGCAACAGTTTGTTGAAGGAGAGAGAAATACACACACACACACACACATAGACCAACACACACATACAACGACACTATTGCTTGCACACAGTCACACACAATTACACACGCGGCACACACGCACACCGGTTAAACTTGTTATCGCGGCATGCAAAAGAACCTAAAACTCTAGGCCACAAACGAGTTCTGGAGCGGCACACACAGGGCACAACACTAACACACACACAAACACACACACCAGCAACAATATCCAACAACACTAACTCTAACAACAACGACAACAACAGCAAAGAGCACCCAGCAACACTAAAATACACAACTCAAGTGCTTTATTTTGATATGCTGTTTTGTTGCTTTGTTTTGTTTTTATGTTATTTTAGAAAAAAAGGGAACCCCTTAAGCCACTACTAGGCTGGCACTTGGGCACAGGCCAAGTGCCTCTGAATGCTTGGAAATTTACTTTAAATTAAAAACAAACGAAAGTAAATCAACAAAAATGAAACGAAAACACGAAAGCACGAAAACACGAACGCCAACGCGCTGCAGCTCCAAACACTTCAAAAGGCGAGCAACAACTAACAGCCGGGTCTGTGGCCGGCGTTTATAACTGCCGCTTCAGTTTCAAAAACACCAGAGGGAGTCCAACAAGAGAACATAATGTACGGCAACATAGTGATACTTGAATACTCTTACGTATGAGTAAACTGGGTGTTGGTATGAAACTATTTATAATGCAACTAACGTCAATTTAATGTAAGCATTAAGATAACTTATTTGAATCAATTATTAGTATCCTTCAATTAGATTATGATTTTTTAATATTTAATAAATGGCTACCATTTTCAAAACATTGCATTTTACTTGTCAAAGTTATGTTACTTACCCAAAGCGTATAGAAAGAGCGCATGCTTACTAAGAGAGCAACAGCAAGAGAGCAATGCCGGCTGATGCCCCGTTCACACTGGCTGTCTGTTAACAATTGTGATGAGCGAATGTTTACACTGCTATTAAGGAATACTTTTGTAGTTGAATTTAGCTTTTGAAGATTATCAGGTCAGTTTATTTAGTACTTAAAAAAAAGTGTATATATATGTATATTGAAAATTGGCTACAAGAAACTACGCTATGCGTGAGTGATCTGTTATAATTGGCACTAATCCATAAGTAATATAGATACTAATATCGTTTTATATGGGCATAGGTCCCTTATTAACTATCCAACTGTTATGGCATCCTCAACTGTGCGAATCTGTGACTGCAGCTCCTGAATATGCTGTTCAAATTTGTTAATATCTCCAGTGATTTGTTGCAGACTGGTCAACACATTCTTCATCTTCTCACCATCGATTTGGACCTCGAGTTCGCGAATTTCCTTGCTAACGTTACCAGTGTTAGTGACACATTCGACCAGCTCACTGCAATGGGCATGCAGCTGGGCCAACAGCTTGTAGGCCTTCTTGGCGTGCAGATCATGCTTGGCGCTCTGAAAGAGCAGATCATCCGTATAGTTGAACTGGCGTTCCAGCTGTGCAGCGACCACATTGAGTTGCTTCTGCAGCTGACGCGTATCCTCCAAGACCTTAAAGATGTCGTCGCGTTGTTTGCGTATATTGCCAATAAATTCGTGGATGCGACGCGTGTATTCCTTACGTGGCGCCATCTGGGTTTGGTTGGCATTGCGCTGTATCAGTTCGTTGTACTGCTGCGTCTTGGTAAGCACCTCCAGCTCAAGCTGCTCAATGGCTAGTCGCACGCTTTGCACCTGCTGTGTCTCTTTGGCGGACTTAAGATTGTCCAGGGTGTTGAGGAGTGGTTTACGATAGTCCTGCCATTGTTGTGTCAAAGTCTCTCTTTTGGCTTCCGTTGCACGCAGCAGTGCTTCCAGCTTGGTCACATTCTCCTCGGGTTCACCGATCACTAGACAGCTCCGCTCGTGCAATTTAAGCACAGCTTGTATGCGTTCCAGATCTGCAACTGCAGCGGCTTCCCGTGTTTTTAATTTGCTCAAACTGGCGTTAAGCATTTTGCGTTGTGCCAGTAGCTTTTCTGCATCCTCACGCAGCTGCTGCACTACGTCTGTCAGCGACTGGGACTCTGGACTCCTTTGTGCTGTCTCAACAGTTGGAAGTTTCTCTACGGGACTGGGCGGCAGTTGCTCCTCCCGCACCATCGTATCGCCAATAACCGCTTTCGGCACCTGTTCGTTCCAACGTTCTAAATCGTTTTTGTGCATTACGGACGCAATAAGATCAAAGGGACTGCCATCCACTTGCTGAAACAAATTGGGAGCCAGTTGCTCAAAATATTGTTGCACCTCCTTGCTACGTTCCGCAAAATTTGCACTAGGCACATTGAGATTGGGATGCGGCTTGAAGTCTATGCACAGGCTACTGCAACTCAATTGCTTGCGATTTGCAACCGACCGGCAAAACTGAGGAACCCACGGTGCCTTCAGCTGTTCGCTCAACTTTTTGCGCACCTCACGCTGCAATTGGTCCCGGGCACTAAGTGTGTGTGCCTTGCCTGCAAGACTGTCTTGGTTCTGACGTTCACGCGGTAATTTTTCTATGAGAAACATTAGCAAGCGTCGTAGCTCTACAGCATTGGGGTAGAGGAATATCTGATAGCCAATATCACCGCGGTAGCCGCTCTCCTTGCACCGCTCAGCCAGTGTGGTTGCCACACTAAATCGTTGTGCCATTGCGCCACCCGGCATGAATCGTGGCAGTTCCTCGGTCGATGGATTGATTTCTAGCAAACAACTCGATACAGCTCGTACTACTTGCTCCGGCGTGAAAGTGGAGAGTGTATCGGTCGGTTCGATGCTGGCGTCGATTTGTTGCAGCTGGTGCATAATAATCTTATCCACTTCATCCATTATTACGTTGTGCAGTCGCCCATCAGTTAGTAAACAAAAAAAAATGTATTTGTTCACAGAACTAAGTTCTGTTTTGCTCCCTTTTTCTCTGCTTCTTTCTGATTTTTTTTTCCGTTGCTGTGGGCACCCTAATATTAAACAGCAGCTGTAATTATTAAATGCGGTCACCTGTTTTTTAACATTGACCGTTACTAAAATATTAAATAAATTCACAAATATCAAAAGAATCTACAGACGTGAAGTACTTGTCGAATTTTTTTATTTGACAATGCACAGGTGATTTGCAACTAATAGGAGCTTATCCACTTTAAATATATATAGTTATGATTTTTTTATTTGACAATATGCACAGGTGATTTGCAACTAATAGGAGCTTATCCACTTTAAATATATATAGTTATCAGAGAACATTCAGATTTGTTGCAGTGGACAGATAGCTCACTGGAAGAGAAATGAAAGAATTATGAATTCTTTTCTCCAGATTTCATGATAATTATGTTGAGACCCAGATTATTATTGTCTGCAAACAATTCCACCGTCGATTTGTTGAGCACCAAGAAATCGGAATTTGCATAAGTAGCAAAGCTTTCACGAATAGAGCGCGGCTTTGACTTCCAGTTAAGAGTACGATTGCTAGCCTCCAATGAAATGAAATAGTCAAATTCTGCAGCATCACGCATTGTGCCAATCATTCGACAGGCGGCAAAGTATTGCTCACAGCCTTCAGTCAGCTGCACCTTCTCCAGTGAGAGAAGAAAGTGTCGTCCATGGCACGATTGTATCATTGTCCAGTCGAGAGCACCGGGCTGATTCACATTGGTGGCCAAAAAGATAATATCTGTACCCTCCATTGTGATAACATTTGGATGCGAAGTCATAAAATGCTTGTACACATCTTTCAATGCTCCCTGCCAACGACACTTCACATCCGGATAGGGACAAAAGTACGGACGATGCTCGCAGTCTTCCTCGTGCGTCCTCTTATCCGCATATGAAAGACGCAAACGACATCCGAACAAGGCATGCTTGCAAGGAAAAGTCAGCTTAAACCCAACCTTCTCCATCGCCAGATTACGTATATTGCTCATGGGCACACGGCAAACGGGACACACGTTCAGCTTGTTGCGGCACTGCGAACAGATTAGATGGCCACGTGGACACTGCATTATCGGTGGCATCATATAGCCAAAGCAAACCGGACATTCCAACAAGGACACAAGAAATTCACGGGTTGCCGTATCCTGTGGTTTCTCGCAATCGCCACTGCTGCAACCGCCATTGTCGATCTGTGGTTCCAGCGGTGGATCCAGCTCCTGATTTTCCCGTGGTGAACCCACTGCAGCTGGCTGCGGAGTAACCTCTGTGGACGGACGCTGGCGAACTGGCTGCATTGCTGTCTCTTGGCAAGGGAAGTGGGGGAAGCGCGAATCGAAATATTTAACCGAAACTTTTAGCTATAATTTTACGTACGATTGGCAATTTAGTAATGTATAAAAATGATCGTAAAAAAAATTGTGAGTTAAGGAATACTAAAATTTGTTCTCTCCGTGTTTGTTGCAAGGGTTTCATTGAAATGGCAAGGCCTGCTTTACAGGTTAGTTTCCATTGATAACACTTTTGTATTTTACTAATCACTTTTATTTTTGTTTTATCATCTGTAGTTTTTGTTGTTGTTGCGTGTAAGTATATGTAGTGTGTGTGTGTGTGTTTGTTGTTGTTGTTAAAAACTAAATACATTTGCAGTTGCAACCACTTTCTCATCATTCACAATATCCAATTGCAATTTCAATATACATATTATATTGTCAAAAGAAACATAGCAAAACAGAAACAAAACAAAATCAACATTACGGGAGATCGGTCTAAACTATTTAAATTTAAACATTACATTTTTTTGTGTTGTTGTTGTTATTGTATGTGTGTTTTTATAAAAGGGATAATTGTTTAAAAATCTTAGTACAAAACTGTCTGTGACTGCCTTTTATTATTTTTGTAGGGGAGGGGAGCGAGACGATTTGTGTGTGTGTTCTCAAAAAATAAAATGTTACGTTTCGTTTGTCATGAACAAAAATTGTCGCAATCGCTTACAACTCTCGAGTTATTACATAATTGTATATATTATTTAATATATATATATATTTTTTTATTATTATTCTTTTTTAATTTCGTTTAAAAGTGATGTTTACTTTTATAGCATTTACAAGTAAGTTGTTGTTTTTTGTTTTTGTTTTTTTTTTTTTTTTGTATAAAATAATTTACATTAACTAAACTAGGCTGCATTGGGTGTATATATTATTATTATGTATTAATATGGATGTATGTGTGTTTTTGTGGTGGTGGTGTTGTTTTTGTTGTTGTTGTTTGTTGTGTCTTGTTGTGTTGTGGATGTTGTGGGCTGTGCCGCTCCAAACATTCGGCCCACACAGACCGGCTTACAAACTAAATTAAACTAAAAACCCACAAAAAAATTAACTTTGTTGAATAAATGTGTTTTTGCTTATCTTTGTTTCTTTTCGAGAATGAAAATCCCTAGAGCTACTAATTATCGCCAGACGGCAAGAGGCTGACAGACATATAGACGGACCGGACAGACCGGACAGACCTACCCATACATACATACATACATACATACATGCAAGCACACATACTCACTGTTGGATGTGACACTTAGTACATATGTATGTATGTAATTCAGTGTATATATTTGTATATATATATATGTATATAGAGCATATATCGATTATCGTTTTAGAAACGATGCAATATTCCATCTTTAGACCAGAGATATGGTTACATTGATGCCCAGATTCCCATTGTCAGCAAACAATTGCGCAATCGATGTGTCGAACACCAGACAATCCGAAGTGTGTATGGCCGAGGCAACGCCCTCGTGTATGGAACGCGGCATTGCCTCCCAGGTAAGGCGGCGTCGATTGCCATTCAACTCGAGCCGGTACACAAAGTTTTCGGCCTCTTTGCGTGAGCCAATAAGTTGAACGATAGCAAAGAACTGTTGATGTCCATCGTATTTCTCCTGTTTCTCCAGTACGAGCATGAAATGATGGCCAAAGCAGGACTGCATCATAACCCAGTCGACGGCGCCGGGCAGATTAATGTCGGTGGCCAAAAATACAATGTCTTCGCCCTGCAGCGTGGTGATACTCTTGTGGGACATCATCAGATGCTGCATGACTAGATCGAGCGGTCCCTGCCATTTGCATGAGGCGCCTGGGCAGGGACAGAGGTATGGCCGGCATTCGCAGGTCTCCTCGTGCTCGGTCTTCTCTGTGTATACCAATGAGGCAGTGCAGCCATAGCCGGAGTGTTTGCATGGAAACTTAACGTTGGAGGCCACCTTCTCCATGGCCAGATTGCGTATATTGGCCAATGGACCCCGGCATGTTGGGCAGCATGTGAGCTTGGAGCGGCATGAGACGCAAACCAAGTGCCCGCTAGAGCATTGCAGTATTGGTGGCAGCACATAATCAAAACAAACGGGACATTCGAAGAGCGATGTCAGATCGGCGGACATGCCCGCATCACCGCCACCGGCGGACGACAGTGAAGAGCTGGACGATGACGAGGTATTCGCCGAGGATGTGTTGCCAGCACTGGAGGAGCCGGGTGTGCTGCTCGTATTTGTGGCCACCACTGCCGTGGCTGCTGCTACTGCTGTCGGTTCACGGCGTTTTGGATTGATTTTATTGGACATTGGACTTGCTTGGACTTATTCTATCTATTATATGTTGTGTGTCTGTGATTGTTTGGTCTTCTACTCCGCCTACTGCAGCAGCAATTCGACGGCCCTGCGTGCCCCGGCAATCAGCCAATAGTCTCTTCCACTCTCTCTCGCTCTCTCCTTCCTCTTCCTCGCGCGGTTACTCACTCTTCACCTTCTGCTGCGGTCACTGCAAGAAACCATAAACAAATGTGTCATATTAATTGAAATTGAAATGAATAAAGTTTGTAGATATTTATAGGCATTGAATAACTTTCCTAATCGTGCACTGCAACAAATATTGCCTTACTAAATATGATTTTATTTACAAGATATATCATTAAACATTCTGACCGACCTTGAACTTAACACAACCAATACTATACAATTGAAATAATAATACCCGCTGCGTTTAGCTGTGATTAACATAAATACGAATCGAATAGATTTTGATTTCTTTGTTATTGTTGCTGCATAACAGTATAAGCCTCCAACCTTTGTTGGGCTGTAATACAAGTCAATACAAAGCCGTGTTTTGTGCCTTCAACGCGTGTAAAATTGCGCAAAATGCTCAAATGTCAGTCTTATCAGTCCCGATGACAAATGCGACCATTAGGCTTGGTATCCCCCAAAGACCGCTAAGCCGGGAGACAACGATGCACAGTGATTCAAGATGTTTTATCGGTTAACGATTTACTTAAAAGGCAAATTTCAAAATTACCAATCGACATTTACTTAATATAACTACATAAGACTATGATCACTGATAATGTGCACATTTTTAATTATGGTCGGAGTCACTGTGCAACGATTCAAAATTTGTAAATGCATATGTATGTACGTGTGTGTGTATGTGTTTGGAGCATAAACAAACGCGAGGCGACGCGACTCGAACTGCGTCAACAATATGTGCTTCGTTTGTGGCAACTATGTAAAGTGAGGGTGGCGCGGTAGCGGCAGTGGGCACAGAGGGGTGGAACTGGTAGCGGCACATAATTAACATTTGGCTCTGTTGGCTGCGTACCATAAGAAATTTCCATGCGGCAGTTAGCGGGACTGAGCGCGGTGGGGCAGTAATTACTGTTACTGCAGCAAAGCCATGAATGTAATTAAGTATTTTTTTTTCAATGAGTTTGCAAATTCAAATGAGAAACGTACGACGGAAAGGAGAGCGATATGTTAGCAACAACAGTTACAACAATAACACTGAATATGTGTATCAAAATAAACAGCTACAAAATAATCATAAACGTAAACTTACAAAGCTCTTTTGCGAGTCGTTTGTGCGTCAGTGTGAGTTGTGTGTGTGTGTATTTATGTGAGGCTTTTATCAGTCAACCAGTATGAATCTGTGTGAGTTTGTTTCTGTATGTTTCTGCATTTGTATTTTTATAGTGGTGTACGAATGTAGTAGTATATCCTCTGCAAATCGAATTTTTTACTATGTACGTATGTATGCACATATGTTTGTATGTATGTATGTATGCATAAATCAATGCTATTGCTATTGCTTTTGCAATTGCAATTGCAGGTGGCAGCACTTCAGGTTCGCACGCACAAACAACGCACACAAAGAGAAAATTGAAAAATTGTTTTCGTCGACTTTAATATGTATGTGTATGTACTATAACAGTTTCGGTTCGGTTCGGTTCACCTTGCGCCAAACTCGAATTTCAGGCGTGCGCTAATTTCATTTTATTTTATTTTTTTATCTAATTTTCTTTTATAAGCTCGCGCACACACTCATTGAATAATATGGCTACTATATGTACATGTTTGCTGCTGCTACTTCTGCTACTGATGCTGCTGCTGTGCTTCGTATTTATTGTTGTTGTTTTTCTTTTCAGCGTGAATATCATCTGTTTGGGTCGCCTTCGTCGTCCATCGGTTACATTTACATACGGGATGCAACGCCAAAGCAGACAAACGACAAACGACAGCGACGGAGAGGGCGGGGGTAGTGGCTTCTACTGCTGAGGCCAGTAGCCGTAGCTTGAAAATTTGTTTCTAGTTTTTTGTTGGGCGTTG
Source organism: Scaptomyza parva (assembly GCA_035044645.1). Lineage (NCBI taxonomy): Eukaryota > Metazoa > Arthropoda > Insecta > Diptera > Drosophilidae > Scaptomyza > Scaptomyza parva. The sequence continues at coordinate 5,052,096 of JAWNNT010000065.1, read as the reverse complement.
CAAACGCTGCGCTTTTTTTATTGCACAAACCACTTGCTTAAAGTTCAGTCTATTTAGGCAGTACAATTGCAGGCACAACTTTTTAGCTATTAGCACGTCACACACGCGTATTTCTGGCTATTTAATTTTATCTTTAATTTGCCTAGTGCTGGACAAGCACATCAGTGTTGACTAACGTTAAAGCTAGTATTATTGGTATTTTAACAAAAATTTCAGCGTGGTACGGAGTTCTTGCCTGTTACTGCTTTATCTGGCAGCTCTGCTAAGGTCGAATAAAAAGTCGTTGAGGCTTTTCGACAAAAGATAACTGTATATATTTCTTTTTCAACTTATCGCACTAGGTCGCTTATTAACAAAATATTTTTGGATTGAATAGTTTACCGCTTAAGCCGAAAAGTACAGAAAAAGTAAACAAAAATTCGCAACGACTTTTTAGTTAAATATATGAATTAGTCCAGCTTACCAGCGTACTGTTTCCAAATATGCATGGTGTATGACAACAAGGCTGCAGTTTCAGACTCCGCGGCAACCCTGTCGGGTGTAGCGTAATAATATATCTGTCACAGAAAAATAATTCAAAAAGAGTTTGTTCAGACATTTAAGAACAACAAAATTATTGGAACGCCATGTTCGTTACCAGCATTGTGTTTTTTAAGATTCAAACTAAAATAGATTCAATAAAAAATCAATAAACCCCCCAATCATCAATCATTCTCGTAACTGGAGCACGGACCAACCCCCATATACGACCAAAAGAAAAAAAGGGATAACATCATAAAAAGACAGCCATTATGTATAACCAACTTTTGTTTAATGTGCTGGTATTTTGCACATTAGCTGCCTTATGCCTGTGTGCCATAAATGATCCCTACAAGGAGCTCGGTGTGAGTAATAGCGCATCCACTCAGGAAATTAGACGTGCCTACAAGCAATTGGCCAAAGAATGGCATCCGGACAAAAGCAGCCATCCGGATGCTGAGCGTAAGTTTGTACAAATCAAAAAGGCCTACGAGCTGCTGAATGACATGGAACGACGAAGAATCTACGATCGACATGGCATCACCAGTGAGGATACACATTACCTTAAGCAAAAGCATGACTATAGCGGCTACAACCGTTTCGGCTTTGACCCAGTTGAAGAGTTCTTCGGCAAACAATTCGGCTTCGACCAGGACATCAGTTTGTACCACAAGATGTCTGTCACATCTAACTACTTTGAGCATACGATTATACCCAAAAGCAAGACCAAATTGCATATTATTATGTTTTACAATGACTGGTGTTTCGGCTGTATAAGAATAGTTGGAGCATTTAAGAAATTGGTCGATACCTTTGAGCCCTTGGGCATCCAATTTGCCACAATAAATGCAGCACATGAGCCAGCCATACTGCGCAAAACTGGTGCGGATGATATACCAAGAATGGTGCTAGTCTTAGGCGGACACAGTTATATTTACCGTGAGAATATTTATACGCAGCAAAAACTGGCGGAGTTTATACGAAAGAAAATGCCATTTAAGATTGGGCAACGTGTTAATGATGATAATCTCGAAGAGTTTCTTAACGGCTGGACCGATAACAGAGTGAGAGCTTTAGTCCTGGAACCTAGAAGTGTAACCAGATTAAGATATTTGATATCGGCTTATGCTTTCCACGACCGAGTTGCATTTGGTTTCGTGGATATAAATAACAAAAACTCGAAGTTAATAGCGGATCGCTTTAAAGTTAATCCCAAATTGGATACCTTATATTTGTTTAACGAGGACTCCTTGAGAGCTGTTGCCAGTATATCAATGGCTGATATACCGACTCTAACGCTGGAGAACATCATTTCTACAAATCAATATTTGTCTCTGCCCAGGCTATCATCACAGGAAGTCCTCGAAGGTGTTTGTCCCGCTGAGTGGAATAGGCCCCGCAAGCGTCTCTGTGTCGTTTTAATCACAGAAAATTCACCGGACTATGATATAGCAAGGGGAGCGCTAAGGCACATTGCTCTTGAGAGTGGCTATAGCATGGAACGCGTACGATTCGCCTACATGTACAAGGAGAAACAGTCGGATTTTCTCAATGCCATCTCCAAGGGCTCGTTCGAAGACAATCTTCTGCGACTTGTGGTCATCTGGCGGCGTGACAGCACCCAAATCAAATACGAATGGGTCGATGGGGCCAAGTTGGACATCAAATCTGCAGACTATCTTAACAATACGGCTATCAATGCAACCAAACATGAAATTAATCTAACCGTACAAAGACTTTTGAAAACAAACGAAGCTTTAACATATGAGGCCTTTGTGCAGAATCTACTCGATGAGCACGCCCAGGGAATTTTGAGTAAATGGATAGCTCGCTTGCTCTATTTGGTGGATTACCTCTCCGATAATATTGAGGATGAACATTTATTTGCTGCCTTATCGCTATTAGGCACCATTGCCTTTATGTTTGGCATTGGCTATGTCATGATGTACTTTGTGCGTGCGGAGGAGGAGAGTTTGAAAGCTCAGGGACAGCTCAATGAATCTTTGTGCAATAAACAAAATAAGCATGTGCCCGAGCTAAAGCTCTATGAGTTAAGAGCTGAAAAATATAATGGTTTGGTACGTTTACTTAAACCCGGATGCCGAACCATTCTATTAATAACTGATTTGCAAAGTCGGACCAAACTTATTCCGCCATATCACCGTGCGGTTTGGCCCTACAGGAGAACCAAGACACTTTTATTTGGTCACATGCTTATTGAGAAGGGTTTGTCTTGGTACTCGGAGCTACTACGCTTATCGCTATGCACAAATCAAAATCTACAGATAAACCCAAGGAATTGTGTGGGTACCGTTATAGCTTTAAATGGACATCGCAAGTATTTCTGCGTCTATCATGCTAAGCATCCGGAATGCGCTCGTGGAAACAAACGCATGATAAAAATGACAAAACAATTGCTGGATAGGAATGATGATCCAGAGATAGGAAACTTCCTGGGGGTCAACTACTCTGAGGAATCTGATGCAGAATCAAATGTTCTGTTCGAGGACAATTTGTTGGATGGCCTCAGTAATTGGCTAGATCGCTTGTTTGAGGGCACTACTCACAGATACTACATTAACTACTGGCCCGACTTTCCTACAAAGTAAAATGCCCTTAAAATACAAACAAACAAAACAAATATTGCAATTGTAAATTACGTTGTCCTCCCAAATTTCTTGTAAATCCTTCTAGTCAATAAACTTTTACATTTATATTTATTATGATTATATATGTTTTACACAAATACAGTGATCGTAATGTATGATTTTTTATCGTTTTTATGCTAAAATTGAGCTTCTTTGTCATTTTCATAGACCAATTTAAACTGCTTAAAAAAAATGCTTCGGAAATAATAGCTTTATATCTTACGATATATTTTTTTTTTGATAGTTCTTATTATTTAAGAACGATCACTGTTACATCGATAGTTATATTTTATTTAAATTGCGATTAGTTTCTCCACATTGATATTTCCAGAGCAAGGAAACTTCCACAAAAAATTCTGTATTATCTAACTGTATTATCATCAATCAATCTTAGTATAATTTAATATGCGTAACCAAAAAATAAATAAATGATAAGTGCATTATTACATATGTAGTTAAACTCAAGTCCAGTTTTCTTTTTATTCGGTAATTGGGTAATATCTTTGACATACCCACAAATTATTCAGTAGTTAAGCTCGTTTCTAATATTAAAATGATAAGTATACAAGAGTTCTTAAACGATCCCCAGCAGTCTCTCGACCGCTCTTAATGGGGATCCATCAATGATTTTAGCTTAATCACTGCACGGTAATCATTATGCGATAGTAGACCGCGTCGTGAACGCTCCAGAACGCGGCGCAGTCGCTCCACAGTTTCTGTATTAGCTGTCATCTTAAACAATTTATCCAAATGCTGGAGCGTTTCACGAGACCAGTACATCGATGGTGCGGTGGCATCCGATGTGATTCTATTGGGCGAATCACCACGCTCCATGCCATCCAGCAACTTGAAGCATTGAGACTGCAAAAGACGTCCCTGCAATATTAAACCATTTGGCACACGTTGCTGCGGATTGTTGCAGGGTAACGAATGTTGTGAACTCTGATCATGTTGTGGAGTCTGATTATGTTGTGGACTCTGATTATGTTGTGGACTCTGATTATGTTGCCCTTGAGCTGGAAATCTGCCATATGGCTGTTGGCGTTGTTGCTTTGGTGGGCGATTCTTGTTCATGTTGCTGTTATTGTTCTGCTGCTTCTGCTGCTGCTGTTGTTTCTGCTGTAACTGTTGCTGCATCTGATATTGTTTCTGTTGTAACTGTTGCTGCTGCTGTTGTTTCTGCTGTAACTGTTGTTGCATCTGATATTGTTTCTGCTGTAACTGTTGTTGCATCTGATGTTGTTTCTGCTGTAACTGATGTTGTTGCTGCTGCTGCTGCTGTTCATCATGCTGCCAAACAGGCGGCATAGGACGTATTTGACGTTTCTGCTGCTGTGTGCGTTGCTTTGGTGTGCGATTATTGGTATTGTTGTTGTTTGGCTGTTGTTGCTGCACCTGCTGATGCATGACAGGCATTGTCTGAGGCAACGGTGCCTGCTGCTTTTCCAATGTCTTTGAATTCGATAAGACGCGCTGCTTGGCCGGACGACTCTGCTGCCCAGCTGGTGGTGGCGACGGTGTCGATGCAGCACGATTGCGTTTGCCAGGAATCGTCAGTCCAAGCACTGCTGGATCAATGTTAAGCGTTGTCATGCGATTCTTAATGTCCAGACGGCTATAGTTCTCCAGCAATGCTTCATAGTTGGGATGCGGATAGGGACTAAATATAAATCGCCAGTGTTCCTCTATTTCGTTGCGCAATGCGGTTGTGGCGTTCTCATCTCCCTTGTGCTCGTCCAGCAGGCGCTTAAGTATAATGAGAATCTGATCCAAGTGCATGCCGCCATTGCTGAGTCCAGCTTGACCAATGAGTATCATGTTGAGGAGACGACGCTTGCGTTCGGCTTGCTTGAAGCCATTTTTGGTATTCACTTCCTCCAGCTGTTTGATGCGTTGATAATGATTCTTGGCATTGCCAAGATCGCCAAGGAGACTATTAATGCCATCGCGCATAAAGCGTATGAGAACATCGATACGCTTGGGAGGCTTTTGACTTTGGAATTCGGTGCTCTTACGCATCACCTCCTGATTGCGACGGAGAAGCCTAATCTGTAGATCCTCCTGGTTCTTTTTCAAGCCATAAATGACCAGAACGTAGCCGTACTCTTTCAAATCCATGCGTACATCTACGTTACACTGTTTGGCCGCGGTCGCTAAAAACTCACGTCCTTCTGGACTGAACAGATACTCGGTCTGATCACGTGCCATCAAAATTTTAGCCTCAGACGGCAAATCTGGCAAGGTTTCCGGCTGATCTGTTGTTGCCTTACTGTTAACGCACATTGAGATGCCTTGATTGTTGGTGCTAATGCTCATCTGGTTATCTTTGTCATAATTAGCATTATCATCAGCAGATAAAGTTAGTGGGATAATATCTGGTAAATTCTCCATGGGTCCTCTTTTAGTCGGCTCCGGGGCAACTACGTTCCCAGCGGCCGCTATTGTTGTTGAACTGGGCACCTCAAAGTGCTCCGAGAAACTGTAATTGGAATCCGAGTCCAAGTCGTGTGGCACAGTGGGCTTGACGACTGTTGTATCAATTGTATTGCAGCTCGATTGATTTGTGCTAGTTTCAGTTTCTATGGTCTTTTTCTGTTTCTGTACTTCAGCTTCAACTGCTGATTCTGGCATAGCATTCGACTCCGCTGGCAACTCTTTAATTATTACAGATGAAGTTGATGCTGTCTTGCCAAGCGCTGCTTTAGCCAGTGGATTTGGTACATAATCATTTGTATAAACTTTCATTTGCATTGGTTGCGCCGATATTTTGGGTTTATTGGCTTGGTTTAATTGCTGGACAGCCTTAAGAAAACGCGCATATACACTTTGCTTTGAAAATCCCGAGCTCCAATTAAAACGAAATGGTATATCTAGAGCAAAAAATTTGCTCAGATCGTCTGAATAGTTGATGAGTTCGTTGCGATGATTATATACCTTATGATGCGATATAATGCGTTGGGTATAGTTTGTATTGCGATATTCACCAATCCGCTGACGACAATCCTCGAAAAGATGACCACGACCAGCGCAATAGCTGCAGTTCTTCTGTCGATACTGAACTTTGCTTTCTAGCTCCACATTTGAGCGGGTCTGTAAGGAACATGTAATAAGATATTGATGCACTTATTCGCCACTCTTAAACTTACCGTGGAGTGATAGCGTCGCCACTTATCAGGGCACAAATCGATGCTGTGGCCACGCATCTTGCACAGCTGACAGATCATGCGAGTCTGAATCGAGCATTTGTTGCACCTCTGCACATACATAGGTTGCTTAGAGCCGCACTGCAGAAAATTGTTATTAGTAAGCTTTTGAATACTTCGATTATCAACGACTTACCCCCAAGCAAATGGCATTTGGACAGCGTGGCTCAGCATGGCCCGGCATGCCGCACGTGTAGCAAACGACAGGTTTGCGTGGTTGTGGACACTTGGCGCGCATGTGACCCATTTCAAAGCAATTGGTGCACTTTAGATTGGCACGTTTGCGTGTAGACGGAAAGCGATCCGCATTCATGATGCGCCAATCGCTTCGATTGCCTAGAAATGGAATAAATATGATTGTTATGTAATTTTTATTGAATTAAAAGTAATATATACTACATACCTGACATTGCCCTTTGAATCCGTTGCAAATTAAAATGTTCACCATTCCAGCTGTCATTGTAGAAGCGACACATTTCTTCATTCCAGCCAACCAAATCTCCACCACTCAACTGCTCCTTAAGTTCAGACATGCTGTGGTTCACCTGCACTTCCGAATTCTCCTGTTCACACTGTACTTCAGCTTCTATTTCATTACCATCTGTCTTCACATTAGCCTCTAGTTCTTCGTTGGGTACTTCACTTCGTTTTACTTCGGGCAAAATCTCTGTTTCTTGAGCAAGTGTGTTGTTTTGATCGATGCGATCGAAGACCTCGCTCATCTGCTCCGCTGCATTGTGCATCTCAGCCTCATCCTCAGTGTTGGCATCGGAGCCAACGCTATCCATGCCCTCTTCCTGTTCATTTGGCTGCTTCTGTTCCTTCTGATTAGCTTGCTTTTGCATCAACAGGCGCTCAGCAATTTGACGTGCTGTGGGCAGCGACTCCTCGCCAAGCGAATCCGAGCTGGCGTAGTTCGAATCGGGAATTTTGCGTGGCACAGCCTGCAAGGCGCTTTCCGAACTGCGCCTTTGACTTATGCGTCGTATCTTGCGCTTGCATCGTTCCAATGCCATGCCACGAGATATGCCCGGCACACCCGTTGAATGCACACCACCATCATCGGAATCTGTGTCGTCATCGTTGTCTTTGTCGACCTCAGTATTGGGATCGGATTGGCTTTGGTTGGTGCTAGAGGCGCGCCTCTTGCGTAAACGTTTGGTTTTGTTTACATTGACCTCAATCACCTGCTCAACATCCGATGATTCCGACTCGGAGTCAATGCTACGTATAATTGTTGGAGCGGCCTTCTGCTTAGCCTTGCAGTAAATTCCGCCTTCGGTGAGATCTGATTCGCTTTCATAGACATCAAGCGCACGGAATTGTTGGTCGTTAACGCGATAGTTTTTCTTGATCTCTTCCAGTCTGGATGGTGGCACAAATTCGTACTCGGATGAAGTATCTGCAGACGGTTCCGGTACCACCTGAATTTCTGGTTCGGCGGCATTACGAATAGCATTCTCTGTCAACACTAGAAGATCCTCGTCAGTAGCACGTGCACGATCGGCAATCAAACGGCTTGTATCCTTTTGGACAATAAAATCATCGCTGGATAGCACTGAACTGCAAGGGGAGTTCATGACTGAGCGCACCACTGTCATCTGAGTCGTGGCGCAATCACCGCTCATGCTTACATCCGCTGCATCCATGGCGTTCTCCTCAATATTGGACGGTGTTTGCTCCTCATCACTTGCGTCCACATCTATTATGGGCACTGGTGGCAGCGGGACAATGATAACGTCGTCTGTATCCGATTGATCGCTGTCCACCAAGTTAATCATCTCAATTGGTTGTCCTTTCCTTAGCTTCTTATTTGCCTGCACACGCATGGTCTTTTGTCGCTTAGCGGCAAGTCGCTGGAACTGCTCCAGCTTGCGATTGGCCTTGCCGAATGGTGCGATTCCACGCTGCACTGGCTCACGTTTGGCTGGTGGACAACTCGATGGAATTGCCACCAGAAGACGTTGGTCAAAACGTTCTGGTTCATCGATATCATTTGCTTTGATGGTTTGCTCGGCTTTCGGTGGTTTTTGCTGTATTTGTTGTGGTGGCTTTTTTTGCATCTGCTGTATTTTCGGCTGCTGACGCATCTGTTGTTGTTGTTGTAGTAGCTGCTTAACAGGATTAGGAGCTTTTGGTTGCTTCTGCTGTGGAGTTGACGATGAGCTCTGTTTCTTGGGACTATTGGCATCTGGACGTTTGTTCTTTGGCATGGCATCAACAGCATCCATGGCAGGTGGTATTGGCTTCTCCTGGTCCATGGTTGAAGCTTGCTTCGGCTGCTCAGTTGCTGGGGCTAAAAGAAAGTTTAAAACGGAAATAAGTTTAAACGTTAATCTAAAAAGTAATCTCTCCAATGCAATCTGCAATTTTAATAAGAAGAATTCAGAATTGCAAGAGGACAAACTGGTTTATTTCTGATATGTACATATTTCAATATCCAGATGGATTGAGCAAACGTTTCAATTGCTCATTTCGTATATCTCTTGTGTGTAGTTTGTTCAAGAAATAGCCCTGGCGTACTAGCTCGGACAGTTGCGTCTCATCAATATGGAATAGGATATATGCATCCATTTGTATATCTGCACGGGTGGGCCACAGCAGCACAGCCACTGAGCTGCGGAAATCGTTGACAGCTTGATGGATTTGCAGTTGGGATCTATGCAAATTCTCTAACATTTCTAGCACTCGGAGATTTTTTTGTCCCTGTTCCGCATACTGTTTTTGCATATGCAACGCGCTCTCCAATTGCTGCACCAGACGCATGACAACAAATCGTCTATAGCGCTCTTCAAAGAATGCTCGTGGCTTATTGAAACGGTTCGTCGTGCGTCGGGTGAGCATGGGGTAAAGAGTGACCATACAACACGACATCACAACATGCAATGACATGAACAAGACTATTACTGACATTGAGTATTTGGCCGGGTTGCGACGTATCTCCTCCAGCCAAAAGAGCAAATCATAACCATAGTAGGAGTGACAATAGTCCAACCATATTATGATGGCAAGCAGCTTAAGCGTAATAAGCACAATAATGCTGTAGTTTCTTTTGAACATCTGATTTAAAAAGGCACGCCAAATAGCCTTTATCATACGGAACACTAAGATTTGGGTCATACTGCTGCTCACCAGACAATTTTATTTGTAATTTTGAATGTAAATGCTAATGCTATCAAAAAATGAGTTGCAATTCAAAGTGTAGAAATATTCGTACTTGTTGCTCTACAAAACAAACTCTCTCATGTGACCTATTTGAAAACACAATTATTAGCTGTTGCTACCCGATTTTGTCCAGGTCATGTTTATGCTCCTGGAATTTAAAATTGTTCTCAATTGGCCATCGGTAGGGTGGATTTCCCCGAAATGGGTAGCATGTATCGATTAATTTATGTATGCAGAGCTCTGAAATGAGTTCGGGCTTGGTTCGGGAAAAAATCGAGAGACCTAACATATTTTGGAGCTGCGCGTTGATTACCAATCCGTCACTCGATACATACATTTTTCTTCATACTTATAGTATATAGAAAAAATATTTAATACTTACGTTCAGATAATGTGCTTATCTTTGTTTTTAATGCATCGTTATCTGATGCAACTTCAGATTTTCCTTCAGCCCAGTAGCGAGGTTTACTAGTCGCATTGTTGATAATGCGCTTGTCGCTTACAAAACGCAGTTGTTTTTGTTCTTGCTGTTGTGGCGGCGGTGGCATGCTTTGGACATCCACATTAATGTCCAATGCCTGTTGCTGCTGCTCCCGAGAAGCATCATTGTAGTGTATAGATGCATAGAGAATTGATTCCAGTTCATTTAGTTGCTCGCTATCCATTTCTTCAATCTTAGATCAAAGAGAAAATTTGATTGATTATGATTCTAGACATATTGCATGTCATTTAATGGTTCTTACATCGCTCATCGTGCCAATCTTTGTTAAATTTGGCTATTGCAGTATTTCTTTTTGACATTAAAAGGCGAATATTTTGTTATTTAATTATTTTGATTTATTTTATTTTCATTTAACACACAGAACCACGTTTTGACTAGAGATGAAAGAGTGGTTGCTCATGTCGATTACATTGGCAATCGATTAAATAAACAGTGTTGGGAAAACGATCCATTGAAAGGCAACTCTAACCGTTTTCAGGCCGGCCACGTACAAGTACAAGAAATTAACAAAAACCCGAAAATAACAATTTAATGTAAGTTAAACCAAGTAAATAAAGCTTTATTTAAGAAACTAATTCTCTTTGTACTTGTAGAATGGAGCACATGCAACGCTATGTTTCGCCGGTCAATCCAGCAGTCTTTCCACACCTAGCCACTGTTTTGCTTGTTATTGGAACATTCTTTACAGCCTGGTTCTTCGTGTTTGTTGTGTCGCGAAAAAGCACCAAGGAAAGCACATTGATTAAGGAATTGCTAATCAGTCTATGCGCCTCGATATTTCTTGGATTTGGCATTGTATTTTTACTGCTAACCGTTGGTATTTACGTATGAGAATTATAATATATGCAACCATTCCGTTTTAAGAATAAAAAGATATTAAATGTGAACGTACGTTGGGCTTTATTAATATACATGTATAATTTTCAAGATTCAATTTTAATTTAAAGCAGTACAGAATACAAATATATTATGTTAACATATATATCAAATTGTGTGCCTTTTGAATATTAGTTGCACTTGAACTAATTGCAAGTGGAGATATAATAACTGAAACAGGGACAGGGTGACGCATTGCCCTACTAGCCGGCCAGTCCAGCCTTCTGTCTGCACTTCTGCATTGTGGCGCGCAGTATGAACTGTTTGCGTGAAAGTGTGCGCACATGCTTTAAGAACGCCTCCAAATCAATTACACCGCCACGCAAACCCTCACCCAAGTAATATATGGCATCCTCTGTGGCAGCTTCATCGGCGTAAGCATTCAGCAATCTAAAACAATGCATATTAAAAACAGTACACATTGATTTGTAAAGAAACTAACTGTCTGTATAAGGGTGCGGTAGTTGTTACAGCCTCATCAGGATCGATGGCCTCCGCACTTTCAAGGGTCTCAAGACTTGTTTTTAATTCCTGTTCCTTTTCCTTCAATACAATAATGTTCTTTTGCAGATCAATCTCATCGCGTTCCAGTCGAGCGACTATGGTATCAATTTTGGCACTGCCTTCCATCAACTCCTGTTTGGTACGATTCAGAGTTTCGATTTCAGCCTGATACTGATTGACCTTTTCCTGTATGCGACGTCTTAATTTGTCCTCCACGGCGCTTATAAGTGATGCTTTGATGTGCTCCTCCGTAATTGTACCCGTTGACCCAGGATTTGATTGTGCACCAGGGTTCTTAAAGTTATAAATTGAATAAATGTGTAATATTATCTTATCTTACTAACACTTACATATCCGGCGCTGCCCGGATAGACGTTCGGCTGTGGATAATTCATATATGGCGGATAGCCGGCCGAGTTGCCAGCTGGTCCAGCACCAGTCGGTGGATATGGCATAAAGTTGCCACCAGTGGGATACGGCGGAAAGTTGCCACCGCTAGCACCAGTTGCACTTGGATAAGGCGGAAAGTGATTAGACACTCCTGCACCACCTGGTTGCGGCATGAAAGCTGGGGGTTAAATAAATGCATTTTAATGCGATTGTGTATTTGATATAAAATCTTTCTAGGTATTACGGCCTGCCGGATATGGTGCAGCTACTTGTTGTTCCTTGGGCTTTGAGTAAACGGGTGGATGATCACCGAATGTCACAATCATCACTTGTATAAGTGAAAGCAGATCGGAGCTTTGTGGCTGCCAGTCGTGCAAGTAGGGCAAATACACCTTGCCATTGTGGTCCACATACATGGATACTTTGATCTGCATCGTTGGCGTCGGTTTCACAAAGCACATGGGTGCATTCTGAGGATGAGTGTCCATCAGCCATATGCATATGGGAATGTAGTATGTACTATCTGTTAAATCAATATATTATTAACATTTGACTATTCTTTAGCAAGAGCAGTATCCTTACTTTTATAGACGACAGGTATGGTGCCTTGCAATGTAAACAAATCTTTTGAGCTGCCATCATTAAATACTAAAACAAAAACAATTTTTTCTTATTAATTTGTGTATACTTTAATAAAATTGCACACACTTACCGAACTTTTGCAGATCGTATGTCAGACTCCGGTACGAAGTTATAACATCGACCACATCTTTCCTTGTGGCCGCCACATTTTTATACTGTAATCATTTATAGGCATTTAATTAATCACAAACGAATTGTATTGCGTGACGGGCAAATGGATGGAAGTGGCTAAGAGCTATGACTCATCGTACCTTTGATAGATATTTGTTAATTTGTGCCTCTTCGATGGCAGGCATTCTAGTATTTTAATTTTAATTCGAATTCAAATGTACACCTGCAGTAATATAAAGTTTTAAGGCAAATTTCTTTATATTCGCAGAACGAAAACAAAGTCGTCGAATGAGTACTTTTGATATGAGTACATATGCATACTTATCGCATAGCCACGATAACTTGAAAAGGTATCGATAATTATTTTCTTACGTCATGTGGTACGAAAGCGTTACATATTGAGTAAATTCAAAATACAATTTGGCTCCGTCGTGTGCGTGCAAAAGGTCATTTAAAATGATTTATTTATATATAAATTAGTTGCTACATGTTTGTGGGAAATGATATGTTCATCGCGTTCGTTTCCGTGTGGCTTGGATTGTTGGCAGTTGTTACTTTGTCTTGGGCACCATGTGGCGTTTGGGGCGTCTGTAAACAAATAAGAACATAGAATTCATAATTTTTAATAAATTGAAACGTCAGCGCAATGGCTTTGCTTTTGTATCTTAAATGTAACTTTATTTGAATACTTTCGTTTTGTGTCTCCTTACACATTTAGGCATATATGTATAATATATATGGATTATGTTTTTTTTTTGTTTATTTTGTGTGTATGTTGTGTTCGTTTGCTTCGTTAACTAGGCATTACTATAGGTATTGTTCATTTGTTACTTTTAAATATATATATATATAAATATGCAATAGGTTTATATATATATATATATACATATGTATATATATGTATATGTGTAAGTATTTTATAAAAATCATCATCATCATCATCGTCGCCCTCGTCGTTTTAAGCGCACACGCTTTCTCATTTTGGGTGGTGCTGGTTAGTTTTAGTTAGTTAAATTTGTGGATTACACATATAAAAAATAATTTTTCACTTTTAATTGCGTCCTTCGTTTGCGCTACAAGTATGTATCAATGCATCTACTCGTATATATATTGGTAAGTTGAGGGGCAGAATAGTATCTAGGGCATACGCTTACTACTAAAAACCATTATATAGTTTAAATCATTCTTTATATCATCTTAACTGCTTTAAGTTTACATACATATAATTTCAATTTATATAATATTTAGAATACAAAATGGTTTTCGCTCGTATCATAATTTTCCATTAATGTTATATTAGTTTTGTGCTATATATCTTTGCGTTTATTGCTTTAATGGGCGCCTGCAATTTCGGTGTGCTAAATTTCCAGTTTCAAATATATTGGTTATTCAGTTGTCAGTTTACAATTAGCGGGCAAACTAATTGACCAATGATTTAAAAAATTTTTAAATTTTGGTTTTGATTAATTTCCATTTTTTTTTGGCACATCAATGCATTCATTGCCGTTTATAATCGTTGAATATGTTAAACAAGTGTTCCACCATAAATCTGCATAATTAACAACATATTTGTGGTACATATACACATAAACAAGTATATGTATGCACACATTGTACACAAAAATTCAAAATGTTTACGAAACTTAAGTGTTCAAACAACAAGTGAAGCGTGGGCGTGGTCATGTGCACAACATGCATATAAATTATTTTAAATAGCAACGTTTTATTTTTCATATCAAATCATATTAAATGGAAAATTGTACATTTGTTAGCGAGCGCAAAATTAAAATGCATTTGCATATGTGAATATTACATGTTGATATTTTAATATTTGTTATCTTCAATTTTTGTATATACTTTTTCTTGTTATAAGTGTTATCAAGATAAATTTGTTCTAAAATGTCAGTCTATTGCGCAAGAATCTACTTTTGTGTTTCGGTTTTTATTCTACACCGATATCCTAAGATTAAATGTTGCAGTTTTTGTTTTCTTTCGTTTTTATATGTTATATATCTTGTCTTGTTTTGTGTTTTTTTTTTATGTTTTTTTTTCTTCTTTTATATAAAAAATTCCCTAATATGCATTGTCATTATCGTTTGAACGAATGCGCCTTTTGTTTATTTTTTTTAATTTTGCATTAATCGCTGTCCAACTCGTGTGGTTGTGTGTATGTGTGTGTTTGTTGTGTGGGTGTGTGCAAGTTTTTGTGTCGCGCTGACATTTGATGTTAGCTCGATAAGACCTACATACATACATACATATGGATACATACATACGCCCAGAATAGGGGATCATTGTCACGCTGCTGCTGCTACTTCATGCTGATAATTGCTAACATTAACTGGCTACTTTCTGGCTTAATAGGGCAAGGACTTAACCTAGCTTCGTGTACGCGTAGGCGGCGATGACGCCTACTACAACACCAGCAGCAATATATGTGAGTAATGACCTTCGTTTTTTCGCCGACTGTTGATTGTCCTCGTTCTCCCGCTGTTTACGTTTGATTTCATTGACCTTCTGCTCAAGCGTTGCCTGGTATTCGTTGCGTTTTCGCCGCTTCAATTCATCACCGGTACTGCGTTGTAATAATATGTATTTAAATTCTCTATTTATATACAAATATATATAAACTTACCTCGCTGTCAAATCAATACCATTGACCTTGTGTTGATCCACCGATGTTGGTTTCTCAATGTTGGCATTTACATCATCTTCGTTTGGCTGTAGAATTGTGACACCGCCATTGGCTGCCTCAAGATTATGTTTATTAATGTCGTCATACGAGGGTGTCAGAACATGGTAGTCCTCATCGTCATCATTATCATCATAGTCCTCATCATCATCGCTTTCCGATTCCAGTTCATTATGCTGCGGTAGCTTTGGCAGAGGCGGCAGTGGAGGATTGTTGAGCAGACTGTCTGCTACTTCGGCATTTATGATCTCGTGCGTATTGCAAATTATGTTATTGAGCGCATCCTTACTACTAAGTGCTGGCTTGTCAGTTATGACGTCGCCCTCGCCAACGATCAGATTGTCGCCATTTGCGTGCGCAGCTCGCATATCCAAAGAGAGCACACCGCCCGTATTAGGAGCCAGTGGCAAGTTAAGGGAATGCGATCGTGGCGGCAATGGTGGTGGTTGCTCGTCCTGTATGTGTGCGTCAGTGTCATTGCTTATGATTGGCTCCTCGGCATCCAGGAAGGTCTGCAAATAAAAATGTATATGCTGTCAGTAAGGGTCGAGAAATTCATCTTTTAAAGCGTGTATAAGATAAATACACTATTTGTACATTAATTACTTATTTATATTAAGTTTAATGAGCGTTAAACAGATTCTTATACAAAAAATAACAATAAATTCGAGATCACAACGCTCCATTACTAATATTGCACTTCTAACAGTTTATGCTTGACAAAATACATACTGGATCGTTCAATTTCTTGATGCCCTCGATGATTGCCTGATATGAAAAGTCCAGCTGATCGGCCGTCTGTATGAGACCCAAACGATAACTGCGCAGCTCGCGCAACACATCCGACACATTGCACTCGCCATACTTGTCTATCAGCACCAGACAACAGTCAACCAGGCAAAATGTGCCAGAGCGACCGATGCCTGCGCTGCAATGTACAACGGCTGGGCCAACATCTTCCTCAAGAGCGCCAGAGTCGCGCACCTGTTGCAAGAATTTCAAGAATGTATCCGGCGAGCTGGGAATGCCAAAGTCTGGCCAGGTTGTGTAATGAAATTGCATAACCTCACGGCTTTGTTGCGTTTCGAGATCAGTTAATCTGTGCGTGAGAAACAAAACAGTTAGGTTCGTTCGCTCGTATCAAGTTGATTTATATCAACACTCACTTGAACCACCTCCGTACAAAGTTCTGGTAGTTTTCGCAGCAAACCAACTCAACAGATAAGCCAACATCCTGCAGATTGAGCGCCTGCTTGGGTCCCAGCTGATCGGGCCAATACTGATGGCATTTAACATGTTTCTTCTCCATTAGCTTATTGAGCATAAGAACCGCACATGAGTTCTGCTCCCAGACCATTAGCCAAAAATGACCCACTGTATGCCGCAGCGGACCCTGTGTCAGTATATATTGCCTACCAGCACGTTCCAGCTATAGAAATTTTGAATTAAATTTACTCATTCATAAAGTTGGTTCAAACTGGAAAGGAACTCACTTTCACTAGATTGGCATTGATGTAGTCGCCGCTACTGCGTTTCAGCACAATACGCGAATGGTCATAGGGGTTCACATCTCTGTATCGGTTTAAACCCCGATTCTGTGAACGCCCCGATTCTAGCGTAGTAAACTGTTGCTCTTTAGCCTCGCGATCGCATATTTCACATATTTCCTGGAAAATAATAATGTACAAAACAATTAACGATTATGAGAATGAGGGTGGGTGAATTCATTCATTTTAAATATATATTTCGGTGATTCACTACATTTTTTTGTAGATACTAGCTTTCTGGGGTTGCCCTCTTAACGACAGTCGATAGTGTCGCTCTTGTCACTGATATTTGGTGGCCCTGTCGTGTTATCTTTGCCTAGCGACGCTTCGAGCCACGTTAGCATGACTAATTGGTCAAAATGTCCGCAATACACGTTCGTGCATGTTTCGGAAACGGTATTATCTTTCATTATAGCTATCAGTTGCGACAGTTGTAACCGTTCAATAAGTTATACTTATTATGTTATGTACATAAATCGCAATCAGACTCAAGCAAACAAGTTCAATGTCGTCGTCGTCGTCGGCAGCTAAACGATCCTTAATTCTAGCCAATTGCTTAACCACTTGGACCCCATCACTGTGTGTATTCAACAACTCAGCATATTTGGACTAGAGAAGGGTGAAGTCGGCAAGGTAGTAGTTGAAAGTTAACAGAGTTGCCATTGTGACTAATGAAACTAAAAATTTAGTGCTAATATTTTTCGTTGAATTGTATGCAAGACAGTTTTTGATTGCAGTGCGAAAAATCAGTTGTTAATTGTCAGTTGTTTTTGTTGTTGTTGTTGTCATTTAAGTAGGTGAATCAGTTGTAACTCTCGCCAAGCCACTCCCTCGATAATCAGCACAAATGATGAGGCTGAACCGAATGTTATGAAACTTAATTGAATAAGAACATTGCCCGATAACGTGCGTCGCAAGAGCGAGAGAGACGAACAGAATTAGCCAGATAAAGTAATCGAAATTACAATATAGTATATAATACATATATAATATGTACATACTTTTATAGGCTAAATATGCGATGAGCATCAAGTGCCGTTATCGTTGCCAGCGTAGTGTTCTCTTCGGTCTCAGTTGTCCCACACATTATCAGCTACAATTGTTTGTCCAAATATAAGGTTTTAGTTGTACAGAAATAAAAAACCTTCAATAAACATTTATATTTCACTGCTTAATTTGGTTGACTTTTGACCCTTTCAAAGTATTGTATTCACATAGCTTTATGTGAAAATGTTGTGAATGTTTTCGAAGCATAATTTAATAGAGCATGTCTAACTAAAAGAAGAAAATGGACTGAGAGGCATTAACAACTTACAATGTCTACTAACATACTTAACAATAAAACTAACATACTTAACAATAAAACTAACATACTTTAGCCAATATACCCCTTTGTTAAGCAGTTGGTTTTGCAGCGTATACAAATTGCATGCTGCTGTATAAATTGCAACATAGAATGTGAGCATCATGACTATGCATTATATATTTTATTGTTGCCGCTGGTGCTGCTTGCTACCTTCTGTCAGAATGCGAAAACGAAGCACAGGTGAAAGGCACTGCAAGAGGGCTGCCCCACAAAACGGTACTGCCAAACGATTTTTTATGTAAGTATGTATGTATGTATGGTAGTTGCGCATAAAGCATAACAATTTAAACTGTTTTGCTGTTGTTATAATCATTATTATTATTAATATGGTGTTTGTTGTTGGAGGAGCAGCACAATTCATTGGAAATGTGCAGTGCGGCAAAGGGGATGCTTTCAAGCGAAAACCAATTTGGATTTCTCAAGCTTGGTTTTTACCGAGTTAGCTGGAAAGTTAGATAATCCTCGTAGCACACACAAAGGAACTCAACAACAGACACACGCACAAAGGGCGGGGCAACAACAACAACAAATTGAGTTCATTACACAAATATTCAAAACATATAGAGAAAGAGAAAAAGGGGGGAGAAAAATAGAGAGGGAGAGTGAGATACAGATATACGCAAGCAATGTCATCCTAACTGCGAAGTTAAATTCCGTGAAATCCGAATTCAAGTGAGTGGCAACGAAGACAACGTCGATGAAGCGGGCAACAGCTGAAGACACATTTCGCCGGAACTGGCCATAAAGCAGAAACCTCGGCTCTCTGACACAGACGAAACGGGACGCAAAAAGAAACCCAAACTCAAACGCATGCCCTTTGTGTCAAGCGCAAAAATTGTTTACGTGCGTGTGTGTGTGTTTAGTTGTCTTTGAAGTCTACTTGCATTTAAGGTCGTCCAACTTTTTTTTTAACGAAAGCTTATCGTACTCTCCAATTCTATTTTAAGCATTTTCGCTCACACTGTTACATAGTTAACACATCTAGAAATCGTTTGCAAATGTTTTAGTAGTTGTAGTTTCACGTGTATGTAGAAATTTCGAATATCAGCGGGCAGCAATCAAAACAAATGAAATCCAAAATATACAGACACATACAAAATGTATGGTTTCCAAGAACTGAATGTTACCGACAGTAAATTCGCAGAACTTAAAATGCTTGCGACGCGTACGTCGTTTTTATCAATAATAATCATAATAAACGAAGAAACAATTTTTTTTGGCAATCCTAATCGTTAACGCCTCGCTTGAGTGCATACTTATTCACAGTACGAGGTGCAAGAAAATGGCCACAGTAAACAGAATTTGAGCGAATTGCAATTTGAAAGGAAAGAGAAGACGCAGAAGAACAGGCAACAGCATCCGAGAGCAACAAGCGAGAGCGCATGCAAAGTGCAGCAGGTGAGCGTTAGCGTCAGGGTGTGTGTATGTGTATGCGAGTGAGTGAGTTTGACTGGTTGTCAATGTGTGTGTGCGAGTGTGTTTAAGAGAATGTGCCTGTAAATATTTTCGGGCAAACGTTGCGCGAGCGCCAGAAACTAAAGCCAAAGACCGGAGTTGGGCTGCTGCTGACCAACGCCAACACCAACACCAAAAGCTACAAACACAGGCGCACGCTCACATGACGGCGACAGCAACAGCAAAAACAGCAATAATAATAGCGCAGTGGGGCTGACCGTGAGCGGCGTGTCTACACAGACACAACAACACACTTACACATATACAATCATTTTTAGTTGTGGTGTTGGAGGCATCGGCATCTGCAGAAGCCTTTTGCGCACTCATCACATTTTCGTGGAAATCGAATCAAAAAGGAATAAAATTTTATTTGTGCCCGAGTGTCTGTGACTGTGTGTACGTATGTATGTATGCATGTATTGTTGAGAGCTCGTGCTCTGCTTCTTGGCTGTAGCTGTGTTCCTCTTTTGGGTGTACATTGTGCATGGGATATGTAACGCTCACCTTGTAGTACCGATTCCAACCCGCTTCAGTTTTTTTGTCATTATATTCCTGTTCGATTTTCAGCCTGGCTGGCGTATTATCCCTTGTCGGTGTTGTTGCTCGATTCTCACTCATTGTAATCACTCGATTTTTTCTGCTTGTTATTTATGATTATTCTTTTAGAATTTGGATTAATTTTGTAATGTTTGCTGTTTTTTTTTCGTTTGCGAATTTGTTTCGACACACCGACACACGACTGAACCAAGTAAATAGTGCGTAAGAAATTTGACTACTGCGGCGACGGTCTGACGGTTTGTTCTATGTTGTCTGTTGCTATCACGCTAGCCCTTGTGTGTGGGGCGGCAATTGAATATATATAAAGTAACTAAGTACAAGCGCATAACATTTGCCACATTATTCACTGAATTCGCGTTAAAACAGCAAATGCGTGCGTTCAGTTTTGATTAGTAATGTTTTTCTCTTTCGCCTTTTCTTTCCGCAAAATTAGCAGTAATTGGTGTTTCGATGACGAGCAACAGAATTTATCGTTCGACTCAAATCGAGCAAGTGTCGGTAGTCAACGGTCACACTGGCAACAAGAGAACAACAAGTTGGCAGACCCGAACACAATCAGATGTTGTAGTCGCGTAATAATTTAGTTGAAACTAGGATGCTTAAAACGCGCATTTTTCGTTTAATACGCGACCAGCGCTTAAGCGTGCCAATTTTGCGTGGCTTTCATCACGAATTCACTAAGCCTGAGCCGGCGGCAGTCAAACCTGACGCCAAGCAACAAACCGACAGCCCAAATCAATCATTTGTCACTGGCGCCGTGCAAAATAAATATAAAGTATTCCGCGATGAGGAAGCAACGGAAATCTTTGACGTGGAAGAGGCGCGCTACCAGGAAACTGAACAGCCACTTGAAGCTGAACAGGATCAGTACTTGGGTCTCAATTTAAAAAGTACGTGCATTCAGCATTTCTATTCAATCTGGTATTATTTTATATTATCTGGTTGCTTGATAGGAGGCATTCGTGGCGTATTTGATGTTGAAGATCTAGTGGAGCTGTTGCGCAAGGAGAACGTTGATGACATCTTTGTATGCTATGTACCCGAAGATTTAAAGTATGTGGATCACCTGGTTGTTTGTAGTGCACGAAGCTATCGTCATATGCTAGCTACGGCGGAATTTGTCCGACGCATGTTTAAAATAAAACGATCGAAAGGAGATCTACTTCCACGCATCGAGGGCGAAAAGAGTCGGGACTGGATGGCCATGGACTTGGGTAAATAGATTCTCCAATTGCATATATTGTTTTTTATTAAACTATTTATTATAGGTAACATCGCCTTGCACATTTTCTCGCCCAAAGCACGCGAGGAATACGATCTGGAATCCCTGTGGTCTATTGGGCCGCAATATGACCCGGAAAGTCAAAAGCCACACAATCCACTAGGCAATATATTCCTGGCCAAGTCTGAAACATAGTTCATTTCTTACGAATAAATGTGTAATATAGGTAAATGATTTTATTGATAATCTCTACCAGACGATGGAATCGTCCGTCAGCTTTTTTTGAAAGTCATACAGGCTGGGAAAGACATGATTTCTATTGATCTCTATGCCGTACTTCTTAACCAAATACGAATAGCTCTTCTCATGCACCAGTGCCGCATGCCAGCCTGCCTCTCTGGCTCCAAAATAATCCGTTGTTGGTCCATCTCCTATGTGCAGGCACTCTTGTGGCCTGAGATTCAACAGACGCGATTCCGCCATGGCACATTCAAAGATTGCAGAGTGCGGCTTCTCCGCCTTCGCCATATACGAGGTGAGCGCAAAGTCCAAGAATTGATCAAGCTTTGTGTTGCGCAGCAGCGTCTCGAGCCGCGGATCAAAGTTGGCTATCACACCCACTTTGCATTGATCTTTGTTTGCCTGCGTATGTTTGCGTAGTTGCTTTAGCAACTCTACGCTTCCATTGCACGGTTGCCAGCAGATAGAGCTTTTGTAAAGCTCTAGCAAATGGTTTGAGAAATTTTCCAACTTCTCTTCGGGAATGGGTGCGCCGCTCTCCGCAAATGTGCCTGTGAGAGAACCAATCAATGATCAAAGCGAACTTGTGAACTTTGATCTGCATTAATTGGCTTACCTGCTATCAGCTGACGCCACCAGTGTTGCCACTCAAGTCTCGGTTGCGTTTCACGCCCAAAATTCGGATAATCCCTGTTCATCTTGTACCTGCACAAATTAGGTTTAATTATAATAAAAGTTTGTATAGTATATTACTTTTGACGCACCAGTTGGCCTTGTAGTTTTTGGCCAGTTCGTTGTTATCACAGCGTGCACCGAAGAGTGCTCCAATTTCGCCATATTGCTTGCCAGGACTGGCGCGAAACTGCAGCAGCGTATTGGTCACATCGAAGGTTATCAAGCGAAAGCGTTTCAAGCTGCGCATCTTTGCTGACGGGGGGGCAAAAACTTTTACTCTCTCAATTAATGCTGATTGCTGATGTTTATTCGCCTTGCGCTGCCGCTGAGCTCTGTTTGTGTACTACGTGAGTCGAACCCATAATTGTTTTGTATGACCGCTGTCGACGCATGTCGCTGCTGCTGCTGCCGTTGCTGCTGATACTACTATTGTTGTTGTTCTTATCAGCAGCAGATTTGTGGAAACCTATTCTGCGAGAGTATGTGTTTTGCTGTTTTATTTTGTGATATACTTGTATCTCGTACTCGTTAGCAATTTATTAATGACAGCTCAGCTTATCGCTCGTCAACTTTAATAAGCAATGTATTGATTTGCATTACAAACCTGTTGATAAAGAAAACTAGGCACCAAAGCATTCTTATCAACTGTGCTGTTGTTTCAAATGCGCGCGAGTGCTCAGTAGTGCTGCCAGACTGTTAAGCATTTGAACAACTTGCAGCACTGCCACTCAGCATTGCCAACATCAAATTTATGAGCATTAAGTACAGACACAAACCTTTGCAAAGGGCGCGCATTTGAAAATTGCTTTAAGTCCCGACCACTTTTTTTGCTAGCTGTTCTGCAACGGTCAATTTGGCGCCATTGCCATTTGGAGGTCGACGCAGCAGCATTCGGCAAATGTTTTTTTTCTTGCCCAAAATATATGAATAAGCAACTTCGCATATGTGAAGACGTGTCAGTTTTATTAATGTTCGTGGGAAGCAATAACAATCAGCCAAAACAACAAAAACAACAACAACCACAGCAACAACACTTGCACGTATCTGCCGTTTTGACCTACCAACAAACCAACAAACTTTCGGTCTACCTGCCCCAAGCTGCTTGTGTCGGAAAGGCAACAAATGCATAAGAATGTTGATTTACAATCGGTGTGAACAGTGGAGCTTGTAATTATAAATGAATGTCAAGAATTAGAATTTTGAAATAAATGCAAAATTATTTTTACACTGCAATATCGAATAAAATTGCCATCGAAACTTGCGCATAACAAAATTTTTAATCTTTTCTTGGATGGGGCATAATAATAAGAACAACAACAGCTCAACTACATAATAACTACACACACACACGCACACACTCACATAATGCTGCTTAAGGTATTCAACGAAATTCCAGTGAAAAACACACATAAAAATAACAAAAGCATAAATTCATTCATACCCAAAGCGGCTTCAGCTTTAGCTCCACAACCCTAACTTCCAGTTTCAGCCTCAGCCTCAGCCAAAGATGCCCAATGGACCAAAAGTGCTGCAAACACACACGCACATACATACTGCTTTATTGTGTGTGCAACTTCACGAGGGGAAAGGCAACAGAATCGCATCGCTTTTGAACGGCATTCGCTGATTTTTGTTGACTCGCGCGCCCACAAAACAAAACAAAACAAACCAAACCAAAGCTAAGCAAAAAAAAAAAGAAAAGAAAGAAGTACAAAACTTAAAATTTCTGCTTATTTAATCTTTTTAGGCTGCGCCCTGTTCGCAGCACTTTTTGGTTTGGTATTTGCCAATTTTTCGTTCGCTTTCGCTATAAATAAAGTATCAATTTGCCTCAGCCGCCTGTTTAGGTTCGGGTTCGGATACGGGTTCGGGTTTCTATGGAAGGGCGAGGGCCCCCAAAAATACTCTGCAAAATTCCATGCATACCAGAAACCACAGAATCAACGATTTCTTGTTGTTTTTGTTGTTGTTTGCTGTCTGTTGTCTGTCACTTTTTTTTTTTTTGGTAGGACGAAGCAATGCTGCATTATTTATTTGGGCCAAATCAGCGCTTGATACCAAGAAATGGCCAAAAGTATGAATGGAATTTACGCAAAACAAACACAAAAAAAAAATAATCAAAACTTAATTTCGTGCATCGGATTTGTTGTTTGAAAGTTTGAGTTATTATTTATGTTATCAGAAACGAAAGATATTTTTGGTATATGTTGAGATGGGTTAAAATTCCTTCATCTTTAATCCAAAGACTCGATTTGTGTAAGAAATTGTTGGCTATATTATAAAACTTCAAATGGATATTCATAAGCAAAGGCTTTCCATACATTACCCATTAAAATATATAATCAGAATTAAATCAGATTGTATTTCCATATCTTTCTCAAAAAACACCTTGATTTTTTCCTATTTTGATATCTTTAAAAATCCTGTATAAAAAGTAAGAAGCAATATTTTTTTTTAAACGGGGCTTGACTTATACTCTTCATTAATAGTATAATATTATATTGATCTATTCGAACAGTTTAATTCAAATCAAATGATATATTAAGATGTACCGGACTATATTATAGGTCCTCCCTACTAATGATTAGTATATAGTACTTATCTTCGTTTCGCCAACGACTTCGGTTGCAAAAATAAGAAAGAAATGAAAAGAAAAAAAGTACAAAAATATAAATGAAAAAAAAGGCCGCCCAACTTTCAACAAAAACTTTCCCAAGAAAATTAACCAAGCAACCAACTCAACCAAGTCAAGTCAAGCCGAGAGCCAAGAGCCGATGCCGATGCCGATGTTGATGCCGAGGCGAGCCAAAGCAAACCAAAACCAAAACCAAACCAAGCCAAGCCAAGCCAAGTCAAGCAGCCAAAGAGCCAGCCAAAGAGCCAGCCAAAGAGCCAGCCAGCCAACCAATAATAATAAAGTCAATGACTCTCATGGAATTTCATGTTGGCCCTTTTCGAAATGTGTCTGCCAGTCGGTCGGCCCAACTCCAACTTGGCTGGCTGACTCTTCCACTCTTCCACTCTTTGGCTGTCTGTCTCACTGTCGGACTGTCTGGCTGACTGCCTTTTAATATTATCTGCACTTTGGGTCTTTGGCTGCCGCCGCTTTTTGTTGTTGTTGCTGTTGTTGTTGTTGTTACCATTGCAGTTGTTGTTGTTGTTTTGATTGGTCGTTTTAACCTGTTTGCGAATTTCCACCATGTTAATAAATAATTTTTAGAGGATTCGCTAGCAGCAGCAACAACAACAACAGCAACAACAACAACAACAGCACAAAGTACCGCACCAGCTTGAGCGCCATCAGTAGCCGGACATTGAATCCATAAGGCATTGACTGCATTGACTTGGATTTCCTTTTGGCTCCATTGGATTAGATTGTGACTGTGTTATTGTTGTTGTTACACTATGTTGCACTATTCATTGCAGACAGACAATGCCTGTGGCAGCGTCGCTTAAACGCTTACCGCCTCCACTTTCAACTCCAACTCCAACTCAACTCCACTTCGCTCCAATTGCCCTCAACTCAACACTAAACATTTAACCTGACAAAGGTAATGGCAATGGCTTCTCGCTTTTGAGTTGTTTACCGAGTTGACCAACACTGGAAAAATAAGAATCAAGATTCAGAAAAGGAAATTATGGTTGTAAAAGGTTTTTATTAATATATTTTTGTAGCTTGATCTATTGAAATCGATATAGTTTTGAAATTAATATGTTAAAGATTTTTTAGTCGTTACTTTTTGTTGAAGATTCCTAAAATCGAATTTTGAATACAGAACTTTATAAAGTATTGTAAACATAGCTCAAAAGTATGCTAAATATAACTAATAAAGTAAATAAACTAAGTTTTAAGGATAATGTACTTAAAATTATTAGATTGTTACAACTTACATTAAAGCTCTTTAATAAGCCTAAAAAACAAAGATATTATATATAATTATATATATTAACTTAGCAACCTTCAACCCATTAACATTACCGATTTTTATGCAGAACCTGGACCTAATGGAAGGTAATAATATATATTGAACATCATAAATAAAAATATTACAAAAAACAGAATTTCAGTATTTAATTCTTGGAATACTTTCAACTTCTATAACTTTCGCTTATAAATAATGAATTTAATGATCAAAACGTTATGTATAGATTGATAAATATATATATAGATGGATATGTATAGATTGATTGCTATGTCAACAAGAACCAGCTCAACTTCTATAACTTTATTTGATCAAAATCAATTAACTTATATCGATATGATAGTACCATGATAGTACCTTACCATCCGGTACACCACCTAAACCACCTCATATACATTTCCAACTTCCCAGTTCCAATTCCAAGTCGGAACCTCCAAGTACAACTCAATGGTGTTCTTGTTTGAAATTCCTTGTTCGCCTTTTAGGTTTAACTTATTTTTTTTTGTTGTTCTGGTGTTTTGTGTTTTGCTCAGAGTGTTGAGTCTGCGACTTTGGTTGCATCTTCGCCTCCGCGTCCGCGGCAACATCATCTTCATCGTGTTCTTCGTGTTCGTTCGTGTTGGCCTTTGTCTGAGTTTTGTTGCCGCGCTGCCTCGCTGGTTCGTTGGTTCGTTTGTTAAATGTTTGGGTTTTGTTTGAGTTTATTGAGTGAATTCTTGGAAAAACGCAAGAATTTGTCTTTGGACGTTGTGTTTTTGCTGCTTCGGCTGCTTTCGTTGCTGTTGCACTCTGGACCACGACCAAAACCAAAGGAAAGAAAAGAAAGGAAAAAAAAAAACCCCGACGCCCAACGGCAGATCAGAGAGACGCAGACGTTGGACGATGTTGGGAGTTGGCGAATGGAGGATGGAGCTGATGTCGTTGCCACTGGTGCATAAACATAAAAATTTCGTTCTCAAAGGTGTCTGTATGGGTTTGAGCTGATGTAGGGTGGACAGGTGATTATGACTTTTGGCAGGACACCCTAATGCGTTGGCCGAGATCGCCGATCGCCGATCAGCGGCGGCGGCAAAAGATCCAAAGCCAGACCAAATACTATATAACAACCGGACAATCCAATTCAAATGAGTGATTTTTTTTGCAGACCGTGTGAGCCTACTTACAAAATTATTCCACTCAACTCAATTTAAGTTAACTGGAACTTAACAAACAAGAAGAAGATGATATGATTTCGTCATTTTCGGAAATCACTTCAGATTTCTCCATACAGTACCACAGACAGAGGGTGTCCAAAAATAACGGAAATACCGGCCTGCCTTTCAGACATCATGATTGAGTTGCAATGATTAAGGGAACTAGCTTTAAATAGTATATAGATGGATATAGATAGATGGATAGATAGATATGGAATGGAATGCATATGTCTACTCTGAGACTCTATCTATCTGTCTGTCTGTCTGTCAATGTGGCCCCCCAATAGATGGGGAGAGTATCCAATAAAAGGGCCCGACGATGAGGAAGAAGAAGACGACGTCGCCGCCGCATTCCGTTGCCCAAAACGTCGGGCACTGGGCATTCCCAGACAATGCCCCAAAACACCAATACGCACACATACATATATAGTGTAAGAGAGAGAGAGAGAGAGATAGTGGCAAAGGTTGTACCGATCTGTATAGCCTCCCCTTATAGTAGTAGTATATTTAGTACACATACATATACATATGTATATAACTTTAAATAAAACTTTTGCTGTATGTTTGTGCATTTTGTGTGTGTTGTTTGCTTAGGATGGATTTTCCCCTGTTGATGATTTTTCTTTGCATTTGCTTTCTTTTCAATTTTCTAGTTGTGTTTTTCTTTTCATTTCTTTTTTTTTCTCGGATCTTCTTCTATTCTGTTTTCCTTTTCGCTTTGTCTTTGTGTGTTGCTTTTTCGTTTTTTTTTTTGTGTTTCTGTTTTTTTTTTGTGTTTTTTTGCTACTTTATTTAGACGCTCAAAAATGTTGCTATTTTGTTGTTGTAGTCAATGGTGTGTATGTTGTTGTCTTTGTTTTTGTTATTTTTGTTGTTGCTGTTTTGGTTTGCTGGTTTAAATTTCTAATTTTGTGGGCAAGTGAATCTGAATTTGAATTTACGCTGTAGGAATGATCTAGCATGTATCATCCATACATATTTATGTACAGTGAAGATTGACTATAAATTAATATGCCTTGCTATTTCCATAGGTTCTTCTTTCAAGCTGCTAATCTTTAACATTTAAGTAGTTCTTTATCTTAAGTTCGTAAGCTCTTTTTAAATGCTATGACAAATGATTAAGTTACCAAAAAAAAACAACAGTTTTTTAAGGGGACTCCCCCAAAGTTTCCGTTAAGAAACTTTAGTTTAACGAACCAACTCAATCTGTCTTAATGTACATTTCATTCATAAATAGCTTTAGTTAAATGATTTTTGCGGGGAACTTTCTTTCCATTCGTTTTTTTTTGCGTAGTTTCTTATAAAGATGTTTAACTGTGGCGTATGCAAATAGCGCTCTATAAACGTATAAACGTATACGGCTGTCCCATAGATCTATCGCAGTCGCAGCAGAGTCCATTACTCAAAGCACATACACAGAGATAGTTGAATATATATATTGCTGGCTAGACGAGACCAGACCAGGCCAGACACCATTTAATTTGTGTGCAAAGAGGAGATCGGACACGGTGGCTGCGGCGGCTGCGGCTGCAAATGCTTGCTGCTAGGGGCGGGTGGCGGGTGGAGAGGAGTTGTAGTCGATATTATTGCATAGGCACACGCTGGGTTAGATTTTTTTAACGATCATTTAAGCACGCCTAGAAGTAGGCAACACGAGGAAGGTCGCAAACACACACAAATCCTAATTGCATGAGTCACCCTGTGCGCAATTACAGTTATTTTTCTATGCGTTTGCATTGCGACATTAACCGTTAGCCTGGCAATCGTTGACGTCAACAGTGACTGAAAACAGCGACTGCGACTGCGACGGCGACGGCGACGTTAGCATCGTCTGCTGGTTCAGTTATTTTTGGCCTGTCGCTATGCTATTTTTTGACTATTTCGTCCGCGGGCCGCAGCCGCGTCTGTCCCGTCTAAAGGCGAGGTGGAGGTGAAGATGCGGAAAGCTGTCTGTGATGCATGGTGATGGTGGGTGCAGTGGGGGTGTGGTGGGGTCGTGGCGAGGGGTTTGATGATTCGGGACGGCTCTCTCTCTACTTCTTCTGTCTTTGCACGACTGTGCTTTGCCATGTTATTTTTGGTATAAACATCTTTATGTGCTTTTAAATATGCTGCGAAGTGACATTAGCTTTTGAGCGCTTTTTGTGCCGACAACGGGGCGAGCGCGGAGGGGATGAGAACGAAGAACGAGACAGACGTCGCCGATCCGCTACAGAAATAAAATTTGTCACAGACTGTTAGATCACAGATGTATTCGTGTGCATGTGTGTGTGTGTCTGTTTGTGTGTGTGTGTGTGGCTAAACATAGCCAACAGCGACAGAAGTGCAGAAGGAGGGTAGAAACAACGGGAGCCTGTTGCTGCTGTTGATGTTTTGATTGATTGTTCGCCTGACATCACAGCTGCCCAAGGTGGCAACGCCGGCGCTACAACGGTACTTAAGACGAAAGAGAGAGAGAGAGAGAGATGAGCTCTGCACGTCATAGAGATGAGCAACAAGTCAAGCTTTTTTTTTATATGTGCTTGACTTGAATAAATCTTGAAAATCAACGAAACTCTTTAAAAGCTCTGAAAGAGAAAAGTATCGAAATGGTTTTAGGAATTTCAATTTAAATGTATATCTGTTAAGAAATGAAATTAAGAAATAATTGAAGACTGTTTATTAAACTGTAATTAAGAAAGTTTCATGTGAGAAAGAAGGTTCTCAAAACGACTGCAATTGGGTTTCTATTAATATATAATATTTGTTTTTCTGAGAAATTTGGAATTAACTAAACTTTATTAAATTGAGATCTGATTCATATAATAACGTTTTCTATTCACTAACTTACTTTTATATTGTGTGTTAGATAAAGTTTTATTTCTTTCTCTCTTCAATGACCCATCTCTAATTTAAAAGCAACCACAACTCTAAGCACACACACACACACACACACACACACACACACTAAGAAAAAGAACCACACATCCGTTGTTCTATGTATTTCTTTATCCAGAGTACAAGTTGTAAGAGAAGTCAGAATTGTTTGCAATTGCATGTGCAGATGCAGATGGAAACGCTAAGCGCTTTTCTTTCTTTCTTTCTTTCCTGTGCATTTATTTTCGAATTATTGTGCACAGTTCTTGAGTCATTCTTCCGCATTCTTGTTGGTTAGAAAATGACCATTGGACTTGGCAACAGCGAAAGAGCCAAAGAGCTAACAACAGCTACTGCTTCTTTCTTTCTTCTTCTCTCTACTGCTGATGATGAGATGCCAACCTTATTTGGCAAAAATTAGCAATGCCTTTGTCTGTTTTCATTGCATTGTATGCAGATGCAGATGCAGGTTGGCCCAAGTTCCAGCTTGAGTTTTCAGTTTTTTCAGTTTTTTCAGCCTACTTATATGGCACTCCCTAATGCTGGGCTTGGGTCTGTCGGCCATAGACGACAACAACAACATCAACAGTTTGCAGAAGGCGTAGCTGATAACAAAGAGCCCAAGCCGAGCTGAGCTGAGCTGTGATGAGCCGTGCCAAGCCGAATGAAAACTGTGATGGACAGATGGACGGTTGGACAGCGAAACGGCATTCCAAGCATACCAGAGACCCCATACCACATGGCACCACCATCTAACAACAACAAAAATAACAACAACGACGACGGCGACGCTTTTCATATTCAAATGAACGATGTGGCCCAGACCCAACGCGCCACGCACTTAACATAACAACACACCGACACCAAAAGCAACAACAACAACAACAATGCAGGGTGAAGCTGTTGCTGTTGCCGTTGCTGTTGCATGATGGCGTTGATGTTGTCGCTGCAACTTCAAAAGCTACGCAAACACCAAAAGAATCGAAGAATGTGTGAGAAAGGGTTAGAGCTAGAGCTTGAGCTGATGATGATGATGATGATGATGATGGTGAAGGTGTTGTTGTTGTAGTTGTTGTTATTGTTGTTGGTGGTGGCGTCTATGGATGATGATTGACTTGAAGTCTAAGGTAAGTTTAGGTAGGAGAGTACCTTAAGGTACTAATAGAAATACATACATACACGTATGTAAATGCCATTAAAACTCAACAGCAATCATAATGATTGCCTCTAAGAAATCTTTCTAGTATCTTAAAGATGCATTAGACTGAAGGAGGTAAGATCGTAAGCAAGTGGAACTTGAGAGAAAAGTTAAACCTTATACTTGAGACTAGGTTTTAAAGATTACTTTTTAACTTACAACTAGCTAAAATGTTCTACAATAACTTAAATCTTAAAGATGCATTAGACTGAAAGAGGTAAAATCATAAGCAAGTGGAACTTGAGGGAAAAGTTAAACCTTATACTTGAGACTAGGTTTAAAGGTATCTAACGTCTTTTAAAAGTTACTATTTAACTTAAATATAACTGAAATGATCTTCAATAACTTAAATTTTATGATAACTAACAAGATTCCTTAAAATTCCCGTATAAACTTAATAATTTCCTTCACCCTCACTTACATTCCTTTTGCTTTTCATCTATTGTTCCCCTATTTTATTTTATTAGGGGTGATAGATCTCGTATTGTGCGAGTCACACGATAACACAGCATTCAAAAATTAGTTCCAAGAGCTCTACACAGAGTGCTCTCATGAATGGGTTCCCAATGTATGCAATTGTTATTGTTGTTTTTTTTCGGAGTTTTCTTGTTTTTTCTTGGTGAGAATCGAAAGTGTCTCACGCTCTCTCTCTCTGCCTATTACAATCATTGGTCGATATGAATTGATTGCATATTTAGAGTATTTACAGTAATCCCCCGAAAAAGGAAAAAAAAAAACCTTCTTCTTCCCAGAAATTAAACGGTTTCGCCTTTTGATGTCCTCGTAAAGCGGTCAACCATGTGTGTTGCCTACGGCTCTTGTTTATGTAATCAACACATCACTTCCCACACTTGACGACGACGAGAAATGAAGAAAGGGAACACAGGGACAGGGACACAATATTGCGGCAATGTCACTTTGATTTTGGCACACCCACACCCAGCAGGAGTTGAGCCGGAGACGAAGTCAGACTCTAATCACTTCAGTTTCTCGATTTTTGTGTTTTTTGTTTATGGCACAGGAAGTTGTTGTCAGCAGAAATGATTACATGCTGGCTAAATTGAATTGGTTTGTTGGTTATTGGTGTTGGTGGTGGTCCCCGAGTAATTCCGGGAAACACCCAAATGCACCGAAATGCAGCTAGACATTCAGTGCAATAAATGAATGCAACTGACCGACCGAGATGTTGTTGATGGTTCTTGGTTCTTGAGAAAATCCCCGGTTTTCTCTGTGTTTGTTGTGTTCGGGGCAGAGCTCGCTCTCCTATTTCAAATGCCTGCTCAATGAGTTCTACGAATTTTGCAATGCATCGATGCCGATGTCGATATACCCCCGATATGCCCCGATATGAGCCAAATGCCAAGTGCCAAGTGTGCTGACCAGCCAGACAGCCCAGCCAGCCACTTGGCTTGTCACACGCAGCGAAATCGCAGCGGTTAACTCAACCGAACCTCCAGACGGGACAGCAGTAGACCGAGGCCGTCCGACCGACCCCGTCCAACCGACCGACCGACAGACGGACTGACAGACAGAAAATATGCCCAATTTGTTTGTTATGCATTATGCCTGTCGTTGATACACATATTTCTCATCTTGGTATTTTGTTATTTTTCTGTTTTTGAAAACACCGCCTACAATGCAATCTCATTATTAACCCAGACACTTGAGTTTCCTATAGTCTGGGCTATGTGTGTAGTATGCTTTCTATGGTAATGGTCGGCTGATCTGGTCTTCTGTCTGACTTTTCTCATCTGTGTGTGTGTGTGTGTGGGTTGTCTCTGTATCTGTTTGTTGTTGTTATTGTGTGTGGGAAACTGAATCTGGGAGTTCCCACTAATAGAATACAGTGTCATAAAATCAATCAGAAAGTAATAGATACAAAAAGTTATCTAGAGTTTCTGGAAGAGCTAAGACCCCCTAAGCTTTATTTATTAAGACATCTAATAATAAATATTAAGATATATAGAGTTTCAAAATACTTTTCGAATGTAGAAATCTCTCTCTTGGAAGATAACTTTTCCCGAAAGTATTCCATTACGTTTGGGGTTTTTATTTCCTGTAACGCTCAATTATGTTTTTTTATAAAGCACACACTATCTGAAATCTTTGTATCTGATGATTTCCCAATCACATTCTTCATTTTACTTGTGCATATGTATGAGTATGCGTATGTATGTATGTATATGTGTATGTATATCATTTTGACTCAATGTGTGGTATCTGAAAAAGTTACGAACGTTGATGCCATCTCATGCATATTTGTCTAACTATTGGGGGCTGTTTGTCTCTCGTTTGACTATTTGACTAACTGCCTCACTGTCTGTCTGTCAGTCTAGTTTGCCACCACCCTGCCCCCTCCCCCCCTTTGTTATGGGGCTGGGGCTACATTCATACTGCACATTCCACATGCGCACAGTGTTTGCCTTGATGTTTTTTAGGGTGTTGATGTTGTTGTTGTTGTTGCTGTTGTTGCTTTTTTTTGGTTTTTGTTACAAAATCATTCATCGCACATATTAAAATTGTAAAAAGCAACAGCAACAACAATAACAAATATGCATACATATGTAGTATGTAGATAGAAACATATAAAAATTCTTTGCATTCCAATGAATCATGCTGTTGTAGTTGTTGTTGTTGCTGTTGTTGTTGCTGTTGCCGTTTGCCGTTGATGTTGCTTTAACTGCGACAGTGTCTACTTCTACTTGTAAACTTTAATTAGGTAACATTGAAGTATGTGTAGGTATGTACACACGTCTGGCACACCGCTTGTGTTGTTGCCGTTGCTGCTGCCGTTGTTGTTGCTGTTGTTGCCGTTGCTGCTGCCACCGCTGCTGTTGTTGTTGCTGCTGTTGTTGCTGTTGCTTCTGCTGCTGCTGCCGTTACTTCTGCTGCTGCTGTTGTCGTTGCTGTTGTTGCTGCCGCTGCTGCTGTAGAGTTGTACTTGTTGTAGCTTTCAAAAAGTCTCCTCAAATTGTTTCGTATGCAAGTTTCTGCTTCTGTTGTTGTTGTTGTTGTTTTGGTTATTATTAATGTACGTACAACGCGTAAGCAGAGCGACTGCGACTGAGACAGCGACGGCGACTGCGACTGCGACTTCTTCTTGGCACGCAGTGAACGCATGAAAACCAAGACCAAATATCTAAGTAAGATACGCGCTATTCGACACTGAGAGAAAGTAAGTTCTTAACAAAAAATGTTGTTAATGAAATTTGAGATATGGTTAATAGAAGAAATCTGGCATTCATTAACACAATTACTAAGTTAGTAAATAAGTTCTTAGCCCAAAAGTATATAAAAATATTTGCTTTCGATTTTCAGGACAAAATTAACTGAAACTCCGTAGAAAATTATGATTCTTTAGGGTTTTTGTCTAATAAAATCTCCTTAAACTTGTTATTGTTATGATGTAAAACTTAAGATAAAATTCTGTAAGGACTCTTAAAGTCCTAGGTTTTAGACTTATGGCAAATAATATCAGATCAAGTATAGAATTTACTTCAAAATATTAAGACTCTTAAGCTTTCCTAGGTTTTAGACCTATGATAAAGAATATCAGATCAAGTATAGAATTAACTTTAAAGTATAATAGACTACCCATTTGTAACCAAATTAACTGAAAACGTAGAAAATTGTGATTTTTTACGGTTTTTCTCTACAAAATTCTCCCTCTTGAGAAGCAATGTTGTAAAGACTCTTAAGCTTTCATAGGTTTTAGACTTATGTCAAATGATATCAGATGAAGTATAGAATTTACTTTCAAGTATAAAGACTCTTAAGCTTTCCTAGGTTTTAGACAAATAATATCATATTAAATATAAAATTCACTTCAGGCTATAAAAGATATAGTGATTAAGAGAAGGTTCAGATTTTAACCTAAAGCTAAAACTTATGATTTTCTTACTACAATACTTATACTAAACATATATGTTTATATATATCAAATAATATTAAGCCTAAAGTAAACTCTATTCAGCCTCAACTAAACATCTCTCAACCCTTTTCCATCTCTAAAGTATAAACCCCTTCTTTTAACACAACCTTAAAAGTAAGGAAAAAACCTTATTTTTCACCGAAAAGCACATTTCTCTCTGTGTATGAGCAATGTCTGCGCAGTACCTGCCATTGGTACTTTTATGTGCGTGAGTTTTCTGTGTGTATGAATGTGTTTGTTGTGTGTTGTTGTTGTTGTTGTTGTAATTGTAAATAATGATGATAACACGATTACACGGCTGGTTAAGGAATTTATTGTAATTCGCTTGCCATTTGAGTAAGAAATTAAGACAACAGGTTACTTACACACACACAAACAGAAACACACACACACACACACACATACTCACAAACATAACAGAGAATTGGCCAACCCAACGAATATGCTGCAGCTATACAAACTGAATCATTGAGTGAAGTGAATTAAATTGCCGCCGTGGCAGCGAACGTATTGTCAACATTGAATTCAAGGCATGCCTCCGCCGCTTTGCCTCTTTGCAATAACAACAACAACACTAACGACAACACCAACAACAAGACAAGACAAGACGAGACGTATAGATCTGTTGCGATAGAGTGATCAAAGGCATAGTCAAAATAACTTTGGGCAGGCATAAGAGGCCTCCAACCCGCACGCCCCCCTCCCATCTTTCGATCACCTCTTCTTCTTTTTCATTGCTCTCTGTCAAATAGCAAGCAAAGTCCGTGTCCGTGTCGCATGCCAAGAGCCAAGAATCGAGTCCAGCCTCAGTCACTGTAAGCAGCGCAGCAGCAGCAAAAGACAACAACAACAACTCCAAAAATGTGCAGTTTACTGCTGTACCCCCCTCCCCATCATACTCCTTCTGCTGCTGCTGTTGCTGCTGCCGACGACGACGACACCAACGTTGAAAATTGTGAATGAAATGACTGGCGGAGGTCTAACCTCTTTCGCTTGGAATGCGGTATTGGTATTGCGACTTGCCACTGCAACTGGTTTGCAATGCCTCCCCCCTACCTCTCCCCATACCCCCACGTCACACACACAGTGTGTGTACCCAGTGTCGCAGTTGCAGTCGCAGTCGCAGTCACGTTGTTGTTGGCGTCGCAGTTGCCAGTCGCAGTCGCAGTTTTTTTTTCTTTTCTCGTTCATTATCGCTTTGCTGGCACGACAGGGTGGCGTTAGTTGCCCCCCATGCTCTTTACATGTATGTTCGTATGTGTGTGTATGTGTGTGTGTGTGCTGTCTGTGTGTGTGCTGCTCTCACGCTCTTAGTCGCTGACAATCATTCAGTGTGTGGTGTGCTGGTATTCGTATTCGTATTCGTCGTAGTCTGTCTGTCGTAGTATGTCGTTCGTTTGCCCACCTCTCTCTCTCTCACCTAGGCCCCAAGTCTAAAGAGTATTTGCTCACTACGTGATCTTCGTCTCGCCCTCTCTCCATCTCTCCCACTACCATTCGTATTCGTTTGCACTGCGATTAGTATGTGAGCATGAGAGCATGTGAGCATGCGACTGTATGTGTGTATGTGTGAAAGAGCGCGCGCATGTGTAGGTGAGAATTTGGCGCACATGAGCGCGTGTGAGCGATCAATTGGCGCTTGCTTCAGTATGTGTGTGTGTGTGTGTGCGTGTGCATGTGCGCGCGTATGTATGTATGTATGGGAGTGTGAGAGATACTAGCATTTTGTTAGTTTTTGACATATTTGTTGTTGTCGTTTTTATTTGGAGAGCCACCGCCGCCGTCGCCGTTGCCGCCGCCACCGCCGCTGCTGTCGTAGGTTTTTTGGACTTGCGGGTGCCGGTACGGGTGGAAGTGGGAGGTATTTGTATTTTGCTCTTTGCTGCTAACGTTGTTATTATTGTTGTTGTTATTCTTGTTGAGAGCGACGAAAAAAAACATAATGGCGGCGATTTTATAAATTTGATAGGAAACTTAAAAATTGCGTTGTAGCAAATTGTTTAAACTTTTCAACATTTTCCATGCATGCATTATAGATTTCATAATTATTTTTTTTACCAGAATTTTATTAAAATTTGTTGCGCAATAATAATTAACATTTTTACATTTCAAACATTTTTAAATTTCTTATTTTTTCTAAAATTTTTAGCATTATAATTCTAGTTTCTTAAAGTTAACCATCAATAATATTTCATATAGAAAATATTGCTTAATAATAATCAATTTAATTTGCTTTCAAAAATTTATAAATTCCTTAATTTTTCTAACATTTTTAGCATTAAATTTTAGTTT
Organism: Scaptomyza parva; assembly: GCA_035044645.1. Taxonomy (NCBI): domain Eukaryota; kingdom Metazoa; phylum Arthropoda; class Insecta; order Diptera; family Drosophilidae; genus Scaptomyza; species Scaptomyza parva. Next base: position 5,014,388 of record JAWNNT010000065.1, on the reverse strand, counting down.
ATTAAAGTTAACCATTAATAATATTGCATAGAGAAAACTTATATATTTTTAATATTCGATAAGCTTAAAAATATTTCATTCATTCCATTCAAAAATTTTGTTTACTGAAATACAAAAATCTGCAAAATTATTTTTGACAAAAGAACTGTTAATTAGTTTTGATTGGCATGCAGTGAGAATGGGAAAAACTCCAGATCACATAACACTAGAAGTAACGGCATTTTTGAATACCTTTTTCCCATAACACTCAAAAATTCGCCATGTGAGATTCAGGCCTTTCCACTTTGAATCTTTGCAACACCTTTGTGGCAGATAGTAAATGCTGCTTCCACAAGGGGCTGAAAACTACAATGAACACAAAAAAAACCCAATTCAAGTCCAGAACAACAACAAGCCAAAGCCAAAGCCAAAGACCCTTTCATTTTATTTTCGGTGCCGCGGATTTGCGAAAATAACAAAAAAAAAAAACACCAAGGAAAAATAAACAACAGGCATTAAAAAAAAAACGCATAGCATGCAAATTTATTTAGCGCATTAACAAACGCAACGCGAGGCAAGGCGATGTGGCAAGGCGAACGCGAGGCATAAACAGGATATGGACATGGAAAAAATGCGAGTAATTATGTATGAATATGTGTTATGTATGTATTATAATTAACATTTCTGGGAAAATTCGAATGCGATACGCAGGACAAAAGGCAAAAAAAAAAAACAAGAACCCAAAGCCAAAGCCAAAGCCGTTGCCGTTGCCAAAGCTGATGCTGAAACTCTCTCAGACACATCCAGACAAGACCAAGACGCACAATAACAACAACAACAAGTAGCGGCGACCCCGACGACCACAACAACAACAAAAACAACAACGGCAAAACTGACAGAAAAGGTAACGTGCGGCAAGAAGCAGCACCGCGAAGGTACGAAAAGGGATTTGCGCCTGCGCCTCTCACACATTTCCCATTATAAATGAGGCAGAGCCGCGTCCAGCTTCCACAAAGCACATTCACATCTTCTTCTCAGCTTCTTGCTGTTGTTGTTGTTGTTGTTGTTGTTCTACTGGTTTTGCGAGATTATGTGCGGATTTTTGCACAGCCTTAACTTCGCAGTCGCCGTTGCAGTCACTGTCGCCGTCGCAGTTAGCGTCGCCGTTAGCGTCTCAACGTTGCAGTCGCAGTTTTCAGAGGCCCAAAATGCCTGCCAGAAATAATCATAATGAACAATATGCGGCTCGCACACACACACACACACAAGCCCCAGACTACTTACCCCCTTGTTGACCAGCCCGAAAAGTCCGAATTCAAAAGAAAAACAGGAACCGCCTCCTTGCCGATTCCGACGACTCCCGACTCCTGCTTCTGCTCCGGCTTTAGCTCCTTGTTTGTACATCGCACATCCAGTCTATCTGGCTGGGAAGCAGCAGAAGCAGCAGGGGCAGCCGCCGCACGGTTCTACTTAGAAATGATCAACACATAAACCTGTTGATAACTTGAATAGGTTCACATAGTACGTAGTATGCTTTGGACTCGTTTATTGTCTATCAATTGGTTAAATGTGCATAACTATGAAATAATTGGAGGTAAACCTAAATTCCTTACATTAATTAAGATGCCAATCGCTTAGGTTTTTTTGGTCATGATCTGTAGATCTGCAAGCATAACACATTGATGATGGGTAGGTGGAGTTGGGTTTTTGAGGATTTTGATGATTTTTCAATGAAATTTTTGGAATTTTTATAACGGATCTTGAATCAAAGTCTTTAAAATTGGATTTAAGCATCAACAACTTGATAATCCTTGGAATTCGACAGCAATATTCCTTATTGGGCTTAAGTTTAGCTTAATAAAAAATTAAAGAATATATGTTATAGATATAGAATTTTGACGATTTTTGGGAACCTTCTTATAAAATAAGAAAAATCCCAAGTTAAACTTACACATTTGACTTTATTCATAGCAAAAATCCTTACTCATTTTATCAGGAAACTTGGAAAAATACCTTATGGAATCTTAAGTGTTCCGAAACGAAGGTTTTACGTTAATTCTAAAGAAAAGTTATGGAATCTTAAGTGTTCCGAAAGAAAAGTCTTACCTTAATTTTGAACAAAAGTTAGGAAGAAGAAAGTTTTTAGGTCCTAATTAAAGATTTTAGGTCCTAATTAAGGAATATATGGTTACCATTGAGCTTAAGTAATAAATCGCATTGCTGTTGTTGTTTTTTTGCGGAATCCGGATCTACATTGGGCCCCATACGAAATGATACTTGGTGAGGTGAGAAGATTTTCTCTACTCGCAGAGCAGCATTCCATTGAAAAAAAAACAGCAGCAAACTGAGGCCAAGACTGTTTGTTGTTGTTGTTGCTGTTGTTGTTGTTGTCCGAGCCCCAGACTCGGGCCAAAAACTTTGAGGTGAGAGGACAATCAACTCAGCATAGCAGAGCCCAAAACAACAACAACACCAAACAGAATGAAAAGAAGAAGAAGCGGGCAGAGATCTCTCTCTCTCTCTCTCTCTCTCACTCTCTTTGCTCCTTCTTCTGGCCACAACAACTCCAACTCCAGCTCCAGCTCCAACTCCAACTCGTGGCTAACTAAAGCGCTTGCGCCTATTTAATTTGGCTGCCAAGTTCGAAGCTCCCACAGATTCCAGATTCCTGCTTGCTCGCCGCTTGACCCCTCTACCCCTCCTCCATCCCTGCGCCCCTTTCCGCCGCAGCGTCCACCGTTGTCTTGGCATCTTGTTAACGATCATGGCAACAGGATTCTGCTATTTTGTCGCTGCCCTGCGCCACAACAACAACAACAACAACAAAATTATGCAGCCTCGTCGATGGCGGCGGCGCGGCACATTCCACTGGCGGCGGCATGCGGCATGAGGCAACAGGCAGGCAGCATCCCAAAAAGAAATGGACTGCAAACACACAAACACAAACACACACACACTCAGACAAACAAACACACACGCACGCAAAAATCGCTGCAAATGCAAAAAGCAAAACAAAAACAAGCAATAAAAGTTTGCTTTTGGGCACATCGAATCGATAAATACCCTAACAACTAAAGGGCTTGAAGTGCAGTTGAAGAAGCTTACTAATAAGATGAATCATATTGTTAATATTGGTAGATAATACATATTTTTAATGTCTGTAACATTCTTATTCCGGATCAGAAAGTCACTATGACATTTTGAGAAAGGAGATATTGTTTAAGTTCTGAAGACTTTTCGCTTTATATGAACCCTAGTTGTTCTTAAGTAAGCTCAAGTATATAACATCGTCATTCGATCATTTTATGTTATCCTATTCATTATTATACGGTTATGATCAGGAATCATAGGAAAAATGTTTGTATTGATAATCAGAAACTTAAGATTTTTGTTAGATAGATAGGTTGAAATTGTCCTTTATCCCTGATCTTTTGATCAATGCTACTTAATGATAAAAATATTCAGCAAAAAACTTCAGATAATGACAAACTTTTTTATACATTTAAAACTCTGTAGATACTTTCTTCTCTCCTATCGTAATTCTTACAACCCCTTTGGCAAAGGGTATTTAAGCGAAAAACAACAACAGGAAGACACCCAAAATGTGTGGCAACAACAAGCTTTATAACTAAATGCGGCACAGCCTATTCCCTTCACCCTACACACTCCCACTCCCGGTAGTACCTACCACACACCCTCCCCCACCATCCCCCTACCTTCCGCGACAATAAGTGCCACAATGGTGATGTCGCGGAATTTTGTGGCTTTCTCTTGTCGCCGGCATTATTAGCCAAGTCTGGCATGGCACACTGCAACGTTTTGGGGCGACTCCCGACAATAACAACAACTCTGGCTTCAACGTTCAACCAACGAAGGTGATCACACAATTCGGCTTGCCATGCCACACTGTCCCACACCACATACACACACCACACACACACATACACGCATACAGTAAGTGCCCGCACTCTTCGCACATGTTTGCACCTTAAAATGCGCCCCGTTTTTGGCTGCTGCTGCTGCGGCTGCCGCAATACGAAATTCCAAAAGAACTTAAGTGTATACAATATGAATGTCTGGGGCATGCTGCATGCAGCGACGTCGACGGCGACGTTGACTGCGACTGCAACAGCGACAGCGACTGTGGCGACTGCAATCAAACATTGGCCATGGCCCAAGCCCAATGTAGGAGCTGTAAGAGTAATAGCACCCGCCGCCGCCGTTGCCGCCACCGCCGAGACAGAGACCAAGAAGAAGACTTTTGGCTAGGGACTGCAGCGTGCGAAAGAGATAGGTAGATACAGATATATGCTATAAGGTTTGGAGCAGCACACACACACACACAGGCTTCGGTCGTATCTTGAAATGAAATGCAAAGAAAAAGAAAATAACAAAAACAAAGTTTCTCACGTTCCTCTTCCTAAATTCTTGGAATTGCAATACATTAAAAAGAGGTCTTTGCTTCGTCTTTTGACTGTATGTGTGTGAGTGTGTGTGTGTGGTGTGTGTGCATGGGCGGACAAACGGACGGACAACAGTTTTGAGCCGTGCTACAGACCGTACGCCCGTTCAACATATTCCTTTTCTCATCGATTTTTAAATCTATAAGTGAATGTGTCGATTGTATGCACTGTAATAAATATTCTATGATCTATTTTCAATGAAGATCTTTAAGAAGTAATAGGGAATAATGGCAAGAAACAGTTGGTAAGCATTTGATTTCCCTTAGAAGTCATCAACCTGGAACTACCATTGGGTTTCCTCTTGGGAAAAGGTAAGAAATTAGGAAAATCTCTTTGACTTTAATGCAAAAACCTTAAAATTAAACACTAGATTACTAGGGAGCTGGTAGTTATCCAAAAGAATACTCTTAGAGGTTCATCAATCGGAACTACCATTGGGTTTTCCCTTTAGGAAAAGATAAGGAACCAGGCAACCTCTCTGGCTTTAATGCAAAATGTTGATATATAGAAGATTTAACTACTTAATAACTTAATCTTCTTCTTGACCTCTTCAATTATGTCCATAAGTCAACATCTGAACATAAGGTGCAAGAACCTAGGACCTACCAATAGGAGAAAACCTAACTTTCAATTGATAATTGAAAAAAACCTAGACTACCTATAGGAAAAATCTTAACTTTCAACTCATAGTTATCATAAAGCTTCAATAACTCTTTAACTTATACCAACTTTTACTACCACACAAGACATTTCTTACAGTGTAATGATGTGCAGCGCGTTTGTTGTTAATGTTGACTTTGTTGCGGCGGCTGCTGTTGCTGTTGCTGCTGCATTTGTTGTTGTTGTTGGCGTTGTTGTTGCTGCTGCTGCTACTTTGGCAATATGATTTTGTTATTTCTTTTCTCTGCTTCAATTTGATTTCGGACTGCATTCGGGCGGTCGACCGATCGACTGCTGTTGTCTGAAGCAGTTGCTGTTGCAGTTGCAGTCACTGTTGTTGTTGTTATTGCTGTTGTTGTTGGGAGAAGAAGACGAGATAGGGTTGGAGGAGGTGGTGGTGGCATGGCCATTGGGGCATAATGAAAGTCGTCGTCGTCGTTGGTTCGTGGTTGTTGTTGACGTCTTCGGCGGTTTGATCAAATGAATGAATATTATCATCGATGCCTCTACCTCCTTCTCCTCCTTCACCTTCTCCACCCCGCTTGCTTGAATGTTGAACAAGCTGACTTGATGACCGTAGACTGTAAACTGTAGACTGTAGACTCGAACGAGCTACGTAAAGAATGTCTGATATCTTGAGTGTATGTGTGAGTGTACATACATATATTTACATTGGCGGCTTTGTGGCTTGAGCGTTGAACGACTGGACGGAGGAGAGAAGAAGGGGCAGAGGAACGGCGAAGAGGTGCAACCAGAGTGGTGGTGGGGAGCTCTTGTGGCTGGTGCATAAGTTGTTGCCACTCAGCAGGAGTAAACGTTTGATCTAATTGGTTCGCTCATCGAACGGGTTTCTTGGGGCGATCTTTGATGATCTTAGGTGTTTTTTCCTCTTTCTTTTTCTTTCTTTTTTTTTTTTGCACAACACAAAGAACATTCTCTCTAAAGTGTTTGCATCTATCAGCAAAGCATTTTCCAAAAGTGATAATAAAGTTTTTAGACGAAACTTCTTCACAATGAGAGATATGAAAAGGAAACTAAATAAACCGATAAACTGCCTAGAAGAAAAAGTGCAGCAAGCGGGGGAGAACAGAGAGGAACCGAGAAAACCGACAGATAGACAGACGGCAGACACAAGAGAGGGACAATCAGACAGACGAAGAGACAGAGTCGTCGAAGAGCCGGCGTGTACAAATACAGCAGTTGATATTTAACAAGAGTCAAAATTCCAGGAATTTAGGATTGGTTTTTCGTTTTCAAAGCGGCACACACACAGAGCGAGACCCAAAGAGATATAGAGAGAGAGAGTGAGAAAGAGGTCCAGAGATCTGAGACCTGGTCAGTTTGAGATTCAGGCTCAGGGCTCAGGTTCAGGTTCAGGTTGAGGTTTTGTTGAGTTCGTTCGAGGCAACGGGGCATAATTAAGTGGCCTTAAATGCCGCTAAAGGAATTTCCCGCAGGCGACATTATTATCAGTTTGTTATTTTTTTTTTTCTCCGTCTTTTGAACAGGGGACAGACATTATTATATTTCTTTACTGATAGGGCCACATTACAGTTGATGATGTTGATGTTGTTGATGTTATTCATGTTAATGCTGATGACATTTCAAGCCAAATGTTTCCCATCGGCATCGTTTCATATAGTAGTACCATACCATACCATACCACATACATACATATATTATTATTGAATGGCTGTGATCTGTGATCTGATCTGAAAATTCTTGTGGAATGCGTATCTTAATGCTTATGTGGGACAAACGAGACGACTATTGGACCATTAAATTAATATTGTAACATCTTGTAAATTAGAAAGAGAAAAAAACTTTATTATAATCTCGGGTTTTGATATTAGAAAATTTTAATTGCTAAATGCCAACAGGTTGCTGTGAGGTTCGGTTTATTCGTCATCGGAATCATCAGAATCAGCATCAAGACTTGAAATTCCAATATCGTGACTTCATATAACACAGAGACAGTGCGTAGTTGGGTTGTTGGGGGGCGGGTTGCCACCACAAGGTTGCACAGTTATTGTGGAATGTTGATAATTATTATCAGCTTTGATTTTTGCGCAATGGATAAAAGCAAAAAGTTGCAAAAGTCGTATCAATCAATCTGTGGAAAATCAACTTCTTAATGAATAAGTTGACCCCTTTTCTGATTTCATGCAATTCTTGCATGCTGCGCCCATGTGTGGCAACTACTTAATGTGCAATGCAATGTAAGTGTGTGCTTGGAGTAAGTACGTTTGTACTTGATCTCAGTCAAGTCAAACCAGTTGGCCCCGCATGACTCACAGAGTCTCTGACTCCGACTCGGTCTCGGAGACTGCCAGTTAAAGATCTCTACGTCGCGTCGAGACTTCAACTAATTGCATATATATATATATATATGTATATATGCAATTTTGCATAATCTCATAGTAATTACAATAGTTCGATCTATGCAACCCCGGCGCCATAGCCATAGCCAATTCATTCATGCAACCAAACGAAACCAAACAGCTAACTGCTTTAGCAGCTTTGCCAAGCTTCCAACTCTCAGCTCGCAGCTCCAAGCTCCCAGGCCCCATTCATGAAAACTGAAAAACAGCTTCGATGGTAAAGTTGTGAAGTGTTGGGGTGGGGAGGGGAAGGGGCAAAGGGGTTCATTCTTGGTTCATTCTCATGTGTTGTGTTGTGCATTTCATCACTTTACCACTCAACACAAAGAAATACACACACAAGACACACACATACACACACATACATACAAGATACACACACACACACACACATACATACACTGACGAGATACGTGTACTCGCGCGCGTAGAGTTTGGCCTGCATTCTTCTTGTAAGTTTATTTTTTGACACCAATGCACTTTGGTCTTATCGCGGGGCATACATATTTCATATCTGGTTTCTCGCCCGGTTGATGGTAACTCTTGTTAATCTCTTTTGTCGTCGTCGTCGTCGTCTCCCAAAGGGGGGATGGGAAAGTGAAGGGGAGTCCACTGATAAACCCCAGTGTGCCTGTGCGTCTTGGGCGGGTTTTGAGTTGATTTGAGTGGTGTTTGCAGCAATGTGGCATATAGAGTATAAAGTGGAGAGTGGCATTAAAAAAATTAAATGCCTACTGCACTTGTTAAACGTTTTTGTTTGTTTGTCTAAGTTGTTGTCTATTCCAAGCTGCACACACACACTCAAACACACTCAAACACACACTAACACAACTGCAACTAGATTTCAATTTATTAATTTCGTATGCATAAATCTTACGCTTTATTTGAGTCTTTGTTGTCTGGCGCTGTCGGTGGCCCTGGTCACAGATACTACAACTATTTACAACTAGAATGCAACAATGCTTTAACTAAGAGACTCAGAAACAGAAAACAGAAAACAGGGGCAGCTGGCAGCTGCTGGCCGAGCACGGGACCAACTAGAGAGACACTATCATTGGAGCGCCGCACATTCGATCTTTGACTTATGAATTCTTGGAATGCAACCGAGTTTTTTTAATGGAGCCAATCGCTGTACCCAGACCAGACCACACCAGGCCAGGCCGGGTCCGAATCCGATTTTGTTTCGAATTTTGTTATGGGTTAAGTTTTTTTAAACACGTCAGCACCACTTTAGGTTAGTTTAGTTGCACATTCACAGACACCCCAAACCCCACCCCACCCCACACACAAACACCCAACCCCACAACAATTGAGGCCAAATATAATTGAATTTATATTTAAATGACGCACTTTAAAAATGCATCTACTATCAAGAAAATTAATTAACTATTTTTTATGAATTGCCAATGAAAAAAGGGGTTCAGATATCTTTTGGGTACAACTATAGACAATTTGTGATTATAGGATTATACGAGAAACTTAAGATCCTTATGATGTTTTGTGTCTCAATAGTTTTCAGACATTTTTTGGGGTAAACTATAGACAATTTGTGATTATAGAATATAAGTTAAGCTTAAGATCCTTATGATTTTGAGAAGTTTATTATAATTCATTATTATTCATCATATTATGAAATTTCTAATCAAAAATGCAGTAAAAAGTTTCTTCGGAGTCAAATAACAGTTTTTAGTTATTTGAAATACTAAATCAATAAGAAGAGTTCCAGTTCCAGAGTTTAATAACAATTTCCTAAGTAAAACTAAGAAAACTGAGCAGCTCATTGGCAGCCATATTTGTCGATTTCTATATGCACTTAAGAATGCATCTATAAAGAAAATTAATTAACTATTATGAATTGTCAATGAACTTTATGTTTTCAGATATGTTTGGGCACAACTATAGAAGATTTGTGATTATAAGGGCAAGATTATAAGAAAAGCTTAAGATCCTTATGATGTTTAGTGTCTCATTAGTTTTCAGATATGTTTTGGGAACAACTATAGACAATTTGTGATTATAAGATTATAGGTAAAGCTTAATATTCTTATGATGTTCAGTAGGTTATTATTATTCATCGTTATTCATCACTTCATATAATTTCTGATCTGATAAAACAGTATAAAGTTTCTTCGGAGTTAAATAACAGTTTTTAGTTAATAAATAAAACACTGAAACAATAAGAGTAAGAGTTTCAATCGAGTTTAATAACAATTTCCTAAGTACTAAGAAAATTGAGCTCCATATTTATAGTTTTCTATAGAAAAATGCTAAATGTGGCAACATTTGTTGCACTTGACTGTAAATGAAACCCAATTAAATGCAATTTTTATATGGATATTTATAAGTAAACTAACATATCTGAAGTAAAATTTCTTAAAGGTTTCATTAATCATCATTCTACAGTTATTTAGTTATGCAAACAAATCGCCATTTTGTATTTTTATACAGTTCAAAAATAACTCAAATTCATTAAATGCCTTTTGGATAATAAATAAAATCAAATAAAATAAATTCAAAACTCAATCAAATATATTTTTGTTTAGTTTCTTAATGACAAAATTAAGTAAATTTTTTTTATATTATAATTAAAAGCATTTTTGTCGGCCATTTTGTTTTTATTCGCAACGCGTGTGAGTTTCTCTCTCCGAGTGTGAGCTTTTTTTTTTGGTTATTTGTTGTTGTTTCTTTTTGTTGCTAATTTCGGGTGCTCTCTTTTGTGTGTTGAGCTGAGCAATATAAATACATATATGTATATATATATATATATATCAAATTCGGGAGCACAACGTTTTTTTGGGAACATGTGATTTTTGGTTTTTTTTTTTGGTTTTTTTTGCATATGTTCTCGCCAAAAGTCATGCAAAAATTGTGTGTGTAGGCGGAAAATATAGGGAAAATGTGAAATTTTCTCAAACGCTTTTGCGCCATTTCGTGTAAAGGATGTAAGGGGGAGGGGTAAGGTGAGGTAAACTATGACATTTAGATATTTAGATACTCGAATTGAGAAATCAGGCGACATTTTTGACAATTATTCATGTTCGATTTTGGTGCACGTCAAAAGGCACTCTCTTAATATGTGTATATGTGTGTGTGTGTGTTCGCGTGTGTGTGTATTGCGATCTGTATAAAGAAAGAAATTTTGCTAAGCTTTTGATGATATATGTGTGTGTGTGAGTTTTTTTTCTAAGTATGCGTGAGAAATGCTGCGAGCAGCAAAACGTTCACTTTTATTAGCGTAACTGTATGTGTGTGTGTCAGTGTGTGTGTGTAAGTATGTGTGTGTGAGAGTGATGCGTTAATATTGTGCACGCCCCTATGCGTTGTCGACTGTCGACTGTCGACGACCCTTACGTCAGCATTAGCACGTGGACTATTATTAAAGCGTTTAATTAACTTGGAAGCATTTAGAATCAAATTAATACATAATTTGAAAGAAAGACGGGGGAAAGGCAGAAACGAAGATACGAACTGAAAAAAGGGCTTCTTCTGGTTCCGTTTTTCTATTACTTTGAGATGATTTTTTTTCTGTTTTTTTTTTGTTTCTGTTTTTTGTTGTAGTTGTTTCTGGAACTGGAACTGGGATGACAACTCGTAAACTGATATCAGTTTTGGTGCGGTTAAAGGTTGAACCCCGTTCTTTCCTAATAATAATAAGCGTTTAAGTACATCATATAATGTGTACAAAACTACGCACTAGTTCCGTTTCAGTATCATTTTATAGTCTGTGACTTCGAAAATGGGGGAAAAAGTTATTGAAATTTCTTTGTGTTTTGTCCATTTTGGGTTTCAAATTTATTTGTTACCATTTAATTGCATATTTGAATGTAAGTACACATTTATTTGATATCAAATTCATTTCAATTTCATGCCTGCCATTAGAAAAATGCCCCCATGGCAATCACACACACACACACACACACACATACACACGCCTATCAGGCAGCTCTCGCACACACACACACACACACACACACACTCACATGCCCGAAATCGAAAATGTTTCTAGTATATCTGAGTTGAGCGATGTTACACATTTCATATAGCACACAGTGTGCGTGTGTGTTTGTGTGTGTGTGTGTACTCGGAAGTGTGTGTTAGTGTTAGTGTAAAGCAAAATAACTAGCTCCTCTGGGTTTTGCTCTATACATGCACATACGCGTTTCTGGCACAGACATTTTTCTGTTTGACACCCTGTAAAAAAATAGGTGTTATAGCTCCCATTCCATCGAGTATACCTTTGAGATCCATTGCTAACTTTAAAGCTTTAATAGCTTTGTTCCAAGAAACTAAAGAAACCCCGAACTCGGTTTTCAACCCTATATATTGTTTTAGGTTCCTGAAAGTAATGAGATGGGAGCACGAAAGTGTTCTAAACAAGAGAAGAAACTCAGATTCATCTTATTTCTTAACATATTATTATTTGAAGTTGTTTTCCTCTGCTCCGAAAAGAAATAGAAGATCATGAAAACCTATTTCAATGTTAAAAACAGAATCAGCAACACTGTAAATTTGATTATTAAACCGTTTAAGGTCATATAAATAAAGTTTAACTAACAATTAACTCATTAAGCCCTTTGTAACCAGCAAGTGCAGGGTATCTGTTCGCCGAGCACTCTCGACTAGAGCACTCTTACTTGTTTTCTACAGATTTCATTGGGGTTTTGGCTGCTCTTTTCGTTGATTTCGATCATATGTATGCATGTGCGTGTGTGTTTAAGTGAGGGCTGCTTTACACTGTGCACAAAATGTGTAAAGTTAAAGTTTAAAATAAAGTCTGGCTTCAATTTAAGTTAAGAAACTCTAGCTGATCAGAAATTTTAAGCAACTTTACCAAACTTATTATAGAATTTAAAGAATTAATAAACCAAAATTTAGAATATATAATTATTTACGTTTTTTCAATCAAATTTGTAATTTTTGACAAGCTTAAATATGGATTATTTTTACATATAATGCTAGCTTTATTTGTGATTTTCTTATTATAGGTTTTATTTTATTTTTATTTCATACCTTAATCAGTTTTAAATGCCATTTTCACATCATAAAATAAATTCCAACTAAGTTTACAAATAAAAATCGTCGGAAATTATCATACAATCATATCATATAACTATTGTTATCAATTATAGCATCAAATACTGAACATTCTTAAGAATCTTGATCATTATAGATATACAAAACGATGTTTTTTATATTTGTATGCATTTAGAACCATTTTCTTATGCGATTTACCATAAAATGTTTGATGTATTTTGCTTGTTTTTTACTCAACACACAATGGTAAAGAATAAATTAATATTGTTGAGTAACTACAGTTAATGCTGCTTCTAATTAAATTCTTATTGACTATGGCAATTAACATTTAATGGCTTAAAATTGCAATTAATACGCTTGATATGCAATTGAAGGCGCCGCCATTTTCTTTTTTCAGCTTCGTTCATAAAAATTTTTTACCGTGCCTAAGCAATCGTATTCGCTCTCGCTCACAATCACACATACATACAAGACAAGCTGGCACAAGCTTTTTGCGGCGAGAGCAGAGCTCGCGCTCTCTGTTTTGTCTGAGTGTATGCGTGTGTATGTGTGCCTTGGTGAGGTGTCGGTGTGTTTGTTTTGCTATTGTTTTCAGCGCCAATGCGGCAGATGGCGTTAACCATTACATGCAAAGTCACACTCACAGTGTCGTCGTCTGCGTCGTCGGGGCAGCAGCTGCTGCTGCTCTTGCTGCGGCTGCTGCTGCTTTGGCCACATAACCCAACATTCATTCAGACATTCAGACATTTAAAGGCCGTGCCCGAAAACGTCGCTACGACGCACGCGACGTTTCTCAACTTCTCTACAACTTCGTACTTGTTGCTTGTTGCTGCTGCTTCTGCTGTGCTGCTGCTGAACGTTTTTCGCTGCGACTGCGATGGCGTCTGTGACTGTGACTGCGACTCTGTGGCTGTGACTGTGGCTGTGGCTGGGGCTGGGGTAAAGCGAAAGCAAAAGCAAAAGCCAAAGCTACTTAAGGCAATTCATTGATACCAAGGGACCTTGCGCTGCCCGCTCTCTCTGTGTTCAGTCGCTGTCGCTGCCTCTGCTGCTCTTGCTGGTGAGTGTGTGTGTGTGCATGTGAGTGCATGTGTGTGTGTGTTGGTGTGTGTTGTGTTTTGTGCGCCGTCAGTTTGAGCGCTGCAAACTAAACTTTGGGTGATTCAGTACGTCACCGACAGCGCCAACGTCAAGAAGGAGGAGGCGGTGAACACTGCTGCTCTGCCTGGGCGCGGCTTTTATACTCTGGTGATGGTGATGGTGCCTAATTGCTGCTCTTCTGGGCTCTTCTTCTCCTGTGTGAACTGTGGACTGTGGGATTGCGGCGGCGAAACAACGGCAATGGCAACGGCGAACGGCAAACGGCAAAACGCAGAGCAGCGGCGGCATCAAAGTGAATTTCAATTAAAACTGTGCAAAGGTGTTGGTGTTGGTGTGATGATGGTGCTCTGGTGTTTTGGTGTTGGTGTTGATGTTGGTGTATTGTTGGCGTGTGTCTTCTTGACGTCCATCTGTGTGTAGTATGTGTGTTTGTATGTGTGTGTGTGTGTGTGTTTTGCTCAATGTGTGTTTTCGCCGCTTAACTAAAGTTTAATTACATTGCTAAGCAATCGTCAAGAAAATGAAAAACTGAATCCAATTTCAACTCAATCGAGTCACAAATACGAACAGCAAAAGCAAAACAGTCGACAACAACAACAATAACAATAAAAAACAGCAACAAAAAATACAAATACAAATACATGTTTGCAAATTTTGCGACGCAGTTTTTAAAGCCACCCAAAAGTCGAAACACAATGCTATTTATAACGTAACGTAAACGTAACGTAACGTAACTGCTTAAGCGACATTTTTTTAAAAAACACACGCTG